>OY970807.1:5651945-6909445 GCA_963853775.1 Xanthia togata | reverse complement strand
AAAAATTTTCTGTGAATCTGAGATTGAACTAAAGTGACTGATTGACCCCAGTAGCACACCTCCGCCGCGAAACCGTAGCAGTGAAACCGCTGTACTTAAATTCAATAGATTCGCGTCATTTTCCGCTACTCTCATCCGATTCGAGTAGCGGAACATGACGCGAGTCTATTGAATATAACTGCTACTGGGGTGAATCTTGTTTTTAAATTGCAGTCGGGTTTTTGGATTATTTCAATTTCTTACTTCTTTCAAGTAAAACTAAAGTGTTCCTCCTTCCACCGTGAACGTAGTTTTCCGCTTCGATAAATTTGATTATAATATAAAAGATCAGTTAGCTATAAATAGATGTATGTGTATTACAGTCGAACCGTGATGGGTCCGCCGTCGAACTGGGAGAACTGGTTCAACACGATTCCGGATTCAGACTCCGAGTCCGAAGAAGAGTAGACGCACGCTCGCGCTCGCTCAACAACGCACACACACGTGGCAAGTTAGCACCCTCTCACACGTTCTGTCTGCCTGGTACCCGGTAGCGCAAGATTACGCAAGCCGGGTGAATTTACGTGTAAAAAAGCTCTAATACGTATCCATACTCACCACTGCGGTACCCGGCAGCTAGACCGTGTGAAAAAGGATTTAAGTGTAAAATCACAGAATAGTTAGCAAATGGAGTGTCCACGTTTGCCAACATCAGTGTAAGTATAATTTGTGAAGACCACAGAAAAAAGAAAAAAATAAGGTACTCACGTACAAATCACGAACCCTTTTTTTTCTCCAACGGTGTCATGAGTTGGGTTCTGTGCAGTGCAGATGTTAATTACAAAGATTTTTGCGATGTCTCCATTTGTTCACTACTCTTTGTCTGAAGCATACGAGATACTTCTAGCTATGCGGCTTGCTAGCTCTGGGAATGTATCGGTTATAGGTTGAATGCATAAATAGCATTGCTGATGCACTCAACCTGTAACCGACTCTGGTTGCGTTTTCTTAAGGTGGACGGTCGATATTTACCACAAGCTTCTAATAATAAAATATGAAATCGTTGAGCACAGCTGTTAGAAGTATCGTGTGTCGCTTTACATAAACTTCAGTTTAATTATTAGATTTTTTATTAAATTCGTCACTCCTTTATTTTTGATGAAGTAAAAGTAATATGCCAATATTTTTTTAAAGATGGCTAATTTGTTCGATAGATAGTACTAGTTACAATTTAGACTTCTCTTATTCTTATTTGCTTATGAAGCAAGATAATTTTCGTCTGATTCTGTATGCCCTTCGACAGTACCTTATTATATTTATTGACATTCCGTTGATGATATTAAGATTTTAATTTAATTATACACACACTGCGAACCAGTGTAGATTTACTTTATTTTTCACATTTGATGTGTTCTTTCGTTGATAATAATTATTTGTTGCATAATGCACTTCGCCTATGTATTAAATACCAAAGATTTGTTACGTTTTATCTATTTTGTGTTGTGTAATTTATTTCTATGTGAACTGTCTTAGCCGTGGGGTTACTAGACGGATAAAATCATGGCAGCTGCTGATTTATGAATTCCCTGTTTAAATGTGGTAATTTTGGGCCAACAGAATATTCAAGCATTGAGGGACACTCAACACCCATAGGCGTTATATCAATAAAACTTCTATTGTGTCTTGTTCAGTGTCCTTGAATGCGCTAAGGCCTGGCGCACACCTGGCGAGGCGCAGCGCAGCGCGGTTGTCACCGCCAAACAAATATCAACGTTGCGTACCTAAAAATAAAGTTGAGTATAAATAACCTGAGACGCGCGCCCATTTCCGTTTACACGCGCTCTCAAGCTTATCGAAGAATATTTATTTTCAACTTTATTTCAACTGGTGCAAGGACGATATTTGTTTGGAAGTAATTAATGCGCTGCGCTGCACCTCGCCAGATGTACGCCAGCCCTAAGAAGTAAAATTGTTGACGAAGCAATCGAAAAGGTTTAGACCTAGCTCGCAGTGATTTTTATTCGCGCGGTTTATATTCAGTGTACGGCATGCAACGAGCGCGAATTTAAATCGCCAATGCGTGAAGATACTTATGATAAAAATTTCACGCGATTTTAGACCTTAATAATAGAAACTGCACGGCAAAGACAGAATACTTAAGCTTTAGTTATTTGTTGTTTATGTATGCTACAACATGAAACACCTTTTATGAGGATACAAAATAAGTCTATGATAGTTATAAGAACCTATGAAGTAACGACAGTATTTTATTAATAGCGTTGTCACAAATTAATGAAATTCCTGTTCAAATATAAATCAAAGCTCTAGTTTTGAATATTTTCATAGATTACATAGTGCCAAAAAAGAACTGACAACGGAAATATTGACGAGCTAGTAGTGTCGTATTTTGTATTGTAAACAAAGGTACTATCTACTCCATACACGGATTACTCTAGCTTTTGAAGATTTATGAAAGATATAGCCACATTGACAGTTGGTATTCAAGATGATTATGCAATATCATAATCAGAATCGAATGTCAGAGCCATACATATTATGCCATTTGACTATCAATATGTTCAATATTGTATCGTAACCAAAGTAACTATCTACTCCATACACGGATTACTCGTATTATTGAAGATTTATGAAAGATATAGCCGCACTGAAATTTTTGTTGGGTTTCAAGATTATTATGATTGATGGTCAAGTGGCATATGTATGGCTCTGATAAAAGTTACCATATATTTCTTCCAAACTAGAAGAGGCCGTCCGTATGAAGTAAGATAGTCATACAACTGTGCAAATAAATTGTCCTGATATAATCGAACGCCTTACAGTGCAATGCAGCTAACATTTGATGTTAAACATAAGAGATGTCGGCGAAACTTTAACCACATAAGGATTGTTGCATTGGGTCTGCGTTCGTCGTAATAGTGAAAAACTATGTATATATGTCGACGATGCAGATCGAACGCAGTATATTTTATTATCATCGAATTACTTACAGATTAGCGTTTCTTTGAAATCGGAAACTGCGTCAAATGTTCTAGAAGAAGCTCGATTCGAACGTCTCGAAAAACGATGTTGCTTTACGTATAGTCGACCTCGCCATTGCTCTCACACGCCATAAAACGAGAAGGTCTATTTGTATATGTAACGATTAGATAGTTTCAATCCTAGGCGCCATCTACACGGGCGAGAAAATTGTAGCGATAGTCTCGCCGTGCCATAAAATTCAATAGAAACTATGAATCAATTCCCACACCTCAATAATCATCGCGGCGATAATTTGAAGGCACAGCATGACTATCGTCGCGATTCTCTCGTCCGTGGAGATGGCGCCTTAGTGAAGTTTCAGGATACTGTTGTCAAAAGTTATAAAGCAATAATGAGGTCGACTATACATATAAACTCACAGGAATAGTTTTTTTTGTTATTAAAATTCGCAATGATTTAAAACAAAGTTGATTTTAGCAAAACATTTGGTGCAGTGGAACTTTTTGGGGAATGCTATTATTATTTCAGTCCATCAAATGGTTAAAAGTCGAACCAAAGATTGTTGAATAAAAATGTGATTGATATCATTTTAGTCTTATAGAATTCGCATCGTAGTTGTTCAGGCTCAATAATAGTATTAATAGAATCAGTTGACTTAACATTGAGATATTAAAGTTTATTCATGATATAAAGAAATGTAATACAAAAATATCTAGCTATATATTTTTGTCTAATAAGATTAATATGGAGGCGTAAGATTATTCATTAAAATAAGGAATCTTTAGAATATTAATAAGTAATTAATATTTTCCCTTTTTTCTAACATCGCCGTATTACAATTTTCTGTTTCGCCAATGAAGTCTGTAGGCAGTTCGAAATGAATGAAAATAGAATATTTAATAGTCTGACTTTCAGGGTTGTATGTAATAAATAGCACATGTATAAATATTTAGTGATAAAATAACGGAACATACTGCAGCAGTGCTCGATCATTGATTTTGTTGACTTCTTAAGTTGGAGTGAAGTAGAGCTCGTCTAAGCTGAAATGTCGCACCCCACTACTGCATTTCTTGTTACGTATACTATAGTTTGACCGGGACCGCTGTTTGGCTCCTTAGGTATGAGCGCGGCGAGACGGGGGGGTAATGCAGGCCGCTCATTCGTCAACGCTCCCCCCCGCCTCCCCGCGCATTCCTATGGCGTGGAACAACGGTCTCGTTCAAACTATAATACGTATACTAATTAAGTAGTGGGGCGCGTCATTTCAGCTTATACAAGCTCAAGAACGCGTATGACAATGTACCCGTAGTTAGGATGTTTAAAAATGACTTACTTCAATTATTGGTCTATATTAGTTTGGTAGCTAATATTACGAAATAAAGAATCTCCCACATCAAAAGAATCAAATCTTTATAAATTATTTTAAATAAAATAATTATATTATCTCTAACCCATTGTTAATTTTGTTTGGTCCCCGTGCCAGCCTTGAATAGCAGGCATAAATACAGTTAAAGGCAGACTAGGCAGCTTGAGGCAGCGTATAAATCAAAGTCAGCCCAACCTATCCCACAAACATTGCCGATTACAGACTATAATAATTATATTACTAGATTGAAGTTTTTATCATGAAGATAAAGAGCCGAGAATCACAAGTACCAGTGATATTTAATGTTACAATGCTGACCATAAGCAATAAACTTAAACGAAAGGAAATACTGTTTAATTCAATCATTTTAATTTATTAGATAGGGACGCGTAGTGTTAGTGTAGTATTTCTATCTTATTGTTTTCTTTTCAAGTTGTTCTCCTTGTTTCGCTCTCTGTCCACTGATGCGGTGAGTTTCTGTTGATGTTGTGATTCATTAAATCGATATCGATTAAGTCGATATTATTAATAATGAGACTTATGCTGAGCGTGAGCATGACGCTTCAGTACGAACAGTGAGCGTTTCGTTGTGCTTCAGTGCACAACGAAATAACCGGTTTACTTACATTCCATTAATTCTATTTTCAATTGTTTCCGATTTTACATTTTTACCCTGTACCTATCAAAGAAATGTGACGTTAGTAATTTTCTAATGTTTGCGGGTAGCAGCGCAGTATTACAATCATTTCCGAACCAAATATCTTTGTTTAGATATTATTGAAATAAACAAGTTAATGGAAATGTGGAATTTTGTTTTATTTTACACCTTCGAAGCTTTACAACATGTAATGTTTAATAAGGAACATAACAATGATTATAGAGAGCAGTGAGTTTGACACGGTAATGTGTGATGAAGCGTCTCCTTCCTCAGGGTCTGGTAACCAGGGGCCGCACTGTCTGTACCCCGCCTCCTGTAAAAAAATGTGGGAATGTTATTTGGAAGTTTGAACAATCCGTCATTTCCATATTCTTAAAATGTGTGGGTGTCATTATCTCTGTTATAGCAACATATCTGCGATGGATGCCTCTGATATTGCAATATTTGGAACTTGATGAACGGTGCTGTAGAGCAGCTCATATTGACCAGACTCTACACGTTCTACCCAATGAAAATACCTATTACACAAAATGTTATCTAGGTTCTTACCAGCAGCACTGTGTGGTGGCGCTTGTGCAACAATCGATAATTTATAATTCCAATGGTACGTCATTATTGCGCTAGTCGGTCCATACAACAATGTAGTATATATTGGTATACACTGAAATGACCGTTTATTGCCCGTGGTTCGATCGCGTAGTTCGCGATTTATGACTTGAAGCGGACTGTCTTTTTTAACGTTTCTCATACCAGTATGAAAGTTAAAAATTGGTTGTTGGGAAATATTTGTGAAATTGTTTCAAACAAGATGGCGACGTTAGTTTCGATTTTGGCCACGCGCAAAAATATCCTTGTACAGTCAGCTATAAATACCTGTGCATAGTTATGTGGGTAGCACTTGACGTGTGGCAGGCGCGCGGGCAGCGCCACGCGGTTGCGCCAGCACGCCAGTTTGCTCGCAGAGCTCTGGCGGAAGCCCTTCACGTCGGGCTCCACTTCCAGGTACTACAGATTAAATCAGAAGTAGAAATATAAATTATTCATTCGCTATAATGTATGTGAACAGATGCGGTGGTTTTTTTTTCAGATAGGTCCAATACAATACGAATTACAATATCTGATTATTACAATACTGATACATTTAGAATACAAACTAGCAACATAAATATCTGAGAGTTTTGCCAAAAACTCAATTCAAGTAATCAGCAAAAACAAAAGGAAAGCTTTTAAGCATTTATCTAACAGCAGCTTTGTTAGGTAATTGATTTTTACATTTAAATGGGTAGTTCTTTATGATTTTGCAATTTATTCAATATAAAACTCATTAGAATAATTATAAAATATAAAACTCATTATAAATCTTAATAAACATGACCGCCTTCTAAATAACTGCATTCGATTCGTTTTCAATCTTCGTAAGTATGATCATGTGTCTGCGCATCGATTGCTTTTAAATGGTTACCCATACGTCAGCGCAGAGAATTGAGGGCTCTGTCAATGTTGTATTCTATACTCGACAAACCCACTTCTCCTTCTGACTTCCCATGTTCAATACCTATGCTCTGCCCATAGCAAAAATCTTCGTTCTACCAACAATCATCTTCTACGATGTCCTTCTCACCGCTTTGGTTATAATCACTTCTTTCTTTGTCCAGGCGGTATTTCTTTGGAATGCGCTTCCTCTAAACATCAGGATTTGTTTGTTCAAAATCATACTATTCGATCAACGACTACTTAAATGATAAGAATAGTTGGTCGCTGTGATTAACTCAAGACAATGTTTAAAAGTTCTTTCTTCCGAATTAGTTGTCAGGTTATATTTTTTAGATATTGTTTAGGTACGTTTAGTTATTTTTATTTCTGCTCGAGTATAGTTCTCGATGTTTTTGGTTGGTTTAATTAATGGCGTGTGCTAGCTGTCATAATTATGGCTATTAATTTATAATTTAAATTGTGGTAAGCGTAATGTAAATTATCTTGCATACTATTGTATAGAATCATTTTTTTTTCTAACTGAACAGACAGCTGTGCTGCTGGGGAGTTTGTTGCGCCACTTCTTCTTCCCAGCAAAAGCACTAGGAAGTGGTGAAGGGTGGGCGTTTTGGGAGACTGTCTTATGTAATTTTGATGTTCGAAAAGTGCTGATTCTCAACCTAGCTTGAATAAATGACTTTTGAATTGCATTTTGGATTTCAACCAGTCGGTTATCTTTCAAGTTGAAGGCACGTGAACATATTCGTGAAAAGTTGGCAGAATTTTTGCAGCGCTGATTTGCTGGATTTGTTTTCTCCTCTACCTATCGTTATTTCTCCTGACAAAGTTTATTCGGTTTATATGTATGTATTAAGTAGTAGGTATTAATTTTTCAAGTTATATCACTATTACTTATGTTGCACCTGCCATGTTTTGTCTCTGCACCACCCTAAGGTTAACTGGTAGAAAATGCCTCAGGCATTAAGTCCGCCTATGTGCAGTATTTTTTTTTACATAATGTGCATAAAGCTTTAATAAATATAAAAAGATAAAATAAAAAAAAGACGAGCAAAAGAAAAGATTTCAGCAGCCTGCAAGTAAATAGTAGGTAGATATCCAATACTTTAACAAAGGAGGCAGTAGGTACCTATCATGCCTATATGTCCCGAAGGATTAGGATGATTATATAGTCGAGAAATCAACATTTCGTCAATGTTACTTGCCACGTAATATGCGGCGACTCTATTGCCTTAATCGGGACACAAAATCCAAACTCAGGGCGTTCTAATTGAGAAATTCCTAATTGAAACCAAACACATTTTAGTCGACCAGCTATTTAATTGCCCAACACATTTTCGTAAACGTTTACGATAAATTTGTTTAATTTTGACAGTTAAAAAACATTCATTGCGTTATTTACGTCGTTGAGCAGTTTTTTTTTCGAACTTATGTAGCAATGGATTAGCAATTTGTTGCAAAACGCCTACCCACAATGTACGAGTACCTACACACAGTTACATTTCCTGTAAGGGCGCAACATTATATTCCCTATTGCATACGGACGTAAACTGACACCAGCGATAGAAAAGTCAAAACCAAAATGAAAGGGATCCATAACAAAAAAACATAGGTATTTTAAAATTAAAGACTACGTTGAAGGCAAGTAAGTTTGGCAGTAATTCCTTCTGCACATGTGGCTCCCTGGTACTATCGAAGAACTTAATATCTAAACAGTTTGAAAACAAAATCCCGTGAATCACATCTGTTACCGCCCCGGTTCTATAGCGGCCGAGCGCTGCAAGCAGAAATAGTCCTTACGGTGTATAGATATGAACTTCTTCGATGGTACCTTATTAACTGCATAACTATGTAACTGCTCACACATTACGATGTTTTTTGTTTAAAATTTTATGTTTTATATACTTACTTCCTTGACATAATCTTCTCATTATTTGACCTTAAATGCCTGTAATTCTAATTTCAACTCTCAATTCAACAACAATTCTCAAAAATCAATTAGTGGCTTTTATTGACAGGACATTAATTCAGTTTTATTTAAATATATAGGTGCAGTTTATTTTTATTACTTTACTAGCTGCGCCCTGCGGTTTGCCACAATCAACGTGGCCACCTACTTCATCGAGCTATACTTTTCCAGCATAAACTGACCTTGCATTGCACGGAAATCCTATACAATACAAGATCATTATAAACTGGAAATGTATAGCTTGATGTGTATCCGTGCGTACCTACAGATATCGTTGCTTAATTTGTTCGACCCACCGAACAATGCATGCAAGCCACGGTGACTACGGTGAACCTACCTGCTCGTTGATCAAAGGATCATTGACAGGCTTTCCCTTGATCTTGCACGGGTTGTACACGGCCACGAGCAGCAGGTTGGTCTGCGGCACCCGCGCCGCGACGAGGGGCCAAGTGCACGGCTTTGGAGGTCTCTTTAGAGCCTCTTGAGCTGTTGGCGTGTCCTGAAAGACAAAAGGATCTATTGAAAATATATTAATTAGGTAATACTGGAAATTGGGTCAGAAAAACAATAAGCTTCGTGTCATTAAGGTAAACTTCCGTACCATTTGTTGCTATGCTCTGGATGCTGATGATCAAATGAGTCATCATAAAACTCATTGGTCTCAATTATTATTATTAGTTGTCCTATGTACTCTACTATAATTTGACTACAAAATTTAGCGTAGTTAAATAGAAACCGACCATCGACGAAAATCGCGTTTTGAGATATGGCCGTTTTAAGGCATTTTCCCTGCAATTTTTTATACAATAAAAAATATATTGAAAAGTCTAAGTTATATCAAAGTACCTATACAACAAAGGCTACAAAATAAGCTATTTGAGTCTACCAAAATACTTTGTTTTGCATGAACTATCGAGTTAAACTTGTAGTTGCGTTCTGCTTTATCACACAATTTAAAAAACAAACACTTTTGCAGAATGCTTCTATCGGGATGGTCTTATTCAGATTTTTGAGATATGGCCGAAAAATAAAATAAAAGGAAAGCCAAAATAATGATTTTATTCTGCATAATTCAAAAAACTAATAATAACTTGAAGCTCGAATAAATAAAAACTTTTACAAACTTACATTGATGTATTAAAAGGAGGAAGATATGTTACGCGCTAACATCGCAATCAGTAAACTGGGCTCGGCGCACGACTACATGCACCGAAATCCGTGTCATCTCACAGTCGCAAAGCTACAGTTACCGATAGACGAGGATAGAGATAGGAGACGGCGCTGACGTGCGAGCGAAATCGCGTTAGCACCTCGCTCATTGTGTGCGTATCGTGTCTTTCACGCATGTTTTTAATATCTATCTCGCTCTCACAAACATGGCGAAGCAAACGTTAAAATATTATTGTAATTTTCAACAAATTCACATTTTTGGCTGTATTTACGAGTGATAGGTAGTCCCATGTGTCTTATTTTTCTTTCTTGTATTATTAAAGCACTGTTTAGCTGCACAAGAAATCATTGTGATGCGTATTTATTACAAAAAAGACTGAAATTATTGAGCTGTGTGATATACGATGTTCGGTGCGCAACTGAGTGCCAACTACGGGCAATCACTTAGTTGAGTAGGACCTGGCGCTGTGACTAAGTCCCGTATCTACCTCTTTTAATATATCAATGCAAACTTATATATTTTTTTAAATAATAAAATAAAACTACTACACACACAGGCTAATAAGTTGCTAACGAGATCTGTATTTACTTAATCTATATATATATAATAGAAAGTCGTTTTAGTTAGTACCTACACTATTTATAACTCAGGAACAGCTGAACCGATTTGGCTGAAAATTGGTGGGGAGGTAGCTTAGAACCAGGAGACGGACATAGGATACTTTTTATCCCGGTATGGTAGGTAGCTAGGGTGTGCCGTAGATAAGTACTTAGTGCGGACAGCTAATTTATAATAAAATCAAGTAAAAAAAAAAGTAAAAATCGACTTCAAAAATAACATAAAATTTAAAAACGAAAAGAATTAGACTGATCAAAACACGTGTAGTCGTATCTTGCCAAAATATAATTAATCACGAAAAACAATTTTGCAGAACTAGACCATTGCGATGGTCGGCTTCTGCAAATAGAAAAGTCAAACTAATATATTGTAAACTAAATTTGCAGAAGCCAGCCAAATTCGATTTTAACACGATTCGATTCTGCTTAACAATGATTACGTATTTCTGGATATTTTGATGGACCAAAACCAAAAATGGTCGTTATTAACACAAAAAATGGGTGATAATGGTACCTACATGGTCTCATTTGACAATTTAATATCTTGAGTACAGAATGTGGTTTGAAAAAATTGTGTCTCTGAATTATGTAAAGGAATGTACCTAAATCTTTTGTCATGGGCATTTTAACTCATTTTCGCAAAAATCGGGTTTGGTCGCGTTCTGCTTAACTACGCTCAATTATGTGTACAAAGAATTCTTAAACTTTGTACAATTTTTTTTTAAAGACGCAAGCCTTCCGTCCTGTACTGGATTATTTGGTCGCGACTCGCCACAAGCAATAACATTGAACTTGCCTGGGAATTGAACGCGATATCTGCGTGTCACTGAATAAATACGCACTGAACATAGGTACAGCAATAAATAAAAAAAGTTCTCTGTGACATACAGGATACACGTATTATCACACCCACTTTTACATCCTGTGTGTGTTTCTAAACTTTTAAACATAATATTATATTTAACAATAAAAGTGAAAACTGGGATGGATTTTAAATTTTTACAAATGTCAAACGGCCGGCATCCTTTTTTTACTCGTCTAAATTTATCATGTCATTGAAATTCCAGTAACATAACATAACATCACGCCTTGTTTCCCCGAAGGGTTGGGCAGAGGTGTGCTTATAGTACACCCACATTCCAGTAATTGACATAATAATTATCAACTATTTTTTCAAGGAGTATTTAATACTCTTATTGAAAAAAAACCCAATTTAATGTGTTTATATTATTATACTGATAACAATCGTGTTTTTCGGCTAGGAATTAGTCCGCTAGTCCGCTGTTAAAGATGCGATCTTTTTTCCTTATTTAATAATGTCGTAGGTTTATAGGTAATTGTAGATTGTATTCATATCTTGATCATTTTCACTGTTTAACATAGGAACATATTTCAATGGAATTGCTTTCGATTTGAAAGTTACTCAATAGGTAATACGGGCTGGTTTCCGCAATTCCACGTCAAAGCGCGTATTTTGCGTTCGGAAGTTACTCAATATAAAAAAGACTAATGAAACACTACAAAAAAATACCGTAATATCGATAGCAACAAAACTTAAAGATCATACATACTACCGCATCTACCAAAACCATAGACAGTTTTGAGCGGCCATTGTTGTTTACATCTTTGGCAAATTTTGAAACGCTGGACCTTACTTATCAATATCTACTTACAATTTTAATTGTTTTGATTTGTGTGACAGACTCGTGGATTTAGTGTGTGCAAGCGTTACTGCTGAGCATGAGATCCTGGGTTCGATTCTCGGCTCGGGCAAAGTGTTTATTTATTTATATATACTTTATTGTACACCACAAAAACACATAACAAAAAAAAAACAAAATTAACACTACAAAATATACAATGGGCGGCCTTATCGCTTTCCGCGATCTCTTCCAGGCAACCTTGGAATGGACAGTGATTTGCCTGGACATAAAATGGGGCTGTCGTTGGTGCAAATAAAAACTATACATTATACTAGAATAGATACACAGATATATACATATCCTAAATAATAGATACATAAATACACACATACTTACTAAATATATAAACAACAAAAATAAATGAAGACTATAGATAATTACATTACAAACTACGAGCTCCCTTTCACCGGCTTCATAAGGTTCATAACTCATTTGTTGGGCTTGGTATAACCTTTTACAACAAGCTACCCTCTTCTTTGCTAGATTTGCCTTTTAATGCGTTTAAAACTAAAGTAAAATCCAACCTTTGTTCAAAGGCATACTATTCTATCAACGACTACTTAAATGATAAGAATAGTTGGTCGCTGTGATTGGCTCAAGACAATGTTTATGTTCTTGCTCCGGAATTAGCCTACCTACTGACAGGTTATATAAGCTTAGGTAAATTGTTCATTTTATTTGACTTTATATGTCAATTTATTTTAATTTTATTAATTTTTTGTTGACATTATCTACTCATTAGAATGATTTTCATGAGTTGTATTGCATTATGTGGTTAGCTAGCGACCTCGACAAACAGATCATATATATATATTTATTTATTTTTTCCTGAAAAACTGGCAGCAAGTTCGTCATGCTCCCTTAGATGTCATTGCATGCGTTAGCGTTGGGGGTCGGTTGCCTCCTTCCCTCAAATATGGCGAGGGGGGTAATGGCTGATCTTTGCGTTAAGCTCGTGAACGGGTGCTGCTTGTGGTGACTGGTCGTCTTGCTGATCGTGGTTTTGTTATTGTTATTAGTAATTAACTGTTTATTTATTTTACCTCGATGGTCCTAGTTTATCAATTATAACTCTAGTTACAGCTATATGTAAGTGGGCACGCCCTTTATGCCTGGAGGCTTTATTTTCTTTTTTAGATATTCTTTATGTTTAGTTATTTTTATTTCTGCTTGAGTATAGTTCTCGATGTTTTTGGTTGGTATATTGGCGTGTGCTAGCTGTCATATGGCTAATAATTTATAATTTAATGTTTTGTGTTGTATTATGTAAATTATTTTGCATAAGTACTTATTGTATATATATTTTTCCTAATTGAACAGACAGCTGTGCTGCTGGGGAGTTTGTTGCGCCACTTCTTCTTCCCAGCGAAAGCACTAGGAAGTGGTGAAGGGTGGGTGTTTTGTGGGACTGTCTTATGTAACTTTGACGTTCGAAAAGTGCTGATTCTCAGCCTAATTTGAATAAAAGACTTTTGAATTTTACAGTTACGAGAACAAGATCACAACGACAAGTAATGTTCCTTCACGAGTCTCTTAAATATTGGTAATGATTGCGCGCGTTTAATTTGAACTGGCAATGCATTCCACAAACGAGCGGCCTGGACAGTAAAAGACTTGTCGAGGAAAGTTGTGGAATGCATAGGCATTTTAAGCTTCAAGTTATCTGATGACCTTAAAAATTTCGTGTGGGAGTTGCAAAGAAACTGGAAACGTTTCTTGAGATAGAGAGGGGTGGAAGGGGAAAAAAGCACATTATACAAAAGGGAAAGAATATGAACATTCCGGCGAAGGCGAATTGGTAACCACTTGAGCTTCACACGAAATTCGGAAACATGGTCATATTTGCGCAAACCGAATATGAACCTTATACAAACATTTTGAAGCCGCTCAAGTTTATCGAGTTGGTCTTGGGTAAGGTCAAGATAGCTGACATCAGCATAGTCAAGAATGGGAAGAAGTAGTGATTGTGAAAGCGCAATCTTGGTGGCAGTCGGTAGAAAATTACGTAATCTCTTCAAAGATGCAGCGGATGCAAATAGTTTGCAGCTAACTTCCTGTAGCTGGGTAGTCCAAGAAAAGTTTTTATCGATGAAGATCCCCAAGTTTTTAACTTTCTCACTGAAGGGAACAACTGAATCGTCAAAAGAAACTTGGGGAAGAGTCGTCCAGTCGATCCTTGAGACCGTCCTAGAACTGCCTACCACCAAAACCTGCGTCTTTATGGGGTTGACCATAAGTCCATATCGCTTACTCCAATCGCATATACGGGCCAGATCACGATTAATCGTTGAGATAGCCTCGGATAGACTTCCAAGAGGAGCTCGCGAGTAAATTTGTAAATCATCTGCATATAGATGGTAGAAAGAAGTTAGTTCGTCGGAGATTGAGTTAATAAAAACTGCGAACAGTAATGGAGATAGAACGCCACCCTGAGGTACACCGGCAGAAGTATTACTCCAGGAAGACAAGGTCTCTCCAATGCAAATACGTTGCCGGCGGCCGAACAGGTAAGTACGAAACCAGTCAATTACCGATGGAGATATGTTAATTCACAACCAAATAAGTACTTTCCTTTCTAAAAATAATCTCCTCAACCCCTTCCAGTCTGGCTTCCGTCCTGGTCATAGCACCACCACAGCGCTTCTGAACATTACGGATGATATAAGGTCAGCCATGGAAAACGGAAATCTAACGGTCTTAGCTTTGCTAGATTTCAGTAATGCTTTTAATACCGTTGATTTTGATATTTTGCTCGGCATTTTATGCTCTCTTAACCGTTCAAGGACTTTGGATAGGAATGGTAGGACGGATATTGGACGGTATTCAGAAAAGGATGAGGGATTAGACTTTTTAGGTAAAGGAATTATTTGAGCATCTTTCCATGAGGATGGAAAGACACCACTAGATGCAAAAAAAATTGAAGATATGACAAATGACGGGAAGGATAAAATCCAGCACAGTTACTAACATATTATTATTACTGCTGATACAGTCACTTCCTACTGCATTGGAAGTAATCGATAGTATGCTCTTCGCGGAGAACTGACTAAAAACAAATGGAGAATAACTGGGAGTCGGAAGTGAAGAAAGATAATTCAGTGTATTTAATTTTATTGTCCTATTAAAATTGAACGAGGCAGTAAAATGAGTAGATATTCATTGCATCAATGTCTATGTCTTTGTTAGTGTTATTGGGTTTTTCTATCTGGAATTTCTCCGTAGCACCCGTCAGGATTTCTGCCCGGTAGATGGCAATAGGCTCGCCCCCTATTACATGAGACTTAAACATAACTGGGGAAATGTGGGTGTACAGACGCCAGCACATCAACCTACTACAATCTGTCAAATTTCTTTAATAGATTTTCAACTCTATCACTAAATTATAAGATTCCAAGTTGATTGGGAAAATTTGTCAGTTTCGGGTAGGTTGACGTGCTGGCGTCTGTACTATCGGTTTATATATATCTGCCTAACCGATCGGGGGACTCGGGCGTGATGTTATGTTCTAAAGTAGATAAGTTATGGGATCAAGAAAATCCAAAGATTTATCATCGATTTGGAAATACCTACTTGTAATATTGAATAGGTACTTAGTAGTTTCTTATCAAATCAATTACATTTATCTTAACAAAATTTTTACATAGGCTAACATGTATTTAAATGTTAGTAGATAGCATCAGAACATGAATATTACATTAATTAATATCTGGGATGTACTTCCTACTTATAATATTGTACTCAATTAAAATACAAACTTAGTTAATTTTGACTACATAGTTTATTACAAGGTGCTCTCATCCGTCAAAATAAGTAATACCAATATATATTATACCTATGTCTGAGAAATATACCTATGTAGCATATGAGTGTGTGTTTTGATCAACATTGATTACTTGTGTTGCATTCATAACATGAATATTATAAACATAACATAAAACCACGCCTGTATTCCCCGAAGGGCTAGGCAGAGGTGTATATAGTACCTACACCCACATTTCGCCAGATGTTTAACCGGGCACAAATCCAGACTCCGGGCTGCTACTGAGAAATTCTCGATGGAAAAAAACTATAGTATAATATGCCAGTAATACCTGTAACACATAGAGCACCCTAGATCTGTCGCACGCTGCGAACCTCGTTCTGTTGACGAGCACGCGGTCGTCGTACAAAGTCTCATACTTCTCTCGTTCGTAGTCGCGCCACAGTCGCTTCTTGCGCTTCTGCTTCTCTTGTTCCGTGTCACCAGATACTAGTGTTATACAACCTGTAACATACATATTTTGTGCTTCTTGGATCAAGATTGTTTTCTTTATTTTGTAGGAATGTTTAATGCAAGAATCATTTGAGAAGCATCAGTATTCGATAATCATAAGTAATTTAAGTTCTAGGGGATCATTTTTTGTCGGTCCATTGTTTCTAATAAGTATTCGGGTCGTCATTCTTGTTGCCAACTCACCAGAACTTAGAATTGTGATGAACGTTACCATCTCCTGTGTAACTCGAAGTATGAGGCTTAATGATCGCCACAGCGATATGAGTATGGATGGCACCGCCTGCAAAATTTATTATGCAAAAATACAAAAGACTGCATGAAATTATGTGTCTAGGTCCATTATATACAAGGACTTAAAAGAAAGCAACTTACAGTAATAGCCGAATTCTGCGGCTCATCCACCAGTGGAAAGCACACAGCCTGATAGTCATGTATCCAGTTCATCTCAAACACGCTGGCATTGAGGAGCGCCTTCATTGCCATGGGGTAGACGGACGCGAAGTGCTCGGTCAGGGGCTCGTCCGGGTCGCCGGTGACGTTGCGACCTTCCCGCGCGACTATCCAGCCGTACTCGTCGATCAACACGCACGACCAGATCGTGCCGTCACACCGGGGCCGGCACTCTTCGCCTTCAGGACACTAGAATAGAATAGAATTGGTAAAAATAAATGTGACAGTTGGTTTGAAGTTATTATTTTTCATAAAAAATATATGAGTAATAGAACCCTAGAGATATACTCGTAGGAAACAAAAAAAAAAATATATATATACCAAGTTATTAGTTTATCGTCTACGAATTTCGTAGATCCCTCTACGCAAGAGTCTGCGTAGTATGCGTAGCACTCAACGTAGCAGCGTAGCACTGCTACGCGAAGCCCAAAAGTCTGACAACCAGGGGCCGTATTATAACGTATTAATGCCACCATTATTCCAGTGTGAGTAAGAGACGGAGCTATACAAGGCTGCTAGCGCCGTCCTTTTTTTCGCAGTGGAATAATGATGGCATTAATACTTCATAATAAGGCCCCAGTCTTACCAAGAGGTATTACCCAGTACTAATAATCAATAAGCTTTATAAAATAAAAATAAATGTTAACATGTCATAACTAAATACCGTTTGTACGAGTACATAACATAATTTGTCAAACTTAAATGGAGGAGTCCTGGTGACCTGAAATACAGGCCCTGAGCCTAGTTTTGGCACCAGTCTCCCACAGTATAATGCCCCTCCTGTATGTCACCGTAGAAATAAGATATTAATTAAGAGTAATATTGTGGAGAAAATAAACTATTTTTAATTTATTTATTTTTATTTAGTTACCGGGTTGTGGAGGTCAGATAGGCAGTAAAGACGTGCTCGTTGTTTTTCGAAACTACGCAACGAATTTTAATGTGGTTTTCACCATCCTTTATAGCCGATTCCTACAATTTACGGACCGTCTTGTATCTTTACCAATAATGAAGCAAAAACCTCATAGCTTTGCATAGTATCCCATATTTGAAGTAGCTATCACAGGTTAAATTAGCTTACGAATCTATTTATATGCCCAGTTTGGCAATAAAAAATGCTGCTATTGGAAATCTAAACGATTAGTTTTTTATAGGAACTGAGTAAGTATGTAAGTAGGTCTATTTATTTTTATAAACATGGTGTACATACATTGCATGCAAGATTATAAATACAGAAATGTTCTATCATGTTCAGTCGCGTATCGTGGCGTACAAATTGGTAAGAAGAGATGGTGCACAAACCGTGACTATATTTATCAAAATTACATTATAAAATGACTTATTAAATCATAATTACTTATTATACGTTATTATTACAATTCAATGTCCAAAATTATTATTAATTAAGTAATTGCAAATTTAAATTCCATCAACAATAAAAACAATACATTTGTATAATATGGAGTGATCTTATTACACAGTGGGAAACATAATTAAATAACAGACTACATCATCATTTCAAATACGAAGAAAATTGTCCTCTTTCATAAACTGAAATACTACAATGTAATCTTTCAATTAATAAAGTCCTTAATTTGCACTTAAGAGTAGATAAACTCAATGTTCTCCATGATTTGGACAATTTATTAAATATGGTCGGAGCAATGTAAAAGATGCTCTTGCGCACAAGAGTTGTTTTAGCGCCGTGAACACAGAGTTTGGAATTATCACGTTGCAGCGTTGGGACAACATCAGACAAACGCTAAAATAAATTAGGATGAGTAAAATAAACATTATTATTACCAAAATGTATAATGAGGGTAATTTCAATATGTTATGCTCTTTAAAATAAGATTCACAGCTATCTGTTGTTTGGCTATGTCCCTTGGTTGTGTATTTTTTTATTTTCACAGTTGATGCAAGTAATAGAAGGTTTCTGGGCATTAAATCTAGATTTATTTCTGCAAATAAATGATTTTTATTCTTAATTATTTACCTTGTGGATTTAGTTTTGGTATTAGAGGTAATTGTTTTGTGCTTTTTGAATTAGATTCATTATTCGAGCGTTAGATAATTTATTTCGGAAGGTTTATGTGTTTATTAAACTTACATGTAATAAAGAAATTGCGATGTTTTGTCAAGTCGTAAAAACTATGCGAAGCATGATTTAAAATTGATTATTAAAATAATTTGTCATCACATAGAGATCGGTAAGGATTGCAAAGAGAGATTGACTGATAAGCAAGTCATTTAGTATATTAATTTTGATGACTAATCTATTTCATACAATCCGGAAATCGTCATCATTTTTCCTTTGTTGTTCTGAAACATTTCGGAAAAATGAGGGCTAGGCCGTGGCTAGGCGTTTCGAGTTGCGACCCCCAAGCAACAAATTTGTGTTTTAGAATCAACGAATACATTACACTAAATGGCCTGAATTTTTAGTCACCGTCCAATTGTTAGTATTAAATTAAAAAATATTAATAATAATTCATAGGGTAAAATTTTTGATGTTTTAGTATTTTATTTTTTACCATAGGTATTGATTTATTGGTAGAGTTTGTATCAATGTGGGCTGAACGTACGTTTTATTTAATTGGTTGGTTAATGCCATATTCATACTAGGTATACTCACAGGGAAGTTGGTGATAGATTCCAACAGGTCGACCAGATGTCGTGGGTGGAAGTGGTAGCCCGCCACGCCAATGATGCCGTGCTCCGCCGAGCCGAGCGTCTTCGCTGCCGTCAACCATTCTGAGCGAGTGGTGTACTGGAACAAAACATTACCGAAGTGTTAAATGTATTCAAAATCTGTGTGGTTTTTTCCTCGAATGACCATCTCAGACACTAATCTGCATGGTCCGCACATGATCTAGGTAATCAAGATTATTTTCAGAGTATTCGGTTAGGATACACCTACTCGTACATCGAGCTCATCTGGTTTTAAAATATTATTATTTCTATTGACGGGTAAAATTAGTTTTTTTACACGTCAAAAGAAATTTCATTTCAACCAATTTACAAAATTGTTTTAAACTATTGTCATTTATTAATCTACAACTTTGCCAATATTGAGCTGTAGAAGAAATAATTAAAGCCACCTGTCTCCCTTTCGAGATATAAATACAGTAGAGTATAATTATTTGACTTAAGACGCTGACAACAGGCAAACGGTAAAAGTAGGCTTGACTTAACAAAGAAATACGCCAAATCTATATAGTTTGTGTTGGCGGGAAAAATATATGTTAATCTTGAACATATTTATCAGAACTTGGTTGTTACCAAAACACGTTTACAAAAAAAAATCTCGATACTAATTAACGATAAACTAACCTTTAAATTTGAGTTCTAATCCAAAATATATGTAATAAATATCAACGAACGTTTGTATTTTAATTAATAACAAGAATGTCTTATTTGAATGCAGAACTTGGTTGTTTTTTATTTTCGATTTCTCAACTCATTTTTGAATAAATCGAGAATTACTTCATATTTTGCAATAAATTACAAGCGTTGTGTCATTGCGCTTCTCTTTAGTTTCTATGCAGTCCGACAGTGACCGTGGTGTATCTGATGTCAGCGTCTTAACTAAAAAAACAAGCTTATGATCATGACAAATTATCTATGTAAAGCTTTCATGATTCCGAGACATTTCTGAATAAACAGCAGAATGAGGAAATAAGTAAGAACCTAAATTGTTTCATCACGTTTTTACGGCTCCGCGAAATATTAATAAAAGCATATATTTGATAATGTATCGCTAATTAAATGCTTATCTACAAATCTGGTATACTGATACAATCTTCATCATTAGCGATGATCTGTTGATTAAATTATTCAAAGAAAGTACGTATATCCGTGTTACCGACGTAATTATTTGCTCTAAATAAGGAAAAATACTGTTCATAATGATACTTTATGTGAGTGGTCGATTTAAGCCTACATCACGATACATTCCGCATGAGAAGCTTTAAGCTTTAAAACACGAACATCCTGAGTTACTAACCACAGCTTCGGTAATTCACCTAAATGCTGTAACCAAAACTAAATTTAAGTATCGGCACTCGCGGTTGAACCGAAAGATCCTTGTGAAAAGAATAAGGTGTGTAGAGGTGCCCAACGCCGCCATATCCACACCTCCGTGGAAAACGGAGATCTAGCGAAAGTCTGCAAACTTAAATCCTCGGTAGTTGGAAAATCGCGCCAAGAATCCTAAAAAGTTAGATACTGATCTACTGAATCAACACTTCTGTATGGGATCATGAAGGCAGCTACAATATACCTACTATCTTTCAAACCTTCCAACTCTGGACCATTCCCTATTTATTGTTAGTCAATTCTCTGATTGTGAGGTCAAGAAGAGCGTAGTTTCAATCACATCTAGAACGCAGTTGGTAGTGAATGTATAAGTCAGAAAATGATACATCCTGTTTTCGACGAAATCCTTCCTATCCTATGCTATATCATATGGTGCTTTTTTATCGATGTGGAAAGAGGCAAAAATGACTCCTTTACCCAAAGAATCTAATCCTATTTCCTTTTCCGGATACCGTCCTATCTCCATCTTGCTTTTTCTCCCCAAAGTCCTAGAACGACTTGTCCACAATCAGCTTAGTGCTTTTCTTTGTAACAATAGTCTGCTGAATCCTTTAAAATCCTGGTCACAGCACCGTTAACTTCACTGATGACATACGGTTAGACATGAAAGGAAAAATCTGACGGTTCTTTGCTTACTGGATTTTAGTAACGCATTTAATACTGTTGACTTCGATATCCTGCTTGGCATGATTCGCTCGCTTTACATACCTCCAACGGCGATTGACTGGTTTCGTAGTTACCTGAATGGCCGCCGACAACGTATGAATATGCAAAGAAGAGTCTTGCTCTTATTGGTGTTATACTTCTACCGGTGTGCCCAGGGTGGCGTTTTATCTTCTTTACTCTTCGCAATATTTATAAACTCTATTTCCAAAAAAACTCTTTTTTTCCTACCACCATAATACAGATGACTTACAAATATATAAATAAGCTGCCATTTCGGATTTGGCTGATGCAATTAATATCATAAACAAAGGTTTGTGAGTTGAGTGAGGCACATGGATTGCCCCCCCGAAGGGTTCCCGCATTGTCGTTGCGGGGGGGCTCATTAGCCGTGGGTTGGGCACCCACGGTGAAGCCAAGAGGAACCCGAGGAGGGGCCGCTCGTCAGGGCTTTTTGACCCAAGCCCATGACGTAGCGGCCAACGAGTAGGTTGCGGTGGCGACATCGCAACTGAGGCGGGCCGCGATGCCGTGTATCGGAGGCATCGCGGCTGCGGTTTCGGGGCCGCGGCTGGAGAGGTGTATTGCGGTACAGCGCTCTCCCTCCCTGCCGCGGCCTTGACGGGGTCGCCACCGTCTGATGGCGAACGCGGTGGGGCCGCAGGGGAAGAGGAGTGTCGGTATAGCGTAGGCCGCTCTCCCTATCCTCTGCGGCCGAAAATTGGTAGACGGCGGGGCCAATGAACTGACCCGTCGAAGAGGGGCCAAGGGCGCCTAGACAAGGGGCTGTCTGGCGCCCATGTGCTGGTTTGGTCCCTGGGTTGGTCACGGCGTGCCATGTGTTCTGGTGCGCCGGTGATGAAGGAGGAGGGGCCCGTTGCGGCGGGCTGGCACCAGTCGGGGGTTGCGGAGGTTTTTTCGTTCCCGCGACCCCCGGCGTAGGTGTGAGACGGAACACCGGGGTGGTTTTTAGTCAGTAAGAGTCTGACAGACCCCTCCGCTCGCCCCAGGCGGAGGACATCCATGAGGATTTTCCACCCCGGAACAAAAAAAAAAAAAAAAAAAAAAAAAAAAAAAAAAAAAAAAAAAAAAAAAAAAAGGCACATGGATTGCCCCCCCGAAGGGTTCCCGCATTGTCGTTGCGGGGGGGCTCATTAGCCGTGGGTGCCCAACCACGGTGAAGCCAAGAGGAACCCGAGGAGGGGCCGCTCGTCAGGGCTTTTTGATAAAAGCCCATGACGTAGCGGCCAACGAGTAGGTTGCGGTGGCGACATCGCAACTGAGGCGGGCCGCGATGTCGTGTATCGGAGGCATCGCGGCTGCGGTTTCGGGGCCGCGGCTGGAGAGGTGTATTGCGGTACAGCGCTCTCCCTCCCTGCCGCGGCCTTGACGGGGTCGCCACCGTCCGATGGCGAACGCGGTGGGGCCGCAGGGGAAGAGGAGTGTCGGTATAGCGTGGGCCGCTCTCCCTATCCTCTGCGGCCGAAAATTGGTAGACGGCGGGGCCAATGTCCTGACCCGTCGAAGAGGGGCCAAGGGCGCCTAGACAAGGGGCTGTCTGGCGCCCATGTGCTGGTTTGGTCCCTGGGTTGGTCACGGCGTGCCACGTGTTCTGGTGCGCCGGTGATGAAGGAGGAGGGGCCCGCTGCGGCGGGCTGGCACCAGTCGGGGGTTGCGGAAGATTCTTTCGTTCCCGCGACCCCCGGCGTAGGTGTGAGACGGAACACCGGGGTGGTTTTTAGTCAGTAAGAGTCTGACAGACCCCTCCGCCCGCCCCAGGGCGGAGGACATCCATGAGGATTTTCCACCCCGAGACCAAAAAAAAAAAAAAAAAAAAAGGCACATGGATTGCAGGTTAATAATCCATCGAAGACTCAGGTCATTGTTGTTGGCAGCTCAAGGATGAACCTAAGATAACCTGGTCGCAGTTTCCCCAAGTTCAATTTAACGGAACTGCTATTCCAGTAAGCGTTAAGGTTAAGAAGTTTGGCATTTGGATCGACACAGCTACAGGTCGTAAATCATCATCTTTTTTTGCATCTGGTACTTCCCATCCTTCCCATCCCATCCCATAACATTTATATTTGGGCTGCGCAAATATGCTCATAGTGGCTTCCCATATGTCTTCGCCGGAATCCTCATATCTTATTTCAGCTCTACAATATTCTGTTCAATTCTACAATCCCCTCTTATCTTAAAGAACGTTTCAAGTTCCTTCATGACAGACATAATAGATATCTGAGGTCATCGGAAAACTTGAGATGAATTCCTCCAGCTTTTATGACAAGTTTTTTACAGTTTAAGCAGTACGGTTATGGAATGCCTTGCCCGTATCAATAAGGCGTGCTCAATATTAGTCCACTTTTAAAATTCTGGTAAAAAAACACTTTCTCTCTCCGTAAACATTATCATTACATATAGTTCCTAGCTTTTGTTTCGTTTCTATTATTGTACACATACCTACATATAAGACCACGCCTTCTTCCCACTGGGGTAAGCAGAAACTACAGAACACCACCTGCTACGATCCTTACATACTCTTTTTGCCTCGTTTAAGTTTATACATCTGGTACACACGCACGTCGGTTGCGAGCCCTACGCTCCTAACCGTTCTGAAGAACATCATCAATAAAGTCAGTATGTGTATTATCTATGTATGTATTTATTATATATGTAAATGATAGTACACTGATTATCTGCAGTATAGTGTCTCCTTCTCCCTTGAATCCATCCAAGGGCTGACTGTAAAAGATCGCTTTTAGCGTTAAGACCGCCCATTATTCCCCCTATGTAAAATTTCTACATGTATTTCTGTAATTTTTATAGTGTTCTATTCTATTCTAAATCTTACTTAAGACTAAGACAGTCTTCAATGCTTATAATGACTCCCGTTATAGCATTGTGTGATGTGTAATGTTTTCTACCAAGGATGGATGTCTGATTCAGACTTCGTTACGATGATACTTCCTGAATTAACTGTTTATGAGGAACAGGGTGTAAAGTTCACTCATCCACCATAGAAAAGGGAGGATCCTCCGACGGTAAACTCTAATTGTGCGATGCTGGATTTGTGTGACGTCAAGATTTTGTGTGACGTCAGATCTTTGATGCGTAGTTCACATGTGGCGTTGTAGATGCCACCACAACTGTAACCAAACTTACTTACCAAATGATGTATGTAGCGCATTTCACATTCATATAGGTTTGCAGAACCATCCACAATAAGTATCCTATATATAAAGCTTATTTTAACCGATAAGGTTCTAGCATGCAATTTTATAAATCAAAACGATGACACATGGCAACTATCTCTTTATCAAGATTATGTGATAGGTACTATGCGTCACCTTGTTTTGATTTATGGACATTATGATATAATATGTGTGATTAGTGAGGGGTGATACAATGGCTGACAAAATACACTCTGTACCCAAGTAGGCTGCAGCAAGGACAATCTCGACAAGTGGGACGGCTCAGATTTCCGGTGCGTATGCGGCGTCGTCGCTCCTCAGATATCGGCCCACCTTCCACCTTGTCACCTGCACACGGGAGGTCCTAATGGCTGCGTCAGCAAGCGGTATTCGCGTTGCTGAATTTTAAGCCAAACGATTTGTTTTTGCTTTCCACATGCTAAGAAGAAAAAGACATACTCACAGGAGGCGGCTTTGTTTTACTGATGCGCATCTTGCCGATGGGTTCGACGGGAACGTGAACAATAAGGGTGTCGGGTGCGGCCGCCGCACGACGATACCACGGCTCAGTCGGCCCGCGCGGCCACCACGACCCCGCTGGAGGATCGGCGTGTGCGCTGGTCGCGTGGTACTGCTGCCAGCGGGTTAAACCACTCTCTGTCAACAGACCTTCATATGTGGCGCCAAGTATTATGCATTTGTGAACACAACTTAGAATACGTGGCGTGCCCTGTATTATGTTTCTATAAATATATTATTTGTAATTTAGTCAGGAACGCACCCTTTTTAAGTAACAACACTAAGCTACGATTCGGGGAGCTACCCATAGCGTCCCTTAAGTAGCGCCCCTGTCTTGCTTGTCAACCTTCGTGGTATGTGCATGGACTAGATTTCCAAATCATTCGTTTATTTTATCCCTACTAGTTTAATTAGTTACATGTGCTAAACTTACCTAACTTTAAGCTAATACGTGTGTGACAAATATAATAATATTAACTGCATGTTGGAGTTTCACTTCACCTCCAACAAGCGTAAGAGCCGACAGGTAGAATACCTTCGCCTATGCCCCCAAACATACATCATTTTGATGATTTGAGAGTTTGAAGTTAAAATGAAGAAACAAAGACGACATGACGCAAATAAAGAACACAATACAAAAAAAGAACAAGTTGGGGAAAATATGATATGATATATATTTATATGTTGAGAATTTGTCAAACTCTAATTTGCATTACTTACTTATGGAGAAAGCCCGCGAAATTCAAAATTACTTTGCAAAAAACGTAAGAAATGTAGATTTACGCGGGCTTCGTTGAAATAATTACCATAAGTCATTCTAAAGTGGAGTTAATAATAAAGTAGTATACAATCCATAGAATATAAGGTCTACGTCCAGATCGTTTGGTTATGTTTGCAATATCCGCTGGAAAATAGCAACATGTTTCGTTACTTTCAGCATTCTGTAAAGATAAAAGTCGCAGTAGCTAGTCATAAAATTGGTGAGGTCGCACCGAACTTTTGAAAATGACGCAATTTGTTTTGTATCCGAAAGATAACGTTGTAATAATATGATCGATGGCTCGATTGAAGTAGCTGATTCTTGTCGACTGCTCTCGGTTCTTTGATATTTTGTAGTATTACCTCAAATTACTGGGTAGATCAGATTGTAACGAGCAAGATAAAAAATTATCACGCCATTTAGGTACTTCCGATTGCGGTAATATGCATTGCAGCAAAGGAATATTTTTGATGGTCTGCTGTTTCATAGTAATTTCGATTAGATTCCTTTAAATCTTATACCTAGAAAACTGTTTATCGCTGAAATAATAGCTCATAGCATATGCTGTCAGAAAAATCCGTCAATTTACTGATGTAGATACCGCGAGGCTAGTCTATTTCAGTTATTTTCATAGTATCATGTCTTACGGTATTTTACTTTGGGGACGGGCTGCAGACATCGAGTCTATTTTTATTCTGCAGAAAAGAGCGATCAGAGCCATTTATTATCTCCGCAGGCGCGACTCTCTTAGGGAACTGTTTAAGGATATTAACATCATGACGGTACCTTGTCAATATATCTATGAAAACATCATGTACGTAAGAAAAAATTTACATCTTTTTAGTAAAGAGAGTAAAAGAGAGATAGTCATAATTATAGTACAAGAAATAGGGACCTATTAGTACAACCAGGTTTCAGACTGGCTAAGGTAGACTCATCTTTCATGGGGTACTGTTTAAAATGTTATAATAAAATTCCTCCCCACATACTTCAACTTAATGAGACGAAATTCAAATCTTGTATAAAACGCACACTATGTAGGCAGGCATATTATAAGTTGGGGGATTACATCACTGATAAAAATGCTTGGCTCAGTGCTGATCCTGCTCCACAACTAAATGACATACACACTGATTAACATTTTGAAAATACTGATGGAGCTGCTGAAGATTGTAAGACCATTTTTGTATTGTATAAACTCAATTTCCTTTGTATTATATAATTGCATAGCACAGGTGTGAGTACTATGTACTAAAGAGCTACCATTTACCGGGTAATATGTAGTATTTCATTGACTTGAATGTGCCCTGGCGGCTGTGAGTATGTCATGCTTACTCAAATGTCTCGCTGTTGGTGGCGTGTGTGTTGGATCATTCAGCTCCCTTCAAAATGGTTGAGCTGAATGGTGCTGATCCATGCGTCATGTTCGTGAACGGGCGCCGTCAGTTGGGACTGGTCATCTCTTAGCTGCCATGGCTTATTTTAATTTATTTTAAGTTTTTGAATGATTCTTTTTTTCTTTTTATTACGGACGCTTTTACGAACGTGCACGTCTTATTACATTGTTCTCACATGCATAATTTCAAAATGAATGATGTAACCAATATTTTGTATCAATTTTATATTTTATTTAAAAGAGTGTCCGTGGAGTTTCTTGCCCGTTCTTCTCCATAGGTACCTACTACGCTTTGGAATGGGCAACTAGCTTCATATTTTTGACTGACCGACCCCTTGACAATTCAAAAGTGCCTGTAAATGGATTAATTGAAATAAATGGTTTGAGTTTGAGTTTGCTCTTGCTGTATTTCTCCTGTAGATTTGCTATCACGTAATCAGGTTTCAATGAATGCGACCCTGTATCTTGCTTGACTTGAGGCCAATCGAGTATACCATGCCCGGGTCGACGGCGCGTTGTGTTTCACGCGCGCCTCAAAGAGATGTCAGTGGGGTCCGATGGGACCGATGCCTGCCGGGGTGTAGGGAAAGTCCGAAAGGGATACTGTGGCCCCTGGCAACGTAAAGGCAACCGAAGGAACACGGGTGGGTTTTAGTCAGTAAGAGTCTGACACGCTCTCCCGCTCCGCCCCGAGCAGGAGAAGTCATTTGATGATTTCCCACCCAAAAAACAAAGGCCAATCGAGAATCAATCTTTTTTTTTTGCGATAATGCCATATGGTGCTATCGAGTGATAATTTCTCGCACTTATCATTCGTTAGCATCAATTTTTGCCGGTAGTGAGGAGTTTTGTCTTTTTGTCACTAAGACAAACATGATAGGTTAGTTTTGAATCTACCTGTAGATGTTGGTCCTAAATATTTAACTTTACATACCTTGATGAATGTTGTTTTTTGTCTTTCTCTACAATGCACATTGCACATCTTACGCAGCAGTAGTGGTTTTGGTGCTTCATCCACATTGGACCAACAAAGCTAGAACACTCAAAAATATGCATACTGCATACTGCATAGACTGTAATTTCTACATGATGCTTCAGCTAACATTAGGTACCTCATAGGTGCACTAAGTAGACAGCTCTAAAGGCCGTTCTACGTAAAACCTAGTTTCTAATAGATGGAGGGTTCAGAAAAGTTTATCAAAGTTACCACTGGCAAAGAATGCGGTGGTAGACCCCAGTTTGCATGTGGAACAGTCCCTGTCAGTACCGCGGACCTCATGCTCCCGCGCCCACTGATCCGTTGCGACGGCCTCCTTGCAAAACTTCGCCATTAGGTCCTCGTTACCTGTGTAATAATGCATGGTGTTAGCGACCTACGCAGTTTCATGTGATTGTGCAGATAGATGCATGCAGAGCATATATGTGTGTTAAAATTGAAAACTCAAGGGATACCGTATTTGTGTTTTCAAGAGGCATGGTCAAAGTCAAGAACTGCAGTACAAAATGCAATAGAGTAATGTTTAGAGAGTGTAGTTTTAAATAGTGATAATTACTTATGTAAGTAGTAGGTTGATGGCAATGAATTGTGTGATTGGTTGAGTTAGACAGAAGGATAGTTTTCGAATGGTTTCGTGATTAAATTAATTACTATGTTGTTTACATGAACCTAAAGCATGGTACTTAATGGAAAGTGTTTTATCAGACTGACCACCTGTAGATAAAAGTTGATAAGCTGATAACTTACATTCACGTTAACATGCCACGGATCAATAATGTTGCTACGTATCACACATCGAAACTGTCGTCCGTACTTGAGAAAAGGCATATCAAGAAGTTTTACTAAGCTGGCAGCCTAGCAACTTACTAAAACTACATTATTAAATTAATAGCGCTTTCATTTTGAGTATTCAACAACTATATTTATTGCTCCAAACTTTAAATCACTAGTTACCCCGACCAGCTATCGAAATACAGCAGGTTAAATTCATTACAACTTATTTGTAATGATTACCTACTGTGTGTTACTGATTGATGTAAATAATTGTGTATACTGAAAATAAACACAGTGTTATGACTCATATCTTGCGATTTATGACGTCGGCATCATACTATTTTATTATTATGTTAAATTGGTTGTGCTTTTGGATATCGGAGGTGTAGGTGCTAGTGCGGGTTACCCGGGCCTACGACTTAAGCAAGGTAGCTGAAGGTATTGAGGGGCTTAGTCGGTAGGAGTTCGAGATAACCTTCACCAAACGTGGGGTATTCATGAGGATTTTCCCGCAGAAAAGAAGGTAAAATGGCAAAACACCCAAAACGTCTTTAGGGTAACTTTTTCCCAGTTGAATAGAATTTTGTTAATTGTTTCAATAGCTACTAATGTAATGGCAAATTAAACAGAAGTTATGTTTCGGTTAGGCATTAGGTAAATAATAATGGAGCAAAGGAGTAAAACTATACTGCATGGAAAAGTAAAACACTAAGCTAGTAAGAAGTAAGAAATATCGACGAACATTGGTAAGTCTTCTCAAACAAGGAAGGCGGGATCGGGCTGAAGAGATACTCGAGCTTCTGCATCGAGAAGTCTCCCTCGTCACTGCGACGTTTGATGAAATGCCGCACCTCAGCCTCGCGCGATTCAAAGTACGGCTCTATGTGGCGGCAATACAACCTGGGAATTAAGTAAACAAGAAAATAAATCATACCCATAATAATGCGGAACTTAGATATGATAGATGGATGAGCTCAGGGGCGAGAAACATTCTAAGTGAAAGTTTAATGTCCAATTTTGGACTACTATACCTAATAATGTAGATAATGGTGGGAATAAGCATTGAAAACATGATACACTAAACGTGTATCAGCAGGATACGGCACGTTTCTAAATCCCCATTTCCAGTTTTTGCTTGGTATTAAAATTTTCCGTATAAATGTTTTTCTTTTAAGGGATTATTTACATCCGATTCCAAGAAATTTTATGAATTGCGACTCATTTTCGTCATATCTGTACGATCTTTATTGACTTTATAAATAGGTCTGATAAGGGGATTACCAATCAGGGTTGACGGCGTATTCAGTTCTAGACAGTGACCTCCATGCCTCGCCAGCTATTGCTCTCGTGAAGGCAGCTTCAGGGACCGCATGTACTCTGTTGTTTAGGGGCAGTACCACCACCGCAGTATAATGGTTCAGCACTCTCTTCCAAAAATACTGCCGCATTTCCAGAATGGCTCTCATTCCATCTTCGTAGATGACTTTCCCATACATCGTTATGTTACCTTTATCTTTATCTATTATCATAATTTTTCTGAGCTAAAAGTATAATAATTTAATTGAGGTGAGAGTTCGTGGACAGATAAAGAATATTATAGAATAACAAGTCTAAGCTGTTACCTTCATCCATTCTTTGGGATAATATCGCGGCTTATGATTCTCACCCGGCTGTTCCAAATCCAGGAGGTCAACTGTCCGATATCCGGGTTTTAAAATGTCGCCGTCGAACTGATTGCAAATAATATAATTATCATGAGTCACGTAATGTGTTTTAAAATGACACATTCTACCTATCTACTCGTATACCTCTTTTATCAAAAGTAGTATTAGAATGTGTAATATTAGGAAAAACAAATATATTGAAAGCAATCCACTTAAATTATGCGCAGATAGCGCAATAATATGAGTTTTAACATAAATGTATACTTAGTAAAAATATTAGTTGATTTCAGAATTAATAAATATTTAGCTATATAAATAAATAGCTCACCGTATGTTTTATGTTCTCATGTAATACGATATTGCCACGATGGTCGACGAGGATTAAAGATCCTCCTGCACCTATCTGAAATATGCAAGATTACTTTCATCACGACCTGCTTGTTGTTTATTTAAATCAACTTTCTCATGGTGCTATTAAAAAGCGTATTTGAAATGGCTTAGCTTCAACACCTATGAGATGGACATATACAAGACGCTCTGAAGAATGTGTGACGTCATGCGAATATGCAATAGTAACAATGTAATGGTAATAAAACTACAAGATATAGATATATGAGCGTGCTTTAAATGTGTTAACTGCTGATTTATACTATCAGGTGGTTTTACATATTTATTGTCCAAAACGTTTACTATGGAATGTACACCAAAACCTTGGACTTGTCATTAAAGTTTTAAAGAAAATTTAAAGTAGCTTTTTAAATTCTGAAGCGTACACCCTACCCAGAGTTAGGTAAGTTATGAATATTCTTGGAATTCTAATTTCCCAGAGCAGCTTGGTAATTTTAATTATCGAATTCTACGTACTACATGATACCAATTGGTATATACGTCATATACATAGATACAATCTTTTTTTGCCAATTTATTTAATAATATTAACGAACACAAAAACTGTCTATGGTGTGGTGGCAAGCACTCGTCCCCTTTTGCATTAAACTACCTGCTACGTAACGCCTACGAGACGAGTGCTACGTGGTGCCTACGAGACGAGTGCTACGTGATGCCTATAAGATGAGTGCTACGTGATACCTACGAGACGATAGCTACGTGACGCCTAGGAGATAATAACGTATTCATTACATTCTACCTCCATAAGCACATCGATGTTATTGATTTTATGATTCTAATATGTTTACCTGATGATAAGGCAGAACCAATTTCAAATGATCGATGGGGATGTCCACGCCAGCCACTCCTAATAGCCGGTTGACTGGGTACTGTGGAAAGACTTACATTCTATCAGTCAATAAACTTATAATTACGGTTAATGGTCTATATTTATTTGCAATAAATCACTCGATGTTTCTGTCTTCCGCATTATTCTAATCATTATGTGTTTGGCAATCCGTCTGGGTGTTATCTTCTGTCTATATAATAAGACAATGAGATCTGTGGCCACCTAAGCAACGGACAAAACTCTTCTCAAGAGTCCACCTCTCATGAAATAAACTTGTTTGGAATATATACTTAAGTATGTTCCGTGAAAGCTGTAGTGGTGAAAGTATATAGGAGACTTTTTAACTCAATCTCTGAGCGGATCAAATGGTCAAGTTCGAACAAAGTCGCGGATAATGCCTTGAGATTGGATACGAATGACGTCATTACGTGATTTAATATATTAGAATAAAGGCCGCTTGAGGTTTGCTGCGGCAGAAATCCTCAAGCGGCGTAAGTAGTACTTTACAGGTAATTATATTTTCGAGCCGTTTCGGGTTGACCCCCTCGGGCCGTGGGGTCCGAGTGCTCACGGTCTCCAGTCTCTTGGGTACATTACCAGTCGACAGCGATGCGGATTAATTTTTCGATGCAATATTCTAGTTTTTTAATTGTTTTAGTTAAGTTAGTATATAATTTTGCTATTTTTATTAATTAATTAGTTATTAGTTGTAATATGACCACTTGTAAATATTAAACGTTTATTTCTGTGTCAAAATAAACATTTTAATCTCCTTATTACATACCGTCCTGGTAGAGTTCCTTTGCTTTTCCTGTAAACAAATAATTAAGTATTGTGATTATGTGAAATAGATAATATACTGACTTATCTAAGATAAATCAGTATATTTATTTAAATAACAATTGCTTGCAGTCATCAGTGCAATAACGAAATATCATACTTTATTATGCATTTATATCAGTTTAGTTTGTGTCTTTTTACACTCCTTATTTATTCATACACTAGTTTCTGCCCGCAACTTCGTTCGCGTGGAAGTTGTAAGACACCACAATATACTAAACTTAAAGCCTCATTTTTATAAAACCTCCCTGTGTTCTACGTTTGTAGTTTTGGAATTAGCAGCCAAAATATAAAGGGAGTCAGGACTGGTGACGCGGGAACAAAGGACGTACAGTTGTCCTTGTGAGACGCAGCTCGTCCTGAGGTCAACACACGCAGACTTCTGTAGCAATTTCCCATTACTTGCGAAGTTTTTCGTATTTAGTGGATTAATGAACGCCCGCGTTCCTGCATATACTACGTAATGGCACAACACTGATACACTGACTGCTGACACCTAGCATCTCTATACAGTCTGTGGACTGATGCATTCTAATTCTAACAGCCAATTTCTGACGAACGACAATCACTAAAATAATATGACCGTAGATTGTAAACACATGGGATTTTTCATTAACAGTCTCCTGATCATAGATGAGAGGAGCGATACATCAGGTTAAGCTACGCTTGCCGGGGTGTTACCCAGTTACTGGGTTGTGGAGGTCAGATAGGCAGTCACTCCATGTAAAATACTGGAATTTAGCTGCATCCAGTTAGACTAGAAGCCAATCCCCAGCATGATTTGATTCTCTTGATCATAGGTATATATTTTTTTATAACCATAGATGATAGAAGAGACCTAAACTTCATGTTTTTCTGTGTACGTTATAAAAACTATCATAAAATAGTAAAAATAATAATAAAGTAGCACAATAAATATCAATTGTTGGGAATCGAACTTAGGTTTGCAAAGCAGTCGTCGAACCGCTAAGGTAAAAAGGTTGCCTAAAATAGCCGTTCTTATAGAAGGTCATGATTTACTGCTTAGCTCCATAAGTGTATAGCTAAAAGAAATAATTAAATCTCTAACTATCTGCTATATTTGTTCCCTATTCAGCCCAGTGAAGTCATGGAATAATTCTACTGTTGTCAGTGCTGATGTATGTGATGCGGTGTATGTTGTGTTCTCTCTCATCTCAGTCTCATTTCCTACGAAATAAATGGGATAAGTTTTTTTGTGATTTCTGACTTTTGTAGTACTCAAACCTCAGTTCGAGTTTTTTGAACCTAATAAAAAAAATATTAAAAAAAACAGTTTTGGTTTCTCTACGATTTTAGATAAGATTAATTTGCCTTTTGATGCAATGACACTTACCTCGTCAAGTTTTTTCGTAATATTCTGAAAGTTGAACAGAGACATGTTATATGCAGTTTGATAACATAAAGAGTACATTACCATTATAATATATTAGGTCCCCACCTATGAAATCAGCGTTTTGTATGGAGAATTTTAAAGAAGTTGCATTATTCGTGCTAACATTTTCTTAATTAATTTAACAACCATGAAAACTAATGTTTTAAAACTTTTATGCACAAATGTTTAAAAACTAAGATAACGTATGCCACTTAGATTAAGCGACAAAAATAAGTTTTGGCTAAGTTTTAAAACAAATAGTGGTCATTTCTGCTAACAAAAAGAGGAGTCATTTTTAAGGTATTTTTTATGTTTAGAAAACTATAAGTAATAAGGTTTTTTTACTATTGGTAGTTGTCTATGATGGTCATTATTCGATATAATATCAAGCAATTGATATTCTTGCGCCATCCTATCTTCCTGGCTCAGCGTGCTGTGCTGGCGCTGCCGCTGCGGCTGCAGAAAACCTCAAGCGGCGAAAGTATAATAACCTTATAGGCAACTATATTTTCGAGCCGCACTCGAGCCGCAACCCTAGGGCCGTGGGGTCCGAGTGCTCATGGTCTATTCACTGAAATCTCTAAACGACTGGTTGACACTTCCCGTGACCCAAGGGCTGGTTTTTACCTTGGCAAGAGGCTAAGCATTGCCATACAACGTGGCAATGCGGCCAGTCTCTTGGGCACACTACCAGTCGACAGCGATGCGGATGAATTTTTCGACGCTATATTTTAGTTTGCACAATAATATAGGTATTCGTTTTATTTTTTTTATATAATATATTAAACATACATGTGAAAACTTAAACAAATGAAATAAAAACCTATACCATTGATGAATATTTTAAATCATAGAAGTGACGAGGTTCTCTATATGTGAGAAAAAAACGCCAAAATCATAGGTGGGGACCTAACATTTAAAACTGCCTTACCTCGCTTGTTACATAGTCAAACACTGGTACCGAAACGCTTATTTGTAATCTATAATTCAAGTCCTCTCCTTCGTAATAATGTCCGTATTTGTTCTAAAACAATTGCAATACCACAATATTAGTCAATCATTCTGACTTGCAAGAAATAGTTTTCCAGTAGCTCTATCAACATTGTGATACAAGACTTATGAAATAAATAGGTACACACATAATTAACTTGGTACATCCAGTCCTTATAGAGCTGGGTATCGTTGAGCAAGGCCTTCTTATTTCGTCTCAAATCTTTGTATCTATTGAACTGCTCCGTGTTTTCTTTACTTTTCCAATATAACTCACTTCTTCTGGGGTCCTAAAAGGAGTAAAATATTACATTACACATGTAAGCACCGTTATCGTCGTCCACTGCATCGCTAAGCAGCAAATGAGTTAATATGCTCACTTGATGCAATAGTCTAAGAATGTTAAAATAACAATGATAGAATTTAAAAAAAATATTAAACAGACATACCGAGTACATGTAAGGCATATTTTACGAGAATAGGCTAGGCAGATGATAGACAGAGAACCTTATTTATTTCAAAAATCAATTTCAACTCTATTTACATTTAAGTAAATAAAAAGACATGACTCTTGTGTTTTAAATAACTATTTCAAAAAGTGTTTTAAGTAATCTGCTTATCTTTGTTGACGATGCAATATTTAGCATTTACATTAGTCGATAATACAATCGTTTAATCTACAACAGACTTATGATATCCGGGGAAAACTGATTAGAGTGTAAAGTACCTCGTAAGCAGAAATCATTTACAATACCTACCTACTTAGAGACTTTCCTCAACATACAAGAAGTTTTTTCTTTTGGGTGTTATATACCTACTTATCTTCAGTTGAGAAAGAAAACATATTCGCCGCAATCTGCAGCGTTTGACGATCTACCATAGTATCTACGTAATATTGTCAAAATTGAGATGTCTCTTCCACAATAGCCACGAATGAAGAGTCGAAGTTTGTGCCAAAGCCATTTAAATGAAGAAGCAAATAAATTTGTTCTATTCTATTCCAAAGTTGAGAATAAATTTGCAAATGTCAAACCACCGTGATGGTCAAACACTCCATAAAACTGGTGACCAGAAACAATGAACTATCGAAGAACTTCATATCTAAGCAGTTTGAAAACAAAATCCCGTGAACACGATGACCACATCTGTTACCGCCCCGGTTCTATAGCCGCCGAGAGCTGCAAGCAGAAATAGTCCTTACGGTGCGTTGTATAGATATGAACTTCTTCGATGGTACGTGGAGTACATTGTTTCTGGTCACCTTCCAATCCGAAAAATCCGTTCCATCATTAAGGTGTGAAAAGATAACAGACAAAAAAACTGCTTAGCTTTGCCAGCGGAATTGCCCGCGTGGTCGGAAATTATCTCACGGGAACATACTACCCGGATAATTTTTTTATGTGTTAATCCAGGTTATAAGCTATCTGTTTGCCAAATTTCATCCAAACCGTTCAGCCGTTTTTGCGTGATTGAGTAACAAACATCCAAACATACATAATATTAGTAGTATATTCGTACTTACGTACCTCGATATGTGCGTAAACATCGCTGAAGACTGTCACTCGTTGATTTCTCTGGGACACCAGCGGACGCTCCATGACCTGTAGGATCCTCAGAACTTGCTGCGTCACGTCGAAAGGCGTAATGAGTTCTGCGAAGTACCCGTCGCGGTCGCAGCTCAGATTCTCGCCGTACGTACGAGTGTTATCACGGAGACCAAACACGTCGTGCAGCCACATCACGAATAGTCTAGAAACACATGGCATGGGCATCAAAACTTCGACCGCAACGGTGTTAACAGGCAAAGTGTCCAAAGAAAAAAAAGTTACCTATAACGAAGTTAATGATGCGACTGAGCTTCGCACCAGTAACGATTCTACGTAACAAGTAAATACCCCAACAGCATGTTGTTATTGGCAATCAGGGAATCAGCTGTCAATTTTACTACGAATGGAACCTGGCAGCACAGGTGATAGTGTTACAATCATAAACAAATAGTCATAAACTTTTTATCAATTTGAAAATAAAACGTGATGGTAAAAACTTGATATTGATCAGCCTGTTCAAGTTTAGCTCCTAAATACCGATGTTGGTAGCTTCACCTGATTGCAGCTTGACTGTGATGTTTTACATTTAGTTAGATTAGTCACGGTTTAGCGAACAATTACAATTTTGAAAATGAAAACAAACCTGATATGTCCATGAGGGTCGATATGTTTCATAAGATGCGTGTAGTTGTCGTAGAGGCTGTCGGTAAGTAACACTATAGCTTGCTGACAGGCTTTCGGCCGTTCAGGTGCACTCCGCTGCCGCTGTAGCAACCGAACTGAGTAGTCCAACACGTCACCCATCCAAGTCTCATTCGTCATGGTGTAGTTATCCATAGCGGCCATCATAGCTGCTGTGTTTACGTGGTTTGCCTGTACCAATACAAATTCTGTATAAAGTTCTTAAAAAAATACTACCGTAGATACTGTAGGAATAAGATGATTTAAAAAGCACAAAGGATCTAGGAACACCTCTTCTTAACCCTTCGGGGAAACAGGCGTGATGTTATATTGTTGTTGTTGTTGTATCTAGAAAATTATCGAATTCTACATAAACAAACCAAGTTCATACTTACAGAAACAAGCTTTTCGTTGAAACAATGAATAGGTGATTGTATTTCGACGTTGAAACGCAGCACATTGACTCTGTCGTCATCCGTGAGGGCGCTGAGAAGCGCTAGGGTGAACTTTTCAGCAATGACTTGGTTGGAAGAGTTCTCCATGGAGCCTGATGCGTCGAGGAGTATCAGAACGTCGCGGGGAGCGCCTCCGGCACTCACGTACCAAGGCCGCAGCCGACAGTCATACGCTTTATCGGAATCATCCTCTGTGTATTTGAGTTTAAACATGCTTTCCCATAATGCCGCTGGAAAAAACAAATTGCTTAAAAAACTGAAAAAATTACGAACCAAAATTTAAAAAGAAAAACCGTTAGTGAAAACTGCCATGGTAAATCTATTTAGGGAAAGGAAATAGGATTATAACCAGGATGGGAGTTGTGTTCTCATATATAGGCAGGATAGATCCCCTAAGTATAGTTGTGATCTATTGTTATACAATATTTATATTGCTTTACCAATAAATTTATAATAAAATACTTACCAGGATAATGTCTGAGAAATCCATGGGCACTGCAAAAATATTGAAAGTCCAGAGAAGAATCTTGAGCATAGTTTTTTTTAAAGGTTGACAGTAAACCTTCGGACCAATATAGATGTTCCTTGACGTTGGGCGCTGAAAAAAAAAACTTAAAAAGACAAGGAAATATAAACCAAACAATGTTCTGAATAAATGTACCTATAGTTTATACAAAAGGATAAATAAAACGAAAAACATGAGGATAAACAAATTAGGTAGTAAAACACAAATGTCTAGAGTTTTATCATGAATACAGTCAGTCGATCGTAGTCCACGCTAGACATGGGCTTTTTCAAGTTACACCATATAAACGACGTATTTTCTGTCTTCAGCATGCTGAATTACAGACCCTAAGCACGGTATATCTATCTGGATTTGTGGTCTTCATTCAAGGATTCGACTTTACCAATGGCCAATCGGTCCTGAATTACAGACCCTAAGCACGGTATATCTATCTGGATTTGTGGTCTTCATTCAAGGATTCGACTTTACCAATGGCCAATCGGTCCTTCTAGTTTTAATCATTTCATAACTGTTATTTCAGAAAACGATAAATTATAAAATAATCTTACCTTACCTTCGGGGTTAAAAAGGCGTGATTTTATGTATGATAAATTATATTGCAAAATATTTTGTTTAATATATTAGTACATAATTATTATTATGTCTTATAATGAATGCTTACCACAGTCAAAGACCTCAGCAGCTACATGCACGCTAGTGTAGCCTAGTGACACATCTGAGTCAAAATGTTTGCTTCTCTTCAGCTTAATCTTACGTAAACTTCTACAGCTCAGAGGTTCCTGGTTGTCTTCTAATTCTTTTAAGTCTATCACCTTCTTTACTTGGTCTAAATCCTGCCAAAAAATGTTTTTATTACACTTGTTTAGATACAAGTCCGCAATCAAGTCAACGTTCAAAAATTATGGGTTAGATTTAAAACGAAATCACCATATTATTTGTGATGCCTTTATAATCTCATAAAGCAAGCACAACCTCAAAACAAAATGATATAAACGACAAACAGGTAGCGAAAGGCTAACATTTTTCCTACGTGTTTTAAAAATTGGATACTAACAACACTGTAGTCAAAGGTATAGCTGTCATCTGGTTTCTGTTCCGTGGTGGCCAGTTCCTCCGCTTGACGCATGATCTCCTCGGCGGCGTGAGCTCGCCTCGTCAGCAGCTCCTCCAGTGCGTCCGCCATCTTGTTAACGATAGCTGTACCATTGCGAACCTCTATCTTTATGTCGGAGAAACTTTTCAGAAGCACTTTTCTTCGCACTACGATGCCATCGTTATCGTATAAACTTTGCGAGATCTGTTTGGCCCAGACCTGTATTCTGTTTATAGAAAGGAGAACTAAGCTTATTGAGCTTCGTGAATAAAAAAATAGAAACATTTTGAAATTTGTGAAAGGTGTACCCAATTAGAATTTATTTAGTTACAACACGACAAAAACCGGCCAAGTGCGATTCGGACCCGTACACGAAGAATATTTAGCAAAAAACGCCGAAAAGAAACATGTTTCTTGTATTAATTTATTTTTATATAGCGGCAACAGCAAAATACACAATGTGTGAAAATTTCAACTGTATCTATTACGGTTCAAGAGATACAGTCCGCTGACACCCTTCCGCCTGGCATCCTTCTGGTTTGGAACCCTTAAAATTACGTAATGTGCAGGACAGTTATTACAATTTTGCCTCCACATTATACGAGTACATATGATGGTCCCACTGCTAGGACAGAGGCCTCATCTCGATGAGAGGGAGTTTGCCTCTATCTTTAGGTATTATTAGTTTTTAAAAGTTACGTAGGTACTAGAGGTAAGAAATACATGAATAGGTGCATCTAAACATACATTGTATGGTGTAAACTTGCTACTTACATGTCAGGTGGTATCATTTTAGGAGCTTTAACTTTCTTAGCGGCCACTGGCACGATCTTTGTGTTAACAACATTTGTGATTGTTACAGGTTTAACTTCACTTTTATTTTTCGTAACTTCCAATAGAACCTCCTCATGTTTTTCTAGATATTTTTTAATGGCATCGTCTGATTTATTTAATGTCGCGTTTTTTGATTTTGTTTTTACACAATACGATATATTAATTAAAGTGATGAGAATGAGTGATGTTATTTTCATTATGGTTTAAGTGTTGTGGACGTGGATTGGGCAGGAATAAGTTAGTGCGTGTGTTGACGAGTCTGGCGGCGACACGCGCGGTGTATGGGTCGCGGGCGGTGCGTGCACTGCCCAGCCTCCGTCGGCGGCGGGCGTCGCGACGGCTCCCGACATCCTGGCGCCACGCACCCCATTTGGCGCGATCCGCTCATAGAAATTCTTAGTTTCCCTCCGTCGATGTAGACTATTGACCTCTATAAGAGGAATCGATCTTAAATTTTAGTTTTTTTTGGACTATTCACCTACATAATGACAGAAATAAATACCTAGGTTAAACTTTTTCCTCACCTTTAGGTTTGAGGTTTTACGTTTTTAATCAGTCATATAGCGAATTAACCTTAATCCCTACCTACTATGACTAATGCTTTAATAAAATAGCGAATATTTAAATAATTCGATATATTATAGGTAAGCAGTATATTAACAGGTAGGCAAACAGAAATACCCTAACTCCAAGAAGTCTCTTAAAACATATCTTCGCTTTATACATTAAATAGGAATAACTAGGTCGATTCTGGTTTGATCTGTAGGTACCCTAATTGCGTAACACACACGATCAATCATAATCTGAATCATTTTGTAGGATACTGCGAATCCATTGCTTTATATGTTCCTTAAATTTGACTGCTCAATGACGTAAATAACGCAATTAATGTTGTTGAACTGTCAAAATGAAACAGATTGCGATTGATCGTGTGTTACACAATTAGGGTGCTGTGGTTAGTGAAGGTTTTGACCTCTTAAAACTATCATGTCATAGTGTTTACTTAGCCTGGTTGTACCAAGTAACTTTAACTATAACCGGAGATTTTGACAGCCTTTTCAAGATTTTTTATTTTAATTGCCTTAAAACTACCATTACAGGTCTTAGCCTAATGCGATAGCCAAGTCACACACACCAAATTAAAATTAACGCACCAAATACATTATAAGATCTTAAAGATAACACACATAACATAACATCACGCCTTGTTTCCCCGAAGGGTTGGGCAGAGGTGTACCATCGAAGAACTTCATATCTATACACCGTAAGGTCTATTTCTGCTTGCAGCGCTCGGCGGCTATACAACCGGGGCGGTAACAGATGTGGTCATCGTGTTCACGGGATTTTGTTTTCAAACTGCTTAGATATGAAGTTCTTCGATAGTACCTGTACCTAGTAGGTACACCTACATTTCGCCAGTTATGTTTAAGTAATAGGGGGCGAGCCTTTGAAAAAGATATTTTTTCATATCACAGTGTAAACAATAGTACTTTTGCGAATTCACCCCAGTGACATGTAAATATATCAATTTTGACTTGAATATAATTGATGGTGCGAATTGCTCGAGTCAGAGGGGTTTTGGCCAGCAAGTTGGTCCTGGCTGATGGTACGATCATCAACGTGGCGGAGGCCGTCGCCTCCACACAAAACGATGGAGTACGTACAACCAACTTAATGTAACGGCAATTTACACACATCAACACGGTCTAGAGATATTTCATACTCAATTAAATAACTCGAAAAGTACTGGCCGCATTGGAATCTTTTATACACCGATTTGTTTGTAATTTATCTCAGACTAATTCCAAATTAAAATTTTTGAAAATTCTTTTGTTTCGGTGGCATAAAAATGTCTTGATGTATAGGAGAGGGAATTTTCATTTGTGCGAAATTTAGAAAACAATACGAATTACGTTTAGTTACAGTTATTTTTCATTTTTAAACGAAAGGTAAAGTTAAAATTGAGGTATTGTAGCCATACAACGCCGACATTTGACGAGGGCGGAGATGTTACGAGCTGTGGGAATGCTGGAAGCTGGATCTGTTCAGCGTAATGTTGCTGAGGCCATAGGGACCCATCAAAATGTAATTTCAAGATTGTGGACACGCTATCGTGCCACAGGTGAAGTAGCGGAGAGGCACCGGGGGCCAAGTCGCATCACTACCCCCAGACAAGACCGATTTTTGCAAATTACTGCGCGAGCTCAACCAAATGCAACGGCGACTCAATTGGTCCAAAGGCTGCGAGTGGAACACCAAGTGCTTGTGAGTGACCAAACTGTAAGAAGGCGACTGCATGAAAGCAATCTACGCTCTCGTAGACCACTCCGGGTCCCACCTTTACGGAGAGGCAATCGTGGACGACGATTAGAATGGGTTCGGAACCACGTGGACTGGGGCCGTGAGCAATAGTCCAATGTGCTGTTCACGGATGAATCCAGGTTCGGCTTCCATCCAGATTCACGAAGGACGCGTGTTTGGCGAGTTCCTGGACGATGGAGCCGTCTCCAGAACCCTCAGGAAGTTCACCCATACCAAGGAGGAACAATTATGGTTTGGGCAGGAATTCGTCTTGGAGGACGGACGGATCTCGTTTGGGTGCGGGGCAATATGACGGCAGAACGATACGTCCAACAGGTGCTGGGGCCCGTAATCTTGCCCCACAGAACACAAATGGGGCAAGATTTCCTGCTCATGCACGACAATGCCCGGGCACACACGGCGAGAATGAGAGCAATGCCCGGGCATACACATAATGTTAGGGCCTTAGACTGGCCTGCTCAATCGCCAGATCTAAATCCCATTGAGCATGCGTGGGATATGCTGCAAAGAAGAGCTGTGAAGGAAGTTCCTGAAAATCTGGCTACAGAAGATCAACTTTTTGCGCACCTCAGAAGGACATGGGACAATATTCCGCAGCAAGACATTGACAACCTTGTTCTGAGCATGCCGAATCGTTGCCGATGTGTTATGAACATCATGGGCGCTTTCTCAGACTACTAAATTCAAGTTTATAAACACAAATTAAATGATTTTTCTATTTTTTTCAGTTTTTTCTCACAAATTAAAAGTTAATTCATATACGGTTTCCGTCTATGCTTCATTTTTTTTCCATAAAATCCTGAAATTTTAATCTAAGTACCTTAACCATTATTAAAAAATGGTAGAATATTAAATAACGTATCATTTAAATATATACATGTCATATAAATAATTAACACATTGATAGTAATTCGCTTTTTTTAAAATATCCCTAGACCGTGTTGATGTGTGTATTTTTAAATTTAATGTTTTGAGGCTGCCTCGTTGGTCTAGTGGTCGCAAATGCTACTGCTGAGCATGAGGTCCTGAGTTCGATTCCCAAGTCGGGCAAAGAATTATTGGGTTTTTACAACAGGAATTTCTCAGTAGTAGCCCGGAGTCTGGAATTGTGCCCGGTTGATGGCAATATGCTCGCCCTCTATTACATGGGACTTTAAAAAAAACATAACTGGCCCAATGTGGGTGTACTACAGGTACGAGTAAACCTTCGGGTAAACAAGGCGTGATGTTATGTTATGTGTATGTTTTGTGTTGCGTAATGTAAATTATTTTGCATAAGTACTATTGTATAGAATCTAGTTTTTCTAACTAAACAGACAGCTGTGCTGCTGGGGAGTTTGTTGCGCCACTTCAAAAATTCTACAAACAATATTATTTTCGGCATAAGACTCGTTCCTACACCTCGCAGCAAGTACTTTTTTCAAAAATATTCCATGTACAGTTCTGAGTTTGTTAACATTTTATTATATGTTTAGGTATTATATTATAAGTAGGATAGTAGGAAGTGGGATAGTCTGTCTGATAATGCATTAAATTGATCATCTACTCATCTCATAGATTAAAAGAACACGGTTTCCTACTTTAGTAAAGGTATAAAATCTTTGAAACGGTGCTCGAGTGTACATTCTGATCTGAAACTCATAATGAAAGGTTAGTGACTAAGTTTTAATTTAAAAGTTACAATGTGGTCTATATCGTCATTTAGGATTTTTTTAAATTTATTTTTCTATAATTTTGTAGATTAGATTATAGACGCAAAATAAATGTTAATAAACTGTTTTGAGATAGGAGAAAATAAAGCAAAATTAATAATTCGTTATTGTTTTCAGGTATTATAATATTATTGTTCGTCGTGTACGCGGCCGTTGGGCGCGCCCAAAATACATTACTTGTGGAAAAGTGCCCTGAAGAGCAGGAAATAGACTGGACCATCGAATTGTTGCTCAGACACGAGGATTGTAACAAGTTTTACAAGTGTACGTTCGGCAAACCCGTGGAATACAAGTGTGCTGCAAATCTTTGGTTCAACTTAGATACTCAGCAGTGCGACTGGAGGGACAACGTAGATTGTACGGACCGTTATGTACCTGGAGAAGACCCGACTACTACTTCTGAACCCACGACCACACCTTCAACAATAAACACCACAACTGCTGTGCCCACAACTGCTGCGCCCACAACTGCTGCACCCACAACTGTTGCACCCCCAACAGCAGCACCCACAACAACAATAATTACTACTACTACACCTGCACCCACAACAACTACTTCCACATCTACCACAACAACTCCAGCACCCACAACAACCACATCTGAACCATCTACCACACCTGAACCAACAACTACTACAACGACAACAACAACTCCTGTTCCCACAACCACCTCTACGACTACCACGACTCCTGCACCCACCACCACTACTTCTCCAACAGAACCACCGATAAGTTTCATGCCAAATGGTTGCCCCACAAACCCCCACATTCACTGGCTCCTGCCCCACGAGAGTGACTGTAACGCCTTCTATTACTGTGTTTGGGGACAGCTGGTTCTGAGAGAGTGCCCCGCTACTTTACACTTCAACAGAGTTATTCAGGTGAGTCAAAGTTTTTTTTAATGTTAACTACTAATAGCGCTTGGAAGTGGTGAAGGGCGGGCGTTTTGAGGACTGTCTCATATAATTCTTACGTTCAAAAAGTGCTGATTCTCAGCCTAGTTTGAATAAATGACTTTTGACTTTGATATACGAGTAGTATAAGAAATAGTGTAATAAAATAATGTGAAAATTGACATCAAAATAATATAAGAGACTGAGTTGCTATGTGCCTTTAGGTATATGTCGGGTTATTTTCAATATTTTGCAAATAATTTAGCAATATAACAGTGTAATATATGATGCAAAGTTATTGCATCATATATTCACACAACCCATTTCTGAGTAAAAAAAATCAAGAGTTAATCTTACAAAATAATGCGAAAAAAGATCGGAATCGTATCGTAGAGTAACAGACACTAAAATCATATTTAATACCATAAAAAGACATGTCATAGGATAACTATAGGTCCGCTTTTTATTTTAAGCCACGTAATAAACCGAACTGCTGAAATGTGGGAGAATTCCCATTCACCCCTGCCTATTTATTCAGGGAATAAAGGCGTAATATATTATATTCATAAAGTATGTTTCATAAAATAACGCGTATTTACTATAAATAATACATTATTATAACTTAGTGACAATCAAATAATAATTTGTGTTTTTTTCTCGATTAGGTTTGCGATTGGCCCTGGGATGCAGGATGTCCGGTCTCTCTGAACAAACATTTGGACTCCAGACAATTGATGCGATAGCTACAAAACTATTTATAAAATAGAACGAATTGGAATCTGGATAAAGTGGAACTGTTTTATTATACTTTTTATTTTATACTTATCAGTATTTTTTACTATTAAAAACTAAGCACATTTTAATATGTATTTATTATTTAGATTTTCTTCCAACCCATACCTACTCAAATAGGTAGGTCTTATCAAATATAAAACTCCTTTGTATGATTATATGCATAAATAATTGTTCAAAAGGTAATCATAAGCCCTTTAGTTCTGAACATTTGCGTTGTGGTGAATTCTGCATTCGTTTACAGAATTTCGCTTAGTTCAGTGTGCCTCTTGGCAAGAGCCACCTCTAACAACTTCAACTGTTTCCTATTTCTCGCAACTCTTTTCCAATTTGGACCCTCGGTGAGCTTTAATTCGTCTTTTGCCATATCTGCGGTATAAAAGGAATTGATCTTAACTCTCAGGTTCTTAATAAATCACGTCAATAATAGCATTCACCAACATAATGACAGAAATGAATAAGATCATCGTTTTCCTCATCTTTAAGTTTTACATTTTTAATTACTCATGATATTGCGAATTAGCCTTAATCCCTACCTACTGTGACTAATGCTTTTTATACTATCGCGAATTATTAAATATTTCGTCATATTATAAATATGTAATATATTTTTAGGTAGGTAAATAACGTAACTCCAAGAAGCCTAGCCTATGCCTGCTTGACCTGTGGTTAGTGAGGGTCCTCTAATAAGTTGTATAACTTCAATCTCTTTTTTTATTGTATAATTGCATAGCACATGTGTGAGCACTGTGACCATGTACCTTCTATAAAGCTACCATTTACTGGGTACGTCTTTCATTGACTTGATATGCCCTGGCGGCTAAGAGTATGTCATGCTCACTCAAATGTCTCGCTGGTGGTGGCGTGTGTGTTGGATCGTTGAGTTCCCTTCAAAATGGTTGAGCTAAACGGTGCTGATCCATGCGTCATGTTCGTGAACGGGCGCCATCAGTAGGGACTGGTCATCTCTTATCTGCCACGGCTTATTTTAATTTTTGAATTGTTTTATTTTTTATTACGGACGCTTTTTACGTACACGTCTTTCTACATTGTTCTCACGTCATGTATAATTTCAACATGAATGATGTAAACAATATTTTGTAAGACATAATTTTTTTTAAAGAGTGTCCGTGGAGTTTCTTGCCCGTTCTTCTCCATAGGAACCTACGCTTTGGAATGGGCAACTAGCTTCATATTTCTGACTGACTGACTCCTTGACAATTCAAAAGTGCCTGTAAATGGTTTAATTGAAATAAATGCTTTGAGTTTGAGTTTGAGTTTGAGTTTGAGTATAATGTCATTGTGTTTAGTCAACCAAGCTGATCGTTGTTAGGAAGATACTATAAAGTACATGAAAATCTTGTTATTCTCTCAATTTCAGCTTATCAAAAAAACAATTACAATTTTAATTAATATTTTTTATTACAATTTTTTTTTTATAAAATTGCAAAGAATAAAACTGGTGAATATAGCCTCTTTAGTTGCAGCATCGTTCACTCTTATCCATTAATTTCCAGCAAATTCCTACCGAAGGACTCCTACACTACATTTACCGATTCGCTGGTTGCACTCTACACTCAAGAACACTTAGCCGTAGAACCGGTGGCTATTATAGGGCTATAATAGCCATCGGTACTACGGCTAATATGACATGCCTTTTTTTTTGGTGGGAAATCATCAAATGACTTCTCCCGCTCTGGGCGGAGTGGGAATGCGTGTCAGACTCTTACTGACTAAAACCCACCCGTGTTCCTTCGGTTGCCTTTACGTTGCCAGGGGCCACGGTATCGGAGTTTTCCGCAACCCCGGCAGGCATCGGTCCCATCGGACCCCTTCACTCACTGACATCTCTTTGAGGCGCGGCTGGAACACAACGAGCCGTCGACCCGGGCCTGGTCCTTATCGGACGGCGAGCTACCCATTGCTCACCGTCCGCAAGCTCGCGAATACGGTGGCCGGGAATCGGCTATAGATTCCCGACGCCCAGGGCGTCTCCTCCTGCGGCGGCTAGGGTGTGAGGGCGCGAAATTTGCCTCTCCCTCACGCGTTCTGCCTCCTCCTTCGCGAGCATTACTGCTTCGCCGAAGGAGGTGACGGTCTCCCATGCCTTCTCGCTCCGTACCATGGCCTGGACCAGAGCCGGACGCGAGAGATCCCACACGAACACGGCGGTGCTCTGCCCAAGGTCTGCTGGGCAGACCTTCACCGTATCCTCCCGCCTTATCTCAAACAGGAACCTCCCGAAACAACCGTGTCCGGTGAGGACCTGCGTTAGGCGAAAGATGAGGACGCCGTGGCGCCTCTCTAGCCACTCCTCAAAGAGGGGACTTATCGCCGCAATAGTGGCGTGCCCATCACTGGGTTGCGACAATCTCACTCTCCATGACGTAATGAGATCCCGCCGGAGTTCTGTCCGCTGTGCCACGATTTCTCGCGACATCGGAGTTAAGAACCTCCTCGCGACACTCCCAAATGTGCGTGAGGACTTTTGCCTCCAGATCCCATGGCGGCTTTACTTCTCCCATGGCGATATGATGCCTAAAAATTCCAGAAGGTATTCGATTCAATAGTGCATGCCAGCTCGCTGAATGAATTTTTATACGGTTTACCGTAAATTTGCCGCCATCTAAGTAACAGTTCATAACTATTAGAACAGACTGATCAGAGTGGTCGAATAAGTTTTTACTTCTAGATTTAATTAAACAATTCAAATGCATCTTCAAATAATACAATGAAATCTGGATAAACCTTCAAACAATATATGTTAAACCCACAAAAATAATACGGTCTCTATCAACTAAACATTTCTATAACATATTTCTATGAAAAAGTTGTGCTAATCTACCTGCAATTAAGTAGTTGGACTTGGATCATAAAATCATAATATTTTTTGAGGCCACATTTTTTTTTGAAAGCTTTCTTTTTGATGGTTTTGTTTTGAAACAACAGTCTAGGAATGCAAATCTTGAATATCCCTATATTAATAACGATATTGTATCAAAAAATTGAGTAGGTATTATAGTTTATCAGATTGCAGGTGATAAATTATAATTGATAGTCTGCCACCGCTAAACGTCGCGTTGATAATACAATAATTGATCATTTATTCATCTCACAGATTAAAAGAACACGGTTTCCTACTTTAGTTAAGGTATAAAACTTATTTGAAACGGTGCTCGAGTGTACATTCTGATCTGAAACTCGTAATGAAAGGTTAGTGACTGAGTTTTAATGTAAAAGTTACATTGTGGTCGAAAATTACGTAATTTAGAAAATGTGTCTTATTCGGTAGATTAGAATATAGACGCGAAAAAATTAATGTTAATAAACAGACTGTTTTAAGATAGCAGAAAATAAAGCAAGATTAATAATTCGTTATTGTTTTCAGGTATTATAATATTATTGTTCGTCGTGTACGCGGCCGTTGGACGCGCCCAAAATACAATACTTGTGGAAAAGTGCCCTGAAGAGCAGGAAATAGACTGGTCCATCGAATTGTTGCTCAGACACGAGGATTGTAATAAGTTTTACAAGTGTACGTTTGGCAAACCCGTGGAATACAAATGTCCTGCAGATCTTTGGTTCAACTTAGATACTCAGCAGTGCGACTGGAGGCACAATGTAGATTGTACAGACCGTTATGTACCTGGTGAAGACCCGACTACTACCCCTGAACCCACGACCACACCAATAACCACCACCACAACTCCTGAACCCACAACTCCTGAACCCACAACTACCACAACAACTCCTGCACCCACAACAACCACATCTACGACTACTACTACCACCCCTGCACCAACAACTACTACTACCACCCCTGCACCAACAACTACTACCACAACTCCTGAACCCACAACAACTACCACCACAACTCCTGCACCCACAACAACCACATCTACGACTACTACCACCACCCCTGCACCAACAACTACTACAACCACAACAACAACTCCTGCACCCACAACAACCACATCTACGACTACAACCACCACCCCTGCACCTACAACTACTACAACCACAACAACAACTCCTGCACCCACAACAACCACATCTACGACTACTACCACCACCCCTGCACCAACAACTACTACAACCACAACTACAACTCCTGCACCAACAACAACAACAACTCCTGAACCAACAACAACTACCACAACCACTCCTGTTCCCACAACAACCTCTACGACTACCACGACTCCTGTACCCACCACCACTACTCCTGCACCCACCACCACTACGTCTACAACGGCAGCACCGATAACTTTCTTGCCAAATGGTTGCCCCACAAACCCCCACATTCACTGGCTCCTGCCCCACGAGAGTGACTGTAACGCCTTCTATTACTGTGTTTGGGGACAGCTGGTTCTGAGAGAGTGCCCCGCTACTTTACACTTCAACAGAGTTATTCAGGTGAGTCAAAGTTTTTAAAGTTTACTATAGTAAATAAGAAGTGGTGTACTGTGTGAACGTTGACATAAAAAATAATGAGAGACTAAGTCGCTTTGCACCCTTACAAGATATGACTTTTCTTTTTATTAAAATATTTTTCTGTTGGGTTATTTTTATTTGTTTGCAAATAATTTAGCAATTTGACAGTGTAATAAATATGAAAAGTTTGCGAGTATTAATCCTAAAAATAACAAGTGACAGTGCATTCAGGCCTTACCAAAAAAACCCTTGTCTATAAATTTTACGTTTGACGGTATTAATTAAAGTGGAATGTGTAAATACTTTTACTTTGTTGGGTCTAGACTTAGATATCCATATGTCCTGGAAAGCGCACATACAAAAACTGAAGTCAAACTATCTAGTTTTATATATGCATTACATGAGCTCAAAAAAACTACAGATTTAAAAGTTGCCCCATCCACTTACTATGCTTACGCATGGCTTAAGTATGGTATAATTCTTTGGGGAAATAGTGTAGATAGCAATGACTTGTTTATTCTACAGAATAAATGTATTAGGATAATGGTCTATATTGCAACAACGTAAGTTGTAGACCGCATTTTAGGAGACTGACATCAATGTATATTCTAGCTAACTGCCTCGTTGGTCTCGTGGTTGCAAACGCGACTGCTGAGCGTCCTGGGTGTTGATTCCCGGGTCGGGCTAAAGTGTTATTGGGTTTTTCCATTAGGAATTTCTTAGTAACAGCCCGGAGTTTGGAAGTTGGCGGTGGGATATGAAAACGATGCATTTCATTCATTTTAGACATCATGTTCCATAGTAACATTTACTGCTTAAGACCTACACAATCGATATCTAAATAGAAATAGTGTTAGTTTTATGTTTCAAAACGTCCGGGTTCGATTCCCGAGCTGAGTATTCCGCCGAGATTTTTAAAAATGTATGAATGCAGTTTTTCTTGTTACTAAAATCGATGACATGGTTCCTAAGAAGAGATCTTCGTATGTCTTATAGTTTTAGACTTTCCCATACTGACTGATCTAAATGTGCCACCCTGTATAATAAAATACCAAACGTCATAAAAATGGATTGTTACATTCAATTTGTGTGAAACTAATATTGATCCTTCCTAATGATTGCTAGAGGTAAAATTTGCAGAGACATATATCACAAATTTAAATGTGATATTATTTATAATATAATTTTATTAGATTTTTCTAACGATTTTTTTCTAAATTTCTTTTTACTGCATTTATTATGAATCATGCTACTACTCATATTTTATGTAATTGTTGTCCCCGACAGGGTCCATGTGAACTATATTATTATTATTAAGACCTTGTAAACACATGTGAAATGCAATAAAGATTTGAATTTGAATTCTTACGGCACTTTAGCCAAGCCGAGGCAGCGCCACTATTATGGCGCTAACGGTGCTTTATCCGAGAGGTGTGTAGAGTGCCGCTAGCGCTGTATATACTGCCTTCATAAAATATGCTATTTACCATAACTAATATATTGTGATAATTTAATGATAATAACATAATAATTTTCTCATTTAGGTCTGCGATTGGCCTTGGGATGCAGGATGTCCGATCTCTCTGAACAAACATTTGGACTCCAGACAATGGATGAGATAACTACAAAACTACTTATAAAATAGTACGAATTGGAATCTAGATAAAGAGGAACTGTTTTATTATAGCTTTTATTTTATACCTTAAAGTATTTTTTACGATTAAAAAGTAATACACATATTTCATTTTGTTGTAGTTATTATTTAGATTTTTTCCAAACGTTTAATAAAAGTAAACATAATCCAAATAAGATATTGTTTCGTTGCAAGGACTTATAGCAGGACAGACCGTCACACAATTTTGTAAATAAAATTAGAATAGAATAATCGTCAAAACTAACAATCAGGGTCGTAACCAGGAACACACATTGAGGGGGGCTAAGGTTTGCCAAATTTTTAAGAAATGAAGTATTTCTGATTTGTAATTGACGGTGCTTGGGCGAGGCCTATGTCCAGCATTGAAATCTTAACATTAATTGATAGGTACTTGAGCTTATACTTGGTATTGCCGCCTTCATTCGTTTCGTCTCTCAATTTTTTTTCGTTTAAACTGTGTCCGCAAGGAATATATCTACCCTCTGATACTCTTAGTAAACCAAAGATATAAGATATGCATTAAACAACAGTATTATGACATTCAAAGATGGCGGAAATGAATAGTTCCAATAATGGCTACTAATGGAATATGTGGCACTAGTGTAGACTTTGTATATTAGGCCATTGTATATTAATACATTGGACATTTGGAAGAGCGTCATGTCCTATCGTGCCCCACGCACTTCTGTGCCAAACAAGCAGCCACAATAACGTGATGATTGACAAAATGTATTTTGTTATTAATAATAATAAAAACCCCACCGCCGTATCTCTAGGTTGACGTCGTGGTGGGGCTTGCGTGCTCCGAACTCCAGGTCTATGCCGGTAGAGTTTACTTTGCCGGAACAGGTCTGGGATGAGGAGCCAGACCAAGAGAGATACAGAAACCCGCAGGGCAGCTTGTGGCTAGCTGTTGTGCAGTAGGGACCCCACGAACCCTATCTCCGGGGAGCGCATCATATGCGCGATGCATAAAGCTTCCCATGACACGTGTTGCTAGATATGTCGGGCGACATGGAGCGACGTACGTTATGGCATAATGTGCTTTGATGTGTATTAGGAATTCTCAATCGTGTAGGGTCTCGAAGGGTATATTATTAAATCCAAGCTGTAAGCTATATAAGTTTGAGTCCTCTTTCTAAAATACACCAGCTTGCATTTTAAGAAGACCTGTTAAGGTAAAAGAGTTTATTTTTTAAAGAGAGGTCTGCAGGATGTTAAAGGACTGATACCAGCTATTGCACGTAAGCATTTTTCTGTACTAGAAAGGCTTAATTTACATTCGTCGAATTCCCTCAGAGTAGGAGCCCATTCCTGAGTAAAGCCTTCTGCAAACAGGCGCGACGCGACAGCGTAGATTAATTTCCGTGAAATTTTTACAGAAATTCTTCCACCAGAGTCACGTCGCGCCGTCGCATCGCGTCTTTCTGCGGCAGCCTTAAAGTGGAAACAATATAATGTAGAAGTAATGTAGCTTGATGGGTCATTTATTGTAACTGAACATTAGCGCACGTTACCGTTGTTCTGGGCCCTGCACTACAACCACTTCTAATGCTACGGTGCTACGAGGCTACGAGGCTACGCCGTAGGCTGCGATACAAAAATGTGGCCATCAAGTCCACAGCAGTGGTAGATCTACGTTTCGTTGTTATGGAATGGAATATTCCATTTAATGTTTTGTTTATTATTGGTTGGTGTGTTTATTGTTATTTACATTACATTAAAGTTTTAAGTTAGTTAGCTGATATGATCATTATGTAATTTCAAAATCGCATCGGCTCCAATACTATCAATGAAATCAACAAATATTTAATTTTCATAAATGTAAGCTAGGCTCAATAAGTTGGAAGCTTCAGAGGGCAATTGCTTTTGAAGACAATTTAATGTGTCGTAATAGAAAAAGTGTCGTAAAAACATCATATTTTAACAAGCTTTGTTAGCTTGCTTCGTTCGTATATGTTACCAGTTACTCCAATTGTCATCAATTTGTCAAGCACTTCCTGGCATCCGATTGAGCTGAAACTTGGCATACTTATACATTGTATAACTATTGAGACATTTTAAAATTGGGTTACCATGGAGTTAGTCTGATGATGGAGCCCGAAGATGGACCTGCGATGTTTTAAATGACAAATGGCCTATAAAGCCTGTAAATGTGATAAATCGCCTAAAGTTGTGATACTGTAATCCTTTTCTATAATCTGTATTATTCAAGTATTTTAACATCAAAAGTGGGATTGGGTTTAAGCCCAATCTGCTTCGGTCTCCTATTCTACGACTTACCTACTTAGTAAAGAAGATGAGACGAAACTAATGACAACAATTTACGATGGACTTTGTTTGTCATTTCTTAGATATATTTATATCTTTAATTTACTGTAATTTTTTCAGTACGCACTTACTTTGTAGAGTTCCTGAACAATTTATGTGAGCAAAAAACACTCATGACATCGTAACCATCTAATTTTAATAAGGATTTCTTATAATGTAGCATTTTGGTTTTTTACTAACTATGCGACACCACTGCTGCACTGGCTTAAACTCTCTCTCTCTTAAGTCCATATTTCCATTCCTGGTTTCATTAACATGATTCTGTGAATGGTTCATAAAATAATAAACGTTTAACCGGAGTTTCCTAGACTTGACATAGTCGGCGACCTCCTCTGTCATCCGTCAGGCACTTACTGTTACAAAACTACTTAGGTACTGGCTGCAGAACCATGCGCAATCATCCGAACCACGGTACCAGCATCTTTCATTACGACTTGGAATCCCGAGAGTAACAAACCTGATCACTCACATCAGTGATCTGTGCTGTGAACTTAGAGCTTCATAGGTTACGTTAGTTATAACATGAGCTAAGTTTTGTGTATTCGTGTTACAGTTCACATAAAGGTGGGTTTAGACCAAACGAACATAGAACCAGAGCATTCTTTTCTTGATATTCTTGACATTTCAATTTGGATAGACCAACGAAAGAATGTCCTATTTACACACAAATAATTTCATAGAAAGTGCATTCGTTCGTTTGGTCTAAACCGACCTTTACTTGTATCACGTAACCAGGGCCGGATTTAGAGGTCCAGAGGCCTCGGGGCAACAAAGGAGCGGAGGCCCCCTCGCCCCAAATTATTTTCCAAATAAAGTAAACAATTTTTTTTCAGTCAAGTTTTTCAATAAATAATTTATTGTGAAACCAAGTAGATTCCCTTAGTATTGAACAAACACATATAAATATAAACGGAAACAAGAATTATCTGAAATTAAATTTTAGGGTTAACGAACGGAACCTTTCGAGCTTTTTTCGCCGAAAAATCGTTGATGATTTCGTTGAAATCCAGTTCTCGGAGTAAATCGCTTTCAATGCTCAGGAGAGAAAGCTTCGACACGGAATCGAATACCCAACCTCCGAGGTTGCGGGCAAGTACCACCCCACTCAGCCATTAAGTGATTGGGGTACTCCCTCAAGATGGGTAGTGAATTGGAAGTGCTTATCAGGGCCATTTGAGATTTTGATATTTCACTGATTGCCTGATTGGAGTGAACAAATATAGATCAATGATTTCTGTTATTTAAGATTAATATACTCAAATAATCATGTATGTATAAAGTACTGTAGGCTGTAGGTAAAGGTGAAAGAGCAAAAAAAAATATCAAAGGAAAAGATGCTTACTAGTGTTAACTAGTTGGAATTTGAATTTTTTGTTTTCCGAAGTCTCTATTGTGGGGGCCCCCCGTTTGTGGAGGCCCCGGGGCTTTCGCCCCGGTTGCCCTCCCCTAAATCCGGCCCTGCACGTAACTAAGAACTAAAAGGTAAATGAACTGTAAAATCTCGTACAGAAATTTGTAAAGAATCTAGCAGTGATGTAGATAATGGATGTAGGTAGTTTAGGTATCGAAATTAATCAACGATGTATTGATAATAACGATGAATAAATCAAATATGAGTTTTATTACCCAATACTTAAAATAGTTTAATAACTAACAGCTGATTCGCTTACAATATAAATTCCACTAACCCTTGCCTATTATTTAATCAGTCGGAACAGTTAGTGGCCCCGGCTGGGCATCACGTATCACCGAAAAAGACCACCCGACTACTTTTAGTTTTTGAACTTACATTTTATTTAAATTATATTGGGGTAGGTAATGATTTCGTGATAAAGTATTTGCAGAGCCGCTTTAATTTTTATTTCTTTAGGTTTTATTGCATAATAGGTATTTATTTTACAGCCGCACCGTATATTTGTACCTATGTCTTAATTTCTGTTTGGAATATTAGGTCTTTACCTATGAAATTGAAGATTTGTATGATTTTTTTTTTTAAATATCAGCTAATCAAAGTACTGGCCCAAAATATCCTGCGTGAAATTCTCACAATTTTGCCATTTTGATGGCAGTTTGTTTATCCCTTTACTGTAGAAGTCTGCCGGACGGGAGGCGATGAAGTCGGCGAAAGCGTTTTGTACTGCCTCTCGGGTGTTGAATTTTATCCCACTTAAAAAATTGTCTACATTTTGAAAAAACTAGAAATCTGTTGGGGCAAGGTCCGGTGAGTACGGTGGTGACGGAGAGCTTCCAGCTGTAACTCTTGTAGCTTTGCGATGGTCTGTCGTGAAGTGTGAGCTCGCGCGTTGTCGAGGAGAAGCAATGGGGAAGAGCGATTGACTAGTCTTGGTTGTTGAATTACGAGCTTCTCCATCATTGTTTGCAATTCTTGGCAATAGACATCTGCCGTCACTGTTGTGCCATTCGGTAAGAAGCTGTGATGTACAAGTCCGTACTGGTCCACCAGACAGTCACCATCATCTTCCTATGAGTAATCTTTTTTTTAGCGCACTGATTAGGTGCTGTACCCGGGTCCACCCACTGAGACGAACGCTTACGGTTGTCGTACAGGATCCACTTTTCATCGCAGGTAACAAACAATTTGATTAAGAATTCCCTCGTTTCTATGCCGATTCAGTAGTGCTATGCATGCTTCGAAGCGTAAATCTCGCTGTTGGTCGCTTAGTTCGTGTGGCACCCACTTATCTAGCTTTTTTATCTTTCCGATTTGACGCAAGTGCTTTAATGTTGTTTTGACACTAACTCCAAGGCCCGCAGCAAGCTCAGCCGTAGATTGAGTTGGATCCGCTTCCACTATCGCCTTCAATTCGTCGTTGTCGACAATGGTTACCGGCCGACAGCGAGGCTCGTTCTTCAACTTAAAATTTCCAGATTTAAAGCGATTGAACCAATAATGGACCGTGTTTATGCAAGCACTGTACACGTCGTTAATGTTTCGTGTTGTTTGCGCAGCGGTATTTCCACGTAGGAACTCATATTCGAAAATTGTACGAATTTTCAGTTTATTCATGGCGCCAAAAACTACCACAATGTCACAAAAACAAAAAAAAACATAAAAATACATGTTTGTTTTTGTTTGTGTTACATGGGACGAAATGTGGGTGTAGATACTATAGGTACAACTCTGCCTAACCTTCGGGGAATACAGGCGTGATGATATAGGTGTATAATATGTTTACAAATATATTGCAAATAGGATTCCTAATTAAAAATGTTCATGGCTATAATTAATTAAAAATACAGTAAGTACCTAATCCTATTTCTGGTTCTAACCTAACTCACCTGTTTATAACTGGGAACCCAGTAATAGGCCCAGGTGGTAATAGGCACCAAAAAAAGGTAGGTAACCTAATTGTTAGGTACATGTATTGTATGCTTCATACTTTCAATTGGATTCTAAATCGTTGCCGTTTGTTAAACAAGTCAGTGAAATAAAATAAAAAAAACTAAAGAAAATGCTGAAGGTAACAAGGACGTGGCGTGTGGCAAAAATCTGAATTAACGCCGCGCCGCCATCTTCAAGTGACATTTCAAAAACAACCAATAACGCATTCCTGTCGATGTCATTCAGGCGCAAACTTATCCTTGTCAACTCTAGTCGCAGTGACCACCAAATTACTTTATACTTATTGGTAAAACTGTGGTCGCTGTGACCATGGTCTCGGTCGTGCCGGTCTATTCTGTAACCATGTCACCGTGAAAACTTAGGTGAAGTGAGCTGTCATTCCACCTGCTGCTAGGGACTGACAGCTCACTCCGAGCTCACTTCACCTAAGTTGTCACGGTGAGATGGTTACAGAATAGCACTGGTGGTCCCCCAATGCGCGCGGTCAGTCGGGTTTTTTGTTTATGTATTCGAAGTCGACGGAACTCTTCGCTTCACAAGAAATACTACGCTACAACTGGATTGATCTTACATTTTTTTACAAACAATATATGTATTTTTATTATAATAAATAAGTACTATCTTTTTCCCGCAGCTTCATCCACGTGGTTGTCGAAATATATCCCATGGGAACGTTCTATGTGTTAATCCAGGTGATAAATCAAGGTGGTCAAGGTGGTCTGTGTGATAAATTTCATACAAATCCGTTCAGCCGTTTTTACGCTAATCCGCATACACACAAACAGACAAATGGACAAAAATTATTCTTTATTATTATCGGAACAGGTGGCGTTCTGTCGTTTCTGCCGGCCGGCCCCCACCCGAAATTGGCGTGATTTTAGTTTCGTTTTTGTATGTATGTGTACCTATCCGTACAATCACTACTACCGAGTGTGAATGATCCACGTTTTACGGTTCGGAAAGTTACAGCTTCCTGGTACAAAAAGCTAATTTGGCATGGAAATTATTTTTCGGCTATCCCATGGTGTGGGTCAGCGTTGCCAACTCCAAATAATGGTTTACGGTGTTCTCTGTTCATAAATATTTACGGAAGACTTAAAAAAAATACGGTAGATTTTTAAAAGTGGTGTTAATTACATAGATATTTGAGGAAAATTAATTAGTCTGAATTTGACAAAATAACTGTGTGAATTACCACTCAGATTTAATTCAATTTTAATTTATTTAGTATCGCGCGAGAGAGTGTGAGCTGCGTGTGAGAGAAACAGATTTATTATTATTACATTTACAACGCAAAGTACCTGTTTAAAGAAAGTTGGTAATAAAAAAGGTTAAGAAGTCTGTCAATTAGGCAACTCTTTAATTTGTACGTATTATATTGGTTCAAACTTTTGTCTATGGTTAGGGAATTCCCCCTAGTCCACTGCTATTCAAAATTTTGCCATGTTGTGAGAAAAAATCGCTCAATATTCCATCTACTTTATTAATTGGTTACTTATTACGGGGTTTTTTGACACCGTAATTACATTACTACGGTAGACGTAGACGTTTTTTTCCGTAATTAAGGTGTAGTTGGAAACGACAAATACTAGAATCTGTGGGATTGCTGAAGGGCCGAGAGAGAGGCTGTTTAAAGTCCCGGTGGCCCGTACAAACTTGTTAAGGCTTGCACCAGTGAAATGATATTGTTTATTCTGTAAATAGGATATCGGAAGCACTTTTACACGTCATCATAAAAAAAAAAAAGTTGAGTGAGAGTGAGAGTGGGGCGGGCAATAAAGAAAGATACTCAACAGCGTCTCTCTGCAAGTGGATATCTATACTCATGCTCATTGGCGGAATTCCAGAGGGTGACACTTGCTATTACACATCACTAGCATATTGTCCTCTGTATAACTAGTCCGGTACTCAGAGTGGTTCTCTATTGTGTCACCTAACTTTTTTATCCATAATTTAAAGTGCCATAACTTTTTTGTCCTAATCATCATTTGTCCGAATGATAACTTACCCGAACTTAATATCACATAATATCACATGCCATAAAATTTAAACCCCTAAATATAATATGTCCTAAATCCGTTTGTCATAAATATTACAAGCAATAATATACAAAAGACGTAAAACCGTTTTCAATAAAAGTTATAAATCCTAAATTCAAATTACATAAAGGTTATTTACTCGTATCAAAAATAAATGATTGAAAATGCAGCAATGTGAACTTTTAAAGACAAGACAAGGCCGCAAGGGTGGCATAAAATTAAATTGTGATGGCTTTACTTTCGACAAAAATCGATTCTACAACGAAAAATATTACTGGGTGTGTGAGCGTTTGTATACGTTTAAGTATCATTTTGTTATAATTAAAAAATATCTGATTTTGCATTATAATTTTTTATTATACATTATTAAATATATTATACATGTACTCAATAAAGCAGTTGATTGTGAACATGTGGTTTTTGTAAGCAAGCAAGCATGCAGCATGCAAGCAAGCACGCAGAATGCAGCATGCAAGCAAGCATGCAACATGCAGCAGGCATGGTTTCTGTCACGGCTCCGGCGCTGCGGGGCTCCAGGGCGGTCCCACGCGAGTTTATCGTCGCAGATGGGTTTAACGCTCACCACCTGCTCCTCAACTCGCGGGCCGTCTCGTTCGTAGTTATCTTTAGTTTGTCTTTTTTTCTAAAAGTATTCTGTCATAATTTCGAGTACTATAATAATTAAATCTCCTAATTTTACATGACCTAAAGTCATATGTCCTAAGTATTGTGTTAAATAATGTGTATTATTCCGAATGTTCATTTATAATAAATGTTTTAGTCCTAAAACGTTGCTACAAATTAGGTTTTAGTGACAGAAACGAATCGCTGTAAATCCGACTCCACGCAGTGTTGTCTGCTCTACCCCTGGAGTGTAATTTAAAATCGCGTAGGCGCGGAGTGGCACCGCGAGTTGAGGAGCAGGTGGTAAGTGTTAAATCCATCTGCGACGATAAACTCGCGTGGGACCGGAGTTTCTGCTGCGCTCAGGATTGGCTCCATACGAGAGATGTCCTCAGCGGTCAACTACACAGGAAGTAAATTTTCAAGTACCCTAGACAGCCCCGTCGTGTTTGGTTTCATTGGATATGTGTTCAGAGTCTGATGATAGCGCCATCGAGTTGTGACTCGTTGGTTTTGTCTCGACAAGTACTATAGGCCAAGGTAATATCCAGGGTGATGATAGAGCCGGAAGGTAGGATAGGAACTCCTCGACCAAACATTGTAGTATTATTATGTTTGGACTCATTGGATAATTATTGATAAGTATCAGAATCAAAATCAGAACTTTATTTGCTATGAATGTAGGTACAGGTATAAGATGTTGTACATAAATTAATGAGATCGGCTACAGTCTACCTTACAGCGCGCAAATGATTACATTAATTAAAATATGAATACATACAAAACAATGTCAACAAAACAAAACAGAAATTATAGTGAAGTCAATTAATAATATTATAGACAGGTAGATAAGTCTTACAGTGTCAAATTATTAATTATAACAATCATAATCTGGACAAATTCCAAATTCAAAATCATTTAGAAAGTCTTTCACAGATTAATAACATTTGCCTAAAAGAAGTGCAGTTACCTTAGATTTAAACATATTTACAGACAAATCCTTATAACCGTGAGGTATTTTATTATAAATGACAGGTCCCATTGTCATAGTGTTATTATACTAGGTGGTGTTCAAGGACTGATGATGCGGCCGGAAGGCGGCCATACGAACTCCTCAACCAAAGAAGATAGAACCATCGTATTTGGATATTATATTTATTCTATTTTTTTTTAGTTTTTTTTAATTTTCTGATTTAATAGTTACCAGTAACACAGTATAGACTGTATCACTTTTACGCCGGTAGCATACCTCCGCCGCGAAAACATAGCAGCGAAACCACAGTAGTTCAAATCAATAGACTCGTGTCATATAAGATGCTCTAATCGGATGCAAGTAGCGGCAAATGACACGAATCTTATATTGAATTTAACTACTGTGGTTTCGCTGCTAAGGTTTCGCGACGGAGGTATACTACCGGGGTTAAGAATAAAACCAATTTATTTATTTCTCATTATCAAATTATATTTTTTTGATCCAAATCCATTAAGACAAGGCAAACAGAATGTAATGTTACGAGTACCTAATATCCTCTTGTTAATACCCTGTCCCCACAGTCAACATTTTCCGGCAAGTCACACTGTTGTTCAGTGTAAGGATTGTATAGTAAGTCACCGTAGCAAATGAGCACGACAAGTTTCACGTGATCGCATTTGCAGAATTGGTAGTAAATTTCATGAGCGACTAGAACAACGTAACAATCTTCAGCTGCGCAGATGGAAGGTCCCTCCTCGGGATTACAGTTGTATGTGCCGGGTGGTCGCGTGGGGACACCATCTCCTGGAGGGCGAATCTCAGTCTGTCAAACTGTCAGAGGATTCAGGGTCTGAGATGACTCTGTCTCCACAGTCCATATTAAATGGCCAGTCACATTGGTCCTTAGCAGGGTTGAACAGAAGATTGGGTGGACATGTTAATGCTACTGGTTTGCCTCCGGAACACACGTAGAACTGGTTACAATTCTCGTGTGCTACCAAGACTCCTTCTGAAACATCTGCTGCGCAGATGGCAGGGGCTTTGCTGGGATCGCAGTTATTACCTGGAATGGTACTTTCTGGGGTGGTAACTGCTGGGTTGGTGTCTCCTGGGGTTATAGCGCTGTCTTCTGGGTCTGGAATCAGTCTGTCACCACAGTCAACGTTTTCCGGCCAGTCACACTGTTCAGTGTTAGGATTGTATAGTAATTTGCCGTAGCAATTGAGCTCGACAGGCTTCCCATGGTCGCATTTGTATAATTGGTTGCAATTTTCATGAGCGACTAGAACGCCACTAGAATCTTCAGCTGCGCAGATGGAAGGTGCCTCCTTGGGATTACAGTTGCATGTGCCGGGTGGTTCCGCGAAGACTACAACACCATCTCCTGGTGGGCGAACTTCAGAGCTGCCACTGTCAGAGGATTCAGGGTCTGGGATAACTCGGTCTCCACAGTCCACGTTAAATGTCCAGTCACATTGGTCCTTAGCAGGGTTGAACAGAAGATTGATTGGACATGTTAATGCTACTGGTTTGCCTCCAGAACACACGTAGAACTGGTTACAATTCTCGTGTGCAACCAAAACTCCTTCTGAAACATCTGCTGCGCAGATGGCAGGGGCTTTGCTGGGATCGCAGTTATTACCTGGAATTATACTTTCTGGGGTGGTAACTGCTGGGTTGGTGTCTCCTGGGGTGATAGCGCTGTCTTCCGGGTCTGGAATCACTCTGTCACCACAGTCAACGTTTTCTGGCCAGTCACACTGTTCAGTGTTAGGATTGTATAGTAATTTGCCGTAGCAATTGAGCTCGACAGGCTTCCCATGGTCGCATTTGTATAATTGGTTGCAATTTTCATGAGCAACTAGAATGCCACTAGAATCTTCAGCTGCGCAGATGGAGGGTGCCTCCTTGGGATTACAGTTGCATGTGCCGGGTGGTTGCACGGGGACCACAACACCATCTCCTGGTGGGCGAACTTCAGAGCTGCCACTGTCAGAGGATTCAGGGTCTGGGATAACTCGGTCTCCACAGTCCACGTTAAATGTCCAGTCACATTGGTCCTTAGCAGGGTTGAAAAGAAGATTGAGTGGACATGTTAATGCTACTGGTTTGCCTCCAGAACACACGTAGAACTGGTTACAATTCTCGTGTGCTACCAAAACTCCTTCTGAATCATCTGCTGCGCAGATGGCAGGGGCTTCGCTGGGATCGCAGTTATTACCTGGAATGGTACTTTCTGGGGTGGTTACTGCTGGGTTGGTCCCTCCTGGGGTGATAGCGCTGTCTTCTGGGTCTGGAATCACTCTGTCACCACAGTCAACATTTTCCGGCCAGTCACACTGTTCAGTATTAGGATTGTATAGTAATTTGCCGTAGCAATTGAGCTCGACAGGCTTCCCATGGTCGCATTTGTATAATTGGTTGCAATTTTCATGAGCGACTAGAACGCCACTAGAATATTCAGCTGCGCAGATGGAAGGTGCCTCCTTAGGATTACAGTTGCATGTGCCGGGTGGTTGCACGGGAATCATAACATCATCTCCTGGTGGGCGAACTTCAGAGCTACCACTGTCAGAGGATTCAGGGTCTGGGATAACGCGGTCTCCACAGTCCACGTTAAATAGCCAGTCACATTGGTCCTTAGCAGGGTTGAATAGAAGATTGAGTGGACATGTTAATGCTACTGGTTTGCCTCCAGAACACACGTAGAACTGGTTACAATTCTCGTGTGCTACCAAAACTCCTTCTGAATCATCTGCCGCGCAGATGGCAGGGGCTTCGCTGGGATCGCAGTTATTACCTGGAATGGTACTTTCTGGGGTGGTTTCTGCTGAGTTGGTCACACCTGGGTTAGTAACGCTGTCGTCTGGGATCACTCTATCACCGCATTCAACATTTTGCGGCCAATCGCACGCTTCTTTGTAAGGATTGTATAATAGAGTCGGGGCACAATCGAAAGTCACTGGCCTGCCTTCAGCACACTTGTACAATTGATTACAGTTTTGATGTGCCACGAGGATTCCGTTTGAGCCTTCAGCTGCACAAATAGATGGCGCTTCACCAGGGTTGCAATTACAAGTCCAATCATTGTCGATGTCACTAACATCGTCGCTACCGCTGTCACTGTCCTCATCTTTGCCAGAACCCTCTGAGATAGGCCTATTGCCACACTCAACGTTGTAGGGCCACTCACATGTTTCAGTAAATGGGTCGTACAGAAGTTGATTTGGGCAATTGTACGCTACTGGTTTTCCATTTGCACATTTGTAGAACTTGTCGCAATATTCGTGTGCTATTAATACATCATCGTTATCGTAGTTAGCCTGGCAGATCTCCGGCGCTGCAGACGGGTCGCAGTTGCAAGGGCGTGATCGTTGTTCCGGGTCTTGGTTGATCCCTTGCGCTAGTGCGACTGCACATAGCAGTAATAATACGGCGCCTGAAAATAATAATTTAATGTATTATTCATTATTCAAGGGCTTAATCTCTTCATCTTTCATGTCTTATCAGTAATTAGTAATAATATATGTGACTTGTTGACTACCTTCTTAGGTGGAATGATAAGCATAACGACATAATCATGTTTTTTTTTGGGTCTAGTAGAGATTAACTGTTATGATCATGGAGCGACTGCCTATCTAACCTCCACAATCAAGTAACTGGGTAATACGATACCCCTTAGTAAGACTGGTGTCCGACTTTCGGGTTGCTGAAGACCCGTAACGACTGTCAAAGATCCACGAATTACAGCCGAGACCAACGGCTTAACGTGCTTTCCGAAGCACGGAGGAGTCTCGGTATGTAAAGATGGTCACCTATCCACGAACTAACCCCGGCTAGCGTAGCTTAACCTGCTGGATCGATCCGTGTGACTGTTATTACTTAGCCACGAGCTTAGCGGAATTATGCAAAGCGTTCTACAATATTCTGTTTACATGGTTCACGCGTATATCTGCAATCAATCGCGTTTCTACCTATCTGTTTTATTTTGACCAAAAGCATATTTTCCTCGAAACAAATAAATGTGTATAATAATTTAAACTCAGGTGTGAACGAATTACATTAGCTAAGTTTCAAAACAAAAATTAAAATAATACTGCTAAAAGAGATGGTGGTAGGGCCCCAGGTTCAGATTAAATTTGATAGCGAAACCCTGCAGACTTGACCGTTTCGATAACTTAACACCATACAATAAAACTAAAAGATTTGACGTTTTTTTAAAATGATAAATGATTTTATTTCTATAAGTAGGTTTGTTAAACACTTACACGTACTAATAGGGGCTAAAGTATGAAATTGCCGTTTTATTGTATTCGGATTTTATGTACTTCGAATTGACATAGAACCTTCATGGTTTGAGATTTTTGAGTGAAACTTTCTTCACAAGGTACCTAATAAGTTCGTCTTTAAAAAAATGTGCAACATTTGATTATGACTTTCAGTTGTTTTTTTTATTCAGCTTAGACAAGAAAGATGGATACTTTGAAAATTCGAGTTATTTTTTAGTACGAGTTTCGACGCGGAACTAACGCGGTAGAAACAGCTCGCAATATCAATGTTGCGTTTGGAGAAGGGACTGCTAATGAACGCACCGTGCGATTTTGGTTTAAACGCTTTCGTAATGGAAACTTTGATTTGAAGAACGAACCACGTGGAAGACCGCCCCAGGTGAATAACAATGAATTTGAAAGAGATGGTGGAAGCTGATTAGAGCCAAACTACCCAGGAATTAGCGGCATGGTTTAACGTTACCTTACCAAAAATATTGACTCATTTGCGACAACTCAATAAAATAAAGAAATATGAGAAATGGGTGCCTCATGATTTGACTGATCTGCAGAAAGAAACGCGTGTTGAAACTTGTGTAACTTGTGTTGCCTTGTTGAATCGATACAGAAATGAAGGAATATTTATTAATATCGAATTGTGACATTTGATGAAAAGTGGATTCTTTACGATAACCGTAAGCGAAAAATGCAATGGCTGACCCCAGGTCAAACGCCGCAACAGTGTGCTGAAGCAAATCTTACCAATAAAAAGGTAACTATTTGGTGGTCTCAGCATGGTGTTATCCACTATAGCTTTCTCCGATCTGGTGAAGCAATAACGGCAGATGTCTACTGTGCCGAACTCCGAATAATGATAGCAAAACTAGCAGTGAAACAGCCCCGACTGATGAATCGATCTTCACCATTATTGCTCCATGATAACGCGAGACCTCATACAGCACGAGAAACCGTTTTAACTCTACAGGAACTGCAATTCGAAACCATTCGTCACCATCCGTATTCGCCAGACCTTGCTCCAACGGACTACCATTAAAAAAAAAACTAATTAAATTTTTTCAATACAAATCGGCAATTTCATACCTACTACCCCTAATATTATTTAAAAAAAGTATGTTTTTATTTAGTTTTTATATATTTATTAAATTAGTTAGTGAAATAGACGCTGATTTATAACAAAAACGAGAGAATATAATTTTATGAACTTACCTTTGGGCGTATAGATAATTAGATATTATGAAAAAACTACTGGATGTATTTACTCAAAATATTTATCTATCCCTGTACGGTTTCTATTTCGTCTTTTTCTTACTATATAGGTTATTTATTTACCCGCGGAGAAAAGTTAAAATTATTGTTGAAATATGGAAGTTTCGACGCTTATAACTTCCAAACAAATTTTTTTTTTCAATGCTGCTTCCATACATGGCTGGATAATGACAAGATAAATACCATACTACGTTTGTATGGAATAATGACCGACTAGCGTACCCTTCATTATTATTTATTTATTATTTAATTTATTTATTCGTTTATATTTTTTTTATAGATAATAAGTCGGTGCTAACATAAATTCATTAGAGTTTTACCGTGCACCATAATAATCGACCACATAATTTAGACAATTACTTAAAACAAACTTAAGTACTTAATTTTATAATGAAACAATAACAGAAACAACAACGAGGGTAAGAAGCAAATCATTTATCTATTACTAACGAGCGAACATCGATGACTAATCTGACCGTCTTAAAACAAAATGACCCTTTATAAAATTATATTTCTGGTTAGGCTGTAAAACTTAATACTTTAGTAATTCATGAATGTCGTACAGACGAACGAACAGAGTCAGGGGATATAATGCAGTTTGTAATCTCAATTAATTAATTAATTTAATGTCTTTATTTTACAATTCTTCCGAGTAAGCCAAATAAGCTTCTTGAAAATAAATCTATATTCTCCCTTGTTCTCAGTTCTCATTTAGGTGTTTTCAAAAATGAAAATATTAAAATGCATATTTAACTGAATGGAACTTTCACATAAGATCTGGACTCGTTCATCTCGAGAACGCTTAAAAATATTTCACACTTTTGAAACTTTAATGCTAGGCTAACACTTTTATTGCATAGATTAAAAAATGCAGATAGTAGGCTCCACATCCCACAGAACTTACCTTTCATTTAATAGATCTAATGAGACTCGGTTTTTTTCGTGAATGCTGCACTAAAACTGATATGAAATAATTAATTGCACTATTATTTATACGTTTCCCCCTGTTTTCGATATTATCCACGACAGATTATCATTTCGATTATTGTAAAAATCTGATTTATATATCGACTATATTTTGCCCGCGGCTTCGTCTGCGTGGTCGTCGGAAATTATCCCTTGAGAACGTAAGTACTACCAGAATAATAAGTATTCCTTATCCTAGCCCAGGTAATGGCCTATTCGTACGGCTTTCATCCAAATCCGTTCAGCCGTTAGTCCATCAAAAGGTTGCAGTCAGACAATAAATTGAAATAACACCGGTTTTAATGATTCTAAGCCCTTCCTCATTGGTCGATGCGTCAGCGGTGCGGGATATACATGCTCGGTATACCCAGTACCGAAAGCTCACCAAGGGCCTATATTTCAATGTTATGAGCGGGAGCTGGGCGGGATCGCTTCGGTTTACCGCGTCTCGGTAGATAGATCCAGTGCCCACTCGGTGTTTTGAGACACGTCACGCGTTTCAATTGAAAATATTTTTTTTATCAATTTACGGTTAGCGCCAATAGTGGTTTCGTATTTTTCGTAAACGGAGATAAATCGCCACAACATCTTCATCACTCGGAGGCGACATTTTTTTGCGTCAGGTCCGTAAATGATAGCAGTGCGGTATCGTTTCAGTATACAGAGCTTACTATTCCGCACCGCTGCTTACTGACCAATGAGGAAAGGGCCTAAGCTCTCGTTTAGAGGCATGAGGAACAGGGTGTAAAGTTCACTCATCCACCATCAAAGAAAAGGGAGGATCCTCCAACCAGACGGGTGTTGTGTCTGGCGGGCCGACTGCCCGACTGTTGATTTCGGATAGTCTTATATAATGTCGTTCGCGCGGTAAACTCTAATTGCGCGATGCAGGATTTGTGTGACGTCATGTCTTTGATCCGTAGTTCGTATATGGCGGTGTAACCGCTACATCACTCCCCTTCATTCCATCTTGCGATGCTTCACAGTGCCAGTGGAGGTTCCAGTGAGTCGGAACCGGGTGCCGCATAGTTCGCGGTGAGTCGGAACTGTCTGCGGTAATTCCCCAGTGAGTTGGGGTGGAGCTGCGTCACAATCCAGTGAGTCGGATGTAGTATAGCGCCGGGTTGTGGCTGACTGCTAGCGTCGACCAGGACACGGTAGAATGGGCTCTGCTTGTGAGACCGGCCGAAGATACAGGTGCTGTGCCAAGGTTGCTGATGAGGCTGAGGGTGATGACCAGGAATGCGCGTTCGCTGCATGCTGGTGGTCAGGATAGCCGTTGAAGCCGGGTGCTGGTTGTCTGTGTGACTGCCTCACGAAATCTTGCGGGAGTGATGATGATGATGACGTCACGCTGAAGTAGTTGCACGAAGGCTGCGTTGACGTTCATACTCGGGGTCACCAATTTAGAGGCATGAGGAACAGGGTGTAAAGTTCACTCATCCACCATCATAGAAAAGGGAGGATCCTCCAACCAGGGGTGTTGTGTGATTGTGTCTGTGTCTGGCGGGCCGACTGCCCGACTGTTGATTTCGGATAGTCTTATATATGTCGTTCGCGTGGTAAACTGACTCTAATTGCGAGATGCAGGATTTGTGTGACGTCATGTCTTTGATCCGTAGTTCGTATGTGGCGGTGTAACCGCTACACTCGTACCCATAGACGATTTTTTTTTCACACGCTGCATTTTCAACGTGTTGCCTATCGCCTAGAGCACTGTTTTGGATTTTCAATGCTCAACTCAATACCGAGAGTTAAAAATACAGTGCGCTTTTTGACCGAGGTGACCGATTTTAATTTAACAAGTAAAAACTAAATGTTACTTCAAAATACGTACAGACCTACTATGACTATAGGTATTTCAAATCCCTTAAATCTCTTAAAAAGTACATATAAAGGTACATATTCATAAAAAAAACAATATTACATGTTAATTTTAAATCATCCCCTATTAATAATTAATTTAATATCCTATCATCCCTTCGGGGATGATTTTTAAAAACGCTGAATCACGACATTTTTTAATGTCTACCCAAAAGCAAAAATTTAAATTTTCATAACTTAGAAACATCATATTGCCTATACAGACATTCATCCCCTATATCAACCCTTTTAGTATTATTGTTTTCAGTCAAAAAGTAGGCTATGTACTTCTCCAGGATTCCATCTTATCTCTTTGACAAATTTTATCGAAATCCGTTTACTGGTTTAGGCATGAAAGGGTACAGACAGACAGAGTTACTTTCGAAAGTATAACTTTAGTATACATTAGCTCGAATGTATTTTATTAAGATAATTATCAAAAAATACAAAAGAATCATTAATGGGTTGATGATAGTAACAAAAAGATAATGATAACGTTCCCTTGAATTCGAACGTTGCATATGTGAGGTGCAGTAGATTAAAGCTATTTCTTGACTAACTTCCTGTTCCTTACTTAGCAGTCAAATTACAAATAATAGCCAAGACTAAACATTAACATTTCACTTCCTTAGTGTGTCGATTTAAAAAAAAACGCGAAATAATAATATACCTATATAAGTGGGCGTCCAAGCAAAAGGGTCCCGTTCTCGGCATTTAGTTTCCGAGATATAAATGAAGTTTTGTAAAGTTGGGTGAAAAAAATTGTGTTTCGCGACTTTAATTGATTATTAATAAATGCTCAATGATCTACAATTTAACTTCTAAAATTTCTCGGGCCCGTGATTTTTAGTTTAGCCATACACCCAATTATTCGACGGTTAAATTCCAAATTTAACGTTTGGTATCTTGACGATGGAACCTTGGGAGGCGATGTAGATACTGTTTTAAATGACCTAAATTTCTTAAAAAACGAACTTCATTCCATTGGCCTTGATCTCAATCTTTCGAAATGTGAACTTTACTTAGCGGACAGTACTGACAGACAACTGACGCTTCCCAAATTTAACGCCATAGCTCCAGAAATTAAAATTATTGAAAAAATCTCTCTTCGTCTCCTTGGGTCTCCAATCTTCGAGAACTCCTTTTCCGTTTTTATTGAGGAAAAAATACAAAATTTCAAAGACGTTTCGGAAAGATTGTTACAAATTAATATGCATTCGGCCATCACCTTAATTCGTTACTGCTGTTTCGGCCCTAAATTAACATATTTTCTTCGCGCTTCCCATTTATGGAAGCACACTCACCTTTTAGAAAAAATGGACCAAATTATCAGACACACATTAACTTCAATTTTAAATGTGGCCATGGACGACCGAGCTTGGGCGTAAGCTACTCTTCCCATTCGTATGGGAGGCCTCGGCGTTCGTAAAATTTCTAATATAAGTTTACCGGCTTTCATATCCTCGGTCCACGGCACTGAGAAATTAATCAGGAAAATTCTAACCTCCACACTGATTGATTTTGATGTGCCGTGCTTCACTGAGGCTACGGATGCCTGGAGACTCGCTTGCCCGAACTCAGATCTACCCGATTATCCATCTTCCCAAAGACGATGGGATGAGCCGCTCTGCAGAGTAGTACAGAACAATTTACTTAACACGTCTGCTACCACTGCGGAGCGTGCGCGCCTGCTGGCTGTGGGTAAGTGGGAATCGGGTCTGTGGCTTCATGCACTACCGTCGTCGAACATAGGCACTTTGCTCCTATTATATCCATTACCTGTTTTTTATCTTTGTTATAGGTGGCCTTAATTTTTGGACTCAATGGTGCTTGCCGCGGATGTGAACTTGTAAACTTAAAGGTGGAGGACGTTGAAAATCATTCCAATGAGTTACTGCTGATTAATGTAAAGGAAACTAAGACAAAGAAAAATCGGTGATTCATTGTACATGGACAATATACTAAAATCATTCATAAATACCAAGCATTACGTCCCACCAACATGGAAAACAATAGATTTTTTATAAACTATCGGAATGGGAAATGAACTCGACAAGCCATCGGCAAAAATAAAATTAGCAATATGCCAAAGGAAATTGCTAAATATTTAAAACTTAAAGATGTTGAACTCTACACCGGTCACTGCTTTAGAAGAACTTCGGCGACTTTCTTGGCGGATTCAGGGGCGAATATTACGTCAATAAAAAAACACGGTGGTTGGAGCTCTGATAGAGTAGCTGAGGGTTATATCGAAAGCTCAATGGCGAAAAAAACCATATTAAGCAGTCAAATTAACAAAAATATAAAACTAAATCCATCAGAGCCACAACCATCAACTTCCGGCATCTTATCTTCGTCCGTAACTCACGATGCACCACCACCACTATCTCCGACGTATACTATCTACAATGAAACGCAAGTTCCTCAGACGCAAGAACAGAGAAATACTCAAATCAACTCATCAACAATAAATGTACCAAACAAAAATGTAACTCTCTCTAATGTTTCGAATGTTAACTTTTACTTTTAATTGTCATTATTTTTAATAAATGCTTATCTCATATTATTTTATTGAGTTAATTTTTTCGCAAATGGTACAAAAAGTAGAGTATTTTCCTTGGTGATAAAGCTGTCTTAGTCTTGGGTGAACTTAAATCCCTCGCTACACTCAGGACTCGTCTTAAATCCCTCGCTTCGCTCGTGATTTAAGTTTTTAACACCCTCGCTACGCTCGGGAGTAAACCTCGAGTCCTTCGTTATGCTCGCGATTTAAATCGTCACCCGCGACAGAAGACACTGCTTTATCCCCTTGGTTAATAATTTAATATTAAACAGAGATCAATACTTGAGTTTCCTTCTTTAATACGGACCTTAGACTTCATGAACCATGTTCTTATGATGGCGTCATGCATTACTCTTTCGATTTTGCCCAACAGGTGCATTTACCGCACAGCTCACAACAAATCGGACCACTGTATTTCTTGACAGGATTTAAAGTCAGTTTATTTGGTGTTGCTGCAGAGCCATTGAAAAAGTTCGTTTTGTACGTAATTCTTAATAGTAAGTCTTAACTCAATACCCCACTACCGGACCCTTTTTGCTTGGACGCCCACATATGTCACCGTATGATTAGGATCATCGTTAGTTAGTTATCTATCTAGCGAGATTATAAACTATCGAAAAACTATGAACTGCAACAAACCATTCTTCTTCGCGACTCTGGCAGCGCAGAGACGTGCTCGCTAGCAATATTTAATCAATAATTTATTTAATAATAGTGACCTCATTTAGCGCATTACCGTCGTGCATCTGTAAAATTTTGCTTAGTGAATAGTTTGGTAAATAATGACCACATAATAGTGTAGGTACTTGTGAAAAGAACATGGAAATAAGCCCCTTTAATCCAAGGGGCCCAGTGCAACCCTCCGCCTCACCATCGAAGACGACGACGCAAAATCCAGCCCTCGAGTCGGCCACGGCTGATATTATTGAAACTGAAAGCTGAACTCGGAGCAGAAATTGAAAATTTCTACCTTATGCCGTAAAGTAGGTTCTGGCACCTCACAAATGGCAGTCCTCTATCAGTCGCTCAAGCATACCTAAAGCTATTCTTGCGTATGACATGGTTGATGCCCTTAAAGAAAAGCGAGACCTGATGGAACATATTTCAGAGCTCAAGCAGACGATAAAGGACTCTGGCTCTGCGGGAAATCCTTCTTTTGCCGATATGGTGAAAAAGGGATCAAACGATTACGTTCGACCCAACAACCTAAGCTCTATTGCCATTTATCCTAATGATAAATTTTAATCAAGTAACGATATGAAAGAACTCGTGCAAAAATCATACGGCCCGAGCAAATGAAGCTGCACGTTCGTGGTGTCCGGAAAACAAAAAATGGAGGCGTAATTATCAGTACCGAGACGAAACATGACGCTGATAAACTGAAGCATGCAGTCCAGCTCTCTACATCTGGACTTACCGCCGACGAGCCCAGCAAGCGCAAACCTCGCATCGTGGTTGTAGGAGTGCCGACTTCCTTGACTGAAAATGAGGTGTTCAGGTGCATTTTCGAACAAAACGTAGCCGACAAGTTACCAGCACTGTCCTTGGAATCCTTCTTGACCTTGATAAAATTAAACCACAAATCGGGAAAGAGAGATGCTACGACCTGTAACTACGTTATTGAAGTTTCAGCCGATATACGTAAAACCCTAATCCCTCAATCAAGGCTTTTTATAAATTGGACGTCCTGTCCTGTCAGGGATTTTACATTGGTAACAAGGTGTTATAAATGCCAACAATATGGCCATGCAGCAAAAACTTGCCAAACTTTGAAAATAGCAGAATACAGATATATTAACTCCATAGATTATGGCGGTACTTAGTGCGTCATATCACTTGTTGCAGACTCAACAATATCCCTGGCCTCAGCACTGTCATATTTACCTACCTTCGATATTTCGCTGTCTAAGCACATTAGCCGACCGCTTCAAAAATTAAACGTCACCTAGATGGTGATTTATGCAGTATTTGTTTCACCTAGTTAATAATATTGATAACATAATCATAATTCGTGTAACTAAGTACTAACAACTACAGATTTTCCGTAAATATTATACAAACATATTTATCCTAACTATTAGTATTTAAGTTGATTATAAATCTATATCTAATAAATTAACTAACTGTGTCACTATTCTTAAAACTTATGTTAAATTTCAATTTCAATTTCCATTTATTTCAATCAATGTCAGATCATACACACAATACATAATATCAAAATTCAATTAAAATAAATATAAAATTAATGTGATATGTCAAATTAAAATGATAAAATTAAAATCTTAAAAAAAAAAAAAAAAAAAAAAAAAATTGTTTAAGAAATCAGTAAGAACTCATGTCGCCTGTGATACAGGTTTATCCTAGTACAGGCATCATACTTTGTTATACCTACATTATTTCTAAGATTTATACCGTAATTTAACAATTTTAAGTTTTGAATAAATTTTATTATTATTATTATTATTTATAATTTAACGTATAATTTTTCGATAGTATTATAATCTATCCATGGCAAAAAAAAAAAAATGTTAACTGGTATCAAACTTGCATGCGGTGGACGCACCTTGCGCTAATCCTAACTATACAGAATGTAAGGGTAAACACCGTAGTCACTCAACTCAATCACTCAACACGACTTAAATATATAAAGAAATGACCGAGTAAAAAAAAAACGTTACTTTCTTTACTAAACATTAAAAAGGTTTTTATCCGACACCGTCCGCAAATTCATGGATATGCGCCCGCCCGAGTGACGTAACACGATCACCGCCAGTCCTACCTTCCTACACAACACATGAATAAATACACAATACAACCTATGGTGGAATATTTAGACGCCATATTTTAGTTGTATTGTTATTTTATGAATGAATTCGATATATTTTTAGTACCATACAATCAATTAAGGGGGATGTTATCGCATCCCCTTAAGCATTTTAACCATTTTTTTATCTCATCTAATATTTGTCTATTACATTATTTACGTTACTATAGCGATCATGTTGTGAAAAACAAAAGCGAAACAATTATACATTTAAACAAGTATATTTTTACAATAAATAATAAGTATCTATCAATTAATTCATCACGCTTACTAAATTTCATTTCATTTGATAAATTGGATCCGTTTGCGAAATATTAAGCTTTAAAGTGCTAATTTTTGTTACAGTCAAGTGTCTGCCAGCTAAATGGTTGTTTGAATATATGTGAAAAAGTTCACAGCAGTAGTAAGTACCTTCATAAACAGGGTCATATGCAGACGGTTGTACATACGAAAATGGCGGTTCCGTGTGGCAGTCTGCTGCGTGTTTTAGGCCCAATTTAGAAGCCACACGGATTTTTTCAAATGACCTATTTTGAATTTTATTCGACATTCGTCGTTGGTCAAACTTCAAACATGTAAAATTTCATTTTAAAATAAGTAATATATAACATATAATTATTTTTTTTATAATAATTGTAGAATCTTATAAAATTCGTATTGGAAAATTAAATACAACCCCCTAAACCTCAAACAATTTTCTTTAAAATACCGAAAGCCCTATTTTGAACTGCGTAAAAAAAAAAAAACAGAATGATAGAGCAGGCTTAATTCTAGGAAAGAGTCTTTGATTTATGCCCGTTCTAACGGTATGTAATTATTATTATATCATTTATTTCGGGCTACGCCCATAGTGTTAGTAATAATGGTCTTAAATACTAGTGTTAGTAGACATAGGTACAAGTTTTAAACCGTGTGGAGTTTCATCCAATGTCGCAGCATTGGAGACTCCCATCTATCTGCGAATAAACTCAAGATACTGTTGGTACTGCCACGAAGACGAGCGAGCAGAGAAGCGCTTCTCTTTCGCATGATGGCCGTAAAACCATCTATATGCCTATCTGCAAACATTTTTGACGCACTACATCGCCATGGCAGCCCCAACAGTATCCTGAGTTCGTTATTATACTGGACCCGTAGATGGCTATATGTACGCAAGCTGTAACTAGTCCACAGGCTGCACGTGTAAAATGATGAGCAAAAAGCTTTGAACAGAGTAACTTTCACCGCCTCTGTACATCGCGCAAACCTGCGGGCCAGCATATTGCAGCGCACCGACAGCGATCTACGTTCCCTGTCAATGTCCTTATTATCTTTTAAATCGTCGGTAACCCAGTGACCCAAGTACTTGAAACTGGTCACCCTATTTAAGGGTGCTCCGCCGAGCGATATCTCTGGTATTGTTGGGTAACCTATAGCACCTGCCTTAAAGACCATTATTTCGCTCTTTTTGGCGTTATACTTGAGTCCATGGGCTACCGCGTATTCTTCACAGATTGACACCAGTCTCCTTAAGGAACTCCTTACAGATTGAAAACTCGAGGTGAGCTCAACCCCCCCTGTCTCACCCCGCACTCCAACCGATACACCTCGGAGAACGACCCCTCCCACTTCACACTGTTTTGCTGGTTATTATACCAATATTTAAACAAATTAATGATGTTACTAGGCAAGGTAGTTTCTTCTTGTATCTTACGCCACAATGCTTTATAATTAACGAGATCGAATGCCTTTGACAAATCCAGAAAACAGGCAGTAATATGCACAATTTATTTTAAAACAAAAAAAAAACAATTTTTCACGGAACTCTACATTTGCGAAAAGTGAAATTTATTACATTTAAAATTGTCGAAATGGTTTAAGGAGTGCGAGGTGTGACAGAATTCTACTATTGCGTAAAGTGCATAGGCCACAGACATAGATAGCCAAATAAATACATGTAAAGTTATCTGTACCTATACTAATATTATAAAGAGGAAAGCTTTTATTGTTTGTTTGTATTGAATAGGCTCCGAGACTACTGGACCGATTTGAAAACTCTAAACGACTGGTTGACACTTCCCGTGACCCAAGGGCTGATTTTTACCTTGGCCAGAGGCTAAGCATTGCCATACAACGTGGCAATGCGGCCAGTCTCTTGGGTACACTACCAGTCGACAGCGATGCGAATGAATTTTTCGACGCTATAATTTAGTTTGTAAAATAATATAATAGTTTTAATTATTTTTTTACATAATAGAACATAAATTAAAATAAATTATTTATAAAAATGGATCATATTGATGGCCTTCATTTGCTATGCATGCTCGGCACTGGTTTCGTATTTCGACCGTTTTAGTTCTTAGCAGCATCTCCAAGCTCAACAACAAGTGAAGGAAAAACCTCCGCACTCATATTTTTCACTTCTTCTCCTGTCATTGCACGCGTTGTTTCATTTTACATATTTACTAAATACGGCCCTGCATACTCATTGAGAATCTCCTGGGCATATCTTTGCCACTAACTCTGTGCGACCTTCTGAAGATATGCCAGCCCATACATGTACACTGCCTCCATCGTACTGGACTCTTTCTGAGAAGGAGCCTTTCTGCTTTATTTTAATTTTACTTTGTTTTTATTGTTTTTAATTTTAATTTTTAATGAGTGTGTGTTTTAATTGATCTCCTATGCTTGTCCCAATAAATACTTTTTCTTTCTTCTTTAAGCAAGCTTGAAGTTATCGCTGTTTCTGGACTTCAACTGCATTTAGGTGGCGATTTCTCAACACAGTGGAAACAATATAACGGTCTTCTCGGGCACTAGTCTGCCATTACCAGGTCTCCTCAAATGGTTTCCAGTCTCTTCGTACCTTCGCTGCACCTTCTGGACAGGTTCGTAACGTCACACCCACCATTCTTGCAGTACGACGCATACTGATGCCTAGTTCCAGAAAAAATCATGATCCTAGCACATTCTTCAGGTGTAAGAGGCATGATAAATAAGTTTATGTGCTATAACTTAGCTTTTGTAACAAGACTCATCGATCAAGAAAAAATTAGAAACAAAAAATGAATAGTAAAAGGATTATTTTTAATTTTAAAGTGGTTTTCAGCCATTTCTTAAAAGATGGTTACCGACTATGAAACTCGTTTTCGAGTCCTTTTTGTTTCGAAAGTATACTTAAAAAGTTATTGCAATTTTAAAAGTGTGTTACTTAGTTTTGCAGACCAGTGTATTATATATCAGTGCATGTTTTACCTTCGAGGCCTTTCGCGACCCCATCCTTGCCACCACCTGTTCACCGTATGGCATTGTAGGTTCACCGCATGTTTGGCAGGGATCGCAAACCTACATAAAATGAATTATACAAGAGCAAATTCGTTGGTCTCGGTTACGGGTAGTTAGAAGACCGAAAGTCTGGCTAACTTAAACTCTGAATTCTTAATCGAATTGTTACCTGCGATGAAAAGTGGATCCTGTACGACAACCGTAAGCGTTCGTCTCAGTGGGTGGACCCGGGTGCAGTGCCTAATCAGTGCGCTAAAAAAGAGATTACTCATAGGAAGATGATGGTGACTATCTGGTGGACCAGTGCCGTCCTTGTACGTCACAGCTTCTTACCGAATGGCACAACAGTGACGGCAGATGTCTATTGCCATGAACAAACAATGTTGGAGAAGCTCGCAATTCAACAACCAATACTAGTCAGTCGCTCTTCCCCATTGCTTCTCCACGACAACGCGCGAGCTCACACTTCATGACAAACCATCGCAAAGCTACAAGAGTTACAGCTGGAGGCTCTCCGTCACCCACCGTACCCACCGGACCTTGCCCTAACAGAATCCTACATTTTTCAAAATTTAGACAATTTTTTAAGTGGGAAAAAATTCAACACCCGAGACTGCCCGAGAGGCAGTACAAAATGCTGTCGCTGACTTCATCGCCTCCCGTCCGGCAGACTTCTACAGTAAAGGGATAAACAAACTGCAATCAAAATGGCAAAATTGTATAGATAATTTGGGCCAGTACTTTGATTAGCTGAAATTAAAAAAAAATTTTTTTTTTATATTTTAAATTTTATTATTATATTACAAATCTCCAATTTCATAGGTAAAGACATACGTAAGTATCTCTATGTAGTCTGTGGTAAAGACCTAATATTAGTGTGATACTAATTCCATGCTGCCATGATAGTAGTTACTTACTAATTCTAAAGTTTAACGTTCAAAAGTGCCTTGTTTGTGCCTAATTGAAATAAATTATTTGACTACTTATTCTAAGGTAGCCATCTTGTTCTAAACTTTGGGCGACCAATCTCTGCTCGGGTGTAAAAACGGAGAAAACGAATTTTCCCAGTTATGACATCTAGCTAGATCGATTTTTCGCCCCGTAAAACGGCTCTAAAGATTTCGATAAATGTTGCAATATTGGGGTATTGCAACATTTATCGAAATCTTTAGAGCCGTTTTCGAGAACATGATTACAAATATATATATACAAATATTTCTGTTTAATAGTATAGGATTTATTATGAGATATTCACTTGCTTCGCTCTTAACGCAATGAAAGAAGGTTTTGAATCCCGCTTGGGAAATATTCGTTATTGTATGTCTTGGTTTCATTCTATGGTCTCCCATGAACTCATAACTAGTACTATAACTCATGTTAAGCCTGTATAAACTAACATTTTACAACAATAATGGGAAATTCAAAATAAATTAATCTATTTCAGACGAAAACCTTAAAACTAAATGTAAGTATTAATAAGCACCCTTACATAAAACATTTAGTAATTGAAGCTGATTGACGTTTTAGAATTTACTTTAAAAAATACCTATTATTTTATTTTTAAACCTTTTAGCTAATGCCATAAAAAACCTTACAGCTATTTTTGGTACGGAATTTTTTACATCGGCGTTTAAAAACATTCTGGTTATATTTGATTCCATCTAACTCACATTTTGTATATATTTTTAACTTCTTTTTATATTTTGATTAAGTGACGGTATTGGAGATTAGTTAAATAAGTAAGTTTAAGTGATTAAGTGGCATTTGCCCTATACTACCGCCACGTACTGGAACGTAGGCTACATTATGTCTATTAATAATTTTATTCACGTAAAACTGTAATAGTATTATGTGTTGTTACAGTCAAAGTAAATCAAAAATTATAGTTTTTTGTTTGCATCGCGCATACTGAATTCGAAATTTGTCCTTTGTCAGCTTTTTAGATTTAAAAAAAATGTTCTTCTGAAATAGGTTCTGGTATTTATACAGGGTGTTAAAGTAATTGCGTGCCATAGCTTAGGGGTAGGTTCAGTATCGATAAAGGAAGCCTGAAAAAAAATAGATATATTAGCACCTACTAACTTAAAATAGCAATCGTTTAGAATTAAAATTATTTTATTTGTTTAAATGCTTTAATTACTTACATATTATTGAAGGCGAATCGAACTAACGCTACGACGCGCGACGGTATGTAAATTACAATTCGAATTTTCCCTTCGTACGGCGATGCGATAATAATGTTTTATTTTGTTTAAATGCTAATTAATAATTTCCTAGAGTTACCTACATACTATCGAACGCAATGAAATACCTACGCCCGAACACTTCGATAACGCCGGGTGAAGGATAGGTACGTACAATTCCAAGTATTTCTTCTTTTTTTTTGGCTTCCTTTATCGATACTGAACTTACCCCTAAGCTATGGCACGCAATTACTTTAACACCCTGTATACCTGAAGAAATCTTATGATTTCTGTTGTATATATACAGGCGATTATGTGACCTGCATCCGTCAAGGAGGTAATTCTATATCTCATACTATACAACTTTCGCTATTAAACATATACACTGGCCTGCAAAAATAAGTATCACACTTTTAAAATTGCAATAACTTTTTAAGTACACAAGATATACTTTCGAAACAAAAAGGACTCGAAAAAGAGTTAAATTTTGTACATAACAACTTCATAGTCGGTAACCTTCTTTTAAGAAATGGCTGCAAAAAACTTTAAAATCAAAAATAATCCTTTTCAAATTACAATTTGACCATTCACTTTTTGTTTAAAAAAAATTTTTTCTTGATCGATGATTCTTGTTACAAAAGCTTAGTTAGAAAACAGCAGATAAACTTATTTATCATGCCTCTTTCACCTGAAGAATGTGCTAGGATCATGACTTTTCTGGAACTAGGCATCAATAAATGTCGTATACTGCAAGAATGGTGGGTGTGACGTTACGAACGGTCCAGAAGGTGAAGCGAAGGTACGAAGAGACTGGAAACCATTTGAGGAGAGCTGGTAATGCAGACCTAGGTGTACTAGTGCCCGAGAAGACCGTTATATTGTTTCCACTGTGTTGAGAAATCGCCACCTAAATGCAGTTGAAGCCCAGCAACAGCTTCTTCAGACCCGAAAGGGCTACATTAGTGACAGTACAGTGAGAAGAAGACTGGCTGAAGCAAACCTGAAACCCCGAAGACTGGCGAGTGGCCCCAAACTCGAGAGAGAGCATTGAGTAGCGAGACTGCGATACGCCCGTGAACACATACATTGGGATCAAGAAGAATGGTCAAGAATTTTGTTTACAGATGAGTCTCGATTCTCACTTTACACTTCTTCAAGCCTGCTTAAAGAAGAAAGAAAGAAAGAAAATGTATTTATTGGGACAAGCACAGGAGATCAATTAAACACACACTCATTAAAAATAAAAATTAAAAACAATAAAAACAAAGTAACATTAAAATAAAGCAGAAAGTCGTGTTCGAGGCCAAAAGGCTCCTTCTCAGAAAGAGTCCAGTACGGTGGAGGCAGTGTACATGTATGGGCTAGCACATCTTCAGAAGGTCACACAGAGTTAGTGGCCATAGAAAATGGCACTCTGACTGCGGAAAGATATGCCCAGGAGATTCTCAATGAGTATGCAGGGCCGTTTTTAGTAAATATGTAAAATGCAACAACGCGTGCAATGACAGAAGGAGTGAAAAATATATTCAAATATTAGTACTACATGTCAAGTGCAGTAAACATGTCAACTAATGGCGACACATATGAAGGCACAAGATCAGATATATTGTAAAATAAAAGAGGTTCTTTAAATAATAAGAATTTAGATTTTCTTATAAATTATTTAATCAATTAATTTTACACGAAACTACACTTAATCAGTTTCAAGACACAAATAGCCATGACACCCAGTAATAGCTTAGTTTACACAAAATAGTAACAATGTACAGAGAGGCAGAGTAACAATAATTGAAAGCAATACAACCTGTGCACCGGGCAACGCCTGAAGGTAGAATGCCATTTCGCCGCCGTGCGGACTCTTTTATACGGTAGTATTGTAGGTGGGGCAAAGACGTAGCGCGCTACGACGTAGCGATCACTAACTCCGCCCAGCAGCGAGGAGGTGGGAGAATGTCGTAGCGCGCTACAGCGCCATAGTGCTACAGCGTAGCCCGATGCACGTGTTGTTTACAATGTGACGCCGACACGGCCATGCTGACGTGCGGACGTCCTCGCACGCTTAGCCCACAATGCCACATCTAGAACATGAAAAACTGATTAAGTACCGTTTGGTCATCCTGCTATTGTTTCTGGTCCGGTCTACTTATACCCTTCAGATATTTAACCACTTGGTCCAGTCAGCTATGACTCTACAAGGCTTGGTCCGGTCAACTTCTGACCCTCCAGATATTTGACCACTTGGTCCAGTCAGTTATGACTCTACAAGGCTTGGTCCGGTCAACTTCTGACCCTACAAGATCAGTCCCCTGGTCCGGCAATAGTTTTGCCCTTCAGGTGTATCCCTTCAGTTAAACTGGACCGGATCTAGCTAGGCCGAACAAGTATCGTTCCTTTAGCTTAATTAACAAATAGCTCAATACTTTGGTTGATGTACAAGTGCTTCTGTTACAATGTTAATTGATTCAGGTCCAATAGATTCTACTGAAACAGCACGTAAACCAGGGTTTCTACAATATGCATTACTATGAGAACTGGTAGATATAGTGTCACTTTTAGCAGACATGGTATCACTATTGGCAGACATGGTATTATTATCGGCAGAGATAGTATCACTATTAGTAGACTGAATATCATCAAAGTTAATATGTTGCCTAGTCTCGTGAACAAGAACCTCTGTGTTGTTATTATCCGCCGACACGTCATCCTCATCAAAATTTTCTGTGATTTCCAAAAACAATGACTGACCACGGGGTACTTCTCGCAAGTTTTCGTGAGAGTATTTGTAGACTCTATTGTTTCCATTAATGTGTTTTAATTCGTACCCATCATTTTCCAAAATAGCGGTTATTTTAAAGGGGCCTTTGCATTTACGGTCTAGTTTCGTTTGGTGTCTTTCTTCGCTTTTAACAAAGACAGAGTCACCTACTGAAAAAGGTTTAACTATAGCTTTACCCTTGTTAAATCGACCTGTGTCATATTGAGCCAACTTTTTATACTAGCAAAAGCATCGGATCGAATGGTTACGAGGTTTAACCTATCTTCATTAGGATTATTAGTAGATACTCTTGATATTATTATCCTTAATGAACTGCCCTTAATAACAAACATTAATTCCAAGGGCGTGAACCCTGTTACTCTACAACGAGTACTATTGAGAGTTAATTGGATGTCGCCTACATGATCTTGCCATAAGCTGTCCGAATATGTTTCAACTATAGTGAGCATACGTTGGGCCTGACCATTTGCCCTACTGGAACCAGTGGCTATAATATGATATGATTATCTTTACAAAAGTTCTTAAATTCAGCATTGTCGTATGACCTACCACGATATGCAACTATTCTTTTAGGAGCGCCAAACAAGTTCACTGCATTTTTAAGTGATTTAATAGCATCAGATGCATTTGGGTTAAGGTATGCTCTTACAAGACGAATTTTGTAAAAACCATCAATAATCACGGAACAATACTCCTTACGCTCGCTTTTTCGGTTGAGTTTGCCAGTTAAATCCAAATGAATTGTATGCCATGGAATGGGCAATTTAGGGATTGGATATAGATGGTCCTGCTGGGCACCTGACGGACCTTTGGAAACCTTACAAATGACGCACGAATCTACATTTTTTTTTTTTATGTTTGGACATTTTTTGAAACCAATAAGGATCGTATAATTTACCGAGCGTTTTTTCATAACCATGGTGTTTTATTTCGCTGTGTCCATGATTAATTATTGATCAGGTTAAAGAGTGTGGCAATATTGGTAACCATTTAGTGGTTTTATTACGTTAGATTTTACGATAAAGTATGCCCTGTCTAATATCGTATGTGTGTGATATTTCAGACGGCAAGTAATTTGAACAGAATTTGGAAATAATGTCTGATATTTCAGAATCAGGTTATTCTATAGATAACCAACACCTCTCTAGTTCAGCCAAATTTACAATTTTAGCTGGTTTATGAATAAAAGATGTGTCAGCATGATTACGTGAAAGAAAGACTGCATGTGCTATATTTTTTCCCTCTTTATAAATTATATAAAAAGTCATACGACTGCAAAATTGCCCACCACCTGTGTACTCTAGGTATAATGTTCTTTTTGGAATGAGAGGCCTTTAAGGCGTTACAGTCCGTAAAAACCGTAAATTTACGCCTATACAGGTAATGTTGAAAACGTGTGTTGCTCCACAGATTTAACTACGGCTAATGTTTCCAATTCATACGAATGTTGAATGTTTTCTGACTAAAATAAGCGACAACATGAGGTAGACTATTTTTTTTTTTGTATAACCCCATATCCTTCCCTTTTTGCATCAGTGTGGAGTTCGATGGGTAAAGGGTCAATTTGTTTTTTAACTGTCTCAGAAATTACATATTTTACTATTTTCTGATGTACATCATTATGTTCACAGGTCCAATTAATAGTAACCTTTTTGACCGCGGTTAGAGGATACAAAGGTTTCATCAATTTTGAGAAATTTGGTATTAATTGTCAAAAATATGTGGCCAGGCCTGTAAATTGATGAACCTGAGTAGCAGTGCTTGGAGGAAGGATATTTTTTAGGGCTTCAACCTTATGAGGACTTGGTCCAACCTCTCCAGAGGATATTACGATACCCAGATTAAAGTTAATCTATTTAAACGAACCAACCCTTCTTGAACGGTCTCTGATTCAGGAGGTTTAAGTGCCGCATTTATAGCCCTTTGAAAAACCTGTGGAGCGTTTCGTAAAACAAACGGCATGGTTAGGTACTCAAATTGACCCGAAGGTATAACAAAAGCAGTTTTCTATAGACTCCTTATGGACGCAAATTAGTGAAATCCAGTGGCCCTATCCAAATTAGAGAAGAAACAGGCCCCATGTAACTTATACTATTGATTTGATCACTAATTAGTGGTAAAGGATAGCTGTCTGGTCGAGTATTGCTATTCAGTTCCCGATAATCAACACACATGCGATCGCTACCGTCCCTTTTTTTAAATTAATAATATGGGACTCGCGAAAGGCGAATAATTTTCTCGAATTATGAAAACATCTAGTAATTCTTGAACCTTGTTATTAACGATTCCTAACTCGGTGTAAACTTGTGTTGTCTTGTGTTCCTAAATAGCCTGTAAGGTCGCCTATGTACAGTTTTATTTGGATTTATGAGATGGATTTTAGCTCCTTGGTAATACGCGTGATGAGAAGATTTTGTATAAAATATGAGGAATATTTATTTCAATCAAAAGTTCCTTTTCTTTACCGGTAAGATCTGTGTCAATCGAATTAATGTCAAGAGGCATTTCCAATTTAGAGCTAAGATTTGAAATTTTATTTTTGGAAAAAGTTAAGGCATCGTTACTAACTACAACGGATATTCCTTGCCCCAAAATGACGCGACCTCATAATACGTTTAGAACCGATCGAATTGCAATTTCTCCGAAATGGTGTTGACGAACGGGGCATTTAAGTGTACGATTCAGACGTACCTGGTTCTTCAATTCTTCTCTTTAATGAGAAGCTGCGCAGTATGCGGAAGAGTTGATTCTTATCGTTTATAACGACAGAATTGAGTTTAGGCCAAATTTTGTCATCGCACTGTGACAGGATAGATATGCCAAAACCGGTTAGTACATTTTCCGGTAAATTCGCATTCCTGCCTCGACTTTATTATCAATTTGAATTTTGATAATTAAATCAAAATGATCTTTAATTGTCATGGATTTGGAAAAATTAAAGACCAGAATTTCCTTAACAACAACCCATGAAATATTATCTGGCTTGATTTTAACGCACACCAGTTGATCATGTCTGTTTCAGGTGCATCAGGATCGAAAGGAACCAGCATTGACTGCGTACTGGGTGTCATGTAGCTAGGTGTCATACTATCTGCAATTTTTATTTTTTTTAAATAATTGATTCCATACTAGCCGAAAAAAATTACATTTGTTCCTGTATTAAATTACTGGCAGTCCCAGATAAAGGTGGGAGTGGGTCTGATCCCGCTTCTGATGAAGGCACAAGATCAGATATATTGTAAAATAAAAGAGGTTCTTTAAATAATAAGAATTTAGATTTTATTATAAATTATTTAATCAATTAATTTTACACGAAACTACACTTAATCAGTTTCAAGACACAAATAGCCATGACACCCAGTAATAGCTTAGTTTACACAAAATAGTAACAATGTACAGAGAGGCAGAGTAACAATAATTGAAAGCAATACAACCTGTGCACCGGGCAACGCCTGAAGGTAGAATGCCATTTCGCCGCCGTGCGGACTCTTTATACGGTAGTATTGTAGGTGGGGCAAAGACGTAGCGCGCTACGACGTAGCGATCACTAACTCCGCCCAGCAGCGAGGAGGTGGGAGAATGTCGTAGCGCGCTACAGTGCCATAGTGCTACAGCGTAGCCCGATGCACGTGTTGTTTACAATGTGACGCCGACACATATAAATATTTTGATAAACACAACACTCCACTTATCAAAATAAACAAATAAACATAATATACACAAGATAAATGTGCAGACATACAATCAACGTAGACTTTGTATACCAAGTGCCTTTAGGAAACAGTAATGAATAAATGAAGATAATTTTCGGCAATAGCCGGGATAATCATATACTTGGTCAAAGTCAATGAAGTCAGTCAATTCGTAGTACTTAGATATTAAAGTAATGCTAACTAACAGCCTGTCTATACTGTAGTTAGTATCCAATCTATTACAAGTTTAATTTCAATTTCCTAATCGCTTTTCTAATCATCAATTTTCTAATCGCCTATTACCCTATTTACCTAATAGGTGGAAAGAAAATGGTAATAGTTTGGGGCGCATGACAAAACAAGACCCACATCGTATTCCGAAGATGTGTATTCTGTTAACCCCAAAGGTTCCATCTAAAGGTTCGTCTTTGTCTGTTCCAGTCTAACCGGATGCAGCTGAATACCAGTATTTTACATGACGTGACTGCCTATCTGCCCTCTGGTAATGAATACCAGAGGTCAGATACTGGGTAATCGATACCCCTTGGTATCGATTACCCAGTAACTGGGTTGAGGACTGGTTGACAGAATTTCAGGCTTCTAACGACCCGTGACACCTCTTAAAGATCTACTAATGACAGCCGTGTTCAACGGCTTAAGTGCTTTCTGAGGCACGGCAGGGTCTTGGTATGTAAAGATGGTCACTCGACGGCCGACCCGTACGGCTGTTATTACTTAGTCAGAAGTCCCTACGGCTACCCCAAAGGTTAACCCACATGAATAAGTCTGTTATAGACTCAGCTAGTTATAGAGGGTTACTGGTAACTAGGCGTATTCCCGGCGAGACGCACCCTGTAAAGCCTAAAATTCATGATTTCGAGAAAATACAATTATTATGTTCCTTTGAAAATTTCTTAGAAATCTCTTTTCTTTAAAATCTCTAAAATCTTACTGATGAGATCTATATTGCTAATTTGTTTGGTGATACTTTAACAACGCTTTCAACTTTAGGAAATTTTCTAAAACATCAAACGAATCAAGTTGTTTATTTACCCAATCACGTCCTGCCGGGAATTCGTGTAAGTTACCAGTATAGTATAACTGTCTATTATTATAGCAGTTATACTTTTATCAATAAAACCAATTTCGAAGCAGTGATAGCCTAGTGGTGTGACCGTCAGACTGACAAGTCGTAGGTCTCGAATTCGAACCCAAGGCACGCACCTCTGACTTTTCGGATTCATGTGCGTATTATATAATTATCACTTGCTCAAAAAACGGTGAAGGAAAACATTGTGAGGAAACCGGCATGCCTGAGAGATATTTCTCGACGGCATGTGAAGCCAAGTCAGAGGCCCGTGGGCGGCTTTAAAACTCTGACACCAGGTTAGTTTACTAACCACACGAAAAGAAGAAGAATAAAACCAATGAGATATTTCTCAATATTAAATTATATATTTTTGATCCAAATCCAAAATGAAGACAAGGCAAACAGAAATCAATACTGTTAAATTTTAAATATCTAGTCTAAGGACTATAAATACTGATATCGCATAGGTATAATATTAACAACACAGTTTTAGTACAAATTTACTACATACAAAATTAGTCTCTAAGAGTTTGGCGTTACTGCCGATGTTTGTTGAGAGAGGCACGTGACAGTACTCGGTTGTCACAGTTGACGTTTTGTGGCCAATCACAGAACTCGCTGTCTGTGTTATAGAGCAAGTTGGCTGGGCAGGTTTGCGCTACGGGAACTGAGTGGGAGCAAATATAAAACTGGAAACAATTCTCGTGGGCGACCAGTTTTCCTTCAGATTCTGGTTCAGCGCACAGAGCCGGGGCGTTTCTGAAATTGCATGCGCAATTATCAGGGACAATTCTGTCGCCGCAAATAACATTACTTGCCCAGTCACACTGTTCATTATTCGGATTGAACAAAAGACCTCCGGAACATGGTCGCGGTACAGGCACACCTCCAGAGCAAATGTAATATTGGTCGCAGTTTTCATGTGCTACTAGTACTCCTTCTGAGCCATAGCCTGCGCAGATCGTGGGAGCTTGACTGGGATCGTCATTAACAATGTTGCTGTTATTGTCTTCGTTTGAGTCGACATCGTTCTCTTCACTTACTGGTTCTGGTATCACTCTGTCACCACATTCAACATTTGCTGGCCAGTCACAAATTTGAGTGTAGGGGTTGTATAAAAGGAATCCATTGCAAGTAAAAGCCACTGGTCTCCCATGGTCGCAAACATAGAATTGGTTGCAATTTTGATGAGCAATTTGTACACCACTAGAGCCATTGACTGCACAAATTGCGGGAGCTTCTTCAGGGTTGCAGTTGCACGGTCCAATGATTTCTTCTTCTTCGCTTTCGACTTCTTTACTCTCGCTAACATTATCTTCAGGGTCTGGAATTATTCTATCACCACAATCAACATTGAATGGCCAGTCACATCCCTGTGTAACGGGATTATACAAAGTATTTGAAGGGCATCTGAATGGAACCGGCCTACCGTTATCGCATTTGTAGAACTGATTACAGTTTTCATGAGCTATTAATACACCATCAGAATTGTCTACAGCGCAAATAGAAGGAGCTTGATCTGGGTCACAGTTGCATGTGCCACCGTTTTCGTCACTGTTTCCTGAAAAATCTTCCGATTCGTTGGTGTCTTCAACGGGTGGTTGCGTGGGGACCACAACATCATCACCCGGTGGGCGAATGTCGGAGCTGTCACTGTCAGAGGATTCAGGGTCAGGGATGACTCTGTCTCCACAGTCCACGTTAAATGGCCAGTCACATTGGTCCTTAGCAGGGTTGAACAGAAGATTGGGTGGACATGTCAATACTACTGGTTTGCCTCCAGAACACACGTAGAATTGGTTACAATTCTCGTGTGCTACCAAAACTCCTTCTGATTCATCTGCTGCGCAGATGGCAGGTGCTTCGCTGGGATCGCAGTTATTACCTGGGGTTGAACTTCCTGGGGTAGTACCTGCTGGGTTGGTTACACCTGGGGTGGCAGCACTGTCGTCTGGGTCTGGGATCACTCTGTCCCCACAGTCAACATTCTCTGGCCAGTCACATTGCTCAGTGTAGGGATTGAATAGTAAATCTCCGTGGCAAGTGAGTACGACAGGTTTCCCGTGGTCGCATTTGTAGAATTGGTTGCAATTTTCATGAGCGACTAGAACGCCACTAGAATCTTCAGCTGCGCAGATGGAAGGTGCCTCCTCGGGATTACAGTTGCATGTGCCGGGTGGTCGCGTGGGGACCACAACATCATCACCCGGTGGGCGAATGTCGGAGCTGTCACTGTCAGAGGATTCAGGGTCAGGGATGACTCTGTCTCCACAGTCCACGTTAAATGGCCAGTCACATTGGTCCTTAGCAGGGTTGAATAGAAGATTGGGTGGACATGTCAATACTACTGGTTTGCCTCCAGAACACACGTAGAATTGGTTACAATTCTCGTGTGCTACCAAAACTCCTTCTGAATCATCTGCTGCGCAGATGGCAGGTGCTTCGCTGGGATCGCAGTTATTACCTGGGGTTGAACTTCCTGGGGTGGTACCTGCTGGGTTGGTCACACCTGGGGAGGCAGCACTGTCGTCTGGATCTGGGATCACTCTGTCCCCACAGTCAACATTCTCTGGCCAGTCACATTGCTCAGTGTAGGGATTGAATAGTAAATCTCCGTGGCAAGTGAATACGACAGGTTTCCCGTGGTCGCATTTGTAGAATTGGTTGCAATTTTCATGAGCGACTAGAACGCCACTAGAATCTTCAGCTGCGCAGATGGAAGGTGCCTCCTCGGGATTACAGTTGCATGTGCCGGGTGGTCGCGTGGGGACCACAACATCATCACCCGGTGGGCGAATGTCGGAGCTGTCACTGTCAGAGGATTCAGGGTCAGGGATGACTCTGTCTCCACAGTCCACGTTAAATGGCCAGTCACATTGGTCCTTAGCAGGGTTGAATAGAAGATTGGGTGGACATGTCAATACTACTGGTTTGCCTCCAGAACACACGTAGAATTGGTTACAATTCTCGTGTGCTACCAAAACTCCTTCTGAATCATCTGCTGCGCAGATGGCAGGTGCTTCGCTAGGATCGCAGTTATTACCTGGGGTTGAACTTCCTGGGGTGGTACCTGCTGGGTTGGTCACACCTGGGGTGGCAGCACTGTCTTCTGGGTCTGGGATCACTCTGTCCCCACAGTCAACATTCTCCGGCCAGTCACATTGCTCAGTGTAGGGATTGAATAGTAAATCTCCGTGGCAAGTGAATACGACAGGTTTCCCGTGGTCGCATTTGTAGAATTGGTTGCAATTTTCATGAGCGACTAGAACGCCACTAGAATCTTCAGCTGCGCAGATGGAAGGTGCCTCCTCGGGATTACAGTTGCATGTGCCGGGTGGTCGCGTGGGGACCACAACATCATCACCCGGTGGGCGAATGTCGGAGCTGTCACTGTCAGAGGATTCAGGGTCAGGGATGACTCTGTCTCCACAGTCCACGTTAAATGGCCAGTCACATTGGTCCTTAGCAGGGTTGAATAGAAGATTGGGTGGACATGTCAATACTACTGGTTTGCCTCCAGAACACATGTAGAATTGGTTACAATTCTCGTGTGCTACCAAAACTCCTTCTGAATCATCTGCTGCGCAGATGGCAGGTGCTTCGCTGGGATCGCAGTTATTACCTGGGGTTGAACTTCCTGGGGTGGTACCTGCTGGGTTGGTCACACCTGGAATGGCAGCACTGTCGTCTGGATCTGGGATCACTCTGTCCCCACAGTCAACATTCTCCGGCCAGTCACATTGCTCAGTGTAGGGATTGAATAGTAAATCTCCGTGGCAAGTGAGTACGACAGGTTTCCCGTGGTCACATTTGTAGAATTGGTTGCAATTTTCATGAGCGACTAGAACGCCACTAGAATCTTCAGCTGCGCAGATGGAAGGTGCCTCCTCTGGATTACAGTTGCACGTGCCGGGTGGTCGCGTGGGGACCACAACATCATCACCTGGTGGACGAATGTCGGAGCTGTCACTGTCAGAGGATTCAGGGTCAGGGATGACTCTGTCTCCACAGTCCACGTTAAATGGCCAGTCACATTGGTCCTTAGCAGGGTTGAATAGAAGATTGGGTGGACATGTCAATACTACTGGTTTGCCTCCAGAACACACGTAGAATTGGTTACAATTCTCGTGTGCTACCAAAACTCCTTCTGAATCATCGGCTGCGCAGATGGCAGGTGCTTCGCTGGGATCGCAGTTATTACCTGGGGTTGAACTTCCTGGGGTGGTACCTGCTGGGTTGGTCACACCTGGGGTGGCCGCACTGTCGTCTGGGTCTGGGATCACTCTGTCCCCACAGTCAACATTCTCTGGCCAGTCACATTGCTCAGTGTAGGGATTGAATAGTAAATCTCCGTGGCAAGTGAGTACGACAGGTTTCCCGTGGTCGCATTTGTAGAATTGGTTGCAATTTTCATGAGCGACTAGAACGCCACTAGAATCTTCAGCTGCGCAGATGGAAGCTGCCTCCTCGGGATTACAATTGCATGTGCCGGGTGGTCGCGTGGGGACCACAACATCATCACCCGGTGGGCGAATGTCGGAGCTGTCACTGTCAGAGGACTCAGGGTCAGGGATGACTCTGTCTCCACAGTCCACGTTAAATGGCCAGTCACATTGGTCCTTAGCAGGATTGAACAGAAGATTGGGCGGACATGTTAATGCTACTGGTTTACCTCCGGAACACTTGTAGAACTGGTTACAATTCTCGTGTGCAACCAAAACTCCTTCTGAATCATCTGCTGCGCAGATGGCAGGGGCTTCACTGGGATCGCAGTTATTACCTGGGGTTGAACTTCCTGGGGTGGTACCTGCTGGGTTGGTCACACCTGGGGTGGCAGCACTGTCTTCTGGGTCTGGGATCACTCTGTCCCCACAGTCAACATTCTCCGGCCAGTCACATTGCTCAGTGTAGGGATTGAATAGTAAATCTCCGTGGCAACTGAGCACGACAGGTTTCCCGTGGTCGCATTTGTAGAATTGGTTGCAATTTTCATGAGCCACTAGAACGCCATTAGAATCTTCAGCTGCGCAGATAGAAGGTGCCTCCTCGGGATTACAGTTGCATGTGCCGGGTGGTCGCGTGGGGACTACAACATCATCACCCGGTGGGCGAATGTCAGAGCTGTCACTATCTGCAGGATCACTACCGTCTACAGGTGGAGATACATCATCATCATCATCATCATCACAGCTAGTATCGTCATTGTCATTACAACCTGTACATTCAGTTTCAGGAACAAGTCTGTCGCCACAATCAACATTTGTTGGCCAATCACATTGCTTAGTGTAGGGATTGAAAAGTAAATTTTCGAAGCAAGAAATTGCCACTGGTATGCCATGGTTGCAAATGTAGTACTTGTTGCAGTTCTCATGTGCTATCAATACACTTTCTGAATCGGGAGCTGCACAGATGGCTGGGGCTTCTTCAGGGTTGCAATTGCAAGTACCATCGTTTTCATTGTCTTCATCATCAGTGCCGTTATCCTCTTCAGGTTCTGGAATGACTCTGTCACCGCATTCAACATTTTGCGGCCAATCGCACGCTTCTTTGTAAGGATTGTATAATAGAGTCGGGGCACAATCGAAAGTCACTGGCCCGCCTTCAGCACACTTGTAGAATTGATTACAGTTTTGATGTGCCACGAGGATTCCGTTTGAGCCTTCAGCTGCACAAATTGATGGCGCTTCACCAGGGTTGCAATTACAAGTCCAATCATCGTCGATGTCACTAACATCGTCGCTACCGCTGTCACTGTCCTCATCTTTGCCAGAACCCTCTGAGATAGGCCTATTGCCACACTCAACGTTGTAGGGCCACTCACATGTTTGAGTAAATGGGTCGTACAGAAGTTGATTTGGGCAATTGTACGCTACTGGTTTTCCATTTGCACATTTGTAGAACTTGTCGCAATATTCGTGTGCTATCAGTATATCATCATTATCGTAGTTAGTTTGGCAGATCTGCTGCGCTTCAGACGGGTCGCAATTACAAGCGCGTGATCGTTGTTCCGGGTCCTGGTTGATCCCTTGTGCTAGTGCAACTGCACATAGCAGTAATAATACGGCGTCTGAAAATTATAATTTAATGGTTAATTCATTAATCAATGGCTAATCTCTTCATATTTCAAGTCTTATCAGTAATTAGTTATAATATATGTGACTTGTTGACTACCTACGGTGGAATGATAAGCATAAAGATACAATCATGTGCGTACTGTACCAATGAATTAAAGATATGCAAAATGTATTTCTCCGATAGATATTGTAAAAACATATTTTTTGGGTCTAGTAGAGATTAACTGTTATGATCATTAATGGAAATACTTTAAATACCTAATTTATGCAAAGCGTTCTATATTCTATTTACACATTTTAAAATGTTTCATGTTCTCATAATCTACTTATGGTTCACGCGTATCTCTGCAATCAATCGCGTTTTAATCAATGCTTATTTTTTGTGTTTTTTTTATTTATTTAAAAGACAAGATTTTCCTTGGGAAATATGAGCACGAGTCAAAAGAAAGCAGCGTACAGCAATAAGGTTCATATTTTCTGGGTCGATCGACGTTGGTATACATAAGGTCTTTTTTATTTTTGCAGTAATATAGAAAAATAATCACGCACTGATCATAAAATTATTCTGCATCCTGTAATCCTGTGTATACCTATTTATTAACTAAAATAAATTATTCTGTATGGAATGTCACCGCGCCGCACCGCTTCTAATCTGTTTTATTTTCCCCAAAAACAAATGTTCCTCGGAACTATGACTGTTGCATTCGTTTAAATATTTGTATAATAATTTAAACGAATGCCACGGTCAGCATCTCAGGTACCCATAAATAGAGATTTAACTAAACTAACTAATTAGGTACATCAGCTAAGTTTCAAAACCAAAACCATTATACTTGTTCCGCATTTGAGCGAAGGAGCAAGTTAGATGAACGCACCAAGATAGGCAAAAATAAAAAAAGAATACAAAGGATACATTGAATTCTAATGAACTTGTAAAATTTAAAAGTTTTCTCTTGGTAGTCATTAAAACTTATACTTTACTAATTCGTGCGGTTTGTATAATGCCAATAAATTTTATTGTATAATATAGACTAATTACTTATTAGTCTTTATTATACACTTAATCCGACTAAACCAATTAATTATCCTTCTTGGAAGAAAATCTAGATTCGACCTTGTTCTCACTTCTCATTTATTTCCAACTAATGAAAAAAATAAAAGGCACTATTAATTTTTCACTGAATGGAACTTTCACTTATGATTCGGAGTTGTTCATCTCAAAAACTTTTGAACATTTTACACTTTTAAAAGTTTAAAGCTAGGCTAACACTTTTTATTGTATAGATTAATACATGCAAAGATAGTAGGTAGTAGGTACCACATCCCATAGAACTTACCTTTCATTTAATAGATCCAATGAGACTCTGTATTTTTCGTGAGCGTTGCACAAAAACTGATATGAAATAATTGATTGCACTATTATTTATACGTCTCCCACTGTTATGAATATTATTCACATCAGATTATCAGTTTGATTAAAGTAAAACACTGATTTATATATCGATTAGCTTGAATATTTTTTTAAAGATAATTATAAAAAATGACAAAAGAATCTTTCATGGGCTGATGATAGTAACAAAAAGGTAATGATGATAACGTTCCCTTGAATTCGAACGTTGCATGTGTGAGGTGCAGTAGATTAAAGCTATTTCTTGGTTAACTTCCAAGAGGAAGTTAACTGAAACAGCCAAGGTTTCTTTGCCTTATAGGTACCTAAGTAAGGAAGAGCTTACTTAGGTACCTATAAGGCAAAGAAACCTTGGCCGTTTCAGCAGTCAAATAACAAATAATAACAAGACTGACTGACTGCCTCGTTGGTCTAGTGGTCGCAAGCGCTACTCCTGAGCATGAGGTCCGGGGTTCGATTCCCGGGTCGGGCCAAGTGTTATTGGGTTTTTCTATCTGGAATTTCTCAGTAGCATCCTGGAGTCTGGATTTGTCCCCTGTAGATGGCAATAGGCTCGCCCCCTATTACAAGGTACTTAAACATAACTGGCGAAATGTGGGTGTACCTACTATAGGTACACCTTTGCCCAACCCTTCGAGGAGACAAGGCGTGATATTATGTTATGTAACAAGAGAGTTTCACTTCCCATTTCCAATCTTTGTCTTAGCGTGTCGATTAAAAAATAACGCGAAAAAGTATATGCATATTTTTAAAGTTCGGCCCAGCATTCAGCAAAATACTGGTTGCTGACGTAACCATTAGGTCCTCATCCTCATGTGTGCAAGTGAGCCATGATCTGTGGAGAGAAGCCGCATACACACCGGAGATTTGCAGAGCCGACCATGAAATCTCACTTTTGGAAAGTTATCTATAAGGGGCCTACTTGGGTACAAAGTTTATTTTATGTTTTCCAAATTGGTCACGGTAACTTGCACCCGGATGGGAGACTTCTGATGGTTCAAAGAAATCAGGACGTTTAAGCAGCTCTAGCCAAAGATTACATCTTCCTGTGGAGGGGATGCCATCGGCTGGACTCACACCCAAGAAAACTTTTGCGGTTTTTAAGCCTCTGGAGCACTCAGTTATAGTTAAGTGCATTAGGTGGCGTGGGTCATCCTGAAACTTCGCCCTCTCGATGCGACTGGCAATAGTGCGAATTTCTGGAGGCGCGATGCCAGTCAGTGGATACAGCACTCGCAACGGGGTAGGTTTTAAGCAACCAGTAACATTCCAGCACGTCTCATTTAGAGCTGTATCGACTAATTTATCGTGGGCAGATCAACTCCATATTGGACAGACAGAAAACCAGTGGAGAAACAATGTGCCATTCCAGTTGTTCGCAGGACTTACGTCTACTTAGATAATAGGTCTCAAGCTGCCAATAATAATAGGTGTCAGCAACTACATTTCGAGCTGGGTTTCGGTTCCCATTGGTGTTCCCCAATGTTCCCTGATGGGCCCGTTACTCTTCATTATTTACGTAAATAATATTGACACGTGTTTCCATAACTCTAACCTTCTTTGCTTTGCTGATGATATGAATATATTTACTTCTATATCATCGTTTAGTGATATGCATGCTCTCCAATCTGACCTAATAAAACTCGATGAATACTGTCGCGTCAATAAACTAGACCTAAACCCTACTGAATGCTCCGTGATTTCATTTAGCAGAAAACGCTTTCCACTTCATACCTCCTATAGTCTGAAAGTTCAGCTCCTGCAGAGGTGTGACGGTGTTCGTGACCTGGGCGTATTATATCATGACTGTAAGCTTCAGTTTAATGTTCACATGGAGCAAATAGTGGCTAAAGTATCCAGAGCATTAGGTTTTGTAATGAGACTAGCAGCGTGTTTTAAGAAAGCGAAAACTATCAAGATATTGTATTGTTCATTTGTGAGAAGTCATTTAGAATATGCTTATCAAATTTGGAACCTGCGTTATGGCGTGCACATTGATCGCATAGAGGGTGTGCAAAAAAGACATGTTAGGTTTCTGTATTAGGTATCGTTTGCGGATACCATATCACAGTTGTGACTATTTGGATTTTTGCAGGAAATATCACCTACAACCACTTATTTACCGTCGTCGTGGCTAGCAGCGTACCTTTCACATGATTCTAAAAGCTCTTTTATGGAGCCGGCCGTTGGACCCAGCAGCACAATATCATCCGCGTAGCTGAGGTTATTGACGCAAATGTTGTCAATCCAACATCCGATCCGTTTACTGCTGAGTCCAGCGATCAGCTCATTGACGTAAAGGTTGAAAAGCTTGGGCGAGGTCAGCCCCCCTTGCCTCACCCCACAATCCAACACATACGCAGCAGAGAGTGAATAATTCCACTTCACATAGTTCACTTGATTACCATACCAGTACTGAAAAACACGTATAATTTCTGCTGGTACGCATGCTTCCCCGAGCTTTTTCCATAATATGTCATAGGAGACGAGGTCGAAAGCTTTAGAGAGGTCGAGGAAAGAAGCATACACAGGCGTGCTTCTGTCAGTATAATATTGGACAGTCAATTTAATACTCAATATTGCGCTTTCAGTGGAAAATCCAGGCCTGAACCCAAACTGTGCGTCGTTTAATTTCAACCATTTTTTGAGAGTTTTATCTAACAGACTGTCCAATACTTTAGCCAGTACAGTACAGTTTGGTCTGTAATTACTTACATCGGACACGTCACCAGTTCTATTCTTTACTATTGGGACAACTAATGTGTGCATTAACTCGGGACGAAGATAAGATTGACTCAAACATAAAGAATAAAACAGACAGACACACACACCCGCATGTACACCCGCATATTTCAAGTGCTCGATGCTGAGACTGTCATGCCCTGGAGACTTGCCTCTGGCCATTTTCTGTATTGCAGATGATACCTGCTTGGCTGTAAAGCGACTGAGAGGGCTATCGTGACAGACCTCAGCATCGACCATTGATTTAGAAGGCCGCAGCGGCGAGGAAACGCGGAAGTGGTTCAGGAAAGTGTTCGCTATTTCCTGTGGTGTACTACAGCCCGCCACTGTTGCCGGCAAAGCTGGTTTAAGATCAAGCCAGGATGTCGACTTCTAAAACTGGCTAAAGTTTTTGATCGATATTTGAGATATTATGATGTCCATTTTTATTTGATGTTGATAATTTTGCCACCATTTAAGCTTGCCTTTAAAAACCCTTTGACTTTCTCGCTTTTCTTCCCAAAATCCGCCGGAATTGGGTTTATTGTAAGTCAACCATGACTGATACTTAAGCCTCGCCTCCACGTAAGCAGCGCGAACATGCTTATTCCATAGGTTTGTCGGTACCGATCTGATGGTTGGTGATTTTCGTGTCACAATGTTCGTTCCCGTACTCCTCCGAAACGGCTTGACCGATTCTCATGAAATTTTGTGAGCATATTGAGTAGGTCTGAGAATCGGCTAACATCTATTTTTCATACCCCTTAGTGATAAGGGTTGTCAAAAAAAAAAAAAAAAAGTTGCAAAACAACGTTTGCCGGGTCAGCTAGTAATTACACTAAAATCCAAATTGTGTATACTCGTTCCGTTACGATGATTATAAAATATACTACCGACGAAATGTCTCTGCTATACCTATACCTAGATAGGTTTAGCACAGAAATTCGAGGAATATTTTTTGTATATAATGGTGAAAATGGCATGTATCGAAACTCAAATAATTCCCCAAAATATATTCATATTCATATCTTTATTTGCATTCCATAATGTAGGTATAAAGGTGTTACAGTGGCTTAAAGTTAAAGTACAATTCATTCGAACTTAGTGATGGAAAGTTCAAAACCCACATCAAACATGTCCTTATCAAAAAATCATATTATAAGATTAAAGACTACGTTGAAGACAAGGAAGTTTGGCAATCAATAACGGCATTACTATGTAAATGTCTATTAACTGCTCCCAAATTAAGATGATTATTTTATCATACCATTTTTTTTTTTCTTTTACTTACTTCTTTGACATAATCTTTTCGTTATTTGACATTATATAACTTCAATATACTATATTTTTTATTAAATTAGATTTGTTACAGCTATAGTGGCAGTCATGTCATTTGGTTTAAATAGTTTTTTTATATTTATTTATATAGATTCTCTTCTTTTAGAATTTGTGAATGTGAGAACGTTGTAGGCTTAACCGACTTGTAGATCTGTCGATCATTTTCTATCTTGCTAAGTACCTGGTACTTGTTGATAGGCCTACAGTGGCCTCATACCTATTAACACTGTAACTTGAAAAGATTGTAAATACCATTTACTTTTAAAAGAGTAACCGTGGAGTTTCTTGCTGGCTCTTCTCCATAGGAAACGACCAATAATTGGAACTATGCACCTAGCTTCTTACGTTTCATAAGTGCCCTTGTAGGTTTATGTGAAATTATATATTTGGAATTTGAATTTGAATTGAATTACGGACCCTGTAGGGCACAGCAAAAAATATAAAATTAATTCATAATATAAAAATTAAATTAAATTAAAAAACAAATTAAGTAACATTCAACAATTTTTAAATATGTTCTGACATTAATTGAGGTCAGTTAGGTTATAAATGTGCCTCTTTTCGCGAGTGTCGAATAATTCCCATTTTGATGTAAAAAATACTAAATAGCCAGTAACTGCGATCAACTTGGATGAAGCACTCGCCGGCCGCTACCGCGACACCGCTCACTCCGCTTGCTCGGTTCGCGAGGGGTTGGTTACAGTTCTAACCTAACCTAACCCAACCGACCCAAATGTGACCAACCGAGCGACCGAAGCGAGTGGTGCCGAGGCAGCGGCCGGCGAGCGCTACTTCCAAGTTGCTCGCAACTAGGCAGGCTATTAGCGCAAGATGCGTTACGTCGCAAGCAGGTTTGATACCTGCGGTGTAGACAGAGCGCGAGTACTTATAAGCTGTATTGCAGTCGATTTTGTTAAAACAATGTCTTTCGAATCCGATCACATTGCAGACAGTTTTCAAATATCAATGGTGTAATCGTGTTTGTAACACTTTATTCATACGAACTGCGTTACAGAACAGCAACTGTCTGTGTTGCATCCGCCTTTGTATTTACGCGAACCGGACGAACAATCCCCTTAATGGTTTAAAGGTGCGTTCAAATTGATAAGTTCTGGGTCGCCAATCTAACTGCTGACTGTTTCCGCTTGATATGAAGGTATAAAGCTTAGAAACTAATTCATTACATAGGTAGTGCTCATAAATCACTATCAGTATTCGGTAGTTCCCCTGTAAAATCGGAAAAATACTCTCTTTATAATCAAATTGGTAGGGTATGTACAATTCAGAGATTATTATATGTTAATACTATTCTCAAGGATAAGATAACGATATAATACCGATCTTAAAAATATTTACAAAAAAGTAGACAGTCAATGGTTAATGTCCTATTTTTAATCTTTATTGAAATCAAATAAACTTTATTGTTTTATTGTTATGACTACGGATTATATTATTGTTTGAAATATTCACCACTTTATCTACCTTTTGTTTTAGCTTACTTAGCTCGCCCAAAAGATTTGAAATAACAGACAATTAATTAAATCAGTGTACAGACTGCCAGCACATCAACACAAACGGTATAGATTTTCAACTTTATCACTAAAGCATAAGGTTCAAAGTTGAATGGGAAAAATAATCAGTTTTGTAGGTTGGCGTTGAGGTTGTCTGTACATCAGCAAAAACAATCGACAAAATCATCACCCAGATTCCCCAAAAGGCAGCATGCGCGTGGGAATGCTAAAGCCGTAGGATGCGTAGCAAAATTTCGTAGGCCGGTCTACGCCTACGCGGTATTCATTTTTGCTACGAGTCCTACCCTACTTCGTTCGTGATTAATAAGCTAATAAGCATACATCGATCATTACGTGATTTATTTTGGCATTATGTGACGTCACTACGTCACTATTGCTAGTTATGTTATACAGGTATGTCACGGCTTTTCATAAACGTTATGATAAAACGTAAAACTTGGTGCACGTGTTATCTGTTATCAGGATTCTTTTAAATCAACGTGACCTCTACATCGTTTAGTGTAGTTTGAAGATACCGTTTTCCTTTTCCTTATTAATTGTTGCGACATAGTCTAACAATATCGAAACTTACCCATTAAACGATTTAATAGCTGTATTAAAACCAAACTTTTGTAAGAAAGGGTACTATAAAATTTCAGATTAAATTAGAAGATAAAAAAAGCATGGGATTGAGGTCATTGAGGTGCTCGCTCTGCTAAGCCTTGTGATAAAACCATTTTTTTTTTAATATTATTTAAAATCATTAAAATATACCAGTTTTATAAACATATTGACAGTGTTGGAAATTATAATACAAAATGACATGATTACTTTGTAAAGTATTATATTGTTGGACTGCCTCGTTGGTCTAGTGGTTGCAAGCGCTACTGCTGAGCATGAGGTCCTGGGTTCGATTCCCGGGTCGGGCAAAGTGTTATTGGGTTTTCTATCTGGAATTTCTCAGTAGTAGCCCGGAGTATGGATTTGTGCCCGGTTGATGGCAATAGGCTTGCCTCCTATTACATGGGACTTAAAACATAACTGGCGAAATGTGGGTGTACCTACTACAGGTACACCTCTGCCCAACCCTTCGGGGAAACAAGGCGTGGTGTTATGTTTTTATGTGTTTTATATTGTTTTAATTATTGTGAATGTGAGGACTATGTGGATATTTTTTTTTTCCTCTCATTATTTTTTTCTTTATCAGTTAGTTTTAATTATGGCCTGGCAGTTTGAGTAGTTTATGCAGCCTACCCAAATGTCCTTTCTTTGGTATTGTTCGTTGAGTTGAGCTCCACGATTACTGAAAAATGCTTGCACTGACTGGACAGGTCCACTCAAATCTGTGTGGTTCTTTTCTCAAAAGACCATTTCAGACTAATCTACATGGTCCTCATATGGCCTGACCAAGATTATGTCTTGACTTTAAAAGAGACTGTGACCTCTGAGTTCGTTTCGGCCTTTCTTCTCAGAGTAGTCAGATTGGAAACGCCGAACTCATCTAGCTAATTTTTAATATTTTTTTTAAGATGACGTGTAAAAGTGATTTCAATATCCTATTTACAGAATTTAAAAAATCATTTCATATCTAATTAGAAAATTATTAAAATGTCATCATAAACTTTCTTTTTCCTTAGATCCGATTGCGCTTCCTTTCTCACTTTTCGGGACACTAAACGCCCCCGACGTAATAAGTAATAACAATAATACTATTGTGTTTTGGTCAGTGTCCTTCAACCGACTAATCGTCCATAAACTGGACTTTGGACTCCTTACACTCGAAAGGTCAATTTATAATACAAGTCATTTTTGTAGAAAAAGTGTCTTATTGGATCTTCTACTTACAGAAATAAACATTTAATTCAAATCATTTTGTAGATAATTCTAGCTCCTTCGATGGAATCAAAAACTGATGGCTAATGATTAGTCAGAATTATTTGTGAAAACGATCGCAATCAATTTATTGTTATTAATAAACAAGTGCAACGTGCAAGGTCATGCTTGACGATGACACATTATTTCTTTAACATCTTATTAAAATAATGATGGTGAAATAATATTATTATTATGAAAAGCAACATCTATCCGCACTTACAAGTCGGAATCTACTTTTCCATAATCAACCCGTAATGGTCCCACTGCTGGGACACCTACCACGTGGGCCCAGTGCGGGTTGGTAGATGTCACATGTCTTCGAATTTTTTTTTTTTTTTCGAAGTAAGTCGCGGTCGTCTCCTCTCTCTGCTGCTTCACTTTTGCGATTTCCGATATTTTCGTATTTAGTTTCTCTGGTTGTATTGTGGACTGTCTCAGCGGTGGCTCAGCTAGTAAATTCTGCATTATGAAAAAAACTACTTGGAGAATTCATTAGTCGAAGAGAGCACAGCTTTGTTAAATCCTTCATCATGTTGACAAGGAAAGTCACCATTTACGAGTTTTCATGCGTGTAGGGATTTTTAAAATTGACAACATATATGGGGAGTGCCACCCTTAATGATTAATTTCGTTATTTTAGCATTGTTTGGCGGTGCACCGAATACAACTTCTTTCCAATTTTCATCGATATTGTGTCACTAAACACTGTCTCCGAGTAAAATGGCTGTGTGTCATCTGGACGGACGGATAGACCGAAATGATGAAATTATAAGGGTTCCGGAACCCCTAAAAGAGCTCTATGTCCAGCTGTGATGTCCATGGCCAGCTGGCTCATGTCCGGCAGTGACTGCTATAGTTTGCAGATGATGATGAAGGTTGGTCGCGGAGATGCACACCACAGGGTGCATCAGATGTACTGTACTCGAAACAAGTAGGTACCTATCCTCATTCTGTTAGAGTCTTAACTCTCGATTACGACGGGTATGTCTGATAGGTATGTCAGATTACTATGTGATTTAACTTGCCCTGACAATCAGTAGATCATAAAATCATGATCGGAACCTTGCTTATAAAATTTATGCATAAAAGAAGTTCCTTGAAAACTTGAGTTCCCTTTTTGTCAATTATGGTGTGGCGATCAAAAACTTATCCATATTACCTGAAATAAATAAAACAAACGACAAAAATAATAATTAATCATTCCTACTAGGTGTGATGAATTAGTATTACTGGAAACGATTAACAAGATAAGATAATGATCACCGGATCAGATTACCTATCAAAAATAAAGGTTGATATAATCAGTGCCTAGCAGTCTTTTGAACTGTCGGTAGTGCCGCTACCTTTGACGATTAGGTTTTTTCAATGACCGCAACGTGGTTATGCCTAGGTCAATTTCAATTCTAATGAACTGAGATTTGACCGATAAAGCAATGACAGATTAAGAATAGATTAGGTACATTCCTAGAACAAGTTATTAGCTGTTAAAATACTGAGTATGATTCTGTCTATAGTTTTAACGCCGGTAGCATACCTCCGCCGCGAAACCGTAGCAGCGAAACCGCTGTAGTTAAATTCAATTGACTCGCGTCATGTTCCGCTACTCGAATCGGGTGAGAGTAGCGGAAAATGACGCGAGTCTATTGAATTTAACTACAGCGTTTTCGCTGCTAAGGTTTGGCAGTGGAGGTGTGCTACTGGGGCGAAGGACGATGGACAAAAGTAAAGTTTGACACCTGACAGTTTCATACTAACGAATATGTGTTTTGCCAATTTGATCCTTATTACTACTAGAAATTGTCTAACTGACAGCCTGTGTCAGTAGGTTACTCGCATTTGGACCATTCGAGCCTACCTTTCCTATTTAGTGGTCAGGGCCAGCCACGGCAATCGGTGGTCCCCGCCGCCTTTGGCCTTAATGTATGAAAGTGGTAGTTGCATAAGGTCTTGAAATCACGTAAGTATTGCAACATAACATCACGCCTTGTTTCCCCGAAGGTTTGGGCAGAGGTGTACCTGTAGTAGGTAAACCCACATTTCGCCAGTTATGTTTAAGTCCCATGTAATAGGGGGCGAGCCTATTGCCATCAACCGGGCACAAATCCAGACTCCGGGCTGCTACTGAGAAATTCCAGATAGAAAAACCCAATAACACTTTGCCCGACCCGGGAATCGAACCCAAGACCTGATGCTCAGCAGTAGCGCTTGAGACCACTAGACCAACGAGTAAGTATTGCAATCGAATGATATTTCAGCTTAGAGTTAAAAAGTAGGCAGGTGCTGGAATATTTCAGACAATGCTTCAGTTGCGTTGATAAAAAGATATTTTTGTTTTTTTCATTTGAAAGACACAATAAGTATTAATAGTTAAATATGAAAACATACGCAGTATATTTAGGAAAAATTATATTGCGAACCTTTTTATTAAAACTATGATCCGATTAAGATTATTAGGAAATAAATCGTTGTCTTTGATAATAAAAAATATAGAGGAAATGATAACGACTCATTACTGACTTTTGGCAAGTTTGCTGATTTAATTTATCATTTTTCAGGATTAATATCTTTGAACGATCCGATACGATTGATTAGATTTTATCAGAATTCACCGTTCACACTTCCTCTGTGTTGTAAAATTATGTCCACACTTTTAGTACATAGAAAACAAAAATAAATGTTTCTAAAGATAATTGTATGAGCACACTCCCTGCAGATTCAACATTTCCGCTGGTTTCTGTAGCTGCGGGTCAGTTAGTGATTAAGTCGATTTGAGGAAACTGTTGCTCGATACTTTCTTCCATCGCCAACGCCTCGAAGACCACGTAAATCCGTTGGTCTTGCGCCTGATCTCGCCGTCGTCCCAGTGGACTGTAAGAGTAAAGGAACATGTGCACTTTGTACCTGTGTTTGCGCACACATTTGTGCACTATGGCGTATAGAAAAGGTATCCATCAGGAAATCCTGAATACATTTAATCAATATAATAAGAAGTATGCATGTATGACAACCAGTGACGTTCGCTGTCCTAGCATAGTGGTGCTCAGAACTTCGATTAGTGATTTAGGTAAGGTGGACGACACCTTATTTCTAAGAACATCCTTAATGAAAGGTTCAGTGGTAGGTTAAGGTATCTTTGAAATATTTTACCTAACTTTATACCGGTTTAGTAAATTTCCTGTCACATGTCCATACATTATGGGTGTAATTGTTCGGAATCTTGTGAAATATTTAACGATAACATCAACTATTTTTAACTGACAAAATCTGAATCGGAAATGATATCGGAAAGGTTTCGATTTTGACTAATTGATTTTTATTAATAAACAAGTTTGCACGTGTTAAAAGATTGTAATTGAACCACCACTCTCTTTTTGCAGAAATCAAGATAACTGATAAAAATATATATCTGATAGGAGCATTCTCCAAAGTACTTATACCTAAAAATATTTTTTTTTACTTTAATTGCATATTTTTCCTCCTGAATAGCTTTGCCATTAATTGACCCCGGACATATGAATGGGCTTAAAATTAATGTTAAGAAAAATACAACATGGCTAACTCTACCAAGTTTTTTTTTCTGTGTCAAATAAGCAAACCTGCCAACGTATTTCTAATAGACCAACGACGCACACCAAAAAACTTTATTCATTCGATACCAAATATGATAATAATATAAATATATTCTTTTGTCATTCGACTTTGCAATATCAAAGTTAAAATCGTGCCAGTTCAATGCTGCCAGCCTTTAGATCACTTTTCCTGTTGACAACGTTGCGATTAGATTTTTTGATGCCCTATGGTACCTTCTTAGCCCTCCTTTTTTATATAAATGTTTACCACCACCTAAATGTATGTCTGTAATTTTTATGGTGTACAATAAAGAGTATTCTATCATCTATCTATCTGAATCGAGCCACCCTGCATATTTTTGTTTAAAGGTCTTTATCTTTTTAAATAGTGGTAGTAGTAAATAAAAAGGTGTTTTGAAGGCAGTCACTCGCTACAATTTCCGTTTGTCATTGTTCCAAGTTTGAAATAGGAATACAAAATAAAACAGTTTAGTTGCAAATTATGCGTAAATTTTTTGAAGAAAGCAATGGTTTTCTTAGAGATAACGCTTATTTAGTCATTTGTGTTACCTCCAAGAGCATTTACGACAACCATCATGCGGTTTGGCATGGAATGAATTAATGCCACTGTGACGTGCTGTGGAATGGTCTCTTGTTATTGTAATTGTTTCTGGAGCAGGTTGGTTAGTTCGTACACGCCTCTTTAGCTCATCCCATAATTGCTCTTTTGGATTCATGTCAAGACTTCTTGCTGGCCATTCCATTACTGCGATACTAACGTCATGCATGCCTACATGACGTTAGTTTCTTAAACTATTCTTGCAGTGTGCGCCCTTGCATTATTATATTTATCATGCATAAAAATGAAATCCTGGCTCAGAAACTCAGCATATGGTATCACAAGAGTCTCTAGGCATTGACCGTAATCCCGTCACAGCCACAAGGCCAGTTTTTCCATCGGTGGAAATTCCGCCCCAGACTTTATTTATTTATATATACTTTACTGTACACCACAAAAATATTGTATAACAAAAAAATTATTATACACTATAAAATATACAATGGGCGGTCTTATCACTTTCCGCGATCTCTTCCAGGCAACCTTGGAATGGACAGTGATTTGCGTAGACATCAAATGGGGCATCACTGACTTTCCATGACCTACCGCCATAACTCACCTTCTTTCCAATGCAACATTGCTGAAAATGTTCTTCCTGTCTTCGGTAGACTTTCCTACGTCCATCATTGACATACAGCATAATCTTGGGCTCATTTGTAAAAAAAAATGGCTGCATTGATGTTGGGTATAATGCAGGAGGAGACGCCCTGGGCGTCGGGAATCTATAGCCGATTCCCTGCCACCGTAGGCGCGAGCTTGCGGACGGCGAGCTACCCATTGCTCGGTAAGGACCAGGCTTGGGTCGACGGCGCGTTGTGTTCCACGCCCGCCTCAAAGAGATGTCAGCGAGTGAAGGGGTCCGATGGGACCATTGCCTGCCGGGGTTGCGGGAAAGTCCGAAAGGGATATCGTGGCCCCCTGGCATTGCACAGGCAACAGAAGGAACACGGGTGGGTTTTAGTCAGTAAGAGTCTGACACGCCTTCCCGCTCCACCCAGAGTGGGAGAAGTCATTTGATGATTTCGGGAACCCAAAAAAAGTCACACAATAACGGCTGTCCAAATACAGAGCGTTTCTTGGCTCCTTGATGTAATGTACTCGTGAAAATGTCTGATTTTCATTACGGCCGTTTCAATAATTGATAAACACTGCAACTGGAAGGCCCACGTCAGTAAATTATGCAATAAAATAAACAAAGGAAACCATTTTTTTGGGCCCACTGGTAAATGATAACGTATATTAATCATATTACACATAAAAAAGGAACTATCTTATTATATTAAACTGACCAAAAATTATACAAAAACCTAACCGGAATCATGAAACGCGTGCAAACTGTAGGCGCGCCATTCTGTGAGCTCGTGTCAGTTTGGGACCACTGGCTGGTTTATGAGGTTACAGGCCATGTTCTTCGAGTCTCCTTCTAATAGTTCGAGCGCTAACAGTCAGTCCATCGAAGCTGTTCTTGGACCTGTACTGAGGTGAGGCGACGATAACGCAGGCTGGTTTTGAAGCTAACATACTGGCCACATACTGGCCAGTATGTTAGCTTCAAAACTGCATAAACACTTTTATATCATTTCAGTATCATTATTGTTCCAAATTTGAATTCAGGAAAAAGAAAAAGAGAAGGAAATCGGAGTTAGGTCGCTCTTAAAGAAGCAACAAGCTTTGATTAGAGCATCTTTATGTCAGTAGTTATTTCGTTATTTGTTTTGTTTTGCATAACAAGAGTTTTGAAATAGTTTTTCCTTATTTTTTTACGTTCAAATTATGCATAATGCTGCTGAAGTAGCCGCGCAAGCTGTGACACTTATACTCGTATAGTGTGGGCTTAGTCAGCAAAACGTGAGTGCACAACTTCATGTCTTGCGGTTCGATTCGTTCTGCGGTTCAAAAAATTTGCCATTGATTCCTGGAGACTGGCGGCTTCGTGCGCTGCCAAGGAGCATTACGAAACTGGGTCACTACAGATACGCCAACATCGGTTGATCTTCATCACCAGCCTGCGTTATCGTCGCCTCACCTCAGTACAGGTCCAAGAACAGCTTCGATGGACTGACTGTTAGCGCTCGAACTATTAGAAGGAGACTCGAAGAACATGGCCTGTAACCTCATAAACCAGCCAGTGGTCCCAAACTGACACGAGCTCACAGAATGGCGCGCCTACAGTTTGCACGCGTTTCATGATTCCGGTTAGGTTTTTGTATAATTTTTGGTCAGTTTAATATAATAAGATAGTTCCTTTTTTATGTGTAATATGATTAATATACGTTATCATTTACCAGTGGGCCCAAAAAAATGGTTTCCTTTGTTTATTTTATTGCATAATTTACTGACGTGGGCCTTCCAGTTGCAGTGTTTATCAATTATTGAAACGGCCGTAATGAAAATCAGACATTTTCACGAGTACATTACATCAAGGAGCCAAGAAACGCTCTGTATTTGGACAGCCGTTATTGTGTGACTTTTTTTGGGTTCCCGAAATCATCAAATGACTTCTCCCACTCTGGGTGGAGCGGGAAGGCGTGTCAGACTCTTACTGACTAAAACCCACCCGTGTTCCTTCTGTTGCCTGTGCAATGCCAGGGGGCCACGATATCCCTTTCGGACTTTCCCGCAACCCCGGCAGGCAATGGTCCCATCGGACCCCTTCACTCGCTGACATCTCTTTGAGGCGGGCGTGGAACACAACGCGCCGTCGACCCAGGCCTGGTCCTTACCGAGCAATGGGTAGCTCGCCGTCCGCAAGCTCGCGCCTACGGTGGCAGGGAATCGGCTATAGATTCCCGACGCCCAGGGCGTCTCCTCCTGCATTATACCCAACATCAATGCAGCCATTTTTTTTTACAAATGAGCCCAAGATTATGCTGTATGTCAATGATGGACGTAGGAAAGTCTACCGAAGACAGGAAGAACATTTTCAGCAATGTTGCATTGGAAAGAAGGTGAGTTATGGCGGTAGGTCATGGAAAGTCAGTGATGCCCCATTTGATGTCTACGCAAATCACTGTCCATTCCAAGGTTGCCTGGAAGAGATCGCGGAAAGTGATAAGACCGCCCATTGTATATTTTATAGTGTATAATATTTTTTTTGTTATACAATATTTTTGTGGTGTACAGTAAAGTATATATAAATAAATAAAGTCTGGGGCGGAATTTCCACCGATGGAAAAACTGGCCTTGTGGCTGTGACGGGATTACGGTCAATGCCTAGAGACTCTTGTGATACCATATGCTGAGTTTCTGAGCCAGGATTTCATTTTTATGCATGATAAATATAATAATGCAAGGGCGCACACTGCAAGAATAGTTTAAGAAACTAACGTCATGTAGGCATGCATGACGTTAGTATCGCAGTAATGGAATGGCCAGCAAGAAGTCTTGACATGAATCCAAAAGAGCAATTATGGGATGAGCTAAAGAGGCGTGTACGAACTAACCAACCTGCTCCAGAAACAATTACAATAACAAGAGACCATTCCACAGCACGTCACAGTGGCATTAATTCATTCCATGCCAAACCGCATGATGGTTGTCGTAAATGCTCTTGGAGGTAACACAAATGACTAAATAAGCGTTATCTCTAAGAAAACCATTGCTTTCTTCAAAAAATTTACGCATAATTTGCAACTAAACTGTTTTATTTTGTATTCCTATTTCAAACTTGGAACAATGACAAACGGAAATTGTAGCGAGTGACTGCCTTCAAAACACCTTTTTATTTACTACTACCACTATTTAAAAAGATAAAGACCTTTAAACAAAAATATGCAGGGTGGCTCGATTCAGATAGATAGATGATAGAATACTCTTTATTGTACACCATAAAAATTACAGACATACATTTAGGTGGTGGTAAACATTTATATAAAAAAGGAGGGCTAAGAAGGTACCATAGGGCATCAAAAAATCTAATCGCAACGTTGTCAACAGGAAAAGTGATCTAAAGGCTGGCAGCATTGAACTGGCACGATTTTAACTTTGATATTGCAAAGTCGAATGACAAAAGAATATATTTATATTATTATCATATTTGGTATCGAATGAATAAAGTTTTTTGGTGTGCGTCGTTGGTCTATTAGAAATACGTTGGCAGGTTTGCTTATTTGACACAGAAAAAAAAACTTGGTAGAGTTAGCCATGTTGTATTTTTCTTAACATTAATTTTAAGCCCATTCATATGTCCGGGGTCAATTAATGGCAAAGCTATTCAGGAGGAAAAATATGCAATTAAAGTAAAAAAAAATATTTTTAGGTATAAGTACTTTGGAGAATGCTCCTATCAGATATATATTTTTATCAGTTATCTTGATTTCTGCAAAAAGAGAGTGGTGGTTCAATTACAATCTTTTAACACGTGCAAACTTGTTTATTAATAAAAATCAATTAGTCAAAATCGAAACCTTTCCGATATCATTTCCGATTCAGATTTTGTCAGTTAAAAATAGTTGATGTTATCGTTAAATATTTCACAAGATTCCGAACAATTACACCCATAATGTATGGACATGTGACAGGAAATTTACTAAACCGGTATAAAGTTAGGTAAAATATTTCAAAGATACCTTAACCTACCACTGAACCTTTCATTAAGGATGTTCTTAGAAATAAGGTGTCGTCCACCTTACCTAAATCACTAATCGAAGTTCTGAGCACCACTATGCTAGGACAGCGAACGTCACTGGTTGTCATACATGCATACTTCTTATTATATTGATTAAATGTATTCAGGATTTCCTGATGGATACCTTTTCTATACGCCATAGTGCACAAATGTGTGCGCAAACACAGGTACAAAGTGCACATGTTCCTTTACTCTTACAGTCCACTGGGACGACGGCGAGATCAGGCGCAAGACCAACGGATTTACGTGGTCTTCGAGGCGTTGGCGATGGAAGAAAGTATCGTGCAACAGTTTCCTCAAATCGACTTAATCACTAACTGACCCGCAGCTACAGAAACCAGTGGAAATGTTGAATCTGCAGGGAGCCTGGAACCGCAAGACATGAAGTTGTGCACTCACGTTTTGCTGACTAAGCCCACACTATACGAGTATAAGTGTCACAGCTTGCGCGGCTACTTCAGCAGCATTATGCATAATTTGAACGTAAAAAAATAAGGAAAAACTATTTCAAAACTCTTGTTATGCAAAACAAAACAAATAACGAAATAACTACTGACATAAAGATGCTCTAATCAAAGCTTGTTGCTTCTTTAAGAGCGACCTAACTCCGATTTCCTTCTCTTTTTCTTTTTCCTGAATTCAAATTTGGAACAATAATGATACTGAAATGATATAAAAGTGTTTATGCAGTTTTGAAGCCCACATACTGGCCAGTATGTTAGCTTCAAAACTGCATAAACACTACGGTTGATTCCTGCAGGTCTCCACTCAGCTCCCCTCGTCTCCGCTTCAGTGGAAACGCACCCTTAGCATATACAGCGGGCTCTATCAGAATACCAGCGCTACGGTAGGTATTAGTTTTTACATATCGCAGCATTATGCTGAGTTAGGACCGTTTTTGGCCTCGCACAGGTTTGGTCTTATTGTGTTTTCGTTATTTTGTTAGTTTTAAACGTTCCTTTTTTATTGTTTACATATTTCCTATGCTTTTTTTTATATTATGTAAATATGTTGTTTGAAAATAAATCTCATACCATCGGCACCATAAGTGTAGAAGTAGCATGTTTAGAGGTAGGCATATGTAAGTACTTCGATTATAAAGCATAGTTGTCGTGGGCGGTCGCAACAGGTGTGGCTGCGTCACCCAACCCTACCCTTTCATATGCTTACTGACTGTAAGCAGAGAGCCTAACCCTCTGCTGACTGTCTCTGATGAAAATCATTCATTACTCAAAAAAAATAAGCCAATGTATGCCAATAATATTTTTTATTATATGGGTGTGTATTTTCTCTCAGATCTGTTTGAAAAATGTATTGACCATAGCATTATCAGCATATAATGTTCCCACTGCCTGTTGGGACACAGGCCTCCTCTCCGTGAGAGGGAGTGAGCCGTAATCCTCCACGCGGGCCCAGTGCGGGTTGGTAGATGTCACATGTCTTCGAATTGGTGCTAGGACGTTTCCTCACGTTTTTTTTCTTTACCGTTTTGAGAGCAGTGGCGATGAAATAATTTACTTTCGGTTCGAACTTACGACCTTTTAAAAAAAAATGCTTTTGCTTTTGAGGAACTCTATGGTAAGTGCTAAGTAGAGCATTTAAATTTAATTTACCTAACTCTGATTAAAACGTTAGGTCAAGTTTATCACATCAAATAAGTGCAATTAACGTATTTAAATGACTGTGTGAAATGTGATCATGATTATAACAAAGAAAATCTTTAAGAAATCAAATATTTGCATCCCACGCATAAAATTAAATTATCACGATGACAACGAACTTATTTGCACAATCAATAGGTATTCTTTTATTTCTAGGTTTTCTTTTCAGCTGGAATTCGTTCACTGTTGGACCCCCAATAATTGCCAGATGTCGACTGGTTCAGACCGGATTTTTATCACCTTTTGTTGTCGAGTTATGTGAATACTTATATTCGTCTGCCATATTATCGAAATAAATTTAAATTAGAGTAACTAACTAACATAGTTCTTAAGTTTACTAACACAATGAGTCCTTGTTACTTGAATAAAGAAAATTATAATATTATATTATGCAAGCCATTCTTTAATCGATAAAAGTTCCGTATATAAAACCAGACTGGTCCTAAATGTGAGCCTTGGGGTACCTCGTAAGATTTATCACCAAGAACGGTCCCCGTAGGTAATTAATTAGGACAACACCAATGTTTAAATTGGTGGTATTCTATCCAGTGGGGTAACTGAGTAACATACTCACAGTACCTAGAAATGGCTTTAATTTTGACAATTCAACAACATTCATTGCGATATTTACGGTTGTTGAGCAGACAAATTTTTCGAACATATGAAGCAATGGATGGATGATGGATGGATGATGGATTTTAAGTGTGTTTCGCATTTAGTGTGAGGGCTTACAGACCCAGTCAATTGTGTAACTATGAGTAAGTTATTGTAGATAATATAAGGGGCATTCCTTCTAAATATCCGTTTCAAACCGCCCCGCCTTCAAACGGTCATAATAATAGGATTATAAATGTGTAATTTCTAAAATTAGTTCACTTGATTTTTCAATTATTTATCCACTGTTAGTATCGGCAATAATATGAATAGATTATAATTCAGATGGAACGATAATAAACAAATTAATTATGACGTCCGCACTACTCTAAACAGATATCGTTGATAAGATTATTTCTTGGAACTTGGGATTATTCCAAAATTAAGATTTGCATTTTTGAAAAGTGTTGGAATTGATAACAGGCAAATTGATTTCAGAATCTTTTGATTTGTCCCGCTCCGGGAAAAACCCACCAGCATTTTAGATATTACCGACAGTTTTTGAAGTATTTTTAAATGGTCTAAGACCTATATGTTCATTAAACAAATATAATAATATGCCTATTTTCTTACCCGACTGCGGCGAAGCCAATTAAAGCAGCGTTATGTGTTTGACCTGTATGTGTGTCCATCTCTATGTTCTGCCATAACTACTAAACTGCTTAACCGATTATTATGAATGATATGTCGTTAGATTCATCTTTATTTATATATTTATTTAATTTGACGACATTGGTCCACTGCCTGGTTAGAACAACAACAAACTTATCAACTAAGGGTTAGTATTTATTAACGAATTACATCATTATTTCTCATCCCTGCCGCACGAGCAACCGGACAGTGTCTTAGCAGTGCTGCATCGTGCTTTTCAGCGAGGGTTTTCAGGAAGCTGTTGCTGCTAGCCCTCATTCTGCACGGATTGTGTACGGATGCGGCCTTCTTCCTAATAATGGCATTAAAGTCGTCAGTTTGCGCTGCAGAACCAGGGCAACATCACCAGCACCCTGAAGCCCTTATTATATTGCACACGCAGAGCATCTAGAGCCCTCCGCATACCGTTGACCCACAAGCAACCCGTGTAGAACCCTTTATGCACGAGTGTCACTGGGTATATTGAAATTATTAAAAATAAAAACCGGCCAAGTGCGTGTCGGACACACAATGAAGGGTTCCGTAGTTGGCATGAATTAATTTTATCCCAAGAACAAACTTAATACGTACGTATGGGAGAGCATGTTTTTCAAACTGCAAAATTAAGTTGGTCGATTATTACTCGTTAACCTGTAAAGACTACTTAGCTGTGATAGTTTTCCTTTTAACTTCGTTATATATGTCGTGGCCAGAACTTAAAATTGATCATTTCATGAAATGAACATCGACCACTGGTCAGATCATGAAGTGGCCTGGCCAGATCATTGAATATATACTACTGCTGTGATGGGCCACATGACTCTAATAAAAATTAGTACTTTAAAGCTCAATATTTCGCAAACAGATCCCTGAATTGAAAAATAGTTTTCAAACACCCACAATATTTTTGAACGGCCTTTCCAACGACAACCCACACCAGGGGTTAGGCGAGATAAAAAAAAATAACTTCACCACTTTACGTGTACGCGGGAGTAACCCAAAAATTTTTTTTTCTTGATTTTATTTTACCACTTTGTCGGCGTGATTAATATATTGTAATTTGGCATGGGTATACACGCATGCCAAATTACAGTTTTCTAGTACTAAGTCTCTGAGTTAAGCCGCGGACAGACAGACAGACAGACAGACAGACGGACATGGCGAAACTATAAGGGTTCCTTGTTTACTACAGAACCCTAACAAGCATTATAATCTATAGAATTTTGTTGGTGGGGTAAACAAAAGTTACAGGATATTTCAGGTCATTAGTTTTTCCCGCTTGCTATATCAAAATTCTATTCATTATAATGCTTGTTTTTATTCTCTTTCCAGTTGTGTTTTTGCCGTCGGAATTTTTTTAAACTTGGTTCACTGATTGAATTGCAGAGCAGTAGGCATTTGCACTCCAACAAGAGTTGCTTATGAAAATATATCAGGCGCGCAAATGCCATACATCTCCACGCAGGAACTTCAAATGGACTTCATACAAAACTCCAGCAGATTTTCTTGCATGAACCCTTGGAAAAAGTCTTCTTAGGGTAGTAGTAGGGTAGAAATTAATACTCTAATGACTTGGGCCCATCATAATATCCTTTCAAAACTCTTTTATATACTTTCGAAAAGTTCAATAATCGCAAATTGAGAAAATGTTCCCGACTGATTGTCTGGGAGCAAAAATACAATTCTTTTTTCAACACGCGTCCTTGAAATTTGGCTCTTTTTGGACCGCTTTTACACAGTGCAGTGTATTGAACACGCGTGCTTTGTGCGGGAAAGTACGTCAGAGATGAGCAATATAAAAAAATCAAAAACTTAAAAAAAAATATAGGTATACTTATATAAGGGTTGGTTTTTGAGACAGTTAGTAAGGTCTGGTAGCGTAGCTGGATAATCCACAAATCGCACAAAACTGTTCTCATATTTAAATTAAGTACCTATTATACCTACAGGATCATCACTTGACCAAAGAAAATGGAATTCCAGTAGGTTGGCTAAGAAAAGCGTTTCTTTTTTCATGGTGATTTTTAATTTTCCTCAAAATTTTCATAAGAAATCATGTATCATAACTGCAGCCTTTATATAAAAACCAAATGATATTTAATTTCGGAGCAAATGCTATTCTCTCGTGCGTTTTCTGTTTCGTAATTAATTTATTGCATGCGCTACGTGTACATAATGTGCTGAATACTTAACGTTCTGTGAAATGGAACGTTATTCGATACACGTCAAGAAAATAATTATGGAGATGTTTAGGCGCGCGCCGAGTCGTGTGCGCAGGCGCGCGCGCTCACGTCACGACACCGGCGGCGCGTCACTCGCCGCGCAGCGCAGGCGCCCGCGGCGCCCCCCGCACCCCCGCCGCCGCGCGCGTTCGCTGATTCAGTGATAAACAAACCTTACCGGTGCCTCCTTGTCAGACATGCTGCGAGTTTGACTTCCCGCCCGGGAACCTAGATCTGCCTTCATGCATCTTTGTTTACGTACAACACAGCACAAGTGAGCCCTAGTGTTTTTGTAACGTGTGTACCGTCGCCTGCCTAAGTGAGCCCCAATCATAATATGACCTCGATGGCCTCTTGTTGCAGATGTCAGCCGCCGCCGCACGGACTACGGCGGTTTTATCACATTTTAGAAAATGACTGAAGACCCCTTACATCATGACAAGCCGGTGAGTGTTCAGATAACAGTTAGTGCACAATGACCCGCAAGACAGCTAATGCACGCTGCATCTGTACCTCTGTCGAAAACGAAATTTGCGTCGTGCCATTATGGACTGTGTTACCTGCATGGAGAGTTGATAATCGCTTGTGCTATGTATTGCAGATCTTCTACGGAATTAGAAGTATCGTTCAGAGCGTTTATTGACCGTGAAATCGCGGATTGCCATGAAAATCGCAAACTCGCCTTGTATGACACAAGTGGTAGTGGTCCGACGCTGGTCTCGACAGGCCTGATGGGTGCTCCGTGCAGCATGAATCACACGTCGCACACATACGCACGGTGGGACATTTTCGAACTTGTTTTTCCTCTCCAAAACATGACATGATTTAAACGAATTATGTGGTGGCTCTTGATGTTTCGTCATAGAAGATTATTTTTATTCGTTCTACTAAAATAGACGGGTATTTTTACTACAGCACTTATCATTATATCATTAGAAAATCATTAGCGTATACGATGTCGATTTGTATACCAAGTCGTTCGTGTGTATCGTATATTGGCATTTTCTTATCTTGCTTATCGTTGGGTAGGTACGTTAGTTTGGTACCTACGTATGTACAATAATTTATTGTAATCTGTGTCTATATGCACAACAAGTATGTATTTAAGAAATATTATATCTGCGATAATCGTGAGCTCCGTAATTGTGGGTATAAAGCAAACATGTAAATTTTAACCTTTATGAAACGGTTTGACCTAATTTCTCTGCGGATAGAGACTTCTATGATAAGGAACATCGAAGATGAGACTAATATGTAGCAATATTGCATATATCAATAACCAAAATAACTAGTTATTTAACTTCCTCTATTGCTTCATCTTTTCGGGTATACCATAGAATTTATTCCAATTAAATACAATAAATAAAGTACGCTACATTGAAACATTTGGGCGAAATATACCAAAAACACAAACCAAAATATAGTCACCTTAACTCGAGAAGCATACCCAGTTCCACCTGTCAATTTTGGTTGCGTAAAAAATATGTAGGTACTTAGGTATCGAAATACAAGAAAACCGATGTAGTTTTTCTCAATAACTGCGGTTGGAGCCGCCTAAAATACAACAATTTCACAACATAATTAAAAAATCAAGAAAGGTTACTCACACGCGGTTCGTTGACAGGGCTACTTCAAAATGTATTAACATAAGCCTTTTGTAACTTGTCATTGACTCATACTTAGACGATTTCAAGGTACTAATAAAGGGTTTATATAAAAGATACAATAATGCAATGTTAATCAATCCATAAAACCAGAAAACCGCTGCTCGGGCGCATACCGAAATCGAACAGGTTTTTAATATGGCCGTGCCTTCCTCGTCGCTTGACCTCGCAACTTGTAATCAATTCAGTCATTTACACATCAAGAAAAGTACTTCTGCGTTTTGGTCGCTGTCGAATGCTATTTTTAGATGTGACAGTAATTAAAGATAAGGGCCGCCCCTAATATGACCCACTTACCCTATTTTGATAGCAGACATCTTACTGGTCCAAAAAGCATGCTTTCGTTAATGACTATAGCACCAAGGGGCAAGGGTGCGTATTGTCATCCCAGAACAGCGTTGTGGTAAGGAGTAGATTTAAAGACTGACACTAAGACGAATGGGGATAGATTGCAACAAAATGCCTAAACTTTTATTTGGTCTTTGTAAAGGTCTCCCGAAATATATGCAATTTGAATTGGTTGTAGGTTGGTTGTAGGAGTAAATTGTCACAGTCATCTTCAGTTAATTTGTATCCGAGCTAGACTTCAGGGGATTGAAGATTAATAAAGACAATTATGTAGAAATATATCTCAGATATTAAATCTATGGGTTTATTACCATGTAGACAGTTAATCATTCCCGTACACACGCAATATCAAGCCTCGAATCTAATGTTTCGAGCATTGCGATTTATTCTAAAGATCTAAACTGACCTAAAAGCCCAGCTTAGGTAGGTACCTGTAACATTATTAAAAAACATGGTGCTTGATCATCTCAGTCGCCTTGTACTAATTACCGAGTAATTTATTATTACAGATGTTTTACAGTATACAAACAATAAGATATGCTAGTGGCATTTATTTGCATTTTATGGTAAAATGGTACCTACACAATATGAATTGTTTTTTAAAAGCTGTCTACTTAGTACATGCAACAATTAACATTATTGCATCAATTAAATTGTTCTGTCTTTGACAGTATTTACCTACTGATGTTCTTATAATAGTTATATACTGACATCGAAAGTGATGCGACCAGTACCCGAATTGCGTAATACACGACCAATCACAATCTGAATCGTTTTGAAACAGATTGCTAATCCATTGCTTCTTAAGTTGAAAAACGTAAATAACGCAACGAATGTTGTTGAACTGTCAAAATGAAACAGATTAGTCATATTCGCTTACGAAAATGTATTACGTAATTAGATAGCTGTTCTAAGAATTACCTAAACAGTGAGAATTGAACAATTTAAAAGTATTCAAATGACGTACAATCTTAAAGTGCGTGGGTTCGGCGACATTCGGAAGCTTCTATCATCGCTCATCAGGTTACAATATCCATCACTATTCTACAACTAGACAGCTGGGAGGGACTCAGAATATTTTTTTTAACTAATTAGTCTTTTTATCATTTACTAGCCTTTGCCCGCGATTTCGTCCGCGTGAAACTTCTTGTTCCCGCAACCCACCGCGTCGCATCGTATCGCTTGTCCGCGCTATTACTACTACCTACTTAATTTTCGCTTAGCGTACTTTGTTACTTTTATCTTTTTGCTCAGCTCCTAAGGGTAGCATGATGTTAAATATACCTATTTAACATCATGCTACCCTTAGGAGCTGCCCTACCCTTAGGTTACCACCTATACCCTTGCCAACCCTCAAAAATATTTTTTCAAATCCGTCTGGTAGTTACCAGACGGATTTGAAAAAATATTTTTGAGGGTTGGCAAAATTATATTTTAAAATTTATAATTTATGATATTTATTTAATCTATACGAGTTAACATTTTTATCACAGGATGTAAGGCAATGCCTAGACTAGCTGAAAGAGTTTTTAAAGCATTCGAAGTTTGCAAATCGAATAGAATTTATTATATAATTATACACATAAACATACCATCATACCACATTTCGCCAGTTATGTTTATTATATAATAATATAATTCAGAAATGGCTCCCCATTGTTTAATTCCCGACAGTTAATAAACCACAAGAAGTCATTTGTAAGTTTGACCATTAGAGTAACAGACTAGCAGATATACCGAAGAGTTTAACTTATGTTCTCCACCATAGAATAGAAGACTATTCTATGGTGGAGATAGATAGATAGATATCCTCAAAAATATTTTTTCAAATCCGTCTGGTAGTTACCAGACGGATTTGAAAAAATATTTTTGAGGGTTGGCAAAATTATATTTTAAAATTTATAATTTATGATATTTATTTAATCTATAGGTACTAATATAATAAAGCTGAAGAGTTTGCTTTTTTGTTTGGACGCGCTTATCTCTGGAATTAGGTAGTTACCTAATTCCAGAGATAAGCCAGCATAAATTATAAATTTTAAAATAAAATTTAAAATGTATAGTAAATTAGTAACGCTATGGCTTATAAATTTCCGAAATTCAATTCAATTCAATTCCGCTCCATAACTATGAGATATTGTATACTTTAAAAACTCTTTCAGCTAGTCTAGGCATTGCCTTACATCCTGTGATAAAAATGTTAACTCGTAAAGTTATATTATAATACTGAGTTACGACACCGCTCCATGTTTCGAAGTAGTCCGAACCTTAGGATCGATTGCATCGTATAACAATAAAACAATAACCCTCGGCAAAATTCGGTTAAATCTGTTGATAAACCCTAAGTCAAGATTTGATTGGCTTATGTTATTTCCGCCAACGCCCTCCTAAAATGGGATTTGAAAATTGCCGATCTCATTGCGAAAACTTGTCAATTCCTCCTAGCAATGTCGAGTCGAGTCGAACAACGATGTCTAGCCTCTTTCCATTCTAAGCGGATGCAGGTATTTAACATGGAGCGACTGCCTATCTCACCTCCACAACCCAGTAACAGGGTAATATTGGGTAACACGATACCCCTTGGTAAGACTGATTGTCAGACTTTTGAGCTTCTGACGACCCGTAACAACTGTCAAAAATCTACGAATGACAGCCGGGACCAACGGCTTAACGTGCTTTGCGAGGCACGGAGTCTCGGTATGTAATTAATGGTCACCCATCCACGAACCAACCGTGGAAAACGTAGCTTAACCCTCGATCGAACCGTGCGGCTCTCATCATTTAGCCACGAGCACCTCATTGTGCTTCCCTAGCATCAGGTGGAATGACCAGCTCTCTTCAAACTCACTTCTCCAAGTTATTTATAAGATGGGTTGCTGCCAAATGTGAAACTATGTACCAAAAACTGGGTGTAAGTAACTTAGATGAAGCTGAAAAACTAGATTGAAGCGTGCCTTTAACTTAACCACATTGAAAGTTGGCAAAGCAGCACAATTTTATAGTATTGCCAATAAGCCAGTACTTATTTAGCAAAACCCAGTTGAAATGTATTAAATAAATCTTTTTGCCAAAAAGAATCATTAACTCCAATTCGTATAGCACTATTTGCTATGGCAGTAATGCTAATAGTACAACAGTGGCAGGAAGTATGATAACATCATCAAGATACACAGAGTGGACTAAATACGAAGCTTCCTCCACAAAATGAATTTTCAAAATCAGTCCACAATTAACGAAAATATCGATGAAAATACATAGGTACAGTCTAACATATAACCTCCTCTTTTAAAGTCTGTTTAAAAATAAGGAAAGAAAACTGTGGATCTGGTAAAGGAACGGACATTGTTACAATTTACCTGCGGGAAAAATCAGAGGAAATAGGTACTTAGGACATTTGTGGGAGACCACTGATGGATGACGTTATTATAGCCTCATGTTGTGACTACTTACTAAGTATAAAAGGAAAAAATACTTAGTTTCCAAACAAATATATCATTTAACAAAACGACATTCATACCAACTTTAATTTATATCTTTAACCAATTATAATATTATGTAATGTAGACTCTTCGGGAAGTTTTATTTAAAAAATATTTGCGGCTGGTCTGATCTTACTATAGTTATTTGTTGTGGTTGGCTAAAGTAGGAAAAAACTCAATATGAACATGGATTGTGTGTCTGGTTGACCCACCGTGGGTTGACCTAAATTTTAAATTAATAATGCCACAGGGAAACCTGAAACTCTGAACGGCTCGTGGCTAAATAATAACAGAATCACGGGTCGATCTTCAAGTTTAAGCAACGCTTTTGCTGAGGACGTTCCTTGGATGGGTGTCCATCCATAACATACCGAGACTCCACCATACCTCGTAGTTGGTCCCGGCTGTCATTCATAGATCTTAGGCAGTCGTTACGGATATTGAAAGTCTATCAAACAAGTATCGTTTTATACATTTGTAGCAGTTACACCGCCACATGCGAACTACGCATCAAAGACATGACGTCACACAAATCCTGCATCGCGCAATTAGAGTTTACCGTGCGAACGACATATATAAGACTATCCGACATCAACAGTTGGGCAGTCGGCCCGCCAGACACAACACCCGTCTGGTCGAAGGATCCTCCCTTTTCTATGGTGGATGAGTGAACTTTACAGCCAGTTCCTCATACCCCTAAACATTTAATGGGTTTTGGAAGTCAGATAAGCAGTCACTCCATGTAAAATACTGGTATCCGATTAGACTGGAAGCCGACCCCAACATATTTAGTTGGGAAAAGGCTAGGCCGATTGAATGCCATAACGAAACTCGGGGAACTAAATTCCCTGCGGTGCTACAGCCCTATGAAGTTGGCGGATTCATAGCACTATTACAAAATAACACCACCATGTAAATATGCTATTAATACAGACAAAGTAATATAGATAATTCTAAGCCTATTACGCCTCAACGATGTATAGCATTCGTTTTATTATCGACATACATGAAATAATTATGTAACTTTTGTTGTACATTGGATCCTATTATCAGCCGTTACCTAGGTTAATTGCGTCATAGTGTGCTTCTGTACCATCCAAAAAGTTGACTACGTCAGAAATAGCTGTCAAATATTTATCTGTTTTGATTAATTTTGCTATACTACTGTATGGAAATAAGAAATATGGCTAACTATAGTGAACTAGAATATTAATAATGAATTGCAATTAACTCTGAATTTGATGTTGCAACCGTTTTAGGTGTAAACACATTTACATCTAAAACTAAATATTCGATGTTACGATATTATTTATTTCATTTCATATTCAATAAATTTTAGTTCACTAGTTAGCCATATTTGTTATCCCTACAGTAGTATCTAGGAAATATTTGACAGCTATTTGCGACGTTGCCTACTTTCTGTAAACGCTCTATTATAGCAGCGGCGGATGCAGTATCGCTTAATTAAAATGTAAATTACCTTCAAAAATAATGTTGTTTTAGTTATCGCCGTGAATAAGTAGGTACCTCACGTGTTAAATCACGTGAGTCAGATACCTACATACAAGCTGTCTTTGGTTATATCAGTATATTATTCACATTACAAACTTAAAGCCTTGTGCAACTGGCGCGACACGACACCGGTAATTGGTAATTGTTCTACCGTGAAGTTTTCTTCGAAATAGTTTTACTCTCGCCTGTCTGCACGAGGCTTTATGCGTTATTTTTTATTAGACATCCTAAGGTAATTAGCGAGGCTCTAGCACAGGATAAAGGAATAGTCTTCTATTCTATGGTGGAGAACATAAGTTAAACTCTTCAGTATATCTGCTAGTCTGTTACTATAATGGTCAAACTTACAAATGACTTCTTGTGGTTTATTAACTGTCGGGAATTAAACAATGGGGAGCCATTTCTGAATTATATTATTATATAATAAACATAACTGGCGAAATATGGGTGTACTATAGGTACACCTTTGCCTAACCCTTCGGGGATTAAAGGCGTGATGGTATGTTTATGTGTATAATTATATAATATATTCTATTCGATTTGCAAACTTCGAATGCAATTAGGTAGGTACTTAATATTGATAAACAAATTAAATTGCATCATATACATATACTTTACTTTGTCACTGTTATGAAAATATAAACCATAAATAGTTTAGAATAAGTACCAGAATATAGTACACACGGCTACATATCAAGCTATGCAATTCGAGTTTAAGCTGACCTCTTATTGTACAGAAATCTTAAACAATGCGAGATCAGTTTATTCTGGAAATGTATAGCTTGATTTGTAGCTGTGTATACATGTCAACATTGGTGGATCATAAAATCATAACACAACATTTGAGGAAAACCAAATTTTCTTGTTTATAGGTTTAATCTGAGTTTGCATAGGTCCCTAACCTACCTACTATAGGTTTGATTGTGGCAAGGTGGCAACTGTATTGTGTACTTTAAATAGGTACCTACTTATATCTGTACTTTTACTTCTTCACACGGGTTTTCCTTGTCTTGTAGGTACTCAACCTTGTTCATAAGTAGCCGTGATTCATGATATTTTTTTTTGTACCTACCTATCAATGTACTGTCCAAATTATGCTGGAATATTAGCTTAACTATGGTAAGGTTACATGAATTAACGCTTTTACGTTATAACATTAAAAATTCACCCAACTCAATCTCGAAGCATTTATTTCAATATCGGTCAGTTATTCAGAAAGTTAGCTAGTTGCAAAAATTATAATATTCACGATTCGATAAACACTTCTCCCTAAACGGCGATCATTATGTTGACTCGTACCTTAAGTGTAAAGTAAATAAAAATGAAATCCATCAAAACATTGTAAAAAATAAAACTACCAAGGTCGATATTCTGTACCGTTTGGACAAGTGCGTGAACTTCGATTGGTCCAGTGATTGGCTCAATACGTAGCTGGTACAAAAAAAGTCCATTGACATGTACAGTCACGAGCACGAGCAATAATATGTAAACACTTGGCAAAATGCAAAAGCGATTTACTCGGGGAATTACGATTGCAAACTTTGAAATACGACCTATTCCATAATACATAGTATGGGTTCCATAATACATAGTATGGGTTCTATAATACTATGTTCGTAATAACACAAAATTACAATCAACACAGGAGGAGAAAATCACTTTTAAAAGTTGCTAAGTGTATGCATATTGGTGCTCGTGATTGTACATAAGTAGGTAGGCACAGTAAGTCAGACTCATAAATATGTATACATCGTCAAGAACTCATTTGATTGTCTACAATCTGTATTCCATAATATTGCATGAATGTGTAGCTACAATTAAGTAGGTACCAAATGTATAATATGTTTTGTGGCTACACATTGATACAATAATTTGGAACAAAGATGAAGACAATTAAATGAATTCTTGTTGGTGTATATGTCGTGGCCAGATCATTGAATACGGTACTCAACGTTTAACGATATGAACACGAACGTACGACTCCTTCATGATGTGGCCAAACATTAGTGATCATATCGTAAAATTGTTAGAATATCCACCGATAGAGGCGTTGATGTCGCTTTGTTTTTGTTGTGCATCATGGCGGCGGTGTTCAGCCTACTTTGTTTGATTTGTTGTATTTGTTGTGTTGTTTGTGGCTGACCACGCAAAAAAGTCGATGGACTTTTTTATTGAGTTTAAAATATGATATTATGGAAAGTTGATCGCAACTTGGAAGTTGGAAGTAGTGCTGGCCGCTACCGCGGCAACATAGCACTTATAATAAGTCTTTAAAAATTAAAAATATACGCCGCTTTAGTGGCACCCCGACCAAATAGCCTAGCCGGGGCGAGCGCTACTTCCAAGTTGGTCGCAGTTACTTGGGTATTTTTTACTACACCTTACACCATGGATACCCTACATTAATGATATGGCGAAACGTCGAATTACATATCAACTTCCTGTCTAAATTTTCTTACATAGTTCGTGCCCAGCCGATCTCTAAGACGATTTAAGAGTCCTATTACATTTTTGACGCAAATTCATGATTTTTGACGTTGTAATTTTCAGCAGCAGTAAGATATTTGAATTATTTGATTATGAATAACGATAGTGCCATTCTCTTTATTGTAAGTTGGAGTTGCACATTTTAACTTTTCTTGACGTGTAATTTACTATGAATATTTTACGAACTCAGTTTATAAGAAAAAACGTCGGCAATGGAACTTTGACGCTCAAATTCACATTGTTTCATTCAGTTCTAATAAAAGTGAAAGTTACTAAACGATAACTTGAATTTTTTACTTGTTTATTGGAGTTCTAGAATTTCTTTAAATTCCTTGAGTTTTCAGGGAAAAATCGTAAAGAAAACCAATAAATGTCTTGATTTTCATGTCCATTATATTCCAAATAAACACAATTAAATCAAATAAACTAATATGATATAAAACTTCGATCTACAGTGAATACGTTTCATTAGTTTTTGTTTCTCAATATAATAAGACAAAATTACAATAAATTAAATTAAAGTACTATTATATTCCGCGTCAATTCAGCAAATTACACGAAAATAATGTGTAACTCCAACTTACAAGAAAGAGAATGGCACTATAGTTATTATAATCAAATAATTAATAGTTATTTGTTATATAAGAGTGCAAAGTTGCTTTTTAACCGCGTGTTCAATTTTGATGACCGAGCAAGCGAAGGATTCTAAAATTGAATCACGAGCGCAGCGAGTGATTCAAAATTAGAATCCTGAGCGTTAGCGAGGGAATCAAAAGAGCACGAGGTGAAAAATCTTTGCACTCGAGTGCAACACGTAACTTTTCATTCCACCTCAGCGAGGAAATGACTAAATGCAAAAAAAAAAACGTTTACAATCACAAGATAGGTACCTACACTTTTATTTCAGTTTAGGTATTAATTACTACATTATGACAGGTAGGTAAGTATTACAGAATAATCTTTAAATTATAACAAAATAATACTAAGGTATAATTAAGAAAATTTTAAAGTAACGTTGCTACAGTTATTTAAATTGAGTGTAATATTTTTGTTTGGTACTGTAATATTGGTGTTAGTCACTTGTGTACTGTTTTTCGGTAAACTATCTGTCATACTTAATAGTTGTACCGATTCATCGGATTCCCTTGGCGTGAATGTTGGAGAGAGAGGGAGATGGTTAGGTGTTTCATAACGGCTTATTTTTGATGTAGAAGGGCCAGTCCAAGGATCCGATTGAGGCTCTTTCAGTGTAATGGCTCCTACGATGCCTTCACATATTTTAGACTTATTTTGGATGGAATCCTCTATGTATCCCTCTACAACTGCATTGGACTTCCAGCCTCCGTGGCGCTTAAGGGACAGGAGATCAGCTCCGGAATCAGCCAAAAGTGTGGCTGAAGTTCGTCGGAAACAATGACCCGTGTACAACAGGGGTTCTGGAAGTTCAAGAAATGTTGCTATTTCTCGTGGGATACTGCCAATTTTATTAGTACCCCTATGGGTACAGACAGCCTATGCTGTCTAACACACTTTCCATTGCGATACTGTAGAAAAAATCGATTGATTGGAGTGTTAGGCGGGCGTAAGGCTTGATATTTCTCAACAATCGTTACGTATTCCTTGCGAATGACGAAGTTGCGGTCTCTTTTTGTCTTTGTATTAGGTAAATTAATTAATAGTAAATCATCTGAATGTTTCTCAATGTTTTTGACATTAAGTTGTGTTAGTTCATTAGTTCGACATGCTCCGTTTATTCCAATAATAAGAACAACCTGTAACGTAAAGAGTATTGTAGTAGATAAATGAATAAAATTGATATGAACGCATAATTATGCCTATCAACATCTACTAAGTATACTATTTAATTGAGATTAATATACTTAAGTAGATACTGAATGTGCAACTGACTTACTTTTGCCGCCAAATATACGGAATCGGGTGCTTCGTTAAGAAACTTTTCAATATCAGATACTGTGAAAACCTTCGATTTTTTTGGTTGATGACCAGATGAGGCTCTTTTTAAAAATGCCACTAATTTAGGATAGGTATCGATATGTTTGTCTTTTTTCATCTTTATTGTTGCTTTTAGCATCGAATACGTACTCCATAGAGTGCTTGCTTTCTTGTTCTCGGATAATTCTATAAAATATGCCAGCAAAACGTTTTCTGAGAAAGTTTTGGCTCCTTTTGCTAGTCGCCACGTGTTGAACATATCGTACTGTTTTAAATACTTCTCGCGTGATTGTTGAGGGAGAAAGCTCATTTGCGCATTATTAACAGTTTCAGTCAATTCTGTTGGCGTCAAGCAAACTTCCTCGTCGCTAGAATCACTCATTTTAGTTTTTTCACTTGTTTTCAAGTTTCTTGTTTTTAATATAAGGTTTAACAATGACGTGAAAAAATGCCGCGTAAAGAACCGCGTACAAAGCAAATTGAAAAAAGAACACCAAGAAGGTTCCGAGTCTGAGTTTTTAACAAATTAAAAAAAAGTTGTATGATATATTCGGCACCATAGAGGTAGCAGTAAATAGGTTTAATGTTTTTTTTAATTCACAAACTTAGTGCACACGATGTTCTAAATTCAATTTACTTTATCCTCTAGAGAATAAAAACGGCTTTTCCACTCAGATATTGAAGATTAAAAATACTCTTTCCGAGATGGTGGGATGAAAAATATCTTACTGCGGTCAAAAATCATGAATTTCTGTAAAAAAATGTAATAGGACTCTTAAGAACTTTCGATATTAGTTTTACCTACAACCTTGAAACTCGATATAAAAACCATTTCATTATTACTTACCTACTTATATAATTTGATTAAAAAGTAGTTTTTCAACTTTAATATACTCGTACTCAGAATCGTAACAAATATATGTATGTTTTGTCTAAAGCAACAAATGACATGTTTGCAGAAGCAACTTATGAATAAATAATAAGTAAGTAAAATAAAACGAAGCTTAGAATGTCGAATTAGCATTAATAAACATTGAAATGTTTGAATGTTGTCTTAACTCAAACATGAATTTAATATAGTAGAGTCATAAATAAACGTAAGTTTTGAAACCGGAGACATTTTTTTTTTTTTTTGTTTTTTTTTTAAACGTTGCCCCACACTAGGATTTTCTCCTGTATCGTGGGTGCGTTTACAAACATTCAAAGAATTCAAACTCACATACACAAACAGCCAGACCCGGAATAACCACTTGTAGGTCATACAAATATTTGTTCTATTAATGCAGGTACACTTCATCATTCCTACCGATAACGCTTTTACTTGGAGACAGCGCAACATGTTCTTCCCTACTTCTCTATTACCTAGTCGCCATCTCAGTAGTCACCCCCTTTCTAGCCATATCATCTTTGACACAGCCCAGGTACACTTATCAGTAAATTTTCACGAACAAGTCATCTGTAGTTAGATTTTGTCCTCTATTTACTTTTGTAAATGTAAAATCATTCACATGTTTTCCGCATTCTGACTTTGGAACTAATATTTTTCTTTAAATTCGTGGGTATTTTAATCTTTTAAAGTATTATTTATACTAGCCTGTAAAACCTGTAGGTATAATTCGTACAAAAAAATAATAATAATTGTATGGTGATGTTTTAAAATATCTCCTAAGCGGAAGATAGACTACAACGAAATATAGATAATTGAATACCTAAGTATAATATTTTAACTAAAACGTTTACAAATAAATGCTCATTTTCCGACCGAACACACCATAACCTAGAATATATATAGGAAAATATAAAACAAACAGCTATGCATATGCACGAAGGAAACTGCTTATTAATGAGCCAGTTTGAAACGGATCCGGTTAGATTACCTACATCATCTAGAATATCGGTGCCTTGTCGAATTCTTTATAATAGTACCTACTTGTTCAGGCTTTTCTTAATGACATTATAAAATATTTCTTTCGGTTCTGCTTTCTATACATAGAATATTAGGCCTAGAGGCCTACCTTCTATTACATATGATGTTAAGGGTTTAAGACACAATCATTATCAGCAGCTTCCAGATCTTCTTCTTTCCGTGTCGATGGTACTTTGTTTTTGTTTGAGCCTAGTAGGTGGCCACGTTGATTGCGGCATCCATCAGTGGCGTTTATTATAACTAACCTACGATGTATATCTAAAATGTCCTATAGTCATTAAGTTCTCTGTGCTGCGCACTTCTGTAAGTGACAAATTCACAATTCCTTAAACTGTATGTGATTTTTGTTTGTGTAGGTTTTAATGAGTAATCGTTAAAATTTCTTTCTTTTTTTCTTTCTTCTTCTTTAAAATGCCATTTCAATAAATAAATTAGGTCGTCTTAACCGGGCACTTAGTACATTCCAGCAAATGGGACATGCTGAAAACTATAAGCCTTCGCCACAGCTTACCCAGATATGCTTATAGATAAGATTGGGATTCATTAAACTACATACAAACGTATACTCACGTATTTTTCCAATGGGGGTAGGCAGAACACCACCTGCTACGAGTCTAACATACCTTCCTTTTGCTTCGTTTACGTTCATACATTTTTTCATTTCCACACTAAATAGGAATAGAGTTGGTATTGATGTTAAATAGAAAAATATATTAAAATAATTAAAACTTTCATATCTATCTTTAAACTTTTGCCAGATGGTAATGCAGATGGACGTATTTGGTTCATAAGTAGGTATTATTTTATGCCTACCTACCCATGTCATTATATCCAATGTTTGTATTTTGATACTATCATGCAATATGATAAATAAATGAGAATCCAATCACCAAATGCTTTTGTGAGTTACTATAAATATTAATTTTACTTTATATAAGTAGTCTACATATTAATATAACATACGTGGCTGTCACCGCTGACCGTGTTGTTGTGTTAATGGTATTTTGTTACTTCTGTAAGTGCTATTAAGAAATAAAATTGTGAATAAAACGCAAATTGTTCACTATTTTAATCTTATCTTCAAGCAAAGCCGTGAAGGACAACACGAAATAAGAAATGTATGGTATTCAATATTATGTTAGCGATTATGTCACGATTTCATTGATATTGCACGGCCGTTGCTTACTCACTAGCGGTTTATTTAAAGGCAAATAAATAATACTTATCAAGGAAAATTGTTTAAACAATTGTGAATAAGTTTTCCTAGAAAAAAAAATCCTCTGTAACTTTTCTTCTGTTCATACATAGTTGCAGCAGTTGCAGCACCAGGGGGCTATCGCGTATGAATTCGCCGCTAGAGGCGCTAGTGTAGCGTGAGGTCTCCGAAATGTCAAATTTCACTGAACGTTCACTGTTTGCGGGAATTTTTACTTATTATTCATAACTTTTATAAATATTCCTGATTAATTTTATGCCTTAAGATTTTAACTAACAACTCAGTATCTAATTTTGTATATAGGTATGCCAATTTTAGGAACGATATATAAAATATATTCATTTAATGTTTTAAAATGTAATACAATAAACATTACCTATATAAAGTAATGGGTACTTAAACAAAACCAAAACATATTAAATAAAAATAGTCACAGGACCTTACTCGTTGGGCACGCCACTATTGCGGCGATAAGTCCCCTCTTTGAGGAGTGGCTGGAGAGGCGCCACGGCGTCCTCACCTTCCGCCTGACGCAGGTCCTCACCGGACACGGCTGTTTCGGGAGGTACATGTTTCGTATAAGGCGGGAGGAAACGCCCGGGTGTCATCACTGCGTGGATCGCCCGGAGGACACGGTGGAGCATACGGTGGAGGTATGCCCGGCTTGGGCAGAGCACCGCCGTGTCCTCGTGGAGGCGATCGGTGGCGGGGATCTCTCGCGTCCGGCCCTGGTCCAGGCCATGGTACGGAGCGAGAGGGCATGGGAGGCCGTCACCTCCTTCTGCGAAGCAGTAATGCTCGCGAAGGAGGAGGCGGAGCGCGTGAGGGAGAGGCAAATTACGCGCCCTCACGCCCCTAGCCGCTGCAGGAGGAGACGCCCCGGGCGTCGGGAATCGATCGCGGATTCCCGGCCACCGTAGGCGCGGGCTTGCGGACGGTGAGCAATGGGTAGCTCGCCGTCCCGTAAGGACCAAGCCCGGGTCGACGGCGCGTTGTGTTCCACGCGCGCCTCAAAGAGTGTCAGCGAGTGAAGGGGTCCGATGAGACCATTGCCTGCCGGGGTTGCGGGAAAGTCCGAAAGGGATACCGTGGCCCCCTGGCATTGCACAGGCAACAGAAGGAACACGGGTGGGTTTTAGTCAGTAAGAGTCTGACACGCCCTCCCGCTCCACCCAGAGCGGGAGACGTCATTTGATGATTTCCCACCCAAAAACAAAAAAAAAAAGGACCTTACTCGTCAGTGGCGCCAACTGGTGAGCACAAAACCGATAGCTCCCATTCAATACATTTGGAGCTCCCTCTTTCTAACCTTATTTTAAATTGTCTTGACATATTTCGGGACCCTGGGGTCCCGATCCTTTGGAAGGCGTACGAGTGGCCGAAGCCAACTCGCAGAGACACACTCAATAATGGGCCCCCGAAAACGGTCGCTAGCACAGTGTCGTAGCGACAAGGAGGCAACATGTCCTGAGGTGCTTATAAGGAGTGGAGAGGTGTTCCACGGCTATGAGGACAATCCCGGAAGTACGGTTAAGATCCCTACCAGCATCTTACTGGAAAACTACCTTCCTTCGAGCACGTTTGTTCTTGCGAATCTCCACTCAAGCCGGCCAATATAGGCAAGAAAGAGGTAAGAGTTCTGTTCCTCGTTCCTCGTCAGTGTTCACTCCTGCCGGCCAATAAAGGCAAGCCAGAAGTGAGGAACAAGACTGCCCAACAACTCGCCACATGAAACCTCCTCTCCTGCGGGTTTATGCACCTAAATCTTTCTTCGTCTGACTACTCACCCTAGACCTATTTCGGCAAAGTAAACTAGATACCAGCACAGTCCCAGAATTCAGGAGCGCGCATGCGCCGCCACGACGTCAACGTAGTGTGGTGGTGGGGTTATAATTATTATTGTTGCACATAAGCTAAATGCATATCTAAACATAGCAACAAGTTATCTAAACATAATATTAATTAAAAACTTTAAAAATAACGTGTGATATCGCGTTATTGATAGAAATTTTAATTACATTTGGATGTAGCATACATTACTTGATTAGATATACCTACGTACGTATAACTAATAGGTATTGTATGCATTATAAAACTGGCTCCTAAAAATATCAGTAGATATATAATTCCTTGAAGAAAATACGTGTGAATTTATGAATGCTATGAAAAATGAGGAAATTAGGAATAAAATCTCCGTATCCACGTCGGTTACCTACTTAGTTAATTTAAGCGTTCAAGTTTAAGAGTTTATGAGTCTCCGAATTGTCTCTGAATATACACACACCTACCTTAAAAAAAAAAAACGAAATATCTACATCGCAGTGTGTGAAATATGTAAATAACACGGATTAAAATTGTACTAAAACATATTAACAAAAAATTTATCCGTGTTATTTACATATTTCACACATTTACGAATAAAACAAGTTAACGCTTGTATAAATTAGGTCCCATGTTGAAAAGTGAAGAGAATATAACTTTTTTTTTTTTGTTTGCACTGTCTTAAGCATAACCCATAACGAATGATTTCCTTTAAATGCAGAAAAATAATCTTATATCCTTATTCTTTTACTGGCTTCAAGACTTTCCTCAATATCTTTATTTTAACGTGACACTGAATCAATACTCCTTTTTGCCAACCTTCATTGATCAGTGTAATTAGAAACTGCGATACAATATCAAAATACTTTTTGCTGATCTCATTATGTTAGGGTTACTCATCGCCAGAACATTGAACTTACAATATCGGGAATTTCGAAATATCTACATCAATACTAAAGTATCGTACAAACATGAAATATACAATTTAATTTTCGATTGTGTCGTGTTCACCGTAACCATTATATTATTTTTCTTGTTGCGCTTGTGTTTGAGTTTCTTGACAGCATAAATAAAGTGACAAGTGTATCTACATACTTCAAGTTACTCAATTGGAATTAATAATTTTGTTATTTTGATAAGGTATGGTATAAATAATCATTATTGTGCTCTAGTGATAAGAATCTTACATTCTCATCAGAATAGTGGGTAGGAGTATCGGATGCCTTTAAGAATATTGATGCTCAGCTTGAACGACCTGCTCATCTCTGATTCAATTTCTTACGATATATTGTTATTCTTACAATAGGTTTTTCTACTGTATACAAAAATATAGGTTCCTCTTAACATATCCAGATCGGGAACAAAAGAAACATCAAGAAGTCATTACTTATTTCCATTTTTAGCTTTTGAAACAACTTAAAAACGGAAAGTCACCAGGCTTTTTCTTGAATAGATTGCTATAGAATTTCTGAAACAAAAACTTGGTACCTACTCTCTACCTATCATAGTCAGAATTCGGCAGCTAAATGAATAGATACTAACAATTTCAACTAACAAATTGCTTGAATGCTCTATTTAGCTATTGTAAAAGCCAGAGCTGATAATAAATTACTTTTTGACAACCAGGTCAAGTATTGTGGCTAAAGTGATGACTTCTTTATGGTACCTAGCTGAATAGTGAACCATAATTCATTCAAGACTAAATTTTATTCCATTACCCCGAATAATGTCATCAGCTCATAATGTTCCTACTACTGGAACACACGCCTCTCTGGAGGTGGGCTTTAATCCTCCACGCGGGCCCAGATCGGTTTGGCAATTTACAGAATAATTTTCGCGAAAAAAGAGTGATTTGTGTCTGCTGGATATTCTAAAAACCAAAACAGTGACACAGTTAGGTAGTGTAATTTGATATATGAAACGTTAACATTTCACCGGAAAATATCGAGTGAAACTATTTATTATTCAGCGATATGAGTGGCAACTATTTAGCTCAACTATTTACTATGATTCACGGACGAATGCTTCTGGATCGTCAGCGTCAGTGCCGTCAGTAGTAAATGTTATACACATGAACGTTACCTAGTTACAGCGTGCTACAGTCGGCGCGGCGGCGAACCTGTCTCTATTCATGGCCAAGGCCGCCTCAGTGCTAACTTGACGTAATCTTCGTTGTTTTTGGCACAATTCACACGCCAAACTTGGTTTTTATCTTGGCCAATAGAACGGCACGGTTGGTTTTGTTATTTTTTTCCTGTTTTGACCGTCCTTTTTACACGCTAAATTAATTATACGGTTTATTTTAGTGGTTTAGGTATCCATATCATGTCCTTGTTTGTGTCTGCTCAACAAAGTTTTAAATGCAGACTAGAAATAAACATAATGATTTATACCAACGTATACAATTTTGTTATTGTTACCAAGTGCTTAGTCGCCAAGGATACTCAAATCTGTAGCCGAAATGATGACAGAAAAGAATACCTATTAGAAGATAGCATGATGATGGCTGGTCTAACCGAGACCCTGTTCGCCCTTTTATTTCACTGTCTCTGAGCAACCGTTCTTGGATGCAAAGACGGAAGACCCAGTGAAAACTAGCGCAGTGCGGCCGATGATTTCACGATATGTGCTGCGCCTGAGTGGGCACGAAACGTGTGGATTGATGCTCACCGGGTCTGTACATAGGTATTGTCAGCTAATTCTTCTAACTGATTAAGTAACAAGCATTTCTTTTCTATTGATTTGGCCCCGAGCTTGCTTCTGGAGGTTAATCGAACTGTACCGTTGTTCAGGATGTAGAGGACTGACTAACGCGTCTTCTTTGCCTTTAAATTCGTTTTTGTCATAAACTTTGATGGATACGTAGGTTAGGTCAGTTTAATTATGTCAATCTGTAAATGCCTACACACTCAGCTTAGAATATAAATAGATACAATCTTAAGTGAACCCAAGAGATCACTAGGACAGGGCATTGTCCTAACAAAAGAATACATAATAACAAAGTGATTAGGTTTTATTCTCTTTTAATCGTTCGGTGACTCTGTTGACGTCAACAAAAGCTATTGCGCCTTTAAAAATCACTGTAAAGTCAATAAAATTAATATTGATTACAATTGCAATCTTCACAAGTAGTCGGGACATGTTCTTAAAATGGAGTTAATAGAAACTTATTGTGAATGTGGCTGATAATGGCGCCCGCGTCTGTTTCTTGGCCGTTTATCTATAAAGGACAAGGGCGAAGTAATAAGTGTCCGATGAGTATTTATTGAAATAATTGTTCAGTGTATCTTGTTTAGGGTTGCTAGATGGCCGGTAAATCCGGTAATGTATTGAAAAAAAAAATAGGTGTTTGGAATCCGGGACTGACAAAGTCTTATTACTGGATCCCGTGTCTTATAAGACTTTACCAGTTCCGGATTCCAAACACCTATTACTTTTTTCTCTTTTTCCGAAAGAATATCAATATTGACGTCTCTTGTTTATATTAGTAATTTTATTAGTTTTGCAAAGCCTTGACCGAGACAAAATACGGAAATAAAACCTTACCCGATAAATACGAGTATTTAAAAGTCTGTCAAAAGTTTTATAAGCAAACTCGTGTTGATTTCATACCAAAGTTTACCTAATCAACAAGCGGGTGCTCAATTTGGTTGTTTTTTTTATAATAGATATTATAAAAGTACACAATATGTATTGATCTGGGTGGGTAATTTTTACTTGAAATGAGTTTTTATTTAAAAATAACTTGCAATTTTCTTTTCCGTTTAAAAAATACAACACGTAATTTTTTTTTTTGAAGTAGGTATATTATACTTATTTATTTTCATATATCGGCGGCCCGACTTCGCTACCCTAGAATTGTTCCGCAAATGATAAGCCGTTATATATCTGGCAATCCTAATCTTGTTAGTGCTTTCTTGTTCTAATGGCAAAATTTGGATGTTCAACCATTTTTTAATGTTATGGTGTCTCTGCGCATAACCTATTGCAGTCTAATGCTGGAGATCTAGAAAACAGGCCAATGACCCAATAGTAAAAATTACGTAGGAACATATGAACCTAAAGTATCTAGCTACATTATCATCACGCAGAAATAAGAGATGGTCGTAAGAAGATGATTAAGAGATGGTCATCGGTGCGGAGTACTTATAGATAAATAAAAAAAGTGCTGTACATCACAGTGGTTGGGTTGGTGCGCTGGCTGGATAGCCACAGGATAGCCCGCTTGAGCAACCGACAACCTTAGGTTGACCTACGAGATGTGATTTTAAAACCCATGTCATAATAGGAAGCCCGCTTAAGCAGCCGACAACACTAGGTTGAACTGCGAGATGCGCTAAAGAAAAAAAACAATCTTCTGTGCTTTAATAAACTTATGTAATAGAACCGAACCTCTGAACATGTACAGGCTGCTACTGCGAATGTCTACATGGAAAAACCCAGTATTTTTTTTGATTAAGGAACTACCTACCTCATTAAGCAGTAAATCTAAATCAGATCGCTGATTGGAATCATATCGAAAACAAAATCGGAATATAATTAGCGCTTTATAATATTTTATAAAGAATACGTATCTTTCACGTAGGCATCTTTGCAGATTGGTAAATAGATTGTTATCAATAATCAATTATCGGTGAAGCAAAAAGGAGGGTTATGATTTTGACCGGTTTGAATGTATGTATGTATGTAGATACGAGTATGTTCATCTGTTACCTCATAACTTCTAAACTACTGATCATAATTTGACAAATGCTTCCAACGACACCTCGTTGGAAGCGTCTTGATTACCCGCTAGTTATAGGCTAAGATGTATTAAATGTGGTCGTATGCTGCCTGTATACCTAAAATTATAATGGCATTCGACTACGGCTTTACCTTGGGCATTTTTTACCTATGTCTTGATTTTGATGTTTTGATATTTTCTTGTTTCATACTTTTTAGAGCGTATTTTTTTTAGTAGTCGAGTTTTAGATTTTGAACTTATTTTTTTTATCTTCTATTTTTCGGAAATCTACTAAATACCTGCATATAATTAAGTTTTGAAAAATCTAATGACAGCTATACCGATAAGCAAGGTTTTTCAACCTTGCATTTAACATCTCCTAAGTTTCGGAAGATTTTTATTTTCTGACTGAAGATTTGCCAAGGCGGCTGTACCTACGTAGGTACCTTACTCTCACTATATGTTAGGTAGGTGTACTGATAGGTAAACACATAATCCGCTTATTGAGCTATACATGCCTACCTGAAATGTGGACAAAGTTTTTTTTAAGATTGTTTAATCGGTTAATCCGTGCATTATTGATAAACCCATTGCAATTTTGCGTAGGCAAATGTTTAAATTGAATTTCCATGATATCTAACTAATCTACTTTATAATACTTACCTACATCGTTTTGTTATGAGAACATATTGCACCACTCGACAACACTACTATGGTAGGTAATAGGTAAAACGGGCTGGTTTCCGCAACTCCACGTCAAAGCGCGTATTTTGCGGTCGGGTGGGAAAAATCGGTTATTCGATCCACCCCAGCTCCTCCAAGAAGGCCAGCAACGCCTTGGTGTTACTGGCAATCTCGCGTAGGGTACCTGGGTTACTGAAGTACTTTGCCCTGTAAGTGGCGACCACCGGGCAGTTTAACAGCACATGAGCAGCTGTCTCGCCGTCCTCCATGCAGGCCCTGCAGAGCAAAGAGGTATTTATTAAATGACCCATGGCCAGTTATAGCTGCTGTAACCGTACGCAGCTGTTGTTTAGTTAAACTTTGCTATACTGTGACTACGACAATCATACCTACTATAATTTGTCAATTTGTACCTAAACCAAAAAAAAGCTCATGGCGATGCCCTGAGGATACCCACACTCTGTCGGTCGGACTTTTTTGAGGCACAGCATACCAATTTTAGTACCTATGCCTGTAACTCCCGATTCCACTCGCACTAGTCGCTCTACTCATCATCACAAGTGCTTCAGCATCAGTAACAAAGATTTTGCTCTGCTTTCTATTCTCATTGGATTGTTTTCTTTCGTAACCAATTTAGTTTCCCCTGAGCCAATACGGAAATATTCTAATTATAATTATTTATTTATTTTCAGACACAGTATATTAATTGCATTTAAAGTAAATTACACACAAAATTGCAAATTTCTAATGCAAGCTGTTTTATTTTCTGATATTTCAGAGTCAGTTCCATGTCTCATAGTTTAAGTTAATTATTTCTAATCCCCTTGAAAAATTAAAATAAGATTCAGCCCCAGTTATAATTAAAATTCTGTTTGACGCGACACGTACAACAAGCATGAACTTCTGTATCTTTAAGTTGTGTAATCACGTGTTATGTTTTATGTGGCAGATGTGCGTGCGCATATGGCTAGAGGTGGGGCACGCGTGCGAGCCGCGCCGGACCGCGTCGGGCCGCGCTCTTGCGCTCGACTGGAGAGTGTGGGTGCGCGGTGTCAGCGGCCGAGACATCAGCACCTTCGTTCACAAAGTCGTCTTCCATTTACATCCTGCTGCCGCCTTCGTGTATCCTAAAAGAGGCAAGCAGAAGCTTTTTATTAGTATTTTTTGTTTGTGAATCTTATCAAAATATGTTGATAAACTAGCGGAAAGAATAGTATCAATTTGCAAGATGAAACGGTGAAGGAAAACTTCGTGAGGAAACCGGCATAATATCCTAGAACCAAGAATTCGAAGATGTGACATCCACCAACCCGTCAATCAAAAACCCACCAATCCCAGCAGTGGAAACGCAGCAGTAGGCTGATTATGTTAAAGGCAAAGTAAGGCTGAATAAATAATCTTTTTTTAATTAAGACGACTAACAACTACTTGCATTTTATGGCGGCCTCACTTAAGTACACTAAAGATTACATGTAAACGCTCATCACCATTATCACTGCCGCAGATAGCCCGCTCTCTACCTATAGTTTTATCTCCGTGACTTTGCCCCCTGTTATGTTTACTGTATATCTGTTTTTTATGGAGCAATAACATCAGCATTATTTTTGCAGTGCTTCAGGAGCCGCCATACGAAATCCAAGAGTCTGGCTGCGCATCTATTGATATACCGATACATGTGTACCTGAAATACAGCAACAGGCCAAAGAAAATTAGTCTGAGATACAGTCTTCAGATCGAGAACAATAGCAAGAGCAATTCAGAGTCGCGGTGCATCTACTACGACTTTGTGAACCCGTCGGAGCAGCTGTGCGAGGCGCTGATGAGCGGCGGTGGCGAGCTCATGCCGCGCACCGGCGCGCCCGACGGCTCCAAGCGGCTGGTGGTGGTGCTGTCCGACGGCGACGAGCGCCCCGCCAGGCACGTGAAGACGAAGAAGTACAAGTTCGTCGAGCCCGTGCAATGCAAGCACGGCCCCAAGAAGCGGACCAAGTCCTACATATTCGAAGAAATTTGCTCAAAATGTGGAAATTCCATTTACGTAGACTTCAGAAAACAGCTGAGATCAGTAGCCATGACCGACGACGAGATAACTTGTGTGTCGCAGTTGTACTGGTCCTTCAGTAACTACGAGAAATCTGTTGGATCTTTAATACTGCCACCGATTTCAGACTCCATATATAGAGTCCCCGAGCTGCCAGCTTCGTTGAGACGAGCCCTCAAAGAAGTCGAAGAAGACTACACGCTGCCGTGAGTGCCTCGAGCCAAGACGTGCCTTTTGTAGATTCAGTGCTGTGTTGTGATATTACCTGGTGCCATGAGAGACTTCCAATGCAAACGTTATAGTTAGACTAGACACAATTGTTAAGTGAGCATAATATTATTTATTTCATAAAGACTTATTTACTTTGGTTGTTCTTATGTTGGTCATAATTTTATTAGAGTAAGGTAAAGCTAGACTACCATAACATAAGCTAGTACATAATAAGAATACGAAATACGTGTGCTGTGAGTAAGATCTCAATATCGTAAGAGAGGTATCTGTTTTAACTTGAATATTCTGTTTTAATATATTTTTTTAAATACATATAATTTAAGTATGAGATAGTTTTTATAGTGGGGTTGTGAGTTATGTCGTGTAAGCTGAATTGTGTTCATTTTGTGTTTTGTTATCGCACAAAGGAAAGGTGCCTCTATCGTTAGATTATGCTTGTTGAATGACAGGGTATTAGACATAACTAGATATCTAATGAAGGGTTAATTAATTATACACAGCAACGTTTCCACTGTTTGTTGAAACTATTGTTATTATTAATTTCAGGAAAATCGTTGTGTAAGTCGTCACTAGAAGGTGTGCAGTTTTACTGTCCCTATTTATTAGACACTTTATAAAATAAAATTATCCATGATCGCTGTAAATTATTTGAAAGTGTTTTAATACTGGTTAACTTCCCTATGCAAATAATTGTAATAAGTATAAAACGGTGAAAGATTTAATGTTTGTCGTTCAACCCATAAAAATCACTACAACCTATTGTAAGAACCCTTCTTGGCACCCTTTTCATAGCCTAACACACGATCAATCAGAAATCTGTTTCATTTTGACAGTTCAACAACATTCATTTTGTTATTTACGTTGTTGAGCAGACAAATTTCTCGAACATAATGAAGCAATGGATTAGCAATATTGTTCAAAATTATTCAGATTGTAATTGATCGTGTGTTACGCAACTTACGCAATTAGGGTGCTTATTGTAGGTAATGTACCTAATGCTGGGGAACTTATATTCAATGTAGCATGAAGTTTTTTCAATGTAGCATGAAGTTTTTTAAAGTTATTTAAGAAAAGTACTTTGTTTATTTATTTTATCTAATTCATAATTAACATAAACAATTAGGGACTATCTAAACTATGTGTATGGGTACAACTAACTAAAATATAGCGTCGAAAAATTCGTCCGCATCACTGGTAATGTACCCAAGAGACTGGCCGCATTGCCACGTTGTATGGCAATGCTTAGCCTCTGACCAAGGTAAAAGCCGGCTCTTGGGTCATGGGAAGTGTCTACATGGAGAAAAACTATGCGAATTTGTTTCAATGTGGGTCCCAGTCATGTTACGTTTCACCAATCTGTGCCGGACATTACGATATGGTGGCACACATATTATGTGAGACGTAACACGCGTTGAAAACGATCATGCCGTCCTAATATAGGTATGCAGTGAAACGTGAAATGTAACACGCGTTGAAACAAATTCGCCTTGTTGTTGTGTTACCTACATTTCATGTTGCATTGTAGATATATGTCGCAGCCATCTGGTTAAATTAGCCAGCTAATTGGACGCCTAGGCAGTTCATTAAACGCCGGCATCCAAATGAATGCTTAGGCCGATAGTTAATTTTAATAAAATCATTCAACGTTTAACAACTTGGCGTATTGAAAGTCTGCCCTTTGAAGATGACTGACCAAGACTCAGCCAAGTCATTCAAGTGAGCAACTTGGAAATAGCGCTCGCCGGCCCCTGCCGCGGCACCGCTGGCTCCGCTAGCTGGGCTTGCGTGCGGTTGGTCACAATTCTAACATTCAGCCATATAGTTAAACGTTGTGCTTAACGTCATTCAATGAACGCGCTAGTCATTCAATCAAATAGCAGATTCAACCAGATGACTGCGACATATATATTTCGATGACATGTTCGTTTCAAGGTACTTTCGGACTTTCCTGCGACCCCGGCAGGCATCAGCCCCATCGAACCCCGTCAGTTGTGCTGCCATCTCTTTGATGCGCGCGTGGAGCACAACGCGCCGTCAACCCGGGCCTGGTCCTTATCGGACGGCGAGCTACCCATTGCTCACCGTCCGCAAGCCCGCGCCTACGGTGGCCAGAAATCGGCCTGGGATTCCCGACGCCCAGGGCGTCTCCTGCGGTGGCTGACTGATGCCTTGATTTCTCGCGGCAGCAGTCTTACGCCCCGCCGTTTCGCCTCCACGCGCCCTCTCCCAAATGTGCGCGAGGACTTTTGCCTCCAGATCCCATGGCGGCAAGCAAAGAGGCCTCATCGGAGGCCGAGTGGTATCGCCGGATAGCGTATATAGCGTAGCAAACCACGCTGACGCTGCTAGGAAGGTCGACGCGCAGCACCCAGTCATATCCGATATCCCATAGATGCGGCCCCAGGACCGATCCCTGTGGGACACCGCACGACATCTCTTGCCGGTTCTATTATTCCTGGGGACTGGGGTAAATGTCGGCCCTGTCCGTCAAATAGGCCTCGACCACACGACAGAGATAGATCGGCATCTGGTAATACCGGATTGCCTCCCTGATGCAACTCTAGGGCACGGTGTTGAAGGCATTGGCGATATCTAGAGACACTGCCAAGACGATCCCTCCCTGGTCCACAGCATTCCCCATCGTGAGGGCCCACACTCACATGATGGCGTCCACCATAGAGCACCCTCTGCGGGAGCCAAACTAGCTCTCCGCCAAATCCGGCCCCTCCCGCATCACCAGCCCGACGAGGTCTGCAATGTCTCTTTCAAAGAGCTTGCCCACCTTGTCGAACAGCACGATGGGCCGATAAGCGGATGGAGAGTCCGCAGGGCGCCCCGGCTTCTTAATGAGAACCAGTTTCACCGTCTTCCAACGAAGTGGGAACTGGCCCCTCCCCAAACATGCGCTTAGGACCCAGGTTTTCCATGGTAAGCAGTTGGGTCTTGAAGTGGTATTTTTGGCATTCAGCCTACGTACCGCCACCCTCATCTCTACCTCGGTCACCTCCGCAGCATCGTCGTCGTCGTTGGAGGTGTGGTCAGCATCGGGCACCGCAGTAGGTGGAGCCATGGGCGGGGAGGTATGTTCCCCTCTTGAAGGGAATAGAACGCTCACTACGTCCTCCACAAGCTGGGGCCGGAGAGTGCTTCAGCGGGGAAGCCCATGGGTGGAATTTCTCCCGCACCATCTTCTATGGGCGTCCCCACGGTTCCCTGTTCAAAGTCCCCAGCGACTCCTCGCGGGCCAGGGGACTGGCCCACAGGATCTCCGCTTTAAGGCGGCCTTCGCCGCTCTGTACCCCTTCTACAGCTCCGCCTGAATGGCTTCCGTATCCGGAGGGCAAATACGGAGCCTGCGGTGCCTGGGTGTACTAGCGTCGCGCAGCAACGCACGCATTGCGCAGTCAGCTCCTGCGATCACCAGTACATACACCTGGCGCGAGGCACGTCCGGGTTGGACCCATTGCCACGTCACATCTTTCGGACATGGCCTCCCGGAATCACTCCACTTCGTCGGTGATGACAACCAGGCCTACACGATCGAGGCTTCCAGGAGATGATTTGTGATAACCCAGGATTCCCTAGACCCAGTTTTCAGGATGGAGATCAAAAATCAGCCAATACTTTTCACTTTAGTTCTCTGTTCCGACACGCTCATTTTGTATCTATGTTGGAACAACTACAGTCCAAACCGTAACGGTACCGTCCGTACCGTGGTAATATTTCCATACCAGAGGCAGCCATTTTCTTTATTTTTAACTTGAAACATAATGCGTTGACCAAGAGCGCTTTGGACTCTACTGTTGCTTTCTTATTTAGCCCTGCAACAAGGCCAAATGCCTGAGAATTGTTATTAGAGCCATGAAATCCTCTCCTTTAGATGCGCTTCAAGTCGAATGTGCAGAACCGCCTCTTTACTTAAGAATACAGTATTTGGCAGATCGCTTAAACACCTCTCTTCGCCTGTTTGTCAATATCCATAGATATCCAGAGATATGCCTTCATTGCGGAATAGTAAGGAATCCTAGTGCGGCCGCTTATCTCCCACCAAAATAATTACAACATTAACAAATAGTGTATTTACGACACACACTTAAAATTTGAACTCGCACAAAGAAGAAAGCAGCTACACTATATCAATTTCTAATAGCACACATACATAGAATGGGTGGGGCTTTCACTTGTAAACACTTGCTATTTGCGAACATTCAATGCACACGCATGCAATTAGGGAGTCGAAAGCGATGGTCGATAATTTTTATCGATATTTATTTTAGCACATTCTTGTATTATTATAACTTCGTTTAATTTTCTTTATAGAATTTCTTTTGTTTTTATATACCTATCCGAAAATATGGGTTATTTTTACTAAAATAAAATAAGTTTTTTTTTTTAAATATTGTAGGTATTACCGGGTAAAGGGAACCCTCTCTGTTAAATATTATGCTATGCACGAGTAACTGTATTGAAATTACAATGTCTTTATTTGCTTCAAACAAAATTAAATTAATAACAAATTTAACTCTTAAACTATACATGTAATACGAGAATATCCATTGAGTTCTGTAAAAAAAGATTCGACTGCAATTATACGCATGTCGATAAAAATGCACAGCTCGGCATTTTGGTTTTTTACGCATCAATAGTACACTGTACGCAGTTGCAAAGCGACTGAATGAAGCGTACAGCCGCAGTTCGAACATAAGCCCAATTTAGCAATGTCGAGACGCCACGTGCCACGCCTCCAAGGCATATCCCTCGATATCCGTGTCAATATCCAATTCTCCCCGTTTTTTCCACCGCATACGAGACGATTCATTTTGAACCAAAAGCCGTTTTGAGACTAGCAATATCAAAGAATTCCCAAAACGCAAGAGACGACTTCGAGTTAGTTCTTAAGCGTTACTGGGAGGGATGGAATTTATTTTTCACTGATGGATCTAAACCATCCCAAACAGATTGTACAGGAGTGACAGTTTATTTTCAAAATTCAAAAATAGCTTTACTTTATCAATGTCCGCCAGAAGCATCAGTCTTTACAGGAAAGTATATTGGTATTTTAGAAGCCATCCACTTTATTAAATCACATCAAATTAAAAAAGCAGTTATTTTTTCGGATTCCCGTAGCAGCATGCCAACTGAAGCAAAATTCATAGTAAAAATTAAGAACTTATTATTTGATTGTTCCCAAAACGGCTTGGACATCGAGATAGCTTGGATCCCTGGTCACTCGGGTATTGTTGGCAATGTGTGCGCTGATTCGTTAGCAAAGTATGCCACATCAAATCCGGCTGATCGAAAACACTAGGTACGTAGTATCGGATCTACGATTTGCGAAATGGTGCTGTTCATGCGTTATGCGTCTTCCTCTTCGAATTTGTGGTTGCGGTTGAGTGAAATGATAACTTCTTGATTTCTTTAGTAATATAAATGGTTTATTGCATAAAGGTTAGTGACTTGTACAGTAGGAACTCGTCTTGACTTGAGATTTTAGAAAAGCAGTTATACAGAGCAAGGTCGATTCAAATTGTGTGTTAGGTGAAGAAAAAACGAGCGGTTTTAACGTTCCGCGAAGAAGCATTCGGAAGTCTTCGTAAATTGCTCCTATTGGTGTTTCTTCGAAGACATTCCTCGAGGACCTCTCATTGGCTGTCCGAAGGTGACTTGATAATTTTGATTATCGATGCGTAAGTAGTAAAAGTGTCCATAAGTAGGTAGGTAGATAGGTGGAAGAGCGCCTAAAGGTTATATGATTGCAACACGCAGGTTGACAACATCATGCGTGAACATCCTCCCGGCCTTGAAAGATGTTCTTTCAACGTGTTCACTCAGCTTCATTATCCCACAGAGGACAAATCTTGGAGAATGCTCTTCTTATGACGCCCTTTTCGGTCTGGATATCCGCCACTCGTGCAACTCCGTCGCTGCCTGGAACAGTGCTGATGATACGGCCAAGACACCATTTCAGCGGCGGTACGTGATCATCCTTAATGAGTACCAGTGTGTCTGGTTTTAGATCAGCTTGCCTTGCCTTCCACTTCGTCCTGGTCTGCATCTCGGAAACGTACTCTGTGGACCATCTGCTCCAGAAGTGTTGACGAATCTGCTCCACTCGTTGATAGCGTGAGAGACGATGTGTAGTTTTGTCGATCAGGTCCTCGCAGACCGGCGCTGTCAGCGGACGGCCAACCAAGAAGTGAGCTGGGCATAGGGGTTGAAAATCATGGGGATCTGTGGACATAGGACTAAGAGGACGGGAGTTCAGGACTGCTTCCACTTGTGTCAAAACAGTGTTGAACTCCTCGTACGTTAAGTGCAAATTGCCTACAACACGGCGCAAATGATGTTTGCATGATTTTACCCCAGCTTCCCATAATCCACCAAAATGCGGGGCGTAAGGGGGAATAAAACTGAATTTAATATCCTGTGAAGTAGCGTAATCTATAATATTTTGTGAACATTCGGAAAGGAATTTTGAAAATAAATTCATTAAGCCAACGAAATTCTTTCCGTTGTCTGAATAAATGTGTGACGGTTTGCCTCTGCGCGAGACAAAACGTTTGAGAGCTAATAGATATGCGTCTGTTGACAAATCACCTACAAGCTCCAAGCTAACCGCTCGAGTAGTGAAACATATAAATATGCATATGTATGCCTTCACGGTTCTAGCGCCCCTACCTTTACGGTTCAATATGAGAACTGGTCCCGCATAGTCCACACCTGTGGTCATAAAAGGGAACCCTGGAGACAAGCGTTGCGCAGGTAAGTTACCCATAATAGGTGTAATAGGCTTGGCACGGAATCTAGCGCATCGAACACAACTATGCACAACTTGTTTGGCGAGATTTCTCCCTCCCACCGGCCACCACGTCTCTCTGAGTGTGTACAGGAGGGCCTGCGGCGCGGCGTGCATTAGTCGCTCATGCTCAGCGTGAAACAGCAACCGTGTGAATGTGTGCTTGCTGCATAATAGTATTGGATGCTTCTTACTATACGAAAACTCATATGAATTACACAAACGTCCCCCGACTCTAATCAAATTTTGTTCATCTGTAAATGGATTTAATTTAATTAATTTGTGTGAGTGATTTAAAGTTTTGTGTTTTGTTAAGCTATCTAAAGTGTCGGGGAATGATTGTGACTGTGACGCCTTTGTTAGAATAGTTAGTGCCTCGTTTAACTCGCTGACGTTCAATGAGCTAGTACGTTTAGCAGCTTTATTTCGCACATTATGCACAAAACGTAACATATAGGCACAAACACGTCTCATGTGACTGAACCGAGTGAAACGATGGAATGGAAACCCGCTATCCCTATCAGAGATTTGATGAATATGTGCTTGAGACCTAACCTCTGGTAAATCAAGTGTTGTATTGCCTGTGGGATCAAAACTATTGTGATCGGCTAGATTAAATGACGGATCCGAAAGAAAAGACGGCCCTTCCCACCAAAGCGTGCATGAACTAAGTACGTTCATAGTCGTACCACGTGATACTAGATCTGCTGGGTTTTCCCTACCAGATACGTGGTTCCAGGGCATATCCTTTGTTAATTCGTGTAGTTCCGCGACCCTATTTTGCACAAAAGGCTTTAGAGAGTTAGGATTCATGCGTAACCAACCTATCACAATAGTGGAATCTGTCCAAAATGTGACACTATCAAATGTGCAACGAAGTGACTTTGCGATTCTTTCATACAACTGCGCGCCTAATAGGGCACCGCACAATTCCAATCGTGGTATACTTACGGGTTTCAAGGGTGCAACCTTTCCTTTAGAGCACAGTAGCTTCGTTGTAACTATGGACTTGCCTGTGATGGAACGAATGTAAGCACACGCGCCGTAAGCTGTTTGTGAAGCATCGGTAAATAAATGGAGTTCTATACGAGTAGCATCGATACCTATAGCGTGTCGCGGTATTCGTAATGCACTCAGCAACGCTATACCGTTTGCGAACTGAACCCAACTGTGTGTGACGTCATCAGGTAACTTATCGTCCCAACCTAATTTTAATAGCCATAGTTTTTGAAGTAAAATCTTCGCAGTCATGACACAGGGACTAAGTAATCCTAACGGATCGAAAATTTTAGAGACTTCCGACAATATGATGCGTTTCGTTAATGGCCGGTTGTCATTTGTGTATTCAGTGTGAAAATGTAAAGTGTCAGACTGATTATACCAGCCTAAACCTAGGGTTTTGTGATGTGCGTTTTCCCCGAGTGAAAGTTCCTTGGAATGAGACGGGAACTCTTGTGTGTCATGATCAAAATTGAAGATCCATTTCCGAAGTGGGAAACAACCACCCTGTAGGACCTTTGTTGTTTCCTTAGCTATATGTTTTACAATCTCAATGCTGTCAGCACCGGTCACCAGATCGTCGACAAAAAAATCATCCTGTATGACTGTGCGAATCAATGGCTCAGAACATTCCAATGCCAGCTGTTTTAAACAACGTACGCTAGTAAACGGTGCGGACGCGGTACCGTACGTGACAGTATTGAGCCTGTAAATTTCTAATGGGTCTATGGGATTGTCACGCCATAGAATTAATAGTAAATTTCGCTGATTCGGATCTTTCTGAACTTGGCGAAACATTTTTTCGACGTCTGCACATCCTACCCAACGGTGTTGTCTAAACCGAAGCAAAATAGCAAACAAGTCACCCTGTATTTCTGGGCCCACGCGTTGTATGTCGTTGAGTGATTTACTGGTAGTGGTTTTTGCACTTGCATCGAAAACGACTCGTAGTTTAGTGGTAGTACTGTGCTCGCGGAATACACCGTGGTGTGGTAAGACGTAGTGTGGTTTATCGTATACATAGATGCGTGACATGTGACCCAATGCGATGTATTCATGGATGAATTGCATGTATAATTGTTTATAGGCAGGTGTGCGTTGCAGGCGTTTCTCTAGTGCGTAGAAACGACGTTCTGCCTGAGAAAATGAGTCACCCAATGCGTCAGGGGACTCCTTCAAAGGCATGGAAACGCAAAACCTACCGTCAGAATCACGTGTGGTGGTCTTTATAAAATAATCCTCACAAGCCTGCTCCTCATTACTGCGGACATCAGTCGATCTGCCTATCTCTTCGAGCTCCCAAAATTTCCTTAATTGTTCATCCAATGACGATGTGACGTTACATGAAACATGAGAACTATGTATGTGAGTATTCAAAGACCCTGAAATGATCCACCCTAATTTAGTGTTTTGTAGATATGGACCATGTTTCAACCGGAATCTTCCATTTTCCAGAAGATCCCAGAAGAGGTCAGCACCAATCAATATGTCTATGGGTTGAGACTCGAAGAAATAGGGATCGGCTAACTGAATGTTCACAGGAATGTTAAGACCATCTTTAGATAAAGACACGGCTGGTAATTGTGAAGTTATGGAAGGTAAAATTAAACAGTATATGTGTGTAGTGTAGGAACCTACCAGGGACCTAATTGTAACATTACAGGTCTGTGTGCACTGGGAAACTGAGTTACCTACACCTGTTATATTGTAAGTGGACTGTATTTTTTGTGTGTGTAACTGATTACATAACGCATCTGTGATAAAACATCGTGTACTACCGCTATCGAGAAGTGCGCGTGCCGTGTGATAATTATTATGAATATCGGCTATCTCGACTAACACGGTGGACAACAGAACTGGTTTGGCGGCTAGCCCTAGCGTGGTGGGGTTGCCGTCGCATTTCGCATTATGTGTGTGTGATTCTAATGCGGGTTGCGAAAACTGTCCTAATGCCACTAATGAGAGAGGTTGATTTCGCGTGTTATCCTCTGACTCATTACGATGTAGTAGTGTGTTATGTTTCTTAGAACATTTCCTACACGGTCCGAATGGGCAGTCGTTCACTGCGTGCCCTGAGCGCAAACAGTTTGTACATAATTTATTTTGCGTGACTAAATTATATCTGTCTGCTATGGACAGATCAAGGAATTTCTGGCATGAAAATAACGGATGTTTTTCCTTACACATAGGGCAAGGTTTGTATTGTGTTTTGTGTGACAGTGGTTTCGTAGTGCCGGACGAAGAAGCGTTGCAGTGTACTTTAGAAGTGACCGCATTAGTGTATTTCTTACTATCGTGTGTACCTTTACTATGCGTCCCTAATAGCTTATCTAACATATCTGCTTTCTGTCCGAGAAAACGAATTAAATCCTCGACCTTTATCTCAAACTTTGCGCCGATGGGACAGTGTACCATTTGTGTGGTTACAAATTGTTCCCATTCTCGCTCGGTAGCAGGGTCCACCTTACACACAATCATGTAAATTATGAGCGTATCCCAGGAGTCGGTCGGCTCACCGAGTATTTTTAGTGCGCGTAGATGTTTTAACATCGTATCGACGAGCTTTCGCAATAACACGGGTGACTCTTTAGTTAAAGCTTGTATAGAAAAAAGAGCTTTTACATGATTGTGTATAAGTAGACGGCTGTTGTTAAACCTATTAGTGAGTAACTCCCAAGCAACACAGTAATTGTTGGCTGATAATTCCAGTGAATCGATTACTAATTCAGCACTACCCTTCAAAGCTGACTTTAAATAGTGGAACTTCTGAATCGAACTTATTTGTGTGGAATTATGCACTAAGGATAAAAAGGTATCCCTAAACTCTAACCAACTCTCATAAGAACCGTCAAAGGTTGGTAAATGTATAGTGGGTAACTTCACTAGTTGCAGCGGATCAGAGTTATTGGAACTTTTAGGTATTTTGCCATCCTCAGACAACATAGACTTAGCTTGCGCGATGACCCTAAAGTACCTTTGTTCGAATTGTTCCCTATATTCCAGATGTTCATCCAAACTATCACACGATTCTTCAATTTGCGATTGAAGGTCGTTAAAGTCAGATAACAGAGAGGTAGCACTATCTATGCGTAATTTAAATTCAAAACTCTTACTTGCATCTAACGGCTGTTGGAATGATTCAACATATTTTTGCAAATAGGACAATCGACCTTTAATTACTCCCCTTTTGCGCGTGAGGGCGTCAATCTGTGTAATTAACGGAGATTTAGGAATAGTAACCTTTAGATGAGTAGAACCTGGTTCAGACATTTTGGTGGATATAGAAATCTGGAGTACTCACGGTTTTGCGAACCCGATTTCAGCGTCTGGAGCGCAGAGGCTGTAGCCGCTGCGACTCTTGTCTGATCTTACACTGGAATTCGAGAGGAAAAACACTGTTAACACAAGAGAAGAGGAAGTTGGTTAGGAGTCTTGGCTGGCACGTCTTACCGAGCTGCGCGTCTCTCGTTCGTGTCCACGACGACTCTCCACTTGATGGGCTAGTTCGCTGACTGAATCCGGCTCGAAGGACCAAATTATGTTCATGCGTTATGCGTCTTCCTCTTCGAATTTGTGGTTGCGGTTGAGTGAAATGATAACTTCTTGATTTCTTTAGTAATATAAATGGTTTATTGCATAAAGGTTAGTGACTTGTACAGTAGGAACTCGTCTTGACTTGAGATTTTAGAAAAGCAGTTATACAGAGCAAGGTCGATTCAAATTGTGTGTTAGGTGAAGAAAAAACGAGCGGTTTTAACGTTCCGCGAAGAAGCATTCGGAAGTCTTCGTAAATTGCTCCTATTGGTGTTTCTTCGAAGACATTCCTCGAGGACCTCTCATTGGCTGTCCGAAGGTGACTTGATAATTTTGATTATCGATGCGTAAGTAGTAAAAGTGTCCATAAGTAGGTAGGTAGATAGGTGGAAGAGCGCCTAAAGGTTATATGATTGCAACACGCAGGTTGACAACATCATGCGTGAACAGGTGCCAAGCCCAAGTTACTCGACTCGTGGACAAAAACATGGCGGAATACCTCAAAAACCAAAGGCGTCTACTACGCAGCGATACAGCCTGACATACAACGGAAACCTTGGTTTTTCAAATGCCCAAAATTGTCCAAAAGAACTGTTTCGTCACTCTGTAGACTGAGACTCGGACATTGTTGTAGCCCAGTGTTCCTGAACAAGATCCATGTTCGGAACAATTCACTATGCGAGTGTGGCCTTGCGGAGGGTACCTTGGATCATAAATTTTTCTCCTGCTCTTTGAACACCAACTCCTTCGACCTCTATCGAAAAATTTCCAAATATAACATTCCTCTCCCAACTAACTTACATTCTCATCTATACCACTTCTCTCGCAAAATTACCCACATTTTAGCCACTATTCTAAATGAAAATAATTTAAAATTTTAACTGGTGCGTAAATTATATATATACATATATTATATTACTATTATTATATTCCGTTTATTAGGTATTCTCTTTAACATATAAAATACATTTTTAAATATATATTTTTTTTTAAACTATATATAAAACATTTAAAAATATAAAAAATAGTGTTCCGCCGGTGTCGAGAGCAGGATCCAAACTACCGGTGGTAAGGGCTGCAGAGACAGGAACCTCCTCACAATACGAGCCGTATCGAGAAGAGAGCCTTCTGAATCAGGCCCTTGATCCAACCGCCTAACGAGAGCCTCGAGAGATGTTGGTCGAGGCTTTCGGCCATCAGGCCATTGGCCGTTACGACAATCGGCACAATGATAGCCGAGCTCACATTCCACATGTCGACAACCTCGTGTGCTAAGTCGAGATATTTTATTTGTTTCTCTTTCTCAGCTTTCACGAGGTTCTCGTCATGTGGAATGGTAACATCAACTATCATGGCGCGGCGCGCTAATCGGTCCATCACCACTATATCAGGCTTATTGGCAACAATAGTCCTATCAGTAATGATAGACCGATCCCAGTACAACCTGACATGGTCATTTTCGAGAACTGGGTCGGGCACATACTTGTAGTACGGTACCTCAGAATCCACAAGTTTATATTTCAAAGCAAGTTGCTGGTGAATAATCCTGGCCACTTGGTTATGCCTGTGCAAGTACTCGCCGTTAGCCAGACGAGAACAACCAGAGATAATATGTCTGATGGACTCACCCGGACGGTGGCATGCCCGACACACGTCAACCGTCCCGTCCCTCATAATATGTCTGCGGTAGTTATTCGTCAAGATAACTTCGTCCATAATTGCACAGACGAAACCTTCAGTTTCCCCGAAAAGGTCACCAAAACGTAGCCAGGATACGGACGCTAGGAAATCTACACCAGGCTCGTGAAGAGCCCGGTAGAAGCGCCCGTGAAGCTCCTTGCTTTGCCATACTTCCTTGCGGTCATCTATAGTAAGTACCACAGGTTTGCGCCAGTTCTCTTTAGCCATGGAGAGCGGGGTGAGCCCCTTGTCCACTGCGAACACATCACGGTGCATACCCACTTCCGTTTTTAAAAAATATTCCCTGAGGCTGCACACCTCGCGGTTATGGAGGGTCTTCGCATTTAAACAGCCGCGACCCCCGCATTTTCGCGGGATGTACAGTCTCATCACCGATGAACGTGGGTGATGCATCCGGTTTGCGGTCAGGAGTGTACGGACCCTTCTGTCCAGGGCGTCGAGTTCGGTCTGAGTTCATTTGAGTATGCCGAAAGAGTACATCAAAACCGGCATGACCCAACCGTTGAAGGCGCGCACCTTGTTTCCACCCGAAAGAAGACTAATTAATACCTTCTTCAGGCGACCAAAGAAGCGCTCCTTCAACGCTTGCTTCATGTCAGCAACGTTGATGCCTAACGATTCCGACATACCCAAATACATTTATAGCTTTCGGCTGAGGAGAGGGATCTAAGGTGTATGGAGTCCGTGAGTTGAGTTCCCTCGGACTCCATAAACGCTTTACATGCATGACTGCACCAAACCACACCAAATTCCATCCTGATGGCGCTACTGAATGTTTCAGTTACCTTCAGTAGCTCCATCAGTCGCAATTTGTTGGGGGCAAAGAGTTTCAAGTCATCCATGTAGAGGAGGTGAGATATGACCTGACCACCTCTCCTCAATCGATAGCCCAGTTCTGAATTCTCCAGCAGTGTGCTTAGAGGATTCAGGGCTAAGCAAAACCAAAGTGGACTCAAACTATCGCCCTGGAATATTCTTATATTATTATATTTTTATGTTGTATAGTATTTTATAAGTTTGTAAATTAAAATACATGTTTTACTAATCCTTGTTTTCGTCCTCACAGCTACTAACATTTATCTATCCGTAAAGTACGTCCGACGGCCTGCCACAAGCCTGCCACCTGCACTGCCGTGCCGTGCCGTCTTAACGTGACACACTGGCAGAATAGTCGACACCGGCTCAATTGCCAAGAAGGAAAGGGTTAAAAAAAAAAAAAAAACTGTCTCGTCCAATGACTTCAAAGAGACGTTTGACATGACGAGACCATTGACGTTTCGTCATGTCAAAACAACGTCAAAAATCAAAAACGTCATTCCGTCAAGTCAAGCCGTCAAATTTACAACACTTCCGTGGTTACTTTTGTTGAATTTTTAACAAAATATAAAAAATACAGTAAGAGTAATACTAAACCGACAATAGCTTGTAATCTGAAGTCTCCAGTTAATGAATTAAATCCATCAAATTTTGTGGTTCCCGCTCATTTTATTCCATCAACATGGTTTGTGTACCTTGCTTCGTCATTCCTGTATTGTTGTTTCTATGGCACAAGTTTATACAACCGTATGTTCTTCGCTTTTGGAATCCATGGGCTGTCAAAGACGCTGATGGCAACGTGAAGACTGAATTTCCATTTAAATGTGAGGGCGGTGTGTGCGCATTTAGCAGGAAGACAGATGAAAAAAAAGAAATCAAGGTCACCGAAGAAACAAACCTCAATACGACCTGCGACCGAAACAGGATCAAAGCAGACTAGTCAAATATTACAATTATTTATTTATTAGTTATAATACATCCCTAAGTAATGTTACTTCTTCTTATTTTATATCAGAGATAAACTATTCCTTTTTGCATTTTTATTAATATGTATTATTAAAATAATATGATCATTTTAGTTAGTAGGTACTATCGAAGAAGTTCATATCTAAGCAGTTTGAAAACTAAAAAACGATATCCCGTGAACGCGATGACCACATCTGTTACCGCCCCAGTTCTATAGCAGCAGAGCGATGCAAGCAGAAATCGTCCTTACGGTGTATAGATATGAACTTCTTCGATGGTACATCTAAGTAAACAGCTGTTTTGAATGGGGACTGAAATGGATGGAAATGGTTACACATAGTCTAAGACAATAGTTAGAAACAGCATTTGTAACCTTTAAGTTTTCATTGTCATTATTATTATATAAATGGTCTGTTTATCGTCATTTTGGAAAAATTGAGAGTAATAAAACACTTACTGGACTTTCAAACTTTTATTTCAATATTTTGAACAAACCATAGACATAACAAATGGTCATAGGGTCTTAAAATTAGAAAGTAATTCTCACTGGATACAATTTGAAATTTGAGTTATAACAAGTAACTATTTAAAACCAGAAATCCTTTCTTCTTCATGTTGACTGCATACTATTGCATAGAATAAAACTACAGGCTTACTAAAGTTGCATCAAAAACTTAAAAATAAAGAATATTCTTAAAAATAATAGTCGGAATTAAGAAAATATTGTGTATTTATAGGAATAAACAATGATTCACATTAACTATGCTAATGTTACAGTTCTGCTAGTTTTATACGTAAATGACGACACATCATATCTACAATCTCTTTAAAACTTGTATAACTTTAAAAGTATTTTAGCTGAGGATTTTGTGCTGAATTGAGGGAAATTGGACATAATCAGATATTTTAATTCTCCCAAAAAACAGTTTGTTTTTATATTTTCAGCACTTGTAAGTGTCAAGTTAATGTCCAGTTGAATCCTTACAAACTAACTTAATAGTGAACTTACTCTGTAAACCACAAATATGATGCATCTGCAACATTATTATTAAACTAAAAAAATATATTGTTCTGTTTTATGGAAAGCTTTTTCAATAGTTGCCGAATTTAATTTTACAATAAAAAAAAGGCCAGGAATTGAAAATGAATAAACTTATGCTTCATTTTCAATAAGCAAGCATGACAATAAAGTCAATCGGATAAGTAATAAAAAAGAAAATATATATTTTGCAGCAGCAGATCCAAAATTTATGTACACATCTGCATTTAATTGGAGCACCTTATTTTATGAGCTCCCAATCATTATGTCTTAAAAATAATTTTATTGCAGATAGGTCATATTGTAACAGTTTCAAACAAACATGCTTTGCAACATTCATTCAATGTCACCTTTCAATAAACATTCAATTAAAGCAAAACAACAATGTCCTCAACATTCTGGCACATTCAGTCAAAATAAGACTTATTTAACATTCTTCAATTCAACTTCGAATACTAGTGTCGAGTTTGGTGGGATGACAGGAGGCGAGCCTTTCGGTCCATACCTGTAACACAAAAGATTCTTTGAGCGCTCAGTTCAACTTATATGGTAGCACGAGTGCATGTCATTTATTCAAATTTAAACCTTATGTCAATGAAAGTCACCAATGTCGTATTTGAGAAAGTGATATTTCTCCAAATATGATTCCAAGTGTAAGGCGTGATTTAAAGGTGCCATAGAGTGACTCATCTAAATCACTGGATAAATTGATGCACAATGTGGATAACCATGCAAATGCAAGTTTCCAAAGTCTCAATCAGCGCTAACTTCAGGCTGGCAGTCATCTAAAATATCTACATTTATTTTCATTATTACATTTTGTTTTCTGATGACTTCAGTAGGACTATTTGTCATAGTATTTAACTATTTTACTTACGCCATGGCGGGTGGGCACACAATCCTCCTCTTGCCTCCAACCTTCATGCCAGCGATGCCTACATCCCAGCCTGAGATGACCTCCTTGGATCCTAGCCGGAACTTGAAGCCGGGTCCTTTCACGCAGTTGTCAAACATCTTGTTGTTTTGCTTAAGCTTACCTTCATAGTAAACCTAAGAATACGAAAAACAACAAAATTATAAATAATTCTACTGTTTCTGTAATGATCACAATACAATAACATAATGCTGTAATCATCATAGCAAATATTTAAATGGGTAAATATAATTGAACTATGAAACTTATTCAATAGAAGAAGTACAATTACTGGTTTGAAATTGGAGAAGATACGCCAAGAGTTCTGGCAAAGATGGAGACTGGAGTTTATAGCTGAACTACAGCAAAGAAATAAATGGAAGACTGGGACACTTGAGCCGAACATAGGAGATATGGTGATCATTAAAGATACAAATTTACCTCCGCAACGCTGGCGATTGGGACGTATTACTCGACTGCACAAGGGAGCTGCACCCACCGAGGCACCATACGCAGGGGCATTCATTATATTATAGTTCGGCTGCCCACGGAAGAAAATATAGTTGGACTCTTTCAAGGCCGGGAGTATGTACACGCCATGAGAACCCCGCGCGCTGAATCCAACGCGGGGTGAAAAGGAGGGGCAGTGAAGCTACACCGAGCGCGGGCTACGCATCCCCGTGACCGCCCGCGGCGCGGCGGAGTGGCACCAAAAGTAGGATGTGATGAGAGCCACCAATAATATACACCAACTTGTAGGTACAAAATATAATATTCTTCACTGAAATTAAGTAATAACAAAATGGAGGACTAGCCGCGACTACCGCGTCGTGTGCGGGTTTAACTAGGCGCGGTCCCGTGGCGATGATGGCTCTCAAACATTACTTTCTTTTGCAAAGTAAAATTATTACAGTAAAGATAGTGAAGATATTTGAGATACACACCGAGTCTTCAGCTTGTTATCTGTTACACCAGCTGCTATGTTAATTTGCAGTTATTCATCACTGTACCAATAATTTTGCATAAATCTATATAAGACCAAAACTGACCGACGTCGACCGCGCTAGCGTTTCCCACGCAAAGACTTTCATAGTACGATTGTTGTGGCACAGAGAGCCCGAACTCTTTGGAATCAGTGAAAGCCCCAAGGAAAAGTTTATTAACACCCTAAATAACATAGACATGACGCGAAAATAGTAATCTACAGTTAACTTACCATGACAACTTTGCCGGTCTTGGCGACGGGTCCACTGCCGACCTTCAAGTCCTCAATAGAGACACCTCCACTGATCTGCTTTTTCTCTTTCTTCTCTGCGGGAGAATCTGCTTCTTTCTTGGTTTCAGGCTTTTTCTTTTCAGCCTTTGCCTTGGGTTCTTCTTTCTATAATGAACACAATATTATGTAAGCAGACAAGGAAAAAGTAGTTACAACTACTTAGGTTTTTATTGAACACTGATATTTTTATTTATCTGTATTTTTGCAAAATTGGCTTTACAGTACAAGATGAATCTGGGATCCATAAGCTAACTAGAATGTTCAATGACAGTAAACCCAATAATTTACTACTGGACTTGAAAATGTTATTTTCAGAATTGCTTTGAAAATATTCTTCTCTTCTTTTTTTTCTTTTATAAAAAGTTGCCCCACACTAGAAATTTCTCCTGTATCGTGGGTGCGTTTACATACATTTAAACTCACATACACAAACAGCCAGACCCGGAACAACTAATTGTAGGTCATACAAATATTTGTTCCGTGCGGGAATCGAACCCGCGACATGTAGCGCAGCAGTCAATTACTTAACCACTGCGCCAACCGTGCCGTCAAAAATATCTTTTAACTCTTTCCGGTTTAGTGGTTATGGTTAGTGTTACTAACCACCTCTTTCAGATTTTTTTATTAAGATCTAGAGATTTTAATTTAAAAACGCCTGATACGGAACAGGAACCTCCCGAAACAACCGTGTCCGGTGAGGACCTGCGTCAGGCGGAAGGTAAGGACGCCGTGGAGCCTCTCCAGCCACTGCTCAAAGAGGGGACTTATCGCCGCAATAGTGGCGTGCCCTATTTTATACCTTCAGTTGAAACAAGATCTCACATGGTCCTTCTAAACTTCCCTTTGTGCAATTCTGTCCTAACAAAATTTTTTTTTAAATACCTTAGCCTTGTCTACTCCATTCACTTGAGCTGCAGCTCCGGTGGCTTGCTTAGCTTGCTGCTGTTGCTTCTTCTTCAGCCGTCTCTTCGCTGATTTGGAAAGTTTGGACACGTCAGTTGCATCCTCCTTGCTGGTGTCGAGTGTGGAGTCCACCTCGGGAGCTGCCCTCTTCTTCTTCTTGGGAGCTTCTTCCTCCTCATCGTCTTCTTCCTCTACCTCGTCTTCATCATCATCATCATCATCATCTTCCTCATCACTGTAATAAGCATTTGGATGAAATAATGCATGTTTGGTGATTTTTTTTAGGAGTAACAGAGCAAGCCTTGGTTAATTGTGAAAGAAAGTTTACCGGATCATTTTCTAAAATACTTGCTACCTCCTCAATTTTATGTTTATGATAACCTTTGATTGGAATTAGGTGAAGCTATCGGACATTTTACTTTGACTGAAAGGTGCCAAATGATGGACGAAAACTAACAAAAAGTTAAGCATCTGATATCTGCTTGAGCAATTTGCAGTAAGTAAACGAGACTTATTTACATACATGATCTCATATTGAAATCATAATAACTAGTTTTGTAGTGTACATAAAAATAGCTCACCTAATTACCTTTCACATGTGTTGTAAGCTAGACTGCAATAAGCACTTACTTTAACATTTGCAAATAAGACAAAATTGTAAACAATTTCATCCATTATCAATGGTTTCATCCAAAATATAAATAAATTGTATTTATATACCTGTCATCTTCAGCAGATGCGTTCAGCTTGAATGAATCATCATTATCATCGGTGTCAATATCCTCTCCATCAAGGAACTTTTGCAGCTGGTCCTCATCTTCATCATCATCCGAATCACTCTCAGCACTTGCAGCGACAGCCTTCTTGCCTTTCTTTTCTGGCTGGTAATTAAATAAATTTTATTGTAACATGAATGAAATGTAAGTTAAGGTAGAATTATACATGCATTGCAATTTCGTTCATTATTTATCACAGCTAAGTGGTAGGGGAGCCGAAATGGAATAACTTTTATTGGTTCTGAATTTCCTTTTAAAAATTGTCGATCTGAGTTTTCAGTCGTCAGATTAATGTAACTGTTCTCACCTTAGCCTTCTTGTTAGCAGCAATTTCATTGGTGTTATCCAGTTTCCTCTTGTTCTTGGCAGGCACTAGAACTGGGACATCTTCCTCATCCTCTTCATCATCAGCCTCTTCTTCCTCAAGATCTTCCTCAAACTCAGGGTCCAGGTAACCAGTTAAGTGGACATTGCATTTACCTATTGCATAAGGTTATGATGTATTTATAACAACAGAAAAAGCAAAGTATCACTATTGATACTTTGCTTTTTCTGTTAGTCAATGGCAATCTAAATTGAGCCTTCAGTATCTATATACTGAAGGCTCAATTTAGATTGCCATTGACTAAGAAGATTAGGTAGATAGAAGTCTAGAGAAGATTAGATAGAAGGTACTCCTCATTATATTATGCCATTTAAATTCCAATTGACCTTTTGCGTTACATATAGGGTGTAACCACGAGCAGTCTTACAGCCAAAAGTAATCAATTTGTTGTCTGTTCATGCTGGTCTAACACCATAACATTATGTATAAAAAACAAATAGTTCTAGTACCAACATGTCTATCTTTGCTTTAAAATGTTGGTTGCTAAACACATAGTTACAAAATGGTGGGAAGTAATATTTTCAATTACCATTTGTTAGGAAAGATATTGAGTCCCCTGTCTTGAAGTAAAGGTCTAAGGGCACCTGAATGCCTTTGCCTTTCTGTAGCGTGCACACGAGGAAGTTCTTGCCATCAACTACAACCATGACTTGGCAAGGATCATTGTCTCCTGTTGAGATATCCATAGCTGCCTGTGAGATGTGGAATGGCTTCTCCACCACTTGGGTGTACCGCTTGTTCGGTTCCATGATAAGTCCTGCACAAATAGTCTATTTTATACATCTTGATATAGATTTGATGATAGAAAAATTTGTTAAAATGTTCACCTTCCTTGCATGAATTTGATAATAGGCTGTTAGGGTATAATAGAATCAAGTTTCTATTATACACTAACAGCAAGGTAGGCCTCCCACAGAGCAAAGCTCATTTTTAATTTTTGTTTTAACCAAGAACATTCCAAACAGTCACATGTGCTGTAGTCAGTTCTAGAACATAATGTTTAGCAGTAGAACAGAAAATGACATAAAATATCGTAGTTTCTTGTTGTAAATCTTTTGAAAAGATGTACCGAAACCAAACTGACCCACACAGGTTTGGGGTAAAGAAGAGACACAATGGAAAGGCCTAGAAACCAGTTTTGTCTCTATAAGTATGTCCGTTATATTCTGAAACATTTGAATTGATTCTAGATAGTATTTATACGCTTAAAATTAATAATTATATTGTTTAAACTGTGTGGTACCAACACGTGGTGGCAATATAACCGGCTATTTTACTTACCCCAAAACATTTTGACGTTGGTATTTCACAGCGAAAGTAAATGAATGTATGACTAAAGTATTCACTCAACGTTTAAGTTCACGTTGGAATAGCACTAGACTAGATTTAGCGGCTTCGTATAAGTTTATCTTGTTTTAAAACTCAACATGTGGATCACTGTGAACGCGGCAAACTATCCACACTGTCAATGAAATCCGAAATGGAGTAACCCAAAGACAATAATTTATTGACTTTGACGTTTGCATTTAGCCGACTTCCAAAAGGAGGAGGTCGGTTTTTTTTTTTTTTTTTTTTTTTTCAACTTATGTTAGGGCATCCTTTGTTGCTCCGAAATTTAACTTGACATTGGCTAAATGCACAAACCGTGCGAAGCCACAAAAAAAAAAAAAAAAAACTCCGTCATATATAGACGGATCGATCTCATTGTCATCAGTTCAGTATCTGAGGATGGCATCCTGGAGAAATCGACGGAACTCTTCAAATATTATAGGCACACCTATAGCAATTTGGGTATTTTTTACTGTAACTCGTGCAGTTGCTCTTGAAAAGCAGCCTTTGGTGAACTGATGATGAATACCACAGATGGCCACCGGAACTGCTCAATAATAAGTATTTCACGGGTTGCGATTCGATTTCTTTAAATGGTTGCAAAGCAATTTATGCTCGTCACAATGTATATGGAGACGTGGAGCTGATGGCGAAGTACCAGGAGAATTCTTCAACTATTAACGCCTCTGCATCGGAAAAAGCAATATTTTGTAAAAAGTTGATAAGTAGTTGACATGTAACTTTAACTGTACTTTAGGCAACACTGAAACAGTGTTGCCTAAAGTAAAAAGTAAGTTGGAGTTTTTCATAGAGTACATACTAATAATTCTATCTGACTATGCAACTGATGACACAGAAATCAACACCAAACAAACAACTAACAGGACCACATCCACAACATAACACTGGAAATACGCGACAGTAAATCGGTTTGACCGATTTTTTTATTTGATAATGAAGTCCGCGCGATGGTCCCTTAAACATTTTTCAGTTAGCTTCGATAGCTTCGATGGTTTTTGATCCAGTTCGTCTACAGTGAGTATATAGTTATCTGTGCTACAGTGTGTCTCGTAATGTTGGCTCTACTGTTGTATGTGTGTATTTTTATGTCAATGATACGAATACAATACACTACGGTGCTTTAGAAGGTCCGTTGTTAAAGTTAACAGTGGAACCAACACTACGCTAAAGGAACTACTTGATGAAAAGCACTTTTATATTGATGATGTTGTTTTCTTCACGTAATAGTGTTATACACGGTGACATTTGAATCACAGTTTTGCCATTCTAGAACATCAAATATGTTATAAAAACAAACTAAACTAGGCGTTCTCAAATAAGTCCTATGTTGCTCAAACGTGTTCAAACATTAAAACCATAACATCAAAGTACTCATCGCGGTAGGAATATGGCATTCAAAAGTTATGAGTCCACGTGGACCACAAGGATGTCCGGCCAATGCGGGCCGATAGGCAAACAAATCATTAGCCAATGACATGCAAACGCGCGAAGTATCGTTCCATCCATTTCTTTTGTTGACTGCCACCGGCCGCCCGCGCCGCCAGGGCGGTAGCCAGTAGCCAGTCTACCGAAATCTCTCGGGCGGGCGACGCATGTGCATCCGATTTTCTTATGTACCTGACTTCGCAGGCACGCAACGCGCGTTTTTTTTTTTCCGAAAATGAGTTGTAACTATTCGGATGTTTAAAATTGGAGTCAATGTTGTCCTGATGCACACGGAGCTAGCCCGGTTTTGTGGTATACGTTTTGTTTTTATCTTGTCTATCTAACTGTGGTTCCTGAATCTGATCCCAATAAATAAATAAAACTAACAATCTCACGTTCGATACAATAGGTACCCGTTTTCCGTACAGTACCTACAGGAACTAATTAAAACTACGAAATGATAAAATAAAAAGTGAGTTTATAAACTAAAACAAAACTACTGAAAATCACACTCTTTTAGTTTTAAGCTTACTTTTTATTTATTTAACCATTTATGTACACACTTATTTAAATAGACAAGATGAAAAGAACAGAAAAATACGTACAAGGGTGATGCTTATTTCTGAAGAAATCTCTTCCAGCATTTAAACCGCGATAGGACAGAGGGTAAAAAGAGATGTAGACACCGTGTGTAAGAGTAGAGAGAAAGTAAAATACATAAAATCAAAACAATTCACATAATAAAATAAAACAAATTCTAAGATAATATAAATTATTTTGGGGTTATAGTTTCGTTAGTCTTCGCAGAGCCGCTTATTTTTTTTTATGGTTTATGTTTTATTGTATACTAATTAAAGGTTATAATATTTTATAGCCGCGCCATAAAGATACACAGTCTCACTTTTGCTTGTTTTTTTAGCAATTTAAACAAATTTATTTACATATACATTATGACATATAAACTTACATATTTGTAATGTGCTCGTCAAGCCTTTTCATTTGATACCCCAAATGGCATAATTGAAAAAAGTTGTTTTTTTAAGGTTCATGACTTTATGTCCTCTAGAGGGCACCATATTGATTACCTCGCACTGTACAGGATTTTCGTACAATGTGAGGTCAGCTTATACTGGAAATGGCGACTAGAATCAGTTATTATTATATTTTGTAAAGTTGACGTTCAAAAGTGCCTTTTTTGTGCCTAATTGAAATAAATTATTTGACTTTGACTTTGAATGTATAGCTTGATGTGTAGCCGTGTGTATGTATAGACGCCAGCACGTCAAAACTGTCAAATTTTCCCAATCAATTTTGAACCTTAGACTTCAGTGATAAAGTTGAAAATCTATTAAAGATATTTGACAAATTGTAGTAGGTTGACGTGTAAGTTGGCGTCTGTACCAACACCCTTGACTTATAAAACATGTATAATATGTGTGTATAACATATCTAATATGTTTTATAAGTCAATGACCAACACCAACAACTTTTTGGTGAAATTATGTAAGCCTAAATTCCACCTACACCTAGGTTATTGATTTAGGCACCCGGTAGTATTTTATTTTTCTATTTATTTAAAAGTATTTTTTTTTTATTATATTTTGACTTCTATAACGATCAAAATTTTAATATCTAGAATTAATGATAGGAAGATGATTATTTTATGGCTGAAAGAATGCTCCATAACAATGATCATTGCAAAAAAAATAATTGAAAAAGCTATAGGAATTTCAAGAAATTTTAAAATTGAATTTATAACTCGAAAACTAACAAGAATCGCGGAACATTTATAGAGGGTATTTTTGGATACCCATGGGCATGAGGAAACAACTTTTTTTATGACGTTTTGTCATAAAAAAAATTGGTTGTCATCATTGATGTATTAAAAGAGGTAGATACGGGACTTAGTCTCAGCGCCTGGTCCTACTCAACTACGGGATTGCCCGTAGTTGAGTAGGACCAGCACTCAGTCGCGCACGGAACATCGTAGATCACACAGCTCAATAATTTCAGTTTTTTTGTAATAAATACGCATCAAAATGACTTCTTGTGCAGCTAAACAGTGCTTTAATAATGCAAGAAAGAAAAATAAGACACATGGGATTACCTACCACTCGTAAGTACAGCCAAAAATGTTAATCTGTTGAAAATTACAATAATATTTTGACGTTTGCTTCGCCATATTTGTGAGAGCGAGATAGATATTAAAAACACACGAGACACGATACGCACACAATGCGCGATTTCGCTCACACTTTAGCGTCGTCTCCTATCTCTATCCTCGTCTATCGGTAACTGTAGCTTTGCGACTGTGAGATGACACTGATCACAGATGTGTGAGTTTCGGTACATGTAGTCGTGCACCGAGCCCAAGTTTACTGATTGCGATGTTAGCGCGTAACATATCTTCCTCCTTTTAATACATCAATGGTTGTCGTTTTTATTTGGACCAACTATTTTAAAGATTTTTAGCCTATCCACCTTTTAGTCTATAAACTTTTTTTATGTTTTGGGTAGCTGAGCCCTGCATAGTTTTTCTAGTCGGAAGTTGAAATTTCAGTCTTACCAATAAAAACTTTACTTAATTCATGCTATCGATACTTTTTGAGTAGGTAGCTTGCAGCAATGTTAGGAACTTTATTATGTTACTTAAGAAAGGTACATTCAAGAAGATAATGTCTCAAAATAAAAAAAACTGAAAAATATTCACTACAAAAAAATATATGAATTTTTGAAGCTACAAAGGCAGAAAAGTGACCCCCCTGGAGCATGACATCATTGAAAAGTACTCTGTGATCTGTTCGTTCTGGGGTTTTTTTTTTCATTCTTGATGAGCATTCTCTTTTGAATACATTCGCTTTCTTATTCTCGCTTACATTCTCCTTTGATGTTTAAATATTTGTGTCCATGGTGAAACATTTAAAATCATAATTATAGTCATAAGACGTTAATTACCATGTATTTATACAAATAAGAATATTATATCCAAAGAATATCAAAATCAAAAGGGTGACTAAAGTAGATTAGAATATCATCAGAGCGCTCGAATCATAGACAAATTAAGTTTGACATTCGGATTGTAGAACAAAATAACCTTTCTTTCGTATCTGTCAGTGAAGATTGCTGCAGTGTTTCAGCCATGGTAAATAATTTATTTTGATCTAAATCTTGAAAAATCTTAGTGATCATGTGAAAATGTAGTGAATCAATTTTGGAACTATGTTTCTTTAGAGTGAACGATTATTTGAGAAGTTTATTTACTGAATAACCTCTTCGATTTCAGGGTCGTGTCAGGACTAAGACCGTCAAGAAGGCGGCGAAGATTATCATTGAGAAATACTACACTAGACTGACTCTTGACTTCGACACAAACAAGAGAATATGTGAGGAAATCGCGATCATTCCCACCAAGCCCCTCCGTAACAAAATCGCTGGGTGAGTATTTATTTATTAAATCTTCTGTAACACGAATTTCAACATCAAGTTTACATGTAAGTATTCATTTAATTTTTGAATAATGTTCTAGTTTCACCTACAAATCAAACTTAATTGATAATTATTTATTAAATTCAGTACCTATTGAAAATTGAAACATGCAAATTATGTCGAAATTAAACAGATCACCTTAGTAGACCCTAATTTAATTAGCATTCATATTTACATGCTTGTTACTATCAAAATATTTATTAGAGCACGATTCATAATAAAGTGCATTGATCTGTATTAGTTTCGTCCATCTGCAAATTCACTATTTATATAAAAAGATCCTGAGATAATACTAGACTGACTGTAAACAAAAATTTCTAGTAAAGGCAACGAAGTTATACAGGAAGAACTTAACTTTATATTTTATTCTAGGTTTGCTACCCATTTGATGAGGCGTCTCAGGCACTCCCAGGTCAGAGGAATCTCCATCAAGCTGCAAGAAGAGGAGCGTGAGAGGCGTGATAACTACGTGCCCGAGGTATCCGCCCTGGAGCATGACATCATTGAAGTTGATCCTGACACCAAGGACATGTTGAAGATGCTTGACTTCAATAACATCAATGGTCTGCAATTGACGCAGCCTGCCACACAAGGCGGCTATGGTGGCAGACGTAATTAAGGATAATAAATAATTAATATCTATTTCTTTCTTTTATTAATTACTTGCCATTTAGTAATGTCTGGTAAGACAGGACAGACAGCTCTTCCATTACTGATGTTACATATTATTATTACCCAAAGTATAGTGATCTAACAATAATCTATTACTATGAGCACAGAATGGCTATAGGGCCTGATCACACTCACCGCAACCACACATTGCAGTGACAAAATGTGGGCAAGCAGTGGTACACAGACCATTTACCATTGGTACATGTGGATAGTGTTCTTCACAGAGAACTTTTTTGTTTTCTATAAACAAATATCTATTCCACAGGCAGGTATAGATAATACACGGTTGTCAATTATTAGCACATCGACTTTTAGATAAAGTTCGACATCATCTCTGTAACCCATACCCTGTGTGAATGACATTCGCGATTAAAGGTGTTCTTGCAGCTTCCTACAAATTGTATTGTGGTAACTCAAATCAAATGGATCGATGCAATTGTGTTTGTGATGTGAGCGATTTCACTGGTGTTTGTGTCGTGGCTTTGATGTGGTCGGTATCACAAAACATTAAATAGGTCGGTATCGCCCTCAAGGTTGATTGTGTTGTGACGGCCAAATGTTTGCGAATAAGCCATTCATTTTCATTTTTTTTTTTTAATTAATTTTGTCGTAATTAGATTATCTTGTTTTCAAGTTTTTTTTATACGATGTTTTGTTTACGTGGCAAATTTTGAATCCGAGCGCCACTCACGCTGCCCCGTTTGGTCGCCAATCGCGATATCTCTGGTAGTCTATAAAAACCTAACAAAGCCACAGGAATTTGGAAAAGTAATCCGAGGAGGCTTGGTTATGTGTTAAGCAAATTAAAATATTGTGAGCTTTTTTAGTTTACTTTGCTGAAACTTAGCCTCAGCGGGGTCAAGCCCCAAACGACAATCCATCCTGGATCCGCCACTGATGTCTATGATAAAAAGAAAATACATGAATTTATAAAGTGACATTGGTACTTGTCCTGATTTGAACCCGCAACCTCGTGCATGAGAGGCAAGGCCTCTGGGCCATCACGGCATTTTTGACACGCGTGTGCGATAGCCAAATGTGGTATTTTGTATACCTAGGTAAGTACATGTATGTGCGATTGTAGGACTATCACTCAGCTAACCAATATTTTTTCGGACACATACACTAACCCTCTCCCCCACAGCGGCGTTTGCGTTATTGCGATAATGCGTCCCTCCCGTAATAATATTATACTCTTTGATGCGTCCTAACTAAAGTTACGGCTAGCCGCAACGCAAAAACGCCGCTGTAGGGGAGAGGTTTAACTGATCCAGAGCCCCCTGACTTTCACGCGTCATAAAATTATTGCATTCCGTGCTTTAATCGAATGACCAAAGTGAAGCAAATATACAGCGTACACACCTTTTTTACAGATCTTCTGGTGAATGCACAGACTAAAGTACTACTATGGTAGGTGTGGGCCAGAGGCTAGGCGCGGACAGAATAATCTGCAATCAAACATAGGATTTAGGAACAGCACCCTAATTGCGTATTTGCGTCGATCATTCATAATCTGAATCATTTTGAAGCATATTGCTTCATAAATTGGAAAATGTTGTTTGCTCAAAAACGTAAATAACGCAATGAACGTGGTTGAACTATAAAATAAATCATTGCGATTGATCGTGTGTTACGCAATTAGGATGCTGGCATTGATCCGTGCTACCCAGCTACTGTTCTGTGAAATCGGAAATCTGCGCACCCGTTGATAGATCTTCAGTGATCTTTATTTGAGAACAATTTGCAATCAAACGTAGAATTTAGGAACAGACCCTGTTTGTATTGTCATGTTTCCCAGCGTTTTTTTTTTTTTGTCTAGGGCATCTCGTAGCTCACCTCTGAGGTGATGACTACTTAACCGGTCAATCCTGCGGCTGCCCTAAGCTACTAACTCAAAGCCTCCAGCCAGGGGCAAAACTATTCTAATTAAAACTAGGCGAACGCTCGCTAAGGGCACCCCCTGTGGGGTACGGACCTCGGCTTAGGGCGTCGCTGGGGGAGGACAGCAAGTTGGGACAGGCTGGATCAAAGATGATTCATTATTATTAATCGGGGAATTTAAATCTACATTTCTCAGCATAACGCGGGCTGGCGCTTCTGCGAGCAAGGGTCGGTGGGGAGTATTATTTACTCGGGCGGGTCGCGATCGCGGACGACCTCGGCGGCGAGGTCGGAATGCGGGTCGGTGTCTGTGTTTGTGCACTGTACTTGTGGCCCTATTGCTCTCCTGGAGGAGGGTTATGGGGTCGTCTGGGTCGGTAAAGATTTGCCTCGGGCGGCGGATCTGACTGATTCTACTAGTGACATAATTGGCGGCCTCGACAACCAGAGGGTTGCGGTGTTTGGCGGCGGACTCAAAGAAACGCTTGGAATTGCGTTTGAGAAATTGGTGGATTGTGGGGATCTTTAGGTCGAGATGGAGGATCTCGTTCCTAACGTACCAGGGGGCACCAGTGATTTTACGGAGGAATCTATTTTGGAGCGTTTGCATCCTATGAATATGGCGGGGTTTTGCGTGTGCAAATACGGCTCCCGCATAGGTCATGATGGGACGAACGCACGCCGTGTACGTACGCAATTTGCACTTTAGTGACATTTTGCTACGTGCATTCAGGACAGTGTTTCCCAGCGGCTTTTAAGTGTAAAATTATCTGAATAAATCACCACGCTACTTTCGTCTTCAAATATTCAGAATATTTTCTAGTTTCTACTTTTTTCCGAACTGCTGTCATGTCAAAACCAATTTCCGTGGTGTGTATCCGAACGAAGTGTAATTGTTGTGTTTTTCAAACGAACGTGCCTTCTCGTTCTCTCTCTAGAATTTGGCCAATGAAATAGGAAATAAATATGTCGCTCTCGTTCATTCGTTTTGGGCTTGCTTCTTGCTTGCCAGTTGCCACAGAGTACTTTTTTATATACTTTTCTATATATGTTGCTTGCTTCCTACGAGTAAATTGAGCTTGAGGCGCATAGCTGCGTTAAAATCAATTTTATTTTATTTTAAATGAATTAAATCTATGTGTAACTATTTCGATTCTATCGTATTATGAAGAATGGAATGTACACATTTATTAGATAACGTCAAGGTAGATAATTTCAACGTTGAAGACACGACGATCACAAAGAACTTCAATTGTTCAGGTAAATAGATTCATTTTCTTGTAGGCAAATTACTCTAGCCAGTTTCCTATAATGGGTATCTGTGAAAAGTTGCCGCATTGTATTCATAATGGAAGGTTAGCTTAGAAAAATCAATACAACGAACTTTAATAATCAGCTGTTCGAGGGGTACGGGAGGGGGGCGCGGTATGGGTGACCGTGACTGACGATGTCGCATTTCTGACGCGATGGAATTATTAATGCTATCCACATCATGCCGATCTATTTCGGACTCGAAACTAGTTGTCCACCATGGCGTATTATGTTAATGTTTCCGTCACCGATTCCGCTAGACTGTACAGTCTCAGGAGCTCCACTCTGAGAATGAGCACGCTTAAATGACCCATCTAAATAATCTTCTTGAACAGGTTCGCATTTCGTAGTAGATTTGTTCGGTTTCTAGTGTTTCATCCTCGGACCATGGGCGAAGTTTGAAGCATTTTATCAAACTACTATCTATAATCTCTGTGACATACTTGTTACCAAAATAAACAGATGCAATCTAACTGTATTATCAGTTTGTTTTTCAGACTTAATAAAGTACCGACCTACTGTTGTAACTTGTAACAAGGAAGCGGGCTAGATTTAGTTACAACCACATTTGTCCATCTGTATTCAGTTTTGATTTAGGCAACATACACATTGACCAAAATTATTAATTAAAAGTTAAACATAAAATGGAGTGACTTTTTTTCTGTGTAGAATGTGCTGTAGAGGATCAAAACTGGTTGTGCCTGCAATGTGGGGTGGTCAACTGTGGTCGCTACGTCAATGGCCATGCAAAGCTTCATGCAGAGGCACTGGACCACCAGCTCTGTATGAGCTGTGAGGTCTATTCCGTTTACTGGTAAATCAATCTTTATTATTTACCAGTTTAAAAGTAGTATACTATGCTAATAATAGTTTTATCTTCACTGGCTAGCAGGTTTTTTTTAGTCATAACTGTAAAGATTCATTCTTGATTTCACTGTGCAGAAAAACTAGTTTTTAAATTGATAAAAAAAATATAAAGTTATAATTAGATAGAAATTCCCTTTCTCGATTTATTTATTTCTTTATTGTTTTCAGTTACAAATGTGATGATTATGTATCAAATGATTTGAATTACAACCCAATAGATAAAATAAGACAAAGTATTATGCAACTTCGGAGGCAACATGATGTAGAAACAAATGGTAATTTGGAACAAAGTGAGGATAACAGCAAGGATGGTAGTGAGGGGGGCAGCAGTCTGGGGTCCAGTACTTCAGTATCGGATAAACCAGCATCCCCAAATGGGAGTGGGGATGACTCTAGAACTGCTGAAGCCATATCTACTGTCTCTTTTGGTGATGGGCCGAATCTTGCTCCAGAAGCCAGTGACAGTAAACCTTCAAAAAGTATTAAGGTAACATTTTCTCTTTGTGGTTAACCCTTATCACACATTTTTATGCTAAAAATAGATGAATCACTGAAAATATGTGTGATTGCTTGTTAATCATTTTCTTAACTCACATAATAAAGTAACCAATATTTATCATCTGACAATAACAAACTCGAAGTCATTTCATACCGCCACAAGACATAGTATTTAATTATAAACAGTTGTAAATATTGGTGATTCATTCCAAACAGTTTCAAGTCTTCTTTCCTTATTAGGACTATTGTTTTACAGTTGCACTGAGCACTGAGTTGTTTTCACTGGCATAAATAAACATTTTGTGTTTTTTTTTGGCCAAATAAAGAGGGAATCAAAATTAATTTGATCCATGAGTTTATAAAAGTGTAACAAACAGTAGTTTTACACTAAACTTGCTGCCTGGACAGAGGTTGTCCTGTTTCCTAGAACTCCGAGGTCCAATGTGAATGTAAACCATTGCAAGGACCCAATCAAATACACACAAAAAAATCATCAAAATCGGTCCAGCCGTTAGGAGGAGCAGTGACATATCAGAAGAATGATTTATACAGGGTGTCCAGTAAATAGTACGACATATTGCAGGAGGTGATAGCTTCGGTTTCAATGCCTTCCAACAAAAAAAAATTATGTTCAGCAATATGTTACGGATACCCTGTATAAAGATAAATAATATAATGTCATCTTACAGAACTCCGAGGAACCAGTGAGAAGTCTAAGGCCTCGTTCACGTAAACGAACGCACTCTGACGACAGCAGTTCTACAGAGAACAGCACTACACAAACGTCTAGAAATAAGGAAAAGAAAACATCACCATGCAACGGAAAGAGTCAACGAGAGAAAAAAATTGTAGGATTAAAAAATTTAGGCAATACTTGTTTTATGAATGCGGTACTACAAAGTCTTAACAATATACAGGAGTTTAGTTGCTATTTTAGTCAACTGCCTTCGCTAGAAATGAAGACAAATGGACGTAAAGTGTATCACTCGAGGAGTCACACAAGGCAAGAGATGCATGATGTTGTCATGGCCGAGGAACTGAGAAAGGTAATATTAGTAAAACCACAGAATAGTACAGAAGGCGATCTCCGCATTTTAGGTATGAAGATACACGTAGGCGGCTCTTCATGTCGGGCCAATTCAGTGAGCGTATCGTAGTCAGAAGATATACGAGTCACGCGATAGAAAGAGAGGCAATTTGTAGGTGAATATAACTGTAGGTAATTAGCGCTGTGCGTACTGAATTGCATTTTATTGTGTCGTAGCGAGAGTCTTTTTTTATTTAAATGATTTTGCGGAGTGAACCATCTGTATTAATCTATGGTAAAACAATGTATCTTTTATTGTGGATAGCCAATAAACACTTCAGTTGTTAACAGGCTAGGCAATCAAATATGAATCACTGAACAAAGTTCAGAGAAATAACATACCATAATATCACACCTTTATTGCCTGAAGGGTTAGGCAGAGGTGTACCTATAGTACACCCACATTTCGCCAGTTATGTTAAAATCCCATGTAATAGGGGGCGACCCTATTGCCAACAACCAGACACCACTCCAGACTCCAGGCTGCTACTGACAAATTCCAGATGAAAAACAAAAAACTCAATAACACTTGACCACTTGCCAGACCCGGGAATGGAACCCAGGACCTCATGCTCAGCAGTAGTGCTTGCGACCAATACAGTCAGATATAATACTGACTACAATTATCATTATTGTTCAGTGGAATATTACATCTTATTTGTATAACATCAGTCACTGTTGTAAAACGAGTTACTATTAGAATTCACAGTCTTACATTCAACGATAGTAAATTAATAAACGGTGTATAGGCATGAGTAATAGTATTATGTCTTCATAGAAAATGACCGAAAAGACGCGCTTCGAAATCGCAGTGTATATCAGTACGCAACAGTATCTAGCGTTCAGCAGTTACGCTCGGACGCAAAAGGTTTATCTACCGAGCGGACGCGGTCGTAGGTAATTATTTTAAGGTCACTTCTGAGACATAATACTGTTACTTTATTATACTGTGGTATAGATGTATAGATAGTGCAATCCACGACGACGCACCCAACTCCGCTCCGCTCCGTACTAAACTACAGCTTACAGTACAGTTATCGCGGAGTGGGGCGCGTCGTCGTGGATTGCACTATCTGTAGGTACCTAATCTCTTATTTCTTCTTTGGAAAATATAGTAGAATCTCCCATTGCAAATAAAAACTTTGCTGCAATCTAAACAAACCATGTAACTATTCCAGGTGTTGATAAACCTTAACAGTGGGTGCGGTTCTAAAGGCGCGATCTCTCCGGAATGCTTGTTCTTGGTTATTTGGAAGGTCGTGCCTCGGTTCAGAGGCTACCAACAGCAGGATGCGCATGAGTTCCTGCGTTATATGCTCGACAGGTGAGTTTTTATTACCCTAATAAAATAGCGAAGAATAGTATACTGCATAAAAAAAATAGCTTTTTTTTTGGTACAAAATAAAACTTGTATTCTTCTACTTTTCGGAGAATACGAGCGTGACATTAAGAGTGTTGATAACGCTAATTCAGAACTGAACCACTTATCTTGTACGTGTTTTTTCAATTCATAAATGATTATATACCTATAGTGCATATAGTACATTAATAAGCAGGGGCCGTTCGGGCCGCTGCCCCGCTCCTTAGAACTAGGCAGTTTTGTTTTTTTGCGCGAACGGTTAAATATCCGATTAAAGATTTTGAAATTGGTTTGAAAATCAATTTCAGCAGCAGAGGCTTGCAGTTTCGATCGTCTCTAGTAATATTATTCGGTTGTGTACAGGGTGGCACATTTACATCGGTCAGTATGGGAAAGTCTGAAACTATAAGACATACGAAGATCTCTTCTTAGGAACCATGTCATCGATTTTAGTAACAAGAAAATCTGCATTCATACATTAAACAAAAAAAACTTTTATTCAGCTTGGAAATCGAACCCGGACGTTTTGAAAAATAAAACTAATACTATTTCTATTTCGATATCGATTGTGTAGGTCTTAAGCAGTAAATATTACTATGAAACATGATGTCTAAAATAAATAAAATTCATTGTTTTCATATCCTTTAATTTTTTTAGTTAGTTTTCGAAATTACCACAATTTTTTTCAATACAACATTCAACTCGTTTAAGTAGTTAAGAAGAACAACTGCGGTCACACAAACAGACAAAAAGCTGCTTTTATGTAAGATATGAACCTAGATGATGGGTGTACATGTTTTCTGGCTAGATTTTTAGTAATAGTATCCCGTGTGTGCGGAGCCTTTGGCCCAGCTACTTTTATATAATTGTGTATGATTTCACGCGCATGCAGGCTGCACACGGAGCTGCAGCAGCTGCAGCCGGCGGACGCCAGCGGGCCGCGCGCGCCCGCCTCCATCGTCACGGCCGTGTTCGGGGGCACGCTGCAGAGTGAAGTACGACAACTCCTTCCTTACTGCTCACTTTCGCTATAAAACTCAAAGCTTCTAAGCCCAGTGGTTTAAGCTGTGCGTTGTCTGTCAGTGAATAAAATAATTTATGATTTTTATGTTGTAACCATCTTACCTTAAAGGTCTAAAATAGGAGTGCATGGTTATCAAACAATGTTCGTGTTCTGCTCAAGACTGGCTTAGACTGATATAATATTATGTGCCTGACACTCACATACGAAATTGCTCCGATGCGACGGCGAACCCGTATCCATGCCTCGTTTTTGATGATCGGCGGGTGTGTGCCAACCCTGCAGGGCCGGTGCAAATTACACCGTCTCATTTTCGTGAATAGTATTATGTAATAACTCTCATACTCTTATTTCTAGGTGCGCTGTTTAGCATGTGGCACAGAGAGCAAAAAGTTCGATCCATTCTTGGACCTTTCGCTAGAGTTGCCGGAAACCGGGCGACACGACGCGCCCGTCGCCCTTGCCGACTGTCTATCGAGCTTCGTACAGGTAAATACGTTGTTTTTTGTTTGAGAATTTATTTAAATTCGATTGTAATCGAATTTACATGACATGTAAATTCGATTATATAAACACTCAAATGTAAGTAAACGTTTTTGGTTGTACTGAAGGCTATCCTCAAAATACTTGGTCAGATGTAAAAAAAACTGACCACAGGCCAGTTTTTTTTTACATCTGAAGGGTTCCGTATTAAGAATGAGCAAAAAATTCAGATAAAAATATTTCTTGTATGGGGAATCCCCTTTAAATATTTTATTATTTGTTGTTATAGCGGCAATAGGAATAGACAATCTGTTAACATTTCAAGTGTACCTATTACGGTTCATGTGAGAAACAGCCCGCTGACAGACGACAGCGAAGGCTTAGTAATAGGGTTCCGTTTGCCATCCTTTGGGTACGGAACCCAAAAAAATATATTTTATGTATATCCATTTTTTTTTTTTTTTTTTTTTTATATTTCATCCTGACCTGCTGCAGCTTTGCCACTCCAAGAAGTCATGTTTTCTTTAAAGTAAGTTATCTGTAGTCTAATGTTTAATTTCTGTTTTCAGGTAGAAGAATTAGCAGACACGGAACGTTATTTCTGCAGCAGTTGTAAGAGCAAACAGAAGTCGACCAAACAGTTCTGGATACGCCGACTACCCAACGTACTGTGCCTACATCTCAAGAGATTCAGATGGCATAACTATTTCAGGTTAACATAACAATATTTTATGTATTCAAAAACGAATAAAAATAATTTATCCAAGGGTCGGTTTGACGCAACTACAATATTCATCAATAATTTCAAAAATGGAATAAAAGTTCTGGCGAGCACAACAAAAGAGTGTTGCCATAGTTTAGGTCCATAGACAATTTATTTTTCGACTTAAATCGGTGTAAAAAGACGCTTTATAATGGGTCAGTGTGCAAAGATCTAACGCTTTTTACACCGTTTTTCACAAAAAACAGTTTTAATGTTATAAATTAACTTAAAATACTTTCATAACTCTTGTACCGTATGCATCCATAAGCTCAATGCTTTGCGTAAGATACATTTCATGCTGCCATAGGCATCGATGCTTCACACCAAAAATAAAAGTGATTTCCCAGCAATAATTTTTGCTCAATGTTACTTAGTTTGATGTATACTTAGTCTGGCCATAAATACTGTTACAATAAAAAATAAGAAAGATATTACATTTGAATTGGGAATCTGTCATTTTTATACGACTGTTCATCGAGTTTTCTAATTTTGGCGCCAATACATTGTACCTTATTTTGCGATATTAAAATGGAGTGAGGTGATAAAGAGAACCGAATCGATGTGATTGCATTACACAAGTTGGTATGGAGCCAAATGCAATTTTTTAAACTCTCCATACGTTTGGTATTAGCCAAATGTTTGTGTACCGGGCTATTAATAGGTACAATGAGACCTCCTCTGTTTGTGAAAAAGATCTGGCCGTCCACGTAGTGTTCGTAAGAAAAAGGTGGTCAAAGCAGTAAGGGAAGGAATTCGAAGAAATCCTGTCCGAAAGCAAAAGATTTTATCTCGGGAGATGAAGATAGCACCCAGAACCATGTCGCGTATTTTAAAAGATGACTTAGGACTTGCAGCTTATAAGAGACACACTGGTAATTTTTTAACTGATAATTTAAAAAAGAATTGGGTGATAAAATCGAAACAACTACTGAAGCGGTACGCAAAGGGACATCACAGAAAAAAACTGTTTACGGATGAGAAAATCTTTACAATTGAGCAACATTTTAACAAACAAAATGTATTTAAGCTCAAAGCTCTAAGGAAGCTTCCCAATTAGTCGACAGAGTGCAACGTGGGCATTATCCGACTTCAGTGATGGTTTGGTGGGGTGTTAGCTATGAAGGAGTGACAGAGCCATATTTTTGTGAAAAAGGTATCAAAACATCGGCACAAGTGTATCAAGATACCATTCTTGAGAAGGTAGTTAATCCCCTTAACATCACCATATTCAATAACCAAGTATTGTCCTTCCAACAAGACTCGGCGCCGGGTCATAAAGCTCGGACCACGCAGTCTTGGTTGGAAGTGAACGTTTCGGACTTCATCAGAGCTGAAGACTGGCCGTCGTCTAGTCCCGATCTTAATCCGCAGGATTATGATTTATGGTCAGTTTTAGAGAGTACGGCTTGCTCTAAACACCATGATAATTTGGAGTCCCTAAAACAATCCATACGATTGGCAGTGAAGAATTTTCCCATGGAAAGAGTGCATGCTTCTATTGATAACTGGCCTCAACGTTTAAAGGACTGTATTGCAGCCAATGGAGACCACTTCGAATAAGCTTTTTATATTTTAAATTGTTTTATATTTATGTATTAAACTAACACACTGTAAAAGTAATAAATTTAATTTGCAATAAAAAATAAAAAAAATCTTCATGACAATATTTATGGCAAGACTAGGTAGAATACGCAGATAACGGCTATGTGATGGGTCTTTTTACACCTTGTATTACGGTTATAAAATGTTGTTTTTAGAACTAAGGTGGACACGAGCATATCGTTTCCGCTGCGCTCGCTGGACATGTCCCGCTTCGTGCTGAGCAACGTGCCCGACACGCGCCGCTCCGGCCTCGGCAACAACCTGTACGACCTCGCCGCCGTCATCGTGCACCACGGCTCGGGGTACGCACTTCACTACTATAAAGCTTGGTGCAGACTAGCGCGACGCGACACTGGCTATTGTTATACCGTGAAGTTTTCTTGGAATTTGTATTGTTCGAGTCGCGTCGCGCCGTCGCGTCGCGCTGGTCTGAACGAGGCTTAATGCGCCTCGGCAATCATCGTCTATCTTCGGAAATGCGAAGGCGCGACGATGAAGAGGAAATAGTTTTTTTTATATTGTTCGGGAAATGAAAGGACATGGTAAAAAATGGCCTATGAATCAACACGTATGAAACCTTTACTATAATTACTAGTTTATTTTATAATTTACATTAAAATTATTACTATAAAACGGACACTTCATAATTATTTTCGAAAACATTTTTAAAAAGTAATCATTTGGTTTTATTCCCCAGCGCCATTATTTTTTGTTTCAATTTGACATTTTGAATAGGCTCACTCAGCGCTTGATCTATGAATAGGGTTTTTATTTACCAACAAAATAAAGCGGCTGAAAGCGCTGTGTGAAACGAGCAACATCGACTGACAGTCGATGAATTGACAGATGACACTTTGACATTTGCTAGTAAAGACAGTGTCATCACTCAGAGTACATTTTTATATTGGTCATAACTACAAATAAATTAGTGTAGAAAAATAATGGTTCGGACTCGTTCCAATGTAAATGTAAATCCAATTTATTTTCACAAATAATCGCTAAGTTTATATGTTTCTATTGACCTAATTATAACCCCAAAATCCGAAAGTGTTTTTGATTTTTTACAATTCTCAGAAGTGTTCGTCATTTTAATTTAATTTCAATCGTTTCAATGCGTTATTTAGAACACAGAAAGTAAATACACGTGTCTGTTGGTTCTTAGGCGAACGATGTATGGACGCCGAACAATGTCCTTTTCGTTTAAGTTCACGAACGAATTGTTGGGTTATACAGAAGTAATATGCCGATCGTTAGTAGAACACGACATTTATTCTCAACAGAGATAATAAGTTACATGGTCAGACAAAAGTAACTAAGAAAGTCAACCGCATACAGTAGTAGTGTCGGAATTGCTTTTGTGTTACCATAGACTATAATCACCGCTGACATTCTCGATAGGTTTGGTTCAATAATGTCTTACTTTTAAACTAGTATATGTTAGTATATTATTGAGTTGAATCTGATATGGATTCTATGCCCGACATTTAAGAATTAGAATCATCAGTAACCTTCTGTCTCCACAGCGCCGGCTCGGGTCACTACACGGCGTTCGCGATCAACGAGGAGCAGTGGTTTCACTTCAACGACCAGTCGGTGCGCGCGGCCGACGCCGCAGCCGTGGGCGGCTGCAAGCCCTACATCCTGTTCTACGGGCGCCGCGACCTGGCCCCGCCCGCCACGTGACGCGCCGCGCGGGCCTCACACGCGGCCGTGGGCGGCTGCAAGCCCTACATCCTGTTCTACGGGCGCCGCGACCTGGCCCCGCCCGCCACGTGACGCGCCGCGCGGGCCTCACACGCGGCCGTGGGCGGCTGCAAGCCCTACATCCTGTTCTACGGGCGCCGCGACCTGGCCCCGCCCGCCACGTGACGCGCCGCGCGGGCCTCACACGCGGCCGTGGGCGGCTGCAAGCCCTACATCCTGTTCTACGGGCGCCGCGACCTGGCCCCGCCCGCCACGTGACGCGCCGCGCGGGCCTCACACGCGGCCGTGGGCGGCTGCAAGCCCTACATCCTGTTCTACGGGCGCCGCGACCTGGCCCCGCCCGCCACGTGACGCGCCGCGCGGGCCTCACACGCGGCCGTGGGCGGCTGCAAGCCCTACATCCTGTTCTACGGGCGCCGCGACCTGGCCCCGCCCGCCACGTGACGCGCCGCGCGGGCCTCACACGCGGCCGTGGGCGGCTGCAAGCCCTACATCCTGTTCTACGGGCGCCGCGACCTGGCCCCGCCCGCCACGTGACGCGCCGCGCGGGCCTCACACGCGGCCGTGGGCGGCTGCAAGCCCTACATCCTGTTCTACGGGCGCCGCGACCTGGCCCCGCCCGCCACGTGACGCGCCGCGCGGGCCTCACACGCGGCCGTGGGCGGCTGCAAGCCCTACATCCTGTTCTACGGGCGCCGCGACCTGGCCCCGCCCGCCACGTGACGCGCCGCGCGGGCCTCACACGCGGCCGTGGGCGGCTGCAAGCCCTACATCCTGTTCTACGGGCGCCGCGACCTGGCCCCGCCCGCCACGTGACGCGCCGCGCGGGCCTCACACGCGGCCGTGGGCGGCTGCAAGCCCTACATCCTGTTCTACGGGCGCCGCGACCTGGCCCCGCCCGCCACGTGACGCGCCGCGCGGGCCTCACACGCGGCCGTGGGCGGCTGCAAGCCCTACATCCTGTTCTACGGGCGCCGCGACCTGGCCCCGCCCGCCACGTGACGCGCCGCGCGGGCCTCACACGCGGCCGTGGGCGGCTGCAAGCCCTACATCCTGTTCTACGGGCGCCGCGACCTGGCCCCGCCCGCCACGTGACGCGCCGCGCGGGCCTCACACACGACACCACGTTTAAAAGGGCGAAGTTGATAATTAATTACTACGGTACCCTCAATTTTCATCGTTCGAACAAGGTCATGCAAACGTATAGATCGTCTAATTTGAAATAGGGTATTACACCCATTTTTGAAGTGTCTCAATTATATTCTATAGTGCAAATGAACCACTAAAAAATTCAATTTTTTTTTATTCAATCGTTAAGTGCCATAAAAATGCATTTAAATTTTGCATTTTCAAATTTCGCGCGTAATTTAGAGAAAACGCTGGACGCAGTGGATGCCTTATTGCTTTGTGGTCATGACGTCAGTTGGCTGTGTAAACAAATGCAGTGATATTTTAAAAAAATTGTAATAAATTTTTGTTGTCTCCTTTTACAAAACCGTCCTCCATGGTATTATTTCAATAAAAATTACGTTGGTTACGAAAATAATAAAAAAAGCCTTTATAGATTAAAGGTACGCTGATAGTTGACAGTTAACACTTCCTAAGTTTACATAGCCGTATGACGTAATAACATGGCGACTACTATCTAATGGTGTTATGAAACAGATTAAAAAAGCTGAAACCTTTGAAATGAATTTTAAAATTTATTTTGCTGTTTTAAGATTTTTTCTCATATAGAGTAAAACACCCTATTGCGCGACGCTCCACTCGTATATGCGAAGTATATATCGTTCTGTTCGTCATGGGGTATTCAGGGCCAGTTACCATAGTTGAATAACAAATGACGGTGACGAACTTGAGTGGCGAGAAGCGCAATTTTAAACTAGGCGATCTGTACTCTTTCATAAGTTTTTCGTACGAACTTGACTCTGGGTTAGGTAGGGTTGCACTCCGCGTATCATAATTATTTTTTTATAATAGCGTGACGCGCGGTACTATTGTCAGCAGTACACAAGAAATAGTTTGGACCTCCGTCACAATAAAAAAACAGGAAATACAAAGAACGGATCATACCTGTGTACTTGCATTGCGTGAAAGTCGCGTGACAAAGCAAAAGTCCTGCAGTGCGTTCATTATAACTTGACTTGAATTATTTGCAGTCTAAAGCGCATTATTCACGATACATCTTGCTGTACGGCCCGCCAAGTGTTTCATCTTCATTCAGTCGTTTTTCGTCACGAACGATGCACGACGAAAAACGACTGAATAGTTTCGACATAATATGTCGATAATTATTATTAACATGCGACCCGCCCTTGCTTCGCAAGGGTGCAATGTATTGATGCACACGTCAACATGCTAATGTTCATACGGGTTTTTTTTTTTTTTGGGTGGGAAATCATCTTATAACTTCTCCCGCTCTGGGCGGAGCGGGAGGGCGTGTCAGACTCTTACCGACTAAAACCCACCCGTGTTCCTTCAGTTGCCTGTGCAATGCCAGGGGACCACGGTATCCCTTTCGGACTTTCCCGCAACCCCGGCAGGCAATGGTCCCATCGGACCCTTTCACTTTTTTTTATTTTATTTAATTGTATCGCCGTGTGGCCTTACAATTAAAAAAAAACAAAAGTGGTGGTGGATGGTCCCACCATTTTGTTGAACCGGATATATGAAAAAAATTGTGAGTCCTTCTCAATTTGTGGAGTTTGGACCTCCAAATACATAACCACCACCACACTGTCATCAAACTTTATTGACCCCTGTCAATCATGGCGCCACGCCGCGCGCCATCAGCCATAATTATTTTGCTGCGCGTAATTTTAAATCTGTGATATCTTTTATAGTATTCATTTAAATGATGTAATGTCCTATTTTAATCTTAATAAAATGGCCAATTTTAAAAACATACCTTATCGGATAAGGATTAATAAAATACCGGTCAAAATAGCTTCGGAAATAACATTTTTTTTAAATTCTGAAAGATAAAAAAGGTTACCTTAGAAGATAGACATGCTATCGCGGACTTTACTATTGATTTTGTTAAGATATACAACCCAGTAGAACATAATTTTATCTATCTGTAACGGTTTAGTCAGTGCACGCCAATGTAAGCGCTCATAAAGTGCCTTTTTCACGACTTGCTTTAGAACGTCAAGTTTCAATACTACGTTTACGTTTATTATAAAAGAATTATTTATGTATAAATCTTTCGAAATACATGTTGAAAACCGGATCAAAATCCGTTGCGTATATTAGAAGAACAACGCGGACATACAGACAAACGTGAAAAGCAACTTTGTTTTATAATATAAGAGATCGCTTGCTGGATTTGCACTGGCTGCACACATGATAGTGTGTATGCTACGTCCAGCACCGTGGCCTTGGCGGGATGTACAGGAAGATGGATCGTGAATAAGGCGCTTTAGTTTCAATGAGTTCAAAATGGCGAATGACAGAACATTACTACCAATCACATGATTGCAAAATTCAGTGCTATCAATCGCGCCACGCGTCAAGTTATAATGAACGTACTTTATATTCGTCACGTCGAATTTAACTGAAAATACTTCAGAAAAGTTAATAAACCCTTATTTTTCACCTGCAATAAAACAAATTGACACGGAAAACTAGGCCTTATTGTAGCTGTAACTAGGTCAATAAATCAACAAAACCATGGAGTTATATTTAATGTCTGTTAGATAGATACATATACCGAGTTAGAAGACGACATTGTGTGATCACCAAACCACTGCGATCAAGTATGATGGTTTTAAAGTTTAACATTTGAGCATTTTAAAATTAAATCATGTAATTATATATTTACCCTCGATTATTTAAATTATTGATATATACAATTTAAGTCCATATTATGGCGGCATTCCTGTGTGTATCATTGAGCAGGTCTCAGTGATTTTGTACGTTTAATATTATTTCTTTTAATATAATTATAGGTCTTATAAGAAAAAGGGCGTGCCCTACGTATAGTGAAGTCAGATTAGTGTGGATGTCATCTGAAATGAAATCGCTCCGCAATGTATTTGCTAGTTGCGACCTTTTTCACTACGACTGCAGATTTTGTAATGTATTTCATCAAATTTTTAAATATATTAATGTAATATGGCGCATAAACGTCCCATTTACCTGAAGCACTATATTTTGGTTCTAATAGTGTTTCACATTTTGCTAAACAGTACATCAATATACATTTTTGAATAATAAAAGAAGATTCTTTCGTTCTAGATAAATACTAGTGATTGGACATTAGCATAGCTGAATAAAGATGGTTCACACCGCATTTTAGGTATGAAGATTTACAAGTACGCGGGGGCTCGTCTTTTCGGGCCAGTTCAGTAAGCGTAATGGAGTCGGAAGATATAAGAGTTACGCGATAGAAAGAGAGGCAACTTCCACTTGAATATTTGAACTGTAGGTAATAGCGCTGTGCGACCTGAATTGCACTTTATTGTGTCGTAGCAAGTCGTTTTTTTTATAAATGATTTTGTGAAGTGAACCATTTGTATTCATCTGTGACATTAGTAAAGTTTCGATGTATTTACGTATAATGTACCACTTTCCTTGCTTCCTATAGTTGATACAAATATTACGTTAAAAATATAATAAATACTCATACAAATTAAATAGTTTATGCATTTGTTGATGAATTTATATAATATAGAATTTGAGCTTGTCATGCAAATTATATGATGGGATGAATTTCTGAATAAAATAATTATGTATTTAACGTAAAGGCGTTATATTGTTTTGCTGACCTCATGACGGGTACCGAAATGAATGCCATAGTAACGATGCATTTCACATTATGATTAGTATATGAAACTGGGATTTTTGTTTAGTTAAGACTGTCCGTTAGCAGTACCAATTTGTATGATACTTTACATTCCTTATTCCGCATCCGCTTGATCTACATCGATTATATAGTAAAGTTCGAAATTATTGATATTGTAAAATAAAAACCACAGAACTCATGGTTCCATGACCTTCCGGCGCATTGAAAATGACTTTATTTTCATTAAGGCACTTAAAAATCTCCGGAAAGGTGTCTCCGAAAGGGGTTAATATCTATCCTTAATTATAATCCTATCGAAACCAGAATGGTATAATTTTGAAGCCCTTTAAATTCTCCAGGATATTTTTTTAAAATTTTTCCTTTAACTCTTTTCGTTTTTAAGAAGATATGATTCTTTGAAAAAGTCCAAAAAGGAACGGTCAAAAATTGCCTTCGTTGTCACTAGTACCATTAACAGTTCCATGATGGAACTACTGATTGTTTTTTTTTATCACTAGTTCCATTTTAAAAGGATCTGAAAATAATGGAACTAATGGCGTTTTCCTATTATACAAAAAAAATTATGAACATTTTATAAACATTTTTTTTGTAGTATTGTAGCCCTTTAAGTAACGCATCTTTTGATACCATTGTCATTTCTCTATCTTAATAATTCTGGACTATCCTCCGGCCGCACTTTTCTTGAAAACGGGTTACCCTACTGAAGCGACCGAAAAAGCATTTTCAATGCTAAAAGATTCCATGTCAACCAATTTCACTTGCATTTTGTCAAATCTTATCAATCGACTTATACTGAGCGGGTGTGGTCACACTTTGATTGGATGGATTGTAAGTTTTTTTTTAAATATATGACATTTATTTTAATAGTGAGTCGTGACGTTTTGAGGGTTGGTACGTTGTCAGGTTAAATATGCTACGTTAAATATATATAAACCTAATTATAATTTGGCAAAAATTAAGCAGGAATTCATCTTACGATCACTCACACTTTGACAGTAAAACGACACTTATGCGCTATTACAATAGGGCATGGTCTGGTCGTTTGTGTGTAAAACATTGTGATAATGTAATCTGTATGTATGAAAACTGCTGATTTATTGTGTCGTGAACTCTTTTTTGCAAAGTACCTTTAAATAGCAGGTTTATTTTATATAAGTACTTCAATTACTGGAAGTTGATAGTGATTGAATTTAATAAATTCGCCAATTGAAAACAATCGCGTAGTTTTATTTCATTTTTATTTGATTCTATTTAAAACAGTTTATACTGTTAATGAAGCGTTTGTACCACGGCTTGCGATTTTTAGCATTATTGGAATTTGACATTCGTATTGACGATGGACGCTCAGCTGTTTCTGCATAATCGGCCCACGAGGATGGCACTAGCAACGGTGCGTTATTTTTCAGCCATGTTCTATCGGCATCTTTTTTAGCCAATTTTAATTGGTCAGTGTCATAATCGTAAGAAGCAGTTTCTTCCTCTATCTTTTGTTCACGTTCCCAAGCTTCGGGAGATATTTCTTTAAATCGTTGTTCAACAACGACTCTGTCTCCAATTCTACGCATGTGGACGCGTTGATTAAAATCCATGGTTTCATATATGTGAGGTCCGCCTAAGCATAAAACTTGCTGGGTTTGTCCAAATTTCATATGGTCTCCTCGATCTAGCGCATCACCTTTAATGTCAGTTGGGTCACATTTTAATAAAGCAATTGGACTTTTTTTCTCAGTGTTTGATTTTAAGATTACATTTGCGCTGTTTGGCGTCCCTAAAGACCTTTTTTCTGGAGTTTTCTCATTAACGCTTAAATGGACATCGACGTCAACTTGTAGTCTTAAAGCGTTGTCTTGGTCAGACCTGTCTTGTTCCTCTTGTTGGTTACTTTGTTCAATTGGGAGTGTCTCTAGGTTTAGAAGGCTTCCCACCCATTTATCTCCCTGTTCATTCGATCTTCGTCTTTTTTCTCTAGGTGACAACGCCATCCAATTAACGATGTTCGTAGACTTTTCCAGTTTACGACCCGATGTCAGCTCTAATTTCTCAGTTTCAGTCATAAACCAACTATTTCTTTGTTTTTGAAACCTAGTTTTAAGTGATTTGTACGATGGATTAGGCGAAGCTTGCTTGTTGGGTTCAGAAACTTCACTAACTGTCGACAAAGTCGGACCCAGCGTTAGATTCAGTCTAGGTATGAAAGTAGGAGGGATCGGCGATCCTAATCGACAGTTATTTGTACTTTTATCCTTAGTTTTTTCTTCATCTCTCTCTGTAGAACTCGAAGTTGAATTAAATGATATTTCTTTTGTGGCTGGGTCGTTTAATTCATAATCATCTGCAAGTAAATGTTTGTTTTTAAACGAATAAATCCAAATTGTACGTGTTTCTTGGTCTAATTCAGGGTCATAAGTGATGATTTCTTCTTCGTAAGGAGGTTTACTTGCGTCAAAGTTATTAGATTCCATGTTTATCTCCTCGGAAGTTATTAAATCAATGTCTGCGTCTGAGGAAGTATCGGAATTAAAGTTTTTGTTAATCATGGTAAAGCAATTTACTTGATGATTAAATAATTGACTGTCCTCAATATACTGATTTTCTACGATATCGGAATAAAAATTATTATTAATAAAGTGATTGCTCGTGTTTGTTGCAGAGTTTTTAGTTTGAAAATGGTTCAAGCGTCGTTTTTCTCTTGCTCTGTTATTTATTTTGTAATTATCTTCTATCTGTTGAAGCTTCTCATTGTTTGTGAAGCTCCAGGCATGGTTCAAAGGAGTGTCCAAGATTTCGGCTGTTGAAGGATCAAATTCATCGGAAGTATTAAGTTCAATGATCTCTACAGCCGTGGGCTCATCTTGCAGCCATATTTGACCAACAAGAATCTCAGGGCTTACAGCGTTTAGATGGGTAAGCGTGCGGTTCACATCTGAAAATATAAGAAAAACAACATTATGGTGTACAGGGGTATAGCATTACAGATAGTGCCATCCGCGAAGACGCGCCCCACTATTCTTCCTAATCGCTTACAGTACAGTAATCTCGTTTAGAAAGAAGAGTGCGGCTCGTCTTCCTGGGTGGCACTATTTATACTTATCAGATCACGTTATATCTATTTACTTTAAAGTAAGTACTTGTTCGTTAGCTTAGAATAATAAATAACATAGGTAACTACGTATACAGTTCTAAAAGACCTTGTAGGACATTGAGGTCTATGTAGAAAAAATGATTTAAAGAGTACCTAATATCAAATACAATAGAACTATGCAAAAGGGCCAAGATCTCTCATTGCAGCACTAAATATTCATGTAGAGTCCAATCTTATAGCTAGTCTCAAAAAAGGCTTTTAGGTTAGTAAGGCTTGTAGGTATGGGTGTAGGGGGCATAGGTATAAATTGGTCCCATCCACAGACTACATTGGTCCCATCACACTGCATTTGATTCCTGAAGCGAGGATACCTACTTATGGGAAAAGCGATGATGATAATGACACAAAAACCGCTTACGATTAAAAGAGTTATTGGCATTAACTTTTTTACACATTTGAACTCTTTTCATAATTGTTCCCGAATTATTAATTCGTATTATTTTATACAGATCGTTATCAATAGGTTTACGTTGACATTCAACTTACCTATTGTCAATTTTTTATTTTTCCTTTTTAGGGTAGATCACTCAGTGGGGTAGATACATGCTACCAACCTACATACACATAAAAGCGGTATCTACTTAACTACAGGAGAGCCTTAGAGCCTGTGCACACGATGCGTTGCGGCGTCGCACCGTAAAGATTTCGCCGCATTAGCAGTCATGCGGGTGCTGCGGCGCCGCGCCGCAGTGGCACCGCGCTGCAACGCGCGTAAATTTTCATCTGTCAAACATCTGTGTTTTTGACAACGCACAAACAACTGAGCGGTGCCGCTCCGGTGTAGCGGTGTCGCAACGCGTACACCCTTCCCCGCCTCGTCTCGCGGGCTGCAAGTCCGGTGTACGTGCGGTACGACGCCAGAACGCACCGTGTGGCATACCATGGATAATTGTACCTATGTAGGACGCCGCAGCGACACTGCTCCGGAGCACAGTGTTTTATGAAGACTATTTTTCGGATATTGCTTTTTTATATAAAAAACTGATAGTTTAAGTTATTTAAGGTAGATGGCGCTAGCTGTCATGTAAACATTGCGCTCCCGTTGTAAAATTCTTTAAAATTATTATTTGGACAGTATCAACTTAAATACGTCATAAAAATCAAGAAAATAGTACAATACGTCTCTGAAAGTGTTTTCCCAACAAATTATTCACTGTGAACTATGTAAACTAAACTTACAAATGTGGACAAAATTTTGTGATAAAACAGTTTTGTGTGTGGTATTTATGACTTTTATGAAATATATACCGCCAAATACAAATCTAATAAACGTTTGACATACAAAATATAAACAATAACAATGAAAAAAGTGATTCAACAAAAAGTGACAGTGAAAAAATATTTCAAATCGTTCAAATTACAACTGACTTCTTTAACGAACTTTTTTTATTTGGAAGAGCCTACTGTTCAACAATTTCGATCACATACGTAATAGTCACAGTAGCGAGTACGTCATACAGTCTACATGTTACTCGGGTAGCCTGTGACTCGAGTTCGATTCCCACAAACGGTTTCACTTTTTGGAATGTTTGCGAATTAGACAATTTGTCTGACAAACAGGCAAAATATTAAAGAATCCAAAAGTAAAACTGACGGAACTGCTTAGAATTTAACATAACATCACGCCTTGTGTTCCCCGAAGGGTGCGACAGAGGTGTAGTATACGTGCAGAATTGATTGGCGAAAATAATTAAATTAAGTAAAATAATTAAATAGTAATAAGCAAGATAGCATAATAAAATTACTATCATGGGGGATGAACACGTAACGATGAGAAATAAGGATCTTCGTTCCAAAAAACAAATCCAGTCTACCTCGTTCTCAGAAACGTCACTTTTCGATGCTACAGTTATGAGTATGCCAGAAACTTCACTGCCAGACGATGAAACCATTATGACGCTACAGGAAGAGATCAATGATCTAAGGATTAAGTTGCAAAGCGCCAATCAGGAAGTTGACAACTTACTCTCTGAAAATATAAATTTAAAGTTAGACCTGGATAAATGTAATCGTGTCATAGAATTATATAAGAAGGTGGGTGCAGGAGAAGCCAAGTGTGCCACTCCAGGTTCTAAACGAAAGGTTTCAAACACGAAACTCCAAGTGAGTAGCCTAACGTCAACCCCAATAAATAAATCTTTTGGAAATAAATCTACATGCCGAATAAAAACTTTGAATAAGGAGACCCAAACCAGTAATCTCACGGCTCAAACGCCAGCAAAATTGAAACGCCAAACATCGACAGCAAGTATTAATAAACAACTAAGAACGGAAAATGCATGCAAACAAACACAAACTGATGTAAATATTAGCAATACTACTCCCTTATATCAAGACAGCAAAACTGAAAAAACCAAAACTGTTGCACCAACAAAACAAGTTATTAATAATTCGTACAACAGTAATTTAAAACGTAGCAAAATTTGCATCTTAAGCACCGACAATAGGAATAATTTGCTTGACATTGCAGAAAAAACTATTGATAAATGTGGACTTTGCCACTACATAACACCTCATAGAAATGTCCAAGCTCTCCTGGAAGGCATCAAAGAAAAACTGGCAAACTTCACCATGCTGGATTACTGCATCATATTGATTGGTTGTGAGGACTTCAAAGTTACATGTAAATATTATGACAGTATTTTATTAATAAGACAAGTCTTACAAGAAATCACAAATACAAACATAATTATATGCACACCAACGTACAAATTTTTCACTAATAATTACTTATTCAATTCGAGAGTGGAAACTTTCAATAACTTGTTATATTTGGATACAGCTACTCATGGACATGCCTTTTTTCTGGATAGTAACAAGAATTTAAGTTATGATGATACCATGTTCAATAGACGCACGGGCATGATAAATGACTCCGGAATGAAATCAATTTTTAATGATATTTATAATATGATTGTTTATATTCGAAGTGTCAATACTGAGTATGAAATAAGTGGACTTGACATAAATGACAAAATGCATCTTAATGACAACTCGAATAAGTTTAAGACAATAACTGCGACTAGTACAGAGGGACAAAACTCGCAGTTTTTTCTGTAATACCCTCAATATTCTACACCAAAATATTGCCGGTTTGCTGAACAAATCGGACTTATTGACTATTCAATTAAAAAACCTTGAAAATCAAGGAACTATTGTAGACGTTCTCTGTATAACTGAACATTTTATTGCTTCTGGCCATGAAAGTTTATTGTACCTTCCTGGTTTCCAACCCGCCGCTATCTTTTGTCGTAAAACAAATCGCGGTGGGACTTGTATTCTAGTTAGAACTGGGCATCAATATAAAGAACTGCCAGATATTGCTAAGCACTCAGTTTCAGGCGTTTTTGAAATTTGTGGAATTGAATTGATAACTCATTCTATTATTGTAATTTGTGTTTATAGAATTCCTAAATACAATTATTTGATTTTTTATGATAAGCTTGACATTGTTTTGAATAAGTTATGTTTGTTGAATAGGAAAAAAATTGTTTTATGTGGCGATTTAAATATTGATACATTAAAAAGGAATAGGATTACTTTGGAACTAGAGAATTTTCTACTGAGTTACAACTTGACATTAGAAATAAATCAACCTACCAGGCTTAGTAGTAACACATGTATCGATCATTTTGCGCATAACATACGAAGAGGATGTAAAGCTGAAATTATAGATCTCATCCTTTCTGATCACACGTCACAAATACTCAGGGTACCCATAAAGAGAATATGCCGCTTAAAATTCTGGAAAATGGCAAAAAAAAAACTACTGCACAGAGAACCTCAAAAAATTCCGAGAATGCATTCAAAGTTTAACTTTTAAGGATGTATATGAAAGTAACGATGCCAATATAGCTTACAAATTATTTTATGAAACGTTCTCCCTATTCTACAAACTTTGCTTCCCTGATAAAATAATAACTATCCATACTAATAAAAAAGTAAAATGGATATCGCGCGGCATAAAAAGCTGTAGTAAAAAACAACGAAAATTACTGTGGGCATACAGACTAAATCCTGTATTAAGGAATAAAAGCAACTTTAAAAAATACTCTTTACAATATAAGAAAATTATAAGACTAACACAGCAAGCTCAAAATGATTACTTCATAAAAACCTCGCAGAATAAGTCGAAAGCTACATGGCAACTAGTTAATAGACCAAGAAATAACTCACCTAAGGAGCAAATTATGACCATTAATAAATGTGACCTGACCTTTTCAAAACCTATTGACATTGCAAATGCATTTAATAATTATTTCATAGATGACATTGAGAATAATATTAAAACTGATATGGAATTTGACAATACATTAGGCAATATGACAAGGCAATCAATGTTTATGCAGCCTGTTCTATCAACCGACATTGTTTCTGCTATAAGATCACTTAAAAATACAAGTACTGTAGGATTTGACGGTGTGTCAACAAAGGTGATAAAATTTGTAAATGAACTCATAGCACCCGTATTAGCGCATATTATGAACCTTGGCATTGTTGACGGAGTTTATCCAGAAGACTTGAAGAAAGTTATTATTAAACCACTTCATAAAAAAGATAATAAAACTGATATGAAGAACTATAGGCCCATAGCTAAAATTTCTGTATTTTCCAAAATTTTCGAAAAAATTATTTATAAGTCTCTGTATTGCTATCTAAATAAATTTAACTTATTATGCAAGGAACAAAATGGCTTCAGAAAGAATACCACGATCAACATGGCTATTTTTAATTTTTTACGTAGCGTTATGTTAGCAGTAGACCAAAAGGCCCCTATTTGTGCTATTTACACAGATATGACTAAAGCCTTCGATTACGTAAATCACGACGTCTTACTAGACAAATTGCGTAGCTACGGTATCAGAGGTAACATTTTGAAACTATTTGAATCCTATCTCTCCAACAGAATGCAATGTACAGAGATTGCGAGAGTATGTGAAAAAACAAAATTTGAAAAGAGTTTTTTATCTCATTCAAGATTGATAAAGTTTGGTGTCCCACAGGGTAGCGTCCTTGGGCCACCACTTTTTTTAGTCTATATAAATGATCTGCCAAGGGTGACTCAACATCAAATGGTGATGTTTGCAGACGACAGTACTGCCATAGTGAAATGTGTTGATAGCAATATTTATCAAGATGACATAAATAATACATTATCGGACATAATTAATTGGCTTAATAAAAATAATTTAGTTATAAACTTAAAGAAAACCAAAATAATGCACTTTCACCAAAGAACTCCAGTACCAAAAGTAAATATCAGACATAATAACTGTGACATTGAAGAAGTTAAAGTAGCAAAATTCTTAGGTTTATTTCTTGATAACCAACTGAACTGGAAGGCCCACATAGATGACCTAAGTAAGAGAGTAAATAAATCAGGATACGCACTTTTCCAAATTGCTAGGAAAATAAATATAGATGCGCTACTAGCTGCATATCACGGCTTAGTAGCCTCAATTTTGCGATACGGCATTATTTTTTGGGGAAATTCTACCGATAAAGATATCGTCTTTAAGGCACAAAAAAGATGCATAAGATCAATGTGTGGTCTGAAAATTGATGATAGCTGTGTACCTTTCTTTAAATCGCTGAAAATACTTACCTTACCTTCATTATATATTTTTGAAATTAGTGTTTTCGTCAAAACTAACACGAAGTTATTCGAAAAAATGTCAACGTTACGAGATGTTGCGATTCGTAGCCAATACGCAAACTCTTTAAGCAATCAGCGTTGTAAGACTGCCTTAGTGAGAAAGAGCGTTTTAGGCATGGCACCGCGCATCTACAATAAATTACCTGATTTCATAAAAAAATTGAATGTTACGCAATTCAAAAAAAAATTAAAACAATTATTAATTGAAAAATGTTATTATACGACTGATGAATTTCTAAATGATAAATTAATGTAGACTTTTATTTTATTGTAGAAACAATTTTTTTAATTGACTATTGTGACTAATTGTTAATTTATGAGTATTTGTTTATTAATTGACTGTAGAAATTACTCCATATTGTGGCATTTATTCTATTAATTTTGACATACCTACCAAATAATTTGTGTTTACCTCTCGCATGATTAATATTGTTATTTTTATTCTCTCATAATTTGCATGCAACCATATTAAAATTTGTACGCTTTTTGGCATAACATAGCGACCTATGAACTTTAATTTAAGAACTGTATTCACTACCTATGTTACACAAATAAAAATGATTATGATTATGATTATGATTATGATTAAATGCAATATTTCGTAACCCCATTTGTGGGTCTTTGACAGTCGTTACGGGTCGTCAGAAGCCCGAAAGTCTGACAACCAGTCTTACCATGGGGTATCGTATTACCCAGTTACTGGGTTGTGGAGGTCGGATAGGCAGTCGAAACATCGACGGCGTTTTTATGCTGCATATTTAAGAGTACAAATAAACCTCGGAACTTCGTTAGATTCAGACTTATACGAGGTTTTTAGTTTTTATTTTTTTTCTCGGTAATTCCGTCGTATTTGGAAAAGTTATTTATACTGAAATTATGCCCTTCATCTTCTCTATATACCACAAAAATAACACATCCTAATTGCGTGGAATCTAGAAACCACAACATTAAATTAATTATCGTTTTATAACTTAAATTATCAGTTTTTTATATAAAAAAGCAATGTCCGAAAAATGGTCTTCATAAAACACTGTGCGGAGCCGCGCTGCCGATGCCGCCACAACGCATCGTGTCCACAGGCTCTTATCTACTCTTACCTACCCGTCACCTATATGCAGTAGGTACGTATAAGGAAAATGTCTAGAATACTCTGCTTACGCACCGCATCAGGGGGCCTACTCTATAAGCCCGTCAACGAAGATACGGACCCGTCCCAGAAAAGGGCGAAACTGCGGTGTGAGCCCTATACCCGCTTAATTATCTTTTTTGGACGATCAAAAACACTTCGGGAGTAGGAACAACTGTCAAATCGTGGTGTCATTCATTCGTAAGTCGGGCCCAAAACTAATCTTATGTCCGTAGGTGATACGGTGCATCAGCCACCCGTTACTTCAGCCGAAACAATGGAACACGTGGTTAGGGAGTAGACGTCCTGATTCGAAACGAGAAAAGCTGGCCCGAAAAAAAAATACGGGTTGCACTCCGGAAGTGCCGGCAAAAGTGAAAAATTGAATATTAACGTTGTGCATTTTTGATATTTTGGAATGGTTAGGGAATCATTTTGCACCGGTCTACTCTCCCTCCGTCTTACGAATTTTCGATCAGGTCACGTGTCCTGACGCGAGTTAAGTTTTTTTACCCATCACAAAAAAGTGCACAACGCCGCTAAAGAAGTTTTCACTTCAAAAATTTCTTAAAATGTAAACTAGGACGGACGGATTACAGGATTTAGTGCGTAACCCGTCGTCATACAAATAATACCTACTTAAGTAGGTAGGTAGGTACTACGGGCACTTCGGTCTTCGGAGCGTCCTTTCATGGATTCTGATCGGATTCAGTTCGCAAGCAGTGTAAGGTATGTAGATCCCATAAATGTAGCTTGATCTTTTTCAAGTTCTGCTGTTCGAACAGTAGAACTTGCTGTAGATAAGTACCTACCTATGTCTTATCGGCAGGACCACCGTGCGTGATATTCATTCTACTTATTCATGCTCAGATATGGATTCTGCCAGCTTATACAGGGTGGAAGGCACATCGACGCGAAAACTGTTACCATGGATCGAGTACATGATTCTGAACGACGAAAAATTTCTATGCTGGGAGCATAGACATTTTTCGTCGGTTCTTTAAAAAAAAACACCTGTTTCATAGGAAAGTTCAATACCTACGCAGTTAAAATGTATGGAACAGCCGATTTTTTTTTAAATAACCGGCTGTAATAGGTATTATAGATATATCTCTCGTGTGTGTGCTTGCGAGTATCGAGATTCGAGGAGACGAGCAGTGTGTGCGGCCGGTTGTATAACCCCAGTAAAATTTCGTTCCTGACGGGGGTCCCCCGACCGCACTCGTGTTTTTTCTCGAAAACCAGCTACTTCTATATAATTGCAACACATTTTCGTATTATGACTAATCTGGTTCATTTTGACAGTTTAACAACATTCATTGCGTTATTTACGTTGTTGAGCAGTTTTTTTTTTCGAACGGAGAAATCGGTTTGTAATCTGTTTCTAAACGATTCAGATTCAGATTCTGATTGATCGTTTATTACGCAATTACGGTAGGTACAGACGCCAGCACGTCAAACTACCCGAAACTGTAAAATTTTCCCAATCAACTTTGAACCTCATATCATAGTTATAAAGTTGAAAATCGATTAAATAATTTGACAGATTGTAAGTAGGTTGATGTGCTGGCGTCTGTACTTTGGAATTGGTAAATTAAGATACCTACGTGGCTATCTGTTTTGGGATACTCGACATTTTGTATTTGCCAATTACTTGCCTCAAACATTTCCCTTTTTTGGTAATTCTTCCTTGGTATTTTTTCTATTATTTGTACAAATACTTTCTCTACTACGAAGGTTCGGTCAACTTTTGCTTTAGTACCTCTATTATTAGTTTACCTTGTTTCTTTATTGTCATGTAGGTACCTTCATATTCACCAGTTCAATGCTTCTGCAAGCGCCACTTATGGCCAGTATCAACACGACCTGAAAGGTTAATGTAAATCTTTATTGGGTACCATAGTTCTCTTGTAGGAATGAATAATATCTATACATAGCTACGTATCTAATTACAGTCAGATGCGATGATAGATACTTACTATAAAGATTTCCTTACCTTTATTTCTTAGTATATTTCGTCTGGCGCTTGATTTAAGAAGGTTTGGACCTCATGTGCTGTGAAAACTGGATTTTTTCGCTTTGAATCCATCCGACTGTATTTTCAGAATAGATGATAGTTTGGCGAAATCTTAAAAATGTATATCGTGTTTTGTACTTAAGTCGTTTTTAACATTGAATACACGCTCCATAAAGTTGAAAATTTATGATTCTTAGTTAAGTATTAATGTTAGTAACACGTTTTCCGAAAAAGACTTGACTCTCATTTCATAAAAACATCGTAAGATTTTAAGTAAGTAGGTACCTATTATTATTATTATATACTATACCTATTATTATATGTTTTAGCCTCTTCTATAATGAAATCAGGCGTAAATCCATATCTAAATCTGATGAACTCTATCAGCCTTACTAATAAACTTTTACACACGACGTATATCGGGGTTATAACATCAACGTTACCAATAAACGTTATTTGACGTTTCAGTTGTATACATCTGGTGTAATAAATGTCAATAATCAAAGAGACTTTGTACAACCGTTATTCAGCCCTCGGACCTTGTATAGCGATTGTATAACCTATAATAACTAGTTGCTTTTGTCGTATTGAGTTTGAAAACCATGGATTATTTACAATATTTCGATATTTTAGATGAAATTTACAATCATAAAAGAAAATGTTATAAACATCGATATGATCCTTGCTGTTTGCAAGAAAATGAGTTTCGATTTAAATAAAGGTTCAGCAAACTATATGCAAGAAACATTGTTGAATTAGTTAAATGTCATTAGTTTCAGCCATTTAATATTATAGAAAAAAAATATCTTCATCATTTTTATCATTTCAGTCGTGCTGAATTCGCTTTGATATATTTTGACGTTCAAGATTGACTATGGGTGCATTCCGAGTTACGCTGTAATCGATTTGAGCGTGCTAACAACCGTACCGTATTAACGTGGGCATGATAACGTTGTGTCTTAAATCGTCATAGATGACGTCATGACATACGCCATCTTGCGATAACGCTGACCAAGCCTTTTACTAATATAACCGTGAGCGCTGTCAAAAATGACAGTTATGCTGTTTTGTTTTGACTCGCATCTTATCTTTGAACTAACGTGGCATTTTCGAAATTGTGTTTTTGGTTACCCTTCGCCACCTAAACAAAGAAGAAGAAGAAATGTGTGGTATATAAACAATGAAATATGATATGCAAGTTTTGACGTTGAGCGAGTATCACGGTACGCGTTCACGAGCGTTCCGAATTGTTGACAGCCTGCTGTCATAATCGTGATATCTTAATCGGAACGCCAATTATCGATGTCAGCGCTGTGAGCGATTATGTTCTAATTCGGAAAGCAGCCTATAACAGCTTTTACTGTTGCGTTCTTAACCTAATGCATGCATCACTAGTGACATTAATCAATTTTTTTAATTCGTAAAAGAACGCTAAATCAATATTTTGGAAATAAAATTGACGTAATTATTAAAATTTAGATTTTTTTAACTTATAAGTCTAAAGTTATGAATGTTTTTCCAAATGAAAAAATGTCAATGATATTATGCAGTACCAGTTTCAGAACGCACCTTCTAATGTTGCCAGTGGTTTTTGTCATAAGCAGTGGGTAACTATGTATTGTGTATACACTGATTATTAGTAAGAGTAGTGTGTAACGCCTATTCACAGCTTATACATTGTATAACAATACAATAGATAAACAGATGTTTAACTTATTTTTATTAGTAAGGCTGTATAAATATACGTAAATAATTAGCACTCGACAAAACAACTGAAGATCGAATTAGCGCTTTCCCGCCTTTTTTATTACCTTTTTTTTTCTGTGGCATTCTTATAAGTAGGTACTCATGTTACAATGCGTTGATAATATTTTTTTTGATTGTAAGCTTACGCTGCAATATAACAAAAAAAAATTAAAACTATGTGAGCCGTGTCCATGCCAACTTTTAATACAGCCAGTATTAAAAGTTGGCATGGACACGGCTTACATAGTTTTTAAATTTTTTGATAGCAGGGAAACACGTTTCCCAGGGACGAAAAGTAGGTACTATTTTCATCCCTCTGATCAAGTAACTTTAAGCTTACTTTCCAAGTATGAGAAATGAAAAGATATAGATATTTGTATCTTCTGGAAGAGCCATACATTGTAATTTTTATTGGTTTTCAATACACCCACATTTCAGTAGGTAGGTGGGTACCTACCTACCCTCAGTGTTCCATATTTAAGCCAATGTAATAGAGCACATTGCTGTTACCCGAACATAAACCCAGACACTGGGTTGCTATTGAGAATTTCCAAACGAAAAACAATCTAGTAAAACGACCCGATCAGAGGATTGAATCCGAAGTGCACGTTCAGCCGTCGCGCGTCGTTTAAGACTACGAAGCAGTTAAGAGCGGAAACAAAAGGGAGTTTTAACGAATAAGAAATAGCGGCATAGCTTTAGGCCCTATCTGTGTTCAGGCTGAGGCCCGTTGCAAACTATGGCAGGAGATGCACCCAACGACGTGTAGGTAAGTGGCCAAGTATTGGGCCAATAAAATTCAACCGTACCTACTGCCTTCATGAAAAAGAATGACGTCTAAGATAATAATTACTCACAAGTTTAATGCTGTACTTATTAATCACACCTTATCTACGTAGGTACTTATAAGCTTTAAAAATAGATCGTGAAAAATATCAAAAAGTAGGTAACATTGTCGCATAGTGCAAAAATCCAGGAAAGCAATTTAGTTGAAGCTAAAAGCCCTGTCTTATGTGTGGCAGCGGCGGGTAGTGCCACTGTTGGCGAAACAAAGTGTAAATGGATTGATTGCGCCAATTCCCGGCTACAAAGGGAGACGAAATTGCATTAAAAGCTCCGTGGCGCGGGCCATTTGCCAAAGCACTTACTACATTAGGAGCGTCCAAATAACGTTACCTTAGTGCGGTGTTAGGAAATGTAGGTGTCGAAGGAATGAAACTTGCACTAAAGTTTACATAGATAATTTAATTTTGAAATAAAATTGTTTTCTCAGTTACCTAGGTACACGCTATTACCTACAGGTAGGTACGTTTGAACCACGTAGGTACATTTTCTATCGTTTTGATAAGGATAGAGAAGGCTAGATAGGTAGATTTCCTAAGTGTTTTTAATAGGATTGTTTTGTGCGTAAGAGTCGATTTTGTAAATCATTAATCATCAATTTATTTACCACAGATTTCTGTAATAAAAAAATAATTTAAGAAGTTTAATTGAGAGCATCCCTGCACAGTGAACCGTTCGACGCGGGTGTGAGAAACGCGTGAGTATCACGCCCCGTACGCGCGACAAAGGTTAATTAATTACATTACGCTGCGCTTGAGTGGCCGGGCACTCATTGCACAACGCTAATTCGCAAATTAGCCACCGACAAAGCGGGCTTTTATTCGCTCCATTACGGCCCTGACGTGTTTCATCTCTATATATTTCACTTAATTTCTAGTTGATTTTTGAGCAGATATTGCTAATGATTTATCGAACTTGATTAGTGCCTGGCTATTTAATTATACCATGTTAAAAATGTAAAAGTATAAATCGGGCAACAGGTATAGGTAACTACCTACCACAAGTTCCTTAGGTACCTTCTGACGTATGTACCTATTGCTGTAATTGCTCCGTAAACCATCACTTGATAATCTTTTCTGCTGATGTCAAAATTACGCTCCAAATAGATTGCTTGTTTCCGCCTTTGTTTTAAAACAACAATGGAGTCTTGTGAATAAATTAAATAATATAACACAGATAAAACAAGTTTGCCGCGGAAGCAAAAATGTTTGACAAACCATCCATTAGCGGTCCCTGAGAAGTTAGACCAATACAAGATGGCGGACGGACGTAACGTACAATTACAATTTATTTTTGTCTATCAAAATATTTTTAATTGGTTTTAGAGTTGGAAAATACTGTAGTATATGATTATCGCGCTACAAAGCTGTATATTTGCTTAATGGAAGAGTGTTCGAGATAAAAGCTTGCGCTATCGAGGTCGGATCTGAGCGGTAATTAGAGGGGCCGCTGCCTGCGCCGACGCCGACGACTCTTCCTTGCATGCCACTTAAAACTACACCGCCTTCTAGGTATACGACATTATCTTATTATATACTGTAACTCTAGAAATGTGGCAACATGACTGACTGCTTTTACTCACCCTGGTATTTTTATGAACATAGTTCTATTACCTGTAAGTAGTGTATTCAATTATTTATTCTGAAAAGTTATAGAACGGTAAAATATTAAAATGATGAATTAGGGTAGCTACCTACTCACGATTAATTAGGTAAAAATGCTCAGGCTTCTATTTTGATACCTGCCGGAAGGAACGTGACGTACGTTTATGTCACAAAGTGGACGAAAACTAAGCACATTATAAGCTAGCATAGGTCAGTTTCATGAGAAATGTTAATATGTAAAATAAAGTGCTCATTCTTCCCTAATCTTAGAATCTGATCCATTGCTTTTAGTAAAATTACCCTATAAATATTCAGGAAGACGGCGAAAAAACTTAATAATACAGTATCGGACGACGTTAATTGCAAATTACTTGTGCATTAATGTTGGGCACACGTGTGGCGAATGTTTTAACGGTCAAAGTTCGCCTGCACTCCACTTAAGTGTCACTCACCAAGCGCAAGGAATCATGACTCGGGAGTTTTACAAGAATGTCAGCAGATTTTTTTGTAATATGTTTTCGTCCCAATTGAAGTACCTACTTACTTTATTTTAATATGAATTTTAATTTGTTTGATCCGAGTGAGTTAGCTGATATGGCATGGGATTGGGTATGTATTTCTGTAGGTACCTACCTATACCCAGCTATAGGTAAGTTTATAAGTTATACTGATATGATCTTTTATTGTTTGGTCAGAATTAACTAAAACAGTCATCGATTACGCAATATTAGCCTAAGAAATGCTTACAGATATTTGACTAACTTGCTATAAGGAAAAACACATTTCTTTGAGAATAATCCTGCCTGCGCAGACTGGCTGACGGGTCAGTAGAGGATTTTAAATTTATCAATTGAATTTAATACTTATCCAATCGAAATAAGGTATACATTTCAATGCTCGGTGATCGACCTTGAAGTATTGCAGCGCAGTTTTATCTGGAGCATCGAAAAGCACGCTGGAGGATATCGCGGCGGGAGGCGGCGGTATGCGCTGGTATGCGCCGGAGTCATAAGCAACTTTATGACTGCGTAAGCTAGTGTTACACCTATTAGAACAAACATATTAAATAAGCAACGATAGCAGTACGTCGAGATACGTCCTTTTAGCATGTTCACAAGTATAAGTAATTAAGATCAAGTTATTGGAACCTCATATAACAATGGAATCTAATCACCTCCTATTCAAATAAAACTCCAGTAAGTTATGACAAAGCTATCCCCAAGAAATAAAACACAAATTGCTCATAACAGCGAATATTATATTTAAATGAGTAAACCGAGAACATATAGGAAATAAGGTAATACTTAGCTTCTTAATCAGAATATCTTACACAAATTATATTTACTTAGATATATTTTTCAATGCACCCAGAAGAAGAAATAAAAATGAACTCCTCAAAATCCTCCCGGCAAAACCCAAAACACTTCGTTATTCTTTATTCTTTCAAATCTTCAGTCCTGATTGGTTCGCGGTGATGGCGGGCTGATGGCGTCTCCCTATTGGTCGACGCCCGACGTTAGTACCGCAAACATCCACCGATAGCAGCACCTTTGCTTGGCGGCAGCTGTTGCGTGATGACAACCGCTAAGTGTTACTATGCGGTCCGTCTCGCCATCTAGCGCCTAGTGTGCGGAATATTCACACTCGTCCATCCTGACGCCTTTGCGACTCTGCAAAGGAAGAGAACAAAAGACTATATGTAATTGTTCAAAAATAGCAAACCCAGTCCTAAAAAAAAGAAAAGAAAACTCAATTCTATGAACCGTAAAACAATATTTGGTCCATACATAATAAAAAGCACATCATAGCTATGTCCTTTAAATGAATCATTATCAATCGTCAAGTCAAATCATTCCAAAAGTAAAAAGATAAGTATCTACTTGTTTACCAAAACCAGTTTCCAAAAATACCCATAGATTTACATCAGTGAAAATACCATAATTTTCCAACCCATAACATTTCACAATCGCTTTCAAAACATTTCCGTCAGTAACTCCAATTTTAAACCATTCAATTAACATAATAGTTCCGATCACAATCCAAATTATTTGTACCATTACATTATTCCACTCATCAAAATTAGTATTAACCTGATTTTTCCTGGAATTCATTAAAGTTCATCCTTCAAGCAAGTCGATTAATTCCTCCGTGCTGTCCACTTCTGTATCATTTGAACTAGCGCCCGAATCATCCTCCCTCTGAAAAGGTTTTAACGAGTCCGACGACACAAGAGCTCTGAATCGCTTATACCCTTTCACACCTTTCAGCGAAGTAATCATGTACCTATCATTACCTGCTACCTTCGTTACCTTATAAGGCCCGCTGTACTTTTCCTTCAGTTTTCGTCGAACGTTCACATTTCGGTCAGCAGCTCCTTTCCATAATACTAAATCGTTTACCTTGTATTTTGTTGGAGGTTTACGCTTTGCATTAAAATATTTACGCATTTTCTCTGCCGTCCGGTTTAGGTTCGCTGTAGCTTCGGTCCTAGTGCGTGCAGCTGTCGCCTCGTTATCCACGATGTTATCTCCCATACCTTGATACCTGCTGCGAGTCGCTGAAAACATGAGCCTGTATGGTGTAAATCCAGTCGAACCGTTTAGTAAATTATTCATTCCCCAGGTGATGTTTGCGATCCGAGTATCCCAATCCTTTTCATCTTCCACGCTTGTATTGAGTGAATCTAGTAATGTACGATTATACCTCTCCACTTGTCCATTTGCGCGTGGACATGCTACAGCATTGATTATGTGTTTTATTTGATTATCCAAACAAAACTGTTTGAAATGTTTACTTTTGAAACTCGTACCGCTGTCGGATATAATTCTCTTTGGATAACCAAATAAACAAAAAATGTCATTTAAAGATTTTATTACCTCTCGAGTCTTTGTAGTTTTAACTGGTACCGCCCATGTAAATTTCGTGAAGGCATCGACCACCATTAGTACAAAACTGTTGCCTGCTCGACTTTTGCAGAAAGGACCGAGATGGTCAATGTGCAGAGTGTGCATTGGTTCCGGAACTTTTTCAATGGGGTGTAACTCACCTTCAAGTCTTCCGTACTGTCCCCTCTTGTAAAGACAGTCTAAACATGAGTTGACATATTTTCGTATGAAACGTGTCATTCCTGGAAACCAAAAGTTACCTTTGATAATTTCCTCACACCGCTTCAGGCCTGGATGTCCGATGCAGTCATGATACTTCCTCATGACATTCCACCTTCCATATTTAGGGACTACTAACCGCTGTTCTCCATCCTTAACGAGCTTGTATACTCGACCATCTTTCAGCTTGTAATTTTTCTGTATATCTGGATCGTTATCCCCAGATTCTAATTTTGTTCGAATTATGCGAATCCTCTCATCTTGATCTTGAAGACATACTAACCAATCGAATACGTCAATCACGTTGATATCTACTACTAAGGGAGGGTCTACCGGAAATCGGCTCAGCGCATCCACGTGCCCATGAGACTTACCTGGCCTATGAATGACTTCCATGTCGTACTCCTGAATAGATAACCACCACCTTGCTATTCGAGGTAGTAGATCCTTTTTCAAGAAAGTGTCTCGAACGGCTGCACAGTCTGTCACCACCTTAAAATAATTACCTGCTAAGTAAATTCTAAATCTCCTCAACGATTCCACTACAGCCAATGTTTCCAATTCGTAGGAATGATACATAGCTTCTTCTTTGCTTGTTTTTCGGCTGAAATACGCAATGGGTTTCATACCATCATCCTGATCCTGTAATAGAATGCCAGCTACACCTTTACTGCTTGCGTCAGTATGAACTTCTATGTCACCTTTCCTACAAAATAATGAGAGTATCGGTCGAGTCGTCAAAATCTTCTTCAGTTGATCAAAAGCTCTCTGCTGTGCTGGATCCCAAACCCATGTTGCATTCTTTTTTAGCAACCCGTACAGAGCATACGTGACAGACGCATAATCTTTAACAAATTTCCTGAAATAACTAGTCAGACCTAGATACATCCTAAGTTCGTGTACATTCTTAGGTTCTTTATAGTTGACCACAGCATCGATTTTCTTACTACCAGGCCTAATACCTTTCTCGCTGATCTCGTAACCGAGGTAATCTATTTTTTTTGCAAGAAAAACACTTATCAAGGTTTAACGTCAATTTTGCGTCCCTTATTATTTCCAAAACTACCCGAAGCAGATGGAGGCCTTCCTGTTCAGTTTTGGTAGGTAGCAACAGATCATCTATAAATGGAAGCACCTTATCATGACGTAACGAAGAAAATATCTTGTCCATAAGACGCTGGAAAATTGCTGGGGAATTGGCCAAACCGAAGGGCATACGCAAAAATTCATAGTGGCCCTCAGGCGTGACAAAACCAGTTCTGTGAATTGAAGCCTCCGCTACTGGAATCTGGAAAAAACTTTGCGACAAATCAAGACTCGTAAAAAGTTTCTTCCCACCTAGTTTTTCGATTTGTTCTTCTATGATGGGCAGAGGATATTTATCTTTCGCTGTAATACTATTTAATTTTCTAAAATCCACACAAAACCGATAATCTCCGTTCTTTTTCCTAACTAATACAATGGGACTGGCATAATTAGACGACGATTCTCTAATAATACCGTTGGATACCATATCTTCAATCTTTTCTCGTACTATTGCCTTTTCTGAAAAAGAAAGCCTGTAAGGACGATAACAAACCGGCTTATCAGAGTTAAGTTCGATATTCAATTCTATTTTGTCAGTCCTGCCTAATTCTCCTGTATCTATAGAAAAACAATCTGAATATTCCTTTAAAATCTCTACTAACTCTTTAACTATCTGTGGATCTCCGGATCCACATTTGATTTTGGTTGTATCAATGCTCATGATCGAAACAAGATTATCTGCAGATTTACCAAGAGAACAACCAATTTCTCGAGTAACCAATCCACGAGCAATAACCTGGTCTTTCTGGAAACGCAGTGGCTTTTTACCGTGATTAACTATGAAAATGGTCTGTACTGGAAAACAATTCATAGAAGCAGGAATGCTATAGTTATAACCATTACAACCAATTGTACGACTATCCACAAACAGTAGAGTTGACTTGTCAAATTCAACATCATTGTACGTGTCAACAAACAAGGATGAATAAGCTGGAACGACAGTGTCTGTAGAGCACAAAATGTTAACCTTATCGACACATGTACCCACTTGCAAAGAATTTATTTCAACCGATTCAACTTTATTTTCATCTGTTACTGCATATCCTAAAAAGACGGTAGTACCACAAATTGTAAGCTTGAATTTTTCATTGTTCAAAATGGGCTGTCCAATAAAAACGTCAGCTCTGTTTACGGCAGCATCCACGACAACTGCGTCTGAACAAACCTTAACTTCATCTATTACGAACTCTAATGATACCTGTCCGTGAGCTTTAATTGGTGGTCCACCAAACCCGTTGACAAAAACGACACAAGGTTGCATTGCAACACCAAGCTTTAGAACACAATCATGAGTGATGAGATTGACTTGAGCCCCCGTGTCTAAATAAGCGGTACCTTTTAAACCATTAATTAAGACATGTTTAAAATAACATTCATTTACCTGTATTTGTACAATGCTGACAGCCTTTTGATAACACTGCTCCTTTTTGTGGTTGGTTTTCCCACAGATTTCGCATTTTATAGCGTTAGGATTGTTGGGGCACGACCGAACAACGTGCCCTGACTCGTTACAAAGAAAACAAGTAACACCTGGCTTTCGTTCTTTTGGATCTCTAATTGCTTCTTTTGAAGACGATGCGGAATCTCGACCTCGAAGAACGTTTCTCTGACTTTGATTAATTTTTTTGTCGTCATTCATGCACAGAAAGTGAGAATAAAGCTCGCTTGGGGTTTTATAATTACCAGCCCTTGCAGAAGTTCTCATGTGGAACGGCAACCCTTCTATGATGCAGGAAACCGCTTTTTCTCCAATGATTTCACACTTAGTTAACATGGTACATTTCGAATAATAATAATGAGTCATCGTTTCATTGAATAACTTTTTCCTACTTAACATTTCCCTCAATGCGTCTGCGTAATCTATGCTTTGAGGGAACGCTTCCAGAATTTTTTGTTTCCATTCCGGCCACGTAAACTCATAGCTTCGAAGTGCGCCATGCCACAACTTCGCTAATCCAACAAGTCGTGCCTGCATATAATAACTTTTAACATTGTCGTTCCATCCATGTATGGCACCTAGTTGCTCTACTTTGTTAAGCCACTGAGATGCAGGTAGCTCCGGTTTTTCAGGATCGAATTCCGGTATTATATCCGGCTTAACCATCACACCCGAATAATATGGAACCGACCTACCGGATTCATTTGAAAAGCCAGGTGGAAAGCGGCCTCGATAGTCCCGGACTGGCGAACGTCCCGGCCGCCACGTGTCGCGGGAGCAGCTACGGCGCTCCGGCTGCGGTCGCTCCATCCGCCGGTGACTCCATCTGACAGGGCTGCGGGACCGGCTGCGAGACCGGCTGTGACCATCGGAACTCATGGCTTGGCTGAGAACTGCTCCAGATCGCTATCCCACTTCTGAAAATTGTTACACCTATTAGAACAAACATATTAAATAAGCAACGATAGCAGTACGTCGAGATACGTCCTTTTAGCATGTTCACAAGTATAAGTAATTAAGATCAAGTTATTGGAACCTCATATAACAATGGAATCTAATCACCTCCTATTCAAATAAAACTCCAGTAAGTTATGACAAAGCTATCCCCAAGAAATAAAACACAAATTGCTCATAACAGCGAATATTATATTTAAATGAGTAAACCGAGAACATATAGGAAATAAGGTAATACTTAGCTTCTTAATCAGAATATCTTACACAAATTATATTTACTTAGATATATTTTTCAATGCACCCAGAAGAAGAAATAAAAATGAACTCCTCAAAATCCTCCCGGCAAAACCCAAAACACTTCGTTATTCTTTATTCTTTCAAATCTTCAGTCCTGATTGGTTCGCGGTGATGGCGGGCTGATGGCGTCTCCCTATTGGTCGACGCCCGACGTTAGTACCGCAAACATCCACCGATAGCAGCACCTTTGCTTGGCGGCAGCTGTTGCGTGATGACAACCGCTAAGTGTTACTATGCGGTCCGTCTCGCCATCTAGCGCCTAGTGTGCGGAATATTCACACTAGTGTAGGTAATAATCAAATCCCGGCGAGCGGTGACTACTCGACGGATGCCTCGGCATGCCGGCGGATGCTCCGGTAAGCTGGCGGACGCACGCGGGCTCGCAGATAGTTTTTCCTGCTAGTGTACGTTGACGAATAGAGGATTCCTCGTCGATGCTCTCCCCTCCCGTCCGCCTGTGTGCGTAGGCATACAAATATACGCGTACATAGGTACCTGAACGGCATTTTGTCTTTCATAGGCAAAGCTTTTACCGATTCTAAATAAAAAACGATATTCTGTGTTTCTTATCGATCAATTTCTCATTGTTTCTTATCGACAAACTAGAAACAACATCGGTGTTGGTGATTGTGTGAAAGATCGGTATCGTGCCGTGCGTGCGTTGACGCCGAGTGGCGCAAACAGCCAAACATTACGGAGCTCACGGGGGTTGGAAACATTTCGCTTTCACAGTCAACAATGTGTGATGGAGTTCTGGTACGTGTTTATACAGACACAGTAATCATTCAGTCTGAAAATCATATGTTCTGCCTGCCCAGTCGTAGCAAATACTACGGCGTAGAGCTTTTGGTGATGGGAATACAAAATACGTACCAACAAAACTGTTTATAGGTAAGTACTTACCTAAACAAGCTTTCCTAAAAAACCTTTACACAATTGGTAAAATGAAAGAAAATTAGACGAAGAATATAACCAAGACCAAATGTTGACAACCTCACAATATTTTGACGTAAATGGAAACAATGATTCGCCACTTTTGTGTACAAATGTTTTAGGAAACGTCGGCGGTTGTGATGCCGTCTGTCGCCGATGTCGGCTAATTGACACGTTGCCGCACTAGAATACCACTTAATTTCACACTTTCTATAGATAATAGAGCCAATATGGACGCGAAGTTTTAACGTGATTCTATACTTTTGTAGTGAAAGGAAATTGGCTGGTGCTAACACATTTGATAAAAATACCGGACACGAATGATTCCGTACCACCGTATAATATTAAAACTCTGTTTTATTTTTAAATGCTTTATTAAAAAATAAAACACGTTTCTTGTAGGTATGGGGACCCCTTAATTTTTTACTTTATTAATTTTTTATTGTTTGTTGTTATAGCGGCAATAGAAATACACAATCTGTAAAAAATTAAACTGTCTACCTATTACGGTTCATGAGATTCAGCCCGCTGACAGACAGACAGACACACGGACAGACAGCGGAGGCTTAGTTATAGGATTCCGTCTGGCACCCTTCGGGTACGGAACCCTAAAAATGTGTCAAAACATGCGCTTGGGCACTGAAGCTTATGTAATTTTGTTGGGATTGGTATTACTTGGTCGAATTTATGTCATTACTTTTATTATATTTAAGTTAGTAAGAAAGTATAACCTAACCTCTATTGGGGGATATTTTTGATAAACAAGTTTATAAACCCAAGGAATAAGAATTTTCATATAAACGATTTCCCCCCTTTTCAGCCACTTAAGGGTTGATTTTCGCAAAATCCTTTCTTAGTAAACCTTCCATTTTAAGCTACAACTATGAATCTGATGCTAAACCATTCAGGAACCAACTCAAACACACTCAAAAAAAACATCGAAAGCGGTCCAGCCGTTTAGGAGGAGTTCAGTGACATACAGAAGAATATACGTACAGAAGAATTAGGTATATATATAAGTATACAGAAAGATTACGGTTAGTTGTTTTGTTTGTTAACTTCTTTACTTTGTCCTAACTACTTACGACCGCTGGACAAACAAAATAAGCCCGTCTGAATTTTTTTGGATATATAGGTAGGTATATATTTATATATCTATTTGATATCCTATTATTCAGGACAAAAGGGTTTTTCATCAGTATGTGATGAGCCAACTATACTAGAGTGTGATAGGTAGGTAAACAGAATAGGTACCTAAGAAAAAACAACTGTGGACCCAAAAAAAAAGTGAGCGACATATTTTATTTTGCGGCGTTTCGCTAGCAATTCTTTTTTGACCCTGTATCAAAAGAATAAAAAAGAAAACGTTCGAAAAACTTCTAAGCTGCTTAAAAAATAGTTAGAATTAACGGGTAAAGATAACTGAACCATCTAATACAAAAAACCGGAAGATGATGAATCCCACTTCTACCTAAAGTTATTAGCACTTAAAACACCTAATGGTGAGAACGTTTTTTCTTTTTAGGGAAACAAATCAATTATACCTAAAAAAACATTTCGCTTTAAAACAAAAATGATCACTAAGAGTTTTTGTGTGGATGTGTGGAGTGTCAATTATTTCATCAGAGGTTGCGCCGGCGCAGCGCGGGTTAAGCCGTCAGCGTCGGAGGTAACACCTTGTCTCTGATGTCCTACGTTTTTATACAATATTAATATTTTTGTTTAGAACTACATCTGGCGAGAGATAGATTGATGTTTTAAATAATGTGTTATGGTAACTTTTTTTAAAGAAGATGTAATACAAACATTTAAAAGAGAATGCTTAGATGGTTTGGTCATGTTGAGAGGATGAATAAAAGGTGACTAACAAAAGGCTACAAGGCAGATGTAAATGCAAACGCCAGGGGGGACGTCCTAGAAGGTCATGGTGACCTTACTGGTGATTTTCTTCAGAAAGGTTTGGTGCGCAGTACTCGCGACCGGCGAGCGTCTACGGCCTGATGTATGAACGTAAACGAGCCAAAAGGAGTAAAGCGTCGCTTATCTTACTAACTGACGGAACTAACTTTGAGGTGACTTTTCAGGACAAGCTTTTTGCGGTTTCGCACTATGTTTGTTGAACTGTAACTCTCATAATAAGCGACTGACCAAAATAAAATTGCATGAATTATATTATTATTTGGTTATTCTTCCTATACATAAATATGAATTGTAAATATTACTGTTAGATAAAAAAATATAAGCATTTAAAACAGATACGTCACTTTTGTCAGATCTTTGTAAAAAAATGTTTTCATATAATTTTCAGATACGTCTGTATAAAAAAGAATAGCAAAATAACACACAAACCTCAGAATCAACTTTTATTTATTAAAAGAGCATTAGTTTGTACTTATAAAAAAAAACAGTTTCTAACATCTTACAAAATGTGAAATGAGATCCTAAAGTTTCGTAAAAACAGTCTCTTCTAATTTAAATTCTCATAATTATTTAGGTTTAATGTTAACCCCAACGTATACTACTAATCAGTCACAGAAATAAAGCAATTCTTAATAGCATAATCAAATCACAGTCAACGTTATTTACCTAATTATGATAAAAATGGGCTTGGGCTCTTACTTATACTAAATAGGAACTAATATTTTAAACATATCAAAAACAAACATAGGAACACAACGTATTTATTATTTAATCATTAAAACTGTACCATAATATTCAGTCTTTGGTAGGAGAAATACAAAACATAATCGGGATGTCGGATAACAGCTATATTACCTTTTGTTAGAGACATTAAGTCTTCATATTTTTCAGTCGCTATTTTGGGTTGATATTCATTAAGTGGACGGATTTCAGCGTAAAGATCATCTTTTGTCTTTTTAAAGTCAAACTGCAGTACGATTCCTGATCGTGAGAAGTTTTGAAGAAAAGTTTTATTTGGTCAGACTTTTGAACGCGAAATTCGGTCATTTCGGTCCAATTCTCATGAGCTCCTGTGTCGTCTTTTCTCAGTGAGAGTAATTGAATGTCTGTAGACAGTTTTTTAAAATCTAGAAAGTCAGTATGTAATAAGGAAAATACTCGGTAAGGCTGTTCTATTCGAGCTAATCTCATAATCTGCTAAAGCTGAGCTGGTATAGAAACATCTCCAGCTTTTTTGACAGCATAGCTGATTGCACTGTGAGCAGAATCTCCGGCACTTTGACCATGGTTCGGAATTGAAAATCGCAAAGAGATTTCTTCAATGTTTAAAGAATTAGTCAGGATTTAAATCAATGCAGCAGCCACAATCGAATTGCGATTTTGGCCTCCGCAACCATCTGCAAAGAAATAAATTCGCTTGAAGCCTTTTCTGTGGCTTTCTCTGAGAAAAATGTTTATGGCAGTCAATATTTCTGATGCTCCTCTTTTACTTACAGCTTCATACCATGTAAAACAGCAACAATCACGATTACCTAAGTCATAAACCGTTAAATTAAACTTCGATTAACGCCTCTTGTAAAATACTGCGTTTTCATTTGAATTACCTGTTGAAGATCAAAAGTAACGCATTGTACCTGGATTTTCTTTCGCCTCGTTTAAACACATTTTTCTCGTATTGCGAAAAGTAAGCTTATCAAATTGGTGTTCTGATTTTTTTCTTGCAGTTTAGCTTTCACCTCTTCGGTACCATTATAATATGTCAGACATAGGCTGCACTGGTCGTTTTTCGGGCGGTGGAAAGACAATTTTTTCCCTTTAAAAACTCTTTTGTATGTGGAAAAGCTGGGTTTCAATGGATTTCCTTCCAGAGACCTGATAAACATTCAGTATATTTTTTTAACGGTCAAATCTGATTGAAGGTAATCTCTAGTACTAAGACTCTCTCTTCACGACCATAATGAGACTCAACTCTAGGATAGCGATCTATATGTTTAACACATAGATCTCGAGATCGTGCGTCGAGTTCTTGCTTGCTCTGAGGACGGCCTCCACGTTTATCTTTCATGACAACTTCAGACTCTGACACTTTTTGGACTGCAGTTCTAAGAACGCGTTCAGTTATGCTAGGACGGCCTCCACGTTTATCTTTCATGACAACTTCAGACTCTGACACTTTTTGGACTGCAGTTCTAAGAACGCGTTCAGTTATGCTCCGAGTATTCAAAAATAAATAGCGACAAACATTGACTCTTACTCCAATAAGTGTCAAATAATATTTAAACGTTAATTTTCTTCTCGAATTTACTCCAGCTGTTTTTCGGAGAGTTTCAGTTTTTTCGACATGTGTGGCTACAAATTCACGCTGACGTTGTATATCGCCTTGTGACCAATAGTCTTCAAATATAATTTGACGACTTTCCTCATCAAATTTGTAACAGTCTCGCTTTAGATGTTGGCAATAACTGAGATTGCATAGAGGTCCTAGTTTTTTTGCTGGCATTTCAGTTTTTTTTACTTGCGTAGAATATTCTTTGCCTTGGTCTTTCTGAAGCTTATTTTGTTTTTTCTGATTTATTTTCTTCCTATATGTAAATTCTAATTCTCTAGGATCACCTTCGATTAAAACAACGCCACCATAGAAATTCAAATAGGAAATACAAAAAACCTACTTACAATAACACGATCCGTATTTACGTGCACTCCCTGCGGCCAGCAAACGAGTCCTTTCACCACACAAATTAGTCGGCTACTGATTTTAAGAGAGTATATTAATCTATGACTGATTTCTGAATCAAACGGGGTGGCGTGATCTGTAAGCCCCGCATCCCGCACTCCTGTTTCATCCTCAAAGTGTTCGGTTAAATTTAGGCGTAAGTGAAAAAATATAGTCATTTATTCGATATTTTAGTTCACACTAAAAGACGTATTTAGATAGGACTATTTTTGCTTACAATATTGATTCTGAAAAATTCAAACTAAATAACGTATGTACTTACGTCGGTTAGCAAAAATCATATTTGTATAAAATGCTAGTTACGTCTACCTGCCAAAATGTGTTTTCTCGGTAACGCTTGAAGATACAGATACGTTTATTAGACCGATCGTTTCGTCTTCAAAATTGTTTTAACTAGTATGAATAACTCATTTTTGACGAAAATACAGATACGTCTATTAGAAAGATAAGCGACGAAAGGATCGTAGCAGGTGGCGTTCTGTGGGGTCAGCCTACTCCCATGGAAAAAAGGCATGAGTTTATGTATGAATAGCAAAAAATTGCTATCCACTAGAAGAGAATTTCAATAATTTGATTCGATGGATTTTGAAACAATACAACTCTTTGAGATTCTATTGCATGCCATATTAACCTTGTCAATACTTACTGAACTCGTATTACTTAAAACCATGAAGTTGAATCTTCTAGTATCTAGCTCGTAGAAACAGCAGTTCAATATAATCCACAAGCTAACTTATAAAACCAAGAGATCAACAATCAAGTGGTTTTCATCTAGAAGTCTCGAACTCCTAACATCAAATAATCCAACTTTTACAAAAATCTCTAACAAAAACAAACAGTACATTCCCGTACGTGTTAGTGTTATTATGTCAGACATAGTATGTGCTTCCGGACATTAGTGCTGGCGATGCATGCTCCTAAAACCGGCCGGCCGTGATTAGAGGCGAGCGCCGCCTGATTACAGGCCGCCTAATGCACGCCGAACGCCGGCGTTTTCACATCATGATCTGAGCTTTTGGAATAGCCAAAAGCTCAGATTATGATGGATTAATGTAGAAGTAGGTTAAAATTGAGGCTTTGTATCACTCATAAAAGTCAATATTTCAGTTGTACTACCTGTTTCAAGTGCCGGTAGTTAACTGGCAGATAAATAAACAATCCATGTTCCGTTGTTTAAAGTCTCCGGTAGATAGTGACCATTCGGAGACTGTGAAACAGCCACTTATATGTTTAATATATCATTTTGTATCAATATTTTGATTTAAATAAAAGAGTGTCCGTGGAGTTTCTTGCCTGCTTTGGATTCATTTTTCAAACTGATAATTCATAAGTACCTGTAATTAATTTATTGGAAATAAATGCTTTGCTTTGGCATTCGTTAACTAGGCGTCAAATTAACGGATCGTGCTCGAAACACAATACTGCGCTCCAAAACAAAAATAGCTGACGTGGCTTAGAAGGCTTTCCAACATAAATGGGACTGGGCAGGACATGCCGGACAAACTGTGGGCCAAAATAGCACAATTGGTGCCCTGTGACAGTGAGGCGGGGTCGCGGCAGACCACGTAGGAGACCACCTATCCAGCTGGATAGGTTTCATCAAAACTAGGAGGAGGATGATGGAAGGAGTGGAGGGATGCCTTTGCTTAAGAGTGGGACAGCGAAAGCTAGTAAAAAAAATAAAATGCTGTGAGTTTGAGTTGGAGCTTAAAGAACAATAAGCCTACGGCAAACTCGAGCAGAGAGAACTCGTTGCGATACTGAGGCATTATAATACTCATTTTACACAAATCAAATTAAAGTAAATTTTATGATTAGGAACCCTAATACTACGTTAAAAAACATAATTTATACAATAATACGTAAAAGTCTGCGGTTGACGGGAATTAGCCTGTCGTAACGTTGCCCTGCTACGCGACGCCTACGCGGCTACGAGATAAACTGTCCTTCAAAAGACTATGTGCTACGAATTTAATTTGGGATCTATATTACTTTTTAGTTTTAAGCGGTTAAGATTTTATTTTTATTTGTACCTCCATAAATCGTTATTCATAACTTTTATTAACACCTCTTATTCCAAAAACTTTCAATAACAACAAAAGAGTTCAGTTACTTACTATTATTATTAAGAAAAGGGTAACAAAGTCAATAGGAATACTTAATATTGTTGTGCATTCTCTAACAATCGGACAGGAATCAATGCGCGGCGTTAGTCGACATATTGCTTTGTTGAAAATAAAACGCCAGTGAGACTAATTGAAATGCTACATTACGTCAGCGCAGCGCCGAATAGGGGCACTGTTCGACGCTTACAAATATAAAACAATCATTTGGACAGTTCAAAGAGCGGTGCCGTGTAGCGCAATGTTAGTGTGTGGGGCGAGTGATCAGAGGTGAGAGGGCGGAATTAAATATTTACAAGCCGTGCGCGCCCGATTTTCCCATCGCCAAAAACGTCAAAATTCGATTCAAACTTTCATCCCTATTTAACCCATTTTAGGGAATAAATTTGAAAAAAAAAAAAAACGTAGACAGATATGCCCAGTATAGTAATATTCTTAGTTTTGAGAAAAGGTCCCATAGAACTTTTTCTTCTATAGTTTTCAATTACCTACTCTTTTTCGTATTAGTGGTGTTGTTACAATCTTCAGTTTAAACAAGATAAAATAGGTAGTGAAATAGCTGCTTCAGGAATGTTAGCCTATATAATTAGTGTATTTTTTTTTATTTTTTTATTTATTTAACCATTTATGTACACACAAAAATAAACAGACAAGATTATAAGAACAGAAAAATACGTACAAAGGTGATGCTTATTTCTAATGAAATCTCTTCCAGCATACCTGCGATAGGACAGAGGGTAAAAACAGACACACACACACACAGACAGACAGAGACAGAGGACAGAGGGTTTTTTTTTACAAAATAGTCAATATCATGAAAAAATTTAATCTCTGTTACAGTTCTAAGTTTTTAGGAGATAATTTAACGAAGCCCTTTGCTGTTTCTCCTTGCCGTGCAATCTTATCATATTATCCCTAATCACAAACACATCTCTTACAACTTGCACCGCCGCCTGGCTCGCGCCTCGTCATCTCGCGGCGCCTTTCAATTCACATCTCAAACGTTTGGATACTCCCCCACAATGGGCAGGCCACAAAGCGGGCCACGTTTGCCGCCTCGTTATGTAAAATCGACCAAACAATGCGAGCGGTATCGCTTTCTGTAAGAACTCAATCAAATCAAATTAACAATAGATATCAACCGGTTTATTAAGAACTATAAGTCTGTTATAATTGTTGCTTGACAGGGGTCTTGTGTAGTCGGTATTCGTGTGTTTCAAGATGTGTTGCAGTGTACAGATGTGGACACAAAGGTCCGCCAATCAACGCCATGCTGTCTGACTAGACAGGCGTCTGAATTTACGTCGACAATAACCATTATGTCTATTTTAAACGGTTTTCTTTGTTTAGTGACAAAGTAAGCATACAAATAAATTAATAGAGATATGAATTTCTTGTCGGCGAGACGTCTTTGAAGGCAAAAAAACAATACTGAACCCAATACTCAATACATGTTATTTGCATTCCACACAATGTTAACATAGGTGGTAGGTACATTATAAAATATACATAATTTTAGATCATTGTGGACCCTGTCGGGCACTGCAAGATAGGATAGAGGAAGAGGGCTAATATTATATTATTATTTGAAAAAAGTAAAATATTAATGTTTTTCTACTACTCACTTCCACTTAAATTTTATGTACTTACGAGTATTATTTTTGGTATTCATTTTTAATTATTCATTTAATTTATCATTAAAATATTCATTAATATTATAATAGCATTTAAGGATTAGGTATTGTTTTATTTTATTTATAAATAGGTATACTAATTTTTTGTTCATTTTTAATTCAACTGTCCCATACAAAACATTAATATCTACTCGACCCAAATGTATGGAAGAGCAGATTTTTTTTTCAAGATTACGTTGTTAGTCCAATGTAGAAAGTTGTTCAGTTTCGTGGTCTGTACCAAACCCTGAAATATGACCACACCTTTCTGCATAGAAATGTAAAGTATATGCTTTCAAAGTTTTTCAATATTTTTTATGTTTCACAGTAAGTACGTATTTAGGGGCATGAGTAACAGGGTGTAAAGTTCACTCATCCACCATAGAAAAGGGAGGATCCTCCAACCAGACGGGTTTTGTGTCTGGCGGGCCGACTGCCCGACTGTTGATTTCGGATAGTCTTATCTATGTCATTCGCGCGGTAAACTCTAAATGCGCGATGCAGGATTTGTGTGACGTCATGTCTTTGATGCGTAGTTTGTATGTGGCGGTGTAACCGCTACACGTATACTCATAGCACAAAAGCGTTAGATACAAAACATACCCAAGTTTCTCAACTACGAATCTACATAATATTTATGATTACACAACTAAGTATGTATTTACCTCCGTAACCACATAGAAATATTTCTTATTCAAATAGCACTTATTTAATTACGTCTTGAGTGGCATCATAATATTTTACAAACACGGTTTAATAATTATAAACAGCTCTTGACCTATCAAGTTAGAAAACATAAACATACATACCTATGTGTTTGTAGTTTTATAACGTGCATGTTTTTTTTTTTTAATGTTGCCTCACACAAGGGATTTCTCCTGTATTGTGGGTGCGTTAACAAACATTTAAACTCACATACACAAATAGCCAAACCCGGAACAACTACTTGTAGGTCATACAAATATTTGTTCCGTGCGGGAAACGAACCCGCGACACGCAGTGCAGCAGTCAATCGCTTAACCACTGCACCAACCATGGCGTCGATTCATTAACATCTTTATTCATTTTATCTGACCATTTCCCAATTTTGTTTTACTACTTCCAATCCGGTAATAGGTACCTACATCGATAACTACGCTGAAATTCAATGATATCTCATATATATAAGTATCATCTTGAATAGGTCAAACAATACTACGTACTGTCTGGGTAGACGTCACTGCTTATTTTGTAGCGTAGGTAGTTAAGTACGTTTATAAGCACGTTTAAAAACAAACCGTGAAATGTATTCACCCCAATAAAGGAAACGAACACATTCGCGCGAGTGCGGGGGCGACGGGGGCCGGGGGCGGCGCGGGCGCTTGGCATGTAAAGCTTCGTAGACACTGTACATAACAAACATTACCACACAAACAGAGCGCCTCCGCCACCACGTACAGCCTGCAGTGAGACAGAAGTGCAACTTTGTTCCGGATTCCGGATGAAATCGTAGTCTTTTATCTACGCCCATGCTATAAATCCTCTATAAAAGTTTCTGAAACAGTTAGCTTATTGCCAACATTAAAACCCACAGTGTCATAGTAACCATAATAGAATCCAAACGGGAGTTATAATGTTGTACTGAATTTCATTATGCATCTCCTTTTCAAAAAAAGAACATTGTCATGCCCGCGCGTTTCACTACCATTGCGCCATAATATTAAAAAAATCTTATTGGTTATTCGAATTAACGTCGTATCCCGCCATTTGTGTTCAATATTAATATTGCAGTTTTTTTTAAGTACCTTTTTTTTGTTTGTTTTGTTTGTTTGTCCTATACATTAAAATTAAAAATTAAAAAAAAACACTTTCCATGAATTTACATAGAGTTCTTACAACACTGTACCTACAATACCCTATGGTTTCAGAACGTTTTATAGAGGATTCATAACATGGGTGTAGATAAAGTCTTGTATGCAACTGTACATAATTAGGTATTAAAACACTCATGTGATACTATTATCAATTCGTGTTTTAATACCCCTTATTATACAACAGTTGCATAAATAACTATTGAGACCGTGTAAAATTAGGACCAAAAGTCGGTTCACAAACAATTTCATATTGGAGTTTTGATGCAAGGAAATCAAAGCCCGTCATAATTAATGGCATCGTGTAGCTATAGTGAGTAAATTAAGATAATCGTAGGCGTCCACGAAACAGAATACGTAAACGAGTTTGAATATTGCATCGTATTACCCACCAATTGACTAAGTTTTAAAAGACCGTCTCAATCGTGTTACTGTCATAAAAAAAGTTCTGACAGACACTACGTAATGAAAAAAGAATCCAGACTAATCCACACCTGCCACCGCCTCTTTCTTACACAGTCCAAAGGATTTTGAAGAAAATTACTAACCTATTGTTTCATGTGTTTGAAAATTCGTCTACTTGACAGCTTAAAAAAACGCAATGAATGTTGTCGAATTGTCAAAATGAAAGGCACTGCAATTGTTAGTGTGTTATGCAATTACCGCGCAGGTCAGGTTACCTTGACCAAACACAAGCTTTTCATTTCCCTTGCTACTTCTGCCATCCACTTGCTGGCTGCTCGGACCGGCGAGGCACCCCGAGGCGTCGAGTGGCGCCACATTACCATTCACCCTCCACTTTGAGCGCCGGCTAACCTAATACGACGTATGCCCGACGTGGACTCCTGTACGTGTTGGAAATTGCTCACAGAACCAACCTGCATGGAAATAGACTGTGTAGGTAAATCCAATTAGCTGTAAACTGGTGTTTTTTGTAATCTTCCTGAGTTTTATGAATCTCGGTACAAAAACTGTTGTAGGCTAAGATGAAACAAAGATACTTCAAATAGCACATTATTTTTAGACATAAACTCCTTATCGTCGCCGTGCAGTAATAATCTCGTGATTGCAATAAAAGCTATTTTACAGGGGAAGATATAAACTGTCTGAAAAGTGGCCGTCTCTTACGTTCAAACTCAAACTCAAAGCATTTATTTCAATTAAACCATTTACAGGCACTTTTGAATTGTCAAGGGGTCGGTCAGTCAAAAATATGAAGCTAGTTGCCCATTCTAAAGCGTAGTAGGTACCTATGGAGAAGAACGGGCAAGAAACTCCACGGACACTCTTTTAAATCAAAAATTTGATACAAAATATTGGTTACATCATTCATTTTGAAATTATGCATGTAAGAACAATGTAGAAAGACGTGCACGTTCGTAAAAGCGTCCGTAATATAAAAGAAAAAATAAAAAATCATTCAATAACTTAGAATAAATTAAAATAAGCCATAGCAGCTAAGAGATGACCAGTCCCAACTGACGGCGCCCGTTCACGAACATGACGCATGGATCTGCACCATTCAGCCCAACCATTTTGAAGGGAGCTAAATGATCCAACACTGAGGGTCCTGTTATCAATAGACGGCTTTTGAAGCATCTTAGAACTGTGCACGTTTTTTTTTAAATATGCATAAAGAGATTTTCTACACAAAAAATAAATATAAGAAACTAGCTGCGCCCGCGGTTTCACCCGCATAAGTCTCGATCCCGTAAGAATATCGAGATAAAAAGTATTCTATGTCCTAACTCATGTCATGGTCAACCCATGTTCCAAGTTTTATCCAAATCCGTGCAGCGATTTTAGCGTGAACGGGTAACAATTAAACAAAGAAACAAACTCACTTTCGCATTTATAATATTATTTAGGATTACTAAGGATATAAAATATTGAAAAAATAAAGGTAGAACTCGTACTTACTGCTAAACTCCTATGTTCGTGGGCAGACGGGTCATTTTCGAGATCGAAGCTCTAAAGTAAAAAAATCTGAAAGCAAACAGCATGTGTCAAGGAGGCAACAAACACGTAAGTCAATGACGACGAATAGTCTGAGACTTTTGGGTTGTAACGAAGGAATGTTATGGGTTAAAAACACAAGAAAAATTCCCAATCTCCACTGCAGATCCTTAGAGACTTTTTGGAAGATAATAAAACTTTGAAGTGGCTAGTACTTACCTAGATCTACAGCTATTTGGTACGAGTGTTATTGTTATTTACTAACTAACTGAACAGACAGCTGTGCTGCTGGGGAGTTTGTTGCGCCACTTCTTCTTCCCAGCAAAAGCACTAGGAAGTGGTGAAGGGTGGGCGTTTTGGGGGACTGTCTTATGTAATTTTGACGTTCGAAAAGTGCTGATTCTCAGCCTAGTTGGAATAAATGACTTTTGAATTGAATTTATCCATATATTTGCCGATGCAAATACTATCGATGAAACCTATAAATGTAAATTGAAAATATCCTAATCCTAACTGATATTATAAATGCGAAAGTGAGTTTGTTTGTTTGTTTTGCTTTTACGTTAAAACAGCTGAACAGTTTTGAATATTTGGCATATGGGTAGACCATGACTTGGATATATACTTTTTATCCCGACATTCCCACGGGATCAATGCGGGTGAAATTGCGGGGCGCAGCTAGCCACTTAATAATAATCTTAAATTCACTGACGGCCAACGCACAGCCTAAACCAATGCCTAGAAGCACAGCACAGTGTAAAGAGCAATCTAGACTGTGCTAGAAGCATGCAATTTTGCGCAAGAGTTCCCAGAGTTCCAAGAGAGGCTGAATTTTTAGTCACCGTCCAAATTTTTTCTAGGCATTAGGTATGATTCACTAACTCCATTTTTGAAAAAATATCGATACGTAAAATTTTCATATTTAATCATTTTCTCGAAAGAATTATCCGCTCTGCGTGGTATATAATAACTTTGTGATATGATATCTCAATATTTTTGTATTGAGTGATACTAAAAGAAAAAACACGTATTCAATGATTTTCGTCAAAGATTACCTAATACCTATATCAAAATTTAGACGGTGACAAAAAATTCAGCTTGTATAACGAAGGTTAGAACTAAGGGCGGATTTTTTGAAAATGTACTCGTATCCCCTAACAATGTTGAATAGCGGATGAAAGTTCGTAATTTTTGCCGATAGGACATCTCATCCGGTACATACACGAGCATTTCATAGATTTTAATTACCTTGAGAGGACGGCACGGAGGAACACAATTTGATAAAGCATCACTTATTTTCGGATATCCGATGGATTCGGTTACTGTTAAGTACCGCTCTTCAGCATCTTCTTCTTGACATGAAGCTAGTGCTTGAGTCGCTGAGTAGTTTGCGATGCGTTTGACAACCACACTGTTCAACAAAGTAGCAATGTGAACGCAAACAGTCATGTTTACTGTTAAATTACTTTATGATTACGGCTATTTACATAAAAAAGACCCGATTGGTATTAATTTTTATTGAAAAGGATTTAAGCCTTTAAAAAATGTGAACTCCAAAAATTTCGTTAAAGTTAAGAGCAAAATAGGGTACGTAACCATGTACATAAGGTAATTTAAATGAAATGGATGTCGATGTATATTTATTTATTTACATTTTTCAAGTTAATTAGAAAGAAAGTGAAGCAATTATTTCTTCAGAAATGGACGCATTTCGAGCTTGTACGAAAAAGTTCAAATTGAAATACGATTTTGGCAGGAAACTATAACTTTTGAACGACCCAATAAAAAGTTAGGAATCAAAATGACTAATTCTCAACTCTGATATTACACAATGTCCTTCAATGGAGTATAGGCGTGGGCTGTGAAAACAATAGCTAAGTACCAGATATCATATGCGCGGCGTATGTTTGCCGTGTCTCGAGATGTAACCGGAGACAGCTTCCCTCCGCAAGCGCTCTGTTGTCTATGCTCTCGCGCTCGCCACTCGACGCGCATAGAAAATAGAAAACATCACAAACAAATACCTTCGAGGTACGTGTAAATTATACTGAGAATACAGAAGAATATTTCCCGTGTTTTGCGCAAATATACATTCTGTTTTGCGTGTAAATTATTCGGTTCGTGTTTATCACAAGAGTGTTTTTGGCGTTGCAAAATGAGCTACATTATGAAACTTAATTGTCAGCACATCCCTATGATCTAAAATAAAATAATCTTTATTTAATTGATCTGCAACCGTATTGGTTGCAGATGAATTAAATAAAGATTATTTTTCCAATACGGCACAAGCATTCGGAATGTCTTGCAAGTTCAATAGTAACAAAATCACAAGTAAGTAAAATATTTTCCTTCAAAAAAATTTCCGTCATCACAAAACGAATCATTTGATCATACAGACTTGCATACCTAACCGTTATTCAATATAGGTGAACTAAACAAATATAATCGATACATTTGTCCTGTATAATACGTGCTTGTGCGCGATCATTGAATATATTCAATCAATCTATATGTTGGAGTGTAAGCATGAAGCGTCGACCGCTGAAGATGTTTGGTCGCGTCGTCCCGCTCGTATTTATTTACACATGTTGCCCGATGTGTATCTAATGAGCCCGTCGCACCGTTGATAAATAAATGCTCTGTTATATCAACTACCAGTCTTTGTGCTGCCTGCGACCACAACTCGGTAATTACGATTGTGCCCAACGCTCAAATATTTGGTCAAAACTTTCGTCCATTAATGAGCTACCGATATTGTCCACCGTGGAGTTTTTTGAACTATGTTTACGTAATATTCGAGTGGAAAACGTGTCTCACAAAGCAATTAAGAAAAAATCTTATACTAACAAAATAATGTGTTTGCCGTGTTTGCGTCCGTCGTATTTAGAAATCATGTTTGTTATTGCGCGTCGTCGTCGGTTGGATACGGTGGATTTACCTGGAATTTATGAGAATTCACCAACAATAACATTGCTGGGAAAGTAAACATACCCTGGGCCAACTATATGTATGGTATGCGGTACCTAGACAAATGTCTCTGAGTGATTACAGCGAAATGAAATAAACATTTTATATAAATAAGTATTTAAAGGATTCAGACATCGCAAATTAAAAATATGTCATATTTAAATAACGAGTTAAATAGTTGATTGTGAATGACATAAATTGTTTGTCAGAGCATCCGATAAGTAAATAATTGCAAAAGTTCCGCATATTAGATTAGTAATGTTTATAAATAGTTTGCTTCGTAATGCTGGGCATACGGAAAATACAAAAAAATGGACACCTGAACCTATGAACCTATTTAATGATAATTAAATAAATAAAATGCCTCGTCGGTCTAGAGGTCGCAAGCGCTACTGCTGAGCATGAGGTCCTGGGTTCGATTCTCGGGTCGGGCAGTGTTATTGGGTTTTTCTATCTGGAATTTCTCAGTAGCAGCCCGGAGTCTGGATTTGTGCCCGGTTGATGGCAATAGGCTCGCCCCCTATTACATGGGACTTAAACATAACTGGCGAAATGTGGGTGTACCTACTACAGGTACACCTCTGCCCAACCCTTCGGGGAAACAAGGCGCGATGTTATGTTATGTGTTAAATAAATAAAATAAAATAAAAATAGTTTATTTGTACCTTCAAGTAATTTAGGAAGGTTTACAATTTAAAAAAAAATTGACTTAGGACCTATGACTGTATTTTAGAGTTTCAACCAATACCTAAGTAGGTAGGTATTAGCGCCCATCCTCTTTATTATATTATAGGCGATGTTATTGTGCCCAACTTATAGTATAATTTGGGAGCTCGTGGCTATGTAATAACTGCCGCACGGGTCGATCCATCAGGTTAAGCTACGCTTGCCGGGGTTGGTCTGTGGATGGGTGACCATCTTTACATACCGAGACTCCTCCGTGCCTCGGAAAGCACGTTTAGTCGTTGGTCCCGGCTGTCATTCGTGGATCTTTGACAGTCGTTACGGGTCGTTAGAAGCCGGAACGTCTGACAGCTAGTCTTACCGAGGGGTATCGTATTACCCAGTTACTGGGTTGTGGAGGTCAGATAGGCAGTCGCTCCATGTAAAATACAGGTATTCAGATGTATCCGGTTAGACTGGAAGCCGACCCTAATATAGTTGGGAAAAGGCTAGGCAGATTGATTTTTTATAGTATAATTTAAAACAAAACAGAAAAATACCTTGTAGCACCAACATAGGTGATGAACTGAACAATAAGTGAAGGTACAAAATGTTTAAATTACAGGAATAATTTTGAATATCAAACGAGCTATAAATAGTTTTAATATGTAAGGTAAGTTAATGATATAAGCATAATCAGCCTAAAGTGGCCCCACTGGTGGGACATGGGCCTCCTATCTATGAGAAGGAGTGGGCCATAGTCCACCACGCGGGCCCAGTGCGGGTTGGTAGATGTCACAAGTCTTCGAATTTTTGGTTCTAGGACATGCCGGTTTCCTTCACCGTTATGAGAGCAGCGGTGATGAAATCATTTACACCAAGTAAAGTCTGTCTGGGTTCGAACCTACGACCTACAACTCGTAAGTCACGGCAGTTAGCACTGGCCCACCACGGCTCGTGATATACCACGCAATAAAACACCCATTTCTTATACTAACTACGAGATTTTATAAAAAATACTAAAAACTAAAAATAATCTACGCTGCATATTTATAAACACGAACTTAAAATGTATTAGTTCAAAATCACACAACAGGTCACACCTCACAAAACGATCGAATTATAAAGAGTCATCTGGACAAACTTTAGATGGGTCGCCTTCAAAAATAATCTGTTGAGAAGAGTTTACTCCTATTGTGATGGATCCCGAGTAAACACTTCAGGGCCATTCCTCGAAGGGCTTTGTACCAGCTTCGTTTCAAAACTTCACGGTTTTGGTGACCGAAACGTGACACTACTTCAACAATAATAATATCCGATATAGAATTTATTGTAATCAATTCAGGTGTTTTCTTTATTATTGTGTAACTACACAGGGTTGGATGATTTAAGTCTTAGATTGTGAGAACTATGAAAATGAATTGCGCAAATCAACTTGTGGTTTTAAATTCAGGACTGAAACGTCTGCAACCATAAAAGGAAGGCCAAAGAACCGATACATGGACTGTGTGAAAGATGATATGGCTAGAAAGCCAATCTCTACTTACGGGGCTGAGACTAATAAGTCTCACCCCCGTAGTAGATAAGTAAGTATGGAAGAAAGAGACATGTTGAGCTAAGCCCAAATAAAATGGGGTAAGGGCTATAGAATACTGATGAACCATTTTTTTTTTTACTAGGGCATCTCGTAGCTCACCTCTGAGGTGATGACAACTTAACCGGACAATACAACATAATTAGCTATTTATATCTTTGCTAAATGCGCAGTACCTATAACTAGTAACCTGTTTTTATCGTTGTTACCCTTATATATACGACAATGATGCGAAAGAGCGGAGCCTTCTAATACAGGCATTGTTTGCCTAAAAGGAGGCTCCAAACACGTTCGAATGTAATGTAATTTTTAGTTATCACAATAAACTAATTTGTATTTGTATCGTACCATACCTAGATAAGTAGATAGACCTACTGGTATCTATTACCGCAAAATCATCTAAAACAAGATTAGCCTTCGAAAACACACCAATTTTCAAAGACTGCTATCAGTCATTATTTGGCGTATGCGTTGAAGTTATAAAAAATGTAAGTCTGTGCAACTGCAACTTGTAGAGAAAACACTAATAATAAGAAACACCCTCTGTATCTCCAGCTCGAGTCCAGTATTTGGTATTCATAGTAACACAAACAGTCGTCGCGCTATGCTGGTCGACCACTCGACAATGATCGCCGTATAAAAAGCTCATGTTTAACTTAATAACATCGGTGTCATAGAAACCTCTGTCGATATTTTAATCGTAAGGCTTTGTTACCGCCTCGGTGGTCTCTTGTTGTCGATAAACATTTTGATGTTGGATAGTTATGGTTAGTATTTATAAATGTTGGAATTCCGTAGTCATTGCAAAAACAAAATAATGTTCCCCTGTAACTATCAAAAAAATTATGTTTATTCTCGGTCCCTATGGTAAACCCCTTACAAGATATGAATTCTCTAATATGAATATACTCGTAGGTATATAGGGTAAGTATATCATATCTTGTAAGGGTATACATATCTTTTAAATTAAAGAAGACTTCAGTTGTACCTATCACTTATATCAAGAGTGATTGAGAAACATTAGATTATATCGGACTTGTTAGTTCAATACGAGTATGCAGGTCTGTAGCTGTTCAGCCGGAAATGTAAATCCTGATAAGACATATATTTTGTGGTCATAATTTTCCTGTCTACTTTCTGCACACACGGTTCAGTAAATATTTATCCCACCAGTATTCCCAACAAAAATGGCAACAGCACGCCTCACAACGAAGGCCTCATCATAATCAGCATCTGTTGCCTACATCCTGCCGCAGCGCTCGCGCCGCCCGCATCGGTCGCACACCGCATCAGTTGCGTCCCGCCACAATTAAATGTGTCCACGCCACCGGCTCTCAATGCACCGCACACACACCAGTGCACGCCACGCCACGTTATTTTATTCACTAACATTTTATTTTATGCGACTCGTACGCGATTTGTATTTGATTCGTTATTTCGTCCCGGAGTCGTTGAGCCGGAAAACGCGTGACGTATTTCATTCGGTATTGTCGAATATTTTGTGCACGGTAATAAAGTTATGGGGTAATATTTTGTTAGATTTATTTATTTTGGTAACTCCGTATCGGACAATTTATTGTTAGATATTTTAGGTAGTTTTCAGTGAATTTTTTATCGATTTGATTGTTGGTTAATGGGAACGCAAATATGCTATAGAAAAACTTAGTTAATTTCTTATTAATTTCGTACATAATAGAACTAATATTAAAACCCTAATTTTATCGAGATTCTAATTCCAAAGATTACGTAAGCTACAGATGACTTAACTATTTCTGTTTTTACTAAGCTACGTTAACCATAATCACAGAACAGTCCCTTTTCAGTAGAAAAAACCTTAAAAGACAACCCTATAGTTTATTTATCTATTACTATGGAGCCAAGGAAAGATCTCGAAGGAGAACAACTCTACCCGTGCATGTTAAACCGAAATAAGACATGCATTTGGCGGTACATGTCGGTCCTGCGTCATATAATATTAGGTCAAAGGTTCAACCAACCAAGGTTCAATCTCAACATGGATTCCAACTACCACTTACCTATGGTCTATTCCAACAGTATTTGAAGGAAGTGTACACAAACCCTGTTCAGGGTAAATTCTTGCGCAATCACTCACTAAAGGGAATTAGTAACACATTATTCTGTATTTAGAAGGTTTTAACCACGAGTTTTAGCGTATATACATATGTCACCACATGTTACAGAAATTATGGTTTCAATAATTTACGTTGTAATTGAAAAATCATCGACGAAATTGAGGTTATTATATAAACTTAGTTTTCAAGTGAAAAACATGTTTTAGGTGATTTAAAATTAGAATTTAAACAATCAAATCAAAGCACTACAAATTGGCAGCCACAGGTACGTTTACTGATCTATATGTTTACATTTTCACCAGATACTTTTGGAAAAGACTATACGTATCTAAACCTCTTAAATATTCTATAGAACCTAAGCTATCTAGGGATATAGGTAGCAAAGAAATGAGTTCCCTTGGCAATCTTCGAATATTATGGGCAGTGAATGGAATGATTGGGGAAATTTACTTTTTCATATGCCTTTTAAATATGCAATGATTAAAGTATTTTACTTTGACCATTTTGCTTAGACACCAGCTGAGCCGCTGTGAAATTGTTACAGCGAATCGTTCGAGGTTAGAGGACATATTCCACTAAACGACTTTGCTTAACTCATGAGAAAATCGAACTCTCCTAACTGTGAGGTGTGTGGTTAAACAGAAGATGCACAGCATGTGTTGGTGGAATGTGTCACTTCTCAACTCGATGAAATTGTAATACTAAAAAATATTATATACTTTTTTTGATAATAAATTAGATTAAGTTAAGTATTGTGTGACTAAGATTAGTTAATTTAATCGTTATATTTGTAAAAGCACGATGCGATTCACATCATAGCATATGTCTACAAAAATCCCTTTAATCAATAAATATTTAAAAAAAAGTTACTTTTAAATAGGCAATGATTAATAAAGGATTATACTTTATCCATTTGGCTTAGATAGCTCTGGCAAACGATATGGTATTGTGAAAGATGGAAACATTCCTGTACTTATACATTACTTATGAACGGTAGAAGAATAAAGAAATAGAAGTAGGCTAGCCTCTTAATTCTTTAAAAGTATGAAAATCTTCTTCAAAATGATTCGTAGATCGTTGTGGTGCGATCGGCATCCAATCGGAGTCCAATTTTGTTTCCAGCAACCTTGTTAGATTTCAATTTTAAATTTTATCAGGTTACAAGCCGTGTGCCCGATGGTATTCCTCATCGGCAACTTCTCAGGAGCCTTTCTGGATGGGTTTAAAAAAAACGATAATAGAACTAACTTTTACTTATAAACATAAGTCTAATTTAAACCAACAACGTCCACTTTTCTAATTTCAAAAATATCGAACTTCCAAACAAACTTTCATCCCCATCTAATACTTTTTGGGGATGAGTTTTCAAACCTCCCTTAGTTCTTCATTATGTAAGGAATTCTTGTGCAAAATAAAATGCTTCTAGCGGTTCAGGCTGTTTGTCTGTCGTAGAAGCGAATCCCTTTTACATCGCCAACCCATACCGACTAACTAAACGATTACAATTTTTCCCCTGATCACTCTCAAACTCTCAACATTACTACAAATTACAAAAGTTACACATTCTATTTGTGTAGCAAATACATCTGCGTGGTGTCGTATGCCCTGGTTCCCTGAACCCTTGCGTTGCCAACAGCACACGAGTGCGAATCCGCGGGCGGTCCACTCCAAACTGTTTGTATTGCTGGTGTTTAACTTTAAACTGACGAGTGGCGCCCTCTGCGTGTTTGTACAAGATTTTGACCGCCCTATATCACGCTGATGCCCGTGTCATGTGTTATGTCTTGTTTGATTTGGTCTATGTAAGGAAATAGGTGCTCCTGGTGGGGAATTTACCGAGAGGGCCGACATAATATAGCAGCGAAAGAAAATACGAGTATACAGTCAAACCTGAGTAAGTGAGAACTGGGTAAGCGAGAAAACTCTATAAACGAAAGTAATTGCCAGGTCCCGTAACCCTCTAAAACCTCTATAAGTGAGAAACAGAAACCTCTATAAGAGAAAGCAGTTTTGACTCGCGGACCTCTATAACTGAGCCCGCTACTTACCTGTACCTCTATAAGCGACAGTCGAGCGTAATTTAACATCTGCTATTAATGACTCATTCTTAAATTTAGTGGAGCTAACATTGTTTTTGTTCCTCTCAACCTTTCCGAACCAGCCTCAGCCTCTATAAGTGAGAAAGGCCACTCCTGTACCTCTACAAGCTAGAAACTCGAGTTAGTGAGAAACTTCTATAAGCGAAAAAGAGATCGACTGTACTTTGTTACCAACGGCAACGGATTAAAAGATATCTAGGTAAATAAGTATCCTACCTACCTCTTGATCATCAAGTTTCGATAACTTCTTTCCTAATTTTTATCATATCAATAAGTTGAAATTGGACTAGAGTTAAGTTCCTACATAGCTGACAGGTATTTTCAGTATATCATCTGAAGTTGGTCTGGAGTTATTTCAATAAACCCCAGTAAATTTTTATAAGAAACAATTATTTAAACTTTCGTTCATTTTGTCGATATTGTTACTTATAAAAGCGTTCATTCATTAAAAATCCAACACAAAACACAATGTTGTCAATCAACGAGTCGATGATTTGTTATAAAAATAGTGTGAGAGCGCGGGGGGTACGGGGCCCGCCGGCGGCGCAGACGCACCCATTCACCTTGCTCAGCGAATCACACGCATTAACACCTATTAGGGCCCGCGCCCTTTATCCCGGCGCACTGCCACGCAAAATACTACACTTTCCTTTTTACTATTTATTGTTATCGTTTGTTTCGAGTCGCAAACCGTCCGCGCACAATGTGCCCGCCGACACGGCTCGGTAAACGCTTTCAAGTGTCCAAAAGCGGTAATTTGCTTCATTCGCTCATTGTTGACGCTAAAAGTCGGCCTTTGTCGACACTTGACGGAATTGGGAGCGTTTAGATTCGAGCGGGCAATTCGCGGAGAGTGGACGCGTTTTATCGTCAGCCGAACATCCCGGTCACTCTACCCTCTCTTACCTCAATGGCTGCCTAATGGAAGCTTTCAGCTCGTGTTTGAAAAGGTTTTTTCTCTTTTAAATAACGTACCTTCCCATATACCTACTACAATGGTTGCGTCTGTTTTAGATAAAATACATATGGCATAGGATATCTATTAAATATTCTTAAAAAACTACTTTTTAATTTAATAAACAGAAATATAAATATATTTTCTATGAACTTCCATTGTTTAGGGGGCGTACCACACATTGACATTCTATACGTTAACAATGATGGAGTTAAAAATTTATGGAACTATGGCCGCCGGGAGCGGGGTGCAAGGTGCGCTTGCACCTCCCTGGCTTCAAAATAAAATATAGGTGTAAAAACATTCAGAACTAAAGAAATATCCGAAAACGCCTAATACAATAAATAGAAAACTTAACCTATTCGAGGCGAGATCCTAAAATTTTCGAGCGAGCGAAGCGAGCTATTGCATTCTGCAATCGGTTAATTCAATAAGATAAAATACCGAACTCCTATTTTCGAATTCAGAATCGAGCCTAGGTGAGGTGCTAACATTCTCAAGCTTGCTTCGCTCGCTCTGGCATCCTACTCTATCTTAAGCTTGTTTGTATTATAAATCCACACAGATAGTCCTTTTTCTGTATGAATGGGCAAAATAAAACCAATCCCAGGCGAGATGCAAAAATTATCCAGCTCGTTTCGCTCGCTCTTGCATCCTATATTCTTAAGCTTTTCTGCAAAAGGCGGCAAACGCTCTGTATGAATGGACAAATTATAACCTAACAAATCCCAGGTGAAATGCAAAAATGATCGAGCTCACTTCATGGAGCTGAAGATGCAGCACCTCCGTGAAAATAAACTTGCTCGGCGCTCATGTATGGGACTGACAAGATAATGAAAAGCATGTGAAAAGCTTATGTCAATTCCGTTAAAAAGTGCTGTAGAAATGAAAACTAGTTAGCGGTCAAACGTAACATGAGGGAAAACCCTCAAGGGACTTCCACAGTACTTATCCTGTATTCAATCAATTCCATAGTTCTAAGTTAGTCGCAAGCACTTTTAAGTCGTAAAGCTTATATTCCAAGCAAAAGAGCATAGAATAACTTCAATTATTTGTTATTATTTCAAAAGCTTTAGTTAGCTAGGTTCTTTTATTAGGTATCTCGATATCAAGAAGGAACAAATTGAAAATCTTAGCGCCAGCCAAATGCACAAACACAAAGTAGCACGCCCTGTTTAGGCAGCACATCGTGCAAATATAAAACAATAAAGGCATCAGTACTACATGGTGGCACGTTCATTAGTGTGCCCGACGCCGGGGCCCGACGCCCGCCGTGGGCCCCTACACCCGACGCCCGGGGCCATTACGTCCCATTTACATGCGTTTACCGGCTCCGACGGCCCCTCTCCCGCTCATTGGATTACTTGTATCGACGCTGCCCGATTAGACTTGATTAGTGGAAGAACGTTGTCAAACTATGCAGTTACCTATTTGATGCTAAATTGATAACTGACGTAGCAATGCGAATTCCTAATGTCTACGTAATTTGACGTTAGAATTGCTATTACTTCTGTAGTCTTCCATCTAAATATGCCTTATTATTTATCAGCCTTTTGTGTCCTACCGGGCAAAGGGATCCGTACCCTCCTGCCACAGTTCCACTTAAAAAAATCCCTCTGTTATCACTATTACTCGTACATAGTAGCTGGAGTGATCGGCAGGCACTCATCACAACTTATACTTTGGCTAGCAAACACAACTCTTTTGCTGTCTTTTATAGATGTCCGTATAATATTCTGTAAGTTAAGTCTTCAAAGCATTTTTTCCTAAAGAAACGACCCATAGCGACTATATAAGAACGGCAGGAATAGTACCTACGCAAATTGGTTATAGTTCTATTGATAAATGATTTATAGGTGCTGTGCTCCGCGGTTTCACCCGCATAAAGGCTCGTGCAGACCAGCGTGACACGACGGCGCGACGCGACTCGAACAATACAATTTCTTAGAAAACTTCACGGTATAACAATAGCCGGGGTCGCGTCGCGCTGTCGCGTCACGCTGTCGCGTCGCGCTAGTCTGCATGAAGCTTAAGTCTCGATCCCGTGGGAATATCGGAACAAAAAATATTTTTAGTCTTTTTTGTCCTTTTCCAGGTCATGGTCTACCCTTGTGCCAAATTTCATCCAAATCCGTGCAGCCGTTTTAGCGTGAAAGCGTAACAAACAAGCAAACACACTATCGAAAATATGTATTTAGTACCTATATTAATTTGCTACGATTCTCATAGTTATTCGAAATCCTTGTAGATGTCTAATTTGCTAAGCCAAAACGTAAGGTAAGGTAAGGTGTAAGTGGATATTTTTAATGTTAATGACAATTGAATTTTATTTTTTGTATAATGTATAGAAATCAAATCAAATACGTATACAGTGCAGTCCATTATTTTATCCAGACTATTTTGATGACATACCATCCCAAGAATAACTCGAAATATGAATACGCAATCCAAAAACTTGCTAAATAAAAAGAACCTCAAAACAATTCACATTGTGTTAGCACTAAAGGATTAAATATTAACATTGACAGTAACAATGTGAAGGAAAACATCGTCATAAAATTATTTATCAATGATTTTATCTATGGCTAATCCCTGCTCACAGCTCAACAATGGACTTAGAAGAATTATTCAGGAAGTTGACGCATTGGTCCCTTCCCTTGCACACTTACAACCTGTTCTGGGTCTAATGCTTTTGTTACCCTGATAACATGTGATAAGAATTTTGTTTTTGAGGAAACAGTGATTGTAGTTACCTTGACTCAAAATAACTTACCTAAGTCAGAGATGAGAAATAGTCACGCAGTACAAGATTCATATGGACGTAAGTATAGGAAACTGATGGGTTGTGGGATTGTTTTGAGTAAGAGCAATGTAAAAGTGCAATGAAGCAAATGAACCACAATGGAACGCGTAACGTAACATCTAGATTCTAGATAAATCACACTAGGTAGGTGTAACGTAATTTTAAACTAGTTTCAATTTCCAGGGTAGGCAAAGTGCAATTGGGTTTTTCTATCAGTAATTTTTTTTCACGGTTCGCCTGGTTTTTGGTTTTATACCCGGTTGATGGCAATAGGCTTGCTCTAACTTACATGGGACTTAAAACATACGTAACTGGCGAAATGTGGGTACCATAGGTATCTAAGTAAACCATTGCCTAACCCTTCTGGGCAAACAGGCGTAATGTTATATATTAAAAGTCACATAGACTTCAGAACATGTTATGGAAATCACACGAATTTGAAGGAAACATAACATAAAATCACGCCTGTAATCCCCAAAGGGTTAGGCAGAGGTGTACCTATAGTACACCCACATTTCGCCAGTTATGTTCAAGTCCCATGTAATAGGGGGCGAGCCTAGTGCCATCAACCAGACACAAATCCGGACTCCGGGATTCTACTGAAAAATTCCAGATGGAAAAACCCAATATCACTTTGCCCGACCCGGGAATTGAACCCAGGACCTCATGCTCAGCAGTAGTGCTTGCGACCACTAGACCAATGAGGCAGTCTCAGTTCAGAAGGAAACAATTTAAAATAAATTAAGACTGAGTATAACTTTGAATCCAAACTAAAACACGAATGTTCCAATCACTTCCTATTGATACTTATTATCGATAACGATTTGTAATAAAATAAAAGCACAACACAATACAACTACAGCCAATTCTCGTTTGCATAGCACACAGTTTGTTTGGCTAACCACAGAGCAGCAGAATCGCAAATTCGTTGTATGAGCGGCGGCGGCGGTGTCAAGATATCGGCGGCAAATTACAGGCTGTGGCTGCACGTCCGTCCAGTTTGATTGACACTGAATCAGAACCGACACTGGCTTAATTAAATAACTAAGTACCACTTACAGTGAGGAGCGAGTAGTAGCCGTGTGTTGGTGCATTGGAGACTTATATTTGTTAAAGTTTGAATGTGAGATATCGAACGATTTTGAGGCTAAATACAAAATCGACGTTCTCGATGTTTTGTAAAAAATTACATCCCTAGTACACATTCATACATACAAAAACTCACGCTTTTTTTCCTACAGGGGTAGGCACCTACCTATACTAATTAATTGGTTGGATTTTTGGATGTTCTCATTTAGTCTTTTCTTATGTTCATTTCAGAGTAAATCTAAAATGTATTTTTTGGTTTGGTATTACAATTAGTGTAATGAAAATGGGAGAAAGCGCTGACTCCTGACATACAGGTTTTAACCTAGTTTGGGATTCAGAGGCATACCTATGTACTGTAACCTTATATTATGTCAATAAAGATTATTGTTATTGTTACCTTGAAAATGCTAATGTACAACAAATCTTGCTTCACGTACCAATAAAGTACGAATAATATAGTATAAAAATAATGTATGAAATCAAGTAGGTACGAAATTGTGTATGAATGTTTATTATTTTAGGATATCAGAGAAGTAGGACGGGTGATTGAATTTAGTGCAGATTACAAATGTATCCTGAATGAGCGAATACGCTAGTCATTTTGAGCGCAGTTAGTGCCTTGGGAATACACTTTTTTGCCAATCTACATAGATGTATATTTTATATCTGAAAGTTGCAAGCAAAGCGCCTTTCTCGCAATTGTGCTCCTGAGATATAGGAGACATCCTTTTCTATTTTGATAAAAGTACAAGATATATCATTACTTATTTACAAATTTAATAGATGACTATCATTCGTTTTCAGTAACGAATTGAAGCTTTTTACAATAAAACTAGCTTCCACCAGTGGCTTCGCTCGCGTGATATCTTTAGAAAAATAGCCTATGTTACTCAGTGATAACATAGCATTCTACTTGTGAAAGAATTTCTAAAATCGGTTCAGTAGTTTTTGAGTTTATTCATTACTATCAAACATACAAAATGTCTAATCATTTTTTTTTATAATATTTGTTTAGAAGTTTAGTTACGTACTTGTAGCTTGCTACGGGAGATTTGAATATAGGATATATTTCAAGACCACAACTATGAAATTGTGAAATTGTTGGAAATAAGCAGGTCACGCCTGTCTTCTCCAGGTATAAATCAGAGAAATTCCAAATTCCAATAACAATTTGCTCGACCTGGGGATCAAAGCGCACGTTCAGAAGTCCTACTAGACTAGGTAGGAATTCATCGCGGTAGACCTGACACCGCACACGGATACAATGGAAGATAATTTTGGATATAAGTGAGAAATTATACAGGCCGGCAGCACACCTCCGCCGCGGAACCGTAGCAGCGAAACCGCAGTAGTTCAATTCAACTGACTCGCGTCATGTTCCACACTCGAGTTCCGCTATACTCAAATTTCAGTCCGCTACTCAAGTTTCAGTCAGTTGAATTGAACTAGGTACTGCGGTTTCGCTGCTATGGTTTCGCGGCGATGATGTGCTACCGGCGTCAAGATGAAAACTGTTGAGTAAGTATATAACACGTTTTTTTCGTCACAAATAATGTAGATAGCGCAATGCTTTCAAAGTTTCTCATTAGCTTTAAGGCTCTCACCGACAGGTGCGACGCGACGTCGCGATGCTACTCTTGTGGAACAATTCTATGAAAACTTCTCGGAAATTGTTCTACCGGAGCCGCGTCGCGTCGAAGTGTCTCGCCTGTTTGCGAGAGCCTTTAAAATTCTTTCTACTAAACCAAAGTCCTACCTATCTGTTATAATGAAGGATCGTCAACCATCGTGATTTAAGTTCTCTTACTGTAACTACCAAAATAAAATGTCCTCAAAAGAAAACTTGCAAAATAAAATATACGTAACATATATTTAATATATTCAATGCCGTGTTTTAATAAGTTTATCTTGGAATTGCGGCATTTTTTTATAATTTCAATATTTTATCGCGTATCAGCCAATCCAGGTAAGGCTATATGGGTTAAGCGTGAGAAAGCAGAAATTGGTAATTTGAACAAAACGTTTATGATAACATCAAAGATGTTGAATCTGATCGGAACGGAATGTGACACAAAATATCACCCTTTTGTAATGTTACTTTTGTAATCCAAGCTACAATTATTATCTTCAAATCTCTTTACTTCCTTATTTCGTGATAATCGCGATTACCTATTTAATCCCTATGAATTACTTAACAACTTCATAACTTTCGTATTGTTTGTTTTACTCCTTCAAAAATAATAAGAAAACACGTAGAATATAATTTTTTAATAAATGATATGTATTTCTGTAAGTTTAATAATCAATGTTTGTGCAAAAAATATATACAATATTAATATATAAGTATATAGGCATGTAGCGGTTACACCGGCACATACGAACTACGCATCAAAGACATGACGTCACACAAATCCTGCATCGCGCAATTAGAGTTTACCGCGTGAATGATATAGGTATATAAGACTATCCGACATCAACAGTCGGGTTACCGACCCAGACGACCCCATAACCCTCCTCCAGGAGAGCAATAGGGCCACAAGTACAGTGCATAAACACAGACACCGACCCGCATTCCGACCTCGCCGCCGAGGTCCTCCGCGATCGCGACCCACCCGAGTAAATAATACTCGCCACCGACCCTTGCTCGCAGAAGCGCCAGCCCGCGTTTTGCTGAGAAATGTAGACTTAAACTCCCCAATTAATAATAATGAATCATCTTTGATCCAGCCTGTCCCAAGTTGCTGTCCTGGGGGGAACCAGCGACGCCCTAAGCCGAGGTCCGTACCCCACAGGGGGTGCCCTTAGCGAGCGCTCGCCTAGTTTTAATTTAGAATAGTTTTGCCCCTGGCTGGAGGCTTTGAGTTAATAGCTTAAGGCAGCCGCAGGATTGACCGGTTAAGTAGTCATCACCTCAGAGGTGAGCTACGAGTTGCACTAGACAAAAAACATTCGGGCAGTCGGTCCGCCCAGGCCCGCCAGACACAACACCCGTCTGGTTGGAGGATCCTCCCTTTTCTATGGTGGATGAGTGAACTTTACACCCTGTTCCTCATGCCACTAAATTGGTGACCCCGAGTATGAACGTCAAAGGCATATAAAATATATATTCTTAAACTAAGTTAACTAACAAACTATAAAGTAGTAAGTATTCTGTAAGCAAGTTTATACAAACACTTTTATACGTCAATAAAATTTTAAACTTTGACTGCCTCGTTGGTCTAGTGGTCGCAAGCGCTACTGCTGAACATGAGGTCCTGGGTTCGATTCCCAGGTCGGGCAAAGTGTCATTGGGTTTTTCAATCTGGAATTTCTCAGTAGCAGCCCGGAGTCTGGATTTGTGCCCGGCTGATGGCAATAGGCTCGCCCCCTATTACATGGGACTTAAACATAACTGGCGAAATGTGGGTGTACTATAGGTACACCTCTGCTCAACCCTTCGGGGAACCAAGGCGTGATGTTATGTTATGTAATATTTTAAAAACTAGATACCTAACTATTATTTATAAATTTGCGTTTTTTGATAATATCCTTTAAAGAATTTGTACCTATTTATTTTAACCTAATAATACCTATCTACAATGTTGTTATATTCAAATATAATGCGACTTTGTTTAAAGTACATTTGTTCATATAATAACGTGTAAACAGCTGAATTTTCCTGAAACTACAAACATAACTAAAGCTGACCGAAATATTTTTTTGTCAATTCAAATATTCTTTTCTAGTTAAACTTAGGTAGTTAGTTAATCACTTATCTTCCAAATACAAAGTTCACACGCAAAAATTGTGTTAAATCCGTGAATCATCCAAATTCTGAATAGTGTTGGTAGACAGACAGCTTTAAATATTACAAACTAAATACTTAGCCACTAAACAATGGATGCTAGTGTGGGAAACACTGTCTATAGAAATGTAAACAATTGGAATTTAAATAGGTATATCTACAAACTAGGCGATCTGGGAAGTTATGTATACCTTGGTTGTAAATGAAATCTAATTAGTTAATACCTATTCCCTAACTTAATAAGTAATTACTTCCGCCCAAGTACGAGTCAGACTCGCACATGAAGGGTTCCACCGTACAATATTGAGCAAAAAACGACGAAATAATCACGTTTAATCTTTATTTTAAAATCAAAATCGTTACTTTTTTATTAATTTATTTTTTGTTACTTTTGCTTGTAGCAGCAATATAAATACACAATATCTGAAAATTTCAACTGTCTAACTATCATGAGATATTGCCAGTTGACAGACAGACGTAATCACAGCGGAGGCTTAGTAATAGGGGTCCGTTTGGGTGCTAAACGGGTACGGAACCCTAAAAACTAAGTTACACTCTTAGATTATTTTGTATACTAGAGAGTTGAATACGACTCGTTAAGACTATCTAAAGGTATAAGTCCGTAGGCGACTGCACGCAGTAGCAGCAGACGGCGACCGCGACGTGTCGCCGCGACACTGGTTTCTATGGTATTTTTATGAATCGAATCGAATTTCTATGAAGTCGCCTGCTGCTGCCTGCAGTCGGCTACGAAATTGTATCATATAATGGATCCAAGTTCAATAGATTTACCTACTTGGTTTACATGCCTCCAGCTTCATCATCAGACCAGCTCGTTGTTAAAGTATCATATTATTGTATTGTAATCGAAATTACATCCTACATCTTGTAAAGTTTCGAATTACACTATAAGTTGGTGAAATTAAAATTCTTAGTTTTTTTTTACAAACACAATCAGGTTGACCTAGTGCGTGTTAAAAAGGATATATTTCTATCTCATGCTGACGTTGCTAAAACTTTATAACTAAGACACCCTGAATGAAATAATTCAGGGATTTATAATAGGTACCTACCTAAGTAACATTCTGACCTATATTGTGAATTTAAAACGCAAACAATGTAATATTTTTTATTGCATATCCGATTATTAAAAGTTTAGTAAGATGGACAGTCACTAAACATTAATTTGGGGATGTCCTTTTCAAAATACTATTTATTCTGTCTTCTTCTCTCTTGTATTTTAACTACTAACACTAGTAATAAAGTTATATTATTGTTTACTAACGCTCTGGATCATTTTTGTCCGAAAATAAAGCATATAATAATAATAAACCCAATTTCTCACTATTTGGGTTCAAGGTTGCATAGACCTTCTTCGTTTATGAATAACTAAACTTTGCCCGCGGCTTTGCTCGCGTTAATATAGATTTTTCTGTATGCAAAATTTCATAATGATCGGTTGAGTACCTAGTTAAGACATGAAAGCGTAACAAAAGAATAAACTCACTTTCGCAAATATAATATTAATTAGTTAAGATTAGTAAGTATTCAAGTTAAACCTAAATTAGTCCGTGATAATAATGGAAAACATAATTTTATTCGATGCTTTTGTATTAGGTACAATGAATCTGTGGAAAAAAAACCTACATAACTTTTATTAATATGTCTATTTTTTTTAACAAAACAGCAATTTTATTGAAATATTCACAGTTTTATTCCTACTGTTTTGGAACCTATATATAAAATACAAGGTTTTAGTAAAATCTACACGTGTCGAATGGAAATAAATTAAGTTTTGACAATATGTTACCATTGTTTTGATAGATCGTCATCTTTTGTTTTGTATAGATGTCGGTATATTGATAAAACTTTTGTATCTCATTGATTGTTTGAAGTCAAACGTTCGCAAGTGGGTGAATGTAAAATATCTTGACGTTTGAATGAATTGCAACTAACTGTAGGAGCTTGATGGTTAATTTGTAAAATAAAACATGTAGTTAAATTATAATTTCTATTTATTCGGAGATTTCATAGAATTGTTATTATTATTTTAATTGATTAATGTCATCTAGTAAATAAACAACAGTATGTTTACATGTTATATTAACAACGAAGAGGAGACAACATCACTTTATACGTATTTACAATAGAACTAGGAGACTATCTACATAGCTTGGTCGTTCTCAGACTTTATCAATAAATCGCTTAATATACCAACTATCATTGTTCTACATATACAGTTTTAAGTAGAAATAATACTTATAAATTCAATTTTTACAATAATTTACACTTAGAGTATCATTATAGACCAAAGATCTATGAGTATAGACGATAAAAGAAGAACTAAAGGAAAGAATAGAAAGAACGGAGATTTTCGAAAGAAAAGAGTTCAACGCGCCTACACAGAGGAGACGAAATACAGATAAACGAAGATTTACTCGAAGATATCACTAGGCAACGATAACGTACCGACGGGATACTTAATACTGGTTATTCACATGTTTGTACAATACGCACAGTCGTTTAGGTGTCGGGCGGGCGCTGCTGGTCGGGACTGGGGGGCGCCGGCCCCAGCGCGGAGCGGCGCAGCTGCTGCAGCAGCGCGGGGTCCAGGGCCGGCCACCAGCCGCCCAGCAGCGGGTACTGTGCGGCCGGCGCCGGCAGCGCGCGCTCCCCCTCGCGCGCCTCGTCCTCGCCGCGCTCCTCCTGGTCGCTCGCCACCACGTCGATGTCTTCTTCCGGCTCCTCCTCACAACTGCTGTCACGCCGCTGACGTTTCTCGGGCGCGTCGTCCGGCGCCAGCAGTGACGCCACATCGAACTGCCTCTTGCGCGCCTGTGCTCCGCCGGGCAGCCGGCCCGCACCCCAGAATGGCAGTGGCAGCGCCGTCGGCGGCGGCGATTGTGGCGGCGGAGACGGTGAGTCCTCACCATCATCGTCAACAGCCAATCCCATATGTTTTCTCACTTTCCTTTGAGCTTTACGTCTTCTGAAGTCTCCTTTGCGGAAGTCTTCGATGTTAGCCGGGTGAATAGCCCAGTAGTGGCCTTTCCCATTGGCCGACCTTCCAGCTTTAACGAAGCAGTCGTTAAGGGACAAATTGTGTCGTATTGAGTTGCGCCAGCCAGGTCCACGGGAGCGGAAGTACGGATAGTTATCCAGGATGTGTTGGTAGATATCGGAGAGGACTAGTTTCCGGTCTGGCGAGCTGAGGATAGCCATGGCGATGAGGCCAATGTAGCTGTGCTGGGGCTTCGGCTCCTCGGGCTGCAGGACTCGTTGCTGTAGCAGCGACATGGAGAGCGCGAGCCGGGGCCCGTAGGGCGCGTAGCACGGCGCCACGGATGGCGGGTACAGGCGGAGTCGCTCGGCAACTGCATAGTTGTACAATTGCAAGCGATAGTGGTCGAGAGCCGCGGCGGTCACTGTTGGCGCGTCCTTCCCGAGCGGCCAGGGGCCTCCTTCGGCGCCGCTACACATGTTGCCAGGCGGAGAGCGTGGCGCGGAGTGCCGGCGGCGGCTGGCGGGCGCGGGCCCCGGCCGACAGGGGGCGGGGAACTTGCCGCGCTGGCCAATCAGCGAGTCGCCGCTACTTGTATACGTGTTTTTGTTTAGCGACGCCCCACTCCAGTGGCTTTGCAACTCCACGCGCCCTGCCTTGAGGCTACGAGTACTGGCTGCAACAAAATACTAAGATGTGACGTTAGTTTCTTGTTTCTTACTACTACTTGATACACCTATACCATATTATCATCATGATCAGTGGCATTTCGTTAAGCTCAGTTACGCTTTTAAAAAATGCCATTTGGTGTAGATACCTATGATGAAATGGGCTAGGTAGCTCACCATTTCTCCACTCATGTCTATTAACTCAGTATTAGGTAGACTGCTCATGTCGTGAACGCCACAAATGTGATGTATGTCTTAAAAGTTATGGTCGAGCCCTACTTATGTAGGTACCTACTGTCAAAAAGACTATTAAGATACAATAAACTGCCGATTTACAAAACTGATAAAGAAATTAGTTTTCTTATTAACAGTTTATGATTACAACAGCATTATTAATTTCATAAATTTCCTGTACACAAATTATAAAGAACATTTACACACAAAATCTGCTATGAAGATTCGACAAATTTGCTGTCGGTACGCAGCAAAACCGTTACAAATGACAACTTCGTAGCGAGTGCTTCCCTGTTATTTCAGAGATATCACAACACGCAACAACACATTACTTCTCAGGAGGCGAGCGAGAAAGAGATGCAGATATAAAAATACTCCACCCCTCTGCGTCGGATAGGGACAGAGGATCGTGCAACAGTTTCACATGTCACTATGATGTGGACGCGGTGACTTGTGTTCACACGAACTTACAGCTGAAATCTTACCTTATTTCACTCGAATAAGGTTGAAGTTATAGTGTTGGTATTGGGTAATTATGGCGTTGTTGTAGTGGTGAATAGGCAATGAAAATAAAGAGGCTCGAAGAGCAACCGTGGCGGTAAGTGCGAGTGGGGCAGCGCGCGATATCGGTGTAACGCAACGTTCCGACAATGCAGTTGCCGCCCATTTAAATACGCCATTTTGTTTACTGTCTCCACGGCTTGTGCTTTTGTATTTTATACAGAAAGCAGTGTTTTGTGGAATAACTAAATTACAGGAAATATTTACTCGTTTCAGAGTAGACAATGGATACGGGCGCTATGCCGTAGACGCTGCGATTTGTTAATCGATTTTGTTTGGTGTTGATAATGTCTTCTACTTTTTTTCATATTATCCTTGCTTTTTCACATTATTTTTATTAAATAAAAGTCTATTGGATAGCTAAATAAAAATTTAAAGCGTTGTTAATTCAAATACGGTTTTGAACAAATTGCATTTGTTGCTGTTTATCAATAAAAAAAATTGTTGCTAAATAATACCTAATTTACCTACCCCGTCGACTAACTTTGTCTTTTATCTTTCTTTCTTATATTTATTTGACGTTTTTTTCTTATTGTAGAATTGCCTGATTTTTGAGTAAAAATAAGATAAACTGGTTAAAAAAACGAAAGGTATTTAAATTATGGGAGTATCTTTAAATTCATTTTAACTGAAAGTACAGTCGGCAACTAAAAACTTAACAAAGCATAGTCAATGATTTAGATATTGTTTTTCATCCACAATAAAACATTACTTGTACAGTTAAAATAATACAAAGCAAAACTAAAAACGTTTTATTTCGATTCCCATTCCATTCCAAACGTGTGTTGTATGTAGGGTAGATTTAATTTTAAATCCGCGTCACGTTCGGGGCAGTTTTAAACAAGCGATTGCCGCGAAAACAATTGGCGGCCATCCAGCACACAACAAACACGCATTTTAATTATTGTGAACGCGATTGTACTGTAAAGTACAATCAATTTCACTTTGTAATAACGACACAATAAATAAATATACTCTTTAACTTTTAATAAACAGGGAGGGACACTGAGTGAGAAAAATATACGAATAAATAGATACATTCAGTCATTAAACAAATCAAATCTATTATGATTATTTGCTAAAGTTTTTTTTATTGAGTAGCTCGTTGCTAAGTAATAACAGCCGCACGGAGCGATCCATCAGGTTAAGCTACACTTGCCAGGGTTGTTCCGTGGATGGGTGACCATCTTTACATACCGAGACTCCTCCGTGCCTCGCTGGCACAAGCCACTGGTCCCGGCTGGACTTTTGACAGTCGCAGGTCGTCAGAAGCCCGAAAGTCAGACAACCAGTAACCAATTAGGTACTGGGTTGTGGAGGTCAGATAGGCAGTCGCTTCATGTAAAAAACTGATATTCAGCTGCATCCGGTTATCTGAAGCTGCCCCGAACATAGTTGGGAAAAGGCTAGGCAGATTGATTTCTACAATTTATTTTAAATAAAATAGCATAAAGTAGGTACTGTGTAGAGATCTTAACTTATTTAGTTAATATACAACATATTCTAGTTATAATAACTTTGGCATAAACTTATAAGATAAACGTTGATACACATAAGGAATAAAAGACGTTTAGACAGTGGCCCCCCGGGACCATAGGCACTTAAAACTGGGACTGACGAGCGGATGTAATATAAAATATAATAATATAAAAACTAAAAGATTCTAAATAAGTATTCGAGTTATATTCACAAACAAGTGTTTTATTTATCATGAGGGGCAATTCCCGTAATTTTTAAGAACGTTCGCATTCGCATCACATTCGCAATCTGTCAAAGATACAATCAATTTACCAACATTTTTGACAAGTTTGACACATGGCGACTTGATTGTGAACGTTTTTTATGTACGAGAATTGGCCTTCTGGTACCTACCGTCAGCGTTGACAGTACCTACCGTACAGTAGTAAAGCAAATGTTTTGTTACAACTAAAGCTTTAAAATCGTATATTCAGTTCCAACTCCAACTGAAGTTACCTCTTCAAAATATTAAACGTGCAATGGAAACAATCCTTAGGAAAACTCAGTTCTAAAATCTACTTTAGACAGTTTGTGTAACAAAAAAAAACATTTCTTTTTTGTAACGTTTCAGTAATTTATGCAGATTGATTTATTCATACCTGGCTGTTTCCCATTGTTGTTCTAATTGCCGACGACAACGGTCCGCGGGCAAGACGGAGGCGTGTCGCCCCGCCCACCGCTCCCAAAACTCTTTGTGTCCGACTGTACTAGTGTAAATTCATTTATTTTTCACGCTCATTGTACTTACGCCCTGCAGTTTATTTTATGTTTGCATTGTCTGTCTAACTGTACCCAGTTGAAGGCGTGTTCTTAGTTTGTGTTTGTTGTATGTAGAGAAATTATTTATTTAATTTGAAATGGTAGGTACCTACTCTAATTTTGTTACCCTTATCCTCTATTTCGATTACAGCTGTCTGTTCTATTTTGAATGTAAGCTCGTTAAACGTATCGGGCGAACATGGGAGTCATTAACACTTTCAGCTTCGTAAGATATCAAACACATCCTGTACACACCTGTTAGATTAGACATAACAAAATAAATGACACGAATCCGAACTCAAAATGGAATTATTCCGAAAAAAGTTCATGTAACTAAAAGAGGTATTTTCATTACCGAATTTAAAAAACCACCAAAACAAGAATCACTTACCTACTTATCAACTGCAAACTGGAAGTGTGAAAATGTCTGTTTAAAATTGCACTATACTCCATTTGAAATAAGATTAGACATTTTACTAAATCTTTTTTACAGTCGTTCAAGTCATTTTGACCAATGGCAGTTGCAGTAAACAGTTGGTATTGTTACCCCTTTTTTGCTTTTAATGCCATCTTTATGCATACGGTATAGAAATTAGAATCGGTTGAACGGACCGTAAAAATGGTTTGTTTAAATGTCTAATCTTATTTCAAATGGAGTATAGGTACTTACGTGAAAGTTACGAAAATACATGAAACTAAACAAACATTTCCTACCCAAAAACGTGACCAAATTCTTACACATCCACAAAAAAAACATAAGTAACAAAAAACATAGGTACCCAAACAAAAATACATAAAACAAGAATCAAAGGGACCGTTATGTTTACAGAGTTTCCATGTAAAATAACTTCGGTATTGAATTAGAGACTTTGTGTGCAAAACTGTTCACAAAATATTTTGGCTTCACAAAGGAGGTATTAGGCGACAAGGGGGGAATATAATTTTATGTAGATCGGCACCGCCACCGCCGCGCGCCGCCGGCTGACTTTCGCACTGGTACGGAATTTGTTTATATCTGCCGGGAAACAAGCCACGTACCTACTTGGCTTTTGTCGCCTCGATCGATGTGACTGGTGTACGTAAGTATGCCGTCTTAACTATATCTATAAAGGCACAAGGCAATATAAAAGTTTTTGTGGAAAAAGTCTAAAGGCGTGTACGCACGAACGAACAAAAACATGGTGAATACGAACATCAAACACTGTGTTCGTCAAAAATGTTCGTGACGATCCAATTTCGAAACCATGGCTACTAAAGAGTGCGGGGCGGTTGAGCGTGAACTGTGTTTGTATGATGTGGGTGTTGGTTTTGCTAATTTACGTCCACATATACGTACCAAATGTTCCATGTTCGATGTTCGTGTTCACTATGTTTTGTTCGTTCGTGCCTACACGCCTTTAGGTATGGTGATCACGGAGTTTTGCTTCGTACGACTTAGTTTATAAAAATCTTTCCTAGCATCTGGTATGATATCTACGTAGGTGGATTCAAAACGAATTTTAGAGCTGCCACTGTCAGAGGATTCAGGGTCAGGGATGACTTCTCTGTCTCCACAGTCCACGTTAAATGGCCAGTCACTTTGGTCCTTAGCAGGGTTGTATAGAAGATTGGGTGGACATGTTAATGCTACTGGTTTGCCTCCAGAACACACGTAGAACTGGTTACAATTCTCGTGTGCTACCAAAACTCCTTCAGAATCATGGGCTGCGCAGATAGCACCTTCGCTGGGACCTTGGGTGGTAACTGCTGGATTGTTCACACCTCAGGTGGTACCTCTTGGGGTGATAGCGCTGTCGTCTGGGTCTGAGATCACTCTGTCCCCACAGTCAACATTATGTTAAACAGACATCATTGACGTTTGTTTTCTCTTTTTTTTTGAGTGGTTCATTACGGTTTTTTTAGCCAAATATTTTATGCCGCAGTAGTTGTGACATCAAACGAACTAAATTAGATCATTTTTTCTCTTCATGTTACAATATCATAATGTTAAACACGCGTTTGAGAATTGTAAAAGTAAAAACCAATAGACTTCCGAGATGATAATGAAATTAATCATGAATAGGTAAGTCCTTTGTAATAAGTTGATCATTCTCTGTTTGCGCTCACAAAACGTCTTCCACATATTATTATGGTAGCTCTCACAAACCTATTGAATGGCACCCTAATCCTAAATGATCGTACTCCACAAAATAAAACATATCACGAATCCTTAGTCATGTCTAAATCTGCAAATAAAGCCCTATCCTACCTCAGACTAGTCCCAAAGGGATTTATTTGAGTCTTTTTGTACACATTCATAGATACCCATACTTATAGCCACAGACTACAATATTTGTAAGAAGAAAAGGTTCTAAACATGTAGTGGGTGAAGATATTTTCGTAGACGTTCAGTGTTCTGTGGCGAAGTCGTACATATTTTGATCACAAAGCACGGACGCACGAGTCGATTTAATACGCTTATTTGAAGATAATCCCCGTCCCCTCGCAGAATACCTCGGCGATTTTGTGTTCCGTTTACAGACATGTTTCATTAACCATCTTGTAATATCAATATTACATTTTATTTTTAGGTTCTATTTATGTACAGATATTTGATTGAATCTAACACCATTTAGGTACAATATAGAGGTAACATTAGAAAGGCAGACCATGATTTAAATCTATTTTGGATAAAAATCTCATTTTTGCGTAATGTCACCAATTCGCTACGATTGTGCTACGAGAGCTACGAGGGCTACGGCGTAGCCGAATTTTGATATTTTGTGCTTTTGTACTTGACAAATAAGTTATAATTGGGCAAATGAATGTTTTGAATCAGTAATTTAGTCAGTGTTTTCTTCTTTTACGTTACTTTATTTATTTGAAGGTTGAACACTAAGAGACTAAATATTTTTTCAGTAAGGATAAAATAAAAACCGAAGGACTATCATCTGAAAATACTAAGAAGCTGACGTAATTAGGTGAAGAGTCCTGAAACAAAAAGTACATTATCATAATACAATGAGCAAGCCTTTTCATGTTGCGAAAAACTAGGCACCTCTCTTTCGGGTCTGGTTACACCTACACAAGTACGAAACAATACAAAAACGTTACTACATACAAATAGCTTGTTGTTTTCGGTTGTGTCTGTGTTTTGGGAGGAGGCATGCTGAAGTGCGGAGGATGAAGGGGGCTAATTACGAGCCAACCCTAGGGGGTGGCGGGGGGGGGGACGCCTGACTCCCGTCTGCCTAGATATCGAGTGATATCTACGTTGGTATGTATACTGTTGTAAATCTTTACGAAGGCTCTCTGTTTTGTTGGTGGATATCGTGTTGTATATTTCCAGAGACGTGTTTATTTTGTCGAGTGATTTGGAAATGTGTTGTTTGATTTTATAAGATGAAAAATTTGGAAAAGATTTTTAAAATTTAAGTATCACTACTTTACTAGAACTATTTAAGCAGCTGCTACCAAGAAGTTTGCATGTTATGGCCTACTTAAAAGGGATTCTTTATAATAATAACGGCTAATAAAATAAAGTATCAACAAAATCACGTAAAATCAAACGTAATAGCCACTTGAAAACCCCACTCAAGCTAATATTATTTTCTAAGAACCAACACAGCCTTCACAGAGATACAAACGTAAAAAAGAATAAATCGAGACGCAACACTTGAATAATCACTTATTTTATTAGGGCGAGATATTATTCATATTTTTTGTTATACCAATTGTGTAACCAAAAACGCGAAGCTCCATTCAAGTACCTACTGTAACTCTATACAAATTGGCACCTCCATTGAGGCCCGTTGACACTTTTATATAACCACGATTAAATGTCAAACGGAATTAGAACCCAATAATATTATTTAAAGTTTTTTTTTACACGACACAATACACGCTCCCCTTCCTTATGACTTGTGAATAGGTAATGGTAACTCGGATTACCACCTACGTATTTGTGTAAACACAATAAATATTTTTTGGGTTCTCCCTTTATCTGCTAAGTGCAGATCGGGAGATATTCGTCAGTGTTTAAGATACATGCCAAGATAAAGGTCTCAGAACAATAATTTAGTTTGAAACCAGGAAGAGGATATTTGAGTCATGTTAAGGACAACTTTGCAATCTTTGTACTAAACTGTTCGTGGCTTCACCGACGTAGAACTTCGGAGAAATTATAAATGTCAGAGATATTATGTTGCAATGTGATTTAATCATGTTTGATTGATGGGGCTTCCAGCCTTTCACTCGTGGAATTGGAATTGTTAAAGCTGCAAGTAATTTAAATATAGGTTTCAGAAATTAGTTGTAATCTGGGCTTGAAATACCGGTATTTTTAGGAATCGGTGCTATTGTCCTTGGTCTGATACAATAACCTATACAATTGGTGTCGGTACCAGACTTAGTACCTATAGGTACTATTGGTATTTCTAATCAATATCGGTACCAAACAAATATTTTCGTTAGTTATAGTTTAAACAGATAAATATGCATATGTATTAAAATTAGGCATTACAAAAATAACTAAAGGTTGCCAAACGTACGAGACTCCTCGTACAAGTATGAGATTCGTGGTTCGCACAGGGTACCAGTACTTGTTAGATATGGTACTGATACCCATCTGGAACTGGTATCCAAGTACCGTAATGGCAAGAACCGCTAAGTACCGATACAGATCCTGTAGTACTTTTGGTACCGGTTCCAAGCTCTGTAAGCAAGTTTCGATTTGGAATTTATAAATAAGTAGGAATAACCGATGTTTAAAGGATATTACGAATAATACTATGGCTTCATGTTCTCATTAGCGTATAAATTAAATGAGCGTAAATTAATGTGTAGGTACGAGAACTATTTGTATCATTATGTTATTACTATAGCAAATCATGTTTGTAGAAGGAAGGCGTCGGTGTCTGTAACACAGTTAATACTAGCACAGACATCGTTGTTAACTATGTCTATAAAATGCTCAAAACTCTGTACATTGTATTTTTGTTTAGGAAAGATGAGTTGTAACTTGTACCAACATTCTAACTGAACAGACAGCTGTGCAGCTGGGGAGTTTGTTGCGCCACTTCTTCTTCCCAGCTAAAGCACTAGGAAGTGGTGAAGGGTGAGCGTTTCGGGGGATTGCCTTATGTAACTTTGACGTTAGAAAAGTGCTGATTCTCAGCCTAGTTTGAATAATAGACTTGAATTTTGAAAAATTGTTAATATTTTTTTATATTTTTTATAAGGCCAATAATAGAATACACAGCCATTTTAACGGAGCCGCGCGCACAGCTAGTTTAGAAATAGGTAGGTAGCTTTTACCCAATTGATCTATCGGGTACTACATTTCTATTGCCGATTCTGTAGCCTGTAATTAACCAAGCTAATAGAAATTTCAAGAAAACTCGCTCTAATGAGCTTGAGAAGTGCTATGGATAATCCGACTATGATATTAGGTACTAGTAAGTTCTACTTGTTAAGTTAACAACAACTAACAACTATAATATTGCTTTTATATAAATTATCTGTAGTAAATTATGGGGCGGCCCATTTTTAGCTCTAGGACTATCTTCAGATTGTGATTTTTTTGATAAAGGGTACTTTCTAACTGATCTCCATTATTATGTTGGCATAATCTACTCATTACAATGTTTTTTTATGAGTTGTATTGCATTATGTGACGCCTACTATTTATTTTACCTCGATGGTCCTGGTTTATCAATTATAACTTCTAGTTACAGCTATATGTAAGCCTAAGCGGGCACGCCCTTTATGCCTGGAGGCTTTATTTTTCTTTTTTAGATATTGTTTACGTTTAGCTATTTTTATTTCTGCCTGAGTATAGTTCTCGATGTTTTTGGCGTGTGCTAGCTGTCATATGGCTATTAATTTATAATTAAAATTATCTTTTGTGTTGCGTAATGTAAATTATCTTGCATAGGTAATATTATATAGAATCAGCTTTTTCTAACTGAACAGAGCTGTGCTGCTGGAGAGTTTGTTGAGCCACTTCTTCTTCCCAGCTAAAGCACTAGGAAGTGGTGAAGGGTGGGCGTTTTGGGGGACTGTCTCATGTGACTTTGACGTTCGAAAAGTGCTGATTCTCAGCCTCGTTTGATTAAATGAATTTTGAATTTTATGCAAGAATAGGCAAGTCATTACTTACGTATGTATGTAATCACTTCAAGCAAACTTGGTTAGACAAGAAATAATCGCTTTTAAATCTCTTATTCTGAATTCAAAGGTAAGAGGCACAATCCATAATTAATGTGCTACAACTGTTGTGATTGAATTAACTACAGTCGAACGCACTTCCCGCGTGGACAATAGTGTGGCGGTAACTAAGCGGGGATTAACCACCGTTAAGTGGATTAGCACATGGTGCGCCCGGCCCTTCCGACCGCCATGCATTGTGGCCACACTTGAGCTTATGCCTACCGAGAACTGATTCGCGAAATCGGGAATCTATTAATATGATTCTTTGCCACTTTTTTGCGTAGGTAGTGCTTAGACAGGAAAAGTATGGCCGTAATTGATATAGTTTTTGGCATGGCAAAAAATCCGGCCACGAACCCGTCGCCCCGGCGTCTGTTGTCACTATGGTCAATTAGATGTATTTTTAACCAGTGGTTTATGATTTAGGTAGGTAAGTTATTCTCTTATTATACTGTATTTTAAACGCAGTGAAACTATAAGTACTACGATATAGAGACGAATCTTAGCGTAAACTTATGCTTCAATCTGTCAAAATCTCAAGAAAATGCATTGATTAAGACGAAGCGCAAATTTACACTAAGCTTCGTGTTCTCGTAGTCAATACGATCAATTTTACATAGATCGCCATCAAACCTATGTATGCTTACATCGACATTCACATAATTAAGCACTCACCACAAGAGCACCCCATGCTCTCACTTCGGCTTACAAAAGGCGGAAGCTCTCGAGTGGTCAACAGCGCATACTCCACTTACACTATTGACAACATTAGCACACGGGAACAGTCCTGAATACCCCACCATTGTGACGCGCCACTGTTTTGACAATAACTAAATACTTACTGCATAAATATTTAAACGATTTGAATTGTAATTCTTGGTTCAGGTTTTTTCTGTGACTCCTGTTGCTATTTTTTGCTTTCTTTGTATGACAATCATTGTTCTCAGTGGTACGGTTGATCTTGCATTTAAATTGTGGATCTCCAAATTATTGTTCTAAAAAAAACCGGTCAACAGTTTTCACTAATTGGTAAATAATTAGTAATATAATAATTGATTTTCAGGCGGGAAGGAATTCTTAACTAAGTACTTAGTGATATTTGTAATTTTTGTTAGTACTAGCTGCGCCCCGCGGTTTCACCCGCGTAAGTTTCGATCCCGTGGGAATATCGGGATAAAAAGTATTCTTTGTGTTAATCCAGGTTATAAACTACCTGTGTGCCAAATTTTATCCAAATCCGTTTAGTAGTTTTAGCGTGAAGAAGAGACAAACATACACACTCACAAACTTTCGCCTTTATAATATTAGTCTGATTTCACGAGATTCGTAAAAAAATAAACTATTCAATTTTTATAAAACAACCCGCGGTTTGTTTAGTTTTTGTAACAGTGATTCAGCATTTTATAAAATATTCAAAATCGCATCGTAATGAAGCTGTACAATGCAGATCATGAAAATGTTTTTGTTGATAGCAATGTTTTGTATCTTTAATATAATCATTCGTCGGTTAAATTAACATCACTTTAATTTAAAATGTAATCTGCGTTCGCTATTTATTTGCCAAACATGTAAACAAACACGAGTTTTAGGAAAAACAACTGTAATGCCTACGCATAAGGTTCAGTTTGCGCTAAAACTTCATATTTTTTTTATTACGTTATCAACAGTTTTAGTCAGTCTAATATCAACTTTATTTACACAAGCATAAAGTTGATGTTTGCTTAAAGTGGAAATACCTTAGATAAGGTAGACCTAGATGTGGGTGATATTGATTGTCTTTGTAAATCTACTAGTTCAGTTTATTTGGTTCCAACATAGACTTATTTAAGTAAAGAATAAGTGACGAAGAAAAAGTAGAACCTAATAAAATAAAAATACAATTACCAGAATACATAAATAATATAAACACAGAAGCACTCTTTCTCCTCTCTCCTACTATGCTGTGCTCGACAGGGTCCATAACTGTTTCATTAATTTTAAGCCTACCAACTGTTCTACCAACATTATGGAATGCAATAAAGAATTGAGAATACTATTATCATAAGTTAAACAGGTGAAGTAATACTATCAGTAAACGTAAACGTTTCAGATGAAATGAAGCATAGACATTATTCTAATTGGTAAATATATATTTAAATATAAATTATACTGAAACATTGCAGACTGGGCACTGATAAATTTTCAGTATCTCAACTTGTCACATAAGTTTATGTAAAAGCATAAGCCTAAATATTTAATTTCCATAATCAAACTCATCTAAACATTGTACAGGAAATCCCTAATGTCCGTCCGAGCCGGCTGCAAATCAACTCCAAATATCACATTATATAAGTCACACATGTAGTTTCCGAGAACGTACACAACAACACGCCTTCAAGACCTTCTAATTCAATTACTGAGCCATTGTCCCAAAGTTTTTGCCCTCCAACATTTTACACATTTAACAATAGAGTTATTTTGCCAACAATAACTGTATTTGATGGACAATACTGTGGACAGTCGGACATGATGACGGGACAGTAATGCAGTAATGACTCCAGAAGTTTAACTTGATACAAAGTGTTTCCTGTTCAGATACATGTGTTAGCTTTGCTAAAGAAATCGTATCAACAAACCTTTTTTTCTTAGAGACAGTTTCCGTGTAGTTTACAGACGCTACTGGGCATCTAAATTTCAATTTCAACATAGCGATTGTTGACCTAACTTCAAACCCCCCAATATTCACTTATTACGGTGAGGCCACACATCTGATTTGCGGAGTTCTGACAGTTCTATACGTCCGCGTCTGTCGTTGATCTCATCATGACTAGTTGACGTGCTTTTTCAGATGGTTAAGAATAGGAAAACCGAAAAATGGACACTTTTTATTACATCTGCAAGCTCCTCATCCTCCGTAAATTTGAGGCTGGGTCATTATGACGCGGTGCAGTAGAAAACACACAAATAATTTGATGTTAAACTTCTATAATTCCTGCACAACGACCATCGTCAATATTTTTTTAACACTCTAAACTAACTGTTCATGAAACATGAATTGTATTTATATGTGAAGTGTTTATCATGTCCTGTTCCAGATACGATCTTAATCTCGGATTAGTGAGGCGTTAGGACGCATTGTTAACGCCAGTTAAGTGATGGTGCCACCTATGGGGGACAATGGTGCCATTCACTGGTCAAGATACTCCCACGAGTTATAATGACGATTAGTGTAATCTTTGCCAGCCGTCGTGCATCCGCTCTTATTTGTTAATATTGGTATTTTCTGTATTTCGTTCGTATTATAAAATTTTACTATTAGTACCTAAGTAATTTTTAGGGTTCCGTAGGTACGTCCGAATGACAAAACGGAACCCTTAGAGCGGTTTCTCACTACGTCCGATCTGAATCCAAATTCAAGATCCGAGTTCAATTCGAAATGGGAATGTTCTATATTCCGGCGGCCAGAGCTCAGCGATCTAGTGCGCAACCCCCTCATAAAAATAATACTATGGCTACTTCAGACCGATATTTCTAGAATTCGAATCGGACGTAGGTACTGCAAAACCGCTCTTAGTGTATCTTTCTTATAACGTAGGTACATGCCCGTATTGCCCATAAACTTAGCCACCGGGTACCTGGCACCGGATACCCGGTAACCGGGACGTATGAAAAGGCACTAAGAGTGGTTTCGCACTACGTCCGATCCGTCCGATTTCCTACGTCCGGCAACCGGGACGTATGAAAAAGCACTTATAGGATCACTCGTGTGTCTGTCTGTCCGTCTGTCACAGCCAATTTGCTCTAAATACAATGGAACGATTAAGTTGAAATTTGGGATAAAATGTGACCCAAACACGGACGTGTAACGTAAATAAATGAATTTTGAATATGGGGTCACTTTTGGGAGGCAAATAAGAAAAAAGAAACTGCTTGCAAAATGTACCGTGTGACATACCAACTGACAAGGTTTACTGTGAGGGTCTCAAAAATAAATTATTATCATTTTAAAATAAATAGTTTTATAATTAGTAGAAAATCGATGAAAATTTACCATTCCCCCCGTTATCTCCGAAACTACTAAGTCTAAAATTTTGAAAATAATACAGAATATAGTTATATACTTAAAGATAATATGAAGATATACCTATGAGAAGTCTATGGTTTTAAAATAACATGAGAAATCTATCAATATTGTGCATACGAACTTAAATTTGCAGTTGGAATGTATGGAAGAACATGTTTTTCAACTACAATGTTAAGTTTGTTATTGGGATAAAATCATTCCAACTACGGAACCCTTCTTTGTGCGTGGTTCAACACGCACTTAGCCCGTTTTTGTTTCTGTGATCTCGCTTGCTTCGCGAAATAAAACCAACCAGAACTGGACTTCAGTAATATGGTTGCTGTATATGACTCCTGCTGGGGAGTTTGTTGCGCCACTTCTTCGTCCCAGCTAAAGCACTAGGAAGTGGTGAAGGGTGGGCGACTGTCTATGTAATTTTGATGTTAAAAAAGTGCTGATTCTCAGCCTAGTTTGAATAAATGACTTTTTAGACTACTAGACTCTTTTTACTATTTGTTGAAAAGTTAAAAAAGGCAGTTCTGATTTCCTTATTCATACTTCTTACAGATAATGGTATTATAGGTAATGGTGTGCATTTTCCTTTGCTTTCTGACACAAACAGCAAAAAAACTATTAATTGTCAGCGAATTAACATGACATTTTTAATTCAAGCTTAAACTGTATTAAATGGATTTTTTAAAGAAATTACTGTATCGTTATAATTCTAGAACCTTAATAAAATATGGGGCCTACGCACTATTGTTTCTGTATTTATTTGCACTTCTACAGATATTATCGATTCGTTACGATCTAGGTTATACACATACGTTGTTCTCTTATAGCGGTGTGAAATTATCAGACTCAAAATACATACTTGTGTGGGAAAATAATTTTTATACCGTGAATGACAAAAAGGAACAGATATTCCCAAATTTACAATGTCGAATAGATAACTGTATATTCACTGAAGACAAGTATTTATTAGATGGAGGCTACACGCGGTTTGATGCTTTACTTTTTACTGAAAAACTTTTCAAACTAAGTGATCTGCCAGAGAACAGGTCCGAGGCGCAGATATATATATTCACTACGACAGAGTCTTCATACAACTATCCCGCTTGTGAAGAGAACTACGATAACTTCTTCAACTGGACGTTTACCTATAGACTGGATTCCGATGTCCAGTGGCCTTACTTTGTCGTACGCAATATTACGCGCCACATCGTCGCTCCAAGTAAACATGTGGAGTGGCAAGTATATGACGAAAGCATACATATATCTACAGAGATAGAACACGCCTTACGTGTTAGAAAAAAAGCTGCCGCCTGGGTGGTGAGCAACTGCTGGGCTGATAACTTAAGAGACGAATACTTAGCAAGGCTCCAGGAACATCTGTACCATTTCTCTCTACAAGTCGACGTGTACGGTGGCTGTTCAAAAGTAAAATGCACAAACGACAACTGTGAAGAAATGTTAAGGAAGGATTATTATTTCTATATGGCGTTTGAGAACTCTTTCTCAGAAGATTACGTCACCGAGAAGGTTCTCCACGGCTACAAGAATTACGTGGTACCCATTGTCTATGGTGGTGCTAATTACACCAGGTAAGACATATCTAGAGCCTGTAGAGTTTCCCACGGGTAATTCTACACAAAGATTTAGATTACAATTTTATGTTCGATGGAAGTTTACTATACCTATTCTGCGTAATTCATTAGGAACATTATAAACGCTTAAAGCTCTGGGAACCAAGTTTGAATCAATATCGAGCACTTGGTAAAAGGAGATACGTTTACTCAATATTATACTATAAAGGTACTTATCGAAAAATTTGGCACGCAGGTTGTCACAGTTTAGCAGCGGTACCTATACTGTTTTTGAGTAATTCGGGGAAGATAATTATATCTTTATACATTTAATAATTTAAAAAAAAAAACTCCTAAACGGGACTGATTTTCATGTTTTTTTTTTGTGTTTTTGAGTTCCTCCCTGGATGGTTTAAATTCACAATTTAACCTGGTAGGTGGCGCTGTTATCGAGTTCTAGGCAACAGGACAACGTCTGTCCAGTGAGTTAGTATCATTTATAAATAGGTACGTATTGCAATTTATAAAATTAAAAGAACTAACGTAAAATAACCTTCGTTCAAAATCCCTAAAATCTAAATACCTAATGTTTTTTATACCTAAGCAACTGACACCTACCTACGAATTACCGAAGTTTAAAATACTGATTGTACTAAATATCTAATGTTTAAAATATCAACAGTTGTTACTCCTAAGTTTGATACACCAACATTTGAAATACCAAATGATCAAAATACCTAAAATGATGCATCACTTGCACCTTAGAACCTTTTTTATAAGTACCAATGCAATGTTTGATTTTCGTACGCACATTTCATTTTTTTACTTGGCAGAATATTATCAAGGATCTCATCGTCATTTAGGCAATTGGTCTTTAATAAAATGATTTATTAACAGCAAACAATCTTTAAACAATAAACGTTTGATCAAATGATTTGTTATGACAAAAAATATAAAGGTTAGGTTAAGGTTAAAGGTTAGGTTAGGTTAAAACTGTGACCTCTTCCAGAAACGACTAGATTATATAGAAAGAAAATGTGATTTGGATTTGAACTTTACGTCGTTATTTTACGTTAGTTCTTTTAAATTTTAGATATTGCAATATGTACCCTTTATAAATCCTTACTATAGTTACGGAAGTTATCTGGTAACAGGATGAGTCAATATTCAACTTATATTTCCCCAGATTTCTCCCTCCCGGATCATACCTAAATGCTCGCGAAATACATCCATACAACTTAGCCTACATAATACACCAGGCGGTACGGAACCCATCAAAGTATTATGAATTTTTCGAATGGACCAACTACTACACCGTAGACGCTGTACAAGAGTTGCCAGGGTCTCACCCGCTTTGCCACCTCTGCGAAGCCTTGAACAGCAATAAACGACACCAACGGACGCACAAGCAGTTTAGGCTCTGGTGGAACGGACGCAGAGGGTCGCATAGGTGCATGCCGCAAGAATACTGGAACGAAACATCACTTTTCCACGTGAACAACATGGCCGTTTTCGATATGTATTAAATTTTTATTACTTTTTGTTACAATATACAAATTCTACTTATACTCCCATATTTTGTTATAAGTTCGTATCTTAACTTAATTATATACATTAAGATACAACTTAATTATAATTATTTATCGAAACAAATATTTTAAAGAGAAAAGATTTGTGTTTTTGTATGTTGGTTTGTAATGGATGAACTGAAAAACAACTTAACGGATTTAAAAAATTCTTTCACCGTTAGAAAGCTATATTATCAGCATGTAACATGAGCGTATTTCATTAACAAAAAAATTAGAGATCCCTACGAAAATTGCAATAAAGTAACCCAAGGTATCAAAAAATTTGCCTATAAAAGTAATTATTTGGCTTGTGCTGTGGAAACTATTGATGATACATAGAATAATGTACTACATGTTAACGGTTTCTTTTGTCATTCAAAACACGGGTAGAATAGAAATAATATATAAAATTCACGTGTTCGTACACGCTAATCTCCGAAACCACCCAACCAATGTTCATGAAATTTTTGAATGTGTGAAGTTGATTCCAGCTTGGAAGATAGGATAGTTTTCAACTCGATACGTGGCACTATTGTCGAGATTTGCACGGACGAAGTCGCGAGTGAAGTGCTAGTCTTCCATAAAATTAAACCAAAATTTCAATTTCCAAATTAGCGTAGTTAAAAAGAGTGTTATATTTGGTTTTCTTATTAGAAACCTATAAAGCTGCTTCTAGGGTTACAAATATACAATCAATGGCTATAAGATTTCCCAGTGAGAGCTTAGCGAAACCTCATCAACTCCAAAGGGAAGGCACCTATACGAGTTCATAAAAAGCACCGATAGTTTTGTAATCCCTACACAATAACAGGCCGATATTAATTTCATATCGCTAACAAAAGAGCATGTTGCTACAAATATTACCACAAAAGACTGCGCAGTAATTAATGTTAGAGTCGTATTGGTTGAATCCCGTCGTTAGTCCCGAGGGAGGCGCGGGCAAATCGTCCGGCGACACAATACGTTAGTTAGGGACGGGCGCGGGGCGCGATCGGCAGACGTTTAACGAGCAAATTATTTAGTAAATGTTGCCAAATAATAACATTAATGCGTACGAGGGGCGCTGCCACGCAGTTAGAAGTAGGACCCGTTGGGTCGCACGCAGTTGAATGAGCATGGGTAGCGTGTAGGTAGGTTAGTATGGATGGAGCTAGGAAGCTTTATAGTACATATCTACATATTGTGGATGTATTAGTAAATAGGACACACGATGTTTCTTACGCCAGTAAATTACCAAATAGGTAGATACCAGTAGATACAAATGACCCAAAAAGTCGGACTTTCCTAATGGTACACGCTTTGTCGGGTAAAGTTGTTTGCATATTGTACTCACTCACGGTCTGAGGCTAATTTGAATAAATGCTGGGAATTGTATTTCCTGGGCTAATATAGATAGTGCAATCCACGACGCCCCACTCCACTCCGCTCCGTACTAAAGTACAGCTTACAGTACAGTAATCGCGGAGTGGGGCGCGTCGTCGTAGATTGCACTATCTATAGATATTTCTACATCAAAAACAATAAATATAGTAAAGCCACATCAACAAAATGTATCGCTAATTCATTTATCACCACAAATAACTCTCAACAAAACACAAATCCCAGAACCCATCGACACAATCTCAACAATCCAAATATTGGTGGTGTGCAAAAATATTGGTGATGTCCACAAAGGCTGACTGTTGAGCGCTAGGGGTGGCCGGTCCCCTCGCCAGCCAATCAGAGGCCGCGGCTGCAAGTACCAGCGCAAACAGCAGCGATCCTGAATGCCACATAATTGAGTGGCTCCTCGACTTCGCTCCACTGATCCATTGTCAACGCCATTAAACGCAATTATGTGATAAATGCTCGCGAATTAATGATGGTTTTATAGATGTTTTACGCTTGGGAGCACGTCTTTTGAGTTGGTGCTAAGTTACGGAGGAATTGTTTTAGAAAGTTCTCTGCAGATGGTTATGGACAAGATTAGGACTAGAATACCAAATAGGTAACTTGGCAACTTTTAAAAGTGGTTTTGTTCCACTCTATTACTTAATTGTAATTTTATGCTGATAATATTTTGGAACCCATACTAATATGAAATAGGTTGCAAATTGGTGGTTGGTCACAAAGTTGCAATTTGTTAACCACGAGAAAATAGCTTGAGTATATGTCGCAGCCATCTGGTTAAATTAGCCAGCTAATTAGACGCCTAGGCTGATAGTTAATTGAACTAGAATCATTCAACTTTTAACAATTTGGCGTATTGAAAGTCAGCACTTTGAAGGTGATTGAGCAAGACTCAGCCAAGTGATTCAAATGGTGAAAAAATGTCTGCGAGCCATCTGGAAATAGCGCTCGATCGGCTCGCGCGCGGTTGGTCACAGTTCTAACCTAACCTAACCTGTTTCACCCAGTTTAACTAAATGACTACATGACATTTAGCCATCTGGTCAAACGTTGCGCTCAATAACTTGGTTAGTTGCCCTTGAGCTATTTAATTGGATGCCGGAGTTTAGTGAACGGCCGAGGCGTCCAATTAGCTGGCTAATTTTACCAGATGACTGCGATTTATATATATATATATATATAGGTATTAGTGCTAGTGACTGCACTTAATAGGATATGCGAATAAGTTACCGTCAAGGTGTCTTCAGTCATTTATTTATTGGGTAAAGTTTCCCTGTATTTCCTAGATACACTGCTTATCAACCAAGTGAACGTTACTGCACTTCAGTTCAGTTACTTAGTGGTAACCCTTTCGGTATGGGCACGCTCAGCAAAATTTTACTGCAATTTTATTGTTATGTTTTTTGTTTTTTTTTTATGTGTTTGTTGCTGTTGTGTTGTGTCTGTGTCGAATAAATGTTTTGTATTGTATTGTTATTGTATTGTTCCCAACTTTACATTTACCTTTTTCCGCTTTTTACAAGTAATATAACATAACATAACATCACGCCTGTATTCCCCGAAGGGTTAAGCAGATGTGTATCTATAGTACACCCGTCAAGCAAGTATATCGATATAAAACAAGTAGTCCCAAGTTAGTGGATGTTTACCGCAGCGCTAATTGGCCACAGAGCGCGCTAAACAAAACTAAACATAATAACGTATTCACGGCGCGTGGTACGTTTGCCGACATGTTACTGTGTGCCTTGCCGACAGCCCCTACTAATGAACGGGGAAGTTACAGAATTCTAACCGCTTTAATGTATTTACTGTGACTTATTTTTATGTAAGGTCAAGTACCTATACATATCAGGAAAAGAAGTTCAACAGAGATCGCGAAGCCTTGCTACAAGAATTATTAATTCAAAGCACTTTTTATTAACCAGTACCTAACTGAGTTGCAGGCCTACACTGTCCTCCCATAACTGGTTACCCTGTAATTTAAAAAAATTTTAGTGTAGTAAGTAACCGTGGAGTTTCTCACCGGCTCTTCTCCATAGGAAATTGGAATGGTGCACATAGCTTCTGACGTTTCATAAGTGTATGTACATAGGTTTATGTGAAATATAATATTTATTGAATGTGAACGACTGAAACCATCTATTTTTAATAAATAGACGAAGTTTTTCTTTTAAAATAATGATTTTATTTAATGGTTTCTGATGAAAAAAGAGAAAATTATTTGAATGAATGTTGGTATCATAACATTTATTCGACAGTCATTCACCAAAATGCCAACATTCAAAACTCAAAATACATCAAAGATCAACCGGCTACGCAAGTCGTAGCGAACTCCCCCGGGACCCGGGACTCAGCCCGGACTCCGGCCTCCCCGCAAACGGAATGGATAATTCAATAACCGATGGAACGCGCCGCCTAATCCTCAAATTAGCAATACGATATGAATAAATAGATTTTGGTCGAACAAAGCAGGTGCCCTGGGAATACGGAGTAAGGGACGGCGGTGTTTAGCGAATCATTAGTTTTGCTAATGAAGGGCTGCGTCAAATATTCCCGTGTCATTTGAAATGGGGTGACATTGCACAATGCAGTTAGTGATAAAGTTTTGTTTGTACCTACATGTTAAATGCAATACTTTTTTTAGACAAAGTTAAAGTAAAATCATTGTTTTCAGGTAGGCCAATTCAAAGGCACTTTTGAACTTCAAACAAGAAAATATAACTGACTAGCTGCGCCTCGCGGTTTCACCCGCATAAGTTTCGATCCCATAAGAATATTGCGTGGTGTGTGTGGTCTACCCATGTACCAAATTTCATAAAATCCGTCTGGCCGTTATAGCGTGAATGCATAACAAACAAACAAATAAATAAATAAACAAACTCACTTTCGCATTAATAATATTAGTTGTTATTATTTTAGTTGCTTCTTAATCGAAACTATAAGATGCATTTGCTGATAAAACAATATTGATTCCACAGTAAACCTCCCGGAAAAACGGAAAAACTCTCACTGAAAGGTATTTCACTAAAAATCTTTTTCACAGATAATTAAAAACGCAAATGAAGATAGTTAGAAGACAGGAGATAGTTTTTCATCCTCCTGAAACTTTCTGAAGCATAAATAAAAGAAACCACGTTATATTCGGCAGAGAAAAACATCACCCATCGATTGGGCTTATTGCGATCGGATCCCTCTAACCGATCCCACTTTGTGGGATTCGTTAAGAATATGGATAAAATGCGGGTCGGAGATAAAATGCAGATCAGACTGGGTAAAAACACTCATAACTGAAGCAGAATTACGCCTTCCCAGTAGTTCCCAGCTATGCATTGTATTGAGGATCACATGATAACAGTTACATGTCATGCTCCCAACCACATAATGATCGCTCCAACATTAATGGAGTAACTAACATAAACAGATAGCAATCTAATCTCATTGTTGCAGCCACGTCAATTATAACAGAGATACATTGAGCGGCGCAGAGATACGCCAATTAGGCGAGGTTCAGGAAGCTGCCGCGCGTGCGCACACCCTAATTGTTTCCGACATAGTCTTGCCACCCACTTCCACCCTTGTGAATCACAGAACAAGAGTCAAAAGGTCCACTTTGAGTGGAACTAGTAACGTCATCAATTCTGCTGGTATGTCACAAAAGTCTGATTTTTAATTTCAACAGGTCTTTAATTTCAGGAGTAGGTAATTATTTGGGTATGATACACAGAGGCAGTACCAATACGCTAACTACAGATGTAATTAATAACAGAACCACCAGCCCATCTTGAGCGTTGTCACTATAACTGTGGTCAGAAATTCCGAACCGCCTCTAAGGTCTAGTGTTTAGAGTTTTAGACCATCTGTCTCAGACCCAGAGGTCCCGGGTTCGATTCTCAGTTGTTGCAAAATTTTCTGCTCGGTTTAGTCAGGATAGGGCTTGTTCTAAGTCCACCTGGTTAGCTACCACCATCTTATCTAAGTCGTAACAACAATGTTAACAGCATTCTTGTGTACCGGCAGTTACGAGATAAAATAGCCAGTTCCTCTGTGGTTGAGGATTCCGGGTGAAGCTCGCTTCAACCATCAGCCTGATCATCACTTACTATCAGGTGAGATGCAGGCCAAGAGCTTAACCGTAGTGAATATAAAAAAATATAAAAAGTCGCTACACTGTTAGCGGAGTAGCATGGTGAGGGTGACAGGTGACAGAAAGGGTAAATTTATTTAATTTACTAAAGTTATTACTGAGTCAGTATTATGTACACAATCTGTATGTAGGTACGGATCATACGTAAAATACAGAATCAGTAATAACTGTAATAAATTAACCCTTTCTGTCACCTGTCACCCGCACTATGCTACACCGCAAACAGTATAGTTTGCCCTACTTATTTATCATAAATAAGTATGAATCCACATAATTATCTAAGTTCCAACTGGATCTTCTATAATATCTCTGCATCATCAGCCAGTCGCCACCCGCCACCCGTAGCTCCGGGCGATAACAAGGAAAGGAATATCAGAGCGTAAAGCTGGAACTGCACAATGTTTTGACAGTACGCTTTAAGTACAACTGTACAACTGCCTGCACCGCCATCGGATTTGCTCTGCCATACCGACCAATTGAATTTCTGAGAATTGGAATCTGTTCTTTCTATGTAGTTGAGTTTCTGTTTTACGACGACTTTTAAAGTCTGATTTTCATACTATACATACCTACCTAGTACAAAGTATTATATACGGTGAATGATAATAGAACGTTTAGTAATTGACTGAACTGCAGAACATTAGTAAAGTGTACCTACACTAGCTACAGCCGAGACCATTTTCAAGAAAAAAAAATGTTTATTTCAATTAACATACTTGGTTTACATTTTATAATTTGGAGACTCCTTTTAAGTAAGGAAATGCTTGTGTTATTAGAATCCGCTTTCCACTTATCATCATCCAAAATATGTAGAATTGAGAAACATGTTTTTAGAAAAGAACATCCAAGTGGATTTAAAGAATAACAAAAAGGAAAAAGAGGCACGCTTGAGTGAAGTGTAGTGTAAGGTTTGTGGGGATGTGTGGGTGCGTGTGTTTGTGAGTGAGTGTATGGGGATGAGTGAAGCTGGACGTGGACAGTAATGAGTGTAATTTGATTAATTTACATAGGTTGTGGTTAACCCTACGACAGTGTCTTGGGATCGGAAGAAGTCACAGCCTCTTCCATTAACCTTAAACACCGCGGAATGATTACAGTCAGGAACTGAATAAAGTTTAGTCTGTAGATAATCGACTATGCGATAAATTCACCCATTGTGTTAGCCTAAGTAAAATTTCGACTCTTATATCTCCAATTTTTAGTGTGCACAAATAAAGAGTATTCTATTGGATCGTTGATTCCATGGACTCAACTTCGTCATAGCTCTTCGTCTTAAGCCAATTTAATACACTATTTTTACAGTCAAGCAATTTCAGAGAGTTTAAATATGCTTAATTAGTTGTCAATCAGGTTGTATAGGTGGGATGATTGCCGCACATACTGTCTTTTAGCAAAAGCTGCCGGTCGATTCTGTAAAAATCTCACCGTGAAAACTTAGGTGAAGTGAGTTTGTTTTTGCTTGGAATTGACACTATTGACAGCTCACTCCACGCTCACGTCACTGAAGTTTTCACGGTGAGATGGTAACAGAATAGCACTGCTGATCTTACTGTGACGGTTGGAGCGGCTACGAGTTTCCTTCGTCTATTGGCTTTTGAGGGAAAAGAAACATTTTTAATTGAAGTAATTTCGCAGAATCATATATCTACCTAATTTTCTTATACGATGCAATAGTATGAGTATGATTTTCATAATAAAGAATATAGATAGTGCCTCCTACGATGACGCGCCCCACTAAATAACTTATTAATTGTAAACTTTTAGGAAAATCGTCTACTTTTACAATATTTGTAAATATGTGAGCACCACGTACCTATCTATCACATAATTAATTTAGGTATCTATTGTTGCTTCATTTTTATTTCTTTACCTATAGTGGTATAGTAATTTTATTCTAGGTGCATCGTCTTCACATACAAACATATAACTAATGTAGGTACCTATACAAAATATTGTAAAACATTTTAATAGAGTAACGGTGGAGTTTCTTGCCCATTCTCCTCCATGCGAAAACTATCTTTTGGAAGGGGCGACTAGAATCAATTAATTTTTTTTGTAGATTTTGACGTTCAAAAGTGCCTTACAAGGGCCTATTTGAAATAAATGATTTGGTTTTGACACAACGCTCGGCTCCGTACTAAAGTACAGCTTACAGTACAGTAATCGTGGAGCGGGGCGCGTCTTCGAGGATGGCACAACCTGTAATTACTAAGTACCTATTATGTTGCAAGCTTAGAGGCATTAGAGAAGTACACAAGCCAAAGCCAAGCCCTTTAACGTAATCAGTCCGACCGACAAAAGAATGCGTTCTTCACCTGTCAGTTTCATACTAACGAATAAGAGTTTTACGAATTGGATCCTTATTACTACTAGAAATTGTCCAACAGTACTTGTAGTAGGGGCCATCTATAAGTACACATTATAAAACAAAGTCACTTTTCACGTTCGTCTGTATGTCCGAGTTGTTCTTCTAAAATACGCAACGGATTTTGATGAGGTTTTCAACACAATTTAGAGAATGTATGAATGAATGTATTCTGGAAAGTTTATGTGTATAACACATTAATAATAAACTTAGGATAGATAAATAAGTAATCTCGATGTTTTGTCTATTTGTAATTATTAAGTATTCATCGTCATTATAATTTAAAACCCAACTGAAAAAGCATATGTAATTGAAGTATGTACGAAATATTTTTTTTTTACGAAACCCTACACAAAGTTCAACAAAAACTAATTTCACTCAAAATTATTATCGAATGCACTTCCATTATTACACATACCTACGTTCAGTTACATTGTTCCCTAAACGTGCGCTTCATCATATCAGTGTACACTGGAAGCCACACAAAATATCAATATTTTTCGACGATGCAACTTGACACTCGGGTCATCCGGAAGCAATCGCGCACAATGCTCTAAATGCACGCAATTGTACGCGGCACGTGCAGCCTCGTGTCCGCGATTTGTGCCAAAGAGAAGTACAAATGCGTGCAGAATTAGTGACGTCTCTATTATAATTGTCTGCTGATGATTTACGCTTGTTAGGCCTCAATTAATTATGTTCTGAGTAGTACTTGTAATCTTTGTGTGTATTTGTGTAGCCATAAAGTTGGTTTTCAATCTTTGTAAAATCAATGTAAATAGTTTGGTTTCAATCTTTGCTAGATATACAACATGTTTCTTTTGATATCTTATACTCTAGGGTATTAATGAGACCATGTCAAATAATCAACTGGCAGATGTTTTTTTTTTGGTTTTTATTTTTCATACAAAATAATTCGAAAAAGTCACGATTATTTATGTAAAACATCCTTACGTAAAATTTATAAACAAATAAAAACATTTAATTCAGACTATTTTTCGAGTAAACGTCGCATTTTCTTAGCTTTAAACATGAATGATTGGATTGAATGAAAATGCTTTATTCGTATTTATCAATGAAACTTAGATACACACATCGAGAGTCTAGTGTTATGTCATCTTCAAGGGTCTAGACTATGTATTTTTGGAACATATTTTGTTCCAGGACTTTTTGGAATAATTTTTACTTATAGCAAGTAACCCTCTAACTCTATTATGGGACATCAAGAGGAACACGTTGTATATTGAGATATAAAATTCACTTTGCCATCTATACGTTAGACTCTTAGACGTTACAGCAAATGATCTCGAGAGCTGGTGATTAATTAAAGCATGGACTTCATTGTATTATCGTGACACTTAATTATTGCTGAGGAATCACTATAGGGAATTAGTATTAAAAAAAAAACCACTTTATATCTCACCACTTTTTCCAACAATAATTCCGCGGGTACCTACGTTTTCTGATCCACATAAACTCGTAACATCACGCCTGTAATCCACGAAGAGTTAGGCAGATGTGTACCAATAGTACACCCACATTTCGCCAGTTATTTTTAAATCTAGGTATGTAAGAGGGGGCGAGCATCAACCGGGCACAAATCCAGAGGCTTCAATATTTTTTTATCGATTTGTTTTCATTTTCATCAGATTGTTTTTGAAAAGATCATATGTATGTTATAGCACTATGCTTTACAATAACCAACGAAAACATGTTCAAAATTAGCTCGTTAAGTAGCTCGTTTAGTGAACAACGGTTGTATAATTCAACGGCTGTTGAAAGTGCCATTAATAATGCTCTTTGATTTCAATGTAAGTGGCTCAGTGCGACCGCCTCTTTTCTCTGCAGTGATGGCTCCAACAACTTTAGACAAATACATAATTAATTAACACTATTTATGCAAGTTTTGTGTGTCTCTGTTTATTATCAAACTTTTAATTTGTTATTGTAAATATAAAGTGCATTGAGTCATATGTGGGACACTGATAATAAATAGGAATTAGCCAACGGTAATTCATTTTAAAATAGTACCCACTCACTGCAATACAGAAACAACATTTACTATGTACCAACTTTAATTGTAGGAGTGACCCATCAAGTAGAAAACCGTCACCAATTCGTCAATGGATTATTAATGAAATTCAACTACTTACACGTACAAAACAAGAGGGAGACGTAATAAATCCTAAATAACACACTAACCTGTGATTATCACCAAAACATTTTTATAAAACACAAAACCCTTTCATCAGCCATAATTATCCTACATCGAATCTCCAGAGATTGCTTAATATCACGAACATTCGGTGTAATATCACCGTAATACAAACTATGAGCGAGCAAGGGAGGCTCCGGGCGTGAGAGGGGTAAGTAAGGGGGTGGGAAGAGTGGGGTAATAGTTCATCATCCGATAATAGCGGGATTAACGCGATCCAACCCTTTGTGGGCGGCTTGTAAAACTTCACCAAAACATTTGTCCGCACTGATTATAAATTATTTATTCGTCCTACATTAAATATTCGCACTGTGAATACGTTATTGCCGCTCTTTATCCACAAAATGTGTGATTTTAACATTTAAATGTGGATTATTTTATTTAGCTTTAGTTTTGGATGTTGTTGATTCGTGGTTATTTTGTTTTGTTTAAATTTATTTGTTAGCAGGGATAGCCTAGTTATATGACCATCGGACTGCCAAGTCATAGGTCTCGAGTTCAAACCCAAGGCACGCACCTTTGACTTTTCGGATTCATGAGCGTATTGTTTAATTATCGAAAACATCGTGAGGGAATCGGCATGCCTGATACATATTTCTCGACGGCATGTAAAGCCAAGTCAGAGGTCCACGGGCGGCATAAAAACTGACACCAGGTTAGTCACATACCACACGAAAAAAATAATTTATTTGTTGGTTCGCTGGTTCTGTTTTTTTTTTTTTGTAATATCTCTCTGAATTACCAACCATGCACTTTTTTGATCAAATACCTATTCTACGAGTAGTTGAAGAAGAACTTGCAGACAAGTTAATTCCCTTTTTTCCCGGGTGCTTTAGCCACACTATAAAAATGTTTGGTTACAAACCCCTACAACATTTTGTAATAGCACCCAAGAGTAACATAATATAATATTCACATCACACGTCTGAAGCCCCTCTGGTGCGTCCTAACAACTACTTTCAACATCAACTCTGTCAATTTATATTTGCCTGCAATCATTAATGTAGGCGTCGACACGTTCCGCTGTTTTTGCAAAGCGGGCGCTAAACATCTCAATAGAACGTAGACTCACCCTGCCCCCCGAGCCTGCTTATGTGGCAGGCGACGGAGGGGGAATGTTCCCAGTCCTCAGTGTCTTGTTGGTCGTAGAGTAAACTAGCCGAATGAATAGGTGTCAGAAGCAATGCGTCAGAGCGTCCCGCCGGGGGCGCGGACGTGCCGCGTAACCGGACCCACTCGCATCATAATGCTACATAATTCAATTGATTCCCCGACACTACCCGCACGCTTCCTTCTAACTTCGTTTAGAACGTTTTGATATCGGATACGCCGCTTTGACGCCTCCTTGTACAATTCTTCTCACTGACCCTCGGTAAAAAAATAAAAGCTGCGAAATTAGATTGACTATCTTGTATTTAACAATATAAATAACTTTAACAACAATGGTTCTTATGACTTAGTGGTGGTAAGAGGCGATGGGAGAGGAGTAAGTGCCGTAGCTAGGGTTTTGAGCGTAGGCTACCTTGGCGACGGGGGCAGCCGCGTAAGCGACCTTAGCGACGGGAGCTGCCGCGTAGGTGGCAGGGGCGTGTTGGTAGGAGACCTGGGCGGGGGCGTGGGAGTAAGAGATCTGGGCAGGAGCTTGAGAGTATTGGATCTGGGCAGGGGCTTGGGAGTATTGAACCTGAGCGGGGGCGTGAGAGTATTGGACCTGAGCAGGGGCGTGGGAGTAGGAGACCTGAGCTGGTGCGTAGGCAACCTTGGCGACGGGAGCGGCGTAGGCGATCTTGGCAGGAGCTTGCTGAATGGGGGTACCCTCGTACCTGACGACAGCGTTGAAACCGTGATCCTCATCAGCGGTGTATTCGACGATGCGGTGCACGCCGTCGGGCTGCACAAGGGAGTAGGATCCCTGCACATTGTCGCCTTGGCGAGACTCCTGCTGCTGTTTCACGTCGCCGCTCTGGTTGTCGTGGACGGAGTACGAGAACTCGTAGTGAGCGGGGGCTTCGGGCTGGGCGTGGGCGTACGCCAGCTTGGCGACAGGAACAACCGGGACAGCCACAGCGGTGGCGGCAGCCACCAGGGCGGCGAAAGTCAGGAACTGTAAAGAAAAAGCTTGGTAAGTAACAATCTGAATAATAAAGTTATTTTGAGACGACATTGATAGTTGGGAAACACTATCAGGCCTATGATAAAGGGAACTGGTGTTTCAACTTCATGTTTTTCCCATAAGCCTGATAAAATAACTAGGTACTTTATCCAATTCCATAATAATAATTGTTTCTCTTTCTCAGCTTTCACGAGGTTCTCGTCATGTGGAATCAACTATCATTGCGCGGCGCGCTAATCGGTCTATCACCTCTATATCAGGCTTATTAGAAAAATAAATAAACGAAAATTCTAATTTAATAAAACTTTGCAATCGATCTAATTACTCAATATTAAAATAAAAATGATCAAATACTTACTCTGGCGACCATGTTGACTGGTTTGTTTATTGTAGACGAATGTGCTTCAGTTCTGTACCTCGGAGCTTTTATACTAGACACAAGTATTGCGTATGTACATATTTACACACATATATTATACATATTAACATGTGTACTTGCGCCTACTGGATGCCCGCGGCGGAGTCAAAAACTGGATCAATGGCTGTGACACGATAAACGATTATGTAACGCGTTTCAAGTTCAATTATTTTGTTTACATGCAATTAAAATTGATTTTGCTTTAATTTGGTATTGCGAGAGAAATTATTCTTTCTATCTTTTCTTTTTGAAGATCGAAAAGCAACCACCAGGTTGGTTCACGCTTTTAAACATGGCAATGTTTTTCATAATGTTCTTGATTATTTTTATAAAGCTAACAAGTAGGATATTGTAAAGGTGTGGTACTTTTCTTATTGCTTGATCTTATCTTTAAGACCCTGGATACTGGAAAGCATGTTCGCCATCACTTTCACTAGAGCTTTTTCAGATGAGTAACATCTTTCGCACATAAAATCAAGCTGTAACAAATTTTGACAGCATATCTCTCTATCCTCTTGTCATTTATAATGCACTATCATAGGTTCTTGATTATTTTTATGAAGCTAACAAGTAGATACCTATATTGCCTTTGCCTACATTGGTGCCGATTCTCTTGTCACAAATGCGTCTAAACTAGACTAAAAATCACCAAAATTTAGTTTACTCCTGTCAAACGATGATTTCCCATTCTGAAATAGACTAAAGTGGCACAACTTAACTATATTTTAGTTTGACAGCACTAAGATTGTACTGAGATTTTAATTTAGTGAAAATGACAATTTTGCTATTCTGAATTTGACGTTTTTCACCTAAAATTTTAATTTTCTAACTAATTCTGACCATTTTTAATCGCCACTGAAAATGGTGTGGAATATTATTAGTTGTTATGAACTTAAAATTCACACGAACATCTCGACTTCGGGTGCAATAACAGTACTGTACTGGATTTTTTTCTTTTCTTTTGCTTATATCTCGAAAATGGTGTGTCCTATCGCAAAAATAATGAAATTTTCGACCCCCTATGAAACCGCCATACCCATAATACTCAACACGTCGGTAATATTTTTTTTTTTTTCCATACAAAAAGTGAAAAATTCAATATAAAACACGTCGAGGCTGCCCTCACTGCGCGCCTCCGGCTCTAAAAAGTATGTACCACGTGGAGTCGCAATTGTCAAATTCGATTTAGTTGTGTCAAAATATATTTTTTAATTTAGAGACTTTTTACTACAGAATAGCGTTAAGATTCTCATAGCGAAAAGTAAGGAATTTTAGTGATAGTTTAGTTAGTTTAGTCCGGTGTACAAGAGAATCGGCACCATTACCTTTTTTAATATCGCTAAGAAAAGCGACCGCCTTATAACAGCTGGTAACAACACGGGTTTGTAAAGACTAGGTCAGGGGCAGGCATATTTAACTATTCTAAGTTCTTTATCTGGATGTAAATCAGTAAATGGAACATATCAGTATCAATAACACAACAATGCAACAGGAGTCACGAACCAAATTCTATTCGTTTATCTTTAACCATCTCTATAAAGGAGTGAATTATTAACACTATGTAACCAGTTTTGATACTTGCAATTATAACATAGGTACAAATCATTTGTATGATAAAATTCTTTTACTGAGAAGTGGTGATGAGCGATGGTGAGTGTCTGTTCTTTACGGAACAATACTTTGAACATGATAAATGTACATTGTGATGTGGCTGTACTGTAAATAAATAAATTATAGGCAGGCAAGTGAAGGGGTCCGATGGGACCGATGCCTGCCGGGGTTGCGGGAAAGTCCGAAAAGGATACCGTGGCCCCTGGCAACGGAAAAGCAACTGAAGGAACACGGGTGGGTTTTAGTCAGTAAGAGTCTGACACGCTCTCGCTCCGCCTAGAGCGGGAGAAGTCATTTGACGATTTCCAATCCAAAAAATAAAAATAAGGCACGCAATAAAAAATAAAAATAAAAATTCTTTCAAAGTATACGAATATTATTATATGGTTATTGTACACCGATTGTTACAGTTTTGTTGTATCTAACATTATATCTTTAAAAAAAAAATATGGTACAATAGTTGTATTCTATACTTCATTGAAACTATATCAAAATATTTCCGGTTACAAAGAAGGAACCTACACCTGACCAAAAAGATTAAAATCAGAAATAATATCTAAATATTCAAAGTATCAAGATTGCTACATCCGCAGCTACATGTAGTCATCATGTAACTAATTAGGATTATCCACAATGAATACAGTGATAATATTATTTTGATGTTATCTAACGGTTACCGAGTTCTCTACAATAGTGCATATTAATCACATAGTTTGCTTGAACCACAATTGGAGCAGTTTCGGCACTCTTGTTAAAAATATAAATATGTATTGCAGTTTAGTTTATGTAACATTGTAATTATCCAGCCATCACACAAAGAAATATTTTGGCTAGGTATCGATTTTATATTAATGGCAATGTGAAATTTATCTGAAACTAGCCGACCCGACAGATGTACTGTCCAAATTTCAATATTTCTTACAAATATCCCATAAAAAAATGGACGTCCAGATTTTCCCGAATTTCAATTTTTCTTTGCATCAAAAGCTAAATCGGACTATGACGAAAATTTTAAAACAAAAAATAGCCAATTCGGTCCAGCCGTGCTCAAGTGATGCGTTTACATGCGAACAACATTTAATTTTTATTTAATTTGTATCGCAATAGAGAAATTCAATGGTAAAAAAGGGCTATTACTTTAAGGGAGTGTAGTACTCAGTACCTGGCCGTCCGAGCTCTGCTCGGTTGAAAATACAGAATGCTAATTTAATAGTACATACTAATTCCATGTATAGTACAGTCACGAGCTTTAATTTGGGACCCACCTAAGGTTGAATATTGTGTAGCAAACTTTCGCCATTTAGAGCTATTATGTTAACGCTGTCACTGCACAAACAATAAACGTCATAATGTTTACCATCGACAACTTTACGTTTCTAGGGGCTAACGTCAACTGGAGCGAGGGCAAACGATCATTACCGATTTCCGAGTAATAATTACTTTTTGGTCCTGTGGTCCCATAAGAAAAAAGAAACAAATAAAAAAGAACAAAATTATATTGTCAATGTTATGATAGCTAGTCAACTAACCCGCTTATTCTTCAAACCTATATTAGTTAAAAAGTTTTGTCTCTTTCTCAAACATAAATATCAAAGTGACGGACCAAAACAACATATTTAAAATAAAATAGGTTTAAAGGCCGTTTATGATTATGTGGGCTTAGAAGATTTCAGCTAAAATCTTTAGAAAAACAAAGTTATTTATTCTTTATATTTATTAAGACATTTATGACACAAACCTCAATCTTAACACAATTATATAGAAAGCATGGTTAGCGGTGCACAAAATAAACACTTATTTATTTATTTATTTATTTATACTTCAAGCACAAAAATGTACAGAGGCGGACTTAATGCCACAGGCATTTTCTACCAGTCAACCTTTACACCGAACTTATCACCGAAGGCTACGACTAAGTTAATTTAAATCTCTCCAGTAATTTTTTTATCATAAATATTCAAAACCGCGTATATCCACCTTCATTGTCAATCACAGCCTGGAGCCGGTTACACATGGATCCAATCAATTTGTCACATATGTCAGTACCCCTTAAACTTTCCCAGACTGTGAGGCAGTGATCCATAAGTGCTTCTCTAGTTCTTTCGTTTCTATTTGACCATTTTTGAACCATTAAGCCCCATAAATTTTCTATAGGATTTAAATCGGCACACTTTGCAGGCCACGGAATACGATTTAAATTTGCTCTATTATTGTCGAACCAAGTTCTAACGATTCTTGCCGTATGAATTGTTGCGTTATCTTGAACAAAGTTTATTGGAGCAACATCTTCTTGTGGATAATATAGTTGCAATGTTGGAAGGACACTCTCGTCTAATAAATCGACATAATCTTGAGCAGTGGCCCTGGGTGGTAAATTTATTAGTTCTCCAATGCCGGCTGAACTAATCCAGCCAGACATGTTAACTGTAATGCGACCAGACGCGTTGTTAGCTATGACGTGGTCTTCCGTGTATCGCGTCCTGTCAATTGGCCACAAATGTAGTCTGCCCGTTTGGGAAGATTGAAAAGTCTTTTCATCGATGAAAGCCGTCGTCGTCCAATCAAAATTTAGATACTGACGTGCGAAAATAAGTCGAGCAGCTTTATGGGCATCCGTCAACGCAATTTTTTTTGCAGGCCGCCTGTGATGCAGTCCCATAGCTTTAAGATGCCTTCTAACTGTTGAAGGGTGGACTTCAAACGCTTCCGCAAAATGCCTCGTTGGCGTAAATCCATTCATCAGGTATTGCCTTTGCATCAAGCGGCTCTGCTCTTGTGTTATAACTTGCGGGTGATGGTTGTTTCGTCGTAAGTCAATAATATTTTCCTCGTTCCCGTGGCGTCGAACCCAGCGGCGAACTGTGTTTCTTGTCACATTTATTCGTCGCGATATCTCGTGAATGCCTACTCCTTGTTCGTGCAAATCAATAATTTGGAGCCTTATTTGGTCACGATTAGCCGCAAGCATTTTATTAATTGGTAAATTATATTTTGTGAAAATATCACATTAAACTATTTTCTTAAATGACACTGACACGACACATGTTCGTAATTAGAAAATCGTAATGATAGCTTTTTGCAACGAGGTTATCATTTCATAGGTCGATTAGATAAGACATTTTATGTCTTAACTTGACATTCAACATTTCAACCTTAAAGCAAAGTTTCAAAGTTTCGACCTTATTGCATTATGATTGTTCTAACAACATTTAACGGAAATGGGTCCCAAATTAAAGCTCGTTACTGTACTTACTAATTCCATTCCACCATGATAGTACACACGGCTACACATCAAGCTCTACATTTCCAGTTTGTGCTGATCTCGTATTGTATAGGATTTCCGTACAATGCGACGTCAGCTTATACTGGAAATGTATAGCTTGATGTGTAGCCGTGTGTACATACTAATTCAATGCTGCCATGATAGTAGGTACTTACTAATTCCATGCTGCCATGATAGTAGGTACCTACTTACTAATTCAATGCTGCCATGTCGGGTGAAAATATGGAGAAAACTAATTCTCCCGGATAAGAGACCTACTTAGATCTGACTAAATTGTACGAGTTACTTGAAAACAACCTATTTACGATCAGTTGCCTTGACATTGTTTAAAAAAACTACAATGATTTAATTGTAATCATACAAACACCGGTTTCCATAAAACTCTCCCACAATGAATTAACCCGGAATGAAGGTTAAAAACCTTGTTTAAAAACCCGTTGAAGACTATATCAAGATTAATTAAGTATGCAATGGAAATAATTCCGGTTTACAGATTTTATATGAAAAGAATATACCTATACCGATACCTACCGGAACTCCGACCTCCTTGCCGTAAATGGCACTTACATTTTTGAGGCTTTTAAATGTCATTGAATTTACCTAAATTTTCAATACTATCTACTTGTGATTTTTCTCACGAATAAATTAATTCATGACGCTTTAATGTGACGATTGAGAATAAGTTGAAATAATTCGTCATGGGTTCTGTATAAACGAAAGAAAATTGAGTAGCAAAACGAAAACAAAAAAAGGTGGCGTAGTATACGAAATTATGACACTTAACTTGAGAGTCCCTACTTACTGAAATAACACAACACATGTTTTTTTTTTACTCAGCCTGAGCTGTGATATCCCCAACTTATTTGATTATCTATTCCAAACAAAAACAATTGCTATTAAATTCATTTCTTTCTTACGGAACTCTAAACCGTAAGCGCAACAGTTAACACTAGAACAGGTTAAACAGCATCATTACCCATTGATATTACTTAGAAGCGATCGCTCCATTTTTTCTCAATTGCTAAACTATTTATTTACGTAATATGCACTTGGGTAACAAGATCTTTGTTACACATTGGCTAAATGTACTTTATTGTCCCTCGGGGGCATGACAAACGAAGGCAAAACTACAGGCTTGTTAATTTATCAATGCCATTACGATTTCTTTCTTCCTTAATTTGAATATGTTTAATTTATAGAAATAATATTAATTTGAATACCTATAAAATTAATTAAGCAGCTTTGAAACTTGTTTAAAATCATTAATACAAGGCAGGAAATTGCTGGCCAGTTTTGATGAAAAACTAGTAAGACAAGCCATATTCCATGAAAAAGTAAAAATAAAAAGACCTAATGGCATCCCAAACTTATTTAATTCCGAAACGGCCAGTCACTTGCATTTTAAAGTAATTGCTCCATGATTGTATTTTCTAAACCATATAAAATAGAAAAACTGGGTTTCAATTTTCATAAAATGGCTTTAGTAGGTACCTACATGGAATTACCCAGTATGTATAATATAGTACAACCCTATTATACAATGGCCAATGATGCGAATCAAAGTCATTGACGAATTATATGCAGCTATGAAAGTTGACCGCGATTGTGCATTTCGTTTCTATAGTCATAAAGGGTTATAATAATTGATCTTTTTTACGTTTCCAATAATTTTGTACATATACCTAGGCCAAATCGAAAACTGGCTTTGTTGTAAATTGTAAACGAAAAACTTTAAAACCGTACCTAAAAAGAACAATGACTTTTACGAAATTGTAAGAATCATCGTTAATCTTGACATCAAATCAAAACACAATAGCGGTATCAATATCAGGTTTTTTCGGAAACCAGTTAAAATAATGACTGTCCATATCGAGAACGATTAAAAAGCGGAAGTTTTTATTTTTATTTTTACTATTGACCAAATATAGCTGTCCTTTGCTGACTGATTGCGTAAGGTTTTCTTATTTTTGGAACCAATCTTTTTATTGTGAGGTGAACTTTTAACTTCATTACTACTTAAGGAAAATTTTCCTGCTTTTCGCCATTTTAAATCAACTTCTAACTAAGTATATATAGGAAATATTACATATATTTTATTGTAAGTTATCCATGGGAAGTGTCCCATAAATTATGTCAAGAACAATTAGCTAATGGATATACATACATCATTATACTAGGTACTTCGATTAATCGACAACAAGGACTAATCAGGGCCTTGTCAAAACCCACTGAACCATTATATCGAAAATTAGAAGTGACAGGCTGACCCTTACACCATACAACACAGATAATAAGTACATCTATCACATATCATATCAGTAGGTATGGTCACGCTCCTAAGTAAGTAGGTACTAAACCATTTCATGTGCTTGACGCCCGATCGATCAGTTAACGAGTACTTAGAACGTTACACATATTATATTATTACCATTGGACCACACCTAAAACAATTCGGTCAAGGCCTTGGTCAACAGTCACCAAACTACTTTTAATTTCTCTATCGGACCCCACCAGTTCATTCAGACCTACAGAGCTGCCTTTGTAGTTCATTCGTACGAAGGAATGTAGAAAGCGACAGGTCATCTTAAAATGGTGACTACTTGTTTCTTCAAATATTTTAATGCGTGGCTTAATTTTTTTACCTACAAACTAATTAAGTGTCGTATTGAATTTGTAATACACCATTTATCTGAGCATATTATTATGTTAATGGATTTAGAGCATCCGTATGATTACATAGTCTGCGATTAGAAATAATAATAATGCTTTATTGAAAACGAAGAAATAAGTAGCGTATTTGTGACATAGTAATAGGTCAAGCCGGTATAATGCCTACCGGAATTAATGCCTACTTACATAAATAAAATCATATATCATGGAAAAGTCAAAAAATAATTATTTTATTATTAGTAACTATTGTGTCATTTTAGATAAGTAGTAAATTATCATCAAGTCTGCTCTTTTGAACCTTGATGCCTGCCTCATTATAACTGTATGCTATCTAGCAGAGTAGGTATATTTTTAATGGGTTTGTAATATATGAGGAGCTGAGGAGGTCGATCCATCAGGTTAAGCTACGCTTGCCGGGGTTGGTCTGTGGATGGGTGATCATCTTTACATACCGAGACTCCTCCGTGCCTCGGAAAGCACGTTAAGCCGTTGGTCCCTGCTGTCATTCGTGGATCTTTGACAGTCGTTACGGGTCGTCAGAAGCCCGAAAGTCTGACAACCAGTCTTACCAAGGGGTATCGTGTTACCCAGTTACTGGGTTGTGGAGGTCAGATATGTAGTCGCTTCATGTAAAATACTGGTATTCAGCTGCATCCGGTTAGACTGGAAGCCGACCCTAATATAGTTGCGAAAAGGCTAGGCAGATTGATTGGTGTGTAATATATGGCATACTAACAGATAGTATGTATAGTATCACTTGAAATAACGTTCACATGATATAATTTTCATATGCTATAAAACAAATAACCTAATTTCATGTGATCTAATGTTATAGGTACGAGTATTTCATATAACCTTTTTTTGTTCTAACGTTCATTTCATATAATTTTTAATTTATATAATGCTCTTTTTATATAACGTTCAGTTGACCTAATTTTCATATTTACAAGTTTTCAATCATGAATAAGTAAATCTCAGGACACATCATACTGGGGCCCAAGTCTGTTATTTTTATAAATTTGTCATTCTAATACGATCATTTTGCTAAAAGTTCGTAATCTGCTAAATTCATATGTCGATCATTGGTCGGTCAATGGTCTCTTAATTGAATTGTGTTTTATGTTATAATGGCATTGTCGTATTGTCATTATTATAAAACACGTTAGTAGAAATGATTTTCGAAAAACTACTACTTTTGAACATTTATTCATGCCAGATTTCATTTATATATATTTTTACATACCTATTATTTATTAGGTCAGCCATTAATTTGTCATTATGGACGAGATTACCAATAGATGCCATTTCTTTCAATGGAGTGTCAGTGGCTGACCATTGGTTGGAAAGTCATAATGACGCCAATATGTTAGTACATTACCTATCTTGTCAAAATAACAATTATGAAATCAATGATAGACCATTCTGACACTATCTGTAATAGCAGACTTGAGGCCCTGTTATAACTTCATCTAACCCAAATGATTCAACAACAATAGGGGGGATCTGGCGGTCTTGCTTCGCTCGCTCAGTCGCTCGCCTTCGCGTGTTAATGGTCACTGTTCTAACCTAACCATACCCAAATGATTCAATTACCAAAAAAAATATTGAAATCACAATAGTCTTGACATACAATAAATATTTTTGCCGTAAAACAGTCAGTAAGAAAAAAAACTAGGTATCCAATCTATCGTCGTCCTGCCGCATAAAAGCAAACTTGAGTAACAAGCAATATTTATGCGGTGCGTTTTTGCTAGCACGAATATGGCAGGCGATTAAAATCTAATCAGTTTTTGCTTAGATATACAAAACAAAGTAGACTTAAATAAATTATATTAAACGTTAATAACGATTTTGAATATTATAGAAACTGAATATTATACTAATTGAGTATTAATTCAAATGTGCATTATAGAAAATGTTCATTATACCATATAAAATTATGTAAAATTAAATTATATCAATAATTCATTATATAATTTCATCGTTGTATTAAAAAAAGTATATTAAATGAAATTAGGTCAAATGATCATTAGAACTTTTGTTATTATTTCAAACGTTACACACCCATTTGTAATGTACTGAAACATTAATTATTTCTGATCATGGAAGTAGATGTTGTTGCAGTTTGTAATCTGGGATCTGTTGCTGTCATGAGCGAATTTAGAAAACTGTATAGCAGTAAGTTTGTGTAGCAATAAAATAAAAACAAATTCTATTCTTAATAATTTAATAGCACCTATTCATTTCAATAAATATAACAGCTTGCCTAAGTATGTAACAATAGTATCTAGTGGTGGTAGGAGATGGCGGGAGAAGAGTAAGTGACGTGCGCTACGGGAGCGGCGTAGGCGAGCTTGGCGGCGGGGGCGGCGTAGGCGACTGGAGCGTGAGAGTAGGAGACCGGGGCGTGAGAGTAGGAGACCGGGGCGTGAGAGTAGGAGACGGGGGCAGGCGCGTAGGCCACTTTGGCAACGGGAGCGGCGTAGGCGAGCTTGGCTACGGGAGCGGCGTAGGCGATCTTGGCGGATGCGGGGTGCACGGGGGTGCCCTCGTAGCGTACGTTAGCGTTGAATCCGTGCACCTTGTCGGCGGTGTATTCGACGATGCGGTGCACGCCATCGGGCTGCACGAGCGAGTACGAGCCGTGCACGGCGTCACCTTCGCGGGACTCCTGCTGCTGCTTCACGTCGCCGCTGTGGTCGTCATGGACGGAGTAAGAGAAGTCGTAGTGAGCGGGTGCTTCCGGCTCGGCGTACACTACTTTGGAGACGGGGACCAGGCCGGCGTAAGCCACCACAGCGAGGGACAGGACGATGACGAACTAGAAAAAAAACATATTTTATTAGATAAATCAAATAGTATCTTGCACTACGTAGGTACTATGTTAAAACTGAACCTGAAAGACACCATAGAAGTTATATTGGTATTAGGTATAATACCAATGGGTTTAGTGTCCCTCAAAGTGTTAATCAATAATGTTGAATTATGTATGCAACATTAATTGCTATATCGTTAAAATATTCTTTTCTGTGAATAACTTTGTTAAACTTACTTTGGCGACCATTTTTAGTTCTGTGTTGCTAATTTGGATATTAGTACTTAACTGTGACAATGTGTGATCTGGTGCACTTTTTATACTTTATTACCTTCAGTGTATCGACGGTTACAAGCCTCGGGGCGTCGTATAATAATTTAGAGGTGAAGGTTGTGCACGCGGCCGATCTACACGATCCCACATATGAATTGTCACCTGTGAGGTGTGTAAATACATTTAATTCTCCTAACTGTTTTTTGGATCGATACTGAAAATGTATGTTTAAAAAAAAAACTATTAAATTAAACTTAATGCTTTATAAACTTCTTATAATTTTACATATCGTGTAGATTGACCCTATACCTACTCGTATTGTCCATCCATATTCCATACAAATATTATAAAAGCAAAAGTAGCTCTGTCTGTATATTACATCATGAAAGACACACATGCAGACCATGACCTGGGTTAGGAAATAGAATACTTTTTATTCCGGTAGAAGGTTCCCGTGGGATAATTTCCGACCTTCACGTGTGTGAAGCTTCCAAAAAATAAAACTAGTATTTGCGTAAAAGGGTGATAAACGAACTTACAATAAGAATCTAATTTAGATTCGCTAACTACGATTTGACTTGGATCACAGTTTTTATTTCTGTTTTTATAATTGATCCATAGATATGTAACAGTACCTAGTTATTAAATAAATAACCAGCTAAGTGCGTGTCGGACCACACACCATGAAGGGTTCCGTAGTTGGGATGAATTTATTCCAAGAACAAACTTAATATTGTAGTTGAAAAACATGTTCTTTCATTCTAACTGCAAATGTAAGTTGGTCGATTATTACTCGTTAACTAGTAAAGCCTAATTAGCTGTGGTAGTTTTCCTTTTAACTTCGTTATATATACTGCTGTCGTGATTTTTTATAAATATCCAAAAAACAAATATTTTCTCCTTAATAGTATTGAAAGCTATTTCTATGCGTTGGACTAGTACCTCCCTAGTCGTTGCTAAAACGTAACTAAAAATAATAATTTTGTTACTTTGTTTTCATTGAGTTTTGTTGGCTTTTGTTACGTTTTATTAACTTTTGGTATTATGGTTGACTTTTTTGTTGTTGCAATGGCGACATTCTCTAACGAAGAATACCTATGCGGACATCATGATGGCTTAGGGAGCCGCCCATGGTGTCGCTCGTGCAGCGCAACGACTAGGGAGGTAGGTACTAGTCCAACGCATAGAAACGGCTTTCAATACCATTAAGGACGAAATATGACTTCGTACAACAACAGTCGAAATACGAAACAGATGTCGGGCCTGCATTCGCAACAGAATCCAACAATTTGAGCATGCAGGATTTGTAAAAATTATGAAATAAATGTTGAAATGCAATTTGATTATTTTCATTTCAAGTAAAACCCACGAATAGATAGAGATACGAGACAGATTTTACCTTATAAGAGTGAGATAACAGTTTTAATAGGTTTGTCAAATATCATTTAAGCAATTTTTTTAAATCATCATTTTGAATTATGTGACTCGATTCACAATTCTAGCGTATTCACATAGTTGTTAAATTATTTTAATGGCATGTGGGACATCATTAGCAAGAGGATAGACTAGATAATTTTTGAGAAAGTTGGAAGATCCCGGTCGCTTTTGTTTTTTTTTGTAGCCATTTAACATGTACCTACAGATTTAATTTAATTCCGAAACTTTGAGATTCATAAAAAAAAAACTACGTCACTATTTTGTATTTCAAAGTAATTTAAATAAAATTAAAATTCAGTCTAAGCCTTATCCTTTTTTTAACATTTTTATTTGAATGTAAAATTTGGGTATTTTTTTATAAAACAATAAATGGTCGATAAAAAAAAAACACAGGGCATGAGAGGTGTTAAGGTGTCTGAAAGGATAGCAGATGACCCTTTCAGTCAACCATTTCAATTTGGCACACCATGCACCAAACACCTTGTTTAAATAAAATTAATAAGAATTATTTATAATAAATTGAGGCAGTGTTTTGTGTGCCCAAACAAAAACTGCGTTTTAAGAAAGCAGTCAACGGCTCGGTCCAAAGCATCGAGGCAAGTATGAACGCACGAGCACAAAAAAAATATAATTTCAGTACGTGCAATTTGTGGATTCTGTAGAATGTGCTCACTGGGTCACATACCGAGCAGTTAGGATTAGGCAACGCAGTGCACTGACCTTCACCTCTCAATCATTGTATCTTATACACTTAAAGGCGCCCCAGGCTTACAGTGTGTCACCAAAGATACTAGCTATAGGCGTCAACATAGTATAAAAAGTGTCGCAGGTCACATGTTGTCACAGTTCAGCATTGATATTCTTATCAACAACGCCAGTTCAAAAATGGTCGCCAAGGTAGGTTTATGTTTCTGATAATGAGGCAAATCTGGTTAATTTAATATTATTTTGTGTCGCTTGGTGCGATATTATGAAGCCTGAAATTAATTCGTGTTCTCGAGGAACTCGTAGCTAAGTAATAACAGCCGTACGGTTCGATCCATCAGGTTAAACTTTGCTTGCCGGGGTTGGTCTGTGGATCATCTTTACATACCGAGACTCCTCGGTGCCTCGGATAGCACGTTAAGCCGTTGGTCCCGGCTGTCATTCTTAGATCTTTTGCAAGCGTTACGGGTCGTCAGAAGCCCGAAAGTCTGACAACCACTCTTACCAAGGGGTATCGTATAACCCAGTTACTGGGTTGTGGAGGTGTGATAGGCAGTCGCTCCATGTAAAATATGGTATTCAGCTGCATCTGGTTGGACTGGAAGCCAACTCCAACATAGTTGGGAAAAAACTTGGCAGATTGATTGAAATTAATTCATGTTCTCAATAACATAACACAACATCACGCCTGTAATCCCCAAAAGGATTGGCAGAGGAGTACCTATAGTACACCCACATTACGCCAGTTATGTTTAAGTCCCATGTAATAGGGGGTGATCCTATTGCCATCAACCAGATACAAATCAAGGCTGCTATTGAAGAGTTCTACATTGAAAAACTCAATAGCAATCTATCTTCATTTTCTCATTTTTTCTTCTTCTTTCTCTATCTTATCAATCTTTCCTATTAAAAGAATCTTCCCATTTTTTTATTTTTCTTATTAACAATACCAATTTTATTCTAGTTCGTCATCGTCCTGTCCCTCGCTGCGGCGGCTTACGCCGGGCTGGTCCCCGTCTCCAAAGTGGTGTACGCCGAGCCCGAAGCACCCGCTCACTATGATTTCTCATACTCCGTCCATGACGACCACAGCGGGGACGTGTAGCAGCAGCAGGAGTCCCGCGAAGGTGACGCCGTGCATGGCTCGTACTCGCTCGTGCAGCCTGACGGCGTGCACCGCATCGTCGAATACACCGCCGACAAGGTGCACGGATTCAACGCTAACGTGCGCTATGAGGGCACCCCAGTGAACCCCGCACCCGCCAAAATCGCCTACGCTGCTCCCGTTGCCAAAGTAGCCTACGCGCCCGCCCCCGTCTCCTACGCTCACGCCCCAGTCTCCTACTCTCACGCTCCAGTCGCCTACGCCGCCCCCGTCGCCAAGCTCGCCTACGCCGCTCCCGTAGCGCACGTCACTTACTCTTCTCCCGCCATCTCCTACCACCACTAGATACTATTGTTACATACTTAGGCAAGCTGTTATATATTGAAATAAATAGGTGCTATTAAATTATAATGAATTGAATGTTCAATTTTATTATTATATCATTAACTTACCCTATTTACAGCTACCAAAACTCCAAACATAATACATACCCGTATAAGTACGGTTAGCGACAAAAGTCGACTAATTGGTACTTTTACAAATCATCTAAATTGACACGAAATTATTCGATACATTGTAAACACAGCAGTCCTGTGGCTGAGTCAGCTGCACTAGTGGCCAGTGAACTGATTACATAAAGACTGTTAAGATTCAGTCACTTTGCTTGGCGACCGAACGGAGCTATATTGCCGCGCTAGCGGCACACGATGGTCTTAGTATTGAATAGGGAATGTAAAGTTATAAGTGCTTGTTTAGGGCTTCGTATTCACTGGCTACGTTATGTTAGATTATGTTTAAACCGATAAGAACTTCTCATGAAACGAGCGAGCGGAACGAGCCATGCATGCGAAGCGAGTCATCTCACGAGCCAGGCGAGCAAAGCGAGCTCATTCTGGAGTAAAGTGACCGTTCCTAGCCTGCTTACGAGCAAAGCGAGCCTATTTACAAACCGAATGAGAAAACCAGAGCGTGCGAACTTTACCAACACGCACGAGCCAGCTGAAAAATTCTTCATTTGTGTTTTTTTTTACAATTCGGTGTAAATTTACGAATTATATGAGACGCCATTTTAAACTTTTTTTTTTACAATTCAGTGTAAATTTACGAATTATATGAGACGCCATTTTAAACTTTTTTCTTTTTGCGACAGATTTTCTTACGATTTCCGATACTGCCGAAGCTCGGCACTAGACTTTTTTGGTTCATTCCATTCCTAATGATACAAGCTTTCTTCGATTGTGATGTTCTTCAGTTCCAAACAGATTTAGGTACGGCCGATATGAGACGATATCTTAAATTTACAACATATTTTCTTACGGTTTCTAATACTGCCGTTGTTATTGTATTTGGTTGGCATTCGATTTTTTAGGCTCATTTCATTCGTTATAATTATAATACAAGCTTTCTTCGATTGGGTTTTTTTTTATTTCTAAGCATATTTACGGCTGGTATGAGTAAACTTCATATGCATTTTTAACCCTATTTTGGGAAATACTTTTGTCGTATCTCTTAAGGTCTTAGTAGTCCTTTGTACATTCTCGGCAACGACACCAGAATCACCGTTATAGCTGAACACATGTTGGCACTATACGATTTGGAATTTCGACATATAGTGATAAATGGGGGACCGCGCACATGCGCCTGCCCTCGCGATGTGACGTCATAGGCAAAATATATCCTGCCTCAATATTTTTATAAATATGACCTATCTTTTGCGTGCTCACCATTAGGTACTCTAGCATTAAAAGTCTCGCAATTATTAGCGATTGAAATCTTACATGTTTTCGCCGGTCCGAAATGTTGAACTTATTACCAGTACTTCGAGCGAAAAGACCACAGAGTACTTTTTTATATAGAAAATACGTTTTCACGTCAAACATGTTGTGTCAGGAGGCCAGTATTTCCGGTGTGGAAAACCATTGTCACGTTAAAAATATTCACAAAAAAAAAATAAGTTGATCCCAAGACAGAGGTCCACCTCTGTCTTGGGATCAGAGCGAGTTATTATACTTTCTTAATTTTTATTATATTTTTTATTATAATTTATCTTCCCCATTTCCCCACCCCACTAGTACATGAAAATACCCCTAGAGATACCGCGTATAGCGACAATACCCCATTTTTTTTTTTTTTTTTTTTTGGGTGGGAAATCATCAAATGACGTCTCCCGCTCTGGGTGGAGCGGGAGGGCGTGTCAGACTCTTACTGACTAAAACCCACCCGTGTTCCTTCTGTTGCCTGTGCAATGCCAGGGGGCCACGGTATCCCTATCGGACTTTCCCGCAACCCCGGCAGGCAATGGTCTCATCGGACCCCTTCACTCGCTGACACTCTTTGAGGCGCGCGTGGAACACAACGCGCCGTCGACCCGGGCCTGGTCCTTACCGGACGGGGAGCTACCCATTGCTCACCGTCCGCAAGCCCGCGCCTACGGTGGCCGGGAATCAGCGATTACTACTGTTAAAGGAAGTGAAATTGTGTTTTCAGCGACAATACCCCCTGAAAACACAATTTCACTTCCTTTAACAGTATCTTATATCACAGTTTCAAACCTAATGCTGTTGACCCTCCGAGAGGGTTCACTTCCAATATGTATAGCGGCATGGCGTATGAGTTCTATGAAAAGTGGATGGACTAGAAAGTAATAACATGGAACACCTGTTTGTACATTCTAAGATTAAAGACTTTATGAAATGTGACAGTATAGTAATTGTGCTGGGATCTTTTGGCGCGTGGACCAAATTTGAAATAACGCAGCCATCTTGTTTTTTTAATATATTTCACAAAACATTTTCACAAATGTTTACCGACAGCGCCCCCCTCAACGTCATTTGAGTGCCAAAACATCCGTTTAACACGTAGATAGAGAATGGTTTAACATTGTCTTCAACTGCCTAAGTTATATTTTGGAATGGGTGTTGCATTGAATTTAAAAAGTTGTAGTCTAGTTTAGTAATTCATTCGATTTAGATATTGCACAATGATACAGTGATTTATAAAAATATGAAGTAGTTGAGTAGACTTATATTCTCACTGAGCTATATTCAATTCAATAATAATACAGTTATGTAGGTACAGTCCGGCACACAACATGACGAACGGTGACGAAGTAACCCGGAGGGGTCGGTTACCGTGCAAACCTTTAGGGACCGGATGGCGCCTCCGGGTGCCAGCGCGTGACGTCCGGAGGCGTCACCGGTTCCTGACGGTTGGCGCGCGATCACGCCTGTATTCCCCGACGGGTAGTAACTATTTATTTTAAAAAAATGTGGTAGGATACAGTCGACTTATAACTAAGTAGGTATTAACCCAACTTTTAGTGGCTGGGGTATATTTTCTCATTATTCGTAATTGGAATTTGCTTTACAACCATATTGAGTAGGTACTTTTATCTGGGTTGGGCCTTTATTTCTGATGTTTAGGCCACGTTCGCACTAAATGTACCTATATTGAGCCGCGGACGACGAAGTGTCAAGTAAAAAAAATAATGTAAAAGCAACCGACCGGTTAGGTGAGTAAATATTTCTTGCCGATAAGTCGGCGGCTAAAGTTGTTTATTCATACATTTTGTACTAGACGTGTCACAGTCGGTGGCTGAGTTACGTTACGTTTGGTGTGAACGCGGCTTTAGATATCTAGCAGCCGTGATAAGGTATAAGTTTATGGGAAATTAATAATAATAAAGACGGACATTCAATTCATAATAATTTAATAGCACCTATTTATTTCAATATATAACAGCTTGCCTATGTAACAATAGTATCTAGTGGTGGTAGGAGATGGCGGGAGAAGAGTAAGTGACGTGCGCTACGGGAGCGGCGTAGGCGAGCTTGGCGGCGGGGGCGGCGTAGGCGACTGGAGCGTGAGAGTAGGAGACCGGGGCGTGAGCGTAGGAGACGGGGGCAGGCGCGTAGGCTACTTTGGCAACGGGAGTGGCGTAGGCGAGCTTGGCTACGGGAGCGGCGTAGGCGAGCTTGGCTACGGGAGCGGCGTAGGCGATCTTGGCGGGTGCTTGGTGCACGGGAGCGCCCTCGTAGCGCACGTTAGCGTTGAATCCATTCACCTTGTCGGCGGTGTATTCGACGATGCGGTGCACGCCGTCGGGCTGCACGAGCGAGTACGAGCCGTGCACGGCGTCACCTTCGCGAGACTCCTGCTGCTGCTTCACGTCACCGCTGTGGTCGTCATGGACGGAGTACGAGAAGTCGTAGTGGGCGGGGGCTTCGGGCTCGGCGTACACTACTTTGGAGACGGGGACCAGGCCAGCGTAAGCCGCTGCAGCGAGGGACAGGACGATGACAAACTGCAATAATAAGGTTTTGTAAATTAGTTTTTGAAAATCCCTATGTATATAGGCAATTATTATTACATATTTGGAAAAGCCAGATAAAAATTTAAATATGTAACTTACTTTGGCGACCATTTTTGCAAGTTGTTGCTGATTTGAGTATCAGTAGGTAACTGTAATAATGTATGACTTGCTACACTTTTTATACAGGACTACCGCGGGTGTCGCCTGCCTGTACGTCTTGTCGGTGACACACGGCGCGCTTGCGGTGTCATTATTTGGTCTTCACAATGATTGAGAGTTGAAGGTCGACTGCTGCATTGCTGAACCGACTTACGACTCTGTAGATTTACAACCTGCCGAAACATTCCTTAAAAAACAGTATGTAAGGATGAGCGCCTTGAAATTGTAATGCATTTATTATTTGGTTGGCATAATATTAGCAATGCATTTATTACTTGGTGAAATGGTAAACAAGTAAGCTCACACCGTTTGTACTATTATCAAACAAGAGAAACCGATAAGTATACGTTCACGCCAACACCGTATATAGTTTTCTATGCGAGTTTTACTATTATTAATCGAAGTGCTTCCTCGCTGTACCTAACATGGATATTTGAACGTTGTAGTCTGTGAAAAATTATATTAAATTAAAATCTTAAAATCTAAATAAACCGAGTGACATGTCAAAGTGTTCCGTATTTTAAATTAGTAATTAAGTAAAATTAAGGTGTAATATTTTGTGTTAACGTAATATAATTGCATACCTAAATAATCAGGATTGTTGTTTTCCTGTAAATATATGAAGTAAAACACGGTGTTTGGTTACACACCGGTAACCTAAAATCAACAGCTGACGATCGAACTACGGATTTAAACGTGGAGTATTGCTTTACTTTTTACTTTATAATAGCACACAATCGTCACTTTAACTATGTTACACGTCCTCGTTAAGTCTTGACATAAATAGTTCGCTAATTTAGCACTGCATTCGGTCTGAATCGCATTGTTAACATAGTAGAAAACGTAACTTAGCGTAGATTCTGTTAATCTCAATCTGATCTTTAATATAATATACAACATTGGAATCGTTCATGATCGTTATTTTTGTATTGTCGTTATACTTTAATATCAAATATTAACTTTAAATCGAGGCAACCTACCCACTTATGGAAAAAAATCAAAATTCAAAAGTCATTTATTCAAACTAGGCTGAGAATCAGCACTTTTCGAACTTCGAAGTTACATAAGACAGTCCCACAAAACGCCCACCCTTCACCACTTCCTAGTGTAGATATATAGCTGTAACTGGAATTTATAAATGATAAACTAGGACCATCGAGGTAAAATAAATAAACAGTTAATTACTAATAACAATAACAAAACCATGATCAGCAAGACGACCAGTCACCACAAGCAGCACCCATTCACGAACTTAACGCAAAGATCAGCCATTACCCCCCTCGCCATATTTGAGGGAAGGAGGCAACCCGACCCCCGACGCTACCGCAAGCAGTGACATCTAAGGGAGCATGACGAACTTGCTGCCGGTTTTTCAGGAAAAAAACGATATGATCAATTTTTCGAGGTTGCTAGCTAACCACATATTACAACTCATGAAAATCATTCTAATGAGTAGATTATGTCAACAAAAAATTTATAAAATAAAATTAAACTGACTTATAAAGTCAAATAAAATGAACAATTACATAAGCTTATATAAACTGTAAAGTAAAATGCTCCAAAGTAAAATCACAAAAGGCAATAAAAGCATTATAACTCTACATTAAATTTGATAATATAGCTTTGATAAATATATATATATAGAATAGCTATTTAAGCCAATTCAGCAGCCTATCTCATTATTCCACTCCACCACATTTCCACCTTTATTAATTTATTTGTCTGTCCTACTTGTTCTCACCGTTTCTTTATTCTAATTTCAGTAACAAATCCTGAAACCATGCCTGTGATGACCCGTAAGCTCAAGATATGGAACTCAAATTGAGAACGGCCCTCCAAAACCTTGAAGCATCTAAACTACAATGTAAGGAATAGTTACAAGAGAATGACGAAAGTGAGGAGGAAGTCAAAAAGATAGTCAACAAAAACTCAAGCCTTAAACGGGAGCTAGTAGATCTACATCACCAACATCTGAATGTTGTTGATGAACGCGATCAACTAAAAGTGGTCACGGATGGTTTCAGCAACTGTTGTAACATGTATGAGGAGGCTTTAAGCAAAGTTAGGGATGATGTGAGCATTGTTTACCTACTTTAAATCGTCTGGGTCAGGATGACTGGACCAAGAGAGATTTTTGAAGTTTGAGCAATACCAAGTTTTAGTACCTATTTGGTACTATTTGGTACCAGACATCAAATAATTGGTACCTCTCTACAGAGGGAAAATTATTACTAGGAAAGTGGCCAGCCATTCTGACTTCAGAATGGCTGGACCAAGTCGGCTGCACCTAGTTTTAGGTGTTATAACTAGTTCATCTTTTCATTAAAATTTAGTACCTCATTGGTACCTCAACATATGTTTTTCTTAATTTTTTTCGATAAGCCAAAAAAAAGTTACACCTAGAAAAAAAATTACATGTAATCTGGAGCACGTTGATTTCACCTAGTTGTAGGCGTTATGATTAGTTCATCTTTTCATTAAAATTTAGTACCCCATTGGAACCTCCACATATGTTTTTCTTAGATTTTTTCAAACAACAATTTTGAAATAACAGTGTGCATACATTTTGTTTTTACTAACAAAATGTATGCACACTGTTATTTATATGTAAAAAAATATTAATGTGTCAATCAATGAATAAATATACGTAATATTTATGTGTTATGATTTATTTTCGGTAATTTTCGTAGTACAAAAATTAACATTATTATATATGCAAATCTTCTTGTAGGTGTAACTTATTTTTGGCTTATCGAAAAAATATAAGAAAAAACATATGTGGAGGTTCCAATGGGGTACTAAATTTTAATGAAAAGATGAACTAATTATAACGCCTACAACTAGGTGAAATCAACGTGCTCCAGATTACATGTAATTTTTTTTCTAGGTGTAACTTTTTCTTGGCTTATCGAAAAAAATTAAGAAAAAAATATGTTGAGGTACCAATGAGGTACTAAATTTTAAGGAAAAGATGAACTAGTTATAACACCTACAACTAGGTGCAGCCGACTTGGTCCAGCCATTCTGAAGTCAGAATGGCTGGCCACTTTCCTCGTAATAATTTTCCCTCTGTAGAGAGGTACCAATTATTTGATGTCTGGTACCAAATAGGTACTAAAACTTGGTATTGCTCAAACTTCAAAAATCTATCTTGGTCCAGTCATCCTGACCCAGACCTTTAAATCTACCATTTACTGAGTACTGGTACGTCTTTTATTGACTTGAATGTGCCCTGGCGGCTGAGGAGAGTATGTCATGCTCACTCAAATGTCTCGCTGGTGGTGGCGTGTGTGTTGGATCATTAAGTTCCCTTCAAAATGGTTGAGCTAAATGATGCTGATCCATGCGTCATGTTCGTGAACGGGCGCCGTCCGTCAGTGGGGACTGATCATGTCTTAGCTGCCATGGCTTATTTTATTTTTTTAAATTATTATTGTTTTTATATTTTTATTATAGAGGCTTTTAACGTGCATGTCTTTCTAAATTGTTCTCACATGTATAATTTCAACATGAATGATGTAACCAATATTTTGTAACAATATTCTGATTTATAAGAGTGTCTGTGGAGTTTCTTGCCCGTTCTTCTCCATAGGAACCTACTACGTTTTGGAATGGGCAACTAGCTTCATCTTTCTGAGTGACCGTCCCCTTGACAATTCAAAAGTACCTGTAATTGGTTTATTTGAAATAAATGATTTGAGTTTGACACAAACATTTCCTCATTTCTCTTTCCTACTCCATCACCAGACCCTGTTCATCATCTATCTATATATAACCTATTCATTGAGACCATTATAATAAACCCAAACACGATACCGGTGCTGTAAGTAGGTAAGGGAGTTGGGTACCCTTCAAATTCCTGGTGATGCTGCAGCATCAGTTCATGGTTACTATGTTCTTATAATATCATTGAAGTTACAAAATACCAAATTTCAAATCGATCAGACATGTGGAAGACGCTCACATCCATTCATCAACCAGAAAAGAGCTGAAAACCTTCAACAGTTGAACCAATTTTGATAAAACATGTCTACGAACCATCGCTAGAAAACCTTATTTCAAATAAAAAAAACACATTCAAATCAGTTCACCCGTTTAAGAGCTACGGTGCCACAGACAGACAGACACACATAACGGTCAAACTTATAACACCCCTTGTTTGCGTCGGGGGTTAAGGGGTTTTCCAGCGATTAATAAGCCTGCAAAATGATAGTCCACTGTAAATTGGCTTGGGGAAGCCAAATATATTTACGTTAAACAAGATTTATTAATAAACAAAGGGCATGAACTTGACTCGTTACAAGATTTTTGCGGAAACACTAAGTTGAACTAAGTCAAGGCCATTTCATATTGGATACATGAAATCTGATGCAATAATAGTACCTACTAAACTACTAAAAGTAACGACAGTTTGCTAGTAAAAATAAAATACACATGTTTTAAAACACTTCGAAGCACTCATTGTAAATCTGCAGACTCGTGGCTCGGTTCAGCAATGCACCAGTCGACCTTCAACTATCAATCATTGTGAAGTTCAATTAACGACGCGACGCCGCAGGCGCGCTGTGTGTCACTGACAAGACATACATGCAGGCGAGACACCCGCGGTAGTCCTGTATAAAAAGTGTAGCAAGTCATACATTATTACAGTTACCTACTGATACTCAAATCGGCAACAACTTGCAAAAATGGTCGCCAAAGTACGTTACATATTTTTATTTTAATCTGGCTTTTCCAAATATGTAATAATAATTGCCTATTTTACATAGGGATTTTCAAAAACTAATTTATACAACCTAATTTTTGCAGTTCGTCATCGTCCTGTCCCTCGCTGCTGCGGCTTACGCTGGCCTGGTCCCCGTCTCCAAAGTGGTGTATGCCGAGCCCGAAGCACCCGCTCACTACGACTTCTCGTATTCCGTCCATGACGATCACAGCGGTGACGTGAAGCAGCAGCAGGAGTCTCGCGAAGGTGACGCCGTGCACGGCTCGTACTCGCTCGTGCAGCCCGACGGCGTGCACCGCATCGTCGAATACACCGCCGACAAGGTGCACGGATTCAACGCTAACGTGCGCTACGAGGGCGCCCCCGTGCACCAAGCACCCGCCAAGATCGCCTACGCCGCCCCCGTAGCTAAGCTCACCTACGCCGCTCCCGTCGCCAAAGTAGCCTACGCGCCTGCCCCCGTCTCCTACGCTCACGCCCCGGTCTCCTACTCTCACGCTCCAGTCGCCTACGCCGCCCCCGTCGCCAAGCTCGCCTACGCCGCTCCCGTAGCGCACGTCACTTACTCTTCTCCCGCCATCTCCTACCACCACTAGTTACTATTGTTACATACTTAGGCAAGCTGTTATATAATGAAATAAATAGGTGCTATTAAATTATTATGAATTGAATGTCCGTCTTTATTATTAATTTCGCATAAACTTACACCTTATCACGGCTGCTAGATATCTAAAGCCACGTTCACACCAAACGTAACGTAACTCAACCAGCGACTGTAACACGTCTATAGTACAAAATGTATGAATATCTAAACAACTTCAGCCGCCGACTTATCCGCAAGAAACATTTACTCACCTACCGGTCGGATGCTTTTTCATTATTATTTTACACACACATTTAGTGTGAACGCGGCCTAAACATAAAAAAAGGCCCAACCCAGATAAAAGTATCTAGTCAATATGGTTGTAAGGCAAATTCCAATGATGAATATTGAGAAAATATACCCTAGCCATTAAGGGGTTCATTAAAGGATAGACATTCGTCATTTTCGCTGATGAGAAATCCCATAGGGCACACAGCATATATTCGCCACGTCTTGGAAACCGATTCGTGATAGCTTTACCATGTTCTCACTGGCGCATATCTGTCTGGTGATCATACAATTCAGAGACCTTTTACGCAGATACCTAGCAACTTGAAAAGCACATCAAAAAGCTCTTAGGACACCTCTTGTAAGATCAGCAATTTATTTCTAGGATCCTCCATCATACCGGCCTACAAGAGAAACACATCTGATAGCCATTCGTTTTTCTCAGAAAAGAAAAGGCATATTCGATCTAGCCTCCCCATGATTAGGGTTCATAAATTCATGGCAAGGAGACCGCGATGTAGGACTGGGAAGCTTAATAATCGTGAAAATGATTCAGAACAAGTTTTTATTTTCTTGGAAACAAATATTGAACTAAGTCAAAGAGAAAATCTCGCCTATTTCATAGGAATACCTATTTTACATCACAAAAAGCTAAGTGAGAATATAAATATACTTACCTACTTCATATTTTTTGCAATCGCTGTCTTGCAATATCTAAATCGAATGAATTACTAAACAAGACTACAACTTTTTAAATTCAATGCAACACCCATTCCAAAATATATCTTAGGCAGTTCAAGACTACAATGTTAAAAGGATCTTTTGGCGCTCAAATAACGTTGACAGGGGGCGCTGTCGGTAAACATTCAATTGTTTTGTGAAATGTATTAAAAAAACAATATGATGGCTACGTTCGCATTAGTTCAAATTTTGTACACGCGCCAAAAAATCCTAGTACAATTACTATACTGTCACATTTCATAAAGTCGTTAATCTTAGAATTTATGAACAGGTGTTATCACTTTCGACTCCATCCACTTTTCATAGAGCTCATACGCCATGCCACCATACATATTGGAAGTGAACCCTCCGGGAGGGTCGCCGGCATTACGTTTGCGCTAAACTTAACGGCAACGGCATTAGGTTCGAAAACGTGTTATAAAACACTGTAAAAGGAAGTAAAATAGTGTTTTCAGGGGGTATTGTCGCTATACGTGGAAGTTACCCTAACGAATGTATAAATCCACTGTAAGTAACACAAATTCACAAATGATAAATTAGAATGTAAACAGGAAACTTAAACTTATGAAGAGATGCCCCATTTTTAGGGTTCCGCACCCGAAGGGTGCCAAACGGAACCCTATTACTAAACCTCCGCTGTTCATCCGCCCGTCCGTCTGTTTGTCAATGGGCTGTATCTCATGAATCGTGGGAGATTTCTGTGCCGCTAAAACAAACAATAAAAATAAAATAAGGTTAATAATTAAAGGGGGTGGCTCCCCATACAATAAACGTGTCTTTTTCGGCGTTCATTGCTCGATTTTAATACGGTATGAAACCCTTCGTGTGCGAATCCGACTCGCACTTGGCCGATTTTATTCTCTTCATAAGTTTATGTTTGGCATACCACACCACCCATTAACCAACTCCATTGCAATATCGATGCAGCTTGATCTCATCAGATTTACCAATAAGAAAATTTTAGTAACACCTCTACTTTTAGCATTATGTACTAACGGTGAAAGCCCGTAAAATTCGTAATTACTTGGCAAAAAACGTATGATGAATTTTACGATCTTCTTTAAAATACCAACTTTACTTAAGTTGGTATTTTAATTATGAATGCTAAGGAGAGTTTGTCAAGTCACCAATCAGTCAACTTCAAAATCTTAGTTCAGAACCCGTGTTTAAGAATCCTTAATAAACCTTCTGATAATTAAAATGCTATACACTGTATTGCAACTGACTAATGATTATTTGAGCATCATAACAAACACAAAAAGTATGTATGTACCTACATACCCACATAATAATCTTTGTCCCTTTTACCTACATATGCCTGTAAATTTCCTAAGGCATATAATTATGTAGGTATACCTACCAAAACCAAAATGTGTTGCTTTACTCACCTTTTCCGTTTATGACTAATCCTATGCCATAATTGACAAGACTGTGGCTATTGAGAAATGAGTGTGTGTATAGGAGGATAAGTATAATAATACTCATCTATACGCACATACACTCATTTACCTACACTCAACTCACCGGAGGCCATCACTATACCTACATCTAATCTAATTTAAGATTGTTCTCCTACATTTGTCATTTCCTTTTATTTTATTTAAATATTATTTTATTATATCTCTGATCGAATGTGTTATAGATGTATACGAGTATAGAAGTCAAACAAAGCTGTTTTTTAAGTGTCGTCTACAAGAAGGGAAGAGCGCTGATGTCTGAAATACCTACAGATATTTTATATCTAGTTCAGACATAGACGTTCAATATCTGATCATAGAATTAAGTATATTATAGTGTATCACCATTATTTAAATGTCTGTATATTTTTGAATAAATAAATTATTCTTAGTCCCCAGACCCAAAATTAAATTTAAATACTGACTTCAGCTGGCAATCGCAGAAATCCTTGCAGTAATTAAACAGACCACTGACAGTGAATTAAGTGCACTTTCTAAACTAAACCAACACTTACGAAGGCATATTGGCAGCGAACTCTTTTCTTTTTTTTTGGATGGGAAATTACCAAATAACTTCACCCGCCCTGGGCCGGAAGGGCGTGTAAGACTCTTACTGACTAAAACCCATCCGTGTTCCTTCAGTTGCCTGTACGTTGCCAGCGGCCACGGTATCCCTTTCGGACTTTCCCGCAACCCCGACAGGCATCGGTCTTATCAGACCCCTTCAGTTCTGTTGACATCTCTTTGAGGCGCGCGTGGAACACAACGCACCGTTGACCCGGGCCTTATCGGACGGCCGAGCTACCTATTGCTCCCCGTCCGCAAGCCCGCGCCGACGGTGGCCGGGAATGGGCTATTGACATTAGCTAAAATCATAGCTATAACGTTTTACCGTATAACTCACGTTCCATACCTATACTATAGGTATCGTCTGAGTAGTTCCGAACTTTTTTTTCTTAGTTATCGGTTATCAGTTACATTTGGTGAACAAGTAGCATTTAAGCAGCAAAATCAAAAGCTTTCAGTTTTCATATTTATATTAGTTAAAGTGGCAACACAGATAGTATTTGGTGTATCAAGAGCGAAGAGATTGAAGCTGATAAGTGATCACCGTAATATCTATACAGTTTTCTAACAAAAAGCAATCAAGCAAGCAGCAAAAGCACTAGGAAGTGGTGAAGGGTGGGCATTTTGGGGGACTGTCTTATGTAATTTTGACGTTCGAAAAGTGCTGATTCTCAGCCTAGTTTGAATAAATGACTTTTGAATTTTGAATTTTAACGAGTTTCCTCGCTTTAACATTTATATTTGAACGTTGAAAATGTGATAATAGGTAGTCCCATGAAAATTAAAATTAGCTTGGGAAAGCCAAAATAAACAAAGAAGGTCATGAACTTGACTCGTTAAGTACAAGTTTTTTTGCGGAAACACTAAGTTGAACTAAGTCAAGGAGAACAAGTCGCACATTTCATTTGCATAAATGAAATCTGATGCAATAATAGTACTTATCTATAGTAACGACAGAGTCTGCTTGTTAAATCAAAATTGATAAAATAAACGTTTTAAAACAATTCGAAGCACTCATTCTTAAAATATCAAAAGTACTCATACCTACTTAGGTTCTGCTTTTTAAGGAATGTGTCAACAGGTTGTAAATCTGCAGAATTGTGAGCCGGTTCAGCAAAGCAGTAGTCGACCTTCATATCTCAATCACAGTGAAGCCGCGGGCGTGCCGTGTGTCACCGACGTGACATACAAGCGGGCGACACCGGACATGTATAAAAACTGTAGCAAGTCAATCATTATTACAGTTACCTACTGATACTCAAATCAGCAACAACTTGCAAAAATGGTCGCCAAAGTGAGTTACTTATTTAAATTAAATGAAGACTGTCGTCTAACAATTTTAACAATTTCAATCTGGCTTTTCCAAATAATGTAATTTAAAAAAAAACGCTTAAATTTTAACATAAAAATTGTTATGTAATTACCTGCATAGGCATTTCCAAAAAAACATTCAAAAAAACTTTATTTTTGCAGTTCGTTATCGTCCTGTCCCTCGCTGCGGCGGCTTACGCTGGCCTGGTCCCAGTCTCCAAAGTGGTGTACGCCCAGCCCGAAGCACCCGCTCACTACGACTTCTCGTACTCCGTCCATGACGACCACAGCGGTGACGTGAAGCAGCAGCAGGAGTCTCGTCAAGGCGACGCCGTGCACGGCTCGTACTCGCTCGTGCAGCCCGACGGCGTGCACCGCATCGTCGACTACACCGCTGACGAGGAACACGGTTTCAACGCTGTGGTGAGGTACGAGGGTACCCCCGTCCAGCAAGCTCCTGCCAAGATCGCCTACGCTGCTCCTGTAGCCAAGATCGCCTACGCCGCTCCCGTAGCCAAGATCGCCTACGCCGCTCCCGTAGCCAAGATCGCCTACGCCGCTCCCGTTACCAAAGTAGCCTACGCGCCTGCCCCCGTCTCCTACGCTCACGCCCCGGTCTCCTACTCTCACGCTCCAGTCGCCTACGCCGCCCCCGCCGCCAAGCTCGCCTACGCCGCTCCCGTAGCGCACGTCACTTACTCTTCTCCCGCCATCTCCTACCACCACTAGAAACCTACTATTGTTATTGTTACATAGTTAGACAATACTGTTGTATTTTTTTAGAAATGAATAGATACTAATAAATTATTATTGAATTGAATATTCTACTATATTTTTTTACATAAATACATAACCCATTTCTTACGAGCTACACTACATTTGCAAAAAATATGATGTACTTACCAATCTCTCTTTGTATGATGTACATAATACGAGTAGTGTAGGTTTATCTACCACATCTTACCCGCCGTATGTAAATTAATAATGCCTTAACGACAAATCTCGCTGAAAACACGATTTCTTTAATCCTTTTCATTAGAAGACACAGTAATAAGATTTATAGACGCACAGTACTAATAAAAACATCGTAATGAATACCACTAATCGCTCAGAATGTAAATCAAATGTATCACCAATCTAGCGCGAAGAGCTTTATGCAGTACCTCCCTAAAATGTTATCGACGTTTTACTGTTAAGGGTCAAAGCATATTTTTTTTTTTTTTTTTGTTTGGGAAATCATCAAATGACTTCTCCCGCTCTGGGTGGAGCAGGAGGGCGTGTCAGACTCTTACTGACTAAAACCCACCCGTGTTCCTTTTGTTGCCTGTGCAATGCCAGGGGGCCACGGTATCCCTTTCGGACTTTCCCGCAATCCCGGCAGGCAATGGTCTTATCGGACCCCTTCACTCGCTGACACTCTTTGAGGCGCGCGTGGAACACAACGCGCCGTCGACCCGGGCTTGGTCCTTACCGGACGGCGAGCTACCCATTGCTCACCGTCCGCAAGCCCGCGCCTACGGTGGCCGGGAATCGGCAATCGATTTCCGACGCAACCCAGAAGGAACCAATTTTTTTTTTTTTCAAAAAGATGGTTTCATACGTCTTAAAATTATCCTACATTCTCATTACCTCTATCAAATTTGTATTATTTGTGGAGGATCCGGACATCTTTATTCTTAAATATCTAGGTACTAATTTCAGCTTGTGATTGATTGAAAAGTGATAAAAAATTATCGAGCTTTGATCAGGACAACTGTAAGTTCAGGATTTTCTAACGAACTTTTTCATCAACGTGCAGTGATAAACACAATATGTTCATTGGTGCCTGTATAAGATGTTACTGGACAAGTCACAATGTCACGCATACGCAGTAACGAACTCTAGAGATGCGTTAGTATTATACCTAAACATTACGTTATAATAAGGAAACTGATTGGTGATACCTAGCTGTAGGTAGTTATGCGGGTCCTCAGTAAATCTCGTGTTCATCCTCTTAGCATCCTTCATAACTAGTTACATACTCGTATGTCAACTTTTTTAGCAACCAAATATCTAAACGTATATTTTAGGATTTAAAATTTAATTATTTCAACTCAGAACTAAATAATCAACAGAAATATATTGATTTAAGGGTGTAATAAAATGATTGAATTGATTGATTGAATCAAAATATGGGATAATATAAATGACTAACTTCTGCCCGCGACTTCGTTCGCGTTAAAGTCGATAAAATACAGCCCATGTTAGTCGCTGATAATATAGGTGAAAGATTTTTTTTAAATCCGTGTATTTTTTGTGTTTATCCAATTCAAACAAACAAACAAACATACAAAAAATCAATTTTTTTCTCTTTATAATCTTAGTTTAGACTACTAAGCGTACACAACTGGCGAATTTTGGGTGGTGGAAATACAGGCGTGATGTTTATCCATTTCAAACAAACAAACAAACATATAAAAAATCAAATCTTTTCTCTTTATAATATTAGTTTAGACTACTAAGCGCACACAACTGGCGAATCTTGGGTGGTAGAAATACAGGCGTGATGTTTATCCATTTCAAACAAACAAACAAACATATAAAAAATCAAATCTTTTCTCTTTATAATATTAGTTTAGACTACTAAGCGCACACAACTGGCGAATCTTGGATGGTAGAAATACAGGAGTCATGTTTTGTTTGTTATGTTATGACCTAGAGTATGTAGGTACTATACACAGGCAGAATTCAGAAATTTCACACAGACACCTAATTGAAAGACACTATATGCTCATAGGATGCCTTTTGTTTGTAAGATGAGCACTGTATTCACAAGATACACTAGAAAAAAAATATTCTCTATGATCTTGTGACTAGTCTGACTATGCTTAGGGTTAGAAGTAGTCCGTAACATGGTAAATGAGTGGTGTGTATGGAAATATTATTAGTGTATTACTATACAATGTAATGTGAAGCTATATTTCGAAGTACACGCCGAGGTTGCAGTTACTAAAATTAAACCTGAACGTCAACTTCAAGGTGTTCGTCGTGCGTGTACCGAACAACTATCTGCCCCTCGTCATGGAAGAACACTTTGGCCGCAACTTTTGTTAATAAATAAGGCTTAGAACACACGTGGTGTTCTGTTGCTTCCGTGGACAAGTTCCACAGGACAGCACAAAGTCAATAAAATAGTGCTAGTAACATAGTCTACGCTTTATTTATTAACACAAGTTTTTGTTTATAGTAAAATATGTATGTAAGGTTAAGGTATTTTTCTATGGACCTGTGTCGCATGAAATAAATGGTACTATTACTTTTTATTTTTAAACTATCTCAGGACCATGGATCTTGGTCCTTTGGAAGGCGTACGAGGGGCCGAAGCCAACGCACAGAGGCCCCTTTGACAAATTTAAATGGAATGGGGCACCTATTATTATTATTTCCTTTATTTAACATTAAAACATATAAATTATATTTTTAAATATTAGAATAAAAAATATAAAAACATTTAAAAATATAAAAAATAGTAGCCCACCGGTATCGGGAGCAGGGTCCAAGCTACCGGCGGTCAGGGCTCCAGAAAGAGGAACCTCCTAACAATGCGAGCCGTGTCCAGGAGTACCGCTTTCTGGATCAAGCCCTTAATCCAGCTGCCCAACGAGAGCCTCCTTAGGTGTTGGTCGAGGCTCTTGGCAATTAAGCCATTGGCAGATACGACTATCGGCACAATGATCGCTGAGTCCACATCCCACATGTCGACAACCTCGCGAGCCAAGTCAAGTAACTTAATTTGTTTATCTTTCTCGGCTTTCACGAGGTTCCCGTCATGCGGGACCGTTATGTCAATGATAATTGTGCGCCGCTCTCCTCGATCCACCACCACTATATCAGGCTTATTGGCAACAATAATCCTGTCAGTGATGATGGATCGATCCCAGTACAATGTGATATTTCCATTTTCGAGAACTGGGTCGGGCGCATACCTGTAGTACGGTACTTCCGATTCCACAAGGCTGTATTTCAGAGCAAGTTGCTGATGGATAATCCTGGCTACAAGATTGTGTCTATGCAAGTACTCTTCGTTAGCTAGACGAGAACACCCGGAGATAATGTGTCGGATTGATTCTCCCGGACGGTGGGATGCCCGACAGATGTCAACCGTGCCGTCCTTCACAATAAATCTCCGGTAATTGTTCGTCATCATAACTTCGTCCATAATTGCACAGACAAAACCTTCGGTTTCCCCAAAGAGGTCACCAAAACGCAGCCAGGCTACGGACGCTAATAAATCAACATCGGGTCCATGTAGGGCCCGGAAGTAGCGTCCGTGAAGCTCCTTATTCTGCCATACCTCCTTGCGATCGTTAGTGTCTAGCACTACAGGCTTGCGCCAGTTCTCTTTAGCCAACGAGAGCGGGGTAAGGCCCTTGTCCACCGCGACCACATCTCGATGCATCCCCACGTCGGCTTCTAGGAAATATTCCCTGAGACTGCATATCTCGCGATTGTGTAGGGTCTTAGCGTTTAAAAATCCTCGACTTCCACACTTTCGCGGGATATACAGTCTCATTACCGATGACCGTGGGTGATGCATTCGATTTGCAGTCAGCAGCATACGGACCCTCCTATCCAGGGCGTCGAGTTCAGTCTGAGTCCATTTGAGTACGCCGAAAGAGTACATCAAAACCGGCATGACCCAACCGTTGAAGGCGCGCACCTTGTTTCCGCCTGATAGAAGACTATTAAATGCTTTTTTCAGGCGGCCAAAGAATCGCTCCTTCAACGATTGCTTCATGTCAGTAACATTGATGCCCAACGCTTCCGACATACCCAAATACTTATAGGTTTCGGATGCGGAGAGGGCTCTAAGGTTTTTGGAATCCGAGAGTTGGGTTCCCACGGATTCCACAATCTCCCCTCGCTTTACATGCATGACCGCACATTTGTCCACACCAAATTCCATCCTGATGGCTCAACTGAAAGTTTCAGTTACTTTCAGTAGCGCCATCAGTTGCAAGTTGTTGGGGGCAAAGAGTTTTAGGTCATCCATGTAGAGGAGGTGAGATATAAACTTTCCACCTCTCCTCAGCCGATAGCCTAGGCCTGAATACTCCAGCAGTGTGCTAAGAGGATTCAGGGCTAAGCAGAACCAAAGTGGACTCAAACTATCGCCCTGAAATATGCCTCGCTCGATCTTTATCGGTTCGCTACCCCTCTGGATATTTCGACATCCTGGATAGCGAAGGACCGTCCTCCATTGCCCCATACACGACATCAGGAAGGTGCGCAGAGTTGCATCTACTTTATACAACTCCAGCACCCTCATGAGCCATGTATGTGGCACCGAGTCATAGGCCTTCTTATAATCTATCCAACATGTCAACAGATCCTTTCGGGAACGACGAACCTGTTGGCTAATGGCCATATCAATGAGGAGTAGCTCCTTAGTACCGCGGGATCCGTTCCTACATCCATTTTGAGAGGCAGACATGATGGAGTTGGTGTCTATATGTTTGTTAATTTTAGCTCTCAAAATAGATGTAAGAACTTTATAGACTCGCTCGACTTCCCGAGTCCAATCACCTTCGGTGTGGCTGACAGGCGCCGACCAGATACTCCGCCAGAAAGAACACATGGCATCATCATCCGGAAGGCGCGTGTCAACCACACCTTGGGTCGGTCGCTCCCAAGCCCTATAAACCCACCTTTCATCACTCTGGAAGGTGCGGTTCTGAGTGTATCGCTCTACTCGCCGCTTATACCTACGAATACGGTTATATTATTAACGGAAGTGTTATTTTTCTCAGCTCTTAGGCTGGTTTTAGCTACATTTACGGGCCAAAGCCAAGTAAATGCAGCGTGTGGTGTGTATTTAAGATGAGGGTGTACTTTCGTCTAACTGCATAAATTTCCTAACGATTCTGCATGTGTTTAGGATGGCTGCTTTCTGCAGATTGATGTAAAGGGAATCTTCTAGCTCTATTAATTTCAGGCTACGGAGGAGATGGTTAGGAATAACACCTGTCGTGGAGAGAACTACAGGAACAACATAAACTTTTTCTTGTCTCCAGATTCTTGTTACTTCTTCTTTAAGCTCAGCATATTTGCTTATTTTTTCAGCGATTGTTTTTTGTAGGTTATGAGTGTTGGGGACTGCAATGTCTATTAGGTAAGTGGTTTTTCTTAATTTATCCTGTAGGGTTATGTCTGGTCTATTATAGTGGATGGTCCTATCTGTAAGTATGGCGCGATCGTAATACAGTTTATGTGTGTCATTTTCTAGGATAGTTTGTGGTGCGTACTCATAGTAGGGAGTGTTAGTGTTTTGTATAAGACTGTGTTTGAGTGCTAGTTTTTGATGGATGATGTTTGCAACCTGGTTGTGCCTGTGAGTGTAGTCTGTCTGTGTGAGGGTTAAGCATGCTCCGGTTATGTGTTGTATGGTTTCTGATTGAATGTGGCATCTACGGCATTTATCGTTTGTGATGGTAGGGTCTTTAATTATAAATTTTCTGTAGTTTTTGGTGTTGATGATTTGATCTTGTATAGCTATGATAAAGCCTTCTGTTTCCGGGAACAGGTTTCCTATTTTAAGCCACTTATTTGATGCTAATTTGTTAATGTGGGACTGCTCTAGGTCATGAGGGTGTCTACCGTGAAGGACTTTCTTTTTCCAGTTTTCAATTTTTTGGTTTTGCGGATCGGTGATGTCTTGTATATTTTCTTCATTTAAATTAAGCGGGGTGTAATTAAAATCATTTAAAGCAATTGCTTTGTGTATGTTACTGGTGCGAGATTTTGTGTAGAAAAATGTTTTAAGTTTAGTGATTTGTTTCTGCCAAAGGTGATGTATGTCGATTAGGCCTCTCCCTCCATTTTCTCTTTTGATGGTGAGTCGTTCGATCGCAGATTTAGGATGTAGGTTGTTGTGTTTTGTAAGTGTTGTGCGTGTGATTCTTTCTAACTGTTCGATGTCAGTTTTTGACCATTTTATTACTCCGAATGAGTAGGTCAATATTGGTATGGCAAAGGTATTCAAAGCTTTTATAAGATGCTTTCCAGATAGCTGTGTTTTGCAAATTGCGTTAATTCTTCTCCTATATTCTGTATTTAGAGTCTTTTTAATTGCTGTGTGGTCGAGACCTTTAAGTTGCTTGTATCCTAAATATTTGTATAAATCTGTTGGTTCCATAGCTGCTATTGCATCGGTGTCGCTGACTGCGTAGTTGCCGGGTTTTACTTTTCCTTTTATAATATGCAATGTCCTGCACTTATCTAATCCAAATTGCATATTAATATCCTGACTAAATGTTGTCGTCACTTCTATAAGAGTTTTCATTTCTTTTTCGGTTTTAGCATATAATTTAATGTCATCCATATATATGAGATGCGAGATAATAGTTTCACCGGTATTGTTTTTAAAATTATATCCAGCGCGACACCGATTGAGTAAGTGAGACAAGGGGTTTAGAGCGAGACAGAACCAAAGAGGGCTCAAGGAATCCCCCTGGTAGATACCCTTCCTAATATGTATCTGTCGAGTTATAAGAGTGCTCAGACGATTATTTAACTGAAGTGTGGTTTTCCAACGTGTCATTATTATGCGCAAAAACTCAATTATTTTGGGATTAATTTTATAAATTTCTAAGATTTGTATAAGCCAAGAGTGTGGAATGCTATCGAAAGCTTTTTGGTAATCTATATAAGTACAGTGTAGGTTTCTATTTTTTGTGGTGGCATGTTTATGGATAGTAGAGTCTATGACTAACTGTTCTTTGCATCCCATGTGGCCTCTCCTGCATCCCTTCTGCTCCTCTGCTATAATATTGTGGTGTTCAATGTGTGAGTTGATTTTATTAGTGATGGCTGATGTTAGTATTTTATAGATTGTGGGTAGGCATGTGATTGGTCTGTATTGGGAAGGCTCTGATGTGTATTTAGTTTTAGGTAGCATGTATGTTATTCCTGTGGCAATGAATTCGGGTATGTTCTGTTTTCCTATCACTATATCTGTTAAATTTTTTGCTATGGATTTGTGTAGTATCGTTAACTTTTTATACCAGAAATTTTGTATTTTGTCTATACCCGGTGACTTCCAATTATGTAATCTAGCTGTTAAATATGTAATTTCAGACTCTGTTATCTCTCTAAATTCCATTTCATCTATCTCTCCCCATTTTGTTGCTTCTTCTGTAATCCAAGTTGCTTTATCATTGTGATGTACCTGCTCTTCCCATATGTTGGACCAAAATGTTTCCAAGTGTTCTTTTGAGGGTATGTCTGTGTCGTTGTCTGTTGTTGAATCGGTGTGTGGTTTCTGTATATTCCTATAAAATAATTTTTCGTTCGTAGCAAATATGGCATTATCTTTTTTGCGTTGTTGTGCCTTCAAATATCTCCTAAGCCTATGGACTTTAAGTGCCAATTTTTGTTTTAATGTGTCTAAAAACTCTTCAGGTTTTCTATTGTTATTTTCGTGTCTAGTGTGTGTACAATTATTTTTAAATATTGCTTCAACTCTTTTAACTACTTTGTGTGATCTGGTACCGTTGATGTAATGTGTGAGTCTGCCACAGTCGGCTCTTAATTTTTCAATGTCTTTTTCTAACCTCAGTTGCCACGATGGTTTGACAGTTTCTCTTTGTATTGTGTTTCTTGCGTGTTCAGTGATTTTAAAGTTGAGTTCTTCAGAAATAACAACTGCTGTGCAATAAATAAGAGTGTGTATGTCAATCAGTTGTGTGTCATCAGATAAAAACTGTTTTAGTATATCTTCATTAAATAAATTAACTAAGCGGAAAAGGTTAGGACTATATTTGAGTTTAGGTAGTTTAGGTCGAGCTGTTGGGTCCATCCCAGAGTACTGTGTTAGTGTCGTTCTGAATTTGTCATGTATTGCTTGTATATACATATCTATTATCGGGTTCTGATTCACGGCGGCGACTGTCTCAATATCATTTTCTAACGTTAGGGTTATAGATTCGGTTTGTGTATATATGTGTGATGTTTGTGATAGATTGTATGGCTGAGATTCAAAATTAGGTTGTAATTGAGTGAGCGATTGTAGTTGATCTTGTAGGCTATTTTCGTTTGTGTTTTGTGTTAGAGTGTTAGTGTCTGCATAGTTTTCTGTTTCTTGTCGTAATTGTGTGTGTACTTCTTCTTTTAGCTGATCTAATTCGACTTGCGACAAGAGTTTATTCCTAATTATAGTTCGTCGTTGGTCTGAAATCCGTTGTTCTGAAACGGAAATCTCAGGATATTGTCGTGAAAAACATTCATGCAGTTGATGTCTGTAGGTGGTCATGTCGGTCTCTAATTTAGTGATGTATAGATAAGTTCGCATGATGAATAGGTTAACTTCTTTGCTCCATCTCATGCGAACTCTTGCTTTCCCAGCCTTGGTGGACGCGGGTAAGAAGGTAGATACCTCCCGCGCAACATTCAAGGCTGGAGTCGGTGAAACTGTATTAGAACTTGTAATGGGAGGTGACGGTGGTATGGGTGAAGATGATATTGATGGTGATGATGTTTTTGAAGGTGCGTACGATACTGTACTTGGACTATAAGGCTCTACAGGGGTGTCTGTCCTGTTTGTCAGTCTATCACCATCGTCAATGGCTTCGGCTGTAGTATCTTTGTCGGTGGGAGCCCACCTGTTCAACTCCTCACCGCTGACGGTTCGCATGCTGAGACACCCAGCGTCAGCTCCAGGTGCGCCCCGGCAATCGCCCCCGGGCAGCGGTCCTATACGTTTTCTTTTTGAACGAGTCTCCATTTTTAATGGGTTTCCAGAGCCACGTTTGCCACGCCAGTAATTTCTCATTCGTGTGTCCGCCCCCCACGTGATTAGATGGTCAATCAGGACGTGTGGTTGTTTAGGGGGCATATTATTAATATTATTATTATTTCGTTTATTTATTCTTCTAACATATAAAATACATTTTTAAATATTTTTTTTTTTTTTTTTTTTTTTTTTAAAAGGTATAAAAAACATTTAAAAATATAAAAAATAGTGTTCCGCCGGTGTCGGGAGCAGGGTCCAAGCTACCGGTGGTTAGGGCTGCAGAGATAGGAACCTCCTCACAATACGAGCCGTATCGAGAAGTACTGCCTTCTGAATCAGGCCCTTGATCCAACCGCCTAACGAGAGCCTCGAGAGATGTTGGTCGAGGCTTTCGGCCATCAGGCCATTGGCCGTTACGACAATCGGCACAATGATAGCCGAGCTCACATTCCACATGTCGACAACCTCGTGTGCTAAGTCGAGATATTTTATTTGTTTCTCTTTCTCAGCTTTCACGAGGTTCTCGTCATGTGGAATGGTAACATCAACTATCATTGCGCGGCGCGCTAATCGGTCTATCACCACTATATCAGGCTTATTGGCAACAATAGTCCTGTCAGTAATGATAGACCGATCCCAGTACAACGTGACATGGTCATTTTCAAGAACTGGGTCGGGCACATACTTGTAGTACGGTACCTCAGAATCCACAAGTTTATATTTCAAAGCAAGTTGCTGGTGAATAATCCTGGCCACTTGGTTATGCCTGTGCAAGTACTCGCCGTTAGCCAGACGAGAACAACCAGAGATAATATGTCTGATGGACTCACCCGGACGGTGGCATGCCCGACACACATCAACCGTTCCGTCCTTCATAATATGTCTCCGGTAGTTATTCGTCAAGATAACTTCGTCCATAATTGCACAGACGAAACCTTCAGTTTCCCCGAAAAGGTCACCAAAACGTAGCCAGGATACGGACGCTAGGAAATCTACACCAGGCTCGTGAAGAGCCCGGTAGAAGCGCCCGTGAAGCTCCTTGCTTTGCCATACTTCCTTGCGGTCATCTGTAGTAAGTACCACAGGTTTGCGCCAGTTCTCTTTAGCCATGGAGAGCGGGGTGAGCCCCTTGTCCACTGCGACCACATCACGGTGCATACCCATTTCGGCTTTTAAAAAATATTCCCTGAGGCTGCACACCTCGCGGTTATGGAGGGTCTTCGCATTTAAAAAGCCTCGACCTCCGCATTTCCGCGGGATGTACAGTCTCATCACCGATGAACGTGGGTGATGCATCCGGTTTGCGGTCAGGAGTGTACGGACCCTCCTGTCAAGGGCGTCGAGTTCGGTCTGAGTCCATTTGAGTATGCCGAAAGAGTACATCAAAACCGGCATGACCCAACCGTTGAAGGCGCGTACCTTGTTTCCGCCCGAAAGAAGACTAATTAATACCTTCTTCAGGCGACCAAAGAAAAGCTCCTTCAACGATTGCTTCATGTCAGCAACGTTGATGCCTAACGCTTCCGACATACCCAAATACTTATAGCTTTCGGCTGAGGAGAGGGATCTAAGGTGTATGGAGTCCGTGAGTTGAGTTCCCTCGGACTCCATAATCTCCCCTCGCTTCACATGCATGACTGCACATTTGTCCACACCAAATTCCATCCTGATGGCGCTACTGAATGTTTCAGTTACCTTCAGTAGCTCCATCAGTCGCAATTTGTTGGGGGCAAAGAGTTTCAAGTCATCCATGTAGAGGAGGTGAGATATGACCTGACCATCTCTCCTCAATCGATAGCCCAGTCCTGAATCCTCCAGCAGTGTGCTTAGAGGATTCAGGGCTAAGCAGAACCAAAGTGGACTCAGACTATCGCCCTGAAATATTCCCCGTTTAATCCATACAGGTTCATCATTCCCCTGGATCTGTCGACATCCTGGATAGCGAAGGACCGTCCTCCATTGCCCCATACACGACTTCAGGAAGGAGCGCAGAGTTGCATCTATCTTGTACAACTCCAGCACCCTCATGAGCCATGTATGTGGCACTGAGTCGTAGGCCTTCTTATAGTCTATCCAGCATGTCGAGAGATCCTTGCGGGATCGACTAACCTGTTGGCTTATGGTCATGTCGATGAGGAGTAACTTATTATTATTATTATTAGGTATATAATAACAAAGTTGTGTGAAGCTTTGAATGATTTTTCAAGTTTTTTTGCAGATATATTAATTAAACTAGTCAAGGAGAAAATCTCGTCCATGTGATATAAATATAAAGATCATGTAATATACTGAACCCTAACCCATACCTATGTTAATCTGAAGCAATAAAGTCCAAATAAAGTCAATCAAAAAGCTCAGAAAGAATAATATTATTTGCTCAATCATGGTCCTTGCAACATCTACCTAAACCGAATGAATTACTACCAGCCCAAGACTAGCCCAACACTTTTTAAATCGCTCATTTCAAAATACGACTAAAGCATTTCAAGACAACTCTCACATTTGATAAAATCGTTAATCTACTTATAAGTGCACAAACAGGTGCTAATCAGTTTGCAATATTTTGAAGTTCGGCTCAGCAATGCAGTCGGCCTTCGCTTCTCAATCATTGTAAATACGCCGCGGGCGCGCCGTGTGTCACCAGCGAGACCTACAGGCGACTAACCTGTATAAAAACTGTAGCAGGTCAGACATTATCATAGTCTACTACCTACGCTCAAATCAGCAACAACATATCAAAAAATCAGCAATAATGGTTGCCAAAGTGAGTTATTTAAATTACCTAATATTTTACCCGGCATTTAGATATCTATTATTCCGCATTTATCCCAATTTATAGTTCTTAGTTCAATCTAAAAAAAATAATTTTGATTGCAGTTCGTCATAATCCTGTCCCTCGCTGCGGTGGCTTGCGCTGGCTTGGTCCCCGTCTCCAAAGTGGTGTACGCCGAGTCTGAAGCACCCGCACACTACGACTTCTCGTACTCCGTCCATGACGACCACAGCGGCGACGTGAAGCAGCAGCAGGAGTCTCGCGAAGGTGACGCCGTGCACGGCTCGTACTCGCTCGTGCAGCCCGACGGCGTGCACCGCATCGTAGACTACACCGCTGATGAGGAACACGGTTTCAACGCTGTGGTGAGGTACGAGGGTACCCCCGTCCAGCAAGCTCCTGCCAAGATCGCCTACGCCGCTCCCGTAGCCAAGATCGCCTACGCCGCCCCCGTAGCCAAGATCGCCTACGCCGCTCCCGTAGCTAAGCTCGCCTACGCCGCTCCCGTCGCCAAAGTAGCCTACGCGCCTGCCCCCGTCTCCTACGCTCACGCCCCGGTCTCCTACTCTCACGCTCCAGTCGCCTACGCCGCTCCCGTAGCGCACGTCACTTACTCCTCTCCCGCCATCTCCTACCACCACTAGATATTATAGTTACTAGGCAAGCTGTTATATATTGAAATAAATAAGTGATATTAAATTATTATGAATTTAAAGTTCTTCTTTATTATTATCACCAAACGTAATAGTCAGCCACGGAATTTGCTAACGCAATAGTCAACAACGGATAGTTGTTGGTCGCGGTCGGAGACTGAAATTGTTTTTTCATACATTTTGTGCTAGGTGGCTAAACAACAAAACCGAAAACCCAACTCAGATGAAAATTGAAATGATTGTGAGCCAAAAAGGAATTACGAAAGGATAAGCATAAGAATGAACAGCCTATAACGTTCCCACTGCTTGGACACAGGCCTCCTCTCTGTGAGAGGGAGTGAGCCGTAATACACCACGATCGAGGACGTACATCATATTTTGATCGAATGTGAGCGGGGCGAATGCCTCAGGAGAAATCTGTTTGATTCCCTAAATATGTTTGGAATTGGTACTTTAAATAGTGTTTTAGCTAAGCCTATGTCGGACGAGGCTAGAACTCTGTACAAAATATATTACAATCATATAAAATAATTGAAGATTCAAAATTTGGCTATGATGGAGCGACATAGTCAGTATTGTAACAAAGCTCCTTAATAAAGAAAACAAAATACACCACGCGGGCCCAGTGCGGGTTGGTAGGTGTCACATGTCTTCGAATTTTTTCGTTCTAGGACATACCGGTTTCCTCACGATGTTATCCTTCGCCGTTTTGAGAGCAGTGGTGATGGAATAATTTTAACACAAAGTAAAGCGCCTCGAACCAACGACCTAGCTAGTCGACTCTCGTCATAAGAGGTAGGTTAATTATACCTTATAAGTCAACCGTAACACAACCACATCGAAACTTGGAAGCAGCTATCTTACAAATTTGAAACTGAAGCATGATGATGATGAGCAGAAAAATAATTTATGCCACATACAAAAAATAAAACCGGACAAGTGCGAGTCAGACTCGCACTCGAAGGATTCCGTACCACCGTACATTATTTAGCAAAATACTAAACGAAGAATATTATTATTTTTCACGTTACTGAAAATCGCAGAGATAAGTTTGTATTTTATAATGATACTATGAATTACAAAGTTAGTTTTGCAGTTGCAGAAAATCGCCCATATTTAAATAAATACTTTATTGATCGGTGTTTTTATTTGTTGATTATATATAGTATATAGTACATGATATACAGAAGTTTCAAATTCCTAACTTGTTTAGTTACAAAAATGGTCTAAAACTGACAACTTTTACGGACATCATTTATCATCATTTTTGAAGATAATAAAAATAAAAATTATATTTGTTTTCTACTCGATGAGCTCTAGACAATGAAAGTCAAGTTTTTTGTATGATATAAAAATTTAATTAAATTATAACCCACCCCATATAATTATATCTCTAATTTTTAATTTAATTTACTGTTTATTATTTTTTGTTATAGCGGCAATAGGAATGAATAAAGTTGTCCGAATCCGCTACATATAAACACCAATTTGATACAGGAAGTTTTGTGCAGACAGCTTTTAATCATGTTTTAGTGTGGGGTCTCTAAGCTGCCTCTCGTGCAGCAAAGGCAGTGAGAACTGAGAATGTAAGGTTTTTTTTTTTCTTCTCTGGCAACTGAGCCTGTGTCGACTATTCTGCCAGCGTCATGTGATGACGGCAACGCAACAAGGTGAGCCGTCGAACTTTGCACTTCGTGTTATCTATTTATAATTATTGTTAGCAGCTGAAAGGACAAGACAATTTTTTGTTAGTAAATTTAGCTAAAAAGAATATTTTGAGCTGTAGGTACCTGTCAAATTGAAGCACAGTACTTTTAATTAGTATAAGACTAAGTACTATGACTTTCACTGTGTCTTATAATGAAAATGATATAAGAATTTGTGTTTTCAGGGAATTTTGTCGTTATGTCATTATGGTTTTGCATACGGCGGGTAAAATATAATAGATAGAACTACACCATATAAAGAGAGTGTGGTAAGTACATAATATTTTTGCAAATGTAGTGTAACGCGTGAGATCATTTCTTTGTTTAAGTAATTAGGTAAAAAATATAGTAGAATATTCAATTCAATAATAATTTATTAGTATCTATTCATTTCTAAAAAAATACAACAGTCGAACTAGGTAACAATAACAATAGTAGGTATCTAGTGGTGGTAGGAGATGGCGGGAGAAGAGTAAGTGACGTGCGCTACTGGAGCGGCGTAGGCGAGCTTGGCGACGGGGGCGGCGTAGGCGACTGGAGCGTGAGCGTAGGAGACCGGGGCGTGAGCGTAGGAGACGGGGGCAGGCGCGTAGGCTACTTTGGCAACGGGAGCGGCGTAGGCGAGCTTAGCTACGGGGGCGGCGTAGGCGATCTTGGCTACGGGAGCGGCGTAGGCGATCTTGGCAGGAGCTTGCTGGACGGGGGTACCCTCGTACCTCACCACAGCGTTGAAGCCGTGTTCCTCGTCAGCGGTGTAGTCGACGATGCGGTGCACGCCATCGGGCTGCACGAGCGAGTACGAGCCGTGCACGGCGTCGCCTTGGCGAGACTCCTGCTGCTGCTTCACGTCACCGCTGTGGTCGTCATGGACGGAGTACGAGAAGTCGTAGTGAGCGGGTGCTTCGGGCTGGGCGTACACCACTTTGGAGACGGGGACCAGGCCAGCGTAAGCCACCGCAGCGAGGGACAGGATGATGACGAACTAAAAAAAAACGTTTGTTAATTAGATTTTGAAAATACCTGTGAATAAAACAATTTCCTTAAACTTAATATCATAACTTTCATAGTTTTTTTTATTTTTTATTAGGAAAAAGCACTACTTCCAATTAGAACTCACTTTGGCAACCATGTTTGCAAGTAGGTATGTTGTTGTTGATTTGAGTATCAGTAGGTGACTGTAATAATGTATGACTTGTTACACTTTTTATACAGGACTGTCGCTCGCATACATGTTTCGCCGGTGACACGGCCCTCAGGGTCGTTCGTTAAACTTCACAATAATTGAGAGTTGAAGGCCGTCTACTGCATTGCTGAGCTGAACTTCACGATACTACTAACTTCATGTTACTTGTTGATAGGCCTACAGTGTCCTCTCATACCTATAAACACTGTAACTTGAAAAGATTGTAAATACCATTTACTTTTAAAAGAGTAACCGTGGAGTTTCTTGCCGGCTCTTCTCCATAGGAAACGACCAATTGGAACCGTGCACCTAGCTTCTGACGTTTCATAAGTGCCCTTGTAGGTTTATGTGAAATAAAATATTTTGATTTTTTGACTACAGATTTAAAACCTGTCGAGACATTCCTTGATAAAACAGTATTCAGAAGTAGGTAGGTGGGTATAGATATACCTAAACGTTTGTAAAGATAAGACCGCCCAATAACCACTGATATCCTCTTTAGTTATATCCTGTAGGTATTGTAATCCATAATAAACCATTATGGACAACAATCATGATTACAACATAAAATTATTTTTTTGAATTACAATAGTAATGGTAATCTATGTATCGCAAATGTTTTTTAAAAGTTTAGTTTTTAGACATCTGATTTAAAATAAAAAAAATAGGATATTAATACAGTGTCAAAATAAGTAATAAATCTATAAAATATTTTTAGAATGTAAACAATACAATTTAAGCAAATACAAAAATAATAAAATATAAATGGAATATATCCAGAATGTCAACAGTAAAACTTGTAAGTGTAATGTCAAAGAGGTAAATACCAAATAAATACAAGAATAAAAAAAAAAGATATGATGACTGAATGCTTATTAATTTATCTGAAGGAGGAATCCCTCCTTCAGATAAATTATATTCTATTAGTTCTACGAGTATTATATATAATATATAATACTCGTAGAACTGTCATACTACATATAGTCCTTTAATGAGTAGTAATATTTATCGATTAAGATTTTCGTAAGTACACATTTGGATTTGTCCAGATTTAATGATTTTAATGTCTCAGGCAGATTGTTAAATACTTTTGTGGCCATACAGAACGAACGTATTCGTTAGGGCTGTTCTGCCATGTGTTATTTCGAGCTCTAACTTATTTTTGGCGTGTAACTTTCTGTAGTAGCTTTTGGAAGGTCTTTTATATTGTGTGTTTTAACAAATATATTAGTTTCGTAGATGTACAATGATGGTAAGGTAAGAATATTTAGGCTTTTAAAGAACGGTTGATAACTGTTTGTGCTATTTACGCCACATATAGATCTGGTACATTTTTTTTGAGGTCTAAATACAAATTCTCTATCGACTAGTTACCTAAGTGCATTATGCCATACCTAAGTGTTGATGCAACATAACCGTGATATGCCGTAAGTAACGATTCTAGGCTGACAGTCTTTGGCAGTTTGTAAAGAAAATTTTCGAATATAACTACTCATTTTTTTACAAATTTCGTGTCTGGGTTCTCCAGATCAAATTTTATCTATTATGATAGCAAGGAATTTGGTGACTGTAGTTGAGTCTAAGTAAGTTTGAGTCCCTAAATAATTAATGTCAGGGATCTTACTCGGAAATCTCTGGTGAAAATGCATCATTTTAGTTTTTTTTTAATTTACGATTATTTTTGTCAAACCGTGACATAATTGTATTTATTGTCATATTTATTTCATTTTCGCATTTACTATTACTGTGCTGTCGTCAGCAAATTACTATAGGATGGTTTGTGTGTCCGGGAAGGTCATTAATGTACAGCAAGAAGAGGGGAGGCCCTAGCACTCTACTCTGAGGTACCTACGCCATATTTTACTGTGTCTGTGTCCTACATTTGGATCAATATTTCTTCTCGTAACCATTATTTGTGCAAATTTGTGTGATTTCTACGAGTACATATTGTTTTCTATTTGCCAAATAATATTCTAAAAGTTTAAGTATATTCTCCCTAATACCATATTTTTCAAGTTTACTTAACGCAATAACATGATCACGGCTGAGTACGGAACTTGATGACTTGCGAAAACGGAGATTTTCCAGGATTTGTAAACCCCTAAAAAGTAACTCCAAAGGAAATTGAAAAACGTTTATGGACGCTGAATTTAACGTAATGCCGGATATAAGTACCTACCTAATTAATTATAAATAAAGAAGGTCGTGAACTTGACTCATTACAAGTTTGTTGCGGAACCATTTAGTTGAACTAAGTCAAGGAGAAAATCTCGCCCATTTCATATTGACATTTGGTACCTATGTGAGAAATCTGATGCAATAATTATAATCGATCAAATGCCCTAAGGGTAGACATATTGTCTACCACCGTTTCATTGCGAGATGGAAAAATAATGAGCACCCATTCTAAAACTAAACTTTTAGAAAACATTTGCGATACATAGATTACTCATTATTATTGTAATTCAAAAAATATATATGTTGTAATCATTGTTATCCATAATGGTTTATTATGGATTTCAATACTAACAGGATAGGTATAACTAAACAGGATGTCAGTGGGTAAGTATTGGGCGGTCTTATCTTTACAAACGATTAGGTAGGTAGGTATATCTATATATCTACTTCTGAATACTGTTTTATCAAGGAATGTCTCGACAGGTTTTAAATCTGTAGTATCGTGAAGTTCAGCCCAGCAATGCAGTAGTCGGCCTTCAACTCTCAATTATTGTGAAGTTTAACGAACGACCCTGAGGGCCGTGTCACCGGCGAAACATGTATGCGAGCGACAGTCCTGTATAAAAAGTGTAACAAGTCATACATTATTACAGTCACCTACTGATACTCAAATCAGCAACAACATACCTACTTGCAAACATGGTTGCCAAAGTGAGTTCTCTAAATTAATTGAAGACTGGCGTCTAACGAGTTTTAATTAGGAGTGCTTTTTCCTAATTTAAAAAAATATATAACTATGAAAGTTATGATTGTTTTATTCATAGGTATTTTCAAAATCTTCTTTTTTTTCAGTTCGTCATCGTCCTGTCCCTCGCTGCGGCGGCTTACGCTGGCCTGGTCCCCGTCTCCAAAGTGGTGTACGCCCAGCCCGAAGCACCCGCTCACTACGACTTCTCTTACTCCGTCCATGACGACCACAGCGGCGACGTGAAGCAGCAGCAGGAGTCTCGCGAAGGCGACGCCGTGCACGGCTCGTACTCGCTCGTGCAGCCCGATGGCGTGCACCGCATCGTCGACTACACCGCTGATGAGGAACACGGCTTCAACGCTGTGGTGAGGTACGAGGGTACCCCCGTCCAGCAAGCTCCTGCCAAGATCGCCTACGCCGCTCCCGTAGCCAAGCTCGCCTACGCCGCTCCCGTCGCCAAAGTAGCCTACGCGCCTGCCCCCGTCTCCTACGCTCACGCCCCGGTCTCCTACTCTCACGCTCCAGTCGCCTACGCCGCCCCCGCCGCCAAGCTCGCCTACGCCGCTCCCGTAGCGCACGTCACTTACTCTTCTCCCGCCATCTCCTACCACCACTAGATACCTACTATTGTTACATAGTTAGACAATACTGTTGTATTTTTTTAGAAATGAATAGATACTAATAAATTATTATTGAATTGAATATTCTACTATATTTTTTACCTAATTACTTAAACAAAGGAATGATCTCACGCGTTACACTATATTTGCAAAAATATTATGTAAGTACTTACCACTCTCTCTTTATATGGTGTACCTAATAAAGCGTGTAGTTCTATGTATTATATTTTAGTCGCCGTATGCAAAACCATAATGACATAACGACAAATTTCCCTGAACCTGAAAACACGAATTCTTATATCATTTTCATTATAAGACACAGTGAGAGTTACAGTACTTAGTCTTATGCTAATTAAAAGTACTGTGCTTCAATTTGGCAGGTAGGTACCTACAGCTCAAAATAACCTTACATTCTAAGTTCTCACTGCCTTTACTGCACGAGAGGCAGCTAAAGGGTCTCTTAGCTGCCTCTAAAATAGGTACAACACTAAAACATGATTAAAAGCTGTCTGCAAAAAATTCCCTTTAACAAATTGGTGTTTATATGTAGCGGATTCGAACATCTTTATTCTTAAACTAGCTTCCCCCAGCAGCTTCGCACGCGGGATATCTTTATAAATTATAGCCTATGTTAGTCTGTTGTTTTATAGTCTTTGGTTGTATGTTAGTCTCAGTGATAATAACCCTTCTACTGGTGAAAGAATTTTTTAAATCGGTCGAGTAGTTTTTGAGTTTATTCTTTACAAACATAAAAAACTGCCGATAGAAGTGAAAGTGTGCGGTGACAATGACGCGAGTTTCAGCTTTTTGTTCAACCAAAAAGTACACATATAATATACACAGTATACCAATAGCTCAAGGAAAGCGTTCGGTGACGATGACGCGAGTTCCATGATATTTGTTCACCCAAAAAGTACACATATACACACAGGATACATATAGCTCATGGAAAGCGTTCGGTGACGATGACGCGAGTTCCATGATATTTGTTCACCCAAAAAGTACACATATATACACAGTATACATATAGCTCATGGAAAGCGTTCGGTGACGATGACGCGAGTTCCATGATTTTTATTCACCCAAAAAGTGCTCAACGCGCCTAAAGAAGTTTTCACTTAAAAAACAAATATTTTCTATTTATTGTATTAGTTTGTATCTAGGTACTAATCACATTATGATTAATTGAAAAGTGATAAAAAAACGAACGAGCTTTGACCACCGCACTTGTTTACAATCGCTGACAACTGTAAGGTCACGATTTCTTCACGAACTTTTGCATGAAACGTTCAGAGATAATAACATAATTAAGTTCAGAGATACCTTTCTCTCCGTACCCACCCGACCTTACGTCCCTTCGTCCACCCTTGCCCCTCTGACTCCTCCCGCAGCCTGCCTGCAGCACACCACTACGCTGAACTTTAACGGCGAGCCGTAAGCGCGGCGTCGCCTAGCCGTAGCATACGAGCTGTTAATACGCTTTGGTTACGTGCTTACGTTAGGTTGATGCCTGTTTAACGGCAAGGCGAAAGGCGATACGGTGACGATCCCTTTCCGAGTTGATATTATGTGTGCTATGACATTTATACGCTTCTTGAGCGAGAAAATAGTCGATAGCTAGTCGCTTCCTCGTCGGGCGGTGGGACAGGTAACTATAATAGGGAAACTTGATTGGTGATAGGTACCTAGCTGTAGGCATGTTGTAGGTATGTGTGTCCTCAATAATCTCGTGATCATCCCCTTAGTGGCCTTCATAACTAGTCATCTATGTCGACTTTTTTGAGACCCAAATACCTAAACCTATATTTTAGAAAATATAACAATTGTATACCAACTCAGAACTCAACAAAAATATATTGATGACAGGAGCGAAATTAAATGATTGAATTGCAAAATATGAAATAATATAAATTACTACTTAGAACACACTAATAAGGAAATATGGGTGTACTAGGTACACACTCAGTCTGACATTTCGGGAAATACAGGCGTCATGTTTTGTTATATTTAATTATCGCCTAGAGTACACAGGCACAATTCAGAAACGCAGAAACCAAGTTGTTAGACACTTTAAGCTCGTAGGGCTCCCTACGAGCTTAAAGTGTCTAACAAGAAACACAAAGAAAGAAATCTACAAAGTGTCTCTTGTTCGTAAGATTGGCATTGTATCCATAAGAACCACTAGAGGAAAATTTATCTTTGATCTTGTCTAGTATTTTAGGCTGCCTGTCTACCATGCTTAGGGCGTCAACAAGTAGTCCATAACATAGTAATTGAGTTGTGTACATTTAAGTATTAGGTATGTATTACCACAGAAGAACACAGCTGGGACACTCCGCACAAGTACTCGACGGGCCCGTCTTGCTGGGCCAATTCATTGAGTGTAACGTAGTCAGAAGATCTAAGAGTCACGCGATAGAAAGAGAGGCAACTTCTAGGTGAATATAACTGTAGGTAATTATCGCTGTGCGACCTGAATTACACTTTATGGTGTCGTAGCAAGAGTCGCGGAGAGAACCATCTGTATTAATCTGTGGTATTACTTTACAAAGTTATGTAAAGCGTTGTCTCCTAACTAATATTATAAATGCGAAAGTGAGTTTGTTTGTGGGAGACCATTTACCTGGGTTAGGACATGAATACTTTTTATCCCGATTTTCCCACGGGATCGAGTCTTATGCGAGTGAAACCGCGGGGCGCAGCTAATTATTAATAAAAGAAGGTCGCGAACTTGACTCGCAACCAGTTTTTTGCGGAAACACTGAATTGAACTATGTAAGAAGTCAAGGAGAAAATCTCGTTAATTGCATATGAATATGAATTGCATGTATATACTAAACCCTTACCTATAGGTACAGACGCCAGCAGGTCAACCTACCCGAAACTGTCAAATTTTCCCAATCAACTTTGAACCTTATACTTCAGAGATAAAGTTGAAAATATATTATAGAAATTTGACAGATTGTAGTAAGTTGATGTGCTGGCGTCTGTACATATGTTAATATAAAGCAATAAAGCTTACATAAAACCAATTAAAAAGCTCAGTGACAATAATATTTTTTGCTCAATCATGGTCGTCGCAACACCTATAACCCGACTGAATTAGTACCTACTAGCCCACCACTTTTTTAATTTAATGCGGCTCCAATTCCAAAATATGAATTTCAAGATTACTTTCATATTTAAAACGTCGTTAATCTAATTAGGAATGTACAAACAGGTGCTAATCGTTTCGTAATATTTTGAATTTTGGCTCAGCAATGCAAATGTCGGCCTTCGCCTCTCAATAATTGTGCACGACGCCGCGGGCGCGCCCGCCGTGTCACCAACCAGACCTACAGGCGACTAGACTGTATAAAAACTGTAGCAGGTCATACATTATCATAGTCCACTACTGACACTCAAATCAGAAACAACATATCAAACAATCAGCAATAATGGTTGCCAAAGTGAGTTATTTAAATTATTTATTTAATCGTGTCTGATTAATGTATAATCTATTTTAATTATTCTGCGTTTACTATTTTAATTATTCCCATATCCCTTATACATTTTTTTTTACCTATTTTACTTGCAGTTCGTCATTGTCCTGTCCCTCGCTGCGGCGGCTTACGCTGGCCTGGTCCCCGTCTCCAAAGTGGTGTACGCCCAGCCCGAAGCACCCGCTCACTACGACTTCTCGTACTCCATCCATGACGACCACAGCGGCGACGTGAAGCAGCAGCAGGAGTCTCGCCAAGGCGACGCCGTGCACGGCTCGTACTCGCTCGTGCAGCCCGACGGCGTGCACCGCATCGTCGAATACACCGCTGACGAGGAACACGGTTTCAACGCTGTGGTGAGGTACGAGGGTACCCCCGTCCAGCAAGCTCCTGCCAAGATCACCTACGCCGCTCCCGTAGCCAAGATCGCCTACGCCGCTCCCGTAGCTAAGCTCGCCTACGCCGCTCCCGTCGCCAAAGTAGCCTACGCGCCTGCCCCCGTCTCCTACGCTCACGCCCCGGTCTCCTACTCTCACGCTCCAGTCGCCTACGCCGCGGCCCCCGTCACCAAGCTCGCCTACGCCGCTCCCGTAGCGCACGTCACTTACTCTTCTCCCGCCATCTCCTACCACCACTAGATACCCGATGTTGTTACATAGTTAGACAAGCTGTTGTATTTATTGAAATGTGCTATTAAATTATTGAATTGAATGGAAACTGATTTTATTTTACCGACATTTTAACCGACCTGAAAATCATTGAACCAATAAAGCTGTGAATTCAAGCTACAGTAAAGTCTGAAATCGAATCTGTAGATGTATCATTTACGAGAAATAAATCTTTTGCAATTGCAGAGGGCACAAACTGCAAGCACACATCGTCGTCAAATTACAGAAATCGACCGTAGGTACGGTATTGGTCATACATAGTCTGTCAACTTTATATCAATATCGATAGTGGGGGTGCAATGCGCGGCGAGGTGAGGGAGGAGGCGGCGTCGGACCGCACCTGAATTATTCATAGCGCCGCATAGTGATTTCATCTCATTGAATGGCGCTGCCGGCGGCGCGGCCGTGATTACGACATCGATACCTCCGCTGCCGGCCACCACCGGCTCGTATGTGGACTGCACAATACCTTGTCAACCGCCTATTAATATCACTTTGGAATTGCCAAAGCTCTAAATATTATCCACTTTTCGATTTTAACTACTTATCAGCAAAAATACTTAGCAAATGTTACCTTCTACACTACATGCCTAAGTCTAAACAAGGCAGGAATCAGGATATTTATACTTTCCTATAACATAATGGTTTGGTTACTCTACACTTCTGGTATATAAGGCATATGGTTATGGCGTCTGGTATATGGTTTTAAACGGTTGCAGAAGAAATATGCAGAGCGAGAACTGAACAGATCGGAAAGATATCAGTTCACCTGTGTCTTAGACACCACACTTCCAGCTCACACGTTCTTAAAATAATAATTTTAATAAACACACATTATCTCCGGGTGTTCTCGTCTAGCTAACGAAGAGTACTTGCATAGACACAACCTTGTAGCCAGGATTATCCATCAGCAACTCGCTCTGAAATACAGCCTTGTGGAATCGTAAGTGCCGTATCTGCACAGGTATGTGCCCGACCCAGTTCTCGAAAATGGAAATATCACATTGTACTGGGAACGATCCATCATCACTGACAGGAATATTCTTGCCAATAAGCCTGATATAGTGGTGGTGGATCGAGGAGAGCGGCGCGCAATGATTATTGACATAACGGTCCCGCATGACGGGAACCTGGTGAAAGCCGAGAAAGATAAACAAATTAAGTATCTTGACTTGGCTCGCGAGGTTGTTGACATGTGGGATGTGACTCAGCGAGCATTGTGCCGATAGTCATATCTGGCAATGGCTTAATTGCCAAAAGCCTCGACCAACACCTAAGGAGGCTCTCGTTGGGCAGCTGGATTAAGGGCTTGATTCAGAAAGCGGTACTCCTGGATACGGCTCGCATTGTTAGGAGGTTCCTCTCTCTGGAGCCCTGACCGCTGACGGTAGCTTAGACCAAACTTGTAATGCCAATAAACTCATTTATCTTTCTTTCTTTCTTCACGGTTACTCCGTGGAGTTCCTTGCCAGCTCGTCTCCATAGGAAACGACCAATTGGAACCGTGCACCTAGCTTCTGACATTTCATAAGTACAGTCACGAGCTTTAATTTGGGACCCATTTCCGTTAAATGTTGTTAGAACAATCATAATGCAATAAGGTCGAAACTTTGAAACTTTGGTTGAAATGTTGAATGTCAAGTTAAGACATAAAATGTCTTATCTAATCGACCTATGAAATGATAACCTCGTTGCAAAAAGCTATCATTACGATTTTCTAATTACGAACATGTGTCGTGTCAGTGTCATTTAATAAAATAGTTTAATGTGATATTTTCACAAAATATAATTTACCAATTAATAAAATGCTTGCGGCTAATCGTGACCAAATAAGGCTCCAAATTATTGATTTGCACGAACAAGGAGTAGGCATTCACGAGATATCGCGACGAATAAATGTGACAAGAAACACAGTTCGCCGCTGGGTTCGACGCCACGGGAACGAGGAAAATATTATTGACTTACGACGAAACAACCATCACCCGCAAGTTATAACACAAGAGCAGAGCCGCTTGATGCAAAGGCAATACCTGATGAATGGATTTACGCCAACGAGGCATTTTGCGGAAGCGTTTGAAGTCCACCCTTCAACAGTTAGAAGGCATCTTAAAGCTATGGGACTGCATCACAGGCGGCCTGCATAAAAAATTGCGTTGACGGATGCCCATAAAGCTGCTCGACTTATTTTCGCAAGTCAGTATCTAAATTTTGATTGGACGACGACGGCTTTCATCGATGAAAAGACTTTTCAATCTTCAGACTACATTTGTGGCGAATTGACAGGACGCGATACACGGAAGACCACGTCATAGCTAACAACGCGTCTGGTCGCATTACAGTTAACATGTCTGGCTGGATTAGTTCAGCCGGCATTGGAGAACTAATAAATTTACCACCCAGGGCCACTGCTCAAGATTATGTCGATTTATTAGACGAGAGTGACCTTCCAACATTGCAACTATATTATCCACAAGAAGATGTTGCTCCAATAAACTTTGTTCAAGATAACGCAACAATTCATACGGCAAGAATCGTTAGAACTTGGTTCGACAATAATAGAGCAAATTTAAATCGTATTCCGTGGCCTGCAAAGTGTGCCGATTTAAATCCTATAGAAAATTTATGGGGCTTAATGGTTCAAAAATGGTCAAATAGAAACGAAAGAACTAGAGAAGCACTTATGGATCACTGCCTCACAGTCTGGGAAAGTTTAAGGGGTACTGACATATGTGACAAATTGATTGGATCCATGCGTAACCGGCTCCAGGCTGTGATTGACAATGAAGGTGGATATACGCGGTTTTGAATATTTATGATAAAAAAAATACTGGAGAGATTTAAATTAATTTAGTCGTAGCCTTCGGTGATAAGTGTTTATTTTGTGCACCGCTAACCATGCTTTCTATATAATTGTGTTAAGATTGAGGTTTGTGTCATAAATGTCTTAATAAATATAAAGAATAAATAACTTTGTTTTTCTAAAGATTTTATTAATCAATATTTTAGCTGAAATCTTCTAAGCCCCCATAATCATAAACGGCCTTTAAACCTATTTTATTTTAAATATGTTGTTTTGGTCCGTCACTTTGATATTTATGTTTGAGAAAGAGACAAAACTTTTTAACTAATATAGGTTTGAAGAATAAGCGGGTTAGTTGACTAGCACAGACTACATAGGGATACTACGTATCAGACGGTAATCTCCCTTATCAGAAAAATCGCTATACGATCTGTGCAAGGTATCATTGTGACGTTCAATATTTTTTTAATTTTACCCGTTTTGTCGCACGTGTTGTTATGAGACCGGCTTTCTAATTACGCAACATATTTTCGTAAACGATAAAGACAAATCTGTTTCATTTTGACAGTTCAACAACATTCATTGCGTTATTTACGTTGCTCTGCAGTTTTTTTTTCGAACTTACAGAGCAATGGATAAGCAATCTGTTTCAAAACGATTCAGATTCGGGTTGATTTTGCATTACGTAATTAGGGTACGGGTCTTTTTGCCAAGGTTATATATTTTGGAATCTAGCCTTTTAAGCCTTTAACCGACTTACAAAAAAGAGGTTCTGCTTTATTTCAAGCCGACGTTGTGATTGTGTGTCTAGACAGGTGTACCTATAGCACACCTGTGTGTGTGTATTAGAAAAGGAACGTCATGTAATGGAAATAAAAAAACATTCAATAAACTCAAAGCATTTATTTCAATTAAACCATTTACAGGCACTTTTGAACTGTCAAGGGGTCAGTCAGTCAGAAATATGAAGCTATTTGCCCACTCCAAAGCGTAGGTCCATATGCAGAAAACGGGCAAGAAACTCCACGGACACTCTTTTAAATAAATCATCAAAAAATGATACCATTTCTGCCGTATTCCTTAAAGTTGGGCTGACTGGCTTGCTATCGGCTTAATGAGCTGCAACAAAAAGTAACATGCTTTAAGTATACTTATTTTAAAGTGACAGAACTTGCAGTCGGTGAGAAAACTAAATTGCAAGCAAAATACTTACAAAGCTGAGTGATGTATGAAAGAGTAGCTGCCACTGTTTTGCTGAACACTCACACAATTCTTAACCTGCAATAAAATGGACTATTATAATTACATAATTTTAAACACATTGAAATATTGATAAATAAAATTAATCCTATGAATCAGTACAGCCGTATAAGCATGATTATTGTGATTAAACCGTACAGACTAGGTATCCTTAAACAACCATCTTCGTAAACATTCTTATTTATTCAATAAGAATAATTACCTTAATTTTTCTTGGAATTACGTTTTCATCATTCAATTTGTGTAACAATCGCATTTGTGCATGATTGCAGTCCGTTTTATAGACATCCACGATATCATTCCATTGGGATATTTTATATTTTTGGTAATAAAATATAAAAATTAACCCCTTAACCCCTTTATTAGGTGGGGTGGATCATGTATCATCAGTGGCCATTGATGGTTATTATATCATCTGGAAATAATGACTGGAATGTTATAATGATAGATTTAACATGCACCTTGAATATTCAATTATATTGGAATATCATCACCCCTGTATTGTATTGTAAATAATATTTCAATTATGGAGTGATTGCCAAAAAAATTACGCAAAAATGCCGTCAAAAGACTACATTAAAAAATTATAAAGTACTTATTACATTAAAAACCAAAAAATAAGATAAAAACTGTGACTTACCAGTTTTAGTCATGCTGCCTTTTCTTAGCATAGGCGTGATCGGAAACAGCATTGTCTGTAAAGAAATAACAAAATACTTAATTTTATGCGACTGCCCAAAATGAATAAAAAGTTAAAAACCTTCCAAGTGCGAGTCAGACTCGTAGACAAAGGGTTCAGTACCACCATACAATATTGCACACTACACATACTTCGTTTTTTATATACCTACCCCCTTAATTTTTAACAATTTTTTTTTATTTTTATAGCAGTACATTGTAGTCTGTTTCAAGTGCCTACCAATTATGGTTCAAAAGATACAGCCCTGTAACAGACGGACTGATGGACGGACTGCTGTCATAGTAATAGGGTCTTGTTGGCACCCTTTGGGTATGGAACCCTAAATATGTACTATGTTTATGCTTTACAAAATATTATGTGATAGTATCAAGTTATTGTCTTATTATACTGGACAGAAAAAATGTTAGTTACACAATACGAGTTTATAATGAACAATAGTTAAAGGATACTTTTTATTTTCTTTAAAATGTATGGCTTGAGTGTGAAATACCACAGTGGAAAATTAAGTATTGAAACCCATTTTTGTACACATGATGCACTAGTCATTTAAGTTTAAGAGGATTATGTAAGAAAATTTGTATTTTTATAGTCATATTATTGAAGTACTTACCAGTGGTGTGGTCAGTATCCATAGTTTGTAACAGAGGACTAGGAGTGCCACTGCTGATTTCGCTATTGAAAAATCGTGTGGGATAGGCGCCAACAAGACGAGTCCTCGCGTTGTTCGTGACGATGAATTTCTGTTCATAATGCTTTTGACAGACTTATAGCTTGTGAAGATCCTCTGCCCTCAGGTTTCACAATTCTTCAGATAATACACTACTAGCCACTTGAGTCCTATCTCACGTTTGGGAAATCGTAATAATTTAACGTCCTTTCATTTATTAGCGCAATTCACAATACAGCAAGTGCGGAACATACTGGACGTTGTAATTACACTATTATAGGTTTAAATTTGATAGGATAAATTACGGAAAATAATCAACGTAAAACTTCAAAAAACTGTAATGGCGGGTGGGCGGGGTGAAGACAACCACAGACTATGATAGACTTACAACAAACAAATATGGCATCCATTGCATGGGCGACAAAGGGGAAAGGGACGAGGGGCGATTGTCACTTTGAGTCGTTACACCCATAGACAAAATACGTCTATTAATGCCAGGCTTTTTTGTTCCGAGATTACCAGCCGTGTTGACTAGCTATCATATATTGACAATATAATTTTGTTCTTTTTTATTTGTTTCTTTTTTCTTATGGGACCACAGGACCAAAAAGTAATTATTACTCGGAAATCGGTAATGATCGTTTGCCCTCGCTCCAGTTGACGTTAGCCCCTAGAAACGTAAAGTTGTCGATGGTAAACATTATGACGTTTATTGTTTGTGCAGTGACAGCGTTAACATAATAGCTCTAAATGGCGAAAGTTTGCTACACGATATTCAACCTTAGGTGGGTCCCAAATTAAAGCTCGTGACTGTACCCATGTAGGTTTATGTGAAATAGAAAATTTTGATTTTATAAGCGGCAAAAGAAAAGGTAATTTTCCCCAACAAGGTGGCCAGGGTGTGGTAGGTGTTACAAACACTTCAATTAATTGTGTCGTACCACTTCATATACCTCATACCTCTGTCGTACCTCTTCATATATCTAATGAAACAACGATACAATATATAGATGGTCTCGAGTGGAAAAGCTTTAAAGTTTCACTTCTTTAGAAAAAATATTCATGAACATCGAAGAGGGTTTATTCTCTCGCGCGACAGGTAAAAATGAAGAGATTTTTATCTGTGCACGGCGGTAAATTGAATGTAAAGTTGATTTCCCGGCGGGCCGCACCGCATAATTCCCCACAAATTAAGCCGAGACCAATTGACTTGCTACCGATGTAAATATTTTTGATAAATGCCTCCCCTTTATGTATTTAGCTTGACAACAGCTCAATAATGTGTTGATACTTAAGTATAACAAAAAGCCGTATAATTTCAATACGCTTTTGTGTCTGTGATTTTTGAGATTGTCATTTTTGTCGGGTTTTAGGTGGGATCAGGAAAGGGTAACTTTGGCTAATTGCTGGCCAAAAATATACCATTATGTTTGTTATAACCTAGGCTTTGTTGTCGGTGCTCTTTGCACTTGTCAGGAATCATTTTGAGCGTAAAGCAGGGAAGGTTACTTCACCTACCTACGCACGAAGCAGACAGTTGTCCAAAATAAGCTTGCAACTGTAGTTATACAAAAGCTTGTTTAAAAATTACCCCACAAAAAATATTCATCTTCGACTTCCAAACAACAAATAATTAATGATCATAAACATAGGTCCAGTGGTAAAAGTCAACTTGGGTTCGAACCCAAGCGGGCACTGCTCCCAAAACGGTGAAGGAAAACATCGTGAGGAAACCGGCATGTTATAAAACTAAAAGTTCAAAGACATAGTTTAAACGTAGTTTTTAATAGGTATACATTGCACCTACCACAGTTTGTCTCTGCATCACCCAAAGGTTGACTGGTAGAAAATGCCTGTGGCATTAAGTCCGCCTCTGTACATTTATGTGCTTGAAGTGTTAATAAATAAATAAATAAATAGTTCTAACAGCTACTACGTAACGATAATTTCCTCGTTTTCTAAAATTGGCCACACAAAATCCTTGACGACCAAACTGAAAATTCCTGATACCCTGGTAGCCACATTAATAATCCCGAAAAGGGTATTTTTTACTGGTCTTACCTAGTTATAAGAGTGCAAATCCTAGGCAAAGAACGGCTGTAATATGGCGGTGCGGTGGGCGAAATCCTCTTACTGCCGAAAATTAATCAAGCCGCGTCAGACTCCCCTTCTTAGTGTAGGGGACTGCGCACCCTAGTTGGCTTGTTCAGTATTCACATCTATTTAGATACATATTAATCTGAAGATACTTATCATTGAAGACTTAATAATGTTGGTTTATGAGCTACGATTGGGTTTGTTTTAAAATTAAACATGTTTTTTTTTAAATAGTGTTTTTGTCTTTTTATGAAAAGTTTTGTAAAAAAAGATTCCAAAGTAGAATTTGTAAACTTCACAAAAGTTTTAAAAGGGCAAATTGGTTCAGGGTCTAGGAATACTTTAAAAAAATAAAGCGTATAAAAATAAACAAATTTTATTTAAAATGTTACCTTATGGTTTTTACAATTTTCGACAGCTTACAAAACAGCCAAATAAACATGATGGATTCAGTCAGTCTTTGAAAGGCATTTTATAGTTTAGCAATAACATACTGGTTTTAAATTCAAACTGACAGCAAAAACAATATAGTTTTATTAAAGTGCGTTTCATCAAATAGTACCTCTGCCGTAATGTTGGCTCCACTGTTAAACTTTAAAAACGGACTTATTAGGCAGCGCTGTAGCGTATTCGTGTTCGTCTTACAACAGTGGAGCCAACATTACGGCATAGGAACTATTATAAAACGCACTTTAAATATGGCTACATTAAAGATACATCATAGTTTCATTTAATCATAGTTTTCTTTTTGTCAATCTTCGGCGGCAGTGGCGGGCATTCGTAAATGTTGATACATCTGTCTTTAGACACTGATAGTATTCTTTTATTGTTATTGCTGAAGTTTACACCCCAGACCTGTGAAGGAATAATCCCATTAGTTATGTTGCCGTTATGGAAATTTAAATGAAAATGGATGTTGGTTTAAATGAGATTGATAAACTCCAAGCCCGTTGGACCGATCATCATGAAACTTGGCACATATATGGTTTTATAGGTTTTTATATTGGTATTTGGTTGGTATATTGGCGTGTGCTAGCTGTCATATGGCTAATAATTTATAATTTAATGTTTTGTGTTGTGTTATGTAAATTATTTTGAATAAGTACTTATTGTATAGAATCATTTTATTTTTCCTAATTGAACAGACAGCTGTGCTGCTGGGGAGTTTGTTGCGCCACTTCTTCTTCCCAGCGAAAGCACTAGGAAGTGGTGAAGGGTGGGCGTTTTGTGGGACTGTCTTATGTAACTTTGACGTTCGAAAAGTGCTGATTCTCAGCCTAATTTGAATAAATGACTTTTGAATTTTTTATTTCCATCCTCCAAGCGGGCGAAGCCAATGTTATAAAATTACAACTGTAGGTTTGAACTACCAAATGTAGCTGTCAATATCGGCACAAAAAGGCAAACGTCGCACAGTGATCAATTTCCAAAAGTTAGGACGAAATTATCAAATATTGAAATCATGAATTAAAGGTAACATTAAATAGTATCGAAAAATCGTTTTCATATAATTTAATTTGATAATTAATATTGTATGTACTTTGTTACATCATCTCATCTATATAGCACAATTTCTGGTTATTCTAATGTCTCCAAAATATAACTTAGTAGTTTATCTTTATTGTTCTTTGATAACGGCTTCACTGGTCGATTATTTGACAAAATATAGAATAAATCAATATTTTTGTTGTAGAAACCTATAAAAAGACCTTTTTACTATAGAAACCGGCAATCACCGGAAATAAATGCATATTTTTATACAGCAATAGTCCCTGATATATAATGGTATCGGAATTATAATGGTACTAATTTGTACTTTTAAACGTAACACAGTTCAAACTTAGAGAAGTTAGTAAATACCAGTACGTATTATTTTTTTTATAGTACAAATCGATATATTTTATTTTTTGTTTATGTACCAATAAAAACTACAGACCTTCATTAATGGCACATCATCATCATCATCATCAGCCTATAACGTTCCCACTGCAGGGACACGGCCTCCTCTCAATGAGAGGGATTGGGCTATAATCCACCACGCGTGCCCAGTGCGGATTGGTAGATGTCACATGTCTTCGAATTTTTGGTACTAGGACATGCCGGTTTCCTCACGATGTTTTCCGTCACCGTTTTGAGAGCAGTGGTGATGAAATAAATTACACAAAGTAATGCGCCTGTCTGGGTTCGAACCCACGACTTACTGATCGTAAGTCGGGGCCGCCACCACTGAGCCACCGCTGCTGGCAATTAATGGCACATTTGTTTTCAATTCACAGTTTACACTGATAACATAACCAACTTAACTTGAATAGGAGCGCAAAACAACGATGAATCAGTCTTGATAAAATAGTTTTGATTTCGATATAACTTTGAAATTGCATATTATCCATTAAACTACTGACTGCATAATGTTGATGTTTTGGTATAATGCAAACAACTTAGTCTTAATAAAATGATTTTTCGAACTACCGACATATTGACAAAAAAAAAATTATGGGACGCTAAGCCCACGTTCGCAGGTTCGCACCGACGACGTAATAAAATTGCGTCGTTTTATTATCGTGCACTGGATTTTAACGCTCTGCTTAGCGCCGAGAGTTGAAAATCCAACAGTATGTTTTTTCAACGCGCTGGGACGAGAGTGCGTCCCAACGCGTTGGATTCTGAACGCTCGGCTCAACACCGAGTTGAAAATCCAGTGCGCGATAAAATCCCGCCGCGATATTTTTACGTCCGTGCGAACGTGGGCTAACTTTTAATAATTGATCAGTGTGCGTCGCAAAAGCGCGCATGCAACTACTGTTTTTTAGGGTTCCGTAGCCAAATGGCAAAAAAAGGAACCCTTATGGATCCGACACGTCTGTATGTCTGTCCGTCCGTATGTCACAGCCACTTTTTTCCGAAACTATAAGAACTATACTGGTGAAACTTGGTAAGTAGATGTATTATGTGAACCGCATTGTACAAACGTAATACCAAAATAATTTGTAAATCAAACATATTCTTAAGGTAGTGTGTATTTATTCCGATTGAATTACAGAATATCTATGCTTCCAAATATATATTTTTAATGGACACTGATTTAAATTCGAGTTATGAGATAAATAAGTTTTCTATAGAAATTTTAAATTCCTCATATCTCGTCTTCGGTAACCCAGGTACCCTACGCGAGATTGGCAATAATACCAAGGCGTTGCTGGCATTCATTGAGGAGCTGGGGTGGATTGAATGACCGATTTTTCCCACCCGTACGCAAAATACGCGCTTTGACGTGGAGTTGCGGAAACCAGCCCGTATTACCTATTACCTATTAGGTGGTACCTCGAAATTTAATAAGATCATTATCCCTGTAAGGAACAACAAAATACCATACTGTAGTTGTTGCTTACACTGTTTGTTTGCGACCTAAAACTTAACCTAAGGTACTTACCACATCACTATGTTCTTGAAAAGTGTTGAGTACTGTCAGCCCGTCAGTCAGTGCCACTCGCACGGTGCCGTCGGCGGCTGCTGTCGCTACGCGCGTCCCTTCAGTAGTGAAACACACGCTGACCGCCCAGCATTTGTGGTTCAACGAGTATTGAACACCTGCGCTAGCGCTGTGAGAGAAAATAGTGACGTCAGTGGCTATGAACTTGAAGAGGATGACAGAATCATACTAAAGAACTGCACTCCTTCCCAGGAAGGAGTGCAGTTCAGTTCAAGTTTAGCCAAATTCCCAAGCGAGACCAGTCTCGCTTGGGAATTTGGCTAGTAATCTTTTTTATTTGAAATAGGTAAAGATCTTTTACAAAAGAATTAAATAGCTAAAACTTATCAAAGGAACCAAATATATGAATAGTAAAATCTCAAGGGAACGACCATTATCGACTCTATTATAATCGTATTTGAACTGAAAGATTTTAAAGTGTAAGTAGAATAGAATACCCATCTTGGAAATTTTGGCAGCTTGGTATTCTATATTCAGAGTTGAATAAATGGGTGCATTTTGCAAGATTTGCAGTTGTCTTTCTGTATCGTGCGGCTGGCAAAATGTTTTTAACTTTATTATTTTGATGCACACTGCCAGTAGTACATGAATATACCTCCAGCTTGTTTGTCAACCAATAACATGAACATTTATTACTAAATTTACAAGCCTATGTTGTCCCACTACAGGGCAAAGGTTCCCTCCCACTATCCACTTTTAACAGACTATCTAATGCAATTGTGGACCAATCGTTGTATTTAACCCTGTGGGCTAATCCTTGTAACTCACACATCATAAATCTTGACAAGTCCGTCATTCGAGGCGGTGGCTAGCCGGCGGCTGCACGGCGAGAACGCGACGCTCCTGACAGGCCCCGCATGTGCCTCCACTGTGTGCACCACCTTGCCTTGAGCCACGTCCACTATGCACAGGATACCGTCCTCCGAGCCTGTCGCTACGTATCTGCCGTTGGGACTCTGGAAAAGTAGGATTTATTTTCGGGGGATGCCAAAATTGATGTCATTCGCGACCGTAACAATTAGTTTTTTTATAGTTTTATAATAATTCAAATCATCAATACGACTCTCTAAGTTCAAATTGCCCTTTAATAGGGCAATTTGAACTTTGGCTATTTTATGAAATCATGATATTTAAGGTCAAGAGAGTTGTATTTATAACTAATGATTATAAATACATAAATATTTATTACGATAGCGAAACTCGTTTTGACCAACATACAACCTAATAGTGTACTGCAAATTGTAAAAAAAAAAAAAAAAATTTCAAGCCGAAAGCGCCAGGGTAGCCCGTGCCCTGGCGCTTTCGCCTTAAGTTGAGAAACTGAATGATAGATAATAAAGTAGCAACGCAGGAGCTACTAGACTCGCAACATGAAGTGTTGCGGTTCTGTGACACCCATTGCGACATACACAGTACCTTCGTCGCGCGTAGAAATGAATTAAGATTCGCGACAATCGTGTTACAAAGGCGTGAGGCGCCTGTGTAGGTCCGCCTTTACAAACATAATTAGGGCAGATGTCATTCGGAACAATGAGATGCTCTAGCTATACTAGGGTCGAAAAAGAAGGAAGGAATATCTAAAGATATACAATCACACCATGTGGCTGCATTCTGTCATTTCTAACCAGTACCAAAGTGTGTGTGATACAATATTAATAATATTTCTCAATGGCATGTGAAGGCAAGTCATAGGTCCATGGGCGGTATAAAGACTCCAAGTTAGTCACTAACCACACGAAGAAGAAGAATAATAATAAACTTAACACTTACAATAAAATACAATTATATCAATTAGTAAATGGTAATTAATAAAAAAAACTTACATAAGAAATACTAAGTATGAACTTTCCTCTGGTGTCCAAAATTTTTGCAATCAATCCACTCTGAACTTGGTACACATATACCTTGCCTGTGTGACCTCCAGTAGCAATATGCTGTCCGTCTGGTGAAAATGCTATTTTCCAAACATCGGTGACACCAGTTGGTATCTCCGCTAGCTTCTTCCCAGAGAATAGGTCCCAGAATATAAGGGTGGAGTCAAGGGATGAGCTTATAATAACTAGAAAACAACAAAAAGTAAGTTAGAATTCTTTTTTTTGTGAAATTAACATATTTAATATTAAATACATGAGTCGACAGTTTGAAAAATCATCAGAAATTATTGTATTAATCTGGTTAAAAATGTTTTAGTAAATATAAAACTAGTTTCTAGGTAGCAAAAGCTATCTTGAATGAGATTTAAGGAAACATCAAAATATTGAAATATATTTTAAAATCTTAAACTCGGGAAATATATTAAAAAATATATTTATAATGTTTTTACCATGTGAAAATAGTCGTAACATAACAAAGTGCTTTAGTTAAAATTGGGCTGAAAAAAGAATTAAAAATATTGGTAATTAATAAAGGCTATTTGCTGTATGTTTCCATTTATAGACTAGACCCGAAAACAACATGATAAAATAATATTTAAAAAAAGCATCTTATTTAATTCACATAATTTCAGTCATCATCTACTATCTACTGCCTTATCCCAACTATCTCGGGGTCAGCTAGTCAACTAGTCGGGGTATTCTATCTATCTATCTCGGGGTTAGCCTCCAGTCTAACACAATGTTGTTTTGGAATGGGCAACTAGCTTCAACTTTCTGACTAACTGACTTTTTGACAATTCAAAAGTGCCTGTAAAGGGTTTAATTGAAATAAATGCTTTGAGTTTGAATGCAGCTGAATACCAGTATTTGACTTAGACCTCCACAGCCTAGTTACTGTGTAAAACTGGTATATGGTAACATAACATAACATCACGCCTTGTTTCCTCGAAGGGTTGGGCAGGGGAAATATGGTAAAATGCATTCAACCTACTTGGAGCAGAAGGGCTTACAGCTACAGAAACCACAGCCATTGAGTGACCCTCTAGAGTGTGAAGTAGCTCTAGTCTGTTGTTCTCCAGGATCCAAACTTTTACCAAGCAATCCAGACCTCCAGTCACTATGAAATCCTTTGAGACATTCCTAAAACAAGTAATACCTAATGAGAAAGAAAGTCAACCAATTCAATTTAGTTAAGTATGATTTTTCTGTTATCCAGCATCGGAAAGCATGATGTGGGGTACGAAAAACGATGGTTACTAGAAAAATATTATGCCTCTTTCTAAGGTTGTTTACTTTTTGTAAATGGTCGCATATTATGATATCATTTATTTGGTTATGTATGAAGTAAACTTACGCCGAATCTCCTGAAGTGTTTATTTTGGCCCACGCACAGCAGTAAATTGGATCATTGTGTGCATTTTCTTTTTTTATCAATATGGAAAACTGAAACCGAAAACTACATTTTAGACTTTCAAAGAAATTACTGAGGAATAAATTTGCTTTAAAAGTCCAGGAGTACTTACTATGGTACTAACCGGCATTTTTGCAGGAAGTAAACCAATTAATTACTTTCAAGATGTACACTTTTCATTTAGTTCTCTTTTTTATTTCTAATCGGGGAACCTCAAAATCGTCGTGTTTTTCTCTTTGATTTTTTGTAAACATTCGAATAATGAAGGAGACAAAAATACACAAATATATTCTATTGAGAGCAAGAAGAATGATAAAATGCTAGATAACCGAAGCAGTTTGGATTCTGGAACACTTACTTCAATGACATTGACTTGACAGCTTTTCCTTCGTTCGGAAACTTTTTTTTAACCTGTAAGAATAACTTGTTAGTCTATAGTTGGGTCTTTTTGCTAACATGTAGCTGCAGGCTGCAGGTCATATCATTGTACATGCTATAGGGGAACTTCTGTTCTATACCAAATTGAAAACAATTAAATCACAATAAGATAAGTACCTACTACTTATCTTATTGTGATTTTATCAGTAGCTAAGAGAAAATTATGCCACTAACAACAGCTGCGTTAGCTAGGAGTCATATAATTCGCAATCTTGTCTCCGTTGAATTCCCTTCTTAACGTTAATTAAAGATTGTGAATGAAACAAAAACCTTACAAGATGGTATGGTATAATAAAAATAACAATAGTGTAGGTACATTATAATGGGCAGTCATAAATATTTAAACTTTTATCTTCTGATACAGACATAATTTTATTACTTTCTGCATTAAACTTCACACCCCAGACCTGGAAAACAAGAAGGAAACAAATTAATAAAGCAATAATTATTGTAGCTCACATTCGCAGACACTATTATAACGCGAAAATAAAGCGAACGTGGGTTAAGAGTCCTATTACATTTTTTTACGGAAATTCATGATTTTTGACCATGTAATTTTCAGCAGCAGTAAGATATTTTAATTATTTGATTATAATAACTATAGTGCCATTCTCTGTCTTGTAAGTTGGAGTTACACATTATTTTCGTGTAATTTGCTGAATTGACGCGGAATATATAGTACTTTAATTTAATTTATTGTAATTTTGTCTTATTATATTGAGAAACAAAAACTAATGAAACGTATTCACTGTAGATCGAAGTTTTATATCATATTAGTTTATTTGATTTAATTGTGTTTATTTGGAATATAATGGACATGAAAATCAAGACATTTATTGGTTTTCTTTACGACTTTTCCCTGAAAACTCAAGGAATTTAAAGAAATTCTAGAACTCCAATAAACAAGTAAAACATTCAAGTTATCGTTTAGTAACTTTCGCTTTTATTAGAACTGAATGAAACAATGTGAATTTGAGCGTCAAAGTTCCATTGCCGACGTTTTTCCTTGTAAACTGAGTTCGTAAAATATTCATAGTAAATTACACGACAAGAAAAGTTAAAAATGTGCAACTCCAACTTACAATAAAGAGAATTGCACTATCGTTATTCATAATCAAATAATTCAAATATCTTACTGCTGCTGAAAATGACAACGTCAAAAATCATGAATTTGCGTCAAAAATGTAATAGGACTCTTAACACACTGACTGCATGTTGGGTTAAAAGTTATTATGATGTTTAATATTCCCTAAAATGTTTCTGACCTGCTGCTGCAGGTCTTGATTTACCTGATCAGTATGTTCCTTGAATACATGTTGGCATTGCATGCTATCTAAATCCCAGACTCGCACTGTTCTGTCAGCACTGCCGGATGCGAACCGTTTGCCATCAGGGGAGAATGCAACTGAGAGAACCCATGATGCGTGTCCTGATAATGTTCCAGCTAAGTTCGCGTGAACTCTGAAACATTAAAATTAATCGGTTGAAGGACACTGAACATGACACAATAGAAGTTTTATGGATATTACGGAGTTTAGTGTCCATCAATGCTTAAATTATATAATTTATTAAAAGTAGACAAACCAATTAGCATTTTCTGAACGTCGACAACGAAAAGGGAGTCCTCAAAAGACCTCCTCTACTTTCTAGCTGGTATTAAGCTAAGATCAAGATGTGGCCCAAAAAACTCTAGGCCCCAAATGTGTAGTCCATAGTCAGTAGTAGGGAAAGGTGAATGATAATGGAAAAACTTACACATCATAGAGTTTCATATGCCCATCATCTGAAGCTGTGAGCAGAAGCTGTGAATCTGGTGAGAAGCACAGACTTCTGATAGGCATAGCGTGACCTTCCAATGTGTGGACTAGCTTCCCTTGAGCCACATCAAATATGTTGATGATACCATCCAGAGCTCCACTTGCTATGTATTTACCATCTGGACTCTGGAAAAAGAATGTTTTATAACTACAAATTAATGGTGCCCACAACACAATCAAGATTTGCTATTTGGAAGGTTGAAAATGTTACAAATATATTGGCACCTGGTGGGTATATTTTTTTACTTTTATCTCATTTATAACAACTTTTGTTTATACTTAATTTTTTGGTGACTGTCAGCGTGATGGGATCAAACATATCATAGTACAATTTCATTTTTGCATGCAAGCTGCAATGGTGGCAGGCATGCTACCATAATATGATTATTATTCAAGTTACAATTTGAAATTCTTACATATGCAACACTCAATGTGAATTTCCCTCTTGTGTCTAATGTCTGCTCTTGTTTTCCGCTTTCAACTTCAAATATGAGAATCTTGCCAGAGTTGCTTCCAGATATGATATGTTTGCCATCAGGAGAGAAGTCCAAAGTCCACACGTCAGTAGGACCAGTCTCCATGGTCTTTATTTTCTCACCGTTTGTCAAATCCCAAAGTATTAGGGAGGAGTCTTGAGAACTACTAGCTAGTGCTGTAATTAGGAAAACATATTTTACTAATACAAAACCATTATTAACCTTTTCGTGTGTAAGTCACTTTTTGCCTCAGCAAAATGTTTTGATACTCTGTCACTGACTTCCTCAGTTGATTTACAATATAACTCTTGTTTTTGTATTTATTTCTCAAATTAGTTGTTTAATTTAGTACACAGTGACATAATAAATAAGCATTACCTGTTAATTAATTAGTTATAAATTTTATAAAAAGTATATTGTATAATTAGATAAAGAAGATTGGATAATTTCTATTGTGTCATAATGCAGAACTGGCTGATGTTCAAACAACATTATAAGAATGGCTGAAATAGTGTGATGTGGGAATAGAGAAAATCGCCGCCCTACAACGAAAACCAATTAAATCATAAAAAGTGCAAACGGAGATATCGCGATTACAAAGTTTATGTGGTTGAAAATACCCTTTGTAGTATTATGTTGTTATTATTACTTCATAGCATCAGTACATTGATAATGTTCTATTTAAACATGTCTTTTGAGGTTTAAAAAAGTTATTGCTTTGTAATTAAATTTCCAATTTATTTTCACAAGGTCACCTATTTAATTGGTTTTCCCTGAGAACTGATAAATGTCTATATATTTTAAACTGTTTTAATAGCTTTTATTTGACCATTTTAATCTAGTTTGGAGATTTAAATCTTAGTAAATGGTTGTTACTGAGGGAAAAGTAAAGTATTTCATGAGCTCTCTCTGAAGAAAAACTAATTTTATCAGATTAACTGACAATCATTGGAGACAAATAAGTCGGCAGTCAAGTTAAATCTGCTTAATGTTTTGTATTTGAAAACAAACCTTGGAAATGCTTGAAATAATTGGTTATCTTATTAGCTAGCAGCGAAACTATAAGACTTAGCGATTAATGGATTTTCCCAGACGAAATAACACAACATTTTATGTACTTTGGCATTCATAAGTCATTTTCGTCAAAATTTCGATTTATTTGGTTTTCGTTGTAAGGCGGCGAAATAGTATCAAAAGGAGTAGCATACTAATTATACTGAGATAGGAGCTGATGATAAATAAAGAAGCAGTACTTATAACTTGCTACTTACTCTTTCCATCAGGGCTGACAGCCACTGAAATGACTCCCAGTGAGTGTCCCTCCAACTGGTGCTTCTCCTCTAGTTTACCATTCTCAAACTGCCACACTTTGATCAAGTCATCAATTCCTCCAGTGATCAAGTAGTTTTCAGAACTGACTTCATGGTTTGAGTCTCTGCAATAAAGGTGAATGTCTCTGAATTCATAGATAGATAGATGATAGAATACTCTTTATTATGTACACCATAAAAATTGTTATACCACACTGATACTTGTAATAGAAAAAAAACAGTTAATTTACCAACACAAATCAGAGTACCTACATATTCTTTAGGCATGCGCATCTGCACCTGCATAAAAAATGTGTGTTGTAGTTGTCTGGGTAGATATATCCAGACAACTAATCAAGATGCAACAGTGATGTAAATTATAATAACATAGAAGTTTTGGTACTTGAAATGTTACTAGGTTATGCTTACTGTGAAGGTTCAATATTCTCGCCTTCAGGTTCTTTAGGTTTCTCATTGTCTATTTTACTCCAACCACAACACCAAATGGAATCCTCATGAGCATTTTCTCTTTTCAATTGCATATAATACTGAAAATAACAGAAATAGTATCATTATGCCGATCAAAAATAAACTGCATTTCTTACTGAACAGCAATACGTACCAATGTTGTTATCGACATAATTTAGCTCTTTTGTTGTATAGGTCTCAAATTGCTCTCAGGTATCAAATTGACTGCTTTATTTTTACCGTTTCACACAATAATTAGACAATAAACACAGGTAGACTGAGGTAGACTCGCTCGATCGACAAGACAAGACAGTTTGACATGACACTATGACAGTGACATCACTGACATCACTGACATGCAATGACATTACGGCCGCATTCCGTATTAGAACATAACATTGACTTATAAAACATATGGACTCGAAATGTTTGACTATAGAAAAAACAGTTATACAAATACGAGGCATATCGACGCCAAAATCAAAAAAATACTGCCATCTCTTTTTAACTTCAATAATTTTGCCTAAGTGAAAAAGGATAATAGTGTTTTTGACAGTTACTATAATGGCAACCCTACATTTTCTAGTCATTGAAATACCTATATTGCGGCCGGTTCGCCATTTTATCCTCTCGGTGTTTGGTACCAAAGTTGGGTACGTCAACTGTCAGATGAACTTAAGTTGTGGTTAAAATTTGTGAATTTTGGAGTTATTTGCTGTGTTATTGCGTTTAAACTCGGCCCTATGGTGGAAATCATTAATAGCAAGATGCCCAATTGCAATATAATCGGATGTGGCATCAAAAGAAGCGGACATCACCCGAAAATAACATTGCACCAGTACGTTCATAAATTTCAGCTGAAATATCTTTAGATTTAGACGATAAACAAAAGATTCTGTATTCGTTAAGAGCTTCAACAGTAAAGTATTCATAATTTCCCTTTTTCAACAGTTTTACTTTTCTTGTTATTGAAGGGATAGAGTAGTGCATTTAGACATTTTATTTATCGATAATGCTATTTTATGGTTTTATTATTGGTTTTATGTTTTACTTTCAAGGTTGCCTGCTAATAAACGAAAAAAGAAAAAACAATTGGTGTGGAAAATTTAAAGATGTTAACATAAACTGTTCATATTTTTGTTCTTTTCACCTTGAAGAATCATGTTTCAACCGGATACTCAATAAAGTAACATTATGTGACGATGATTTACCCTCACGAACCTTATTGGTAAGTAACATGTTATAAATTTGTCCAAAATGATTCTCTAGTGGCTGGTGTTGAAAATGATGGTGATGTCCTCATTTGCAATATTTGTTTAATGGAAACAAAGAGTGATGTAAAGAATGTGTTTGAGTGTGATCTTAAGACATAAGATCAATTAAAAATTCTAAAATCAAGAAACAATACAAATACTAATCATTTTTTTTTGCTTGTTTACAGCCTGAGGTTTGAACAAATATGTCTGGCATTTTAAATGAGAATGATCAAAATCAGACAAACTCACAATGTAAAAGAGATAGACATGAATTTGAGATAAAAATATTATGGGAAGAAATCTACTAAAAGAATATCACATAGAAATTACCTGAACAAAATTGTATTGTTCAGAACTGAATGAGATTGACTTATTTAATATAACTTTATTATAATTAGTGTTGACTTTTAATTAAATCCTACAATAATTTGCGTGTTAGAAACTTAGCATCAAAAATATTAATTATGGTGGCTCCGCCAATTTTCAAAATGTCCTTTTAGAGGTATGAGGAACAGGGTGTAAAATTCATTCATCCTCTATAGAAAAGGGAGGACCCTCCGACCAGACGGGTGTCGTGTCTGCCAGGCAACTGCCCGATAGTTTTTTTGAAGTGAAAACTTCTTTAGGCGCGTTGAACACTTTTTGGGTGAGCAAAAATCATGGAAGTCCCGTCATCTTCCCCGGACGTTTTCCAAGAGCTATATGTATACTGTGTATAAATGTGTACTTTTTGGGTGAACAAAAAGCGTGAAACTCGCGTCATCGTCATCGCACGCTTCCCATGAGCTATATGTATACTGTGTATATATGTTCATAGATATATCGGCAACGAGATGAACTTGTTGCGTATAGTATGAAATGGAATGAAATCAGTTACAGAATACTAGGTCGATAAAAGCAGTAAGTATATATCAGGTTTCAACCTATCACAATGGGAAACATCAAAATAAGTTCTACGGTTTAGCAACGAAAGAATGACGAAGCAATTAAATTAAACAAACAAATGAAAGGCATATGTTAGAAAACTTGGAGTAGGTTTTTTTACCCGTAAATATTGTACTGTGACATTATGAAAACATTATCACAATCTTTTATCGATATTATAACATAGAAATATCGATAAGGGCTGCCCCAGTAGACGCCATTTTATCCTCTCAGTAAAGTGTAGGTATGGCACGTTTTTCTTGTAGGTATGCCAAGTCCATATGTTTTCTAAGTCAATGGAACATAATCGCTCACAGCGCTGACATCGATATTTGGCGTTCCGAGTAAGATATCACGATAATGACAGCTGAGGGCTGTCAACAATTCGGAACGCTCGTAAACGCACTCACAGTACTCGCTCAACGTCAAAAGTTGCATATCATATTTCTTTGTGTTTATACCACAAATTTCTTCTTCTTCTTTGTTTAGGTAGCGAACGGTAGCCAGAAGCACAACTTCGAAAATGCCACGTTAGTTATACGTAGTATCCCTATGTAGTCTGTGCGTTAGTTTAAAGATATGATGCGAGTCAAAACAAAACAGCACAACTGTCATTTTTGACAGCGCCCACGGTGATATTTGCATTGACATAAATAACATATGGACTTGGCATACCTACAAAAAAAACGTGCCATATCTACACTTTTCTGAGAGGATAAAATGGCGTCTACTAGGGCAGCTCTTATCGATATTTCTATGTTATAATATCGATAAAAGATTGTGAGAATGTTTTCATAATGTCACAGTACAATATTTACGGGTAAAAATACCTACTCCAAGTTTTCTGACATATGCCTTTCATTTGTTTGTTTTTAATTTAATTGCTTCGTCATTCTTTCACGGCTAAACCGTAGAACTTATTTTGAAGTTTCCCATTGTAATAGGTTGAAACCTGGAGGACAGATATATACTTACTGCTTTTATCGACCTAGTATTCTGTAACTGATTTCACTCCATTTTATACTATAAGCAACAAGTTCATCTCGTTGCCGATATATCTATGTGGGAAGCGTGCGATGACGATGACGCGAGTTTCAAGCTTTTTGTTCACCCAAAAAGTACACATATATACACAGTATACATACAGCTCTTGGAAAACGTCCGGTGAAGATGACGGGAATTCCATGATTTTTGCTCACCCAAAAAGTGCTCAACGCGCCTAAAGTTTTCACTTCAAAAAAACTATCGGGCTGTTGCCCGGCAGACACGACACCCGTCTGGTCGGAGGGTCCTCCCTTTTCTATAGTGGATGAATGAATTTTACACCCTGTTCCTCATACCTCTAAAAGGTGGCTCCGCCAATGGCCCGCAGATGGTAATTTTTAAATGAAATATTATAATTTATATTATTATTATTTTATCATTTTATCTTTGTGTATCTCATTTTGATCAACATACAAATTTGAATTTCACGGATAACCAGTGAAAAAGAAATAAAGAAATTTTGAAAATTGGCGGAGCCACCATAATTAATATTTTTGATGCTAAGTTTCTAACACGCAAATGATTGTGGGTTTTAATTAAAAGTCAACACTAATTATAATAAAGTTATATTAAATAAATCAATCTCATTCAGTTCTGAACAATACAATTTTGTTCCGGTAATTTCTATGTGATATTCTTTCAGTAGATTTCTTCCCATAATATTTGTATCTCAAATTCATCTATATCTCTTTTACATTGTGAGTTTGTCTGATTTTGATCATTCTCATTTAAAATGCCAGACATATTTGTTCAAATCGCAGGCTGCAAACAAGCAAAAAAAAAAAAAATATTTTTATTGTTTCTTGATTTTATTAATACAATTTTAAATTGATCTTAAGTCTTAAGACCACACTCAAACACATTCTTTACATCACTCTTTGTTTCCATTAAACAAATATTGCAAATACGGACATCACCAGTTTCAACACCAGCCACTAGTAGAGAATCATGTTGGACAAATTTATAACATGTTATTTACCAATAAGGTTCGTGAAGGTAAAGCATCGTCACATAATGTTACTTTATTGAGTATCCGGTTGAAATATGATTCTTCAAAGTGAAAAGAAAAAAAATATGAACAGTTTATGTTAACATCTTTAAATTTTCCACACCAATTGTTTTTTTCTTCTTTCGTTTATTAGCAGGCAGCCTTGAAAGTAAAACATAAAACCAATTAAAAAAAACATAAAATAGCATTAACGATAAATAAAATGTCTAAATGCACTACTCTATCCCTTCAATAACAAGAAAATGATTTCGTGAAGTAAAACTGTTGAAAATAATGGCAAAAGGGAAATTATGAATGCTTTACTGTTGAAGCTCTTAACGAATGCAGAATCTTTTGTTTATCGTCTAAATCTAAAGATATTTCAGCTGAAATTTGTGTACGTATTGGTGCAATGTTATTTTCGGGTGATGTCCGCTTCTTTTGATGCCACATCCGATTATATTGCAATTGGGCATCTTGCTATTGATGATTTCCACCATAGGGCCGAGTTTAAACGCATTATCACAGCAAATAACTTCAAAATTCACAAATTTTAACCACAACTCAAGATCATTTGACAGTTGACGTACCCAACTTTGGTACCAAACACCGAGAGGATAAAATGGCGAACCGGCCGCAAGTAGGTATTTCAATGTCTAGAAAATGTAGGGTTGCCATTATAGGAACTGTCAAAAACACTATTATCCTTTTTCACTTAGGCAAAATTATTGAAGTTAAAAAGAGATAGCAGTATTTTTTAAATTTTGGCGTCGATATGCGTCGTATTTGTATAACTGTTTTTTCTATAGTCAAACTTTTCAAGTCCATGTTATATAGGTCAATGGATATTTGTAAAAGGCATGGTCGGCGTTATCGCAAGATGGCGCACGTCATGACTAGGGATGGGTCTAAAAATAATAAGCTGCTAAATTAACACTGCTAAATTTTTTTAGTGTCAGCACCTGCTAAATAAGTTCTGGGATAGCTGTTAAATATAGCAGTCAGTGTCACAACTCACAACAAAGCAATAATGGTCCTGCAGATTCAGTCACAGTTAGATTGATAAGTTTGAGCAAGTTGATTTAATTAACTGCTAAGTGCTAACTGTTAAATCGAATTAACACTAATAAAAAAAAATTGTGTCAACACCTGTTAAATAAGTTCCGAGATAGATGTTAAATAAACGGAAACAAAAAATATATTAAATTTGAACAAAAGTAATATTACCAATTGGTATGTAGCTATTAGAAAAAAAAACAAGATCTAAGAAAGAAATACAAAAGATACAAGAAAAAAAAAACAAAACAAAAAAAATATGATTATTATAAAAAAATTACACATAAAAAAAAGAAATCGTTGTAAATAAATTGATTCTCATTATAAATACGCCAACAGAAAAAGTTGACAGTCCTAAGCCTGTGAAAAGTATGAAGGAAATGAGAATTAATTACGTTAACAATACGTCTGTGATTAAATTTAACAGTTGCTAAAAATAACTGCTAATTTTAACTGTTAAATATTGTTAGCATTATCATTTAGCAGTGTTATTATTTTTTAACGTTTAAGCCCATCTCTAGTCATGACGTCATCTATGACGATTCAAGACGCAACGTTATCGCGTCCACGTTAATACGGTCAAATCGATTACATCGTAACTCGGAATGCAGGGTACATTTGGCAGCCAGAACGCTGCGCTTTGAATGGATGGGACACAGCTTTTTGTAATCCCGGGAATTTGAACTATAGTTATCGGAGTACTACTTAGTCTGTGGTTATCGGTATTTTAGGAAAGGAATGCCAATGCGAGAATTTCAGTTACGAATTTAAAGATTTGGTGTTAGCATATTCTTCGTTCAATATGTAGTATTCACAGACTACTTAGAGATACTGTATTCCTATGTAGTCTATGGTTAAATAAAAAATGGCGTCACGTTGAACGACACAGTTTCCTCCTGGCGTTGTTGATTATTTTTTAGTGAATTTTTGCTTTCAATATCTCTATGAAGTATTAAGTGGATGATTTGTTAATTTGCTACCATAGCATCATTAGTTATTAAAACATTAGTTGGCACTCTAAATTTTGTTGATTTGCAATGGCTGTTTCAAAATCAACAAACACGTACAATCGTCAAAATTGGGAAGATTCTGTAAGAGCAGTTTTACATAAATAATATTAATAAAAATTGTTGTTCATCTTTTTTAACATTTGGTTCCTTTTCTTCTTCAGGACTTTCCAATTCTGTGTCAAACATGCCTTGGCGATAACCCCTACATTCGAATGGTATGTACGATATCTTTGCCATTTTATTATGTGTGACGACATACTATGATACTACTGATTCTGGCCCCAGTTGCTAATAAAGATCTCTTCATTCTCTTCTTAAATTTCAGACGAAAGAGAAATATGGCAAAGAGTGCAAAATTTGTGCAAGGCCCTTTACCGTCTTCCGTTGGTGTCCTGGCGCCAGAATGCGTTTCAAGAAGACAGAAATATGTCAGACATGCTCTAAACTGAAGAACGTATGTCAAACGTGCCTTTTGGATCTCGAATATGGGTTGCCAATCCAAGTTAGAGATGCTGCGCTCAAAATACAAGATGATCTACCTCGTAATGAAGTTAATAAAGAATATTATATCCAGAATTTAGATAGCCAAATGTCCAAGTTTGATGCAACACAACCTAGTAACTCAGCTTTAAAATCTAAAGGTGCTTCTGACTTGTTGTTACGTTTGGCAAGAACGGCTCCTTACTATAAACGTAATAGACCCCATGTGTGCTCATTCTGGGTGAAAGGGGAATGTAGACGTGGTGAAGAATGTCCTTATCGCCACGAGAAGCCAACTGACCCTGATGATCCACTTGCTGACCAAAATATCAAGGATAGGTAAGAGTAATTGCTTTGTTTTTCTGTTTAGAAGCAGTCAATTTTATGAATTCTCCTTGTGTGGAACCAAAAACACAAGATTAGTCATTAACTGTGCAATAAATAAATATGAGATATTGTGAAAATGACCATGTGCTAAATATCACTATCGATTTTTCCCACCCGTACGCAAAATACGCGCTTTGACGTGGAGTTGCGGAAACCAGCCCGTATTACCTATAATCGTTATTTTTTGTTAATTCCTAGATATTATGGTGTGAATGACCCAGTAGCTGAGAAGTTGATGCGTCGTGCGGCTGCTATGCCGGCCCTGCCTCCACCTGAGGACAAAACTGTTACGACATTGTACATTGGCAATCTACCTGACAACATTACTGAAGATGAACTAAGAGGTCATTTCTACCAGTATGGTGAAATAAGGTGGGTTTTACTTCAACAAATAGATGTTTTTTTTTTTTGTGTAGTTCCAGCTATCTACACTTAGTTGGCCTAAGTATTATATTATTGAATTTTTCTTTCCGTGGGTTCTTTATTTTTCTTTCATAATCTACCATGCAAGTCCAGTGAGCGTTGGTTATTCAGTTTGGTTGGTTTCGGTTGGTTATTGTCTGGTTGTACTTATTTTTTTTTTTTTCTTATTTCAGATCTTTGACTCTAGTGCCTAGAGCACAATGTGCCTTTGTACAGTATACAACGAGGAGTGCTTCTGAACATGCTGCTGAAAAGACTTTCAACAGACTGGTGATAGGTGGCAAGAGACTAACTATCAAGTGGGGCAAGTCTCAAGGTTGGTATTGTTACTAATTCAAGCATTGTTTAAAATTTAGTCTTAAAACAAATTAATAAAATATTATTTTGAGTTCGAAAAGTATCTGGTGAAAGTGTAAACAAACCTTTGTTCAGGATAAGGGTGCGTATCTACCAGAGATTAGCAAGGATTGTATGTAAAACTAACCAATAACAATGCTAACTATGACAGTGAAGCGTTGTTATTTGTTACGCATCCTCGCTCAACTCTGGTGGAAAGGCAGCCTAAATCGATCATTTGCAAATACGCAGTGTTAAATTAGTAACACATTCATCTGTATTTCGAGGATTTAACTTTCTATCTCACCATATTATTTAAACAATATTTTTTGCAAAACAATGAATGTATTTAATCATAGTCTTATACCCAAAATATTTACATTTATTTCAAATGTTTTACCAGGTCGCCAGGGTGCTAACGAGAAGAACGAAACAACACCTGTGTTGGAACCAGTACCTGGCCTTCCAGGAACATTGCCTCCTCCACCTGCTTACTTGCACCCGTTCCCACCACAGGTATGGAATTTTTAATGTCTTACTGTTCAAAACTTTTCAAAGGTAGGTGCTATACACTTGGTTGGGTCGTCATTATTCGGCACAGCTGGACGACAAAATCTATAAAACTAGCCCTGTTTGCCAGACAAGCTGAGTAGTCTGATTAACCTGGTATGAGCATATATCATGTGAAGAAATGAAGAACATGTGACAAGAAAAGAAGTGAAACCAGATGACAGTTCATAGAGATAAATTATAATATGACATTTTACATTACCAAAAGCATTGGGATACACAGTATAATTGGCTTGTTTTTGTTTCCAGATGCCGCCGCCACCGAACCGGCCAAACGACTTCTTCAACCTGCACCACTACGGCGGCGGCGGCTGGCCGGCGTGGGGCAGCGGCGTGCCGGGCGTGCCGGGCGTGCCGGGCGTGCCGGGCGTGCCCGGCGTGCCCGGCGTGCCCCCGCCGCCCGCGCCGCTCGCGCTGCACTACCCGAGCCAGGACCCCGCGCGGCTGGGCGCACACGCACACGCCAATCAACCTCAAACCTAGTATCTGCCTAGCTAACAGCACGCCTCGTCCGTCACCAGCCCGCTCACCCCGCTCTGTGAGTGGGAGGGTATTCACAGTAGAGTGATAAGTTGAATAGTCATGACTCGCGGTATCCAACGATTGATAACTGCGGACGATTTGCGTTGATCTTTTAAATGCGTTCGCAAGCGCATTACTTACCTGACACCATGCGACACTGTAAAATATGTGGTTGTGCGAGGTAAAGTTAGTACTGCACCGCTCCTAAAGTAGGATAGTGTGAGAGTTGCGTGCATTTAATTATAGGCATAGATAATTATTAAGGGGTAGGTAATCAGTTGAAGCTAGATTAGGATAAATTGTGAAATTTTCTTATTAAAATGAGTTATGTATAAAACAGTTTTTCCTTTGACTTTATTGTGTAACAGAGTTCAACAAAATATTGTAAAGTCAATTGATTCGCACATAAATAAAAGAATAATGTCTGAAACTATATTTATTATTAATCATAAGTTTATAACATGACTTAATCGTTACAAAACAGTTTAAACATTTAGATAAATCTACACGCCTTCGCTTACCATTTATCTGGGGTAAGGACGGTCTGGTAAATAATTTACATTATGCTAGGCCCAGATTATACATAACATACCTACGTATTGTTTGCGCCCCGATAATGGGCGCGTCACGTATTAGTTTAGATACAATTTCGTAAGCGGTCTATGTATTTGTTTAGTCATTTTCCAAAGCTGTTTAGTCCATTGACTAGTTAATATGCTTAAATGTTTATCAACTTACACTATTTTATTTATACAACGATAAATACTAAAATCGAAGTCTTGTGCATCTAATAGATAGATAGTCTCAACACAGGGCAAGAGGGAGTCACACACGTGGAAATACTAACGATTAAGTAAATGGTCCAAATACATACATTTATTAGTGACGTTACATGAAATTTTTGAAAATTCATAAAATTTTAAACAGATATTCAAATTTTAATATACATTTAGCTTTCAAATTTGAACATTTAAAGGATATTTACACTTTTTGGAATGTTAATAAAATATAATAAATTCATAACTATTAAAAAGAAAATAAACAACATAGTTTATTTGCAGCCAAACAATAATTTGAGTGGTCACCCAATGTAGAGAATAGTAGGATTTATTAATATATCGACATTAAGATACATGCACGTTTTCTCTACGCAAAAATGAATAATTTGAAATGCAATTAATATAATAGTGAATCAAAACCTGTTTTTATAAAAATATAAACCGCTTCTTAAATATGTAATAAAATATTTAGCGCAATAATAAAACCCTGGTAAAATACTATTTATTTATATGACGACTCCACAATTTTTTTGTAGATACGTAGATCTTAAAGCGTTTGTAAGCTCATGTCGATTAAAAATAATCGAAATTACAGCTAGCAAAAGAACTAAGTCGTGGCGTAATAATTAGCTTAATTTCATAAATATCATAATCATTATTATAATAAAAATACTCAAATGCTGTTTAATAAGTACAGTGCGACAGAGAACAGAGATGAAGAATAGTATTACTACTGATTTTTGATAAGTTTTATGATTAAAAATGATGACAACAGTGAAAATCGGCTGTAAAGCAATAATGCCCTTACAAAAAAAAAAAAACTATTTATTGACTCTATTATGTGTTGCACTATACATTTTATTTTATTAATTGAAACGCCATAACTTGCATAAATAAATTCAATTAATTGTTAAAAAACATTTTATACACAGCCATATGACATTTTGGCCGTTACAACAACTACCTCACTTTAACCCCGGGGTGTACAACAGCATTAGGCAGCGCTTTGTTCAGTGTCCCGTTAAAGTGATCAAATATAGGGTATTATGATTAATGAATCAAGCTTACTACACAATCATATCATATTTATTTTGATATATGCAGTGCTATTCTGTAACCATCTCACCGTGAAAACTTAGGTGAATTGAGCTCGGAGTGAGCTGTCAGTCCCTAGCAGCAGGTGGAATGACAGCTCACTTCACGTTCACTTCAACAAGTTTTAACTGTGAGATTATTACAGAATAGACCGGCTGGTCTATGTTAATTAATTGATAATGCAAGTAGTCGTTAGATAAATGACGAGAACATTTTCTATTCCCCAAGCTATTGTTTAATTTGATCATACTCGAGGTATTATGAGGAATACATGTTATAAAAACGCGATCGACATAACAATAATTCGCGATAAAATGTCTGTCCGAGAAAAACATTAACATATCCATTTTAAAATATCAGAAAGCCTTTCAGTATCTTGATTGACGAAGTTATTGCGTACTTTTCCGATATGCACACTCAGAGCTACTCATTTATTCCATACGGTCACACCTGTAAACAAAATAATAAAATGTAAATAAACAGGAGTTTCATTCTGTATTTATCATTATTTATACTGCTGATTAAATAGTAGATATCTGTAATTATAGCTTATCAATATCATTGACTATCAATAACCCTCACTGGAACAATGAATTTTACAATGTTTTGAAAGGTTATCAGTTGATAAACCGATTCAGGTGATGAACTCACCACCTCAATGCATTTCCGTAATGATCAGTTTCTCTCCCTGATATTACCTTTTCCCGATGATGCGAAGTCTTCACGACTTCACGACTGGGACAGACAGTACTGTGGCACAATCTAGATGAGGTATATGCAATTGGTTGCGATAGGCGGACTGCATTGATAAGTTTCTCGTAACTTTTCGTGAACTACAGCAGATTTTTTTAATCACCATCCAAATTTTTCCTATGTATTAGTTAAAAAACAATTGATCAAATTTTTACAATATAATATTTTTCCGCTAACGTTGAATACTATGCTGAAAGCGAGAAAGGGGAGACGCGACGTGCAGATGCAGGGGATGTGCATCCACAAACGTAAACTTTTTTTAGACTACGCGACATTGTGATGCCAATATATTTGTTGTTATGATCTTAATATTTTAGTACTGAGTGATATTACTGATGATACAAAAAAACACGTTATTGTTTTCACCAAAGATTTTATTCATTTTGGATGGTGATTAAAAATTCTTCCTTTATATTGTTACTACATGTTCTTATTTACATGCTGAGGCCCTAGTGTGTTTCTTTTAACCATCTCGACTTTTTGCATCAACCGACTTCGGCTCTCCAATTGGGCCTGCACTGGTAAAGGCCGGCCGGATGCCATCCGGAGGGCCGAACGCGGTCGATGTGTAGTCGAAATAGTTAAAAGGGCTTATTCCACAAATCCCCCTTAGGGGGAAAAGTGGAATCTATAAAAAAAAGGGTAGAATCACCCCGGATAATCCCCCCTAGGGGGGAAAGGAACTCACACTAGGGCCTCTTTACGTTGTCTAATACCGGTAAGCTGGCGATCTGCGTGTTGACCGCGGCGGCGCCGGCGCTTCAGGCAGCGGTCTGAACGTGTTGGTTACGAAGGACCTCTGTCGTGAACTACATAGTGTGTTACTCACATGCTGTACGTCGTTTAATACCGGTTAGCGTTGGCGATCTGTGCGTTGACCGCGGCGGCGGCGGCGCTCGAGGCAGCGGTCTGGACGTGCTGGTTACGAAGGATCTCCGTCGTGAACTCAGCCTGCGCCTTCGCCATAGACGCGCCCGTTGATCGGTAGATACGGTGGACCTATGGGAGTAGGGGCATATTAGTTATTGTTGATTGCGAAAAAAATATATGAGCAGGTGGTTCAAAACGTGGCTTCATATCTCTCACGCAAAGCAATTGTCGGTTTTAATACGTTTTTAATTATCACCAAGTTTCTGCAATATTCTGAACTTTAAACTGTTCTATTTCAGATAGCAATAAATGAGTAAGTCAATTTTCAATCTTCTGGCCTTTATGGAAGGATTAAATTAAATTTTGATATTTTTGCTGATGGGAGTACCCACCAGGCACATGTAGATAGATAAGCGCATATGCGTCGACTTCGCAGCTTAGTATTCATAAATTAGTATGGATCATGCTGATAAGCATGGGATTGTGCATTTAAATAAAAAAAATCATTCATTAAAATTAACACTGCAGCATTATTTAGTTACCCATTAAAAGATTTAATAAAAAATAAAACTATCACTATCATTAATTTATTATTGTCAAAACCACCGGTCAATTCCTTTAATTTATACTTTGACCTTTATATTATATTCTACTGTATTTATGAACATTCCAATGCATATATAAAATGCAAATAATATAAACATCAATAAATCGTATTGACGTTTTTTCTCTGCAAATGCTTTATATTTATTTTTTAACCCTTTAACAAACACGAGCCCCTGTGGATATTTAGGAAAAAACGAGGTTTGTTTCTAGGTAATTAGGGGCCGTTGATTTCATTTTTGATGGAAAAAAAACAAAAAAGGGGAGGGAAAGGGGGTTTTTTGGGTGGTAAAAATCTTACCATTATCCATTAGCGCCTTGTAAAATATTACGATTATGGTAAAATAGTTACCATTATCCAATACGATTTGAATAAATTCCTATACTAGTTGTTTTCCCTGGATTTGCTTGAGTAATTTAGGTAATACACTCATCGAAATAAGCAAATTTAAAATTATGCATCATTCACAACCCAAAAAATACATATTATTTTTTAAATTAGTAAATCCAATTTACAGTTAGGCAATGGTATATAATTTACCACTATTACCCATAACTTCGCACGATCAAAAAACATGCATACATTACTGGATTTTTCAACCTAATGGATGCAAAACTACAATAATATAACATAGTTTATGCATCTGAACGCAAAAAACAATTACCAGATTTTTTGTTGAACAAAACTAAAAAATAATTAGGGGCGTCACAACAATTTCAAATTTTTTTCACCAAATTTCCGACTGGCTCCCTTTGACATTGACGTTTATGTACGGGTAACGTTTATGAGTAAAATGTTGCCAGTAGTTGGATTTTAAAAAAGACAATGTTTTACTTACTATCAAATTCAAGTGTTGCCGGTGCACGAAAAATACTTTTTTAAACAAAAAACTCAAGTGGTAAGCATTATACCTTTATTTTAATAAGGGTAGCTGACTGACTCCCAAATATGACCGGATAACAGTCAGAATAAAATAGCGTATTTTTGCTTGACCGTCGTCCAAGCAGAGGCACGATGTGTTAAGGTTTGTACATTTTAGCTCATCCGTGAAGCGTTCAGTGTAAGTAGCGTGTAGCGTAAATTACATTACACTGTACTATTTTATTCAAAACTACCGCTATGTCCACGACTTCGTCCATGTTGACTTCCCCGTTCAAAATTTTAAAAGTTCAATCTATAGTTATTATAATATTTAATTATTTAAAAAAATGTTTGTTTAGTTTGTATGTACGGGGTAATTTTTTTGCATTTTATAGCCCAATTCTTGAGGAAGGTTATAGGCTATTTAAAACCATCCCACGACACTTATGAGCCGAGAAAAAAAAAGTGCAAGAACGCTAAGCGAAAACGAAGTAAAAGCGTGGACGGGTGATGTGATGCGACGCGGTGGGTCGGGATCAAGAAATTTCACGCGGGCAGAATCTGGACCGGCTTACAGACGCCAACAGGTCAACCTACCCGAAACTGTCAGATTTTCCCAATCAACTTTGAACCTTACACTTTAGTGATAAAGTTGAAAATCAATTAAAGAAATTTGACAGATTGTAGTAGGTTGATGTGCTGGCGTCTGTACCCTATTTATAGTCCCTTCAGTTGAATAAAGTCTCTTTCAAGAATTCAAGATAACTATAACGAAATATCAAAATTGGTTCAGAGGTAAACCGTCTGTCTAACTAACAGATAGACGAGTGACACTTTCGGATTTATAATGGTAGTGGACATGCCACGGCTCGCAAATTGGCCTTGACCACTCATTTTTATTAAACCAGTCGTTTATTATTATAATAATGTTCTCACCTTCGCCATTAACATGACATCAACGACAACACACATGATGAATCCAATGGTGACCATCAAAGTGATGATGCCGACTGCAATGTTCGTCTTGAACGCACCAATGCTGGTGATCAGCCCACTGCAATAACAAACATATTCATTTTTAACTGTTTAAAAGAAACCAATTAATTATTACCCTAATGGTGATAGACATTTATTTAGTCATTAACTGATTAGTATTAAAAGGTGCTAATAGATAAGAGTACACATACAGTACCATTGTACTTTGTGCATTCCTGTAATCACAGTAAAAGTGAACACGACTTTTTTTTACCCAAGAAATTTCGCACTGTCGGATAAATTTTTAATTAGTCGAGTTTTTTAATTCATATTCTTTAAGGCATCTCTAGGTCATGCATGAGCTATCCAAATATCAAAATATATTTGGCCTAGATCTTAAGGGGGAGGCAATATAGATTCGCTGTTGCAATGATAGTAGACAACTCACCAGGAACCTCCACCGCTGAATCCAATCGACTGCACGACAGTAATGATGATTTGGAATAAAAATATGAAGAAGAACACCATAAAGTTGAATGAAGAGTCGCTTCTAAACGCCTTGTAGATAGGCCGGTACCAACAGACGAAGCTGAATGGCGTCAGCAGTATGAAGTACAGAATGGATAGGCCGAAAGTCGTGAAACCGTAGCCGGCGAACATCAGCGACATCGCGCCGATTATGTTGAGGGACAGTACCAGGGCGTGGACTGGAAATAAAAAGATACACGTTGTAGTAAATTACTTAAATACTATACAGGATGTTTGGTATATGGGTGCAAAGCCTAAAGGGGGTAATATCTTAGACCATTTAGAACTTATTCAGCTAAACTTGTCTTAGACGAAGTCTGTTCAAAAATATTAATTTTCATACCTACTCAATTTGCTTTGTCTAAGAATAATTTGTAAGTCTCAGAACTTATTAAGCTAAGCTTGCTTGATAAGTTCTAAATGGTCTAAGACATCACCCCCTTCAGGCTTTGCACCCATCTACCAAACCCCCTGTATAATAATTTTGTCTGAAAATATTGATCTCTCAACAAGTTATTATATTTGTTACAAGTGTGTCAAAGTAATTTATAGGTATCAACACTAATTAAGGCAAGGATGTGAAATGAAATGACATAATCACGTGTACTTACACATCCACAAGTGATAAAGATGACGAACAATCCTTTGGAACTCCAGCGGTATATCAACATTGATGTCTTGGTAGAAACACGGCTGTATGGGGCAGAAGGCCGGCAGCGGAGGCCAGTTGTTCCGCCGCCCGGCCGAGCCAGCTCGCAACTCCGCTTCCCTTCGCGCTAATTCCTCTGCCTTACGTTCCAACTCCTCTTGTCTTCTCTGCAGATCATTCATACTCATATCGTTAGTATTACGCACAAGGCTCAAACGACAGTTCAAACTGATCTGAGTTTACATTTAATCTAAAGCGGAAAGTTACGCCTACATATGCAATTTAGAGTTTATAAAGATTGTGTGGGTGTTCCAATCGTGTTTTGTGTGAGCAGTAAATTGAGCAATTTAAAAATGTGCACAACTATGTCTATTTTTAAACGAGATAAGCGGATTATTGTTTTTGTTACTACAGTTTGAATAGAATTGGCTAGCCTAATCTACATGTTTATCAAAATTATGGATGCACCGTAATTTTGATAAACATGTAGGTAGATTATTTACATGTATAAAATCATACATACATTCAAGTCCAATTTGTCGTTTTCATAAAAAACCTGTTATGTTGTTATATTGTGATGTCTGCATCTACCTGCTATGTTATTAATTTGTTGCATATAAATAAGCCCTAATTCCATTACCGAGACAGTCTTTCTACATAAGCCCACGTACGCACGGACATAAAAGAATCGCGCCATTGGATTTTAAACTATCGGTGTTGAGCCGAGCGTTGAGAATCCAACAGAGTGCAACTCAGCGCGCCGAAAAAATACACTGTTGGATTTTTAACTCTTGGCGCTAAGTAGACCGTTGAAAATCCAGTGAGAAAAAAAGTCGCCGCGAGAGAAAATCTCCCGTGCGTAGGTACCTGGACTCAGTGACGCAAGAAGATCCAATAATTATGTAATTATGATACAGCTATCAAGGCGAGTGACTATTTAAGATGTACAAACTATGTAGGAACATTTTGTATTGTACACTTATTTTAGTACATATAAAGAAACAAATTAAGTATACAAAATGGTAATATTGACTCATACTGATAAAATGATTACAGATAATATTACTAAAAATGATTCATAAATGTTAACATAAATGTTTACCTTCAACTCCTTTTGTGCGTTTTGAAAAAAGCAAAGTGCGTATTAGTCGACATGCATTACACTTAATATACATGTGCAGGTGTTGTCTACACTATCGGCCGAATTCTTAAATACAAGTCAATTTTAAGTTGCTCTTAAGTCTTAGGCAAAGAACTCACGGAGCGATGTTCAACCGCGACCGCCGCGGCGGCGGATGCAGCGGGACGGGACCCGCAAACAATCGCGCAAGCCGCGGGCATACAAATTAAAGTCGTGAAATAAACTATCTTCATTTCCATGTACTACGTGTTCGTACGAGTGCTTGAAAATCGGTCCGTGAGTTCTTAGCTTTAGGCCGCGTCCTAACCATCAGCGAGCTTCGCGTTCATATGTCACTTTATGTTCCGCCAAAACCCGATCGCGTGGTCGCGGACGATCATTTTATTTATTTATTTAGGATCTCCAACAAAAGATGTACACAATATAAGACACATAATTAAAGGGCAAAATCAGGTATTCAGTAGGTGTACTCCTTCACTTATAGGAGGCCACAGCATGTACAGTAAAGTTAATAAAACCGGCCAAGTGCGAGTCGGACTCGCGCACGAAGGGCTCCGTACCATTATCTATAAAAACGGCAAAAAAAAAATCATTTCTGTTGTATGGGCCTTCAATATTTATTTTATTCTGTTTTTTGTATTTGTTGTTTAGCGGCAACAGAAATACATCATCTGTGAAAATTTCAACTGTCTAACTATCACGGTTCATGAGATACAGCCTGGTGACAGACGGACGGACAGCGAAGTCTTAGTAATAAGACTAAGACTAAAAACTAAGCTAACAAAGTCAAAACATTAATAATAGGTAAACGGCATTTTCGTTAGGACGCGGGGTTATGCTGTAACTAAACAGTGTTTCGTAGCAAGAGAAGGGCTGGTAAATAGCATGAGAAGGGCTGGTAAATAGCGTATTGTTTAAGAATATGAGAGTTCATGTTATTTTTCGAAGAAATGTGACATCTACCAATCCGCACTGGGCAAGCGTGGTCAATTATAGCCCACTCCCTCTCATTGAGAGGAGGCCATGTCCCTGCAGTGGGAACGTTATAGGCTGATGATGATGATGTTATATTATTGGAGATTTTATTGAAAAGTCTTGTGATAATTGTTTTTTTATCAACGAAGTAATGCATTGAATTAACAGTAATATTTATTGATCTTATATTTTTATCGATTTTACTATACTCCATTTGAAATACGATGACATTTAACTAAACCTTTTTTACAGTCCGTTCAACCAATTTTGACTTCTATTGCGTTGGTGGGATGACAAATGGCAGCTTTAGTAAACAGTTGGTATTGTAACCAGTTTTTTTGCCATCCTTATGCCTACGGTATAGTAGTCGGAATTGGTTGAATGGACTGTAAAAAAGGTTTGTTTAAATGTAATCTTATTTCAATTGGAGTATAATAATAATTTATAATCAGAATTATAAATTCTTGAGAGAGTAAAAACTTAATTCAAGCCTGAAATGATTACTGGTAAAGATAGATACTGAAGGAGGAACTGTCTGACTGACAAGGAAATATTATACCAATATTTTCTTAGTTATGTACATTATTATTTTATTACTATGTGATGCAGTGGCACAGTGATATTGTTAAGTAATTATAAACATACATATTCATAAAATAATAATATAGCAGCTTATAAAAAATATTTAAGTGGCAGTAAATATTAGCCAATTTTATATTTTTTTATTAATTATTAGATTTATTGATGATGTATGTGTTATGTGATCTCGAACTATTTTTGGTTGGTTTTAAACATTTAATTATTCAACCTACTTCATCCTTATCCTTATCTTTGAGCTTTTATCCTTATCCTTGGTTCCCTAAAATCTTACAGACAGAAAGTTTTCAACTATAATACTAATAATATCTTGGATTAAAATATAAATTATTATTTCCTTTATTTCATTATTATACATATAAATTATATTTTAAAATATTGAATTTGAATATTGAAATTATTATTATTATAAGCTGTAATATTTTGTTTTGAACATGCTTGTTCCTTCACTGCTTTTTCCCTGCAGTAGGACAATTAACTGGTGAAATTGGTCATTGTAATTTTGTTACTTTTAATTGCAATACAATAGTAAGTACAAAATTATGAAAACATAGTTTACCCTGTTCATAATAAAATTCCTAAATTAAGTTAATTTGGAACTAGTTGGAATTTTTATTATGAGAACATAGTTACAGTCAACATCGTTTATAACAACTTCGCTTAAAACAACATTCTGGTTATAACAACGAAATTTTGAGGTCCCATAATTACTGTTTATTTAACATAGCTAATGACTATCGGCTATAACAACTGTAAACCGACGGTCCCTTCGAAGTCGTTATAAACAGTTTTGACTGTATTTGAAAACTTTAATTATTACTGATAATAATTATGATAAGAAAGAACATTTCGGCAAGTATACATTGTTTATTACAATGTGGTTTTAGATATGTACCTGAAAGTCAGCCGTGGTGAAGTTAGGAGGTGGTTGGGCCTGCGCCTGGGGTTGGGCAGGCCGCGTGTACTGCCCGCTCACTGGGGGGGACACAGCCTGCATGATTGCTGGCTGGGATGGCTGCTGGGGAGTAGGCTGTGCCTATAAACAAATGTTTATTAATTTCTATTGTTTCCAGTTCTTTAATATGAGAATGTAGTGTTATTTGATATTAAATATGTTTATAAACAAGTCGTCTTAATTTGAAATAGTCTGTTGTGGCTAGAACTCAAAAAAAAGCATAGCAATACACTGGAAAGATAAAAGCAAAGACGAAAGAAAAGCCATTAATTAAAGCAAGTTCGTTACGCTACACCGATATCTATCAAAGATACCGTTGGTCGTATCGACACCTACAAAAATCCCACTAATGACTAATATGAACATGTTACCGTAGCTTGATTTGCATTTTGTTGCCCATCGAAGGGATTGTAGTCGTCGAGCCCTCGTGTAGCATTATTAGTACTTCTGGCAACTTGCTGGACTGCAGGATCCTGGAACAAATCCACATTAAATCATCGAAAGGATAAAAACAATATATTTTTCGTATCAGCTAAGGGCTACATACTGCGAATGGGTTGTCTATGGTTGGATCACTGAACGGATTATCCTCGAATTTGGACATTGTAGTAAACTTATTCACGCCACCTTAGAATTTGTTAAGTACTGTAAACACAAAGGAAAGTTTTTCACACTCCTAATTATATATTTTTAGCACAAAAATAGAGATAACAGTCAACCGAATTGACAGATTGCTGATGACGACGAAAATGACAGCTGATATGGCAGGGTTGCCAAACAGCTGCCTGTGTCGACAACATTGGATTGTGATAGGGATAACAGTAAGAAAAATCGATCTCATATTCTCCAATAATTATGAGAATCGAATACGAATACGAATATTATTCTTGGTTATTGTGTTTTTGTACCGAATTGAGTACAGCAAAAAATGTTTTCAATGTAAAGAAGTATATTTTCATCAATAACAGCGATTAGATTTACAAGAACCCTTATTATCGAACATCATTATTTTTGTATACTGAGATCAGGCTGAGATGTTCTTATTTGGTTGAGTTATTGATGGCTACGATGTTTAATTCTCATACTCTAGTTTCTTTTTAGTCCAGTCGTAAATTAACACTTTCTAAACACAAACTTTTTGCATAACCTTCTAAAGAAAAATATTTTTTGCATATATTTTTTGTCTGAATGTTGGTAACTTCGCATTTGTAGAAGGCGAAAGTGGTTTTGCAGTTGGCAACTGCAAAACAAGTGTCAGTTTATTGGATGATTCTGTCAAAGTAGGAGCTGTTTACGTTTTGTATCGGTTATTTTGCGATCGTTTTGCACAACTTTTGTTATATCTTATTGTTTTTATGATAACGCTTTATCCCTACGTGTATATGGTGAAATATAAATGTGATATTTCTTTGCATTTTATGAACAATGTCAGATGTCAAGAGGTGAATAGTCTGTGTTTTGTGTTCTAACGTGTGAGTGACAGTTTTTATATTGTTTGGGATTTGGAGCGATAAACATATCGGTGAGTATTTCCTCTTTTATTCATGTGCAAGGTACTCGTAAACAGAGAAATGTTTCAGGTGTTACGTGTACAGTGATGTCGGACCGTAGGCTGGTTTGAGTGATTGACCGGGTTCTGGTAGTGTTAGGCTTGCTTGCGTAATGTTGCAGTAGGTGTAATGTGGCTTGCTGGTGGTACATTTGGGAAGCAGTTAGATTGGCGAGGTGCGCATGGAGGCGCGTGCGCCAGCTGGAGGAGGCGAGCAGCGCGCGCGCAGCCGTACGCAGCGAAAGTTGTTTGCTCTTGGTATCAAGGAAGTAACGCCAAAGTAACAGAATACCGGTCTTACAACACCATACATAATATTAATTATTTTCTTTTATTCATAAGAACCACAGACATGTGGATTTTGATTGCCTATTAGCTATTTATACAAACATTTTTTTTAAATTCTATCTTGTTTTCTTCTGACATTAATATTTATTTAATGTTATAGTTACCCACAAACTACTTTATTATTTCCTGGTGACGGTAGTAGTACAAATAAAATAATAATGCATTAACTAAGCAGTAAAACATAATAATATAAATTATTTCATTCTCCTTAATGAGGATAGAATAGCTATGCTTGCTACTGATAATAATGTCAGAGGCCAATACAGTACATCTAATTATCATTGTTTTATTTGACCCTGGTTTTCTTAGAATATTAAGTGTTAGTTAATTATACAATTTAGAAATTAAATTCACTGACTAATTCTTGGTGTGTTAATAAATTAAACCAATGCCATTGCACTCATAATTTGAAAACAAAACATTTAAAAATCTTTTTTGTTGATACAAGGCCTGTAGAAAAACAAAGTAAGAATATACTTACATGTGCTCAAAATTGTTATGATCTGAAGAAATATTCTCTTAAACTCAAACTCAAAGCATTTATTTCTATTAAACTTACTTTTCAATTATATTCACTTTTGAATTGTCAAAGAGTCAGTTAGTCAGAAAGTTGAAGCCCATTCCAAAACGTAGATCTCTATGGAGAAGAACGGGCAAGAAACTCCAAGGACACTCTTTTAAATATAGAAATTACAAACTCCTGGGTACATTACTCTTGTTGATTCTATATATGTGAGAACAATGTAAAAAAAAAATATAAATCATAAACGATTAAAAATAAGCCTTGGCAGATAAGAGATGACCAGTCTCAACTGACGGCGCCCGTTCACGAACATGACGCGTGGATCAGCACCATCCAGCTCAACCATTTTGTAGGGAACCGAATGATCCAACACACTCGCAAAAAACATAAACATAAATATATTCATTTTAAATCTTTAGTAAGCAAGAACACATTCTTATAAATACCATGTGGTTTTGTTGAGGAATGGCTTCTGACTTACTTAATTTATTGCTCAATAAACTAAATGAAGGTCTATGAATAAGACATACCAAGTACTCATATTTTGTTTAATTTTTTGTATTTTTTTTTAAATGACATTTTGTTTTTTATTTAAATACAATTATTAAATAAAACAAAATATGAGCACTTTTTTTTTTTTATGGCCTAACGTATGGTATGGTATGGTCTAAGTAATCTTAGCAGTCATTATCATACTTGTCATGTATGAAGTTCAAAAAGAAACAAACCAATTAATCATTCGATATCTAATATAAAGTTATCAATCATTAACACTAATGAGAGAAATAAATTCAATGGATGCTGTGAACTTCACATCAATGAAACAATGTGTGTTCAATGCTAGCATACTATCTGCAACTATTCAACACTTCACATGGTAATCAAAACACAGGCATGTGTGGAAAAACAAAACATGTAGTGCACCATCCTAGTTAATCTCTGTGACACTCGATTTTGACCTTTACTGCTCAGAGATAAGACTTGTAAAATGGTTTTAAATAAATGGACATTTAATAGTCTCTGCACTGAGTATAAAATCTCTAGAAGCAAACTGGAAGCTTGAATTGTGCCCTGATGACTTGGTTTGATTCTCATAACATACTTACTGACTTTAATTGTATTCTGATTATTAAAAAAAAATGTCATGCAATACTGATGTTATTTTATGCTGTAAATTACTCCATTGTATAGGTTCTTAATTACTATTGGTGATTATTTTAATAGATTCAGGTGTGACAAGGTGTTCAAACTTTAACACAGCGTATTTCGTTCGTCGCCTATTTTTCCCAGAGCATAAACAGCATTGTCGAATGTCCGAATTCCACAAACACTTCGACATGACGACATATTTGACTATTATTTGTTATTTTAATATTGCACAGGAGATTATTGTTTTTTCATGTAAATCGAAAGGTAGACTTCCTAGTCTACCTTTCGTTATTAAAATGGCAGGTCAGAAATGTTAGCCCTAGAATCCTGTCTAGGACTAACATTTCTGACCTGTGGAACGTATCGAAGCTTAGGAAAATTTGGCATTTTCAAACTATTTTCGAAATGACTAGACAGACTACTGACCTGACCTTTCATTGTACGACCGCTTTAAAATTGATGTTTGACCTTGGAGAACAATTTTGCAGCCAGATATGAGTAGGGTTGCCAACCCTACTATACCTAATATAGCATCCTACTATAATAGAGATCTAAATACTATATTTCTAAATTGTCGAGTCAGACAGAATAGGGAGAAAAAAAAGTACAAGATAACGCGAAATTAGTAGGCGAAACTACCTACTATATTTTTATTTCAATACAAAATGGCTATATTATCGCAATAGGACCAGTATTAATCTCATAAAAACTGATTTAATGGTAGGTAGGATTCTGTAACCTTAATTTAGAGTGTAAAAATAGTTGAGACATTCATAAAAACCTGGTAAAGGTTCTAGCAAAAAATATGCATTTACAGAATATAAATGTTTTTGAAACATAGCTACTAGGTAAGTAGGTCCTATATTATATTTTTTATTTTTTCGTCATTACTATATTTTTACAGGCAATGGCATAAAAATACTATATTTTATATAAACAAAGTTGGCAACCCTAGTTATGGGTGCCCAATAATGAACAAGTAAAATTTCGCAAAACATTTCTTTGTGTATAATTCGGAGATTGTTTCATTATTGGCTCACGTTACGTAGGTACCTACCTACCTACAAAGGAAAAAACATATTTCTTGATAATTTACTTTCGTAGTGAAACCCCACGAGTAAATGTTTTCGTAACAGGTTTATCTGTGGAGTTTTATCAGTGAGGCCGCGATGTACGGTCATTCAACATGTTGTGCCTACATGCACGACTTTTTGTCAGTGTCGGGTTTTTTGTTTTCTTGATTCGGCATTGCGTAAAATGACTAGTGATTAATTAGACGTACCTCCACTACCTATGTTTTATTAGCAACAACGTAGCCAAGGTGCGGAGAAACATACTTATGCCTGTTTTCACCGACAACTATGTGACACCTAAATGAATCCCTAAATAAAAGTGCACAGTTGGATTTTCAAATCTTAGCGCTAAGTCTAGCGTTGAAAATCCAACAGTGTACTTTTATTTAGGGATTCATTTAAGTGTCACTTAGTGAAAACGGGCATTAGTGCTCCACTAACGTATTGTTTGAGAAATGTAACTACATACCGAGTTTCTTGTTAAGGATACAAAGACGCGTTATCTTGTGCTTCTTTTTCTCCCTATTCTGTCCGACTCGACAAGTTAGTTTGTCATCACTCTCGTGTCCTTAACAAATGAACAACTAAGTTACATGATTATTTTTTTCTTTGACAAATAAAAAACAAAGCACCTATCTACTTTCAGCTGAAAATCCTTAGTTGTATGAATGATAAAAAAATATAGACAAAGAACGCAAGTGGGTGGTGCGGACTGGTGCGTAGGTTCATTCATTACCATTAGGTACGTTCAATAAAAAATATAAAAGTCTTAGACACTTAAGTAAACTAGTTATTTCGGGAGACCCCTTTACAGTCTCCCTAGAGATGTGCCCTAACAGGCGTTGCACAGAGGGATTGCTCTTTTGAGAGATAACGGTGCCCCTTCCATGTGCAGATGGTGACCACCGGGGTGGTTTTAGTTAGGTAAGAATCCCACACTCCCCGGTCTTATCCCCAAAGGCCGGGCGCCTTTTGAAGGTTTCCCCCGAGAACAAAAAAAAAAAAGAAAAAAAAGGTATTTCTGTCACTGCGACATCCCACTCGTTGGAAGAGGTCAGTTTTACGGTCCGCTGGGGCGTAATTAATCGACGCGAAAATGCGTAATGTGGGCCGCATTACGTAAAAGAAGCTCGAACTTTCTGGGCGGGTGCACTTGTATAGCCAAACTTTGTCGATAAACGGTCCGGTCCGGCGTCATCCTGACGCCGTCGAATGTCCAATCTCGATGTGAATTACATTTCTCAAAGAAGATCACTCCATGTTAAAACGTGACGTTTTAAGTGTAATCTTTTTAGGAACTGCTCCAAAAATTCTCAGAATATGGGCTGTCCACTTTTGGTATGTTAGAAATATTCCGATTAAACCTGTTATGTATGACGAGTATGACGCAGCAATTTCTCTGATTTTGTTGCCTAGTAGAGAATTAAAAGGCGGAAATAAAATATATCGACGTGCTTAATAAATAAATAGTGAACGGTTGACCTTACCTTGTCAGCCAGTCACGTACAATTCTTACAATTAGAATCTATACATCTATACAAATAAATAAAATTGAAGTGTCTGTTTGTAAATGTCAAAATAACAGCTTTTATTTCTAAATGTATATTAAAGTACCTATACATATACGGTACATAGAAGAAAATTTTTTTTTTGTCCGTTTTGATTGAAGCTCTTAAACGGCTGGACCGATTTTGACCGATTTTATAACATAATAACCGATTTTGTCCTTATTATATGTTTGACCTCGATATTAAATCCGCCTTGGTATCAGGCAGAAAATCTGAAAGTCTTTGAAACTTAATTGGTGAGTAGGAACATAAGACATTTAGTAGGTATGAAATAGGTACCTAAGTGTCAGGTAACCTTTACGAAAAGTTACACAATCATGACCAACAGTTTGTGAAAGTCTGATTAAGTCTCTGCTGTCAAATGTCATCTTGTTATTGGTAAAACATCAAACAGTATTATTTTAAGACTAATGTCAAAGTCTCACATAATATTGTAATTAATGATACATGCCTAAAGGCAGACAGTCGCGACGCGACTGGTGGAATGATTTTCTATGAAAATTTCACGGAAATTGTTCTACCGGTGTCGCGTCGCGCCTGTTTGCATGAGCCTTAATACAGTGGAAAGGTAGTTAGTACCAACTAGCATAGCAATGAACCCATGTCCCCAAATGAACCAAAAGTCTATTTATCATGTGGACCTGAACCTTTACCAACGGCGCCGTCGTAAATAGATGCCCATCCATACATAAAAACCGTCTCTCCACTATTCCATTGCCTACTCAAGGATGCATATCCGGTACGGCTCGCAAATCCTTCCTTATCCCAAGGGCACGTCTTCCCTACCATTACCGCGCCTCCCGGTCTACTCAATGGCAAGGGCGTCTGTAGCCCCATGAAGTATGAGGCTTCGGGGGCTAGTACAAATTTTGGGGTTCATTCGATTTATCGAGTCTGGTTAAACCTCGCTGGGGTCGATGCATTTCATTCATTCATACGCCTCTTATCGCCAGGCACGATACAAAGAGACACGTGATCTTGTATTGGATAGGATTACTATAAAAACCGGTCTGTTCTCTTCGGTCATCTGTTCTGTGTGGTCTGGTTTTGCGATGTTAAGGACGTTGATGTCAACTTGATAGCCTTTCGGGAAATACGGCATCGGTCACACAGTCGTCATATCTGGTATTTTTTTTTTCTTTTTTTTAAACCTTGCCCCACACTTGGATTTTCTCCTGTATCGTGGGTGCGTTTACAAACATTTAAAGTCACATACACAAACAACCAGAGCCAGACCAATTAACAACACCCTGCTATTTAAGAATTATTATATTTTGTATATAAGAATTTAAGGAATTTCCGTGCCTCGGAAAGCACGTTAAGCCGTTGGTCCCGGCTGTCATTCGTGGATCTTTGACAGTCGTTACGGGTCGTCAGAAGCCCGAAAATCTGACAGCCAGTCTTACCAAGGGGTATCGTATTACCCAGTTACTGGGTTGTGGAGGTCAGATAGGCAGTCGCTCCATGTAAAATACTGGTATTCAGCTGCATCCGGTTAGACTGGAAGCCTACCCCAATATAGTAGGGAAAAGGCTAGGCAGATTGATATACATAATAAGAATTTAAGTTTCAAGGTTATTCACCGGAACCTGTTCTTGCCTTATCTGCTGGGGTTTTCCTACTACCTAATCGCAGAAAACTCTACCTAAATCCTACAAAGGCAGAATTTTTGTCACTGCTTTAGACACAACGAACTACAACTACAACGAACACACGGCTACACATCAAGCTATACATTTCCAGTTTATGCTGATCTCGCATTGTATAAGATTTCCGTACAATGCGAGGTCAGCTTATACTGGAAATGTACAGCTTGATGTGTAGCCGTGTGTACCTACATTCACAAAATGAGACAATTAAAATTTAAAAGTCGTAATACTTTATAGTATGGAATGGATGATAGATAACCTTTGTAGGTAGTTAACCTTACGTTAGTCATTTCTTATTTAATAAACAGTATCCGCTTTTATAACAAGTTGCCTAAAGGCTCGTGCAGACCAGCGCGACGCGACTCGAGCAATATTGGTTGGTAATTTTGGTTGGTATATTGGCGTGTGCTAGCTGTCATATGGCTATTCATTTATAATTTAAATTGTGTTGTGCGTAATGTAATTTATCTTGTATACTATTGTATAGAATCATTTTTTTTTCTAACTGAACAGACAGCTGTGCTGCTGGGGAGTTTGTTGCGCCACTTCTTCTTCCCAGCAAAAGCACTAGGAAGTGGTGAAGGGTGGACGTTTTGGGGGACTGTCTTATGTAATTTTGACGTTCGAAAAGGGCTGTCAAGTTTGAATAAATTACTTTTGAATACAATTTCTATGAAAACTTCACGGTATAACAATAGCCGGTGTCGTTTCGCGCTAGTCTGCACGAAGCTTAAGTCGGTTACGGGAATGATGTTATGTTATAGTTCAAAACCCACATCAAACGCGTCCTTATCAAGAAAGCATATTATAAAATTTGGCAATAATTCCTTCTGCTTCCCTGGTACCTTATTAACAACTTATGTAAGAGTCTCTTATCTGCTCCCAAATTACCATGTTTAAATTTTTTACATTCTTCCTTGACATAGTCACTCTATTATTTGACATTAAGTATAACCTACAATTTAATTTCAACTCTCTATTAGTGGCTTTTGTGAACATGACAGTTATTCAGATTTCTTACAGGCTCTGTAATAGCAATCACGTCATTTCGTTTAAAATACGTTTTTATTTTTATTAATTGATTTATCTTTATATAGATTATTTTTACCTGCCTCGTTGGTCTAGTAGTCGCAAGCGCTACTGCTAGACATGAGGTCCTGGGTTCGATTCCCAGGTCGGGCAAAGTGTCTTTTTATTGGGTTTTTCTATCTGGAATTTCTCAGTAGCAGCCCGGAGTTCGGATTTGTGCCCGGTTGATGGCAATAGGCTCGCCTCATATTACATGGGACTTAAACATAACTGGTGAAATGTGGGTGTACTATAGGTACACCTCTGCCCAACCCTTCGGGGAAACAAGGCGTGATGTTATGTTATCTACATATTTTCTATTTTGTGAATGTGAGAACGCTGTAGGCTTAGTGGACTGTGTGTGATTTGTTGACCATCATTATTTTGTTAAGTACCTGGTACTTGTTGAAAGACCTACACTGTCCTCCGTTTGGGAGGACAGTGTAGGTCTAATTAACTCTGATGTGAAAGTATTGTAAAAGTCAATTATTTTAATTTTAAAAGAGTAACCGTGGAGTTTCTTGTCGGCTCTTCTCCATAGGAAACGACCAATTGGCCCATGTAGGTTTATGTGAAATAAAATACCTATTTTGAATTTGAATTTACGAACTAGATATTTGAACATGGTAAGTAGTTTTCCATGATAAGTCTATAAAAACTAAGATTTTATTAAAGATTGACTAATTTAATACAAAATCATGTGTATACTCTTAACTTAATCAACTACTTAATCACTTCATAATTCAACCTTAATCTTGAGAGTTTCGTCGCGGCACTCGTGCGAGCGGGTCGTGTCACAGTTGTTTTCGTCGACCGAGCAGAGCGCGTACTGTTTAGTACATTAGAACTTAGAAAGGTACGGCACGTGGCCGGTCGGCCGGCTACCTGCCGCCTGCCGCAGATGCGACTTGTTTACGAATACAATGAGCGATACTAATGAGATGAGTGATGAAATAAATAATGATTCTATGAATGAGATTTCTACTTATAATGAAGTGTTAGACATTGAAGACAGTGAAGACAAAACCAATAAAAGAATGAGAGAAAGCAGCGATGAAGAATGGACGGAAGTTAAGCGGAAAAGCAAAATATTGAAGGAGACAGAAAAGATAGAAATATATATATCCAGTAAAGAGAAACTACCTAAACAATTTAGTCTTGCCAAGTTATTTAAAGACCAAAATATAAAAGATATTAGCAAGGTGAAATTTATCAATCCGTATCGAGTTCGTATAGAATTGATTAGCGAAATCAGCGCCGAGAATTTGGAGACATGTAAATTTTTTATCGATAAGGGATGGTATATGCAGAGGGCGATGGAAAGGAATATGTCATACGGTGTAATACGCGATGTTGACTTGGAAATGTCAGATGAAAACATTTTGGAGAGTATATTTTGCCCCGAACCAGGCAAGCTATTATCCTTGAATCGCTTGAATCGCAAGAACTTTGCGGTAGATGGGTGGTCACCCAGTGAAGCGGTTCGTCTTTGTTTTAAAGGATCGTTCTTACCACCTTATGTTTATACACATGGTTTGAGAATAAAGGTAGAACCATATGTATTTCCAGTGTCGCAATGTTCGCGCTGCTGGAAATACGGTCATGTACTTAAGAGATGTCCTAGTGCTAAAGTGGTGTGTCCCAAATGCGGAAAAAACCATGACAATTGCGAAACCACTGATATGATATGCGTTAACTGCAATGGAAGACATATATCCCTGTCAAAAACATGTCCAATCTTTTTAAAGGAAAAAAGATTGAGGGAACTCATGTCCGAGTTTAATTGCACCTACAGAAAGGCCCTAACCATCTATGTCCCTGACGACGAACTAACGCACAAGGAAGTAAACACGACAAAAATAAAAGATACGGATATAAAATTTTCATCCCTTCAAATGGTGGCCACAGCTCCTAATCAAACGCCTAATAGTCCGACTTATGCTGAGGTTTCAACTAAGGCGCAGGTACATAAACAAAAACAAAAGTCAGACTCTAAACAGAAACAGAAGAAACATGATAAATCATCAGATCTGGAGTTTATGGAGTGGAGTAAAACGGAATTCGAAGTATATAATGAAACTGAGACAAGAAACTCGAGTGAAACAGGAGAAAAACACAGAGATATAAACTTCAAGGAATTGTTAAAGAAGTTACAAGATATAATATTTATGAAAGGAAGCACTATACAAATGATTTACAAAGGAGTACTTAAAACTTGCATTGAGTGGGTAATTCTAGTAATAGTTGACAATGTAGCGGATTGGCCTATCCTTAAATTAATTCTTGATTATTTCACAAATGCCAGGTAACTATGAAACTAATGTTAAATTAAATATTATTCAATGGAATGCACAAAGCATTAAGCCAAAGTTAAGTGAGTTTGAGAATTTTTTAATACAAGACAAGATTCACATTGCCGTATTGAGCGAAACCTGGTTACAACCAGAAATTTATTTTAAAGTTAAGGATTACAATATATTTCGCAAAGACAGAGACGATTCATACGGAGGTGTAGCAATACTCACGCATAAGTCAATTAAATCTCAGATGTGCCATGATTCACAAAATTTTAACTCAGGTATAGAAAGTATACACGTTAAAGTGTATAATTGTAATCAAATTGAGAATATTATATCGATTTACTGCCCACCTTCTGTGAATACTAGCCAGTCAGATTGGGATCAATTATTTTCTCAGGTTAATAATAAATCCATAGTTTTAGGCGACTTTAATGGACACCATCCCAATTGGTCCAATAAAGTAGACAGGAGAGGTAATCAAATCTTTGACGCACTTATTGGTAGTAGCCTTATTTCATTAAACAATGGCGATCACACGCGTATTAAGTTAGTGAATGATGTACTGCAACAGTCGTCCCCCGATGTTTCATTAGCGTCATCTGATATAAGCTTAAGTTTAAACTGGCAAGTGTTAAATGAGACATTGGGAAGCGATCATTGTATTATTAAAATTTCAACGTACTTTAAAGCTAGTAATGTCCATATGTCTCGTCGAAACTATAAAAAGGCTGACTGGGTAGGGTATCAAAAACTTTTAAATGAACTTTTCGACAAATTCGTGTTGCCAACTGATTTACAAAAAGGATATGACATATTTATAGATTACTTAGATATGGCTGCAGATTTTTTTATACCGTATGTTAAAATTAATATGAACCCAGAACGAAATTTTACACCAAAACCTTATTGGTGCCCCAATCTCTCTAAGGCTGTAGCAGAGCGCCGTTTAGCACTTGCCAAATTTCGACGTAATCCATCACCACATAACCTTACAATCCTTCAAAGTAAAATCAGTGATGCTCAAAGATATATACGGTGCTCAAGAAGCAAGTCATGGCAGAACTTATGTTCTAGTTTTGACCAAACTACGACCCATAGTGAGCTGTGGCGAAAGATGAGATGGATTAAGGGATATAATGCACCAAAATCCCATGTTGACAGCACTAAAGCCAGCTTATTACTTTGTAATTTAGCCCCTGATTTCGTATCAGGCGACTACCCTATACTAACATCAAATAACCCAAAGCTTGAAGTACCTATTACACTCCAAGAGCTAATTAAATGCTTAAAACACAAAGATACAGCCCCTGGTAGTGACAAGATTACATATTCTATGATAAGATACTTACCTGAGAACGGTAAACAAGCACTACTCAATTTATTTAATACATTCTTCAGTTATTCGTTTGTACCTAAACAATGGCGCGATATAGTGGTGGTGCCGATTCCCAAACCAGGCCGTGATCCTTGTTTAGCCTCTTCCCTTCGCCCCATATCTATGATCTCATGTGTATGCAAAACTTTCCATAACATTCTACTCAATAGACTAGAGTGGTTTATTGAAAAGAACTGTATGTTAGACCAGAATACCACAGGATTTAGAAAATGTCGATCAACATTAAATAATCTTACTAGTTTAGTTTCTAGAATTCAAACAGGATTTTCTGAAAAGCAAATGACCATATGCTGTTTTATTGATCTGGATAATGCTTATAACAATGTGGATGTACATAGTTTATTACGTATAATGGACGGCTTAGGGGTGGGACAAAAACTATGCACCTATCTGTGGAACTTCTTACAAACAAGAAATTTAAAACTCCAACTTGATAGTGATTCGTTGTGTCGAACTACTTGTCGGGGCTTGGCACAGGGTGATCCATTGTCACCATTGTTATTTAATATAGCTACTATCGATGTCTGTAAAAAGATTAATAATGTATATATTTCGCAGTTTGCAGATGACTTTGTATTATATTTTAGTACCAACAAAATTTTAGAGGCGACACATAAATTGCAATCAGCTTTAGATTTATTTGAGACGTTAGTCCAGGATATTGGTTTAAATGTTTCAACGAGTAAAAGTAAAATTTGTATATTCAAACGTGGGCTTAGGAAAGATACTATTGATATTAAAATAAATAAAAAAACGCTCCAAGTAGTTGACAACTATAAATATTTAGGATTGTGGTTAGACCAATCTCTAAGATGGTCTAAACATATTAATGAGTTAAGAGACAAATCTTCCAAATTTCTGAATGTGTTTAAAATACTAACTGGTCCAGGCTGGGGCATACACCCCACTCATTTACGACGTCTATACATTGCTATCATACGCAGCAGAATAGATTATGCCAGTTTTCTGTTTGATAATAGCTGTCAAACCCATTTAAATAAATTAACTAAAATTCAAAACCAATGTTTGAGGGTCATCGGTGGTTTTATTAAAAGCACAGCCATTCATGTGATGGAATGCGAACTCCATCTGCAGCCGTTACATATCCGCAGATATTACTTAGCTGGTAAATTCTTTATGAAACTCAAATCTTTTGTAAATGGCGACACGTGTGAAATTATTACTAAACTTAATATTTGTTGCCAAGGTATTTATTGGAGACGAAAAAAGAAGCCACTTATAGCTCATATTTCTGAAACACTGAATGACATATGTGTGTACTCCAACGATGAATTAGGATTATTTTCGCTTAATACGTGGGTAAGCGGTCTGAACTTGTCTTGTACGATTAAACCACAAATTAAAGAGGTTACCGAAACTAAGAAAGCGTACGATCATTATCAACTCCGAATTATATGTAGTAGGAATTTTGGCAGAAGTTATTCTGGATATTACAGGATTTATACGGATGGATCTAAAGTTCGAAATAATGTTGGAGCTGCGTTTTTCGACCCTCAAACTAATACCTCATTTAAGTTCAAGTTAAATTCAAACATTTCTGTCATATATTCCGAGTTGATTGCCATCTTCGAAGCCATTTCATACCTTGAATCGGTGAATCTTCAAGATTACGTAGTCTATTCTGACTGTAAAAGCGCACTCCAACATTTGACGAGGTGTATGGGAAATTTTCGTGGCTATCCGGTAGCATACAAAATACTAGATTCTATTAGTAGATTAAGAGATAAAAATAAAAATATTGTTTTGCAATGGGTGCCTTCTCATATCGGCATTGAAGAAAACGAAGAAGTTGATCATTTAGCCAAAGAAGCGTGCTTAGAGGGTGTCCCGGTGACGTATAAACCTTACTGGACAGATATTTTAAGTGTAGTTAGATTAAACTGCTATGAAATGTGGAAAGAATATTTCGACGAGAAGTCATTGACAAAAGGTATCTGGTATCGGACGATGCAGCCAACCATTCAGAACTATCCTTGGTTTGATAATGCCGATATGAGTAGACAAGAAATCGTGACAAGTATGAGACTTCGTTCCGGACACATTCCATTGAATTGTTTTGCTGCATTGATGGGCAAAGTAACATCTCCAAACTGCACGGAATGCAACGTGGTCGAAGACGTTTTTCATATTATGGTGGAGTGTGTCCGGAACGAAGCGGAAAGATACTTGATTAGAGACCAATTTAATATGAATTTTTGTCAAGTGGGAGAATGTAACATTATTTTGGCTTTTCCAGCATCCAGAGCCGCTAAAATATTATATAAATTAGTTAATTTAGGGATTAAGCGTAGATGTTAAGCTTTGCATGTAACAAAGGTTTCCTATGAGGGTGGCATGTTCACTTTGTGATCAAACCCTCGTTAATAAATAAAGATTATAAAAAAAAAAAAAAAAAACCTTAATCTTGAAACTTGAGCATTACGGACTTGGAAAACTTGCGCTCAGTTTAGTAAAATCTTATTTAAATGATAGACAACAGCAAGTTCAAATTAAAGGTGTCAATTCACTCGGTTTAAAAGTAAAAATGGGTGTACCACAAGGATCAATATTGGGTCCTTTCCTCTTTTTAGTATACATGTATACAATATTAATGATCTACCCCATTTGTTAAAAACTCAACCACAAATGGTGTTATTTGCTGACGATACTTCCTTAATCAAATCTTGACGACGTAATTTATAACGCCCTACAGCAGGTCCAAAATACGGACGCTTTTAATGTTTTGCATCTTTCTCACTTCTCAGAAGTAGGTATAACTTCAACATGAATAATGTGTATTTTGATTTAAAAGAGTGTCCGTGGAGATTCTTGCCCGTTCTTCTCCATAGGTACCTACTACGCTTTTGAATGGGCAACTAACTTCATCTTTCTGACTGACAGACCTCTTGTCAATTGAAAAGTGCCTGTAATTGGTTTATTTGAAATAAATGCTATGAATTTGTCATACAATTTAACAAAAAAAAAAATGTCCATGGATTTATGTCCTCTAGAGTCTAGAAGGCGCCATATTCAATGTAATGTGACGTCACATAGCCTATATACATACTGGCCAAAATCATGACCCTCCATTTTGCTTCTCCGTAGTCGGGTAAAAAGTTGTATGAGAAGTAGTTCAAAGACCTGTTTTGAAACTACTTTCAAGTTTATAGTTTGGAAAAACTCATGTCTTCATATATCTTTCATAAAAACAATTGCCGGTTTGTATACTTTTTTAAAGATCACTAAGTTTCTGCAATAGACTGAATTTAAAACCGTGTTCAATATCAAATAGCATAATATTTTTCTCTTAGCCTGCTTTGTCCCACTCCTGGGCACAGGCCACCCCCACGTCCTTATAAAATTTACTAACTTTATAAAATAATTTAATATCTTTGATATCTGTGAACAAAGAACTTGTTATTATCAGAACTGAGCCTTGACATTGAGTAATATCTGCTTCCGCAAATCTCCTCAGCTCTTCAACGGATAATAAATTCTCTGCTGAAGTAAGTATTACATCTTAATGGTGATAAATTGTCAGCTGTCATATTTTGGTTTTATTGTCTCGGTAGATGTCTACCGGCCGGTAATCGGTGGCCGTTTACGTTTCTCTCACCGATTTATGGAGTTTTCTGATGACATAACTTCGTTGCAAATTGCCCAATAAAAGTTATTTGTGTGGCCGCCATTTTGGTTGTTTATTCTACTTTTGATATATAAAATCACCTGCGTGAGATTTGATAGGGAAGCGTTAAATATTTAGATAGTAAAAACATTTTAATTTAATCTGGATTTTCGAAATAGAATCTAATTGACCTAATCATATTCACAAATTATGTCGACTCGACACTGATTAATGTGTCCGCTCATTTGATTTTTATTACGTGAAGTGTAATTTAATTCCTTAGAATAAAATTATTATTTTTAACATAAATTTCCAGCGTGCATCGTTCATCAGATGTCGGAAGTTAGATTATGTCTACGTATTTTCTGTTTGCCGACGATGTACCTAGCAATTATCTCACGGAACTGACTAATCTACGCTAAACTATGCTAAACCCGCAATTTGGACTCGTGTCACGGAGCTCGTTGCATGCTAAACGCGACCTTCCTGTGAGATCACGAAAAAAAATAGATAAATCACAATGGCTATATATTTGACAACCATATTTCCTCATGTCTGGGATTTTAAATGACCTATTGTGTTATAAAATTTAAAAAAACTTACTAAACATTAGTACCTACTTAACTTATTTTTAAGATAAGACATTGCATGAATGAAAGAAGAACAGCACTAGGGTTGCCAACCCTACTATAATATAGTAGGCGAAACTACTATATTTTTATTTCAATACAAAATGGCGAGATGATCGTAATAGGACCAGTATTCATATCATAAAAGCTGAATTAATGGTATTTTGTAACCCTAGTTTAGTACCTATATGAGTGATTTAAATAAAACATGTAAATAAAGGTGCATAATAGCAAAAAATATGCATTTAAAATATAAAAATATTTTTGAAACAATTTTTGTTTTGTATTTTTCTCGTCTGATATATTTTTACAGGCAATGGCTTCGGCAATACTATGTTTGATATTATAAAGTTGGCAACCCTAGACAGCACGGACGAGTTAACTCTTGTAAACTCGAAATCTTATGAAGACAATGAAAAGACTGTAGAGAAAGAAACTTAGCCGAAGTTATCTGTAAATAAATAGTTCTGTTACAAAGGATAGCTGTTTAATGCTGACTCACAGCTGCATTATTACAGCAGCTACAATCTTTCCTGTTTCTATTTGTTTCACGAAAGGTCAACGCTTAATGGTAAATTTGTTTTTAGTAAACACTAATCTTTACCTCTTAGTTGTGAACAGAGTCATAAATATAGAAGGCGAGCACGCGAACCGGTGCTTAGCATTAGTGGGGAAGTGTTCGTCATTATGTTGTTTTTAGGTGTATTTCAATTTGCTTTAACTTCGAGAGTTCGTATCCGTTGCGGCTGATTCTGCAGTCGAAGTTGAGTCAACGCCATCGCCTAAGTTAGCTGCGTCCTTTACGCCTGCGATGAACTTTAAGTGTAATCTAATTTGAATGTCTGCTTTGATTCAACTAACCTTAGTTACCATGAAACCGTCCTTAATGCTAATGAATACACAACTGTGTGCTCGCGCGCCGCGGCTTACCGCTCCCGACTCAGATTAATTAAGTCTTTATTCAGCTTGTTTGTAATGATAGTGGGCTTTTATTCAAATGTACTTTCTGTTTAGTACTTCTAAACTCGTAATGCCATGCTTTATGATCATCGGATTTCGTTTTCAGTGGAAGGTTAGGTAGATACAGTTTTTTTAATCAAAAGATGCAGGTTATTAGAAGTCTGGTTTCAAACTAACAACACCACACGAACAAAAAGAAACGTGAGATATCCAACGCTTTGCATCTGAATTAGCTTTTAAAAATAGACGGACCACAGCATTGTAAGAACTAGTTTAATCTTTACAAAAAGGAAAATAACATTGTGCTTTTTATTGAATTTAACTAAGTGTGTGACGTAAGATGTAAAAACATGAATGCCTCAGCAAACAACTATTGCGTTTTGGCACTGAACGAACTGAATTACGAATAAGAACTGTTGAATGAAAACATACCGTCAGGGAAGTCTTTGAGGACTATGCCTAATGAGTGAGTGACGCTGATGAAAAATTTCCATTTGAACTCACTTACGCCCAAAATTCTTTAAAAAAAGCATAAAAAAATGCACGCTCCCATATCTGAAAGCCCCTGAAATTGCAAGGCACCTTCATTCCACCTTTATAAGGTTGCCAGATCCAGATTAGCTTTGACGGCTATGAGAACATTAATCATACGAGGCCGAACTCATGCTTGGCCGGATTTTTTCATGGTGTTGTTGCGTAGAAAATCAATTACGGATGTATGGTGAATGTCCCACATCACGTCCTGAGCAAACGTGGTGATCAATGCTCGTGCGTTCTCTATATTATGAGAAGAGGCCTTAACTCTGCAGTGGAACAATAATAGGCTGGTATTATAATAAGATATTGTAAGGCCAAATCTAGTTTGTTTTGTTTATTTTGTCATTTTTATAACATTTTACAATTTGACAATTGTATATGTCATTTCATTTTTATCTGTTTCTGATTTTTTTATAATTTCTTGACAATTTAAATTTCTTTTTTTTAATGAGTTGTTGAATATTTAAAATTATGTAATTAGGTAATTAAATCACAATTTTATTTTGTGTTTTTATCTGTTTAGAATTTAAAATAGTTTATAATTTAAATGAGCGTAAAGTTATGGACTAGAATTATGTCTGAAATAAATAACATTATTTTTTAATTAGGTATTTATCTCCTTGTCAGATGGGTTCGTTTGAATGTCTAAAGTAGGTACTAAGTAATTTCGGGATTTTGCAGAGTTGAGTATCAAGAGATGCATAAAGGTTTATCACCATCCTCCTGCCCTTATCTAACTTTTTGGCCGCCTCCGCCGTCTCCTCAGTAATCATAACCAGAAAAATAAATAAAAAACATCTTAGATACACACGAGTACAACTGCGGCAAATTATGATAAATAGCTCCACATACATTCATGTCAAACTTGAATTCGAAATAGATGTGGTCTAAGTTACATTATAACTTAACCGTATCCATCAAGTATAGTAGAGCACTGTAAATGGATCACGAGTAATCTAACAACTTGCCTAGTTAACAACTTGCAATCACGACTTGAGGACGCCATTCGATCTAGTCACTAGTCAGACGATATATTTACACAATTCCACCTCAATATGGTGAATTTATCACCTCACTTCTTTGGAGAACTTGCTGCTGACATTATTTTCTTTTGTGACGATATGGAAGGTCATTCCAATTTTTCTACCTATGTAACTATAACTAGCTATATTTGGGCTCGCGATTGGACGTGTAACACACTGCATATGCATACACCGTATATTCGATAGATTTCACTTTCATTTATTAATAGAAAGTAGATAGTAGACAGTCGAGCATCTTAATAACAGAGTTTCGATTTAATCGTTCTTATTACGTAGTTTTATATGTAATCACCGATTGCGGGCATCGTTAAAGTCAATTTGATCCGATATTGAAACGATACAAGTGATTAATCACAAATGAGTGTAATGGAACTAGGCTAAACTAATAAATAACTGGGATGATTGGATGCTTTTGAAATGTCTCTGTAACAGTGTGTGACGTAGTTAGTACACTCTCGGCGCGTGATCATATCTTAACCATTATCAGGTTTACGCAGAACCCGATAGGCCTCAGTTCGTTTGCCACTAATTGGCTCATAAACACTTATCTGGGACATTCCGTCCCGGCCTCATTGCTGCTCCGAGCCAAATAGCGAACAACTCAGAGTTATTTGCCTATAATCCCAATCAGTTTATATATCCATTGGAACTTATTTGCGGACGTGGGAGATATGGAATTGCACCCCAGATATGTCGTGATCCGGCCGCATCTGTAGTTATTATTTTCAACGAAATATCGCGGACATAGTAGCGCGAATGACCCCAGAAACTGGAGCGCAGCGTAGGAACATATCATAAATTCAACAATATAAGGTTTCCCCGCAGCTAGTTGCCTTTTCGAGTGAACTTCCTTTCAGCTCCGGGAATATGTTCGCTTTGTTTTGTTGTGTTAGCGAGTTAGGAACGGCAAATTGTCGGATTACACAACTCCCTAAGTTGCTAGGTCAACATAAACACGGGATCTCTTCGGATTCCGTCCTCTCTCGCGGTTTTTGTGTTCTGCTGAAGTAATTTGCTTATTGGCACAATATGAGTCAAAGACAACATTTGTTACTTATCGTTTGTTATTCCAATATAGCTTCGACGCCGACTTTTCCCGAGTTAAAAGTTCGGGGCGTTTGTTTCGTAAACAAAGAATATTTTTCCAAATTGCCTATTAGGGAGAGAACCTTTCGAGGCGCGACCAGCTTGTTTGGGAAACCTGTTTTTCTTTTTAAATAATAATTCATTTCAGAAACTTGTTGTAAATTCGGTGATTTATGTCTGTTTCCTTTACTAGCATAGCATCCGTTCGTACGGACTTCCTTTTGGCGGCGCCGTGTAAATAAGCTGCGGCATTTTGTTTGCCAGTTTAACGGTTGTAAATTGTATGAGAAAAACAGTAGCCAGCGCCCGTCGCACCGCCAGGCGAGCGCCAGTCCGCAACTTACTCCTTACATATTTATGAGATTTTACAAAAAAAAGGCATCTTAATGTGAGACACGTAGCGTTTATTTTAAATGTCTAAGTGTGCACGTGGTCCAATCTACTTGTTGTTAGAGTTTAAATTATTTATAAATAAATATCCAACCCTCTTGGTAAAGAACAAAGCAAAGGCAGTCGAGGCATTCCTGTCAGTGTTTCCTGGGCAACTTGAAAGAAGTTCTTTGAAACGTGGGTGTGTCGTGTCGTATGTGAAACGGTACGGAACAAACTTAGCTATTTTCTATTAGCGCGGAATTCCCGATAAACAATCAACAAACGTCGTGTGCCCTTTAGCGTGAAATCGGAAAGACTCATGTATTTACCTTGAGAATTCGTGTATTCTCGGTGGGGGCTATCCGTTCTGAAACTTCCTCCGTAAATACGCGGCACCTTCCTTTGTTTACCGGTTCAGGTTGTAAATTGTACAATAATAATGGTGTGGTTTTGTACGCTGCGCTCTAGTTCACGAAGCTACACAGCTTTACCACCGCAGATATTCATGGGTTAACTTGAGGAAGGAGATATTATACTGACCACTGCGGTCAATATAATATCTTCTTCCTTAATAATTAAAAGTGCATCATTGCATCAAGAACTTTCATTTTGGCTATAAACTTAATTTGTGTTTATTTACTATTAGAATCCAGGTATCATTAAATAAAAGATGACTTTATGTAAAGTCAAGTTCAATCAATTTGGTCGATTTTATTACGATTTAATTGGTGTTCTTCAAAAAAACGAGAGGCAGCGGGATGTTCTAATGAATGATTAGGTAAGTACCTGTCTCAAGTTCACAAAATTCAAGGGTATTTGAAGATTAATTCGTAAGGAAACTCATAATTATAATAACGTTTTTCCTGTTTCGGTCTGCTAGCTGAAATTAATGAATTATCATAATATTATCTTCAGCCTTAATGAAATGCAAAGTTGAGATCGTGTAAAGATATTAAAAGTGGCTAAAGTTTTTTAAAGTAGAAAGTAAAACAAAACTGGACAAAACTCTTATCACGTCAAAGTCGCGTTGATGAGACTTTTTTTACCAAGTGTACGTTAAACACTTTACAAAAAGTTAAGTGTATCTACACCTATGGTAGCGCAGGTGACTGTCATTCATTTTAAAACAAATTGTGTGCAAGACAAACTCAGACAAGCGTTACCAATCTGCCTAGCCTTTTCCCAACTATATTGGGGTCGGCTTCCAGTCTAACCGGATGCAGCTGAATATCAGTATTTTACATGGAGCGACTGCCTTAGATCTGACCTCCACGATATACTAATACCCCCCCCCCCCCCCCTTGGTAAGACTGGTTGTCAGACTTTCAGGCTTCTGACGACCCGTAACCACTGTACGGCTTAACGTGCTTTCCGAGGCACGGAGGAGTCTCGATATGTAGAGATGTTCACCCATCCACAGATCAACCCCGGCAAGTGTAGCTTAACCTGATGGATCGACCCGTGCGGCAGTTTTTACTTAGCCACGAGCTCCTCAGACAAGCGTTACCAAAAACCCTATAAGTACTTCACGCAGAAGTGTAAAGCATTAAGGTAAAGTTGCACCTTCCCACCGCATCGGCAGTGCAGAGTCAAACTTCAATAAAGTGAGTCAGTTAGGCAGTTTGCGATGTCGACGAGCTACCCTACCTTGTTAGGAGGCGCGGCACGTTCGGAGCTGTCACGGCGACCGCCCCACTGTTTTTCCGTGGTCAGGAAACTAACATACGTGGCGGCCGAGCGACGACGTCTCTTATGCAACTGTGTGACCTTTACGTGTGCTTCCGAATGCGTCCGTCTGCTTAAGACGTGGTGCCGGTTTGTTTTGGGATTTATGCTTTGCTTTTTGGAGAGTTAATGTTGTTCGAAAGTAGCTTGAGAATTTTCTCGGTATAATGACTCATAATGTAATTCTATGGTACATGTGACTCATTAGTCAAAACGCACAAAGACTACAACTAAATTTGAGTACTTAGTAGTGAAAGCATGAATGTCGCAACCACCTGGAATATTGCTTACCTTGCAAAAGTAAAGAGACTACGAATCAGCTGTCGTTGCAAGATTTTTGGCAACAGTTTCTGTTAATTCAGAAGTTCTTACGCTCTCTCGACTGGCGGTGATTATTTCAAAACTTTTCTTTTAGAAACAGGACTGCTCCAACTTAGCACTGTAGTTTTCACGTCGGAAAAAGGAACTCGGTTCATTTGTAAAAGTACTTCGCTGTCGTAGTGTTCATTATCACCGTTTGTGGATAAATGCAGTAATTATTTAAGCAAAGGAACTTTCTGTTTCTCGTTTCGGCAGCTGTTCTCTTTTGTTTTGCGATACGCTGACGACTACCTAACTCAACCCATCTAGTTATGTTTTTTTCTTTTATTAATCGCGTTTGTGAAGATGGAAAACTTTCTTTATTTTGAAGTGGAATTATAATCTAAGTAGTAATTAATTTGAATGCGAATTCGTAAAACAATTTATGCAACTTGTTATTTTGTTAATGAAGGAGAGGACCGTCACCGTTAGTGTCTTGCTCCAGTCCCAACTGCTTTCTAAACTTAACAATAAAACAAATTTTCGCTCCTGAGGTAAAGTTTACAATGCACTATGAGTCCTCTCTTTATGACGCCAGAGCATTATCCTCTGCATACAAATTACACAATGACACTTTCAAGTTCTACTGGGTACGTTAGAATCTATTATGTGTTCAGATGTTAGCCATGGTGAATATAAAACCATACAAATCATGTAAATTCACATGTGACGCAATATATTTGGAAATGGAAGTCGTAACAGTGATTGTATCACTCGAAAGTTGTTGTTTTTGGGTTGCAGTTGCTATGTTATAGAAATGTCTTCTTACTGAATATGGTTTCGTAAGTCCATAGAATGTAGTTGAAGAAAAATTAATAACCTACTTACGTTGAGGTTAAGCTAGACCAGCTACCGGCTCCGAAGTAGGTTTGGCAGATCTGACGTTAGAGATTTATTAAACTAGGCGATACCTCAATGTTGTTTTTAAGTTGAGATACTTGAACGAGTATTAACTTCATGTTTTCAATCCCCCACCCTTTAGACTTTTTGAAGCTTGGCTTATTTTCTCAAACTTGGTACATTATTCGCGAAATAAGGTTTATATTCTGGGAGTACTTAGATGTTTTGAGGTCTTATAAAACATAGAGTAATCATAAAGTTTTGAATAACATTTGATTAAGTAACGAATTTATAACAATTATAATAACTAAGCAAATTATTTCGCGATATGTTGCCTAGCTAATTTAAATTATTAACATTAGTCTGGTTTTCACATCTATTGGCAATCCAACCAATAATTATAAACATTTTCATATACTTCGTTTATTTAGTAATAAAAACATGATCCACTTACTGTCGATTACACACAAAACACTTATTTTTCAATAAAATTCTCAAGAGCATGCACTGGCGACCTTCAAACTTACTGCTATAGTTTGACCGACACCGCTGTACTGTACTGCGCCTCAGGTATGTGCGCGGCGAGACGGAGGGGCAGTGCGGTCCGCTGCTCACGCCGACCCGCAGCTCATTCGCCGTTGCTGCCTAGATGCGCTTCTAAGGGCCTATACCTACAGCACGACGACGGCGGCAGCGCGAGCATGTCGCTCAAGCGAATCTATAAGTTTATCCTCTACCAAAAATCACTAAACGCGCCTAAAGAAGTTTTCATTTCAATAATTAATGTTTTCCACACATAAGCGCTTCCATGACATGTATCTGTACACTATCTACTTAAATTATAACAGAATACGTACAAATCTATCGACATCGTGTCACAAAACCCAAATTACCGTTAATTGACTGGCAAATGATTTATTACTCGGTTTGTATACCGCCGGCTGTGACTAATTAAGCAAGTATATTGAAATCGGAACGTATTTTAATTATTAATACACTCGTTATTTGGTTCGGTGAGAAATCACTAAAGCTACACCAATAGTTCTGTAGAATGAACAGTCTAAGATTTACGTAGGTAGGTGTACTATACGGTAATACGAGTATATCTGGGGGCCTATTACGAACTTTTAAAAAACCAGGCAAGTTCCAGGCAATTCATTTCACTGGCTGGATATATTTCGTATTATGACATCGGTAATTCTGACCGACTTCACGCTGGCAAGTTTGTCTGTGGCTGGCTTGAAATTCTCTGCCGTAACGTTCAGAAACACAAATAAATATTTATCGGTAAGTTACGGTTTTATTTAGATCACGTATTTTATGATAAAAATAATAAATATATCTTAATATAGTTACTAAAAGTAGGTGAAAATATGAACGCAATGCTTATTGTGCTATACAATTAATTTTTATTTAATTTGTCCGTGTTTGTAAATTGTAACGCGAGATTCTCCTAACAATAACTTTTCCGAACGTAGTCCACTTGATGTTCAACGGGGAATTTGACAACTTCATTCTTGGACAATGTTTATTGTTGCAATTAATAAAATAATACTATCGTATTGTTTGTATAATACTCTCTATAAAAAGTACCACGAAAGTTATGCTGATAGTTTTCTTAGATTACCGCGGTGTAGTGCACAACGATTTTTTTCCAGAGGGATAAACAGTGATTATAGAGTATTATTTAGGCATTATGAGGCGTTTGCGAGAGAATATCCGCTGAAAACGGCCCAGATTTGTGGAACGACAATTCATAGATTTAGCACCATGATGATGCACCATCACACAAAACCATCATTGTGCAAGAGTTCTTAGCCAAAAATTCAGCAAATGTCATCGACCAAGCGCCGTATTCACATGATATGGCTCCGTCTGACGTTTTCCTGTTCCCGAGGCAAAAATTACCTCTTCGTGGAAGACGTTTCGAGTCGATTGAAGCTATAAAAGAAAATTCGCTGAAAGAGTTTTAGACCATACCTCAATCAGCTTAGCAAAAATGTATGGAGGACTGGGTCAAGCGCTGGCGTAGCTGTATTGCAAGGGAAAGGGCCTACTTTGGAGCCGACAAAATAAATTTTGACGAATAAATTACTTAATGGTTTTATTGAACAATTCCCAGTACTTTTTACACAGAATGTATTATGTCCCTTCGCAAGAAGTACCTACTAGTTTCAGAGTATAAACAAAAATATGGATAATGAATGGTTATGGTGGTGTGGTGTTTTTACTAAATATCCAGTTTTCAACATGTTATATTTACCTATAACCGTAGCCGCGAGGCACACATTCCTGCTGGTATCATGCAACGCAGTTTTACACTTTTTATTTTGTATTCTTTCCTTTTACCTTTTTTTTTTTCTCTTTCTACTTGTGTGCCTTTTAGTCTGTGCCAAATAAATGTACTTTCTTTCTTTCTTTCTATCATGGTAATATTTTGTAATTATCATGGTGCACCATTTATTAGGCTGTTGAAATTATTATAGTTCAATGGATGAGAGTTATCGCCCTCGGCTGAGCCTAACTTATGTTTACTTTGAAACATTGTAGGAGTTTTTCAATTTTACCGTTATTTTGGTATTTTGATCAGAAGTGCCACTTTCCGGAGTTTCCAGAAACTCGAACGGTACATATTCGTCACACGTGATATTTTCTCTGAATAATTTCGCCAAAAATATCCAAAACCATTCAATAAAAACTCCTATGAAGTAGCGGAAATTGACTGGATTGTGAGGTTACTTATTATCAGTTTTAATATGTCAAGAAATGTCAAACGAACGTTCATAATACGGTATTTCCAGCCAATAGTCGGGCAGAAGCCGGCCAGGGTGTCACGTGACCACTGACTGGCTTGTTTGACGAGTTCATAATACGAAATTGCAAGGCAGTTCTGTTTACGCCGTAAACTGCCTGGAAATAAGAGTTCATAATAGGGCCCCTGATCTATCAATTAATTTACTAAAAATTTGAACTCATCTATCTTTTCTGCTTTTCCCTCTTTACAATCTACAAAGTGATCTTGGTTTTTGTCTTAGTACCAAGCTTGCAATGCTTTGACTGCCGTTTCCTGCTATCTAATTACGCAACACATTTTCGTAAATGTTTACGATAAATCTGTTTCATTTTGACAGTTCAACAACATTGATTGCGTTATTTACGTTGTTGAGCAGATTTTTTTTCGAACTTATGAAGCAATGGATTAGCAATCTGTTTCAAAACGATAAGAAACGAACAGATTCTGATTGATTGTGTATTACGAAATTAGGGTACTGGTGTACCAGAATGCATTGACTATCAATTTACTGCAGTCTATCCTGTGTCTATGATAGACCATGCCATAGTTTCTCTCTACAGATTTTAAGTAGAATCTGTACAAAATTAATTATAATTTCATATTATTTCGATCACCAGCTGAATATTTGTGTGACAATTAATTACCTACGACCTAACACAGTTTGTTGCAGCCGCTGATTAATTATGATTTATTGATAATCATCATTTATTGTTACTCTTCATTATATATTTTATAAATAAATTCAACGATTAGACCGCCTGCACTAGCGTAATTTTGACTTTCTGTTACTAACTACCTATTTCACAAATTGTTTTCATTTAATATGAGCATACGAAGTTCATTTGAAATACCTAGGTACAGGAAAAATCTTAATTTGATGCGTCAATTACCATTAAGGTGTTTGATTAATTCAAATTTAAATTCACTTTCCAAATTCCAAATTCCACAACTTTTATTTAAATTAAAATATATAAAATGGCGTCGATAATGAGGGCGCGCTGTAATCATGGTCTTTCACATGGAACTTCATAAAGTGCGCGGTAAATGTGCCGGAAAATGTTGCCTTATCAAATATTTCAGTTTAAAAGCAACACAGAAAATATTAAATACGCTATTTTCGTTCGATTCCCGTGAAAATTTAAATTAATTTATATTTTCACTGCCACCTGCATAATTTATTGAATAAAGCCGTCGTGGTTTTGTATAACGTCACGTTCAAATGACTAGGTTGTTATATAACGTACCTATAGCACATGTTATGCAAAATAATCATGTTCGAAATGGCCATAGGGTCCAAAGTGCCGGGTAATTATTTGCGAATACGAAATTAAGTGGAAATAACCATGTTCGGAATACGAAAGTTTTGGCTGTCAAGTGCACACTTTTTCGTCGGTACGCCATCTTTCACGGATTATCCGGGTTATTCGGGCCAACCGTTTAATTTGTTAAATTGAAAGAAACATCGTATTGTTCAGATAGAATTAGGTTTATTTGTGAAACCCATTCGGTCGTAACAGAGATCCCTTCGGCGGAAATAAGTGAATGAAATAAATGAAATTACCTATAAAGTGGATAGGATGCGGCAGTTTCGACAGAGCTCACTGTATTTTACTTTCTTATCCCGCAGCCCGTTCTCAAGTCAGACTATTATGTTGGTGTCATTTATAGCTCAGTTAAGCCTAAATTATGATAGGTCCCAAAGCCTTATCTTCCTTAGCGATATACATGACAAAAATAACTGGGACTGGATACCTATTAGTTCCCAGTTATTTTACAATCATAGTCGTATTTCTACTCAACGTAATGTTTGGATCGATTTTTGCCGCATACTTCAAGCACCTGAAACAAAACACCTGATGAATATAAACAAATTACCCACTTCACAAATAACTCGTTTGTTAAATTGGTAACTCCCAAGGACCCTTAACACAACAGCGGTAATTGTAAAGTGGTAGGTAATTTGTTTTCATTAAGCTTAACCATTTGCATCCCTGATGGTATAGTTGTTCGTTACTGCAGACTCATCCTATAATTTCTTGTTTAAGACGAAGGACGTCTTAGACGTGACGTCACGCGATTATTAAGAGCTTAAGTAGGTACTAGGAGAGTAGCGACATTAAGCTGTGGATTAGACAAGCTCGCATTGTGTAACGATGATGCGAACTACAATAGAAAACAGTGTGACTCATTATAGCAGTATTCATCTGTCTTTTCTCTAGCTCCCAATATCATAAAATCCTACTGTCCGTCTTTAGCTAAAAAGCATTCGGTCTAAACGGAACCGTTCAAAATATGCATCTCTATATTCGTCTGGAGTGAACTTAAGTGCAATCTGAAAGCGATAATCCAAAAATAGTAGAAACCAATACCGGAACCAGACCGGTCAACCAGGAAACTATAGTGGTTAATAGAACGTTTGGAGAATCTGAAATAGAATGGACGGTAACAACTCTAATTTTATTTCGAAACTTTGCATTGCATTCCAAAAAATATTTACTCAGTTCAGTTAGTAGTTCTTTTTTAGAAAATGAGTCGCACATCGTTTTTTAAAAATGGTGTCGTAACATAATCAATTCTCAATATTCCCAAGTTTCCTAAAATGTGTTAAAAGAGAATGAACTAGTTGTAAGCCCAATGTGCACATGTAGGCGGCCATTCTTGATATAAAATGAACGTTTAATATAATATTTGTAGTACCACGTTGAGGGTTACACGTCGCCCGAGGCGGGAACATCGTTAATCTCGTGACGCTGCGAGTCTAGTCTACTCTGACATATTTACATAAATACCACTTAAATAGGGATGTCACCCTGCTATATCAATAACATTTGAATATTATCTTGTGACGGATTTTGGGGAGCTTGTTTGCTCGAAAGATATTCGTGCGGTATTCAGAAATAACAGGTGAATTTAATCCTGTGAAACTAAGTGGGAACTACTAGTAGTGGAACTAGTATTTGGTTTGCATTTTGCTGAGTTTGTATAGTAATTACAATTAAGCGACGTTAGAGTTTAAACGTGTCTGCGGTTGTGTGACTACCACTTTAATGATACCCGTGCATTGGTAACTGCGCTGGGATTTGATAGCCACGGATATGGGACTCAATGAATATTAAATTAATTCGTACATTTAGACTGAAATACGGTAATTAACATGTGACGTATCCCGGTCGGTTTACGAGGTGATAAAGTTGTCGGATTGGCTTGATGACGTGAGCGTGGGCACTGCGTGGACGGTGCGGCCTGTTCGCAGGACCGTTTGTGTGTAACCGTTTTATCTTTATGATCGACTTCCTGACGTTACAACATTTAGTACCTCTGTTATATGAAAAAATATTACTGGCACGTGGTTTTATCTTCTCACGTCATGAAAAATACGAGGAAAATTAAAATTGGTGTTCCTGAAAGTGAAAAGCGTATTTAATAAAAGTTTCCTTTGACTTATATTCACACCAAAATGCCTGGAGAACTCTTAACCCCTTTCGACGGAAATGACTGTCTTATGTGTTGGGTTCAGAACTCGAATTGAAAAGTTTTTCAGAATCTTTTCCATGTGTCACAATATTATCCAAACAGAGTTTTCGGCTTTCGCAATATTTATTGAAGATCGGTACAACTTCATACTTACGTACGTTCATATTAATTTATTCACCTGAAAAAACTAGAAAACTTCAGAAAACATAACGTCTCTAATAGATCCATTAGGTACAGACGCCAGCACATCAACCTACCCGAAACTGTCAAATTTTTCCAATCAACTTTGAACCATATGCTTTAGTGATAAAGTTGAAAATCTATTAAAGAAATTTGACAGATTAGTAATTAGTAGGTTGATGTGCTCGTATCTGTACTTTTGTTACAGGCAGGTCACATTTCCCATAAAAGAACGCGAAACGTTTTTCTCCAACACGAGGTCACCGCTCGACTGTACTCGTGTTGTCAATGTAAACAAGGTTGATAGGATGAACTATGTATTTGTATATAAAGGTTTATTAGATGAGAAATGAGCCGTGAGAATTTTCATGGTTCATAGCAGCCATTGTGCCACATAGTGCAAATATTTATGTATGATGTAACTCTTCATAGATAAGTCGTGATTTTAAGTTATAAGTACGGGCATGGAATTCTTGACAACTTATCAGGGTAACTTTTTTAAAGGAAATTCATTAGGCACCTGAGACAAATAACAGGTGCTTATCAAATCTGAAAAAAAAAAACTTCTGACTAGAGGCCAGAAAGTAAGATTTTAACTAAAATGTAAAAAAGCACGTTACTTAATCCGCATATTATTTTAAAATTAAATATATTACACAACATTTCCTTAACCGCCGGCCTAATGTACCTATAGCTTGATAATTATGGCTATATCCCTATGATTATTACATAATACAAATAATGAACAGAACACACATTGTTATAAATATTTTTTATTTAGGAAAAGTAAAATATACCTGTACCAATCAAACTAGTTACTAACATGAATAACAATACACATTTTGGACATAATTAGATATGCACACTGAAGGTTGGTTTACATAAATTCGTAATATCAATTGCGGAAGTACCGGAAACCTGCGTTTGACACTGCGTCGGATATGCCCTATATCCTGCTGACGTTACTATGCAGCTCCATTGCTACCAACTGTCCACTCACTATTGAAATGTCGATCGCAGTAATACACTGCAAGGCAAAGTCGATACCAAACAATTAAATCCCAGAATGATCCCAGAGAAACTTTGTGACGAATTTGTCAAAAGATTTCAGTCTCAATCTATGTTTTGGTCTTCGTTTTGTCTCCAACCTAATATCAAACGTTTATTGCAGATTGTTTTATGACGTTAATTCTCTTTAAATAGGATTGCTTTTCAAGAAACCTGTCAAGTAAGGTCTGCTCTTACACATTTTCGCAATAAACAGCCGTATTTTCCTTGATTTGATATTTTACGAAATTGTTTTTGTTCTTTACGATTCATCAATTTGGAAGAGCAATCAACTGAAATTGGATTCGTTACGGAAATGGCCCACAATTGGCACTTTTACACGTCAATTTGAATCCACTGGGTGCTTCGGAAATACGACTATGATTGTAATGTTTGATGTAGTACCGAAGTTTGGTAGTATCTTCAGATTTATGAAGAGAGATACCCTTTTAACTGTAAGTATAACTTTTGGGTTATTAATATCCTTGCTTCAAATGGTGCATACGGTGTTGTCACCATCTTCCATAGCAGATTAATCTAGTCAGCGGGTGCGAAAGATAAGCGGCCCGTTTCCTCCTATATCGTGTCGCCGATATCAACGTCTTCGCCAGCAATGGCGGCCGTCACCGTCGGAAGCGTGCAGCCGTCGCAGCGCCGCGCTCCAGTCACCGAGCTGTACCGGCCACAGCTGCTTTACAGTCCCCTCAAACCTTAACTTATTAATACTAGAGTCCATAATCCTGTGACTTGTTAGTATTAGCTAGGTGGTGCAATTGTAACTAGTGTCGATTACGCGCCATGTTGTTTGGACGTACCCTTTGTTTACACTGACGTGCGTCGCGCAGCAGGACATGGTGCACCGGTTGCTAACAAGCATCTTAAATCTAGGCACCCCATTGTTGTTTATTCTATTGTTCGTCTATATCATGATCGATTTGTTTGCTGTGTCTATTATGATCCTATTATTCAATAAGGTAGTTTACGGTTCAGAAATTAAATATTTAATTTAATTTTGTCTCTTTCGGAAAATCTTTTTCAGAAATCATAATTAGATAGGTATTTGTCTTCTCAAAAACTGTCTTAAGTAATTTTAATCCTTCAAAAATAATTTGATCTATGGATGCCAAAAAACCAAAAAATCATTTCCAAATGATTCAATTCATCAGTAAATTAAAAAAAAAAAAAAATTGTTTATTTCTCACCACAAGCCAAAAAATATTAACACAAAAGCAGTAGCCAACGATATTTGGTTGTGGATCGCTGGTGCCTGTAAATCAGTGAAGTCTTCCCGTTCTTAAAATAACTAATAGTAAGTGTAGCTCGGAGCAGTTTGAATGGATCCAAATTAACCTAAAAATTTACAAATAAACTTTAAATTTTTGAACATCTGGATTAAATCCGGCTGCAACTCGTTGCGGTCGACGTCATAGCGGCAGCTTTTGAGTCTTTTTCTGAAGCCCCGTTTCTTTGACAAAAAAGAGAACAAAAATGTAAATTAATCGACCATGTAATTGATTTAGTCTGCGAAATGTCAAATAACTGTACATTTCATGGCACGCGGATATGACCTGCCTGGCACTACACCTACAATCGAACAAATCCGTGAGAAGTAACGGTTCTATTCATGTAATGTCGGCATTGAGTGTTTATTGTGTGCAGTAATTACACACGGAGTGCACTGGAGGAACGTAGATAGAACATTAAGCGAAACGAGCATGCCCTATCATCTGTAGCTGAACTTTCCGCGTCGCCGGGCCTGTATCGAGGAACTTCGCCGATTAAACAATTGAGGACGGCCTGCCCGCCTGCCCGCCAGCCGCCTGGGGGACTAGATATTGCGCCTCGAAATGGGCTCTGTCCTCCTCTAGAGAATACTTGATACTGCAAGGCCTGCATATAATTATTGTTGGACATGGCCAAGTTAATTGACGAGAGTTTCATTGCATTTAGAAATTTTGTTGCGTTTAGAAATCGTTTACGAGGTGTTATGGTTTTATTGCAAAATAATGGTTTGAGTATTATTTTAGCGTTTGTTCATTGAGTGACTCAATGGTGGTTGTGTCATGCATGTCACTCATGTTCGGTAATTGGAGGTTTGCGAGATGGTGTGGTGATTATTTAGGCACTTGTTAAATTGCCAATTTTATTAGACAAGTGCTTATAGATAGTGCAATCCACGCCAAAGTACAGCTTACAACAGTACAGTAATCGCGGAGTGGGGCGCGTCGTCGTCGATTGCACTATCTGCATATTATAGGGTGATCCAATTCAAGGTTCCTAACGTTTATTTTAAAAAAATACACATAATGCAACAATATCTTAAGTCTTTATTCTTTAAGCGAATATTTAGTGTTATTTATTTATAATGGAAAATGTTGTCAGGCAAATTACCAGCAGTCAGCAGTCGATTCTGTCGAGGTAATTTTCGATGAATTTTTCGCTTTCGTGGGCTATCTCGGCAATAACTTGGCGGATGTTACTTAATAGGTGCTCCAACGTTGCAGGTGTGTTGGTATAGACGTGCCTCTTAAGAAAACCCCAAAGATAATAATCCAATTGGCGGCCAGTTGACGTCACCGTAACGTGAAATAATGCGACATCTGAACATTTTACGGAAAACATCTAACGTTTCACGCGCTGTGCGCCGTCTTGCTGAATCCAAAGCGATTCATTTTGTAAATGTATTGTTACAAACTAACATTTGACGTTTGAAACACGCGCCACTACTAACAGCTGTGAAAAGCCAACATAGGAACTTCGAATTGGATTATCCCATACATATCTATATATTTGTAAATGTAGAGAAACACACAATTCCTAAAAACATTCATTGAGTTGAATAAGGTACCTAATTTGAGTACTAAATAAAAACGATTTAAAATAAAATAACACTAGTAAAACTTTGCAGCTAATTAGCGTAGTCCATAGAGGATATATTCAAATATGTGCAGTACAACAAGATAGTATAAAACCAAACTTCACATAGAAGGAAAGTTATGCTCTTGTATTTTCCGCTGAGATACGAATACCAAAATGTTTATAAATACAAATAGTTGTTTTCTAGTACAGCCCAAAAAAACTTGAACATGAGGCAAGTCGCTGCGCAGTAACAAATACATGGGTCAGCGGGGGTGAGGGGTGCGGTACTGCGCAGCGAGCAGCTAACTTCCGACCCGCCATTAACTTTGAATCGAACTATAACTACTCGTATATGATAATGATACCAATAAGTGTCTAAGTAATTATATTATGTGGGAAATCCCGATTTCCAATAAAACCTGCCAGTCAAGCCCAGTTTATTCATCTAATTTCTTTCAAGAAAATGATACAGAGTACGGGATGGTTTCTGAAAGTAAATGTGTCAAAGTTGAATAATTTCTATTTAGTGATAGGTCAGCCATTTCTGCCATCTCTAGATTGTAGGATGTGCCGTTTACTCTTTGTTATTTAAAGCCACGAATTGTAGGCATAGGCACGCACCTCATATGCATATTATATGTCTCGTCATACATCTTCTGGACCAGCAAAATGTATAAATTCTCAAACATTGGTGGAACGGTCAGCTGCTTGCAGTATTAGACTGAATTCACGAGTTTTCAACGAAAAACATGAAAAATGTTTAATGTTTTTCTCGCTGCTAGCTCGTCTTACGTCAGTCAAATTAGTTTTTTAAGAAATCTTAGGTGGACAGACCATCTGGCAATTAGGATTTCACGAAATCTAGGTGTATAAAGTGATACGTCATCCTAGATTACGGAATATATTAGGAATTACGTACGTAGTAGGTAGGTATGCTATTTAATTCGATTTAACCATGTAGAAAATAATAATTTCACCACTCCCGCACGAAAGAAGTGTCTTTCCTCTACGAAAACAGTGAGGAAAGTTGGTTTTTCCTCACTGTTTGAACAGTGAGGAAAGAAATGATCCCGTTCAGAAACTAACCTTGCCTGATTTTTTTATGTTAAGTTTTAAAGATATTTAAAAATATAAAGAATTATTTTGATTTGCTTTGTGTCTATTTAATTTATTTACCTATGATGACTGAATACTTTCTTGCTGGGAGTGGTGAAAAGTTTTGTATGCAACATGTGAGCAAGTTCAGTTGCTATTCGTTTTGTTGAGTCTTTCGCTTACTCAGGATTGAAATTTATAATCACTCGCTGCGCTCGTGATTCTATTTTTCAATCCTTCGTTTGCTCAAGACTCAAAATCAAAACTCATAGGAAAAACGAACTTTCCTCACATGTTGGATAAATAACTATTATCCAACATGTGAGGAAAGTTCGTTTTTCCTATGAGTTTTGATTTTGAGTCTTGAGCGAACGAAGGATTGAAAAATAGAATCACGAGCGCAGCGAGTGATTATAAATTTCAATCCTGAGTAAGCGAAAGACTCAACAAAACGAATAGCAAATGAACTTGCTCACATGTTGCATACAAAACTTTTCACCACGACCAGCAAGAAAGTATTCAGTCATCATAGGTAAATAAATTAAATAGACACAAAGCAAATCAAAATAATTCTTTATTTTTTTAAATATCTGTAAAACTTAACATAAAAAAATCAGGCAAGGTTAGTTTCTGAACGGGATCATTACTTTCCTCACTGTTCAAACAGTGAGGAAAAACCAACTTTCCTCACTGTTCAAGCAGTGAGGAAAAGCCAACTTTCCTCACTGTTTTCGTAGAGGAAAGACACTTCTTTCGTGCGGGAGTGGTGAAAATAACTATTTATTTCGTTTTTATCGTGTATTTCATGAATATTAGTCTAAACATTATTATACGATACAATGTGAGGGTTTATAATTTTAGTAAGGTTAATAGAGTTAATAATGTTTAAAATGCAAAATGCATATTCAACGCAATATTCATTCAGGCAGTGTGATACACAGAGCGTTAATTATCTAACCACATGTTTTAAATTGAACTATAAACTAATCTAATAGACGGGCTCGTGGCTAAATAGTAACAGCCGCATGTGTCGAGCGAAGGTTAAGCTACGCTTGCCGCGGTCACTTCGTGGATGGGTGACCGTCCGTTACCTGTCGGGAGCCCTCGGTGTCTCAAGCCCGTGGTCCGGCTGTCATTCGTAGACCTTTGACAGTCGTCGTGTTACCCAGTGACTGGTTTATTGAGGTCAGGTAGGCAGTCACTCCATTGCATCCATCCGGTAAGACGACCCCAACATAGTTAACATAATTGGGGAAAGGCTAAGCAGATTGATTGAGGCTTATTTAATAAGTACCTACACACTACAGCAGCGGCTGGTTAAACTGTTTAGCATAATATTGAATGCTTGCGTGGCTGCAGATTTGCGTGTGGCGAGTCGGAAGTAATTTTCCTCCAACGCCAATAATGGCCGTGCTCGATCATCTGGATAATGGGTCCAAGTGTAAAATTTAAAGCAACTTACCGTCGTCGCTCCTCCATAAAATGTCTACGTTTCGACGGTATCGTTTATAAAGTGGACAGTTTAATCACGAAATATAGCGAGGATAATTAAACGTTCATTCATCACGGATGTACTGCTACAGGCAATCTTGTGTTCTAGGGAATAATGGCACTAATTTCATCACTAAAATGACAAAAAAAACCGGCCAAGTGCGAGTCGGACTCGCCCATGAAGGGTTCCGTAGCAGCAAGTAACATAATATAAAAGTTCTTGTAGTTCGTTGTAACTTTGATCGATGTTTTAATAATAGTTTACGATTTATGACGTATTAATTTTTTTTTAGTTTTATCATTCTCTTATTTTAGAAGTTACAGGGGGGGGGGGGGGGACATTTTACCACTTTGGAAGTGGCTGTCGCGCAAACTATTCAGTTTAGAAATAAGTATATTAGAAACCTCAATATGCCATTTGGCTACGGAACCCTAAAAATTGCAGTTTGTTAGATGAATGTATTTATTTCGTGCTAATTAAGACGAAAGGTCGTTTGTTTGATTTACGTTCAACGGCATGTGATTGATGAGAAACTTTCGCCATGGTCTCCACAGGCATTATCCTCACTATCGCCTACTACATAAACAGGGTCTTGCATAATGCATAATCAACCTATAATGTTTCTGCTGCTGGGAGACGACTGGCTTCCTCTGTGAGAGGGAGTGGGCTGTTATCTACCGCGCGAACCCAGTGTGGGTTCGTAGATGTCACGTCTTCGAAGTTTTTGTACCTACTCGGACATTTCAGTTTCCTCACGATGTTTTACTTTACCATTTTGAGAGCAGTGGTGATGAAAACAGGGTTCTTGATTGGGTTCTATTATACTAAAACATATAAAGAATAATAATCTATAATCATCTTTACGGAAATCCTATTTCCACTTGAGTAATTAAAGTTCACACTTGTGCGAATTTCTCTTTCAACGGTAGTACGTCGCTGAGGTCGGAACCTTCCACATGTTTTAATTACAACCAATATAATCACGTTTGTGCTCAGACGGAATGCGAGCTATTACATGATTACTTCTCGTTTGTCGGAAATTAAACGAACCTACTTTGAATTTTGCAAGATAATTGAGAGATGTTGACTTCATTATCCATCGTGAATTATGAACATGTGCCAAGATAGGCGTCATCACTGATTCAGAAGATATCCAACATCATTATTTTAAAATAAAAGTACTGACCGAACCGTGGCTCAATAGAATTCGTGAAAATGAACGCGTGCATGCGTTCAATCATGTTTAATTGATTGAAACAGTAATACCTGTTAGTTTCAATCAACTCAGCACATCGCAGCCACTGTTGCACACTGTTCTACTCGAACCAAATTAAAATTCTTGTTTTCTGCATAGTAGGGATTATGAATTCAGGAAAAATCGTATCCAAAATAAATAGACATGTCGACCTTGCTTTTAACCGTTATTATAACCTCACCATTTTGGTCAAGTCAAGGTCAAGGTCTCCATCTAAAACATTTTTTTTTCGCATAAACTGGAAAGAAATGTTGTATCAGTCTTTTTTTTATTCAATAATTAGTTTGTACGTGGTATACAAAGTTTTCTTATATACTTAGATGTTATAAATAAATAGAACCAGTACAACACATCATATAAAATGGGTCATAGGACTCCCTTTCCTAATCTAGGCAGAATATCTGTCTGTATCTTAGGAAAGAGCGAGTAAAGAGAGAGGGAATTAGTAAGGTATCAAATTTTATAGTGTAAAGCAGCGGTTACAATAATGGGCCTGAAACTAGAATAAGCTTCTGCCACTGCCACACACGATTAGACTCACTTCTATCCCGCTATATAGCCACTTCGTGGCGGAGTCTTTATTTAATCACATCGATCTCGTGCGTTTCCTTTATATGACAAAACTGCAGTAAAATCAGTATCCAGGCGCGTTCCCCGTAAACCGTTGGGTGTAACGACAGTCGTGTAATGTTATAACCTAGTTTAAATGCACTCGGCGACACGACAACCGAACAAGGATTTCGTTGTCGCACGATATTTATTGGCACTTTCTTGTTTCATTTTTGTATTAAACCATTTCTACTTTCTAAATCTTGGTTACATTGGGCAATCGGCTTTAGATAACTCGTCGAAAAATTATTCGCTGGATGTAGCAGGCTGGGCTTGTTTTCCTGGCCGCCCGTACTTGGCTCCCCTGGGACTTGGCACTTGGCCAACGCTTCCTGATGACGTCTCCCACACGTTAAATTGATATTGGCACTTAGCGCGGCTCTCGTTGTCGCCGATCATGCTGTAAAACTTTCAACTTTTGACACTTTATATCTATATCGGATGAAGATCTAGAACTTAGTTATACTCCAATAGGAAACTTTGAACTAGACAAAGTTTACTCCAATACGTTTGAAAAACCACAGCATTATAAATGAGACGGTGGTGTTTTCTATACTCACGTCGAACATTCGGATTATTTGTCATCTCATGACTGAGCAGAAAAAAGCCTTGTGGATTCAAAGAAGCATGCTTAACTTGCTGCCAACTAAAAGTGTAATCACACTAGTCATTACTAAACCAATATTGAAACACGACATGACTAACTAGCAGTTATCGTATGTAGCACATTGCAACAAAGGTCACGGCTCAGTGCAGGTTACGCAAGTCGTCTCGCGATGACATGCTCGTGTGCCACAACTTACATGCCGAGTTGCCGAGAAAATTGAACATTAAATAATGCTGACAAAAACGATGTGTAAAAGATTTTCCTCGAGATGTCTCAACTTCTCAAGACGATGCAAACGTCCAACTAGATATAAATTGCAAATTGGTTTCGCTGCATGGCTACGTTGCACCTTCCAACAGAGGTTATGAAACGTTCGCCAATTGTTGTCGTTTAATCGAATAGTTATCTGAAAGTCCTTAGAAATGTTGGCTAAGTGAAACGGGTTTTAGCTGGTATCTAGCGTAACTTCCTAGTTGTCTATTCCGAACCAATCGAAAGAAAGTTAATTCGATGTCGAGTCGGGGGTTTAGTAATTGTCTAAAGTTGCCTCTACGGAGCTTTAGTTACTTTCGCCATCTCTCTAAAGTTTGTGGATGGAAAATTTTAATTTGTAACAATCACGTACATACGTGATTTACGAAAGTAGAGATTTTCATGTTCTTATTTTTTTGAGTTACTTATGTCCACGAAAAGCTCTTACCAAGCTTTCACTCAAAATGGAAACTGAAGCAATACCACATTCGGAACGCTTTTGTTTCTAAATATAGCTCTTGTACTATCCGCAAGACATAGCACAGGTAGAAAAATCAAAGCGTTTTTGTTGCGTCTTTTGAGTGGCATTCATACAATTGCCAAACGACGTTATTGACATTCTGGTATCCCCTTCGGATCAAAGTTAAAAAGGCACGTGGAATACCTTGTTTCTTATCAAATATCGGAATAAATTCCGGTGGAATTTGGGATCGGCGTGGACTGAAGGCGGCGTTCGTTGGAGTTTTGCCAGTAGTCAGTGCATTGTTGGTCTGCCATGGTAGTAAACTAATATCACCAATAGAGCTGCACTCTACATGGCAATTTTCATCTACTTCCGTAAGGTTAACATAGATGACACAGCGTCTTTAAGGGCCGTTTTAGAGTGCAGTTACAGAGTATGTATTCATTTGAACATAGCCAAATGGTGTATCATCCATATTCCTCAGTCCTAAGGCATAATGTGTGATGTTTGAAAGATAATCTCGTTGTTCATAGCTTCGTTCATTTTACTAAACAGATATTAACTTAAACATTCATTTTCGTTTGATGTCCAAAGTATAACAAAAAATCTTGGCGAAACCTAATAAAAACCCAAACACAAAGGAGTTAAGATTATTTCCAGTTGTTTTTTATACATCGACTGATCTCCGGTCGACGTTCTATGACGCTGCTAACTTTTATGGTTTCACTATTATGCATGGTAAAATGAATAAACATGTACAATGACGTAATGGTTTATTAATTCGCTTATAAACACGAAGTCATGACTCATTTCACTTTCGATAAACTCGGTTGAATTTTTTAAACAGAATTTCCCTACTTACATAATAAACAACAACAGATAAGTCTTTAACTTGTGCTATCTCGTAATGGGTACAAGAAGTGTGAATAATTGTTGTCTATGGTTAGTAATGTCCTGCCCTGACACACAGGCTGGTTGCACCACTGTCGTGGGTGGCTCAGTGGCTTGTTTATGGTCGTGTGTACTTTCAGTCGGTGTGTTTCAAACTTTCTATGTTTATCAATTTATGTAAAAGTATCACTTTGTAACGGGTAAGGGCCAGCGCTCACTTGGCGAGGCGCACCGCAGCGCGGTTTTTACTACCAAACAAATACCGACCTTGCTGCAGTTGAAATAAAGTTGAGAATAAATAAACTTCCATAAACTCGAGAGCGTATCTAAGCGGAAAAAAGTGCGCGTCTCATGTTATTTATTTTCGACTTTATTATAAGCGAGATAATGTTGATATTGGTTGACAGTGAAACCGCGCTGCGCTGCGCCTGGCCTGATGTACGCCAGCCCGAAGGGGACGAGTGACGAGACTCGCTAGCCAATTAAATGTAGATACAATTTAATTCGACTTTCTCTATATACATTTTGGTCTAAGCACCTCTAATTAAAGCAAAATATACGAGGGTGAATCAAAAAGTTCTTAGAATTGCATCATACTATAATATAAGTATGCTGCCTTTTTGGGAGAAGTTCGATATTCAAATTAAAGTGTCAATCACACAATATTTATGCAAACTGTCACTTGTTTTTGTCAGTTCAATCGCACGAAATAAATTGTTTTGTGCAACGAGTTGCTAAAAACCTAAAATTATGGATAAAAGTGAGTTACGTGCAGTGATAAAATATCTCGGTTTAAAAAAAATGGTACGAAGGAATCTTTTTCGGACATTCAGCAGACATTAGGGGATAATGCTGGGTACAGCATAAAAGAGGTAGATCATGCTGTAAAGATGACCCGCGTTCTGGGTGGCCTTCAACCTCCGTTATGGAAGAAGATGTCAAAAAGGTTGAGAATCTGGTTTTGGAAGACAGAAGAATAACTATAAAACAATATAGCTGAGATCCTAAAGATATTATTTGGTAGCGTTCAATCCATTTTTATTGATTCACTGGGGTTCAAAAAAGTGTCGGCAAGATGGGTGCCACGAATTTTAACCGACGAAAACAAAAAGCGACGTTTGGAAATTTCTAAGCGTAATCTCGAAATGTTCCAGCGTGATTCGGATAATTTTTGCCGTCGCCTTGTCACCATGGATGAAACGTGGGTCCACCATTTCGATCCTGAAACTAAGAGATTAGCATGTCTTAGAAACGACCATCCTCTCCATCCATTAAGAAATTTCGAGTTGCTCCTACCGCTGGCAAAGTTATGGCATCAGTGTTCTCGGATAGTGAAGGAATCCTTTTTATTGATTACATGCCAAAAGGCCAGACGATTACTGGACCCTTTTATGCAAATTTAATCCCGAAAGCGCATGAAGCGATTAAAGAAAAACGTCGTGGAAAACTATCGTTGGGCGTGTTGTTTCTTCAAGATAACGCTCCTGCTCATCGATCGGAAGTTGCGCTCAACGTAATCCGCTGTGCTGGCTTCAATCTCCTTGACCACCCACCATATTCTCCGGACTTAGCCCCAAGTGATTTTCACTTATTCCTAAAATTAAAAGAGGACATTCGTGGAACAAAATTTTACGATAATGACGCGGTTATGGCTGCCGTAGGGGAGTTTTTCGAGAGTCAATAAAAACATTTTTTTCACAAGAAAGTTAGAAACGAGTTATTCTAAATGCATTGCATTGGAGGGAGATTATGTAGAAAAATAAAATATTTTTGTTTAAATCTGCATTTTTTCATATTGATTCCAAGAATTTTTTTATTCACCCTCGTGGATTGAACGACTATCATAGCTAAATATTTTTTAACAAGAATTCAAATATTTATTTAACTTGTCAAGTAGCTACATATACGATGAGTATCAGACAGCATCTGGTGGTTACTTATACTTGTTGGGTCCAAACCAAAAGCAAATCCGCCACTGTTGGTCTAATTTTATACCAACAGTGGCGGATTTGCTTTTAGACCCCACAATTGTTTATGCCTAAGCGTAATTAAAGCAATTACCGCTTGCCAATAAATAATTGAGTGGAAGGAGACCAAACGTCGCCGGCGCCTGTTAACTGAAACGTAAAATCTATGACTAAAGAATAAAGTGGCCGGATCGCAATCGCCCGGTGATTGTTGAAATCGAAGATTTCAAGGCTGTCTTTGTGTTCTTGACACCCATTGAATAATAATTAGCAGTGTATACAAGTGTTATTTGTATTTGTAAACAGTAGCCTTTGATTGTGTGATAGGGCTTTAGCAGTTGGCACACTTTTTATTACCATTGTTTATTGAATTCGCATTTGTGGAAAAATATTTGGTATTTTTTTGTAAGAAAGGGCTGGGAAATTATTTTATAACGTGTATGTAGGAGTTTGTTTATAAGCTATTTGCGTAGGCAATGTATGTATAAATCTGGCCGTAAAGTTTTGTAACACCATTGGTCACACTTGTTACCTATTTGAATAATAATACTGGTAACATGATTCAATACTATTAAATCGCATTGAAGGTAAGAAGAAGGCGTGTGCACCAAAATCGTAATATCACCAGCAGGAATGCATAGATAATGGGGCAAGATTGAGATAGGAAAGTTAAAACAGAGGTTGGCATTAAGCCAAATTCATTGGAGAAACAAATTCAACTTTCAAGCATGCTTTTAGATAGTTAAAATGACTGTGATTAAGCGATAGAACATAATTATTAGAGAAGGAACTTTAAATGACGTGGAAATGCGGTTGTTCAATGACGTGGAAAAGCGGTGTTCTTTTTCATAATTTGCCTTGTTTGATGTTTGTCTTTTAAATGACTTATTGTGGTTTAATAACTGTTACTTCTTGTTCAAATTGCCTGGAACCAAACTATAGGAATATTAGCTTATGATTCACTTTATAGTTCTGATCAGGTACCCAGTTTTTCTGGCCTAAATTGTACGGACAGCAAAGCCGAACCGCCATGTCAATCACTCAACTCAGCCCAACGCAGTACACTGCTGTCCAAAAAAATGTATGATCGGCTTTATTAAGCCATTTACATAAGAGCCAACGTACCTTCAATACGGACGAATTAAGGTACCGACACACTGGTAAGTGGTGTTTGTGTGTTTACGAGCGGTTGTCACGTGTGTGCATGTGCATAGAGCACACGTGACGACGGTAACGCGGCTCGCGTGCCTGCTGCGGCGTAACTGGAGCGCGACCACCACGCAACCATTCAAGGTCGATTGGTCAGTGGTCGGTGGACAGTGGACGGTGGACAATGGATGTCATGTAAATCAAGTCAAGTGCTGAAAATATAATTTCTTACATGGTAACATAAGACAATCTTTCGAGGTGTATCGGTGCAGAGAGAGAGAGAGAGGATCAACCGAAGTCGTCGTTTTGAATACAATAGCGTTTCATGAGTTGGCTGCACAGTATAAAATAATTTAAGATGTAGCTTTAAAACCACAATTTACATAACAGCTTAGGTTTGAGCTGAACCAAGGGTATAAAGTAGAACGCCATTGATTTTTGTCTAGACGCTCGTCGTACGGAAATTGAAAAATAGGTACCTATATATGTTTAGAGCTGAACGAAGCCTCGGGTGAAGGTTGGCTTAACATTAACTCAACTTAGAAGTTACCTTGTGTTACATAGATGGTTGTAAATTGCAGTTGACATTTGATCCCGTATGGAGGTACTTGGCAACCGCGATGTTTCGGTGATTAGGGTCACAGGCTTCAGAGTGCATAAAGGTTGTGGTTAGGTATAAGGAAAGTTTTTTGTAACCGTGTAATGTACCTATAGGTAATCACGTTGTTAGAGAACTCGAATATCATAAAAGTTAATTCTGTGTGAAGAATTGCGAATGTTAACAAAGATTCAAAGGTATTTGGGTTAGTCTTTAATTATAAGTTACGATAAAATGAATTTGAGTCTTTCTTATTTCGCTAGACAAAGTACTCTTTAAGTTATACTAAATAATAAAAATGATTTAAAAAAATCATTAGGAGCTCGTGGCTAAGTAATAACTGCCGCACGGGTCGATCCGTCAGGTTAAGCTACGCTTGCCGGGGTTGGTCTGTGGATGGGTGACCATCTTTACGTACCGAGACTACTCCGTGCCTCGGAAAGCACGTTAAGCCGTTGGTCCCGGCTGTCATTCGTGGATCTTTGACAGTCGTTACGGGTCGTCAGAAGCCCGAAAGTCTGACAACCAGTCTTACCAAGGGGTATCGTATCACCCAATTACTGGGTTGTGGAGGTCAGATAGGCAGTCGCTCCATATTATATAAAATACTGGTATTCAGCTGCATCCGGTTAGACTGGAAGCTGACCCCAACGTAGTTGGGAAAATGCTAGGCCGATGATGATGACAAATGATTTTAAAAATGCGGTACCACTCAGATTCCGATCATTAAAAATAATGAAGCCTTATTTAAAGAAAAATAAAAAAAAGATGACTTCTCGAACATCTAACGCTAGACTCTATCAGTACCTACTCACCTTTGCTTACCGTGCCTTTGTATTCACCAGCTCCTCGCTGAAAGACAAACTGCTTACCACTTAGTTTACTTTCAGCACAATGACTCGAACAATTTGTAATGGCCAATGTTTAATCAGCAATCTGTAGGACGAGCCATTAAGCTCGTTTAACTCCGTCGGAAGTCAAACGTGGCTACGGACTGCGGCCAACAGTTTTACCAATATTTGCTCCACAACTCCTCACCGACGTTATGTGTTAAACTTTATTAATTATCGAGTAATGTGGCGAAGTTGTTCTGCCTGTCGAAACTTCACGCACACTGCCGCACAAGTTTCGCAAGTTGCCAGTGATAAGAAATATTTCGGCTTGTCTAAGGTGCGAGGAATGCGAATGTGCACAGAATTGCCAAGAGATTTTCAAGTAATGGACGTAAAAGCCTGACTAGAAATTTAATTTGCGGCTTAGACATGGCTAAGCTTGTAAAACTTGAGACATTTATTTATTCATTTGATTCACCAACAATTGTATACACTGGTATAAGCCAATGAAATAGAAGCGACAAATCAGATTAAAGTGTAAAAATCACTTATTAGGTAAACTCTGCATACACACAAAACGTTGTCGTATCTTACAAAAATACTTTTTTTAATACAAAATTATAAAGGTGCAATGCATAGAACTTAGTTAATTAATTAAAACAAAATAAAATTAAAACAGACAAATTAAAACAAACTAAAGAAAACAAAACTAGGTACCTAATACAAAAAAATAAAATAAATAGGCAATTAGTAGCCTAAATACGAGTACACCCACCTAGTGGGACAACGCAGGGCTAAGAAACTATGTTCGGGGAGATACTTAGACATACCTACCTACCTTAATCTCAAAACTATAGCACATCGTGCTATGAGCACGATGTGCTCTAGTTTTGAGATCAGGGTGTCTAGAATCATATGAATTCAAAGTTAATCAATCAATAAGTTATCAGATTCTAGAACCAATGTCGAAACTGATAATTTAAAAATGGTAAAAAAATATACCTACCTATTTTACTCATTTATTTTATTTTATTTGCACTGACCGGTAGCCATTTGGTTGATACTGACATGGAACAGACGGCAAGCAGAACTAAAAAGTACAAAAAAATAACAGTTGAACAAAAAACTGACCAAAAATCTAACAATTTTACGTTTTTTTGTGATTTCATGCTGTCCGTGACTACAAAACAAGTTTCGAACATGATCACTGTTCTTTAGATTCAAGTATACCTAAATGATACAAATGAATATACAACGAATCTCAGCACAATATAACACGTGATGTTTCGACAATACTCAAAAGGATGATCAAATTTCTCTGTTACTTAACCCCGAATGTCAGGTAGGAGCTTATTGACTTGACATTATAGAAAATCTGATCACGAGCCGAGTCTGATTCGCTTTCTCCTCGCGTGTGGCTATTATGTAAACACTGGCGAAACTGCTATCGTCTGCGAATCTGCTCGAGATTCCTCTGTGGTGGATTTGAACGATTTTGTGACTAAATTGAGGAAAACATAAATCGTATAAAACATTGTTCACGACAAATGGATGACGCTTATGTTGTTACAGGCTTTAGCATTGGCGAAGTGTTTAACCTCCCTCTAGACGAACTGCTCCATCAATCATGGTAATTTATTATTATTAATGATAATTTAGGGATTGCAGAAGATATCCTTGTCTTCAGCTTGGGACTAATAACAGCTTGATTTATTGCTATCATTATTTAAATAAGTACTTGCTTAATTTAAGAAATTAAATATTCAGGAATCTCGCAAGACATCGAAATTGAAGTTTCACATAAAATGTTAACAAATAAATAAATAAAATATTAGTTGAGTTCGTCCACCCAACTTTCCTCGAACCCAAATATCTAGGAGGACAATGAATGGACAGTTCGCGTCGGATCACCTGTCCAAGTGTCTCATGCGCTGAGGCGTCGTTTGTCAACGTCATGTCTGCAAGACTCTGAGCATGCCCGGAAGGCGCCCATTGTCCGCTTGTCCAGTCATCCCCTATTTTTAACCTTCAAACCGGAAAGCTTTCAGCAACGAATTGGCGGAAAACGCGCGATGTTTTACGGAGCCTGTAGATTTTTTGTAATATTTTGATTCAAATTCAAAAGTCATTTATTCAAACTAGGCAAAGAATCAGCACTTTGCGAACGTCGAAATTACATAAGACAGTCCCCAAAAACGCCCACCCTTCACCATTTCCTAGTGCTGGGAAAAAGAAGTGGCGCAACAAACTTCCCAGCAGTACTGCTGTCTGTTCAGTTAGAGAAAAAAAAACTTGATTCTATACAATGTGAAATGTAATGAAAATTATTTTGCATACTACCTATGCAAAATAATTTACATTACTATAGCCTAATAATTTGTGTAATCTTTTAGCAGCAACGTATTTTGCCATTACTGTGGCATTAAATAGTGTCATCGTCTTTTGTTTTTTATTCTCAAGCATTCTTGGGCTTCTTATTTTCAAATATGATGTCATTCCTGTAATTATTGTGTAAGTAGGTACATAGTTGTAAATACCGCGAGACTTGTGTAATCAGATTTGGAAAAAGACTTTAAATTTCATCATTTTCGTGACAGATATTCCGAATCCTAAAGATAAATGCTAAAGATTTTCCAAGTGAGTTTCGTGTGCTAACGGGAATTTGTCACCGCCGTCTGTCACCAAATTCCCATCGGGTACGAACTAGTTTTCCCTTACGCTACCTACGTACTTCAAGTCGGCAACAATTAGTTAGTTACTTATTATCTCATTTAAGTTGTTCCTCGCTTGAATAACTCGAAGTGTGTAGCGGAGTAGTGTTGCAAGTTAGGGCGGAACTTGTTTAGAGTGTCAATGACAGTTCTCAGCTTCTGCGTTATTCACTTCACAAGTAACTTTGTGCCGTGTTGCATTACAATGGATGCACTTTCGTATGCAAGAGGTAGAGACTTCTTCATAAGTGAATTTGCTAATTTTGCATTGTATGTCATTTTCGCGTGCTCGTTTGTTTTATTTACTTTGTGTAGTTTGAACTTTCAATCAGTTTACTTTTTACGGTTCCATACCCGAAGGGTGCTAAACGGAACCCTATTACTAAGCCTCCGCTGTCCGTCCGTCTGTCTGTCCGTCCGTCTGTCTGTAAGCGTAATAAGTAGACCGTTGTTTTTTTTTACATATATAACAACAAAATATAATACAAATTCAATATAGTTAATAATTAAAGGATACAAGAAAGGTGATCATTTTCGGCATTTTTTTGCTTGATCTTAATACGGTACGGAATCCTTCGTGTGCGAGTCCAACTAGCACTTGGCCGGTTTTTTGTGTCATTTTGATGATAATTTTGCATCATCTTTTGTGTTGTTATAATGAATGAAGTGTTAAGCAGAATCAACAGATTCTACTATTTCCTGAAATGATTTAGATCAGAATCATGTTTCTCATGGAAAAGCTAATATGTGCGAAATAAATCACATATTCATCTTTAAGCAACCACACGTGTCTTCAAAATAATTCAAGCACATAATAGTCAAACATAATTTCCTTACAACCCTATTCAATTGATTTCTCGAGAACGTGATGTCTTTAAAACACTGACTTCCTATGAATATTCTATTAATTTCACATTTGGTAATCTCTGTGAAGCCTGTTAATTTTGGTGCCAATTGGGTTAACCGTTTTAGGAGTACGCTCTGAGTATTAATTAGGTAGTCATGTTATCACACAAACATGGGTGTACCTTGTAGGTACTTGTACAAGAATTTGTGTACGGCTCTGTTTCATCAGATTGAAATTTATTTGTCTAACCAAATATAATATTGTTATAACCAAGATGTAATGGCATTATTATTATTATTAGGTAATATATGAACTTAGAGTTTAAGACGTGTGAGTGTTTTATTCTCAGTAAATGTACACTAATCAGGTACTTATGCGTTGCGTCGTGACTCACAATTAATTAGAATTTTATTACTGACTGCAAGTAAACTTTTAAAACATTGTTTCTGTTTATTCTCCTTATTTCCATCGAACTGCAGGTAAGCAGCGGTTACGCGTATAGCGTCATTCTTTTAATTCGCACTTTCTCGTGCAGATTCGTGATTGTGATTGTGATGTAAAATTTAATTCTGAATTCTGGTTGGTGCATAAGAATAACGAGTGTTGTACCGCATGTAAAAATAGCTAATTCATACACGTCGTAACTCAAATAATTGAAATAGCCGGACACACAAAAAACAGCTGCAATATAATACAAACAGGGTTTAGCGAAAACATGAATTGGAAAACCTAAAAATAGTCCAGATTAAAAGCTTTTCAAACTTTATTCGCTCTCGATCCTACAATAGATTGCAGCTTCACAAATGGCCATTTAATAAATAGAGCTGCAACAAATGAAATAGTGGAAGCATCAATCGGATAATCGCAATAAGTGGACAGCTCGGACATAGTAGACGTCCGACCGACTGTAAGAGATTAATAACTAGAGTAGACCTTCGAAGAAATATCTGTGCCAATAGACGTCAATTGTATTATGACAATGCATTGTAACTCGGCAATTACACAGTGGGTGCCATTGTGAGGAACCGTTCGGTCTCACCCCCTTTTATCATTCACTCAACGGTGAAATGTATGGAGATTGATTTCGTTCGTGTTATCAGATCTCTATTCTTTGATACGGTTAGGGTAAAGATGGTGTCTCGGAATTGTGACTATTCGAGCAATTTATTAGGTAAGTAAGGGTAAAAGTGTCGTGGCTAAATGATAACAGCCACACGGGTTGATCGAAGGTTAAGCTACGCTTGCCGCGGTCGCTTCGTGGATCGGTGACAATCCATTACTTATCGAGATCCCTTCGTGCGACGGGAAACACGTTAAGCCGTTGCTACTGGCTTTCATTCATAGATCTTTGACAGTAGTTTCGGGTGTTCAGAAGCCCAAAAGTCTGACAATCAGACTTACCAAGGGGTATCATCGCGTTAGGCAGTTGCTCCTTGTAAAATACTGGTATTCAGTTGCATCCGGTTAGACTGGAAGCCGACACTAACATAGGTACATAATTATGGTAGTTGGAACAGGCTAGGCCACATACATACTATATCAGCTAGAATTCGTATTTTGCTATGAAGATGCTCGTGAGTTTTTGGTGGGTAGGTTTTTATATTGAAAATACTTGAAACAATTAAAATAGTGTTGTGCCTTTCATGCCTAGCTCAAACAATTGTTAAATGTTCCAAACATTTTATTCCTATTTGTCGTTTTGCGTTTGGTCTCCGATAACAGTAAATCATTGTTAGTTAGATTTGTTTTATTGTAAATTTTACCTATTTCAATTAATCGGGTGAAAGCTTTCGGAATCAGAGGTGAGCTGTTTTCTATATCTATCGACCGACTATAGCCGGTTTATCTGTTATTTTTTTGGACTAGCTGTGTTGAGGCCTTTTGTATTCAGTTTTTTTATGTTATAATTATTCAAAGGCTTCTTATTAAATTTCTTTATTTTAAATCTTCCCCCAAGATTTACTTATTTCTCATAGTTTTATATTGCACATAGGATTTTGCGTTAAATGTGTGAATAGCGAATTAGTAATCAACCGATGCTTATTATAGCAATAATAACTTTGTAACGATTCCTTGGAACAATAAAATTATAGTAGTGTTTTATTGTACAATTTGCAATGACTATAAAATTAAAGTAGTTACAAAAAAGTTGTATGCTTATTAAATTTCTAATTTAATTACTTTGGTTGTAGTAAATGCCATTATCGCGTTCATGACCGTTAGCAATGATCTTTAGTGGTTTGTGTATTATGTTAGATATTATAAGAAAACAACGGAAAAATAATAATCCTCCCACGAAATTACAAATCAGGCAAGTAGTTAAATCGTCAAAGAGAAACGTTTACGTAACAAAAAACACATTACCCTCATTCGCGAAGTGTCGGTTGAAAAGCAATTACCTATTAGTTAATTAGTCCACACTCGTCTTATCATCGTACTACATAGTTACTGTGGAATTATTACTGGCGACCAATCAATAAGCTTTTATACCCGATGTGTTAATGCTGTGCGTCAGTGACGTCATATCAAACCGCGATTAGGCGGCAAATCGATAGATTGTAGTGAACACTCGGCCTCTGATCAATTTGATCGTAAAAGGCATAGTGCCAAGTTTCAATTACGAGTGATTGAGTGGTGCCGGCGGTCATTAAACGATCTCATCACTAATTACGGAGTAGTTAGTAAATGGAATGCCCATACCCATTTTCCTATCAAATAACCATCACTGGATTACGAAACGTAGAAGTGAAAAAGGGCGCTATAGGAAAGACAGATTTATCATGATCTGTTGCTGGACGGGACACCGCGATTTCCGGTTGCCATCTATGCGGTGTTAGCGTTGATGCCTTTCGCGCTTCCCATTTGTTATTTACTCCGTGTTACTAATAATCCTATTCACATGTTAAACTCGCTTTATCTGCCAGCAGCCGTCATGCTTATTGTGCTGATAGTAATGTAATCTTTCACGTTCAGCATTGTTGAGATAGGCTTTAATTAAGATCAATGACGAGTTATGATGCCTTGTTGTAACCTGGATCAAATTTTATGTTCTTTCTTTTTAAGTCTAAGTAAGGAAGCGTTGACGACGTTGGATTAATTCCCGTTTTCACCGAGAAATAAGTGACACTTAAATGAATCCCTAAATAAAAGTGCAATGTTGGATTTTAAACTCTCACCACTGAGCCTAGCGTTGACAATCCAATAATGCACTTATTACTACTACTAGTGTCATGTGTCACTTAGTATTGGTGAAAACGGGCATGAGTCCTTCAAAAGTTAAGTATTGCTTATTTTTAATTGAGACTAGCTGACTCGACAGACAATTCGTCACCCGCCTCGCTAACTGTTGTATCTCACAAACTGACGTATCTACACAGACATTACCTACGTGTTCATAACTTTTCGAAAAAAAGTTTTATGACCTTGGGCTTTAGGGCAAAATATAAAAAAAAGTTATTAATTCATTAATAAAGCCACAGCTAACGCAACGACAGTAAAGTTTCGTGCAGACTAGCACGACGCGACACCGGCTATTGTTATACCGTGAAGTTTTCTTAGAAATTGTATTGTTCGAATCGCGTCGCGCCGTCGCGTCGCGCTGGTCTGCACGATCCTTAACACGATTGTAGCGCCCGAATGAAAAACTGTCTCTCCGGAAAAATATCAATTGCTAGATAGGACGGTTAGCGGGGAGGGTGACGAATATAGAAAAAAAGGACTTTCAATATTATCCGAATTTGAACATTTTCCGGAAAACTTTACCAATATTTCTTTCCCTCAAAACCTAATTCAGACTATTACGAACATTTTAAAACAAAAAATAGATCGTAGATCGATCCGTTCAGCCGTTCTCAAGTGATGCGCTTCATTATTATTTATGTATAGATTTCAGTAAGTATGGGATTACTGTAATCATGGTTTGCCAGCAAACGGTAAAGATAATTGAAGTTCTTAGTTAGCCATCTCCTTAACAGACTATAGCATTCATAAAATTCTTCACACGTTTAGTTGTCATGCCCGTTATAATAAGAACTCGTAGATATAACCTATAAGATAGTTGCGTGCTCAGATCATATAAAGGCGGTTCATTGTCAATCACTTGTCGAAGATTTGGGTTGCGTTCATCACGACCAATCGTGAATAGACACATCAATTTTAATATTGCAATCTTATCTTGGCATCCTATCCTAAATATACAGGGTGTTTGGCGCATGGACCGACACAATTTTTTCAGGGATTTGGGAGGTCATTAGCTAGGTTCTAGCTAAGTTCAAAATAGCTTTTAGTTTTTTTTATAATTAATTTAGAAGTTGTAAAATTTCATTCATTAAATACAAAAATTAACTTTGGAAGCTTGTAAGGAATTTTCTTGAAACAAAAAATCTTAAATCTAAAAACATCTTTGTTTTATACAACTGTATAAAACAAAGATGTTTTTAGATTTAAAGGACTTTGGAGAATGCAACAAAATTTGTTTTGTGCCACTACACCCACAAACAAAAAAGTTATTTCAAATTAAAGGACACATTTTGGGAATTTTTTTCATTTTAAAAAAAGAATCATATGTAACCAACCGTGACATTTGGGACAAAGGGTGTATGGGTAGAACCTAGCTAATGACCTCCCAAATCCCTGAAAAAATTGTGTCGGTCCATGCGCCAAACACCCTGTATAATATATATACAGGGTGTCCAGTAAATAGCACGACATACTGCAGGGGGTGATAGCTTGGGTCACTACCTATCAATACAACACAATATATGTTCAGCAAAATCTTACTTTTTTTTTTCACCATTGTAGGTTAAACTTAAGTGATAAGAAAATAGTTCTGTGAAAATTTAAACAAAAAATAGTATTTCTTGAAAACATTCTTGTCTTTGATAGAAAAAAGACTTATCAATGAGTAAAGTAACTATTCACGAATAATTTGATGTAAAAAAAAAAGTACTAGAAAAGGATTTTTTCATTACAAGACGCTTAAAAATCTGTTTCAAGGTAGAGATTTTTCGGTATTTCGGAAAATTTTGTAAAACTGTAAATCCGTAAGATTTTGCTGAACATAATATATTGTGTTGTATTGATAGGTAGTGACCCTAGCTATCACCCCCTGCAGTATGTCGTGCTATTTACTGGACACCCTGTATAATATAATCCTAACTAATATTATAAATGCGGAAGTGAGTTTGTTTGTTTGTTACGCTTCCAAGCTAAAACGGCTGAGCAGATTTGACCTGCCCATGACCTGGATTAGGACTTAAGACACTTTTTATCCCGATATTCTCACGGGATCGAGACGTATGCGGGTGAAACCTTAATGAAATGAAATGAAATTGTTTATTCTGTAAATAGGATATTGGAATCACTTTTACACGTCATCTTAAAAAAAAAAAAAATAGCTAGATGAGTTCGGCGTTTCCTATCTGACTACTCTGAGAAGAAAGGCCGAAACAAACTCAGAGGTCACAGTCTCTTTTAAAGTCCAGACATAATCTTGGTCAGGCCATATGAGGACCATGTAGATTAGTCTGAAATGGTTTTTTGAGAAAAGAACCACACAGACATAGTGCGGCGCAGCTAGTCCTAATTCTAATTCTAACTATCTATATATATAAAAGAAAGGACTTTTTATCCCGGTCGGGTAGGTATGTAGGTAGGTAAAGTAAGAAGGGTAGGTAGGTGCGCCGTAGATAAGTACTTACTTACTTACATCCGTGTGAAGCCGGGGCGGGCAGCTAGTAATATTATAAATGCGAAAGTGAATTTGTTTGTTTGTTACGCAAAGAGGTTCACAAAAAGAGGCGCAATTATTATATTAGAGTGTTCAATAATATTTTTGAATAGGATAGGAATTATTAGAGGTCGATTTTATCATGCGTAAAAACTATCCAAACACGTGCTGTTGTTATGCCTAAATGTGAATGGAAACATCTAGGCTTAAATAATCACGCATGAAGTTGTTTGTTCAACCTACATCCGTTTTACTTAACGAGTGTACCTTCCGCTCAATCGATAGGAAAATCACTTATCCCCCTTGTGCCCACCAGTACTTGGCAGTTTCCGCTTTGCGTTTGTTTATTGTACTAACATAAGCCTCTGGGACTGTTCATAATCTCTGTTCAAATAAAAAGTTCTGCTCGCGTGACTATTGGGTTGGAAACAGGCCTCTTTACTTTACCAATTTATTGGGTCGTTAATTTGTTGTACTCCATTAAATTTGATTGTTATCAATCAAATCATATCACTCAATCCGATTGGTTTAATGCGAATCGAATTAACTGAGTGGATTTCTTGGTCACACATTTTTATTAAATATTTGAAAAAGCATGTTTTATTAAATTTTAAATATTCGAAAGTTTTGCGTTCTCTTTGACTGTAACAAAAAAAAAACTAAAGCCGTTCGTAACTAGACTGCATTTCATATTTTAACAAGTGTGAAATAAGGTCTTTCAAGATTACAACTCCAAATATCGAGCCATTCACGACTTCATAGGTTCTATCTTTGAAGTCGTGAATGACTAAAATGCGCCCATTTTTTTGCACTAGGGTTGATATTTCTATTCAAAGTCAAAGTCAAATAATTTATTTCAATTAGGCACAAAAAAGGCACTTATGAACGTCAACATTTACAACAAAAAAATATAATAATTGATTCTAGTCGCCCATTCCAAAAGGTCGTTTTCGTATGGAGAAGAATGGGCAAGAAACTCCACCGTTACTCTTTTAAAATATTTTCACAATATCCTGTATCATTAATTATATCATTATATGTGAAGACGATGCACCTAGAATAAGATTACTATACCAAGATAGGTAAAAATAATGAAAAATGAAGGAATGACATAAATTAATTATGTGATAGATGCATGGTGCTCATATATTTATAACATTGTAAAATTATACGATATTCTTAACATTTTAACAAGTACTACTAATAATAAGTCAGTGTGTGAGTTCAAGTAATCACAGAATATAAAATTAATGTTTAAAAAAAATAAAGTCAAAGTCAAATAATTTATTTCAATTAGGCACAAAAAAGGCACTTTTGAACGTCAAACTTTACAAAAAATTATAAAACTGATTCTAGTCGCCCATTCCAAAAGGTAGTTTTCGTATGGAGAAGAATGGGCAAGAAACTCCACCGTTACTCTTTTTAAAAAAAATCATTATAATTATCTTGTATACACTTATTATATAATTATATGTGAAGACAATGCACCTAGAATAAGATTACTATACCACGATAGGTAAAAAGAATGAAAAATGAAGGAATGACATAATTATGTGATAGATGCATGGTGCTCACATACTTACAAACATTGTAAAATTATACTATATTTCTAACATTATAATAAGTAATACTAATAATAATAAGTCAGTGTGTGAGTTCAAATAATCACAAAAATAAAATAAAATAAATGTTTAAAAAAATAAAAAATAATAATTATACAATTAAATTAGCAACCAGTTCGATTTTGTCTAGATTCTGAATTGTCCTATGGAGCAGGACCAGCATGTTTCCAAGCATTTTTATCTTGGATATAATCCTCTAATTTGTAATATGCTTGTTTACAAAGTGTACTTTTTATATGATTTTTAAATTTTCTTTCATTTAATTCTAATATATCACAAGGTATTCTGTTGTAACATTTAACACAGTACCCCATAAAAGATGTATTTACTTTAGATAGTCTGAAAAATGGTTGATCTATTTTATCTTTATTTCTAGTATTAAAATTATGTCTATCACTTATTTTATTAAAAAGATGTAGATTTTTTCTCACATATTATACAATTAAATTGGCATATTTACTTATTATGTGTAGATACTAAGGATAGCAATTACGTATTTGACAGCTCAATATTTACTTGCTTACATAATAAGCGGTTGCACAAATATATATCTAGCTCCCTCTTACCTACCTACCTCTGTCTACACATTTTAGTTCATTTGATATTTTAGTAACACAATTTCGAAACACGTGAATGTCTTGTATCCGCAAAGGCTACAGTCGCTAGCTATGTAGGACTTAGAATGGCTAGTTAAGTACTTTGATATAATCTGAAACAAGCTACAACAGTTACATAATAATGAAACGGGTCTTGAAACTTTAGAAAATAGATCAATGCTTGATAGCGGGCAAGTTCCTGCTTCGTACCATATCACCACTGTTTTTTTTAAACTATCTGTTTTGATATGTTTTAGTTAAGGCGCTACCCCGAGCTAAGTGGCGCCCTCATTGAATAAAAAAGTAGATCCAAAGTAGATAGCAAAAGTGCCAGAAGCGGCCGTTTTTGACACTTGCAATCTACTTTGGATACGAATCACTTTGAGTCCTGTTTTAACAACGTAAAAATACTTTATCCTTTTTATAACAAACTCCAAGAATCCATTTTTTTTAATTTATTTTCTATGCTATGCTACGATTTTTTATTCAATGAGGGCGCTACTTAGCTCGGGGTAGCGCCTTAACAACGTTTGATCGTCATTAATTACCTCTACCCAACCCTTTGGGGAAACTAGGCGTGATGTTATGTTATTTAGATTTGTTCCGTTTGGTGAAACTGCGGAAAGTTACATTAGATGTTTCCATAAATAAATAGTTTTGGAAATGAAATCGCGTTTTGTACCTACTGAATTTTGTGTGTTACATTGCACGATTGATTTTGTTTTTTTTAATATTTGCACTGATGATATACCTCTCGTTGTAAACCTACTTTGTTTCATTAGCTCGTACAGTAGCCAATGAAACCAGTCTAATTACCACAAAGACCTTAATGATTTCAGTAATGGTCTAAGTTTCGTTTTTCAAAAACCGTCCATATTAATCGTCATGGAGTAAAAGCATTAGAATTTAAGTATGTACTTAATCGTTTCTGAAATGATGCAACGTACAGAAACAATCGAAAAAACTCCGAACTGCAGTGCTATTCTGTAACCATCTCACCGTGAAAACTTAGGTGAAGTGAGTTGTCATTCCAACAGGGTGAGATGACACTGACAGCTCACTCCACGCTCACTTCACATGTTTTCACGGTGAAGTGATTACGGGAATCGACATGCAGTTCTTAAAACAATACAAACAAAGGTAACTTAGTACCTGCAACGACGCAGCATACGAATAAATCAGTGTTCGTTGAAACGACGGTAGTAAGAATTTGACTCATGTATTGGCACAAAAGCCTGGAATCTCGCCCGGATATACCATAGGTATTCGTGCTAGAAGCAACACAACCACGCCAGGGGTGCATGCTATCGTATTTTTAACCCTCGGCGCAAAAATAAGGGTTATAAGTTTGACCGCTGTGTGTGCTGTCTGTCTGTGGCACCGTAGCTCTTAAACTGGTGAACGGATTCGAATGCGGTTTTTTTAAAATTTGAAAGCAGGTTTTCTATCGATGGTGATGTTTTATCAAAATCGGTTCAGCCGTTTGTAGATTATCAGCTCTTTTTTAGTTGATGAATGGATGTGAGCGTCTTCCACAGGTCTGATCGATTTGAAATTTGTTACTTCAATGATATTAGAAGAACATAGTAACCTTGAACTGATGCTGCAGCATCACCTGGAATTTGCAGGATACCTAATTCACTTACCAACTTACAGCACAGGTATCGTGTTTGGGCTCATTGGAATGGTCTCAATGAATAGGTTATAGAGAGATGATGAACAGGGTCTGGTGATGGAGTAGGAAAGAGAAAAGAGAAAATGTTTGTGTCAGTGGTTTTTTAAGTTTTAATATAATTTCACTCGTTTCTTTCTACATATCGTCCACGAAAAGTTGGGACTTTCCGGCTGAAAAAATGCTGTTTCATTTAAAATCGAGAAAAACTATTCTTTAACTTGTTCTCTCGTGATGTAACTTGCCAATACCTGGAATAGTCGCCAAAATCATATTCTACCTCCATCTTCGTTGTGAACACAGGAACTAGATGAGAAACTTTTATCGTAGGTACACGATTTACTTTCCGAACGTGCAAAGGCGTGTGCACAACCACGTACTATTGTGGCGTATACCCGAATCTATGAGCAAAGAGATAAAGTTTGTACGGGATTTCCTGCGGAATCACCGGGTCAATTTAAAAACTTTTTGACGTACAGACAGCTTGTTTTGTGTAGACAAATGCGTACGTCTAGACAAATGTGGGCTTCATTGGAGGTTTCTTTCATAAATCTGTTATATTGTTCACGAAGTATTTTGTGGAAAACTAATGAACTTTTCTGGCTGAAGCAGTGAAAGGAACCGAATAATAATGAAGTAAGGGTCAGTTTACATCGAGATGTGACGCATCACGCGACACGACGCAACGATGCTTGAAGAGGCCAGTGGTGTCGCGCTGCGCAGCGCGGCGCCGCGAGGCGTAGTGCCGCGCCGCGAGACAGCGCGACGTCGCGAGGCGCATCGTGAAGTCGCTGGCAGCCCCACCACGCCTCGCTGCTTCTTGTGATGAGTCGCGCTACGCCGGGAGGCATCTCGAGGCGCAGCGCGTCGCTAGGCATTTTCGAATTATCTCAATTAAATGTGTATCTTTTTGGTTAGTAAATAAAGTTATATTTTATATAAAACACTTGTGTCTCTCGTGGTGAACTGACCCTAAGTAATGCCTAAGCAATAAGATTATTATATGCAGAAATGTTTTACGAGAAATATAATAACTTAGTGTCAATATGAACATAATGTTTTCAAAATGTGCGTAGAATGTGATGTTCTGTTAAAAGACTTATCATGAATTATTACTTACACAATAAACATTTTATGCAGGTAACCTACAAACCGTTCTGGGGATTTGTCCTAGTGTATCGTTTAGTGACCTTTACGAGGCAATACAGGGATTAGTTCTCGGAATATGTGTGTGACGAAACGGTAGCTTGATTCGAAGGCACGGCTCCCGGCCGCAGTAACTTGTGATCAGACTTCTCACTAGTTAGATTGCGGCTTTAATCCAATTTGATGTTCATGAACTACTGTTGATATACGATCCGGAGGGTTTCCTGCCAAGATTTACTAGCTACGAAATGTTTGCACACTATTTATAACGCTGCGCATGCTTGTGGCAAATTAAATAACTTTCAGCTTAAAGAAGTTGCTAGTAAATAATTCCTTACAGGTTTCCTTTTACTAGTATTCAGTACGTTGATCCAGGCATTGAAAGCACGACATTTCTAAAAGTATACCTCAAAAGTGCTTTAGTTTGCTTGGTTTATTCGCTTCAATTTATAAGCATTTCATTCTTCAGAAGCAGAAAACGGTTGGTTCTGTTATTTGAGGTTTGCGGAATTTTGTATTTATAGGTTAGTTTATTCTGCCTCGTTGGTCTAGTGGTCGCAACCGCTACTGCTCAACAGGAGGTCCTTTTTTTTTTTTTTTTTTTTGTGGTGGGAAATCATCAAATGACGTCTCCCGCTCTGGGTGGAGCGGGAGGGCGTGTCAGACTCTTACGGACTAAAACCCACCCGTGTTCATTCTGTTGCCTGTGCAATGCCAGGGGGCCTGGGAATACCGATTGTTTAATTCAAAGAAGGAAATGTTAATTTCTAGATACTTGTTACAATAAATAGATTACTTTTCACGAAGATACAACACTAACTAACTGCCACGTTGGTCTAGTGGTCGCAATCGCTACTGCTGTGCATGAGGTCCTGGGTTCGATTCCCAGGTCGGGCAAAGTGTCATTGGGTTTTTCCATATAGAATATCTCAGTAGCAGCCCGGAGTCTGGATTTGTGCCCGATTGATGGCAATAGGCTCGCCCATTACATGGTACTTAAACATAACTGGTGAAATGTGGGTGTACCTGTACTATAGGTCATGCCGTCATGGCAGGACGCGTCATGTTATGTAGGTTAGTTAATTCATTAAATTGCTTTTGAATTCAGCTAAGCTTAGCTTCTTTGTATAGGATCAATTTCGACGACAAAACGTAGCAACCTATAACGTTCCCTCTGCTGAGACTCGACTCTCCTCTCTTTGAGAACGACGAAACATGATCAACAGAAATCACTGGAAAGATCATTACTTTTTAGTTACCTACTTTTATGGGCGACAAGATTAGAATGCCTTATGTAAAACGCGTCCGGCTCCAGCCATGCGTACTCCAATGACGTCATAAAATCGTTTTCGTTCGCAGCATTTGCGGCGGCTGCGCATAATATCTGTAATAAAATACAGTCATGCCATGTGCGCGTGTGCACCGAGTTTGTGCTCGGCTTAAGAGCAGAGAGCAGCGCCCGCGACTTAATGATCGCGGTTGCGGTTTCTGCTAATACCCCGTGATACGCGCATCACAAAGGCATATTGTGCCATTTTGAATTTACTGCATTGTGAGTTCTCTGCTTTGATCAAATATGTACTAAGTAGCTTGAATGAGGTCGCAATGCGCAGCGCAGCGCTCTTTGAATTTCTATGCAATCCATTCCGACCCTGCTTTACTACTCATAACTATCCCATAAAAGCCACATGAATAAATATGATTGATGATGCATAAATGAATTGATGATTGAACGATCCTACCGATACATATTTGCGTTCGTGTAAAATTTCCATTTATGATTGGAGACGTTTTTATTAAACAAATACAAATATTTTTTTAAACCAATATTTGTTTTTGGAACGTTGGATAAACGAACTGGATACTTATTCAAACAAGTGAGATTGGTAATGCATCCTTTTACCAGTGAACCTTTATCATCATCATTTTCATTATCCAGCTTTCTTTTTTTGTCGAGTGGTTCGTGATTAACATGGTGTCAGAGTAGTTTTTATGTCGCCTCTGACTTGGCTTCACATGCCGAGAAATATTTCAGGCATGCCGGTTTCCTTACAATGTTTTGCTTCACAGTTTTTGAAGCATGTGACAATATTATACAATACCCAAATGAATCTGAAAAGTTCTCCCGCTTTGGGTTCGAACTTGAGACATATGACTTGGCAGTTCGACATGAAATAAAATGAAATTGTTTATTCTGTAAATTGGATATCGGAATCACTTTTAAACGTCATATTAAAAGATGAGGTCAGCGTTTCCTATCTGACTAATCAGGCCTAAACAAGCTCAGAGGTCGCAGTCTCTTTTAAAGTCTAGACATAATCTTGGTCAAGCCACATGAGAACCATGTAGATGTCTGAAATGGACTTTTGTGGAAAGAACCACACAGATTTGAGTGGATCTGTCCAGTCAGTGCAGCATTTGTCAGTAATCGTGGAGCTCAACTCTACGAACAATACGAAAGAAAGGACATTTAGGTAGGCCGCATCAACTACTCAAACTGCCAGACCATCATTAAAAATACTAAGAAAGAAAAAAAAAATTAAGAGAAAAAAATATCCACATAGTCCTCGCACAATAGGTAATTATATTTATAATTATTATCGAATAAGACGGTCACCCCACTAGGCTATCACTGCTGTCACAATTAAAACCTGTACTCTAATTACGTAATACACGATCAATCAGAATTTGAATCGTTTTGAAACAAATTGCTAATCCATTGCTAGCAATTTAAAGTTCGAAAAAAAAATGCTCAACTACGTAAATAATGCAATGAATGTTGTTGAACTGTCAAAATGAAACAAAGGAGACGGAAACGATTACATACAATCTTGGGCCTGAATGTAACGAGATGACAATGGCGTGAATGAATAGATTTAAACTTATCAGTCCCTCGCGATCCATAGTTTCAACAATATCCAATCCAAATTCAGGCGGCGGTAAAATCCAAAATAACAATTCCACATCAAACGTGTGAGCGATTTTCGGTGTCCAGTGTCAAAGCAAGGGTCGTACAATGTAGGCAGGGTCAGAATCCGAAAAAGACAAAGCAGTGGTCGTTGGAAATGAAAAATAGTCGGGAAAGCACTCAAAATGCATCGGAAAACATGAAACGAGTGAGCAACCAAGAAGCAGTCGGCAACTGTCTAGTGTCAATGTCAGTCAGATTCCATGCCAGTGCCCAGTGCCATAGACTAAAAATATAAGACTGATTTTAATCGTTATGAAATTGATTATTATTATATTGGTTATTCAGTAATTAATTAATATTTTATTTATTAATATGACTGAAATTAAATGCACTATATTGTATATAAATTAAAGTGCATTTAATTACTTTGAGTTAATAATTACCTAGTGCTAAAGTTTTATTTTTATAAATGTGTAATCGATTACTCAATTAATTGATAATCTCGCGAAAACTGTCCTTCTCTTATTTCTCAGCTTCCAGATTGAGAATTGAGCTGATTATTGATATTCTAAGATAAAAAAATATGTCAATTTTTTTAGATCATAAATCTCAACTTATTACATTTGGGCTCACCATTTCCCATCTACTGTGTCGTAATCGTTTACGAAAATGTGTTGCGTATTTAGATAGCTGGTGAAAGGGTGAACCTTAATCAATGACAATGAATGAATTGGATAGCTAAATGTTGATTGTTTTGAATCGCTTTTAACTAACAACACATTATCTTCACCTGTGTCGTTAGTAAAGTTCGTAACAGACAATTATTTAATATCATTAATTACAATGTAACGATGTTACAAACTTTGACATTGAATCCTCTTGTCTGACGTAACTTAATTTCGCGGCAACTTAATGACAAGTTGTGAGTAATGTTTAGTTATATTTACTTTGAATACGGTAATTTGTCGCTTGGAACTTTCTCACTATCTCGTCTCACTAAATATGTAATACGAATATTATGCACGCAGCTCAAGTTATATATGAATAATATTTTGTAGCTAAAAGGTTGGAAATGTTGTCATGTAACTTTGCAGCCTTATTACGTAACGAACTTCTAATGGCAATTGCTTTCATTTTCAACAGTTCAACAACATCCATTAAGTTGAAGATTGTGGACATCGCTTTTAAAATATATATTAGATGTAGCGGTTGAATTTCCAAGATCAAAGTAATAGGGAGGTTGACTGGGAAAAAAAAGCTATTTAGTCCGCCAGTCACATAATAAAAAATATTGGCACGTATTTTTTGCTTATTAATAAAAAAATATTTAGATAAAACGAATAAAAGTTGGGGAGTGGGGGCTCGCTACGTCACAAGTCGGTATAAAATCTACCGGAGACAGACGTCATGCCACATTTTAACTCAATGTATTGCCGTAATCCTTTGATTAAGTAAAAAATAAAAAATACATTTCCAATATTTTTTAAATAATATATCAGAAGGACAAAAAAAAATGTTTGTCAACATCCCTATTGATATTAGGAATGTGTTACGCTATAGACAGGTAGAAGTCTTTTTTTGAAATATAGAAAACTATGAACATTCTCTTCTGTTTCACCGCGAGCTCAGCTAGTTACCGGTACCCCGAGCTCAAGGCTCTAGTCTGCCATATCGTTAATTAACTTAAATACATATTGCCATTTTGAAACAGCCTTGGCCTGCTAGTGACACGCGAATGTTGCCAGCATGCATGTTGTTGTTCTTATCCTCAAGCGACGAGAAAGTTACTCATTTCAGTGAATATTAATAAATGTTACTGAAAAAAAAAACTGGTAACTTTCCAAAATGTGACAAGCAGTGATTAAATGCCATCACGTAAACCTAAAACCTACAGAGAGTTTATGTTAGAAATTTGTAGATTCTTTAATTTATTTAGCTTCTTAGGTTAATGGATAGTTAATGCAACTTTACAGACAAAACAAAGGTGTGCATACTGAATCATTTGATCATTTTCTAATCATTTGCAAATTACCAATCCAGTGCCGAACCCTAAATAGTAACGAACTCTATTCAATAGGATCTCGAATGTATAACCTTTTAAAATTGGAAGCTTCGACATTCAAAGTTAATTGACAATAGCTCCATACTCGTCCACGACAATATTTATGGTCTGTTTGTTTTTCGATTAAACGTATCAACTGTCGCGTCATCTCCGCCGGACCGGACCGGAGCTATTTACTCGACATTTGAATATAGAATACGACCGTTTTGTTTTGATTTGTTTGTTTAGATTGAATCTCCACTGTTCGTGTGTAGGGTGCTGGCTGGCTGAATCTCATTTCAATATGATCGTTACAATGATTGGCAATAAACTGAATTACGGTCGTAAATGGTATCGCTGTTACGTTTGCAAATGTCAGCTGTTAACGTTTCCGCTTTTGAAATTAAATGCTTTGGGCCTTTATTTTACTTTTGGTGACCCGGATGTCGCAGTGGCTGTACACGCCTACCGTTGGGTTGCGATTCGGCTTCGGTATAAATATTGGTATGACCCACCGATATTTGTTCCGTGTCCGGATGTTTGTGTATGTGATTTGCGTAATATGTAATACCGTGAAGCCCTGTGTAAATCTGATTGAAATTTTTATTTATTTCTTTCTTTTCTCTTCTTTCAGGTACGTACAAAAGCCATCAAACAAATCGACTTCTTTCTTAGCTGGTAAAGTATTAGACGTCTGAGTTATCACCGCAGATCGGCGTTCAATTTTGTCGGACGAAGTTGCGGGCAATTCCATCGGGCACCGAGCTCAAATAAAAAGTCGCGCGAAGTGCAATAAGTGCCGCCATCAATGTCGCGTTAGCGCCAACACAATAAAATAGAAAGTCAATTGGCTTTGGAAAAAGTCGCCGGTATTACCTCTGGCGTTTGAGATCGAGACTTGAGAGGTCTCGCACGATACGAACGCCCCGTCTGTGGGTGCTGTCGAATTTATTTTTTATTATCGTTTCCCTATTCCATTAGCTCTCTCAAAATTGCGAGAACCGTTTATAAGAAAAAGGATGCCGATGAACACGTTAAAGAATTTATATTAATTTGATTATGAAAGTGAGCGCCTTCAAAGTCTTTATTTTTATGAAAGGCCTTTTCATGTTTCTAATTTGTTTGGAAAGTTGTTTTTATGAATATAGACTCAATTAAAAAGAGTTTGCTGAATAAGAAATCAAATGAATGCCAATTTCATTAATAAGCTTCATGGATGTCTAAAAAATGGTTTTCTGAATTTCTGATGATATCCAAGAAGATCGTGATTGCATACTCGTACAATATGAAACAAAATAGAGCAAAACTTGGAACCTACAAATAATAGAACCTGAGGAATGTATTTATGCAACAAATAGACTATTCGTTCCATTCTGCATTGTATGCAAATACTCTTCAGTTCATTTTTGCTGACGCGTTTGCAAAAATGTAACTGTATCAAGAATCGAGATGTTGCGTGAACGTGTTAACGTAATTTTTTATATAATTACGTACGTGACTTAAACATTATTTACATGGAGTGCGTTGCCGTGACCGAACGTTAAACTGTGCTGGCCGTGACGTCAACCCGCTTTATTTCCTGGACGTGTTAATTCCATTAAATCCTCACGCGTTGATCCCGAATGATTACAGGGCTTAATTAACGTTGCTATGACTGTCTGCAGAACGGAAAATTACTTAATTACTATGTAGACTACAGATTTATTAAAAAAACCGGTAGGTATCTAACCAGATGGTTATATGAGATCGATGATGTCGAACAGTGATTTAATTTAATACCGATTTCCATAATTAGTGTGAGCGGTAGAAGGATAAAAGTAGAAACCGGTTACATTTTAAAACGTGTTTGTATCTAAATTGATGAAGGTAGATAAGAAACCAAGGTAATATGTAAGAGTGTAGGAATCCCAGTATATGCCGGTCGCGCCTGCATTTTTTTTATCAATGCGATACAACCAGTTGCTGTGTAACCCCAAGTGATACCATTTGAATAATTACAAACACTTTAAAAAGTCGTTATGGTGCTCATGTTTTTGTTCGTACTTAACCGCGTCGTTAACCCGTTTCCCTCACTAATGTATTGTTATAAAACATTCGGATATTGTACGTGAGGTATTCTTTATTTGTTTCTCTCTCCGTCACACGTATTACTAAATAAGAAACACGCATTGCCTTAATAGCTGGGTATGAGACCTCGACTCGTGCGAAATCGAGAGTCCGACCAAACTGGCCGCCCGTTCACTTTCACTGCTACAAAGGCTCGTTGTTAGTGTTATCTTATTAGCTTACCGACTCTGTTTGTTTTTGACGTTTCGTTTTGTGGCCAATTACCACCGGGGTAAGAGGCGACCGTCGCCCGACCGACGGAGGGTGAGTGATGTGGCTCTTGCGAAACTTACCGAGAAAATTAGTTAACTCTGTATGCGGTGCTTACATGAATTGCAGATTCTGTGATAAGTTGACCCGACAGCGTTGAACTTGTATAATCTAAGTAAGTGTTAATAGGACAAACTGTGTTGAGAGTGAAAGTGTAGTTAGTGCTTTTCGTTTAGTTTCAGGTGAGAACCTTAAAATTGTTATTATGCTTTTTCCAAAAGTGACATGTTTGAAAATGTTGTTAATCGCTTTAGTCCACGGTGTTCTTGAGGCAAATGTCAATACCATTAACATCCGCTCACTGCATTTGAAATGGCGAATCAATTAAAATAATTATATGTATTTCCATGACCTATTGTTGAAATTGGTAATAATGAATTTGTAATAAATAGCTCCTGCGGTCTGCATGACATGACAATGAATATTTCTGCTTCTGACAAAATTGTTAGTATCTGTCAGTTCTGAAATAATGAACCCATTAAATGTTGTTTTGTAACATTATGCGTTTTGGTAATTATTTACGACTGAAGTAATTAATTTATGGTTTTATACAGTACTGTGAACTTTGACTGAATTTCATATTTCTATGTCGCAAGTCTTTGATGTTTCCAATACATAACCATTAATTGCGATTTGCGTAAGAGAATGTCCGTAAAGTTTAGAGGCGCTTGGAACTAAAAGGTGTCTTTATTGTTTGCGGCGACTTTGTAATACATGGCTGACATTTGAGACGAGTCACGATTTAACTTGCCTCCAATCTCCATGAAGTTTAAATACAAATACATAGTTCGAATGGCTCAATTTTAATTATGGGGTCGGAGACGCTCCAGGGATAAAGGTTACTGTTTAAATGGGGTTTACTAACATCTGTGTTTAATATAACTTCAGGCATGATAATATTCAAAGTTATAGAATTCGGCCTAGTTTTAGTCGAGGGCCTCAACAACTTCAATATTATTGCTCTTGTTTTTATATGTTTTTTTGTATATGGAAGTTACTTTAAGAAAGTCAAGGTTTGCTTTTGTAACATTGAACATAAATAAAGTAGAGCACCCAGTCGTAACATATACATTTAATATTAATGTTCATTGTGTGATTGTGTCGTCTGTTACTCATACGTCGGGTTGTGTTCGAATCACGGTAGATTTCCCAAGGATAATATAATACAATCTAACTATTTACAGTACTGGTGTCGAATAAATAGATCCCTACAGTTTGATACCGCTTTAGCCTCAGTCTTGTGCCTCCACGTTTATTGAGACAGGAATATTCGTCCTTCAAAGCAGGATATCACACAATAGTGTCAGGTAGCTGACACCTTGTTAGAGAGGTCGTCCCTTTTGAATTTTGCCTTCATTGTGTTGAGATGGGTCGTCTGGATTCTGTTTCAAACATGTCTCATTCAATGTCGGACGGACAAATGGGACACCTACTTAATTGAAATTACCTATATCATCTACTTGATAGGTACCCAAATTTGAATGGGAATCTATAGTTCTGATTTCAAAAAGGGACCCAAGTTTTGTTAGGGATCGTTGCCACGGAATGGTGGACGGGTTCGCACAAACAGCTTGCGTACGGTCCGGGAATATATTCCCCCGATGTCGTGTGTAGTCGCGTGTATGTAGGGGAAGCTGTCTAAAACATGCCAGTCTCCAGTCTATAATTCACGCTCGGACGAGCTCGACCGGCGGCGCGAGCGGCTTCAATCGCTCAATGTCAATTGGACCAACCCCGCCCGCGATCTTACGCTCTCAATGGCACCTCGACAAAGAAATGTACGCCATTTTTCTTCGAGAAATGCAATTAGAACGGATGCATTTCTCTTTCGTTGCTTGTGTTGTGCAACAACGGACAATGGTCTTGGATTTTTAATTTAAGGTTGTATTTTCTTGGTTTTATGTAACTTGACATCAAACCATTGTTCGAAAAGGAGAAATAAAACGTGTGATGGATCTGCAGCCAATTTTACACTAACTTATTTATTGCTGCTACAAAGCGGAATGATGTTATGAATCTTCGAGTCTACATTTTATATTATCACTTAGATGATATTAAGAAGATATTCATAAACAAAGTCAGTAACAGTCAGCAATAGCAGTAATAAATTAATTGGGGTGCAAGTTTCGTAATAAGCGAATGTCCCGAAGAGATCGTGCGCGTTAATCAGCTCAGTGGTTAGGCTTGGGAAAGCGGTCCCGTAGCGGAATTTACAAGTTACGCATTTACCCTACGTTTTGTATAGCTACCTTATCATACGATAAAGTCTTTCGTTACCGGTTTCCTTTGAAGCCTGGCCCGTACCAGCTCCTGTATCATGTGCGATAGTGTAAGGTGATATTGTGTGGGATAATTTGATTGGCGGGCCTTCAGGTTCAGTGGCGGCTGTAGATATAGGTAATTTAATAGTGACTCTATTTTATTTACAGCGTTGGAAATAGAGTTGGGCGATTGGAAAATGATGTGTTGGATCGTTGAGTTCCCTTCAAAATGGTTGAGCTAATCGGTGCTGATCCATGCGTCATGTTCGTGAACGGGCGCCATCAGTAGGGACTGGTCATCTCTTATCTGCCACGGCTTATTTTAATTTTTGAATTGTTTTATTTTTTATTACGGACGCTTTTTACGTACACGTCTTTCTACATTGTTCTCACATGTATAATTTCAACATGAATGATGTAAACAATATTTTGTAAGAATATAATTTTTTTTAAAGAGTCCTTGGAGTTTCTTGCGCGTTCTTCTCCATAGGAACCTACGCTTTGGAATGGGCAACTAGCTTCATATTTCTGACTGACTGACTCCTTGACAATTCAAAAGTGCCTGTAAATGGTTTAATTGAAATAAATGCTTTGAGTTGAGTTGAGTTGAGTTGAGTTGTGGTAATCAGTAAAAAAGACATGGGCGTACCACTTTTGTTATGAATTCGCAGGTGTCAGCCATATCAATATTAATCAGTCTATAGTTACAGAAATTGAGTTTTTTTCTTCATATTTTTACAGTGGTATCTCTCGAGTTGGTCACGGGTGAATTACGAGTGAAATTAAACTCGGCCCGTAGTTTGCGAAATTCATCCGGCCTTTTGAATAATGCAAACGCTTTATTGGACCGAACGTGGATACCTATGCCGGTCATTCTATACAATGTGTTGCTTTTTATTTTAACCGATTTAGTGGAAGTTCGACACAATGCGTTATCTTTTTATTGTTGCTACATAAATGGTGTGTCCGAATATCAATTCGTGGCTACAAACCGAATCAAATCAAAATCCGCTTTAAATAAAAAATGCATGGTGTACTCGTATATCATAAATGTTCATCGAGCCTACGTTAGAAAATGTATGCGTCAATAAATTATGTAAAATAAAATTTATTTTTTCACTGTCGAATATGTTCCGGATTACACTCCATCTGTCAAGCGTCGGACCATTAAATCTAAGCGACATGAATATTTCAGGCTCGACAAACGAATGTGTGTTCGTTGTACGTTTTTATTAACACAAGACATTAACGCTAACGGTTGGCTGCACTCGGTTTCGCTCCACTGGTATAAATACATCTGAATTAGCGCAACGACAATGCGAGGACATTACGTTGTGCGCAAGTCCTTGTACTAAATCAAGCGCACTATGTTAAGAATAACAGCTGCACGCGACTACTGCAATAAAAGCAGAGCCTTTGATATAAAAAGTGGCTTGTCCGATGAAGCGCCAGCCCGCGCCGCAGCTGAGCGCGTAGCTTTAAATTCCCCGTATAATAATAATGATACATCCTTGATCCAGCCTGTCCCATCTTGCTGTCCTCCCCTCAGCGACGCCCTAAGCCGAGGTTCGTACCCCACAGGAGGTGCCCTTAGCGAGCGTTCGCCTAATTTTAATTTAGAATAAGGTAAAAGTACGTATTCCCGTTAGTGTACCAGTACCCGTTAACAAGTCAGTTTTTTTATTATTGCACTTTTATACCAATAATAAATTAAAGTTTGCGATTGGCAATACCTTCTCGGTAATATTTTGTACAATTGTAGAGGCAACTTTGTCCAAAAAGTTTAACGGCGTCAAAACCATGCGATTATAAAAGTTTGCTTTAAGAAAATATTATGTATGTTCTACGTTCTGTTAGTGAACTACGAAACCACCACGCCGCATTGATCAGCCAGACATAATGCGATGGATAACGTTAAGGCAAGAGTGTTAATTTTCTAAAATATTTGAGTATATTATTTTACGATATAACCTATAAATTGAGGTGAATCTAATTGAAAAATAAATATTTTTGTCGGTTACATCTATTGGTACTAACAAACCCCTACTTGACCTAGTACCCGTTAAAATCCTATTTTTTTTACCGGATATTGGTACATGATCAACGGGTTTCGGTACAACGTGTATTACGTTGTACCGAAACCCGTTATTGTGTACTTATTGCCTTGAAATAGGTCTCATTTTCCTTTAAAACTGTAGTATACATTTCTGCCGGGTATTGGGACTTGCAATAACAGTTGCATTTAAACCGACATCGTCTTTATTGCCTTGTGATAAGTCCTCTTTTCCTTCAAATCAATAGAATGTAGTTTCTATGTTGCTTGTTTGTGTTGTAGGTGGATTATGATACCTGGATTCGATCGTCTCTTTAGTTATTTTTTATGATTTCCTAATTTTTGCACATTTCGCGTTACTGCTCTGCTGTTCTGAAACCAGGTTTTTCGATGCGCATCGTGTGGCGCGCTGCTGTTTTAGTATGAATATTGATAACCACGCAGTAATTTGAAGCAAACTTCAGACCGGCAAACTTACATGACTCGATTTGTGGATACCCGACCAATTTTGCTCGCTTGCTTGCATTTAGTAGAAATACCTCATCATCTGCCTAGCCTTTTCCCAACTATATTGGGGTCGGCTTCCAGTCTAACCGGATGCAGCTGAATACCAGTATTTTACATGGAGCGACTGCCTATCTGACCTCCACAACCCAGTCCTATTGATACGAATTCAGAAATTTGCAAGAACCGTGTTTTTTTTTCAATTAGTCATGACTGATGGGCAGAAGGCCATATTAAAGGCCATGGAGGCAGTCAAAAAAGGAGCCTCAATTTCAGCTGCTGCCAGGCAGTTCGGTATCCCACGGTCGACGTTGGATGACAAATTACGCGGCCGCTATTCTGTCGAATGCTCCAGGGGACCGGCTATAGTTTTGACGAAAGAAGAAGAAGAAGAAGATTTAAGAAGGTGGATTATTTTTATGGCAAATTGTGGGTTTCCCGTAAATAAGGCGCAGTTATTGGATAGCGTGAGTTTATTGGTCAAAAAGATGAAGCGAGTTAACCTATTTCGAAATGACAGACCAGGTCGTCACTGGTTTGAAGCTTTTATAAAGCGACACCCTGCAGTAGGACAGCGAGCGGCCCAAAATTTGACGCAAACCCGTGTTTTAGTCAAAGAAAGCGATAGAGCACGGTTTAAAGAAGTGGAAGAATATTTTATAAAGACACATCTCGGAGAAGCAACTCGAGATCCACGTAGGACTTTTAATTGCGATGAAAGCGCTTTCTTTTTGTCACCGTCTGATAATAGAGTTCTGGCATAACGAGGCCCAAAAAACGTTTACAACGTTATTCCCAGCGGGGAAAAGAGTTCGTGACCGTCTTGGTTACGGCTAACGCAGCAGGTGAATTGGCACATCCGATGGTGTTGTTCAAGCAAAAATCAATACCACGCAAAATTTCAAAAACTACACCGAAGGACTGGGGATTAGGATTTACGCCAAAGGGTTGGATGACAGGAGAGTCATTTTATGAGTACATGACAAATGTCTTCTATCCCTGGATTGTAAAAACTAATATAGAACTCGGGGATAAATACTTAAAAGGATTATTCAATGTCTGGAGGCAAATGCATATTCAAAATAATTTACCTAAATGCAAAAATAGCATTTCGGTGAACTTTAACGTAAAGCAATAGAGTTCAAATTCGCGGTGAAAATTACCGGATTCAGGGACAATTTAACGTTTACTAGTACAAATCTACCGGGTACTGGTACAATTAGGCCTTTATTTAATTTTTTTGTATTATTGTTAAAGAAAATTTATACTAATAAAAAAAAAGAATATTACACTAAAACTAGTTTAAATTATCTCTCTAGTGATGTATTTTTTTTTTTTGTAGGTCTTCTAGTTTTAGCATAGCAGACCTGCAAAGTCAGTGAAGTTCAAAACTTCACGGTTACTGGGCCGTTTACCTTAGTTTTGCTCCTGGCTGGAGGCTTTGAGTGTAGTGCTTAAGGCAGCCACAGGATTGTTCGGTTGAGCAGTAAATAAAAAAAAAAAAAAAACCTTAGTGGTATACCTGCGAGATGCCATAGTTTAAAAAAAAAAAAAAAAAAGTGGTGGTCACATAAGTTTCGGGCTTCGTTCCGATGTTCATAACGTTATGTCTGCGCTACGTGATCGACGAACGATTGCGAACCGCTCGTTGAGGAAACCCGATGGAGTGTTAAACGGAGTCCGATATTCCGTTTGTGATTTTGTAGTATTACATGCAGGCTGGAAATGAAGTACTATCGTCGGTTCTCTTTCAAACGTTTGAAAGGAAAACCTGCCTTGGAATTGACACAAAACAAACAAACTTACGTATGTCATGCCGCTATAAAACGTTGTTATATCGTACGATAACTACGGGGATTCCAATAGATTGTATATTAGGCTACTTCGATACAAATATTTTTTTATTAAAGATAGTGGCACGACGGTATGACTTCGTATTGTTTACTTATGGTGTGTACTAGATTTCGTACAGCTTTCTATTCGGCCAGACGTCTGTGAGTTAAACAATACCTGGTAGACTTATAGTTGGTTGCCTTCACATAAATCCTTTTAAGGCTATGTCCACACTCAAATATTTCAAAATATTGTTGCATGGCCATTTTCATATCTATCTACGGAGTATTGAGTATAGTCGATGGCAATTTTAAACTGGTGTGCATGATTTTGTCGGTTGCATTGCATAACTGCATGACTGGTCATGTCCCGGTTTTCGGAAATGTGTCACCACTGACAGCGAAACGAGTTTCCACTGTTGCGTTCTGGTGTGCGTGTCACTTTTCTGTAGGTAGGTATATCTGCAATATGACGTATGGCAGATTGCAAATAAATAATACGTTATGTGTGACAACGCACGCGGTTCGGTTTTTTATTCGTCATTCGTTGTTTTTGTTCGTCTGATAACGTTACGCCATTGTGTTTTCAGCTGAACGTGTGTCACTTATGTTAAAGCGTTTTTAATTTATATATTTTTTTGTTTTTAATGAAATAAATATAGGTTCTATTACACTGTAATTTGACGGTTTCAGTTGTTATCTCCCAAAACATTCTCCGGATAGGATCGCGGGACATAATCCTATCCGCGACAGTTTTGATTCATGATTTAATGCCACGACATTCAAATATGACCAAAATACATGAGAGTTGTTTCAGTGGGCTAATCCATAATTATTGGCGTAATGTATTGCGACCGCGCCGCTTATTTGTTTGTTAGCGCGTGACTACGGTAATTACAAATTGTGGTTGTGTTTCATACTGTTTGTCTGTTGACACAGTCCAAAATTTAAGCTCCACGTCACGCTAAATAGTGCAGTTAACAAAATTATATGTTATGTGAATCCATTGCCTGCTTAGATTATTTGACATCATCTCCATATTTAAACATTTAAGTACCCCAGTAGCACACCTCCGCCGCGAAACCGTAGCAGCGAAACCGCTTTAGTGAAATTCAATAGATTCGCGTCATTTTCCGCTACTCTCATCCGATTCGAGTAGCGGAACATGACGCGAGTCTATTGAATTTAACTACAGCGGTTTCGCTGCTAAGGTTTCGCAGCGGAGGTGTGCGACTGGGTTAAAGGCTGTCGCGGTCTTCTGGTCTATAACTAGATTAATCAAAGGGATTGATCTGCCATGGTTACATACTCTTCAAACTTCTTAATTTCTTTAATAAATAAGCTATATTTAACCATAGCCAGCCATAGCATAGCCGCCATAACTTCGAAATATATTACCAATAAAATCTGCCATAAAATCTCGAAAGTACAGTTCGCAATACAAAATTATGAGCAGTCTTTCTTCATCGGCTTTACTTAAAATTCACAAATTGGTCTTTAACAAACAGTGCTGCTGGGCTAACAGTTTAAAATACGCCCCGGGACCGGGTAAACCTAATTTATAATATAGCAGTAAATTATGCAATGAATTCCCGGTTGAAATTTCCTCGTTGCGAGTGAAAATGGTCGGTGGCCCGGGGAGAGATAAAGCTCACCTGAGCGTAGGCGAGGCTTCTGTGCGAGCGGGCGCGGTGAGCTCGCACTCAGTTGTGGCTAGAGCGCTCCCTAATCGAATTGCCTGCAAATTGTATTACCCAAGCTTCAATGGATAGATCAAACTAGTGAGCGAAGTGGTGCGTGCTGCGTAACTCGCACATATTCTGTTGCATTGAGATGTTCATATTGTTCATTCCGTTTTTTTCATTGATCCGTGGGAATATTCAGTAATTAGTAGTAAAGTCAGCTGCATTATCAATTTGATTCTCCTACACTAGAGGACTTGTTGACGGCATCACTTATCCAATTAAAGGCACATTAGATTATTTCGTCTTAATTTGGAAGTGTGCTCCAAAATAGAGCCACATTCTAATATCAACATCACAAAGCGAATAAGCAATTTGTTTGCCTTTGAAGATGCCCTAATTTAGAGTTCAAAGTTAAGCGAAACCACCATGCACATTAATTGTTATAGCTACGCTTATTACATGGGCCAAGCATCAGTGGAATCCACATTCCACGGAGGAATTTAGTTGAAGCTTCTTGACTTGCTTTCTTGGGGCGCGCTCATAAGGCGCTCCTGATTCTCACGAGTCACCTACCTATATATTGATTTAACGGGTATTTCGACACAGAAATACTTACGAAAATATCTCCCAATTCCCAGTATTTGGAACTACGATTTATGTCTTCAAGCTATTTAGAAAACTATTTCAAAAGAAGCGATCACAGGGTTTGCGTTAAACCGTAGCATTCCTATTAAATTAGAACTCGTTCCTCGAGACTTAAGTAAGGACTTAAACAACTGTTTGTGAAGCTTACCTTCATTGCCCAAGCTTTATTTATCTTAATCTATTTACGCTCAGCAAAGAGTACCTGTTAAATGCCTCTAGGAAAATAAAATTCTTCCGATTTGTTTCAAGCTAGTACGAAGATTGATAACCTAGTAGAAATGAAAATGGTAAGATTTCTAAAACGTTATAGGAGTGGATTATCCTTCATAGATTTCCATCAGGGCGGAAACGTCCGTGCTAAAGTATCGTGTACGAAATTGCCTCGAAGGAAGCTCTGAAAAAAGGGAAAATAAGGCGACATCCGCCTGGGCCGACGGTCATTACGTTAATGCGAGACTAAACTTGATTGATGATCCCGCGCTCTACGAAAATCGTTGACCTGCTGCTTGGAGCTCTGCCGCTGTCTCCGTGAACAAGCTCAAAAACGTGTTACACACTCCAATTCATTTCGGTAACCGCCGAAAAATGAGGCACGTTACATCTCGTTGTGCAAAAATACAACCCGAATCAAGATTGACATCCTTTGTCTTTATTAGAAAATTATGTGGATAAAATATTTCAGTCTAAACGTATTTTTGGCTCGTAGAACATTGCGCAGTAATTTGGTCTCACCATTCAGTCCCTGACATTTAAAACGAATGGGTATTAAATCTGGGTTTAACGTGTCCACACGTTTAAAATGAATTCAGAACCGAATTTCGAGTGAGCACGAATATCACCTTTCAACCCTAGAAGCCGAAGAAGTTTCCTGGGCACGTAGCGTCCGACTAATTTAATTTTATAGCTGTAATATAATTCTCCATGTTTTCTTAAGACCTTAATTTTAGTTAGTCGTCGGAGTTTTATATTAAGTACTTTAATGTTGCCTCGAACATCGTGATATGTTAAAGTTGGTAAACACAACATTTACTTAACCCTTAATCAAACGGACAGCTTTTTAAGAGATAAATAAAAACTGAGACTTGTTTTTAGGTAAGTTTTGGTCTGTAGATTTCATAAATTTTGATACATTTTTGGAAAAGGGTAGGGAAAGGGGGTTTTACGGTGGGAAATAATTTCCCGTTATTTGTTACTGCATATTAAAATAATTCCAAGTGAGAAGTAATTTCCCAGTATTTGATTAAGGGTTATTGTTTCACATGCTCTAAAAGCGATATGCCATTTGATTCCGCAACGAGCGAAATGTGCCGCAGGCAGAACTATCTGAGGCCCTATTAAGAGTTTCTTTTAACCATCTCGACTTTACGCATCGACTGCGTTCGGCGCTTTGATTGGCCCTTGGCAACTGGTGAAGGCCGGCCGGCTGCCAATCGGAGCACCGAAGCGGTCGATGCGTAAAGTCTGAACTAAATGAATAACTTCTTTTATTGCGATCGCGTGCAAATCCTCAATTGCCAAACGATAAAAAACAAACACGAGACCTCGGCTCACGCAGTGCGAATAAACGACAAACTTCTGTCAACGCCACTATGATAATTAGGTTAGAAATGTTTGTTGCAATATGGAACAGTCAATCAGTCTTGTGTCTAGGGCTACGGTGTGAACGAGGCCTGGCTAGGTGCATTGTGCCAGCCGGTGTCCTAATTAGTTCATGATGCACATATAGCAGTAATGGACCACCCGTGTAGTAAGCAATGGACATCGGGTACCTGGACTAAATTTAGGTCCCACCTGCCTGTTAGCGTATAATGTAGAGCCATTGTTGAACGGTTGACTTGACCTGTTAGTGCTGCAGGATTGAACAGGATTATTATCTGTTGGGATGGTTGAGTAAGGCCTCTAGATTAGATAGATCGATAGAGATAAGTCATTGTTTGGATTTACTATTAAGGCGACGATAACCGACTTTCAATTATGTCTAACATGGATAAAAAACGGAGAATCACGCAAAATCTATCAAGCGTATTTTTCTGAAACCTTCACCATTTTAAAAATAATTTAATTATTGATCTTTTATACGTGTTTTATTAAAATAACCACCCATTGTATATTTTGTAGTGTTAATTTTGTTATGTGTTTTTGTGGTGTACAATAAAGCATATATAAATAAATAACTTTTGTTTTGTTTATAACTAGCATATTGCCCGCGGCTTCGCTCCCGTGGTCTTTCCCGCGGGACCCGTTATTTTTCCCGGGATAAAAAGTAGCCTATGTTACTCCCTGAAAACCAAGCTTTCTAATGGTAAAATAATTTTTCAAATCGGTCTAGTATTTTCGGAGCCTATTCAATACAAACAATCAATCAAATCTTTCCTCTTTATAATTTTAGTACCTATAAATAAATTAATAGTGCTCTTATTTGGAACAGTGCTCCTTGATGGACGAGTCCTATTACTGGCTGGACGTACGATACGTTGCGTGAGCTCAGTACAGAACACGCAAGCTAACCTCTCAAGGTCACTGTCATACGCAGATATATGACAGTGACCTTGAGAGGTTAACTTGCGTGTCTTAAGTACTTTGTAGGTACGTCGGTAGGGCTATGTACCTACGTACTCACGTTAGGACGTGATATTGTCGAGGCTTTGAATCTTAATTGATCTGAATCTACTGGCTTGTTAATAAAATACAATAAAGCCTCGTGCAGACTAGCGCGACGCGAAAGCGACAGGACTATTTAACAACACAATTTCTAAGAAAACTTCACGGTATAAAAATGACCGGTGTCGCGTCGCGCTAGTCTGCACGAAGCTTAAAGGTCCTTATGCGGACAAAAACAAAAACTAGTATTCATTTGCTAAATAAATTACTGAGGTAAAAGTCATAGTTAAGAAGTCAGAGGTCATGGTCTTTGAGGCTGGGGCAAAGGTCCTGATGCAGTACCGCCTGTAGTGCTTTATGGTACACCTTTGCAGAGAGTCTACAGGTTTAAATATCTTGGTCATGTATTGACTCCCGACCTCAAAAATGATGATGACATTGAACGGGAGCGGAGGGCGTTGTCGGTTAGAGCGAACATGCTGGCTCGCAGGTTTGCTCGATGCTCACTTCCTGTTAAAAACACGCTCTTTCGAGCGTACTGTACTGCTTTTTACACGTGCAGCCTGTGGGCTAGATATACGCAAAGATCGTACAGCGCACTCCGCGTTCAATACAACAATGCATTTAGGATGCTGGTGGGGCTTCCCCGTTTATGTAGCGCGTCAGGGATGTTCGCGGATGCGCATGTAGATTGCTTTCACGCAACAATGCGTAAAAGGTGCGGTTCCCTGGTGCGCAGGGTGTGGGGCAGCTCCAACAGTGTCTTATGCATGGTTGCGAGTCGCCTGGACTGTGTATACGTGGGTCACTGTTGTGCCGTCTCTCATGGGATGTCGCGACAGCGTGAATGTTTTCCTTGTTTTTGTGTAGTGTCTGTGATTACTAACATAGTCGTAAGTTTTACTAACAACCCTTGTTGAGTCTTGGTGGTTAAAATTCTATTCTATTCTATAGTACAATTACGCCCAATGTTGGAATTGAAACAAACCGAAATTAAGATTCGTCACAGATGACTGTAGATGGGACACTCCGAAATTTAGGTACCTATGAAGCTAAAAGTACGCGGCGGCCCCATCTTGAGTGAGTGTAACGTAGTCCGAAGATCTAAGGCCCGTATTACAGAACCTCGCTCAAAACTCAAGCATTACTTAGAACTCGTTTAAAGCATTTTGATTAATTGAAACTAGTTTTAAATAGTGTTTGAGTCTTGAGTGAGGTTCTGTAATACGGGCCTAAGAGTTACGCGATAGAAAAAGAGGCAACTTATAAGTGAATATAACTTGAGGTAGGTAATTAGCGCTGTGCGACCTGAATTGCACTTTATTGTGTCGGAGCAAGAGTCGCTTTTTATTTAAATGATTTTGAGAAGTGTCCCATCTGTCTGTGGTTTCGTTTAAAATTTGCATAAAGATAGTGTGGGCTCTTTAACTAGTTTCGCCAACTGTCATTACATTTAAAATTGACGTTATTACAGTTTGAGTACTCGGTACAAATTGCCTTTCATTAAATAAACTTTGCTTTTGAAGCCATTTCTTTGTATGCCTCTTAGGAATGCTGTTTGAAAGTGAAAGGATGGGCAAATGGCACTGAATTTGAATCACATTTGAAATCTATCTTACGCAATTTGATAGTGATGTAGTCATGTCGAGTGTGTGACAGGCAGTTATAATAAATAATGGATGGTAAAAAAAAAGATATTGCTTTTAATTTTATTTTTACCTGCTATGGCAAAAACATTTTACAACTGCCCATTTTATTTAAAAATACCTATAAACATTTATGCTGACCATGAGAAAAAATGTTCTAGACTCTAGACACTTAAAAAAAATTTAAAAAAAAATCTCGCATCTATGTAGTTCCCTAACATGCATTTTTGTTTAAATAAAAAAGAAACAAAGATTGTTTATCAGATTCTATCGTACATATACTCAAACTCAAAGCATTTATTTCAATTAAACCGTTTACAGGCACTTTTGAATTGTCAAAGAGTCAGTCAGTTAGTCATAAAGTTGAAGCTAGTTGCCCATTCCAAAACGTAGATCTCTATGGAGAAGAACTGTCTGGTGAAAAACTGTGTGTCTATAATTAATTACATTAGGTGAATCCTCAAATTTGGACAATACACTTACAATAATTAATCAGTCTGGCAAGCCACAGGCAATTCAAATAGAACCCAAAATCTCAATTTCCAGTAACAATTCCCAACACTTCAATCCTAGTCGTGAATCACCAATTTTTTTTTTCAATTCTCCCACTCGTTTTACTTGATCTGGCTAAAGCAATTTTATCCGTCGAACCTAGGGACCGCATTTTTCAAACCACACCAATGATTCACTTACGTTCGTCCCCTTTACTATTTACTGTGCTGGAAGTGGCAATAGACTTTATAGGCTTTATTATGCATGGGTAAACTCCAATAAATATGGGTTCTTCTTTTATACTCTTTTGTATTCTGTCCGTCAATGCGTACGAATTTTTGTAAAGGAAATTACTAAGTTCTCTTATTCTTTGTAGGGCATAATATTGATTTGAAGAGTTTTTATTGTTAGTTATTGACAATTTTTATCACGGTTTGTTTATTCTAAGAGACTTGGTTGACTTTACTGGATTAAATTGTTGTCTTAATTATACTTTTAAATCAACGGTCTAACTAAATCTATTTCTTAAATAAAATTTACGATTTGCGAATGACTTTCTAATAACTTTTATTTTTTATTTTAATTAACCGCTGGTGTGGTTAATTTTCTAGACAAATTAGTTGTTGGAAGAATGAAGTCCTGGGTTTGATTCCTGAGTCGGGAAGTGTTGTTGGTTTTCCATCTGGAATTTGTCAGTAGCAGCCCGGAGTCTAGATTTGTGCCCGGTTGATGACAAAAAACCAATATTCTCAATATTCTCTATTTTCAATATTCTCGCCCCCTAGTACATGGGACTTAAACATAACTAGCGAAATTTGGGTGTACTATAGGTACACCTCTGCCTCACCGTTCAGGGCACACAGGTGATGTTATCTTATGTAAAAGATTTTCACAAGACAATATTAAGGCTATACGAACACATAAAAAGTACATTCACTCTCACTATATGTTTGTTCTAAAACCCTCGGAGCCAGTCGTTTGTGGGTATTACTAATCCCATCCCGGCCACTCCATTACTTGAATCCAGTCTCAGAAGCTTTATAAATTGACTGCCATCGGGTTACTTGGGACATGAAGCCTTCAAGACCTCAGATGACTTGCTTCTTTATCCGATGTCTCCATACCAGATTAATATTAACGTTAAAAGCTTTGCTAATTTGGAATTTGTCTTGTACTTACGTTAATCTTGATGTAAGGGTAGCGGGTATAGGAACCGCAAAACACATCAAAGATCGTATTTACTAAGACGAGTTTCTTCAAAGTAATTAATATTTACACTTTAGTATACTCCTGCTAATTAATATGTGAAATTCACATAAACAAACCGACCGCACATTTTCGGGTTATCATTTGCCAGTTAATGATAGTTTCAATAAAACGTAGCTTCGTGTATACTTTTAACAAAACTATTCGATGTAAATGTGGTAGGCCGAACACATTGTGGAGGCAAGGCAATTATCATTTGTACTAGTTTTTATCTTTCTACATCGCTAATTACTTTCAGCAAATGATTCTAGAAACTTTTTTCCTGGGTAAAAACACGCCAGTTTGCTGCAAAGTAATCAGCCTATAATGTACCCACTGCTGGGACATAGGTATCTTCACGATCAGATGCAGTGGGCCTTAATCCACCACGCGGGCCCAGTGCGGGTTGGTAGATGTCACATGTCTTCGATTTTTTTGTTGGTTCTAGGACATTCCGGTTTCCACACGATGTTTTCCTTCACCATTTTAAGAGCGGTTGTGATGAATTAGTTTATATACAGTAAAGTGCCTGTCGGGCTCGAACCTACGACTCGTAAGTCAATAATATCAACACAAGTATAAAAACAAAATAAAGCCACAGAGGAATTACGAAACGAAAATAAGTACTCATATGAAACCACTAATGATGTTTTGTATAAAAAGAAGAACATTTATGTATTTGGAAACGCAGACGTAAAAAGAAAAAAAAAAGATAATGATTCTACAGAAATTATATGAATTGAAGTAGAAAACTAACTGCTCTTGCTTACTTAGCAGATTCCTCATTGACAACAGGCCAATGAAATAGCAAAATAAGCTTTGACAATTCAGAAAGAATTTGTTGCCTATAAAAGGACACAATAACAGTTTAACAGCAAACAGAATCTAGTGCCAAAGCCGGGATGGGAAGAAACGCGGTAGCTCCGCTCGTTACGGTAATGCGCGACTAAACTTGATAGATACAGTCGTACCGTTAGCGTTTACAGCGACGCCTGTTACTTTTATCTTAACTCAATCTGCCTAGCCTTTTCCCAACTATATTGGGGTCGGCTTCCAATCTAACCGGATGCAGCTGAATACCAGTATTTTACATGGAGCGACTGCATATCTGACCTCCACAAACCAGTAACTGGGTATTACGATACCCCTTGGTAAGACTGGTTGCCAGATTTTCGGGCTTCTGACGACCTGTAACGACTGTCAAAGATCCACGAAAGACAGCCGGGACCAACGGCTTAACGTGCTTTCCGAGGCACGGAGGAGTCTCGGTATGTAAAGATGGTCACCCATCCACAGACCAACCCCGGCAAGCGTAGCTTAACCTGATGGATCGACCCGTGCGGCAGTTATTACTTAGCCACGAGCTCCTCCTACTCCTACTTTTATCTTAACTAAATGCTCAAAACAGACGGGACGCGGTTGTTCACCTCGGAAAAGTGATCGAGATAAAGGATCTTGAAAGCCGCGAGGAAAAACTTCCCGCTTATGAATTATCTATGTAATTTGACTTCAGCTTAGGAAAGCAGTTTTGCTTTCACGTAACCGGATTTAAAAATATTTGCTTTACAACATCGAGTTTCAACGACAAAAACAGGCCGGAACATTTTGACGCACTAACGATCGGCAACATATAAAATGGTTTTATGTAAATGGCCTCATGCAGAATTCAATTTGTGTGAATCAATCCACTTTGTAGACACAAACTCAACTTTAGGGTTATTTGGGTGTGGGGGTGGCGTATGCACATACATATTTTAAATGAAGGGACCGACATATAACACGGACGCTTCGTCCGGACTTTCTTTTAGTCAAATGAGGCATAATAAAATAATGGTACGAAAAAAGGTTCCTCGAAAAAGTTATGAAAGGGAGATCCAAAAGTTTTAGTAGCGTCCGCCCTTTTACATTTTATACATTCTACTCTGTTTTGGCCTTGTGTTATTATTTATGTTACATTTTCGTCTGACCGCAGCCTCTCGACTGCGGTGCTATTTTTAATTAATGCTGCCCATTCCACGTAGGTACCTTCCTTGTGTTACAGCAATTATTTTCCTAACCTCATTAAGAAGTTTAATGTTGAGAAGAAAAATATTCTCGTTGATGTTTCCACTTTCATGTTTTTCTTTCGTCCCAGCGTCCGCTCCTATTCCTTTGTGCTATTGTGATACAGTCTCTCGATTTCCGACGCTTTTTTGTTTATTCGATCCCTTCGATCGTTGTTTCTTTCGATTGCTGCTTTTACGTACCGATTACAAAGTGATTGATACGATCGAACGACTTCCTTTGAGAAGTTTTGTTAAACTTTATCCTCAGGAGAATTGTGTGTGTCATCGTTTGTTTTTTTCGAAACATAATTTTTAACACTTATCTGCTCAATAAAATTCAGCGTATGAAACATGCGATGGCTCGTATCGGGATCGTTAGTGGAACGGTTAGGTCGTTTCGTTATTTACCATCGGTCGTCCATCATATTTAATCGCATCGCGTCGCGTCGGTTCGTTTTTGCTCTTCGTGTGTTTGTTTCGTTCGGCGCAAACTGCGACACGTGTCGATGTGACGTTTTGTTTCTGTTGACGTGCCTATGATGGATCGCGCACAGGATTTTTCTAGATTATATTACAATAGCTCGTTAATATTGATATGTAGCCTCTACCCTACTACGGGCCGGTTTAAATTCCATTGTGATTTATGTTATTTCAAACGCTAATGCTTTAACCTAATTCATTGATAAAAAGCCGCCTTAAGTAAACTTGTGTTGTATCAGACAAGACTTTGATGTTTTATGTTCGTGTTGGAAGTCATTAAACGAAGCCAGGCATCAAGTAAACATCGTCACTGTGCTCCTTAATGTCTTAATGTTTTCTGTAGAAATTACTTCCAGTCTACGATGCGCCGGAGAGGGAATGGTCATTGCTTATACCAAATAAGGAAGCCGGATCATGTCAGTTAGGTCTTAATGTCTACGGATTTCGTGATCCCGCCAGCTAACGGCGGTCTTTAAAGTAATCACCTCAGACATTTGGAGACACGTTCTGTTTAATTCAGACAAGTTCTAATATGTTCAGTCATTACGACCTTTCATAGTTACAGCCTTAATGTTTATACATTTGGGTCTGAATGTAGAATAACAATCATTGAGGTCAGGTGTTAAATAAGTGGATTTTGAATAATCTACCTTAATGGTGTTTGTTCGTATTGTTTGATGAGGGTTATTGTTTAAATTATATGTTCATTCCATTTGTTCCTTGACATTTGTTAGTTAACTGAGTATTTCTGATTGATGAATGTCTTCTATGAACTTTAGGACAGTCACAGATGAATATATAGATGGGACACTCCGCAGTTTAGGTATGAAGCTATAAGACCGTCATGCTGGGCCAATTCAGTAGTCAGTAGATCTGAGAGTCACTCGACAGAAAGAGAGGCAACTTCTAGGTGAATATAACTGTAGGTGTTAGGCGCTGTGCGACTTGAATTAGGTACACTTTATTGTGTCGTAGCAACAGTCGCTTTGCGGAGTGCCCCATCTGTATAAATCTATGGTTCAGTACACTTGTCGTGAGTTATTTATTGTTACAGTAAGGCAGGTATGCTGGAAGAGATTTATTTAGAAATAAACATCACCATTGTACGTATTTTTCTAAACCCCAAACAGGACATGACTTACTTCGACAAGGAAATATTTGTTTGGATAGACACGGCTGAAGACTGAGATAAGCTTAAGAATACTGCTAGCGAGATTTACAAGAAACCTGAAACGGATAGCATCGAAATCCTCAGACGAAGACTTTGGAAACAACAAAGAGTCGATGCATCGGTGAAGCTGGACCTGAACCTCAACCAACGGAGCCGTCTTAAAAAGATGCCCATCCACAGATAAAAATCACCCGTCACTCCACTATTCCATTGCCTACTCAAGGATGCATATCCGGTACGGCCCGTAAATCCTTTCCTATCCTGAGGGCACGTCTTCCCTACCATTACCGCGCCCCCCGGTCTACTCCTTGATATGCAATAGCCTCTGTAGCACCATGAAACATGGGACTTCATGGGCTAGTGCAAATCTTGGGGTTCATTCTATTAATCGAGTCTGGTTAAACCACGCTGGGATCGGTGCCTTTCATTCATTCATTCATACCTACTTTCTTCATGTTTGTTTATATGTGTGTACATAAATGGTTAAATAACTACAAAAAACAAAGTCCCCCCGCCGCGTCTGTCTGTCTGAACGCAACTTGAGTTTATCCGAACACGTGATTAACTCAAGAACTACCGAACGGATTTTCACCAATAGACGGATTGATTCATGAGGATGGTTTAGGTGTATAATTCACTAAGGTTTTGTGTAAATTGGCTGAAATATGACGATGATTGTTGAAGATGTTGAAAAAGTCAAACCGACTGGCGTGCGCCGCGTAAACCAATAAGAGTTGTATGAAAACAATGCATTAGTACTTATAATACCGGTAGTACTTTCCCGTGGGATATTTCCTAACATAAACGCGGGCGTAGGCGCAGGCAAAAGCTAGTACTTGAATAAAATCAATCAATCTCATAATTAGGTTCGTGGAATTCATCTCTATAATATCGACGACGTATATCAAATAATGCTTTACAAATTAACTAAAAGCTAGATGAGCTGAGAAATTAATCGCCTCAAATCATTAGTAGGTCGTCTATTGTGAATAAACTCATTTACTTCGTAATCTATTTTCAGAACGATCGAATACTCTTACCATTTCCAAATACTTTCCAAGTCATGCGAGACTACAATAATACTTGATTAAATTTCAGGTACCTTCGCTGTCACTGAATAACTAATCGTAATGTTGGATACTTCAAATTGTTCAAATTAATAACTGCTAGTCACGGAAAAGGCAACATTTTCATTACAGCTAAGAACTTCCTCAAGCAATAGTATTACGTTGCGATCAATAATATTGGCTTCGTCTCAGGGCTGTTACGTAATATAAATTTCTACTTCCATTTATTTTCGAACAGCTCTATCAATAATATATTGAACTTGCTGTTGCTACCTAGCATGACCACAACGGATTTGGTCGACGGAAGAATAGACAAAATGACAGATAAACAATCACAATCTGTCATTTTGTCTATTCTTCCGTCGACAAAACCCGTTTCTATGGTTGATATGCTACGCGTGTTGGACTTAGACACCCTGTATCTAAAGGTTCATAAAATAATTATAGTTCTATGCTTGCGATTGTATGTACAGAAATATCAAATTCATTTTGTTGTTTTATACAAATGCATATTTCTCGTAGCTGTTTTAACATTTTTGCCAAGCATATGTAGAGCTTTAAGTTGAAGATTTTAAAATTCAAATCCATGCGTTGACTATGTATAAGTTTGTATTCAGGATGGCGTCTATCCTTTATTTCGGAGGTTGAAGCACATATGAGATTACAGAACAAAGTACCTACATAACTTGAGCTAGAAAATGGTTATTTAGAAAGATTGCCGTAATAAATTGCTAAAAATTCAAGACGAAAATAACAGTTTATTACAATTAAGATAATGCACAAGTCAGTTCTAGCTGATTTTTTGCCTTGTTCTCGTAATACATGCTTATTATGTACCTTAACGCATCTCTAAATTAATCATTTCTTCAGTCATACATCCCAAGGTTGTCTTAAAAAGATCGAATCTTTTAGCGATAAGACCGCCCATTGTGTCACCCTATGTAAAATTTATATCTGTAATTCGTATGGTGTAAGAACGTATTAAAGAGCCATTCTATTCTACATTTATAATGTTATGTCAATCTTCGATATTTTCCAACATTAAAATGCCAGTCGCCATTTTTCCGCCAACCCTGTCCATGAATCGGACTCGTTGTACTTGTCACGTTTTCAATTAGTATGTTCAGAGATGCTTGGCTTATGGCCCTTGAGCGGCCCTGCCACTTGAGTACCCATTCATCCATTCGACTGTGGAGATAATTCTGACTATTCGCACCCTGAATGACGGGAGCAACGAATATATCTTTTTTATGTTCTTAACATTTCTGTTAATGTTTTTCGTTTCACCATTTCTCGTGTATTTTTCACCATTCCTCGTGTTTTTTATTATTATTTAATTATGTTCTTATGCATCTCAGTTTTTGTGTAAGGTAGCAGGTTAGTGAATTTTAACTCAGCAGTAGATATCCTTAACCTCGCCTCTCATTAATAATATTCCAAGAAAACGTGCTTCTGGGAGAGTAACAGGATCTTAAAGCATTATCTCGGAATTTCCTTATTTAAGAGATTCGCCAGTTTATGGCTAAAGCTGCCTAGTTTGAAGAGGCATCATCCTGGCATCTCCATTCCGTATCGTCAGTCGAAGCGACGATTTAAAACACTCTAAAATACTGAACTATTTATCCTCCCTGGCGTACCATTTCGTCGTGTACCTACCTCATTCAGTGTTAAGGTAAATGGTCTATAAGCAATAGCTGCATCCGAGTATATTAAAAATCCGATCAGAATCGGTTCAGTGGATCCCGCGTTATAAGCGAAACGGGGCGAACGTTGAATTTTATGAAACACTACCAATGCCCGCGACCGTGATTAAATCCCCTCCGTACAGTGCTATTTAGGTTGAAGTTGAACGAACTTTAATAACCAGGCTTACGTAGAAATATGAGAAAAAATCTGATTCGACATGTAATTTAAGTAATATATTTCGCGAAACAATTTTATAAAAATATTAACATTCTTAATAACTTCTGTGATGTTTGTATTTTTGTGTAACATTAAAGTCGCTAGGATATGAAATAGTGGTGTAGCATTTAATAAAAGTCGCCAGGATAATGAAATTGTGATGTTATGAATGACAATCAAAAACATTCTTTCAAAATTAGAACATCAACAGTTTATCTTACGTTTGAATTGATATTCCATTTGTATCAATTCAACGGGTTATGTCTTCGTCGATTCATCGATGCACGATGTACAAACTCAAAAGTTTCCAAATATTCTAAATTCCCCTAAATGCTCCTTTGGGTTTTTGATAAAACTGTTAAAACATAATTAATTAATTATATAAATAAATAAAGGCCTCTCACGTAAACAAATTGAGTTAGAAAAGAGACATTTATAACGTTACAAATTACTGGTTAACTAACCGCCGAGAACATCGCACAATTAGGTTACCTTTTAATTATGCGTCCTTTCCTACATTACACCTTTATAGTACCCAAGTTATTCATTTGCATACGGGTATGCCATCAGTTGGGGGTCATCGCGACGACGTGTACAATTAGTACGGTTGGTTGGTGTATGTAGGATCAAGCCGCCCAAAGGCCCGATCTCCCAATCCTGGACATGCGCGTTTATTAACTGAGTCTTGTTACTAATTAGGGTCTAGGAGTCCTATCAATGTGTGCGTAGACTTAAATAGGCGTAGATCTCGCTTGTGTACAATGTCAATGGGTACTAACGTAAAATGAGTAGTGAGCGTAGACGAGGCTATGTTTAATAGAGCGAAGTTTAGTACTCCAAGGCTCCATTTAAGGTCAGAAGTCTCTCTCGTAAAGAAGAAATAAAACGAAAATAGACCGTTCTTATTGTTGTGCAATGAAGACATATTCTTTATATTTCCCACATGATGACGCGGCCATTCCATTCCTCAATACAAAGAGTACTTCGCTTCCAGTCTTTAGTAGTTTTGAAGTGCATTCTGTGCACCGTCACTTTACTATTGTGGAGATACATCTTTTGTGGGCCCTTTCTTGCCTTTATGACTGCTCTAGATCTTGGGCTTGATTTTGAACGAACTAACTTTTTAAATTATATGTTTTTGTAACGACTTATATTTTTCTTTATTGAGTTAAGTTTTGTATCTTGAGAGGTTTCCTTCAATAGGTACTCTGCGGTAGATTTTATACTGAATTGTGACGTAGCGAGTCCCCACTCCCCAACTTGAATGTGTTTTATATAAATATTTTTTTATTATTACGATAAAGCAAAAAATACGTGTCTAATATTTTTTTATTATCTGACTGGCGGACTAAATAGTTTTCTGTTATCCAGTCAACATCCCTATTCTTTTAGGTATTGTATAATAATCAAGAATTGTAAATTCGATTCGATTTCGATACGATTATGGAAAATTAAACATAATTATGTAGATATAGGTATGAATTGTTAAAACCCTATTATGAGAGAAAGTGTTGCATTATTATCATAATGGTGATCATTAACTATTACATAATGCTTGTTTAATATGAAAATTATTTAATCACAATTATTATCTAATTCAAATGAAATGCGTCGGCTTTAGTAGCGTGCATAACATCGCTCTCCAATTTGTTTATTATACTAATTAATTTTCTGTTAATGAGTTAGAAATTTTGTACCTATCTGAATTTTATCCTGTATTTTAGCTATATTTCCCAATAGGGATAAGAAAAATAATTGGTGTGTGCCTCTATCGTTGGTTTTAAGTAACAGTTATAGGTTTAATAAATGTAAGTTTCCTATGGAGAAGAGCCGGCAAGAAACTTCATTGTTACTCATTTAAAAATAATTGGCTTTTACAATATTTTCAAATAACAGTGTTATTAGGTATGGGAGGACAGTGTAGGTCTTTCAACAAGTACCAGGTAGGTACTTAACAGAATAATGATGGTCAACAAATCTTCAGTCCACTAAGCCTGCAGCGTTCTCACATTCACAAAATAGAAAAGAATCTACATTAATAAAAATAAAAACGTATTTTAAACGAAATCACGTGATTGCTATTACAACTGAAACAAATCTGAATAATTATCATGTCCACAAAAGCGTCTAATAATGAGTTGAAATTAAATTGTATTTTTTATATAATAGGTAGGCGTACGAGTATCAAAGGATTTTCCAACGATCGTTTGCAAAACGTGATGTTGCAATCGATATATCTATCAAAAGCTCTGCCTTGTTTGTTTGATGTGGTCTGATATCTGTTCTTATAGGTAGTTAATAATGTTGTTTTTCCTGGTCTTATTATCCAAGTTTTTTTTTTTGGTAAATCTATTTATACATGTAACCTAAATACCTATATTAATGAAATGTACAGACTTGGAAGACAAAATACAGGAAAATGAAGACCAATTTTTATTTCCTATAAAAATAAAAATAAAAATTTCTTATCGTAGACAATAAGAAATAGATTTTTTATTTAGCAAAAGAAACGATAATGTTACGCTAAGAGCTACAATAAGTTGTTAAGGGGAATGCGCTAAGGTAGCCTAAAGTTTTTTGCAATTTTCAGGTTAGTGTCAGCAAAATACGTAAGAAAATTTGAATTTCGAATTCGAATTTGAAATTCAAATTTTCATTTTTCAAAATTTTTTCGCCTTAAGGAAAAACGGGAAAGGTCTATAATGCTGGAAAACAAAACAAACTTACCGATGTCTAATAAATGGACATTCTTTTTTTGTAAAATATTGATTACTTATCACCGATTGAATAATCAAATAGCCTTTATTAGCAAACTAATCACTGATTAGATTGCTAATAAAGCCTATTTGAATTTAATGGCAATAGGCTCGCCCGCTATTATAGATAGTGCAATCCACGACCGACGCGCCCCACTCCGCTCAGCTCCGTACTAAAGTACAGCTTACAGTACAGTAATTGCGAAGTGGGGCGCGTCGTCGTGGATTGCACTATCTGTACATGGGGCTTAAGGCACAGCATTCTAAAAACGGGGTTTTTTAAAGCAGTGTATCTCTTAAACCGTAAATAATTTTGACCAAATAAAAAAAAGAATTATATTTTCAAGTCTTATTTTAATACAGTGATGGAACTCAAATCATAATTAAACATAGGTACATTAATGCTTCAAAAAAATCTTCAAACACACCTCTTATTTGTCTTTAAAAGCAGTTTAATACCTTCACTAACAATTATAATTATAGCTAAAAATATACCTTAAAATGTCTAGGGTAAAACCGGGATAGATGCCGCGCTGGGATAGATGCCTCGTTTCTAAAAACTCAACTACCAGAGAACGAAACAGCAAATTCGTTGTTTACATACGCGCCACATGCACCCCCCACCTCAGTGACGCACGAGTTGTTGTGCTAGAGGGACGTTTCTCGCTTGTGTGTCGAATTACATTCGCAGCGGACGCGACGAACGCTTCAAAATTTCAAACGTCAGTATTCACTATTCCATATCTTTATAAACAGTTAAATGATTACATTTTATTTGAATGGTTTTAATACATTGGTTCTTTAAGAATACATTTAAGAGTCAATCACTGATGTTTGCATTTATTTTATATAAAAAATAATGAGAGGCATCTATCCCTAGTGAAAAGGATAGTTGGCCCGAGTTTACAAGGGATAGTTGACTTTAGGGGCATCTATCCCTCTATACTGCAAGAGGTATTATTAATTTTTATTTTGTTAGAGATTCATATGAATGTTGATTTTTTTTTAATGTTAAATAATTATTTCTACGTTAAAACGGGAATGTTTCGTTTGAGATGATTCTATATGATAGTTTTAATATGTTATCGCTTAAACAGTTTTTTTGTATTTTTTGTTAAAGACATGCATAAATATAATTATGGTTAAGCATTTTATATTACCTACACATGAAGATAATAAATAAATATTACATTGTGATTACGTATTCTTGTTGATTATTTAAAAAGGCATCTATCCCGCATCACAGGCATCTATCCTCCTAAGTGATTTCATAGTGGGGCATCTATCCATATAGGTAGGCACCTATCCCCAAAAAATGTGTTTCGCAAGAATTACATTTTTGCAAAACCAGTAATGGTTAGGTAAATAAATACAGTTTCTAAAGCTTTATGAATGATTAAACTAACTATATTACAGGGTCAATCTAAGCAAATATGTTTGGTATTCAAATAATGAAACAGTTTCGAAAAGTGGGGCATCTATCCCGGTTTTACCCTAATGCCAAGCTGCATTCAGTGATGGATTATGATGAGTAATATGAGCAATATGATGAAAAAACAACGAAAAGCATTGAAAAAGTACAAAAGTTTGGTTATTTTCTTTACTCTTCACACGTAAAGAAAAAGATAGAGACAAAGGCAAATGGTCGGTAGGCCCTTAAACATAACTGGTACCTCTGCCTAACCCTTCGGGGCTTACAGGCGTGATGTTATGTTATGTATGTGTGTTTATGGAAATATTAATGCAAAGGTAATACGTTTAATTTGAATTATTTAGATAACTGAGTTTAGCACGAGAACGTCGGAATGCATTAAACCTCAGATTGATTGTAATCTTTGTTTACTCATTATTTTTAGAACCAGCACGCGTAATGGGCATAAGTAAGTATTGACAAGAGTTTTGCCTAACGCACTCAGAGAATTACATAATTATGCGATTTGTAAAACAAATAATTATCTATCGCAATTTCTAGATTCAATGTCATCATAACTATGTGGGTTTTACCAAACACAAACTCAGTAGAACAGTAATTAGGAATAATATTGACATAGTTGATGATTAGGTATTCAATTTATACATAAGTTATCGCAACCTATACAATTGAAGACATATTTCGCCCAAACCGTTATTTAGTTAAAATACATAGTATTGGAAACTCGAATATTTATAAGATATAATTATGTTGAAATAAATACAGAAGGTACGGTATATTTTTAATATATTCAAGCGGGCTACAAGATCGGAAATAGCTGTACAAGATGCTGGCCACCCGAGAGACGCTTCAAGTGCCCGTCCGGTCTCCGGCTGAGATGCTATTATATTACAAAGCTTTTAAAATTCATTACAATTTAGATAAGAGCACTTGAAACAGATACACACTCGTGATTAATTAGAGAAGATTCGATTTATGTGTATTGAATGTAGAGGTGAGCTAGAGGATGCGTGCCAACATTATTCGAGATGTGATAAAACTATGGCTTTTTTGCAAACCCACATTCTTTAATATGTGTTTGCAAAAAGAACAAGTTAGAAATTTTTAATACCTCCTTTTTTATCGTTGTTTTTGTTTAAAGTAATTCAATAATGGTATTATGACAATAGTTTTCGAAGACATGATAAAATATTGTTTTCACCACTCCCGCACGAAAGAAGTGTCTTTCCTCTACGAAAACAGTGAGGAAAGTTGGTTTTTCCTCATTGCTTGAACAGTGAGGAAAGTAGGTTTTTCCTCACTGTTTGAACAGTGAGGAAAGTAAGTCTCCCGTTCAGGGACTAACCTTGCCTGATTTTTTTATGTTAAGTTTTAAAGATATTTTAAAATATAAAGAATTATTTTGATTTGCTTTGTGTCTATTTAATTTATTTACCTATGATGACTGAATACTTTCTTGCTGGGAGTGGTGAAAAGTTTTGTATGCAACTTGTGAGCAAGTTCATTTGCTATTCGTTTTGTTGAGTCTTTCGCTTACTCAGGATTGAAATTTATAATCACTCGCTGCGCTCGTGATTCTATTTTTCAATCCTTCGTTCGCTCAAGACTCAAAATCAAAACTCATAGGAAAAACGAACTTTCCTCACATGTTGGATAAATAACTATTCTCTATTTTATTGTAAAAAGCATATCGCTCTAATCGGCTTTGCTAATGACTGACTAACTGGATATTTTTTTTTTAATGAATGACGGCACGGTTGACGCAGTGGTTAATGCAATTGACTGCTGCACTGCGTGTTGCGGGTTCGATTACCGCACGGAACAAATATTTGTATGACCTACAAGTAGTTGTTCCGGGTCTGGCTGTTTGTGTATGTGAGTTTGAATGTTTGTAAACGCACCCACGATACAGGAGAAATTCCTAGTGTGGGGCAAAGTATAAAAAAAAATGACGCTGGTATTTCAGGCGAAACAATGTTGACTTTTTTGCATTACTGAATCTTCCTTCTAATAATTTTCATATCTTTTTCTGTCGCTGTTACCAGTTCTGGTGCGTTCAGTTTTGATTAGTTCAATTTCGAGAATGTTCCGCCGCCATATGTAGAGTATGTAGGTATTAAGCTTCCACCATAACTACCTATATAAAAACTTAATCTCTGAATAGAGTTGTTTTCATAAGTAGCCATTCCTAAGCAATGTTCAAAGGCAGTATTGATTTAGCAATCGATTGTACGAGTACTGAGAAAACACTCATAGCAAGATTAATATATAAGGTGTTTCAATTTATACACGTGCTTGTATATAGAGTGGCGGATCCTGAAAATTATTGAGACGAGGGTCGACATGTGTCTGTCCAACCACAGTTATTGTCACTGATAACACACCACCGATACACAGTTGCTTCTCAACACATTTATCTGAATTTTACAGTCTTTTGGAGGCATAGTTTTAGATGGAAATGAGCTTTTAAGCTGTTGCTTGGGTCGAATGTAAAGGTACTCTAAAAAGGTTCTGGTTTTGTCCCCATTGAACTCAATATCAATCCGAAATGGAGCTAAACTTTCGTTTATTCGTTTAACTCCATTTCTGATTTGTATTGTTTGAGGTATTTTCTATTTATAGATTTATTTTAGTTCCTCATTAATCACAACTCACACACACACATGTTGTCACAACATTTTGTTTAACCTAAACCTTTAATTTATTAAAACGGACACACAATTCTCAATGTGTTTATTATTCTAGCGTATGGCACTCTGGGTTGCACCTAAAAATCACCGTCAGGTTTTATAATCATTGTTTTCAGTTTTTTTATAGATTTTATGCTGTAATGCCAATATAAGCATGTTGCTTTGGTTTCTTTTTTATATAAAACTGTTATTTAACTATTTAGGTATATATATAACCCATTCTTCGCGACAAATATAAATAAATGACAAAATAATAAGTGTCTGAGCCTTCTCTAGCCGTTGAACTAGCTTCATATTTCTGACTGACTGACCCCTTGACAATTCAAAAGTGCGTCTGTAAATGGTTTAATTGAAATAAATGCTTTGAGTTTTGACAGTTGATATCTCAGCCCGTCAACTTTTTCATAAAAGTCAGTCTTTTACTGATTATAAGCTGAAAATCAAATGGCGCTAAGTCACGTAGACGTTAGCGCTTAGCGCTTACTAATGTTGGCGTGACAGAATTCAAAGAAGGTCCCGACGTACCGTATTTATGCGAAATATTTGGTTTCCATGAAAGTCTGAGCTGTACAGAAATCCAATGTATTTTGTGTGTTAAATGTTAAAGAAGAGATTGATATTCTAATACGTTCTTATGAAATTGCTGTCAAGAAAAGGGAAAAGGCTAAACTATGATACGTAAGTAGGAGCTTAATACATCAGTAACGAAGACTTATGTTTAAAAATCACACGTAAAGTAATTAATGTGAAGAAATTTACGTCTTGACTGTGTAACAAAATTATTTGTTGACCCTTCTAAGCATTGTAACAATTACCGTGTTTTCCTTCACTAACAGATTTTTCTTTATTTCAGGTAAGCAGCGCAGTCGTTAGTGCGACCTTTCGTTTCTTAGAAGCGGTATCATTATCCAGAGTAAGTTTTCTCCTACAAACAAACCTATTGATGTCAAAGCCTGCTCTACAAATCCCTCGTTACTTGAAAGAAATACATCCTCCAATATATTTTTTTCCGTCGACGAGTAAATCTGTTCAATTACATTGCATTACTCTGGAAATTACTTCGTCGAATAAGCTTACGTCTTGCGGAAAAGTAACCCGTTATTTTTATATATACTTGTGGATTTTCAGAATGTGAGCCAATCAATAATAGTCTTCTAATTATTTTTAGCTTTAGCGTAAACGTGCGCACTGTTTTTCAAGCGTTGCTCCTAATGGGTACAATCATTAAAGGTTTGTTGGCACTCGGAGCGAATCCCTGTAAACCCTTGTGTAGTGATCACTGTTAGACGAAAAAGTGCGTCGTGAAATGGCGCTGAATTATCTGATGGCAAAAAGTGTGGACAGCGGCATTAGTTTCCAGCTGCGAAGTTAGCGATTCACGTAACGGCGCGGATGCCTTTTAATGATCTTTACAATTTACGTTTGCGGCGTGTATGTTATATGCAGTAGAATGAAAACTAAATTATTTAAATACAACTTCGTGTGTGTGAGCTTTCGATTAGATTTTTAGATTTTACTTGATAAAACATTTAATCACTACGCTGCTGTGTAATAACTTGCTGATCAGAGTAAAAGTCAAAACCCGGTATACACATTACGTACAACGATAAAAGTCGTCATCAATTTAGCGAAAGTGTTGCACTCAAATCACGCCTCAATTTACACACCCCGTTGTTACCAAATTGGATTAGAGGCAACGGAAGCAATTTCACACATAACATTCATTACTTGGGTTACAAACGTTGCCTGCGTGGCCTCCTTTACACAAGCCGCCGTGCACCGGGACAAAGCGGCATTCGCTTTGGGCGTCCCATTACAGTAATGCGGAGCTAAAACTTGACTGATTACTGGTCTGTCTGGATGAATTTTTCCACTGTCACACCGCTGCGACGGTTTAGACGGACATTAGCAGTATTATAGGGATTTTCTCGTCTGAGTAATCGAAATTCTTGGTTAAACGAGCACGTCGCAGCTGTTATCTTGTTCATCCATCATTACACAAGGTTTCCTAGATAATTAACGAAACTCGCAATTTTTTTGGGCATTTTGTAGGTACTTATATTATTGCTTTTCTTGAAAGAAAATTCAAATGTAAGTGATGAGGGTGAGGGATGTTTAAATAATATGTAGAGGCTTGTTGACAGTCCAATTTAGCTTAGTAATTTAGTACCTTTTTATGTTTTTATTGTTATATGGCCTGCTCTTGACCACGATCTCGCCTGATGGAAAGCGATGGATGAATTCAAATTCAAATTCAAAAGTCATTGATTCAAACTAGGCTGAGAATCAGCATTTTTCGAACGTCAAAATTACATAAGACAGTCCCCCAAAACGCCCACCCTTCTTGAATGATGAAGTCTATGATGGAGCGATCGTGCCCAGATGCATGTACAGTCTTGCTTTGAAGGCTTTTTTTTTTTTTTTTTTTTTTTTGTGGGAAATCATCAAATGATTTCTCCCGCTCTGGGTGGAGCGGGAGGGCGTGTCAGACTCTTACTGACTAAAACCCACCCGTGTTCCTTCTGTTGCCTGTGCAATGCCAGGGGGCCACGGTATCCCTTTCGGACTTTCCCGCAACCCCGGCAGGCAATGGTCTCATCGGACCCCTTCACTCGCTGACACTCTAGCTTTGAAGGCTGACGGGTTATACGTGGTATACCTATTAGGGTTATTCCTATTCCCATCGAATTTATTTTTATTATAAAATGTTTTCTAAAGATTTCCAAGAATAACTTTCTTGGGTAATATTTTCAAGCGCCCACATCAGCAGAACTATCCCTTTTAAAATTTCCATATTCAAATGTGAACATCAAGTTAATTTACTAGGATCTTAAATTACCTTTGAAATTAGATATATTATTTCGCTGTCACTGCGGATGTAATTTACATTTAGGTATTATTAGCCTTGTTGAATATTCATTATTAACGTTAGTAGGTACGCATTATTCCTGGTATTCGGGTCGTGCACGCGAAAAATGCTTTATGGCCATCGTTAACTCGATACTATCTGCATTTAATGCTAATGCATTTACTTATTTATGTACATAACTATACCATTTATTATATTATTCATGTTTAATACTAGCTGTGCTCACGGCTTCGTCAGTTTGCTTTTTCCTAACTTCACTGAATATACCTAATTAAAATCGATGGTAAAGATGGCCAGCAGATACAAGCATAGGAAACACTATTAATTTACCTAAACAAATATGTAAAGGCTCCTGCAGACAGGCTAGACGCGACGCGGCTCTCGTGAAACAATTTCTATAAAAACTTCTCGAAAATAGTTCTACCGGTGTCGCGTCGCGCCTGTTTGAGCCTTAACTTAGGACCATCTAGAGTCTAGGTCTTGGTGTACTCAGTTCTCTTTGACAAAGTCTGAAGAAGTGAAGACACAATGATAGAGCTTCTGATCCCTTTAGTTAACATTGTAATTTAGTTATCTTGGTACCTTAGAGCTACATTTTCTTGCCCTAATTACTAGCGGAAGCCAAGGATTTTAATAGAGACCGACGACATCTTACCGTACCTTTTGGACATGACAAAAGGATTTGTCAGCTTAACTGAACAGTGTTCCTTTAATTTGTGGCTGTTTGTTTTACACGCGCACATGCCTAGACTCTAAAAGGTTCAGTACTGAACAAGGGTTTCTTAATAAATACTCATTAACGGCTCGTAAGGGATTATTGCCGTAATTGTCAAGCATAGAAAAGGTATTGATGGAATGGGTATGTAATGTTTATTAACAGCTTTTTACACGTCCATCCTATTTGAGTGACTTAGGAAGCTAAGAAACTTAAGGCTGGCTGGCGCGACTTGACACGCGACGCGACACCGGCAATTGTTCTACCGTGAAGTTTTCTTGGAAATTGTTTTATTTGAGTCGCGTCGCGCCTGTTTGCGGGAGCCTTTAATAAACGAATAGGTATTTATGTGGTTTGCCTAAGAAATATGCTCTGAACACAATACTACGACTGCCACGACTAGGTATATATAAGCTATGTATCATTGTTAAAACCAACCATGGCAAAAAAACAAACATTTTACAACGAAGTCGATCACACGAACACAAATTGCTGGCACATTACAATTAAAAACTATCGTATATTTACCTCCAATTAAAACTCGTGCCAGAATTATAGCCAACTATTGTTTTCAATGCTATTATCGTTGGTATATCCTGCTCGTGTCTGCAGCAGCACGTCAGGGGGCAATTATAATTAAAATAGCTTGCTCAACGACAGCAGCGTGCTGCGATCGAGGTCGTGTCTCATTGTTTATTGTAATGTGCTCTGTCATTATAACCGACGTCGATACTTCGACAGAGGTTCACAACTTGCTTTATTGTCGGACTACTTCAGGTGCTTCCTATTCATGCTGGAACATAATAGCTAGACGCAGCGGTGCTAATAATAGTTTGGTAATAATCTGCTCAAGGAACATTTTCTAGGAAGTTTAACAAGACTATTAAATTCTCAGCTTTACCTCTTCGGAGTAATATTAATTGAGAGCTATTGACAGCTATTTAGGTTAACTGAAGTATTCTATACCTACCAGATATCCCATTTTACAGAAAAGCTCTGTGTCCTTCAAGCATGTCTTGCCCAAACTTTATCAACGACATACAATACAAACGTGTTTGTTAGAATAACAACGATATTGCATAAATCAAACACAGTTTTCCATAAACCATTCACTGTTGCCGAGCAAAACGTAAGTCAATCTGTAGGTTCCTGCGATGCAATTGCGTGCCCATACATATTCAAGTGTTCATACATCACGAGTGGTAGCCGCGGAATTGTGAGCTCGTAATACCATGCAACTCGTGAGACGTTCGTGTATTCCCGTTTATTCAGATACCCCCTGTTATCAGAACAGCTTTGTCTCCTTTGAAGCTTAGATGCAACTGATTTGCTTTTAGGTCTTCGGCCTTTGCTGTGCTGTCTTTTAAATATTTATTATTTTCTTTGTTTGCAAAAGGAAATATATTGTAAAATAATATCTATCTATCTACTGTTTTGTGCTAGGTACTGCAGAGCAAAGGCCTGGCCCACCACACACTTTTGTTCTATGCTTACGCGGGCCAATACATTCGGTAGGAGTCAATTTACGATTGTTCTGCCGTCTTCGCTTTGGATTGGCACGAATCAATTACAGAAAACAGATTTTGTATGTACGACCATCGCAAATTCTACTCAATCCAAATTACGATGTTATACAATGGCCTTAGCCTACCACTATACTTTTATGTTCTTAAAAGAAATACGAAAACTACATTCAGTACACTCTGTAATGAAAACGTGCGCATGCAAACTCAACAGAAATTCAATTTCGGTGTCCCAAATTGAACTTTTTATTAGAAATTTTCCTTTGTTTCGTTCATATTATTTGTACATAAATTCAAATCATATCATATAATATGAGCTACATTATAAGAACGAAGAGATTACAGGGTCCCTTATCCTTTGAAACGCCAGACATATTCTTTTATTTGTAGCCTGGCTTTCCCATTAGTTATAGGTCACCCACCTTTTTGCAGAGGGAATGCAGACATCTGAACAAGCTTTGGAGCCAGTATTAGATAAATGAAGTGTCTCAGTGACTAAAGCGTCTGTCGCGCTCATCGAATCATAGAATTATTTATGGCGTTCTTCGTTTTTCCTGACTGCTATGGGTGATAATGTTCTTACAGAAAAATACTTTTGTTGTGGTTTAGCCGCACGGGGCGATCGATTTGGTTAAGATACGCTTGCCGCGCTCGGTTCGTGGATGGGTGACCATGTTGACATACCGAGTCCCCACCTCGGAAAGCACTTTAAGCTGCTGGTCCGGCTGTCGTTCGTGGATATATTTGACTGTCTTTACGGGTCGTCAGAAGCCCGAAAATCTGACAACCAGTCTGACGAATGAGTGTCGTATTACCCAGTGGGTTGTGGAGTTCAGATAGGCAGTCGCTCCATGTAAAGTTCTTCATTCTCTCAAGTACTTAATTCAGCTACATTCGGTAAGATTGGATGCCGACCCCAACATAGGATAAGGTTTGGCAGTTGATGACGAATATATTTCTTTCTTGCTCTATTATTCGTATACCGCTACTAAAAATGTTGATGAGCTAACTATTTAACAAGTGGAAAGTAAGTCAATGACGTTTTCTGTAATTTAATGTTGTGCGGGCGTTGCATTGTGAAAATACTTAGCTGTTTTATAGAAGAAGATGACATTCATGTAGTTTTAATGATTTTAGATCTTGCAGTCAGTGGATACGTAGATATATTTACAGCTCGGTTAGTAAAAGCAATACAGGTGGGTTTTCTCACTGCCGTTTTGAGAATATTACCCATGTTAAAATATATTGGCAGAACGAGGCTTTCTCCATAATGTTATCTTTTCTCCGTCAGATGACGAAGATATAAGACGAAAACAAACAGTTTATGTGTTTGTACAATACGCTGAGTCTGTTACTCGCAGTTCATTTAACTGTATTTTTATCCGACTACGGTGAAGCAAAAAGGAGGGTTATGATTTTAACCCTCATAACTTATAAACTACTCATCATACAAATGAGGTATCGTTGGAAGCGTCATTATCGTCCGCTGGTTATTTGACGTTATATTAAATTGAATATGGTGCCCTTTGGAGGACTAAAGTGATTGAAAAAAAAATGCCTTATTAAAAAAAACATCTATAAACATGAATAAAATCATTTAAGTAAATAAAAATAAAAGTTATAAAACTAAAATCCGAATACGACAAAAACATAATCTAAAAGGGATAAATAAGACATCACAGACATAAATTAAAAATCCGGAGTCACACGTAATCTGTTCGATTTATGCCCTAACACGTGTGACTCTGGATTTTTAATTTGTCTGTCTGTGATGTCTTTTTTATACCTTTTTAGATGACTTTTTGGCGTAGTTTGGTTTTGGTTTCTTCTTTTATTTTTTTGATTTCTTTAAATAGGTTTATAGAAACATTTTCAGATATCTAATATTTATATACATACATAAACTCAGGCCTTCTTCCCATGGGGGTAGGCAGAAACTACAGAACGCCTGCTACGATCCTTACATACTTACAATTTTCAGATAATATTGTTAATAATTTCATTTAACAAGAGAAGTCTTTGCCCTAAAAAAAAAAATCGTAATTTTAAAACATGCCGTCATATCGATAACTCCATGACGTTCATTTAAAAAACGATATGCAATTAAATTATTATTAATGTATTAACTTTCAATACCTATGGATTCTTGGGACACGTTTATGTACCTACCTAGTTCGTTTTATTGTTACTACCTCAATTTTATTACCTTCAGCGTCACTTTTTTAATGGTGTTAGAAAAATGTGTAGGTATTGTGAAAAAGTATCGGTCAAGTACAAATGGACTGTTACTACCGTTTTGAACCATAATCTAGTTGTTTAACTTCACGAATAGGGATGTTGACAAATATTTTATGGTCCGTCTGGTAGATTATTAAAAAATGTTGGACACGTATTTTTTCAATGTACGTAATCAAAAGATTACGGTAAATACTGTTGCAAATTAAATATTCTGTTTTTATGTCACCACCGCGGGATGTCCACTAAATAACTACAGTACGTGGTTAATACTATTACTAATACTGACTGAATCCATTAAGTTGATGAATTGTACACAATTAATTATGTACCTTCATACATAGCGACCATGAGAGATGGAATCGAAGAGCACCTACGTTATATTAATGATCATAATGCGTGGAGGTGGCGAGGACAACAGAAATTACATTCATTAACTTTGTAGAGGCGTGAGATTCGTATGAAATAACACTGTAATTGGATCTGGTTTAAAATTCATGGCAATACATCTTTAATGGAGCCAACGCAACACGTGCCCAGTAATACTTCAGAACGAAGCCAAGGGTAAAATACTGAAAAATAAAAATCCCAAGCCTGATACAAAGAATTTAAGCTTACTAACATCAGGCAAACGTAATTCTACGAATACTCGTAGTAAATCACAAGTGAAATTCTATTAAAATTGAAAAAACTCCCGACACAAACATTTCCTCATTTCTGTGTCTTATAGGACAACAGGGTCACAGAGGTCATATGAGAACAGGGTCTGGTGATGGAGTATACTCAATCACCAGACCCTGTTCTCATCGTCTATCTATAACCTATTCATTGAGGCCATTACAATGAGCCCAAACACGATACCTGTGCTGTAAGTTGGTAAGGAAGTTGGGTATCCTGCAAATTCCAGGTGATGCTGCAGCATCAGTTCTAGGTTACTATGTTCTTCTAATATCATTGAAGTAACAGAATACCAAATTTCAAATCGATCAGACCTGTGGAAGACGCAGTCATCAACTAGAAAGAAGCTGATAATCTTCAAACGGCTAAACCGATTTTGATAAAACATGTCTAAGATCCATCGCTAGAAAACCTGCTTTCAAATAAAAAGACCGCATTCAAATTGGTTTACCCATTTAAGAGCTACGGTGCCAGAGACAGACACACAAGGCAAGTCAAACTTATAATACCCTTCTTTTTGCGTCAGGGTTAAAGACAAATTGCGAACGAGTGCCGATTATTTCCAAAATCATTGCACAGCCAACGTCAGTCACATGGATGCCTGACGCAAAACAAATAGTTATGACACAGCCACTACCACCCAATAGCAATCTATGTAATCTGATGTGAAGTGACATGGGGATTTGACGAGCTCCCGAATTAATCCAATACGTACTACTGTCGGTATGATATTCCCTTTATTTCGGTGCCAGTGAACTGACGCCGGATCCAAATTAATGGAATTAGCGAGTAGCCTGCTTGACCGTGCGATAATTGGATGTGAATGAAGGACGAATGGAACTTCAATGCAAATAGGTTGCATCTAATTCGAAACCGTAATGTCCTAGTTGACAGAGGACGCTTTGATCTCTGTGTGTTTTCCAATTCAGTGCTTCATCCGGATATTTCTATGGGACATCTTCAAACTAATGCTAACATCTATCATTCATGTTCGTATCTGATAATATTTCGACTTATTTTTGTTTATTTATTTATTTATTTAACCATTTATGTACACACAAAAATAAACAGACAAGATTATAAGAACAGAAAAATACGTACAAAGGTGATGCTTATTTCTAATGAAATCTCTTCCAGCATACCTGCGATAGGACAGAGGGTAAAAAGAGATGTAGACACCGTGTGTAAGAGTAGAGAGAAAGTAAAATACATAAAATCAAAACAATTCACTTAATAAAATAAAACAAATTATATGACAATATACTTACGAACATACATACATACATACATACTTCTAAAATAAATAAAATACAACATAAATACCTACGCAACTATGACGAAGTGGAAAGATAGTGTTCTTTCACTCTTCTTTTAAATACTGCAACAGTTTGGCAGTCCCTAATGTCAGGCGGAAGTGAATTCCACAACCGCACCGCGTGCACGGTGAAGGAATAGGAGTAGAAGTCAGTGGAGTGGGTAGGGCACTTAAGCAGGTTTCTAAGATGCGACCTGCAAGGCACATCAGAAGGACGGTCATAGGAAAAGCGCTCCCGCAGATATGAAGGAGTTTTAGGATTATGAAGAAGGTTAAATAGCAGACACAATATCCGAGAGTTCCTGCGAAGTCGAATAGGGAGCCACTTGAGTATCTTGCGGAAGTTAGAGACGTGATCATATTTTTTAAGGTTAAAAACAAAACGAATACATAAATTTTGTAAACGCTCAAGTTTATTTAAAAGCTCCTCGGTGGCATCCAAATAACAGGCATCGGCGTAATCTATAATGGGCTGAATGAGTGTTTGAGCAAGGGAGATTTTTGTGTTCAAGGGCAAGAAGCTCTGGAGGCATTTCAACGAATGGAACGTAAAGTGCACTTTGCGACTGACTTGAGCAACATGGGCAGCCCACGATAACGATTTATATCAAAAGGGAAAAGAGGGTCTACGATGAAATACAATATAGCAGAATTTATATGGAAATAACCCATGTAGGTATTGGTAGCTTACTTCGCACGCTCATCTCGACGCTTCTCGTACGTTCCGAGGCAATCCGATCCTGTGTCGGTTGGCATGGACTCTAATCTCGGTCGGTTGTATTGAGGCTGTATTACTATCATGTGCATATTGAACGACGTCGGGTTTCCCCGGGATTTATCGGACCCTGTCGGAGTATACCGATTGGTGTACATGTACCACGCAGGATGTTCCGAGCTTATTGGATAGGGTAGCGTACAAGAGTGCTTACATGTTTCTACCAAGAAAAACTGCTTGTAAATATCGATTTCACACATTTGGAAATACTCTCAATCTATGAGCTATTATAATATTGCCTAAATGCAATCCTGAATATCATTGAAATATAAAGCAATGCGTTTGTTGTAAAAAAGATGTTACTAAGGCCCATTTGTGCGTTAACGGCTAACTCGGAGTTAACAGCTACCTCAGGGCTAATACAATAATTCTATTTGCATTAACCCTGAGTTAGCTGTTAACTCAGAGTTATTTAGCTAACCCATGAACGCGCAAGTGGGCCTTAATGACTCAACATTTGCTTTTCAATTTCCTACAACTATAGACGCAAACCACACATCAACCGCTAATATCTTCAAATGCTAACCTAAAACACATCAATTTCACTTTGTACGGATAATTGAGCAAGCAATATAATTGAGTATAACGTACGGAAATACACCTTCGGGTTTGGTATGTGGTACAAACGTCACGACACGTTTGCGCGTCACCTCACCTCCCTAATTCACGCACGTTTCAATCAAGTTCTGATTATATTGGCTCCCCAGGTATTTTTTATGTTTAGAAAACTATATGTACTTAATAACTTTTTTTACTATTGGTAGTTGTCTATGATGGTCATTATTCGATATAATATCAAGCAATTGATGAATATTTTAAATCATAGAAGTGACGAGGTACTCTATTTGTGAGAAAAAAACGCCAATATCATAGGTAACACCCAATATTATTCGATACTGTGCTTCTTTTTTAAAATATATATCGATTACCTATGTAGAAATTCATAGTCGATTTGAACTAATAAATAAAAATGTAGTGTACTGTTTGCATAAAATGTTGCTCTAAACGTGATCTAACATAGTCATAGACTAACGTATATCCGCTCGAATTTCGATTGGTTTTTATATATATAACAATAAAAATTCTGTTGTGTCTCGTTAGTGACAATTGAACTCTTAAAGGCTACTATTGGCACTTGCATATACCTACAGTGATCATCACTTAGTACAACACCCACAGAAAGAATAAGGAAAGTCTAATTTACCAGCAATTCCAAAGCTATTTAAAGCAGAAACATAAGTCAATGTACCTACGATATAAATCACGTGCGATTGGGACAAGTGGTTCCAATCTGTTCTAAGAGTAGTTCGGTGCGTGCCTGTACGAGGCGACATCGAAACCAATTACTCGACACTTGTTATGTTAATTACTAAGTAGTCAACGTTAATATAGTACTTGTGCATCTGTATGACGCTAGTAAATTAATATGGTGTGTATTGTACGGCATACGTTCACACCTAGGGCTGCACGTCATCGCGAATCTGGAAATTACAAATAATTTGAATTACTCAGAGACAGATTACAAAAAATAAGTGCCCTTTCTAGTCCCTTTAATATACAAAAAGTATGCAAAACCAACTGAGATGTCAATCATCTTTGTTCAGTACAGAAATTTTATAATTTCCCAGGAGAAGCTTGGAAGTTTCTTGAACACACCTATTACATAATTAATGCCCATTTTTTGTTCCAAGAACTTTTTACAGTAAATCAGAACCTACTAATGTACTGCAAGATTAATTTCTGCTATAATACTGCTACTATTCATGTTTTGAACATTAGTGTAGGGGATCAGGGTTGGCCACATAGGGTGTTTACTTAACACCCTATATGGCCATCCCTGATCCCCACAATCAGCGGAGTAGAAGTAATTACATGTTCATTAATGCGACTGGGACGACACGCTACATCGCGTGACAATGTACGTACAAGGCACATCCGACCTATACTTGTTACCAAATAATTATATACTTACTCCTATTTGATATGACAGATGAGAGTAGAAGGGGAAAGGCGGACTTGCTAAAGGACTTCTAAGAAATAGTCTAGTTTATTTGTCCCTTCCATGGTCTAAGAGCTTTCATTGTTTAGATTACCTACAGCAGTTTTAGCGGCTAAGTGTTTCTTTGAACATTCGGAACTCTTCTAAAATCACGTTTAAACTACGATTTCAGTTTGCAGAAAAATCAGTGATATTTATTAGGGCAGTCATAAATCAGAATCCTGATAGAAAGGGCTATGTTGAAAGAAGAAAGGAATTGAGTTGCGAAAATACAGCTGCTTCATGAAAAAGTTGTATCGATATTCGATCTGGCCAAACTGCCGACTCTTGAAGCGGAACTGGAACGAATATCGCTTATAAATATGCACTTATATCTGAACAGGCCTTAACGCGAACATTGCGAACAGCTATTGTTTACGCGGCCCGTTCGCCCGTGACGCCCCGAATGAGAATTGACGGCGCGCGTGTGACGTAAGCAAATGACGTTGTATTTCGTTCGGCGTGTTTGGTCGGACGTAATTACGTTTGTTTTCCAATAAGCTGCACTCTGATACGTTACGATTGAACGGAATTGAAAGTCAAATACATTCTGTGTGCAGTACGGGATATGCTGTTGTAATATTCTGTTTGGTTCGGATATGATACGTTTCTTCGACATTCAGCTTATTTGCATGTGAACTTGCATGAACTAAGTCAGTTGAGAAATGGGGAATTGGGGGACGGATGATAAATAAGCAATATTTATCTGAATTTATTCATTTTTGATAATAAACCATTTAAATGCCGATTCATTAAACGTTTCTTGTCCGACCATTTTACCAATTCATATCCCACAAGGGGCCACAATCATGTGATCCTCTTATTTAATACAAAGGGGTAAACATTACACATGTTAAAGTACGAGTTCCTTTTTCTCGTAGACCCATAATGATTTCGGTCGTAATTGGAACATGCCAAATATAATAAAATAGGCCGGAATAAACTCATTTTCTTCTTGACCTATCCATGTTTGTACGAATCATAGTCGAGTGGTGACGTCAGAGTATCGGACGTTGGACCGGGCCATGAAATATGCGGTCATGTATAAAAAATATTCCTGATATGAATCTCCAGTGATTTCACTTCCATTGTATTTATAAATGCAACTGTTTTAATATCTCTTTCACTTCATACATCCTGTACTATTAAATGAGCAATTGTGTTTATATATATTTGTAATCACGTTCTCGAAAACGGTTCTAACGATTTCGATGAAAGTTGCAATATAGGGGTTTACAGGAGCGAAAATTTGATCTAGCTGGATCTCATATCTAGGAAAATTCGTTTTCTCCGTATTTTCACAACAGCAGATCTCAGTCGCCCAAAGCTTAGAACAAGATGGCTACCTTAGAATAATGACATGGCAGCAAGGAATTAGTAAGCACCTACTATCATGGCAGCATGGAATTAGTATGAACTATCCTATACTATTAAATGAGCATTCTCTATTTTCACCAGAGCAGAGCTCGCCAGATCAAATTTTAGACGTTAACGGTACCGTGTTCCCACACTAATTGCTTTCACAGCGGCTTCTCAATTTACCGTTCATTACACTCGCCACCATAAAAACCAACCCATGTCTAGACGTGTATTTGTTTCGAAATAACTTACGTACATCCGCCGCCGCCGCCACCGCCGACGAAGAAGCGACTAGCTATCAACGATTTTCTCGCTCAAGAAATGTACCAAAGATTGTAGGTCCCGTGTAAGTATAAGAGATGCATATATTAACAGTTGATCGCTGACTGTTCACGCCGCCGGCGAGTAGCTTTCAAAGGGAGTTCTCGCTCAGCGACGCTCGCTTGGCGTGCAGACCACTCGCTGAGAGACACCCGCTTGGTACATTTATACGCATATCAGCGAGTAATCGCTCGTTACTCGCCAACTCGTTTTCAGTTCTAGCTCTACTCGCTTCTCGTTAATCGCCGGCGGTGAATCCATAGCTTTAGTTAATATTAGATGAATAGCAATACCTATTATTTTCTTAGTAGGTATCCATTACCTTACAAATGATAATTCACGTAGTTTTAACCTGAATATTAGCTTGGATATTGGATATTGTGTTAGCAACACGATCTTGTTATTTATTCAGAGTAATATGAATTAGTGAGACATTTATGAATGCCTCTTTGTCTATAACTATTATTGTTACTGCCTACAGTTCTGTAATAAAATATTTTGTAAGTACCTGGTATACCAACGTTGTTATCACATTCCCGAGGCTGTGCAAATAGAGAAAACGAATTTTCTCGGGTATGAGACCTAGCTAGATCGATTTTTCACCCCCATGAACCCCTATATTGCAACTTTCATCGAAATCGTTAGAGCCGTTTTCGAGAACGTGATTTCAAAAATATATATTTGTATACAAATATTTCTCATTTAGTAGATAAAGGATATGTTTTATATTTATTTTTGTTAATTTATTTTAACAGATAATTACAGAATCAAAGGGTAGATAGTTATTACATTTATTTATGTTAGGTTTTGTTGTAGAATCTGTAACAAAATATTTAAAACCCTGCCTCTCAAACTAGGTTATAACATATATATATATGCTGCCGCTATTTTATCATGCTCCTTAAGGTAAGTCATGTTATTTCGATTTTCAACATTGGAAGGATTGTTTTCAGTTGTGAATTTTGATCACGACTGTTGACTGATGATTTGTTATTCAATATTAGGACAACGCTTTTCCTTGGCTTTGTCCTGAAAACACAGGAAGTAATTGCCGTCACAGCGGCTTCTAAGGCCTAATCCTGAACGTACCGTTCATTACACTCGCAACCAGAAAAACCGAGCCATGTCTAGACGTGTATTTGATTCGAAATAACTTACCTACCCCAGACTCCAGCTATAGTTAATACGAGTATAAGATGAATAGCAATATTTTTTTTTGTGTTAAGTACCATATAACTGCATGATTTATTTGTATATCTCATATGTTAAGTGAACTGTTTTGTGTTCTTTATGAGAATAAATTCTTTAATCAGATTATTTATTTAGTATGTATCCATTACCTTCCATCATAATTCATGTATCATATCAAATGTGGGCATCCAAGCAAAAAGGGTACAGTAGTGGGATATTGAGTTAAAGACTAGATTCGGTATCTAGAATAGTCAATTGATAGTAAGGATTGAAAAAATATTCAAAAACTGGCACATATTTTTTTCAACAGCCGTTTGAAATTGAAATTCTGAAAAATGATATATAGTCATTTACTATATGAAATTGTAGATAGTTGAGAATTAAAATCGCGAAATGCAATTTTTTCACCCAACTTTACAAAACTTCTTATACTTATCTCTGAAACTAAATGCCGAGAACTGAACCTTTTTGCTTGGTCGCCCATATTTGATAATGTAGTAGCAACACTATCTTAACATTTTTAGCAGTGAATTTTGACAATGACAGATCTTTGTCTGTTGTCATTGAACACTGGTATTATTTATTAATTTAATACTTTCAGCACACAAATGTACCGAGGCAGACTTAATGTCATAGACACTGGTGCCGATTCTCTTGTACACCGAACTAAACTAACTAAACTATCACTAAAATTCCTTAGTTTTGGCTATGAGAATCTTAAAGCTATTCTGTAAAAAAAGTCTCTAAATTTAAAAATTATTTTGACACAACTAAATCGAATTTGACAATTGCGACTCCACGTGGTACATACTTGTTTGCCTTACCCGGTGAATTTTTTTAGAGCCGGAGGCGCGCAGTGGGGGCAGCCTCGACGTGTTTTATATGGAATTATTCACTTTTTGAATGAAAAAAAAAAAAAAATACCTACGTGTTGAGTATTAGGGGTATAAGAGTTTCATAAAGGGGGTCGAAATTTTCATTATTTTTGCGATAGGACACACCATTTTCGAGATATAAGCAAAAGAAAAGAAAAAAATCCAGTACAGTACTGTTTTTGCACCCGAAGTCGAGATGTTCGTGTGAATTTTAGTTCATGACAACTAATAATATTCCACACCATTTTCAGTGGCGATTAAAAATAGTCAGAAATAGTTAGACAATTAAAATTTTAGGTGAAAAACGTCAAATTCAGAATAGCAAAACCGACGAAAAACCGGCCAAGTGCGTGTCGGACTACGCACAATGAAGGGTTCCGTCGTTGGGATGAATTTATTGCAAGAAAAAACTTAACATTGTAGTTGAAAAACAGAGAGATTTGCCATGTTATTTTAAGACCATAGACTTCTTATTGGTTTTCCTGTAATCTATGAGTAATTATCTTAATAGTAGTCTAGTATTTGAGATCCTCGCAATAAGCCCTTTCGCTTGATATGTCACAAGGTACAGTTTGCAAAAAAAAAAAAAAAACTTATTTGCCCCCAAAAGTCAAATATTCATATTCATTTATTTACGTTACACGTCCGTGTTTGAGTCACATAAATACATATGTGGACTAAATTTCAACTAAATCGGTCCATTTATTCGGAACAAATTGGCTGTAACGGACGGACAGACTAGACAGGTAGACAGACATACAGCCAGCGATAGTGATGAGTGTGAGTGAGTGAGTATGGTAAGGGTAAGGTGTAAGGGTTCCGTTTATAAATATTACATATATATTCTATAGCATAAGCCTTTTTCTCTGCTTTGTCCTTAAAACAGTTCCGAAATCCATAACGTACAAAGTTCTGACATTAAAATATTTAAATGATCATGGTCTTACATTTGTTTTATAACTATTTTGCATTCCCTGAACTAGTTTTAATGTTCCCTCGTGCAATGTTCGTGGTTCCCCGTTGCATGTTTGTAAATTCTCAGTTGTGAACTAAAACTTTTGTGTACATCATTTGTATTTAGTGTTTCTGATGGCCCTTTGTGTAAAATAAATTGGACTGCTGAAGATGTTTTGAATGTTTGATGATCATGAATTTGTAATAGGTGTTTCTTTGAATCCAGAATCCTATTAAGCCCAATATTTTGAGAAACTTTAAAATGTATTTAGTACTCGCTGCGCCCCGTGGTATCACCCGCATAAGTCTCGATCCCGTGGGAATATCGGGATTAAAAACGATTCTATGTCCTAACCCAGGTCATGGTCCATCATCATAAGCCATCCTTCATTCCATTCCATCCATCTTTCATCCAAATCGTTCAGCCGTTTTAGCGTGAAAGCGTAACAAATAAACAAACATACTCACTTTCGCATTTATAATATTAGTTGGGATTTGGATTACAGGTTTGAAATGTTTGATAAAAAATATTAGGTATGTGAAGGATATCTTTTTGATGTTTTCTATCGCTTTGTTGTAGCACAAATCATTACAGGTGAATAAACGTAGCTAGCTCTACACCTAGCGCTCTAAATGAGTTCTACAAACTAGTATGTATTTGCTTGCACAACTTTGTTTCTTTTATATCCTTCATAGTCGAGAGTTTGCACCTTCCATTGCAGTAGAATTAAACTATGTTCCGCCCTGATTACCGATAAAATCTGAACATTTCACCTTTTTTCCTTACCAAACGTATTAGAAGGTACCGCACATTTTATACGAGCAGTTGTATCTTATATTTACTGACGCATGTAAGCACGACTCTGCTATTTCCCTAAATCGAATATCCAAGTGTGACGGTTGTTTGCCTACGTCGGTACGAAAACGGATCCCTCAACACTTTTAGAGAACATGTAGCACTTTTATTTTCCTCCACCAACATTGTAGTTTCTTCCTTAAATTCTACGTGCGACAATGTTCAAGATTTCAGTACCGTTTTATTTATGAGTTTACGGACCTTGGTAGCACTTGGTACAAGTCAAATGTATGCCGAAGATAAACAAACTTGTGTACCTTTGCTGAGGGTTGCCGAAGTTGCTCACAGTTGCTCTAAATATTTAAGTACGAATTTGGACCGCTTCGAATCTCTGGAATGTTCTAGGTGAGATGTATGGGTACGCATTGCTGGTATTTGCAATAGGTACCATTGAAAAAAGAAACAAATAAACGCTTGAACAAATAATTCTTAGTACGCATATAATTTGAGTACATCCTTCGCTTTTAAAGGATAACAATAACACTAAAACAAAGAAAGCAATACTTACATTTCAATATTAGCATATGTATCGGCACTTTTCCATATTATATTGCAAAAATTGTCTGCCAACATTGCTGGAGACAATACTTAGGTACTGCGTAAAAATATATAGGTAAGTACCTATACAATATATTGTTTATCCTCAAAAAGGGGTATATTTGATATCAATCCTATATGCTGATTTCAATATTAAAATGCTCTCTTTTATTCGGAATATATTCCATTGTTGGCGGTTGAAATAGTTCTTGTTATTCGACTAATACATTTTTTTTTAAATATTTATATTTATATTATCTTAATAGTAGTCTAGTATTTGAGATCCTCGCAATAAGCCCTTTCGCTTGATATGTCACAAGGTACAGTTTGCAAAAAAAAAAAAAAAACTTATTTGCCCCCAAAAGTCAAATATTCATATTCATTTATTTACGTTACACGTCCGTGTTTGAGTCACATAAATACATATGTGGACTAAATTTCAACTAAATCGGTCCATTTATTCGGAACAAATTGGCTGTAACGGACGGACAGACTAGACAGGTAGACAGACATACAGCCAGCGATAGTGATGAGTGTGAGTGAGTGAGTATGGTAAGGGTAAGGTGTAAGGGTTCCGTTTATAAATATTACATATATATTCTATAGCATAAGCCTTTTTCTCTGCTTTGTCCTTAAAACAGTTCCGAAATCCATAACGTACAAAGTTCTGACATTAAAATATTTAAATGATCATGGTCTTACATTTGTTTTATAACTATTTTGCATTCCCTGAACTAGTTTTAATGTTCCCTCGTGCAATGTTCGTGGTTCCCCGTTGCATGTTTGTAAATTCTCAGTTGTGAACTAAAACTTTTGTGTACATCATTTGTATTTAGTGTTTCTGATGGCCCTTTGTGTAAAATAAATTGGACTGCTGAAGATGTTTTGAATGTTTGATGATCATGAATTTGTAATAGGTGTTTCTTTGAATCCAGAATCCTATTAAGCCCAATATTTTGAGAAACTTTAAAATGTATTTAGTACTCGCTGCGCCCCGTGGTATCACCCGCATAAGTCTCGATCCCGTGGGAATATCGGGATTAAAAACGATTCTATGTCCTAACCCAGGTCATGGTCCATCATCATAAGCCATCCTTCATTCCATTCCATCCATCTTTCATCCAAATCGTTCAGCCGTTTTAGCGTGAAAGCGTAACAAATAAACAAACATACTCACTTTCGCATTTATAATATTAGTTGGGATTTGGATTACAGGTTTGAAATGTTTGATAAAAAATATTAGGTATGTGAAGGATATCTTTTTGATGTTTTCTATCGCTTTGTTGTAGCACAAATCATTACAGGTGAATAAACGTAGCTAGCTCTACACCTAGCGCTCTAAATGAGTTCTACAAACTAGTATGTATTTGCTTGCACAACTTTGTTTCTTTTATATCCTTCATAGTCGAGAGTTTGCACCTTCCATTGCAGTAGAATTAAACTATGTTCCGCCCTGATTACCGATAAAATCTGAACATTTCACCTTTTTTCCTTACCAAACGTATTAGAAGGTACCGCACATTTTATACGAGCAGTTGTATCTTATATTTACTGACGCATGTAAGCACGACTCTGCTATTTCCCTAAATCGAATATCCAAGTGTGACGGTTGTTTGCCTACGTCGGTACGAAAACGGATCCCTCAACACTTTTAGAGAACATGTAGCACTTTTATTTTCCTCCACCAACATTGTAGTTTCTTCCTTAAATTCTACGTGCGACAATGTTCAAGATTTCAGTACCGTTTTATTTATGAGTTTACGGACCTTGGTAGCACTTGGTACAAGTCAAATGTATGCCGAAGATAAACAAACTTGTGTACCTTTGCTGAGGGTTGCCGAAGTTGCTCACAGTTGCTCTAAATATTTAAGTACGAATTTGGACCGCTTCGAATCTCTGGAATGTTCTAGGTGAGATGTATGGGTACGCATTGCTGGTATTTGCAATAGGTACCATTGAAAAAAGAAACAAATAAACGCTTGAACAAATAATTCTTAGTACGCATATAATTTGAGTACATCCTTCGCTTTTAAAGGATAACAATAACACTAAAACAAAGAAAGCAATACTTACATTTCAATATTAGCATATGTATCGGCACTTTTCCATATTATATTGCAAAAATTGTCTGCCAACATTGCTGGAGACAATACTTAGGTACTGCGTAAAAATATATAGGTAAGTACCTATACAATATATTGTTTATCCTCAAAAAGGGGTATATTTGATATCAATCCTATATGCTGATTTCAATATTAAAATGCTCTCTTTTATTCGGAATATATTCCATTGTTGGCGGTTGAAATAGTTCTTGTTATTCGACTACTTTATACGGTTGTGCCTCGTTTTATACCTACATATTTCGAACATTTTAGTTACTTACCTACATAATAAATACAGAAAATATTTCAAGAATTTCCTTCGACTGCCCGAAAGCAGAAAGCAACCAGAAAAGCTGTAATATGCTCGAGAAGTATTGTATAGAGCATGTGTTAGCTAAAAGGCTGCTGACCTAAAAATGGTGGAAATGTCTGGACATGGGAAGTGAAGTAACGTATAAACTATGTCCTTACGTGTTGAAAGGTTCTGTGCAGAAACTGAAAGTGCGAGAGCAATTTTGACTTCTCTTTAGAACAGTTGTCAATATTTAGCTTGTCGAGTTATAAAACTGCTAACAAGATGTTACAACTATGCCTTTCAGTAAGTAATAGACATTTGTAGTTTCTAAGATAAACAGCTGAGACTAAGACTTTTTGAACTAAATTAAAACTAAATATAGACAAACTCATTATTTTTCCATATATATTATGTAGGAATATTCGCTCATATTCTATATCCTTTCTCCATTTCCATTTCCCAACTATGTTGGGGTCGGCTTCCGTCTAATCGGGTGCAGCTGAATACCAGTATTTTACATGAAGCGACTGCCTATCTGACCTCCACAACCCAGTTACTGGGTAACACGATACCCTTTGGTAAGACTGGTTGTCAGACTTTCGGGCTTTCGGCGACCCGTAACAACTGTCAAAGATCTGCAAATGACAGCCGAGACCAACAGCTTTACGTGCTTTCCAAAGCACGGAGGGGTATTGTATGTAAAGATGGTGACCCATCCACGGACCAACCGCGGCAAGCGTAGCTTAACCGGATAGATCGACCCGTGCGGATCATCGCTGGAAAATCTGTATTCAAATCTATAAAAAAAACCGCATTCAAATCGGTTCTCCCGTTTAAGAGCTACGGAGCCACAGACAGACTCACGCATATAGCGGTCAAACTGATAACACCCCTCTTTTTACGTCGGTCGGTGGTTAATGACAAAATAGTAATGAGCTTTTACTAAAACGATAAACCTTCTATACAAATTATTAGTCATTATATTTATCGTACCGTTATGACATAGTTCTCAGTTATACACCGTGACGACTAAAATGTCCAATGACTACTAAAAATTCATTTAATAAAAAACATATTGTAACCATTTTTAAAATTGCTCTGAGAGGTATTTTATGTACATTGTGTGGCCCTATGTACAACGACAAAAAAAAAATGTTTAGTAGTCATTAGATACCTTCACGAAGTGGGCTGCTTTGTAAGACGACTAAAAGTTCACGGTGTATTATAATTTGTGTTACATAATAGTTAGCTAAAGTTCTATTTATATGTTTTTGTGCGCCGCTAATGTTTTCGCGCGAGTTTCCATTTCTCGCATATCATCATTATCAAAGTTCAGAAGTTCCTTAACAGTGATGCCCTAGCGGTTAGAAGCCATAATTAAAAGTTGCCGGCTAGTTCCTTAAACTTCTCTCATTAAAACTTAGCACCTGAAAAGAACAAACATTCTTCTCATGTACCGTTCACGAAATCCGAAACCGCTAAATAAAGTTTTTCAGTCCTGCATGTACTCTAAAGAAAATAACTTTTATAGCGTCAACATTTTAGGTAACTTCTCAAAAATTTGTGTATTTATTAAGTTCGAACGATATTTACAGACATTCCATACAGCAAAATAGAACAATCAAAATTTCATAATCTTAAACAGTGTTTTTGTGATAGCTAATAATGGATATGTCCATCAAAATTTTCTCCTAACACGTCTACATGTAAGACACAGCGGAGGAATAATAAATGCCGACATTATTTTGGTACGGGGTGAAGGTGGCGCGAGCTCAGCCTGGGGGTGGTTCCATTCTTCGCATTTTTGCGGCGGCTTTGCTGTCGCGCAAGGAAAAATACTCACGAATTTTCAGTCTCAGTTTCTGTAAAAAGGTGCGCTTTCTGTTTTGGCACGTTCTGAGCTGGCTGTATTCCGATTCCTCTACAGGTGGCTCGGGTCCTTTTAGCGAACGCTGATGGAAAAGGTTCCCGAAATTGTACGTTTCTCAATTTTTTTTTATCTGACTTGTTTGGCATTGTATGTTGGGGCTTATATAGTTTTAGGAAGATTTTAATTGCCTGTTCAATTTTCATTCAGGTCAGTGTTTTTTACATGAAACAATGGGACTACAAGGATACAAAAATAACAGTTGAATTGGTATCCCTTTTTCAATTACAAATTGTATACAACACCATTATAAAATATAAAGTAACAATGCCAACATTCGCTCCAATTTTCCTCCAATTAAGTAAAAATACATTGTAGCGCCAATATTTGTTCTCGATTCGTAACTAACGTTTGCATACCACATCGATGCGAGTGATCAGCGCATGAAACGTGTTTGCACAAACTTCCCCGTTCTATTTTACGCTATATGTTTGGACAAGCCCCGAAACTAGCCCAAACCCCGAGAATTATAGAGGTCAGGTTGTTTTTGGCACAATCCGTGAGGATTTATGCTTCGGAGAGACATCAACTGCACTCATAAACAGTGCATGTGCGCTCAGAGCTGCCTGATTCATGGCTACTCTTGTTTTGAATACACAGTTTATTGTACGTCTCGGCGACATTGTGTGCTATGTTTGTTATTTCAGATTTGATATCTAAGTTATTATTAGTTTTGTGCAAGATAGTTTTGAATAGTAGCAGTTTGGTGACTAAAACGAGTTTCGGTGATTATACAGGAGTGCAGTGCAAAAGCACTTTCGGGATAACTGTGCAGATGTTTTTAGTTTTGTTAATCTAGTACTTAATTGCGATTTCCTTTAGCGAACGAGTAATAATTAAAAGTATTGATTTTATTTGTTCCCAAATTGTGTATTTTTCTCCTTGACATCTTGTGTAATCAAACCTTATAACTGGAGAGCTGTTAGACATTTTTGGGTAGGTATTTGAGGCACTATGAAAAATTGTTCAATACTTCTCCTATTTTATCTAAGTACAGAACGGCAGACTTGGCTGAAGAGTAGCGGGGCTAAATAACCCTTATATTTTCTAACATGCAAATCACACTGCATCCTACCTATGGCAGTCAAACTTATATAACTTTCTCGATGACCTGGCAGGTAGAATGTCCCACCAAATGATCTGTCTTTTATAAAATATTTATTTTAGAATGTCCCACCAAATGATCTGTCTTTTATAAAATATTTATTTTTATTCATAAATAAAATATACTGTTAAAATTTCAGCGTGCTTCAAATACATTTTTTTTAAATATTTGTAAGTACTCTTGCAAGCACCAGGCAAACTTTTAGACCCGACTTAATACTCTGGCTTGTTTATTTTTTCACTCTTTAAATAGTAAATGTTAAAGCATAAAAATTACAGAATGCCTCGAGAATATTTTTTGCAAAAAAATATTCCTTACTTATTTGAAAATATAAGCGTCGATTTAGCCCCGCTACCCTTCATCCAGGTCTGCCGTTCTGTACCTACTTAGGTGTAAAAGGAGAAGTACTGAACAAGTTTTCATCGTGCCTCAAATACCTGCCTCTCCTGAAACACAGGATGACCTAGTTAGCACATAACACAATTTATTTTTTCGTAGATTTCAGCAAATTTGTATTTAGTGTTTTACCTTTTTACCTGAATAAACTTTTTATTATTATATTATTATTACCTACCCAAAAATGTCTAACAGATTTCGGACTATTATCCAAAACACACTCACATCCACATAGGTACAGTTCCTAACAAAATGTCAAACAGTTTTCTTACCTTTCCTCAATAACGAAATAATTAACTCTCATTGTTGTATGGAACAGCCAGCCAGTACTCTATTGGGGGCAGAATTCTGGACTCCGAAGTCGCTAAGTCACGTAATTGGCCGGAAATGGTACCGCGCCGCTCGAGATTACATTCGATCACGTTCCCGTAAACAGTTTAGCGCTGATTTTTTTATTCGCCGATCTTTGTTGGGCCCGATGGATCTGGGATCAAGTTAATTTTTATTGGGAAATGGGTGTATTGGTTCCGAGATGGCTGATAAAATACCTATATTATTATTGATAAGCTTACTTATCGTTGAAAATTTCAAAAGTAGGTACATTCAAAACATGATAAAACAAGAGAATTTAGTTCTAGTTTATCCGATAACCGTCGTAGTTACAAACGATAGTAGATAAACCCTCGCCACATTTCGGACATCTGTCGAGGAAAATATGACATTAATAACTAAGTCAATTTCCAGTAGAGCCAGCTATTCGGGTACCGGCTAATAAATTAATCTGGCGTCGGATCAACGTCAATGTTACATTAGGGTCAGTGACAGAGTTCGTAAGGCGCGAGATAAAGCTGTCTAGCAATTAATGAAAAGCTGATTTTGGGGAATGTCTCGCCAGATAACGACTCCTTGGAGGGGACTGTTATTGGATTAAAAGAGATATTCGCCTCTGCCCCTCTTCGTTTCGTTGTACTACATTAATTTAATTATAATCAAAAGATCGTCGCACCAAATTCAGTTAATGGACGTGCTCCTTCATCGCAGCGTTTTGATGTGTTTGTAGTTCGGGACAAGATAGTGTATTACTTATTACGTTTCTGCGAACATTGCTCCCGGAAGCACATGTTTTTTTTTTGGGTGGGAAATCATCAAATGACTTCTCCCGCTCTGGGCGGAGCGGGAGGGCGTGTCAGGCTCTTACTGACTAAAACCCACCCGTGTTCCTTCAGTTGCCTATGCAATGCCTGGGGGCCACGGTTTCGGACTTTCCCGCAACCCCGGCAGGCAATGGTCCCATCGGACCCCTTCACTCTGCTGACATCTCTTTGAGGCGCGCGTGGAACACAACGCGCCGTCGACCTGGGCCTGGTCCTTACCGGACGGCGAGCTACCAATTGCTCACCGTCCGCAAGCCCGCGCCTACGGTGGCCGGGAATCGGCAATCACGCTTACCTTTACACACATTATTTTCATGAATCGTGTTTCACCGTTCGCATTACGGAAACAATAGAAAGTGATATTGATATGATAAGTTCGCAGCTCACGTTTCGAATAAATAAATTAAATGTTTAATTACGAAATTCCGTCTGGAACAGTCTTAATTTGCGCTTAATTTCGTCTCGTTTTCAATCTCAACTTTCGTCGAAACTTTTGCATTGTTCGGAACGCGGTAGTTGGCAACTATACCGACCGCTAGAACAAAGACTCAAAAGCGCTAAATAAACTCGCTTGACGAGTTTTTGTGCTAGTTGCGAGTGGGATTATAACACAGGTATTACTGCCGATGTCGCGAGAGGCGGGAACATAAAAACTGTACCTCCTGTGTACAAACTTACCGCGGACAGTACTTGTGCAAGTTGTTCTTTGACAAGCCAAGTTCCTTTTGTGGGCGCCACAGTAATTAATGTTGTACGACAACGCTCATTCTGTTCCAGTTTTCTTATCGCATTTCGTGTACTGGTATTTTGCTATTATTACGCAACTTTTTTTCAAGAACCCCAGTTTGTTAGAACATTGTAGTAAATAATGACGAACATTGGGTTCGCTTCGAGATTCGATGTTCTCAGATTACGATTTTCCCATTTTCATGAAGTTGGATAAGTAGTTACTTTCTTGTTTATCGTAACGACGTTGCTTTTGGCAATTTGTAGTTAGATACGATAATGTCAACATATATTTACAATACGCTCCTATTATCGTACTTCTATAACAAGATTTCTCTCAGAATGTGGGTACATATTGGAACAAAATTATACGCTTATAGAGCCTTTAATGTGCTCTTAGACGCTGCTATCTCCGCTCATCTGTTGCCTGATTGAATTCTTACAAGCGAAGATTTAGTAGCAACATTATTATACACTATGTTTAATTTATTTAAATAGGATTATCGACAGTAATGCTTCGCAATTTCGCATGTTTAAATGTGTATTGCAGTAAACAATGCAAGCCTGCCGACCTTTTTTCCCGGCGACAATTACAGAGAGATGTTATCGCGACACTATTTCGACAAGAAAATGAAACAAGCGACTATCCGCAACAAGTAATTGTCTTGTCGTCATGTCTAATTGTTAACCTTAATAAAACTACAATGTTGTTGTCCTTATTTATTAGCTAGGTAGGTACAGGCTTCGTTGTTATCGTTGCTCAACTTGTGCAGTTCTGTTAGTTAAATGGTTTAATTACAATAATTTCAAACGGGTATATTTGACCCTACGAACCAAACGAGACGTGTATAAAAACCCACAATCAGCTGTTGTGCATTTCTATCGAAGTCAAACATCTACAACTTATACACGCATATCAAACGTATCCACCAGAATCGGGTCTAGTTTGCCTTTCGCCTGAGCGAACTGACGGCCCGTCACGACCAAAAGGAAGTGAACAATTCATACCAGTTGCGTACAATGGATGCAACGCAAAACAAAAGCCTAGCTGGGAGTCAACGTCCATTGACACTTTTTAATTGAACCGAACCAGTGTTAGTTCTAACATCGCGAGCATCGGATGTGCAAATGGTCCGTAAATCATTCCTCTAGTCAGTCCGTCGAGTCGGCTATCTCGCTCTGTGCCAACTAACGACCCCGCATTCGGAAATTGCAATACTCATATGTCACTAACTGTAGTAGAGCGCTTGTATTGATGCGGAATGCATTGCTCTCATTGAGCCGACCAGCAAGCTTCGAGCCTTGCCTCCTCCGCCGACACTTTGAAGCACAAATCGAGGCGGGGTGTTTCCTTTTATGCTCATGTGTCAATCGTAATTGGTCGGATTGAGTCGCCAGTGCATACGGAATGTCGTCCCGATGACCGTTTAATATTTCAAATGTAACCCAGATATTCGAATTCCAGTCAGCTCAAAATAATCGGTTTGATGATTCGAAAACGTGAAGCATCCCTGAATGTTGGTTAGGGTCAACATTTTTGTATCAAAACATACTTACGATTACGAACCAGTGCGTGAACTGCATCCAATATGTGAACGTGAATAGGACTAGAGTTATGAGTTGGATCTTTTTCTGCCTGCGCTGACAGGACAGGTCCACTCAAATCTTTGTGGTTCTTTTCTCAAAAGACCATGTCAGACTAATCTACATGGTCCTCATGTGGCCTGACCAATATTATGTCTGGACTATAAAAGAGACTGTGACCTCTGAGTTTGTTTCGGCCTTTCTTCTCAGAGTAGTCAGATAGGAAACGCCGAACTCACATAGCTATTTTTTTTTTTAAGATGTGTAAAAGTGAGTCCAATATCCTATTTACAGAATAAACAATTTCATTTCATTTCATTTATATATTCACTCATTCGACTAAACGAAGTTCCGAGTCAAATTATTCGTGAAAAATGTTCTGTAATCCAGCCAGATGTATACAACGTAAAATGGTTTTCAGAAAAGAAATCAAAGTATATCCAACGTTTCTTGTGAAAAGCTGAAAATTAATTAGAAGGACTAGAGTTATTTATATTTGACTAACTAAATAAAAATTGCCTTTAGGGAGCTTAAATACAATTAATGTTCAGAAATAAAAGAAACTGGCAAAATTTGTCACGGGTACACGACTAAATAAATAGGCCCATTGAGGTTAATTTAGGATTCCAACGAATTCTTTTGTGGTCTGTATTTATACACTTGCCTCATTTTAACGGAAACATTTACTGTTACCTTTTTGAAAATGATAACTCTGTAATCTCACTGTGAGAAAATTGCGAAAGCTATGTAATATTTTGATATTATATATACGTATAATATAGGAACAAGGTTAATTAACTAATCAATACACCCGAAGTAGTTCGAGGAAGTAAAGGCGTATGCTCTAAATCATAATCACAAAGGCATTCCTGGTATTGGTAGATATATCTTCATTTGTTGATTGTTCTGTGATGTACGCACCTTCATTTGTCATATTACCTTTAGCTAACAACTATTGGATCATTATCAATAACGTTATGTATTAACATATTATAATGTCGGTAAGTACCGCTGGCTTCCACTCTATTGTTATTCAACCGCGCGCACTAATGTTGCCATCTCCAGACATGTCATTGTTATCAGCTTGCATGTGTAATGTGACACATGTAGTTGACATAATTACTGATTTTGTCGGACATGTTGTATTAAATCATAATATATCCGCATCGTGCGCCCAATGACACTTGATTGTGTCCCTATCTGATGTCATTAATTTACCAGGAATGTTACTGATTGGGCCTAATATAACACAATATGCAGATATAGTTACACGTTCTGCTGTTAATCCATTGTTGCTTGTTTATACATTTAAGAAGTAGGTACTATCCTTTGTGTAATAACTAGCATTCTCTTAGAAAACAACTCCATTCTTGTGCAAGTAAAACAATTCAATTTAAAAAGCATGTTCACGTGAAGACCGAGAATTTGAACTAAGTATTCAAATTGTACAAATGGAAAACGAACCTGCCGTTCCTAGCGCTAGCAGTATCTATTCTGGTATTCTACTTAGTTCGCTTTATTTCCAACATTTTAAAATTTCAGCTTGTCTAGCAAGTCGATTTGCGTCGTACGTCCTCCTAAGTTCTATTTCTGCCTAAACTAATATCACCGGTCTTGGTTCGTCCTCACGTTTTAGATTCAGATGTACCCTTTTCGCAAAACTTTACTTTCCCTATGCTTCTAATAAATAAACCTTCTAATATAACCCTTTTGTCGCTATCTCCAAATTTCTCCGAGCTGGTACCAATTTTATGAAAGGGATACCTTATTATATTATTTTTGAAAGTTTACGCGATATTCAGGTCAGTTTATCATAGTTTTATTATATTAACGAGTACAATATGCGAATCCATCCAAATTGAAGGCAGACAAGCAAATCGATGAGCTTTTAAGTGGATATGCATCTAAAAGCGAGTGTAGCAAAATGTTCGAACTCACCAGTTTCATCAACTAATGAATTGGGGCATCAGTATTATAGTGTTTATTTGTATTAAGCACTCAATGGGAAGCATTGCGCATGGGCAGACACAAACGTTTTCGGTTATACTGAAATTTTCAGTGCGAAATTTCATTAAACTCTAACACGAATGTTCGCACAGTATGAACTGTATAACGGGGAACCGCAATTAAAAGTTTGCTTAGAGAATATACGCCAACATTTTGATTTAAAGTTAGAGGTTTCGCTCGACACCCATACCGCTCATTTTTTACATGCCACTTCAAACGCTTTCTACCAACATTGCTGTTATGTATTTTAAGATTAATATTCTTAAAGTAGAAAAGTTGCAATGGATATAAAACTAGTTTTAAACTTCGAAAAGATTGCTTTGTATTTGTAAAGTTGTTACAATTCGCCCAAAGTTGGTTGACCGGGACTCAAGTTCAATGGACTTATTTTATGAGTGGTTAAGAGCATTAAAGACGATGTTTAGTTGAAGTGCGGTTTGTGGTTTTTCACCTTCCTTAATAGCTTTCTCATTAAGGATCGTGACACGATCGTCACTTAAGATTAACTCGTTGAAACTCCTACTATTTCTCTGTATAGGATTTTTCTTAGCAATAAAATTGTGGTTGAGTTTCCCAGCAGCGAAGGTAAACAGAAAAACTTAGTATTATTTATGTACTTGTACAGCTCTTGATAAACATACCAAGTTCTAGAAAAATGGAGCTTACCCTCGTCGCAACTATAAAATTCTGAGACCCAGTTTCATACATATTCATCTCGAGTTACAATATAATGAATTTTCAGTTTTTTCAACCATAAGTTTGTTTGCGACTGCGAGTGGAAGTTTGACTTAAGGGGCCTGCGGAGCATGCGTTGTTCATACAAACGTAATACCAAAATAATTTGTAAATCAAACATATTCTTAAGATAGTGTATATTTATTCTGATTAGATTACAGAATATCTAGGCTTCCAAATATATATTTTGAATGGACACTTATATAAAGACGAGATATGAGGAATTTAAAATTTCTATAGAAATCTTATTTTTCTCATAACTCGAATTTAAATCACTGTCCATTAAAACTATATATTTGGAAGCCTAGATATTCTGTAATCCAATCGGAATAAATACACACTATCTTAAGAATATGTTTGATTTACAAATTATTTTGGTATTACGTTTGTATGAACTACGCGTGCTCCGCCGGCCCGTTAACTATTTTTAAATTAAAATGAATAATTTTCTATGAAGTTACATTAACTAGTTTCGATATTGTAAAAACGCTGTTTATGTTGTTTTAATTCGCAAGAATTTTCAAAACCTATCCGTACTCTATGCAAACCCGTTCCGAATTCGAACTTACGTGTGGTACATTTACATTTCCTTTTGTACCGAACAATATGAAGTTTTGTTTTGTTCGAAAAGTTGGCAGTGGACAGCATCCATTCCATTAGTATGGAACGGAAAGTTTGTGGTTATTTTTAATTAATACCGGGGTCGGAGTTGCGCCGGCGGCGGCGACGAGGGAATTCGTTGCGAGTAATATCAGCGGTTTAGTAGATTAAGCAGCTACTAAGTACTGGCAACCTTACAGTTCTCTTTATTGTGTTAGCTCGAGCTTGTGTTTATGATTTGTGTGTTCGCTATTGCCTTTTCTTTCTTTCTTTCAGAAATGAAGCCAAAGAGTTTGACGGTCTTGTTGGCACAGCTTTTGCGGTTTTGAAATTTGTTTTATAGCAGTTTCAATGGCTGAATGGTGGTGCCAATTGGTTTTTATTTGTGTAGTCACTGAAAAATTGGAAATGTGTCAGATGACAAATTAAACCACTGACTTCATTCTGTTTAACTTGACATTTTTACCGTTTATTTTCCTAAAATATTTATAAGACAAATAGTATACTTAGATTCCTGTTTGGATATATAATTTTGCGTAGGTGGTCTAGTGGTCGCAACCTCTACTGCTGAGCATGATGTCCTGGGTTCGATTCCCAGGTCGGATAATATGTTTTTGGGTTCTTCAGGAATTTATTTTTAGCAAGTCTGGATTTTTGCCCGGTTGATGGCAGTAAGCTAGCTGAGTCGCCCTCTATAATGAACTGGCAAAATGTGGGTGTACAATTATTGGGACACCTCTGCCTAACCCTTCGGGAGATCAGGCGTGATAATCTGTCATGTTAGTTCTCAAGTTTCCAACATTCATCAAATTACCATATTAAATGTCTTCCACAACATCAGTTTTCCGTCCATTGTTATAATGCTCGTCACAATGAATTTGTCAATCGTGTCCCTCTCATGGCGGTGATAATTCAACAGGAATTCTGTACACGCTCATTAGTGGTTACAGCTTAATTGGAGCCCGTTACAGCAACACGTTCGCAGGTACACGCTGATGCGCGAATTATTGAAGTTTTCATTGCGTCTGAACGAACGGTACGTTGCGCAACGTGTTCGGTTCATTAGTATTGAAAGAGAATACAGCGTGCACGCCAGTTCGGGTTTGTTGAGAGCTATTATATCAGGCTCATTATGCTCTTGTATGATGGATGCGGACGGAAAAGTTATGAGTTTATGACCGTAATTTGGACGTTCCTAGGTACTACAAATGATGCGAGACTTGGTGGTAAACTAACGAAAGTTGAACATCATGTTTTTTTTTTACAAAAATGTGGTTGTACTTAGTTTATATATTTTTTTAGTGGTCGTTTTTGGTGTGTTATCATCATCATCATTATTTCAACCGGAATACGTCCACTTCTGGACATAGGCCTCACCAAAGCACCGCCACCTTTGACCGGTTCTGTGCTTTCGGCATCGCGCGGATTCCTGTGGCCTACACAAGGTCATGGTCCACTTTGTGGGAGGCCTTCCAACGCCACGTCTTCCGGTACGCGGTCGCCACTCCAGAACCTTTCGGCCCCATCGGCCATCTGAAAGAAAGAAAAATAGGTTTATTTGTCACAAAACACATGCATACAAAAAGACAACAATATGCAATATATACACAAATAATAACGGCAGCTGCACGTCATGACTGTCGCAAGAAGGCTTACACTCAGCATAATGCTGTGCTATGGGGACCCACAGCACAGCGCTGATTTTCAGTAATCACCCGAAAAACACGTACGGAAATCAAGTCAGTAAATAAATATTAATAAATCCAGTGTATAAATGTTAATAAATACAATGTGTAAATATTAAGTACCTAAATCCAGTGTTCTGTGTCGCTCCCACCCTGTCCGTCGCGACCATCTGTTCGGCGAGCAATGTGCCCTGCCCATTGCCACAAGTAAGCACAGTAAGTTTGGCAATTCTTCGGGCTATGTCGGTTACCTTGGTTCTCCTGCGGATCTCTTTATTTCTGGTTCGATCACGTATGGAAACTCGGAGCATGGCTCTCTCCATGCCCTTTGGGTGACTTTTAGCCTTCTTATAAGGCCCATTGTGAGCGACCACGTTTCAGTGCCATAGGTCATCACTGGTGGCTTTTTTGTGTATGCTTGACTTTTATTGTTGACGTTAACGACTTAATTTCGCTTTTCTCATCTAGGAGTTTTTTCTTGGAGATAAATTCTTAGTTTTTATAAACCAAATTGTTGATGCAATCCCAGTCTCAAACAAACGTTTTATTTATACACATAATGCAATTCTCATTCGAAGCTCGACTCCGGAAACTAATTTCGTATGAACGTTACAAGTTGCAAATGTTAATCGAATCTGTTTGCAAGGACGCGATGCGTTTCGCAAGTCAACGCGAGTGGTGCAGCGTTCGAGACTTCACGTCAATTAGTGATGATGGTTGTTTAACTTGCCTGTGTGATGGGAACGCAGATGGCCAAGTGGTTCGTGCTTGGATCAAGTCCAATGTTTTTAACAATGACATCAGACTTATAAGCTTTATTTAGGTATTGTTGTTCTGTAAGGAAATATTTTAATCGGGATGCGTATCTACTACTAAATTGTGAAGGCTCATGCTTAAAGGAAAACCTTATCTGCGAGCACAATGAAACAACAAAGATGTTCTCAATATTACCAGTTTCTTTAATAAAATTTCGGAAACTTACGATATTCCTTTGTTAAATTTTATCTCCCTTGTAAAATAGTTTTGAATACAAACTTCGCAGTTCAAAAGTAGGTTCTGTGTAGGGCGGCTGCGATGCGCTGAGCCACTAATATTGCAAGTGGCGTGGAATGCTCCAACCTCCAACTTCTCTTAATCAGCCGAGGAGATGTCGCTTACAATAGGGAGACGGCAAAGTCGCGCTGACAAGGACAAATATTCGACAAATTTGTCTCGAGCAAAGGTTCAGAGTAAACGGAAGATATTTTTTTCACCGGGACTGCAATAAAGGACAATGAAAGAAAAACAAAAGTGGGTGATGGAGCCGAGTGTCGACAATTAATGATTTGTCTACAGAGCCTCGTTTTTCTTTTTCGCAGGTATTTCTTTCCAGGTAGGCATAATTTGTTAATTAAGGATTTGCCATTCCATTACACGTAATCTAATTAAGCTGTTTGCTTCATATCGTAGTCAAACGTTGTGCGATCAAGTCCACAAGTCGTTCATAAATAATGTTGTCCAAGGCCCAGTGAAGCAATCGCGCAGGTGAATGTAATTCGATTAATATTAAACACGTACCTACATTTGCAAATTCGTACTTATAATAAAAACTGTAGGTTGATATACGTGCTGTGGTCGTGTATTTATAAGAATTGTAATTCATTAGCTTGCGGTTGGCCACAGTGCAAATCACAAGCGGATCTAAAACGAGATAGAAGTCACGCAGTTAAATAATAGCGCGGGTGTAAAGTTCACTGTAAAGATAGTGATCCATCCACGAAGACGCGCCCCACTCCGCATTTACTGTACTTTAAGCTGTAGTTTAGTACGGGGTGGGGCACGTCTTCGTGGATGACACTATCTATAACTTATGTTATGAATTGTGGCGGGTTACTGGCCTAAGGGTGTGCGCACATTGTTCTACTACAATATCCGCCGATAGTCGGTCCCCGATGTCAACATTATACTTTAATGGGTTACCCTCTCATATATCTTCATATCCATTTTAACTCCGACTTAAAGTGCACTTCCTGACACTCATAACCATCGTAATCCCTTTTCTGAGGCGACATGGCAACGTGCGCTGGATAATGAGTAGCTAAGACATAATATTTCACTCCCCACATACACTCGCGCAGAGATTCCACAAAGTTGAGAATATTTTAATATCCTGGACTTATCTTAAAATATTAGTGACGCGTTGCGACGCTAGTGTTCATAAAAGCTACATTTGGGATTACCGTAGCGCCAGGCGGAACTTAGCGTGTATGTAATATTGTGCTGGTGTCACAATCCGACTAAGTTTTCACTTGGTATTCAGCTAGTTTTAGTTACAGACAACGACTAACCGATACGGACTGCCGCGACCGAGAACGTGTCTATTGTTGCTAAGGAAATTATGGGCCAGTAGCTTACTGTGAATTGTGGACAACTGTTACAACTACCTACTTGCATGTGGGTGTAATATAGTGCTTATTTTAGTACTTTGCAAAGAGATGCATTTAAAACAGTTTGTGTATTACACTAGTAGGTACCTACTACTGTAGAAGGCCGAATTACTATGATAAGTAAGTACTTATCATAGTAATACGGCCTTCTCGACATACTTAATAAAAGCACTTTTTATCAGTTGCAAACTTCCTATGCGACGGACAGGTACCTACAGTTGCTTCGGAGACAAACCGAAACTGAATTACTGTAGTTTTGCACTTAGTGTGAAAGCTTTATTGAAATATGGCGTGTTCGTGTTTGTTCTGCCTGTCAGTATTACAATGTTACGTACGTTACCAGCTTACTTGAATGCAGTCGAGGGTCTATTTTAAACCTAGAAAATAAAAGATTGCCGTACGTTGCCTGACTGGATTTATTTTACAACGGTTTAGTTTGATGGTAGGTTTTAGATCAAATAGAAATAGTTTTAGATATTGACGACTTCAGATGATTTTTAGTTGCCATTACACTGTTTACATAACCAATATAACCATTGAAGTAATAGAAATGATATAAATGTGATTTCAATGTTTAATCAATTAAATCACTCTTTCTCAACGGTTCTACCTGTTCCAATTAGTAGTCATAGAATCGTTTAATTGCCGAAAATAAAGTCGTGCATAAAGAGTCTTTCAGACTGACGCTACGCGATTTAAGCTTCAGGAGTTCCACGAAGACGCTGGAGATGATAACGCGCAACTTCTTTAGAATGTTCCACAAAAAAAATTCACGTGTTCTTTTGAATATACCGATGTGTAACGCCAACTTGATTTTGAATTTTAAAACGGTTTAGCTCAGGAAAGTTGTCTATGTGACGTAATCAAGAGGAGGTGGACTTTCAGTTTATCGAACTGATCATGTAGGTAGATCATGCCGGGCTCATAGTTGTCACCAGTTCGATGTTCCTATAGAACACACAGCGTCGTTCGCACCCACGCCAGTGTGACCGAACCCCAACCATTTATTTACGTCTTCGAGGAAACGGAAAAGAAAATAAATTCTGTTTTCAAGTTACGCCAATTAAACAACATGGCGGCTATCACGAACAAGTACTCGTAGACTTTGTGTTAGTTTAGTAGGTCTTAATTGAAATAATATTCCTTTGTCTCCGAGCCAAAGGAGATTGAGGGCGGGACGTGCGGTATTTTCGTTGTTTTTCCTCTCGAGCAAATGAGAAATACTTTTCTCTTTGTGACATACGACGCCGACTGGCCGCTGCGACGGCTAAGTACCGACAAAATAGAAAAAAGCTCCTCACACGTAACTCCGGCATTAAACTTCTTTCCCGACATAATATTTACTATCTTTAGGAACCTACTACGCTTTGGAATGGACAACTAGCTTCATATTTGTGACTGACCGAATTCTTGACAGTTCAAAAGTGCCTGTAAATGTTTTAATTGAAATAAATGCTTTGAGTTTGAGTTTGACACTGTTGCGGTGGTCTTTGGAGCTTTGCAAGAGATGTGATTGAATTCCCGTAATTTACTCTGAACCACGGTTTCTGATGACACATTCAATTTAGTCTCTCGTCAGCTTACATAATTTGTTGTGACGTATTGGTCAACTTAATCACAAGAGCAATCAAAAGACTAACGGCAGATTTACTGATGAAGAGGCTTGATTAGGCGTTTAGAATAGGGGAACATTTTCACATTAATTAATGCGTTTGCATTACTTAAATCTTGAGATAAAGTGATAAGCGATTTCGGGTTGGTTAACATTTTCAATCTATTAATTATGCAGAAAAACTGTTCTAGAAATAAAAGATGTTCTTTTGTTTGTATTTTTTCATAAAACGCGATAATTTTCGAAGCTCTTGTTTCATCTAGGCACAGAAGCTATGAAACTAAAGTTGGTTCGAATCGTAGCCGTGGGCGGTACTTAAAATCGAGTTTACTCATTCTGAGCGAGCGTAAATTAAAAAAGCTGAACAAAAGTTTATTTTCAAACGAATTACTTAAAGGGTATATATAAACAGCTGTCGAGCTATTAGGCTGATTAACCGCTGTACTCGCTGATTGTTTAGTGGGCTGTCGCTTTATGTCACTCAAATATCTCGCTTCATAATACCTGTAACTGTCCGGTAATGGACATCGGCCGCCATAGTTCCGCTTTACAAATTTGTGCGAGAGTAATTTTACCACAAGTCCGTGGTTCGGTTCGTCAACATTATAGGCGTTGGTCACACGTTGATTTACAACGAGTGACGTAGTATATAATTTGGATGAATATAGTCGCAGGCACGTAACTTGGCAAGAATCGTAGATGCGCAGAATTCGTTTTCGCTAGTTTTTCTTAACAGACATGTTCAAAAATAAATGTGTAATATTTATTGGAAGTGTTAAGTGTATATGCGCAAATATGTGCAAACTTACTCTCAATACGCCAAAATTTTGCCAAGTTACGTGCCGTTGACTGTACCTAACCTGTATGTAGTGTCATTCCTTTACCAACATTTGTGACTGGAGAACAATAAGCCAGAAGGAAAGATGTAAAGGAGCAAGATGCTGCTGATCCTCTTCGAATGTCCGTTTTTAACCTCAATAACTAGTTCAGATCAGTTTAGAGAGAAAACCGTCCCGGTTTCACATTTTCTGGGTCAAACGGCCAGTATTACGTAGATAGCCACCCTAATTTGAAATAAGCACTGATATTAGTATAATTCAGTTGTATATAATCAGGATCGCGCTTGCTCCAGTCACGTGCGCTTCGGCCGGTGAATATTACGACAAATGGAAGCGGACACCCCGGATAGTTTATTACTGCAGATAACATTAATGTTAAGGATATGACCTACGGCATTAGACCTCCGATGTTATAATTTATGATGTTAACTGAATGGTCTATCGCCTCACATTATGTCTCGACCCGATTCATGTTGAACTTTGACGGCCGTTTATTTGGATGGTCGTTCCACTTGATTGAGTCAATATGCCTCATTCTATTTTGTCGGCGTTGTCGAACTTCTTGAGTTGCTTTGAAAATGAAAATTTAGTAGTAAACCTAAAAATAAACAAACATAAGCTGTCTACATGCTTAAGCATTCTCTGTGGTGGTAGTGTTGCTAGTCCTGGTTAGTTAACTATAAAATACTCGTTAAAAGCTTTGTCAGGGGCCGTTTTAAGCGAATACCATCACTGCTAGCTCGGAAAACAGTCGCTGAAATATCATATTAATCTGTAAATAGTAATGTAAGCAATCCTTCTTGTATAGCGAAAGAGCTTTACGTATTAAGTAAGGTGGTAATGTTACACTATTCCCAGAAAAGCCTCTTTTACTCAGTGTTTAAAATTACGGTCAGCTAAAATGTGGTTTAAACACGTTTGAAAATGATTCACGGCACTAAGCATTGTAAATATAAGCTAGATGTGGCGTCCGCAGGTGACCGCAAACGTCACGGTGACAGGCGAGTCGCACACGACACGGGGCGACGACGCGCGACACAGCGTCCCCACGCTCGTCAGATTGCATCTCACACCGTCAACGTGACCACACATAAATCGCACGCCGGCCTCGCACCATTACCTACCATTCCACACACCGAAATTGAATTATACGAAGCCCCGGATTTTATATCTATTAGGAAAACGCTCAACGTCCCCAGGGCGAGGATTTAGATACCGATAACTTTCTCATTTCCTCCGGCCAGGACCAACCGTTACTTAGACGTATAAAGCCCGATCCCTCGTGACAAAAAAGGCCGTACGGTACAGCGTGACTGCATTAACCTATCCATCCATAACACTTTGTAAACAAGCATATTACAAATTAGAGGATTATATCCAAGATAAAAATGCTTGGAAACATGCTGGTCCTGCTCCATAGGACAATTCAGAATCTAGACAAAATCGAACTGGTTGCTAATTTAATTGTATAATTATTATTTTTTATTTTTTTAAACATTTATTTTATTTTATTTTTTGTGATTATTTGAACTCACACACTGACTTATTATTATTAGTGTTACTTATTATAATGTTAGAAATATAGTATAATTTTACAATGTTTGTAAGTATGTGAGCACCATGCATCTATCACATAATTATGTCATTCCTTCATTTTTCATTCTTTTTACCTATCGTGGTATAGTAATCTTATTCTAGGTGCATTGTCTTCACATATAATTATATAATAAGTGTATACAAGATATAATGATTTTTTTTAAAAGAGTAACGGTGGAGTTTCTTGCCCATTCTTCTCCATACGAAAACTACCTTTTGGAATGGGCGACTAGAATCAGTTTTATTATTTTTTGTAAAGTTTGACGTTCAAAAGTGCCTTTTTTGTGCCTAATTGAAATAAATTATTTGACTTTGACTTTGACTTTGACATCTCTCACCTGATACTCCGTTTACACGTTTACTGGGCCATATTTTTATACCGCTTAAAATAAACTTAAATATATCAGATTTATCCGGGACGGGCACTTCCGTTTGTCCCGGTGGACCGTACAATAAATTACTATCGATATCATATCGATATACTCGTAAACATTCATTGATAAACACTTGTCATTAGGGGTGTAACGTTGTGTAAGACGAATAATGTGTATGTGACGTTGATCTATTGAGCTGCAGGATTCCAAGCAAGGCGAAGCTTCCAAGGCGTTGATTAGCGGAGCATACTCAAGTATCTGGTGCTTGTTCACACCTACATTAAACAGCCACCTAGAGAGAATAGCTAATAAATAGCGTTTGTGGAAGGCTTAATTAAAATAATTTGGCACATGAACTCCGCTCTGCAGCGTGCAGGTAAACTTCATTAAACGCTCGCTTCGGATACCTTGTGACCGAACATATTTTTGTATCCACTAAACAAGCGGTAGTTGCACGGTGAATTTTAATTATGTTTTAACGAGCGATGATGGTGAGGCGCACGATTCGTACGTCTAAGCCGCGGGAGCTTCGGAACGTGTTTGTGTAAAGTTTTCCATTACATTAGAGTGAGCTGCCTGCAGCGCACTGCCTCCGGAACTAGAACAAATGGACGCCAGAGCGCGCTCGGATATCGTAACTGCGACTGTTATTGTAACGGATGTAACTTTGGATAAATGTCAACTGTTCTCGAATTTACTGCGCCACCGGGGAGACTCGCGTTTTATTAGCTCGCTTTGCATACATTACACAAAGTGAGCCGATACATGAGCGGACGTGAATAGCTACGACAAGAATTCTCCTCGCTCCACGAAATATATTTTGAATTTGGGACCACTTTTCGTCTATTTCTCTGCAATTTTGCAAATAAAAGCTTTAAAGTCTAACGCTGAAGAATGAAAATTGGCTTCAGTGTAGTTCACGCGAGTGAGGTATCAACTTTTCCACTGTCCAATTTGCAAGAAATTCTCCCCATTTCGCGTAACCGAAGTAAAGAAATAGGATTTGCGGAAGATCCTCCTCATTTCTTCTCCATTATTCTGGATTTTGACTAACATCATTTTCGAGGCTTTATTAAATGGCTGTAATGATCTCGGAATCCTTTAAACCTAAAAAGAGCGTAGAGTGTTTGCGTTTGTTTTTCTATGTAGTTATGTAGGTACAATATTCCTCTCATCATCGGCCTAGCCTTCACCCAGCTATGTGGAGTCGGTTTTCAGTGTAACACGATGCAGCTGTTCCTCTATAGTATGCAAAGGTTTCCATATGGTATTTATTTACTTATTACATTAGGAGAAACAAACAGTAGTATAGGGTAATAGGTAATACGGGCTGGTTTTACAAAAAAAACAGTAGTATATTAAGCATAAAAAGAAAAAACTAAAATTGAACTTAACAAATATACTACCCACAACATTTTCCACAGATAACCATTATATAATAAAAACAAGCTGTTAGCAAATGTTAACTGTAGCAGGGCTAACTGAATTAAAAAGAGAAAAAAAAAACAATATTCTGTAATGAAAAAAATAAAACATGAACAAAATTAAAAGATTAAAAAAAAACACGCGTGATGTATTTATTATACAGGCATTAATAATAGTCAATTAATAATGATACTTACATTGCGTAAAACCTATGGAGCCTACTGCCGTTCCTTTAGAATTTTAATTATATCCATAATATTAAATTTATTTCTGCTTAGGAATTATATATTTCTGTCTATTGCACCAAAACGCGTGTTGTATGTGTCGACTAAGTATTATCATTAAACTCTTCTATTTCGTCATCCTTTACGTACATTTTCATTCTATCAAGAAAACCCGGGGAGGAACCGAGAATCAAGCTAACTCAATTACCGTCTATGTGCGGAATGGTCTAAGGCTGTATTCAAAGGCGGCACGGTTACCTGCGTCCTGTCGGAGCGTCTAATTTGAATTGAGCGGTAAGTGCAGACACAGACATCCACATTCGACTTCGACGTCAGCCAAGTCAGCGTCATGCTAATTCGCAGTGCTTCGGGCCAGGGCGTGATTTTGACATATTATATTGTGGCTTTAGAGGCACCTTCAGAATAATACTAGAAGTTGCAAACAATGTTACGAATGAACAGATGGACGTAAATCAAAACGGCCTACTTTGTTCCGTGACTCGTTCATTTATGTTGATTCATAGTCTGCATAACTCAATAGACGCCACATTCGCTCTGTGATTACTCGCGTTCCCATCTAATGGACCAACGTGAACAAACATCTTTCTCATCTGCTTCAATTGGATGCCATTCAGCCATCTTTGTCCCTTCATCGTTTGTTCGGAACCAAAGACCTAAAATGGAGAAGAATGGAATTCACCTTCCGAAACTCATTCGTAATAGACCTATTATCTTGCAGACCATTCTAGTATTAACTGGGATTTCCGCCTAATTAGTCATTCATAACCAATTTAGTGGCCAAGGACCAAACAATAAACAGTCGTAAGCCCCCGTTTGCACTGCGGCTGCGTACGATAATGTTTCACCTTTATACCTTGGGGTGATTATTAGTAAGTAATGTTCGCTACTATAATTAATTATTATTCTGCCCTCTATGAACATCCCTTAAATGATTATAAGAGAAAATTCAATTCCATTATTTCAACCTAATTGAAAATTAAATAAGGAAAGTATATTACTTTTCAACACACTTGCTCGTAAAGTGGCTCTTATTGAACCGCTTTTAGGATCAATACTTTATATTACCGCACTAGTGCGGTAATGTGCGCCACAGATAACTATTTACTAATCGGAGTAATGACATGGCAGTATAGAATTAGTAAGAACTACCCCATGGCAGTATGGAATTAGTAAGAACTACCATGGCATCATGGGATTAGTAGTACTACTCGTATACATGAAATCAGTATGACCTATGAGCTATCCTATACTATTAAGAGCGTTTATTCTAAAACATGGTAATCTCGCAAATAGCTGTCAAAGAAATATTTACCTGTTTTGATCTATGTTACTGTATAGAAATATGAAATATCGCTATCTAGTGAACTAGAATATTAATAATGATTTGAAATTATAACACTGAATTTGATGTTGTAACCGTTCTAGCTGTAAAAAGGCATTTGGAAAGTTTCTAAATGCTTTACATCTAAAGCTAAATATTCGGTGTTATGATATTAATTATTGCATTTCTTAATCAATAAATGTAGTTCACTAGTCAATATTTCTATACAGAAATATTGCCAAATTAATCAAAACAGCGAAATATTTGACATCTATTTGCTACGTTGCCCACTTTCAGAATGCACGGATGAATGAGCATCTATATTTTCACCCGAGCAGAGAGGAGCGCTTTTTTTAATCTCATCAAAGAGACTTCATGGCTTTTTATGCCTTCTGTGTAAATAAAAAAAATATGATAAATTAATATAATTTCGTCAAATTATATATGTTTCACTACATATAAACCTTAATTTGCGTATTTAAAACATTATTTTGTGTTTATTATATCTATTATACAGGGTGTTAAAGTAATTGCGTGCCATAGCTTAGGGGTAGGTTCAGTATCGATAAAGGAAGCCAGAAAAAAAAAAAACTTTGAATCGTACGTACCTACCTAGTTACCTATCCTTCACCCGGCGTTATCGAAGTGTTCGGGCGTAGGTATTTCATTGCGTTCGTTATTATGTAGGTAACTCTAGGAAATTATTAATTGGCATTTAAACAAAATAAAAACATTATTATCGCATCGCCGCCGCCGAAGGGAAAATTCGAATTGTAATTTACATACCGTCGTAGCGTTAGTTCGATTCGCGTGCGATAGTAAGTAAGCATTTAAACCAATAAAATAATTTTAATTCTAAACGATTGCTATTTAAAGTTAGTATTTTTTGGCTTCCTTTATCGATACTACCTACCTATACCGATACCTACCTTGGCTACCTTTATCGATACCTAGGGGTAGGTTCAGTATCGCACGCAATTACTTTAACACCCTTTATAGGCTGTTCAGTGGGTTTGTCAGCAGTGCCTTTATTTACACCAGCGCGCGCATCGCTAGCAGAAAAAAAACCAGGGCCCCATTTGCATAAATATTTGTTACCGTTTTCGTTAATTATTATGTGGTTAATTATTATCAAAAATACGAAATCTTAAGTATTGTCACCAACCGACGTAGAATAGTTTTTAAAAGAAGCTCCGGATAGTCAGTGCTTGGCAACAAAGGTCATTTGAACTTTATAAATCTGAATGTATCAACTCTATAGTAATTTCTTTATTGTAGCATAAGTTCTTACAACTTACAATAAGTCTGTTTTTTTTCTAGCAAGAGTGTTGAAAAACGTCGTATGAAACGCGTGTGCATTGATCATTATCAATGCACACGCGTTTTTGAGCACGTGCAGTAAATCTCTATAAAATTACTTTGAAAGAAGTTCAACTGTCAGCAAGAATTACCGCACAACCACACATATAGTAAGACGTATGAATAATACCGCCTCGAGTGTAATGACCAACACAGCACACTAGTATCATAATGTACTATTGTAAGTGTGTGTTTTTTAAACTACGTTTTTGAAGGAAAATTATATACTGAAAATCTTTTCCTTCGGGTTTATTATTTTATATTTTGACCCGACTACGGGAGGGTTCTCATTTAGGGTATTCGTTAACCCTGTTAGTAACTTAAGATGTGTTTTTGTTACATTCCTATTTATAGTATCTCATTTCCTCAGACCAGAAGATTGTTTATAGAACCTACGTGCTATTGTGGGCTGCAATATTACTGCTGTCCTGCAATGTTATTTTTACTGGAAGCAGCTCTACTAACGCCAAAGCGAAGGAAACAGTAACACTCCATTGATATATTAGCCTTTTAAATGGTAATTTGTAAAGGGAATGTATTTTTTTCCAGTACAAACATTATCTGACAGGTATTTTGTCAGGCGGGTCGCTTATATCGAGTCTCCGCGAGACAAATTAAGGCGCTGCTCGAACATTAGGGTGTAATCGCCGCAATTTGCGAAAAGATCACGTCGCCGTTGTATTTTTACACCGGTCGTTTAAAAAAATGGTCACGATATATATTTTTTGTCTACTGTATTTTCTAGTAGGTACTACTGTGTAATCAGTTTGATGAGATTTTTTCTTCAATATCAATTTCGCAAAGAGTTTCATTTGCGCTTGAAGCTGAATAGTTTTTAATAGAACGTTAGTGCCTGTGTTTTCTTTGAGTTTTATTATTTTTATCTGTCTGCTTTGTTTCAGATTAATTGCCTTAGCCTAAAATACAAAAAGCAAAAATACTATCATAGACCCCTTTGTCTGGAATACAAACATGAGTATTAGTATGTAAGCTAGCCGAATCAAAAAATACATATTGCCTAAAAATACACGAACAAATCACACTAATATAGAAAAATGCAAATCTCACACAAACCCAACACATCAGATTGGAGCTTTACCAAATAAATTGAAGCTTGAATTGTGATTTTTTATCCAACAAATGCGAACAAAAATAGAAGCATTTAAAAAATTTCAAAGTTGTGCAAACAATGCGAGCAATATCTATTGACGAACGTTAAATAGCATTTGCTTGTACACGTTTTAAGCTGGCTGGTTTGCGCCCATGCTTATTGTTTTTTTTTTGTTTCGTATTTAGTTTTTGTGAACGAGGGATTAAAGTGTTTGATTGTTGTTAAAAAAAATTAATTACAGAGTGCAGATACATAATATTTATATGATTATGAAATTGGATCTGCGTGTTTTATGTCAAAAGCTATCGCCTTTTTTGACCACCAGTACAAAACTATTATTAAAAGAGCGTTCAATCAAAAAGTTGGCAACGTCGCAAATAGCTGTCAAATATTTACCTGTTTTGGAAATATGAAATATCGCTAACTAGTCAGCTAGAATATTAATAATAAATGGCAATTATAACACTGAATTTGCTGTTATTAACCATCAAATTATGTTTTTTGGCATTTGGAAAGAAATGTAAATAAATAAAGTATTCGGAAATACTTTATTTATTTACATCCAAAACTAAATATTCGGTAAATATTATTGCGTTTCATAATCACTATTTTAGTTTACTAGTTAGCCATATTTCTTATGTCCATACAATAATATTGCCAAATTAATCAAAACAGCGAATGTATTTGACATCTATTTGCGACGTTGCCCACTTTCATAATGCACGGTCTTATAAACCGTAATTTAATTAAAAGGATTTAGTTTAGTCTCGTCGTTCCTAATCTACAAAATACCATTTACTAATATCCAGCTAAAAGTTCTAAAATAAAATAAACGAAATCATAGTCGTTTTGAAAGCTTTTTGTAAATGACATTTCAAAGTTTCAAACAAGTTTGATTGGAGTTAATGATTTGAACTGACCTCAAGGGCTTTAGGACTGACAAAATGTCACCGCAAACAAATAAAGTTAATTGTAGAAAAAAAAACGAATTTAAAATTTTACTAAAAAATAATGGTTTAGTTTACTTCAGTGTATCTATGAGAGATGCAAAAAATAAACGTTTTAACTTCAGGACAGGTACTCATATTTAATAGAGTTTTATTAAAATGAAACGTGATTAAAAAGTTTGTTCTTCAATTTATAAGGCATGTCAAGAGTCTCAAGAACAGGCAATTAATTTCTTTCTTTCTCTTTTATTCCAATTAATTTACAAAAAATACGAGTATTGGGCTGGTTTTAAGCCAGAGAGGCTTATTATTTTGTGGTAACTTTGTATTAATATAAGATTTTTTACAGTTACAATAAAAAATAAAACCTAACAGTGTAATCTAGGTATTTAATCTAGGTCACTATAGGCTTCAGCCCCACTGATGTAGACCTCGTACACAAATGTTATAAGCATACCTCGATTACAGGTATGTATTATACGCGGGAGACGACGTAAGGGCCCTGCAGGCACTTGCATGAGCGTAGAGGGGGCCCCTCAAGCCGATACAATGGGGGCCCTCGACCGACGACCCTCTCCGCAGTTGTGGTCTATTCCGCATGATATAGCCCCGATCATTGGTTGGTGAGCGATCAATATTCGATTAATAACGACTTGATGGTTAGCTTGCTGATGTGAGTCTGTCCCTATTTGTGTGTACCGGAGATGTAATCGGTGGTTACGACACACTTCAAACACACAAACGCAATGTCTTGTTCTTATCACAAGTACGTCGACATATGTGTAGGTTGGTTTAACAGTCAGCTGACCGTCAGCGTGGACAGCAAACGCGGCTTTTTTTTTGGGTGGGAAATCATAAAATAACTTCTCCCGCTCTGGCCGGAGCGGGAGGGCGTGTCAGACTCTTACTTACTAAAACCCACCCGTGCTCGTTCGGTTGCCTTTCCGTTGCCAGGGGCCACGGTATCCCTTTCGGACTTTCCCGCAACCCCGGCAGGCATCGGTCCCTTCGGAACACAACGCGCCGTCGACCTTGGCCTGGTCCTTATCGGACGGCGAGCTACTCATTGCCTCACGCGTTCCGCCTCCTCCTTCGCGAGCATTACTGCTTCGCAGAAGGAGGTGACGGCCTTCCACGCCCTCTCGCTCCGTACCATGGCATGGACCAGGGCCGGACGTGAGAGATCCCCGCCACTGATTGCGTCCACGAGGACACGGCGGTGCTCTGCCCAAGCCGGGCAGACCTCCACCGTGTCCTCCGGGCGATCCACGCAGTGATGACACCCGGGCGTTTCCTCCCGCCTTATCCGAAACAACCGTGTCCGGTGAGGACCTGCGTCAGGCGGAAGGTGAGGACGCCGTGGCGCCTCTCTAGCTACTCCTCAAAGAGGGGACTTATCGCCGAAATAGTGGCGTGCCCAGCACTGGGTTGCGACAATCGCACTCCCCATGACGCCATGGGATCCCGCCGGAGCTCTGTCCGCTGTGCCGCGATTTCTCGCGGCATCGGAGTCAAGCCCCGGCGTTTCGCCTCCTCGCGCCACTCCTAAATGTGCGCGAGGACTTTTGCCTCCAGATTCCATGGCGGCAATCTGGCAGCAAGCGCGGCTCACATTCACATTGGGTCAAATAATTTTCACCATAAAACTGTACAAGGCACATCTCGTGTCCCGCGCTGGCGTAAGCGCGACTATGACATCACCCTTAATTCTAATCCAATTCAATGATGAACACCTAATCTAAACAAAGCTACATAACTTCATGAATAAAACACATTTTGTATGTTATTATATATTTTAATTATAACGAAAATTCTGGCAATAGTATCAACTGAGTATGTACAGACGCGTATGTACAGCGAGTCATCCTACAATCTTACAATTTTCAACTTTATCACTAAAGAATAAGGTTTAAAGTTGATTGGGAAAATTTTACAGTTTCGGGTAGGTTGATGTGCTTGCTGTACTTGCATACTAAATTGATACCATTGCCAGACTTTGTTGGTAACAGAATTTGCCATCGAAACAGTTTGGTATTGATACTAGTCTTAAGTAATTTGTATATTGAATGCAGTAGTCTGTTTTGCATATATTTTATATAAATATATACGTTTCTCATGAACTGTGGTCGTTAATTGCAACGATGCTCTCCACCATAAAAACGCTTTCATGATAAATTCAAATTCAAAATATTTTATTTCACATAAACCTACAAGGGCACTTATGAAACGTCAGAAGCTAGGTGCACGGTTCCAATTGGTCGTTTCCTATAGAGAAGAGCCGGGAAGAAACTCCACGAATACTCTTTTAAAAGTAAATGGTATTTACAATCTTTTCACTACGCAAATCGGCCTCATGTATTTTTAAGTTATAATATTGTATTTTCTCTGTAAGTGATTGTAAATCTTTTGAGAAAATAAATGTCTAAAACCGTAAACCGTACAATCTTTTCAAGTTACAGTGTTTATATATACAGGTTATATATAGCAGGATAGAAAATGATCGGCAGATCTACAAGTCGGTTATGCATACAACGTTCTCACATTCACAAAATAAAAAAGAAGAGAATGTATATTTAAAAAAAAAAAAAAAATTAAAAACCTATTTAAACCAAATGACATGACTGCCACTAAAGCTGTAACAAATCTAATTTAATAAAAAATATAGTATATTGAAGTTATATAATGTCTTTGCCAGACTTATAATGCAAGGAGCTCGTGGCTAAAGTAGTAACTGCCGCACGGGCCGATCCGTCAGGTTAAACCACGTTTGCCGGGGTTGGTCTGTGGATGGGTGACCATCTTTACATACTGAGACTCCTCCGTGCCTCGGAAAGCACGTTAAGCCGTTGGTCCCGGTTGTCATTCGTGGATCTTTGACAGTCGTTACGGGTCGTCAGAAGCCCGAAAGTCTGACAACCAGTCTTACCAAGGGGTATCGTATTACCCAGTTACTGGGTTGTGGAGGTCAGATAGGCAGTCGCTCCATGTAAAATACTGGTATTCAGCTGCATCCGGTTATACTGGAAGCCGACCCCAATATAGTTGGGAAAAGGCTAGGCAGATTGATTGAAGTTATATAATGTCAAATAACGAAAAGATTATGTCAAAAAAGTACGTAAAAGAAAAAAAAAACAGGTAAAATAAAATAATCATCTTAATTTGGGAGCAGTTAATAGACATTTAAATAGTAATGCCGTTATTGAGGTACCAGGGAAGCCACATGTGCAGAAGGAATTATTGGCAAACTTCCTTGTCTTCAAATAGGTAGCATAAGCATAATCAGCCTATAAATGTTCCCACTGCTGGGGGCACAGGCCTCCACTCAGTGGGAGTGGGCTGTAATCCACCACGCGGGCCCAGTGCGGGTCGGCTGTTGGTAGATGTCACATGTCTTCGAATATTTGGTTCTAGGACATGCCGGTTTCCTCACGATGTTATCCTTCACCGTTATGACAGCAGCGGTGAAGAAATAATTTACACAAAGTTTAGTGCCTGTCTGGGTTTGAACCTACGACCTACAACTCGTAAGTCACGGCAGGTGCCACTGGGCCACTGCTGCTAGAAATAGGTATTCAATTTATTAATACTAGTCTTAAGTAGTTAGTAGGTATATTGAATGCTGCGTTCTATTTTGCATTGATTTATTCGCTAAGGCGTTTTCCATGAAATCGGTCTATTCTCAGTCGGAATTAATTACCTGTGGTAATTAATTACAGCGATGCTCTTCACCATAAAAACGATTTCATGTTAATCAATTTATTAAAAAGTTAAACAAGTATCATTAAAGTAGCAATTAGCTACTTAAATAATCAATTTAGAATTTATTATTAATGAGGTAATTGCTACTTGAATTCCTTACAGTTAGCAGGAAAATTATTAATAATTTGTGGGTACGTGACGGTCCATGTAAATCTTACACAAGGAATAATAAATAATTATTTCTAGCAACAATACCTTTTTTATATTCATTACTGGTTTATAAATTACTCTCTTATTTACATAATTACGTTGGTTGACATTAATTTACTGTTCTTATGTATTTTCTGAATATGTTGCTTCTATATCATTTTCCCTATGTAGGTACCAAAGAAACAGACCACATCGGATTCTTTGACGCAGTCCTATTATTTTATTATTGAATAATCTTTAAAGTTTTTGCAATACTCATTCCAGTTCAAACTAAATATGTAGTACCTACGTTTTTTTTTTTTAATTACTCCGATGAAAAAAAATTGGTAACAGTAAATAATCGTTAACTATCCACAATCATACATCTAATGTCCTATTTCCCGTTTCTCCTCATCATCTTTGTTTCCAACGTTTATTCTACTACCCTTACCGCCTTGCATCTGATGAGTGTACCAAAGACGACGAAGAAGTTTACAAATGGGGTATAAACATGATTTTCTCCGCAAGCCCGCGTCCGGACGAATCTCGTGCTTGCCCACAATTGGGGCACGTGGTCTACGTCACTATTGCTGTACCACACATTAATAGTTGACCGAACTATTAATTTTTAATGCTCCTCTTTATTGCTGCTGTGGTACGAACGTTTGTGGTTGATATGGCCACTTTGACGATGAAACAAAATAAGCTGGAACGGCTGGAAATTTTCGTATGTTATTTTGTTACGAAAGAGGTCGATATTTTGTATCGTATCGATATTTGAGTAAGGTACATAAATACAGCCAATTCCCACAAAATATCATAAATAATAGAATTATAAAGCACTACCATTTTCAATATAAATTTACTGAAAGCAAACCTTCTACCTTTATTGTTGTGGAATCAAAGTTTCGTAGAGCTTCTGAATGTCGTAGACTGAAGTCCGTAGCGTTAACTGAGCGTAGCGCCTCGTAGCCGGTTCGTAGCATATTGTGCTACGTCGACCGCGCTTCGTGCCACGTGCCTCGGCATAATAAGCCGACTTGATAATTCCTATTGTTTAAACTGAACTAGGTTTTTCATTTGTTGTTTACTTCAGAAATGTATTGTTTTAATGAGTGAATATTGAGTAATGAATAAAGGTTTATGTAAGCTGATTATGTTTGGTTTTAATTAGGTAGTAAGTAATACAAGTATTCAGCCGTACCGATAGGGATGCACTGAATTGTTGAGGTTAATATTAACAAAAAGTTTTATAATTTGTATGTAGAATTGTTCAAATGTGATAATTTGCAGTATGCTAATTCATATAATTAAGAATGAAAATGATAAAAATATCTTATGAATGATAAAGTAACTGAAGCTATTTTAACGAAAAGTTCCTTTATTAAGCAATACTAAAATAACAGTCGAACTCATCGACGAATTAAAATTTCACCCGAATAGCAAGTTCCTTCAAGCATGGAACTAACTTGCATATTTCACATACATATACACAAGCGGGCATTTCGCGTTCGTTGCGGAGCGCGATGCATTCGCCTCCGAAAGAGCCGATACAGCGAAACTTTATCGATAATATACAGCGCTTTTACGTACCACCAGCTCAAACGAGAAGTTTGCAATTAGCGCACGCGAACTATTGGGTTTAGCTAAACATTTAGTAGAATTGAAGCGGAACTTATGAATGTAGGTTCTCGTGTTATCCACAGCGGTGTTTTATTACAGTTTCACGATTCAGGTGTGTTTTCCTACTATACTTTTAGCCTTGTCATAAAGAAAAGGATAATAAACGTATTATTGAAATCCTTAGATTAGTCTTTCCTTTGGTGTTCAGCCTTTAACCCTAACAGGTTATAAGTATTGTATTTCTTTAAAGGAGAAACCTTTAACGAACAGCGAAGAATATTCTATCATATTGCATTTATATATAAACTCGTATAACTCGGAGGAGCTCGTGGCTAAGTAATAACTGCCGCACCGGTCGATCCATCAGGTTAAGCTACGCTTGCCGGGGTTGGTCTGTGGATGGGTGACCATCTTTACATACCGAGACTCCTCCGTGCCTCGGAAAGCACGTTAAGCCGTTCGTCCCAGTTGTCATTCGTGGATCTTTGACAGTCGTTACGGGTCGTCAGAAGCCTGAAAATCTGACAACCAGTCTTACCAAGGGGTATCGTATTACCCAGTTGGGTTGTGGAGGTCAGATAGGCAGTCGCTCCATGTAAAATACTGGTATTCAGCTGCATCCGGTTAGACTGGAAGCCGACCCCAATATAGTTGGGAAAAGGCTAGGCAGATGATGATTGCATTTATATATAAACCAGAGGTGCATTAAAAAATCATGCCTGCGGCTTAGCTTTACTAACGAGCAATGCATTGTAATTAATCCCATAATCGGTACTAGCGGTCGATGTTAGCCACGTCACCGTTTATTTGCACGGCGCCTGTTTGATTTGGCCCGTGCACTCGAAGGCCCCGTAAATAAAGACCACATTAACCAGACCTGCCAATATTACCCCGCCCTCCCTTCACTTGTTCCACATCGTCATCACAAGAAAGGGGGCGGGGGATCCAGTTAGATTGGACATTATAATGGCACTTGTGTTTCGCAAACGATGTTTTATTCATTCCGCGATGCTCGACTGCTGCGAATAACCGGCTAATTATTGAGGTGTTCGGCGGCAAGATTTAGGCGCCCGGAGGAATCTATCGGCACAGCTTATTATGAATGTGCCGCTTCACTTGTCACGTTAATAAAGGCGTGAGAGGTATTTTCAATATGGTTGCTCAAGGAGTTGCTTCTCACTGAATTGATTATGGTATGTATTATGGTCTTGAACTGATTTCTGGTAACGTTATTGGAAGGCGGTAGCGCAATTAAGTTTTTGTTTCGGTTCAAACCATTTGGTTTAATTATAGGTTTTTAATTGTTTTTTTTTTTATATAGATTCTTTTTTATATTTTGTGAATGTGAGAACGTTGTAGGCATAACCGACTTTTAGATCTGTCGATCGTTTTCTATCTTGCTAAGTACCTGGTACTTGTTGATAGGCCTACAGTGTCCTCGCATACCTATAAACACTGTAACTTGAAAAGATTGTAAATACCATTTATTTTTAAAAGAGTAACCGTGGAGTTTCTTGCCGGCTCTTCTCCATAGGAAACGACCAATTGGAACCGTGCACCTAGCTTCTGATGTTTCATAAGTGCCCTTGTAGGTTTATGTGAAATAAAATATTTTGAATTTGAATTTGAAACTGGGTTTCCCAAGAAATACAGCAGGAAATATTGGATCACAAAAACCGAGTGGTACGACTTTTCTGGTTAAGAAAAAGGTGAAAATTAATTCCGTATTCTACTTTTATTTTTTAACGTTAGAAACCGTGAAAGCGTAAACCTATTTACCAAAATTAGTTACGTTAAACAATTTCGTGTCAGGCAATTTGCTTTTAATGATAAATATCTGCGTTATTGCATTGTAAAAGTATGCCCCTATATCTTTTGGCGCAGTTAACGTTACTTGATGGCACTAGTCATTATAGCAGATGAGACGGCCAGACGAGTTTCACGAAAATGAGATGAAAAGGATAATGCTATAGGCGACTGGGAGTTACATCACAAAATGTGCTTAAACTACAAGAAAACTTTCTGTACTTAAATAAATATTATAAAACAGAATATGTGGTATAGTAATTTTATTCTAGGTGCATCTTCTTCACATATAATTACATAACTAATGTACTTACCTATATAAAATATGGTAAAACATTTTATCTAACGGTGGAGTTTCTTGTCAATGCTTCTCCATACGAAAACTACCTTTGGAAGGGGCGACTAGAATCAATTATTTTATTTTGACGTTCAAAAGTGCCTATTTGAAATAAATGATTTGACTTTGAGTTTGAATAGAACAAATATATTATCTGAATAAATACGTCTGTGCGATATTAAGTCGTAAATGTCTGGGTTTTCCGCGACCCCGCAATGTACCGATTACGTAGGCTAATGAAATTATCCTGGCTATAGCCGAAATTAATTCGAACGACCCCGAGACCTTTTAAATATTACCCCGAAGGGTGAACGCGTGACGCGATAAAAATACAACTTAACACCCTTCCAGTGATGTGTTGATGTGGAATTTGAGGTTTTGTGGACTGTAATCTGGAATACCGTTTACTTCTTTGCTGTTAAACTCAGTTGGATCACTTTGTCGTGCTTAATTTATTTGCTTTTAGGACTGACGAAAGGAACCCTTAAACCAATCTACGCAAAGTCTATGTATCCGTATATTTCTGGCCAGACACAATCTAAAAGAGGAATTATTAAGAAGAATTGTTTTTATACCTATAATAGGCATACATACCAGTACTTTAATCATGTTATTGTTCTGTTTTAATTTTTTGTGTGTACTGTTGTTGGTGTACCATGTCTATAATATAAAAGAAAGTCGTGTTAGTTACACTATTTATAACTCAAGAACGGCTGAACCGATTTAGCTGAAAATTGGTGGGGAGGTAGCTTAGAACCAGGAGACGGACATAGGATTTTTTATCCCGGTCGGGTAGGTAGGTAGGTAGGGTCTACCCTACCTACCTACCTACCCGACCTACTTATCTACCCTACCTACCTGCTTATCTATAAGCAGGTAGGAAGGGTAAGTAGGTAGGTAGGGTAGGTAGGAAGGGTAAGTAGGTAGGTAGGGTAGGTTGGTAGGTAGGGTAGGGCAGGTAGGTTGGGTAGGTAGGGTAGGGTAGGTAGGGTAGGGTAGGGTAGGTAGGTGCGCCGTAGATAAGTACCTACTTAGTGCTACCCGTGTGAAGCCGGGGCGGGCAGCTAGTAATTGAATAAAGAAGATACCGTCACGGTCGTACAAAAGGTGTCCATGATTTTCTGCATCCACGCGATGACATGATGCTGGTATCGTCTAAACATGTGTCGGGAATTCTAATATCCTGTTCGAGCATATCATCGTAAACTTCACGATAATATCTTTAGTAGGTACTATTTTTCCGCGAAACCCCAACCAGCTCGATACAAGGGTACAAGTACTATATTGCACATATTATTTAGTATTTCCTGCAAGTAAAAGGTGCATGAAGAAGGACACGTTTGCTTTGATTGAATTGCTTTAAAAGTACGTAAGGGTAGTGTAGTATGCAGGTAGCATTCTACAAGATACGAGACCACAATATTTTCAGCAAAGAATTTCTTTAGGCCAAAGGTTTTCTTTCATGTTTTTCCGATTCTGGATTTTTCACATTCCCCGTGAGCCTTTAATAAATTGTTTCTATACTTAATTGAAAATCGTTATCATCGGACCCACGTTACACGACACGGCACAGAATTGAGGTTGTTTAAAAATGTTGCACAATTAATAATTTTACCAAATTCAACCGTTTCACGTCAAAGGTAACACATTTCATTACATTAAAACATGGCGGGCGTACGTGTTATGTGAAAATAACTTGACATGTGCTACGGTGCATGGAGCTGTGACCTGCGAATAACTTGCATGTTTTATAACGGTTATATGATATCAAAATAAACTCCCAATTATGTGTTATTAATATGTGATATGAATGATTGATTGACTCGGTGAGTGTGTTGAATATTTCACGTATATCACGTTGCGTTTGGTGCACCTGTAATGATACTTCTTATCGATCATGTAAGATTGTATTACCAACGATGATGGTCTAACATGAGACAACAGAAAAAATAAATGGTTTATTAGCCAAAGAAAAGAATGAATGAAGTTAACTTAATCTATTGCTTGTTTTGCGGGTAGTTCCAAATAACACCCGGTGTCCAAGAGTCAAAACAATGACATCCACAAATGTTAACGAAAAAACGTTCATCGTGAGATAAAAAATAATTTTATTTATTACGTGATTGGACCCGATTTAAATATGAAACTAATCCAATGAAGCGTGATTTTATGAAGTTTGGACTGATTAACAATTTCTGATGATGAAGAATTTTCGAACGTACTAAACATTCCAATTAAAAAGCACACAACTAATTAAAACATTAGATCTAGTTTAAAGCACCTACTTCAAACAAAAACTACGCTGAATTTATTTTAGTGAACATTTTAAAGCAAGTATTGTCTCGTGAGACAGTTTTTAGCCTGCTACGAAGTCAGCAGGCAGACAAGTTAAATTGTTTTTATTACACCCTCGGGCAATTGTGAAAACACACGTGAGAAAAAAGATTGCTTAGTTCTGAGTGGAATTACTTGTTGCCTCACAGAGCTATTACTGAGTTGGCGCGGTCTTATTAACAGTGTTTCAAGAAAAGCGAGTTTCTGTTACTGGGACGCACTTATCACCATAACGAGCTACCGTATCGGATTAACTAATTGCTCAAATAAGGCGTTCATTAAACGATTGTTAAACGAATAACTGGTTCTCGATTTTATCTTTGCAACGCCCTTTAATTTATTCACAAAGACTGCTATTAAATAAAAAGACAGGCTGACAAAGCCAAACCGGCGCAGGCGAACGGGCGACACAAAGAATTTTGTTCAAAGGTTTTACTTTCACTCGTTGCGGACGTCAGATAAATTTCCAAATAAAATTTCATAAATATTTTTGATATATTCACGGTCAGGCTTTTCATACTTGCCCGCGTGGCTTATCTGGATTATCTCGGGATTTCCCACGGATTTTTTAACTTGTTCGCGTTGTGCGTCCGCTTATTGCGTTTTATCTGGCGCGTGATTTGCCGCGGTGCCGCCCGCGCTCCGCCAAATATGTTTATCGCACCCTAAATTCCCCTTTATGTGTATAGCGTTCGTTCGAACGTAAAAAATAATGCTAAATGAAGAGCGGAGCCTCCGCCGCGGGAGTTACTCTTTATTAAAATTTAATATCTCTCAAGCACCTTTTGTGTTCGAGACCGGGGTACACGTTATAATTACAGCGATCCTTTTAATTAAGTTCTTCGACGTTTAAGCCTAATTTAACCGTTTTTGTTGCAGGTTGTACGACGTGGAATGACAAAGTGTTCGAACGGGTCAACATTGGCGACCGGGAAATATTAGTTTTAGTGTGTTTGAGAAAGTGTGTGGGTGGTCCTTATGTCAAGGGTTATTAGTAATTGAAACGCTTGGTTGGTACTGTGAGGGTAGGTCGCAGATGTGGTTGTGATTGTGCGGTGTTGTGCTCATTGTCATGGTAACGTCATGGCGCGTGCTGGCGCTGCTGGCGGCGCTGTGCGCATGCGCCGCGCTTCCCGAACCGGTGTACCACGACCAGTTCGCGGTGCACGTGCCCGCTGGGCCCGAACACGTCGATGACATCGCCAGGAGGCACGGCTTCGTCAACCATGGACAGGTATGTTATCCACTTTACTTTTCCGTCAATGATGCCCAGTCGTGGACTGCGGCCCAGCAGAACTGCGATAATGGATAACGTCATTGAAAGTTGTAGAACACTTAAAAGGACTAACCCAAAAGATGTAGGTAATGTGCGTAGTCCCGTACACGTCATGCTGGGCAAGCAAGCATGTATTATATTATATGCTCTTATGTAATTACATTACACATTATGGCTAAAGTTTCCGAGCGTAACCAATTAGAACGCAATTACATTTCTTTTTGGGGTTTTTTGTTTTTACTGTAGCGAATAAGATTTAGGTGACATGAAGTTTCTTACGCTACGGGCGCTGCGTTGCAAAAACCGTTAATTATAATTAGTTTTGTCTTCGTTACGTATTTTATAATTAACTGTTTGGCGTAGTCTAGTCTGGAGACTGTTATGGTCTCAAGAGTAAACCAAAGAGTTAATTAAGTTTTTTTTTTTACACTATTCGCGATTTAAAAAAAAAGACTCCTGAAAAAATGTAACCGAAACATCTGCAGTAGCTATGGTACATGACTACAGTAACAAATGTTCAGAGTATTGATTACAAATTAAATATAATATTAAGTATTTCAATGTGAATAAAACTTTAAAAAAAATCCTTAATCCGACTTACCTACTTATAACGAAAATTATATTATATTAATATAACATTTCATAAAACAATAACAAATTAAACATAAACTGCAAGAAACAATTAAAATTATAGACGGTGAAACGATTATTTCAACGACGCGCTGTTATGTCCATTAATTAATTGGTATTTAACCAATTAGTGATGACTGCATTACACGACTTAATGAAAAATCGCTGAAGTGGAAAATGGTGGAAAATCAACAAGATTGAGTTGTAATTTTGTAAAGTGTTTTCTTATGTATAAATACCAACATCGTAATTGCGACAAAATAATCAATAAAAGCCGTCAACATTTAATCGAGTAGGTATCGAAGTTTTCTATGGGCCGGCTAATTATTTTTCGCGATGAAAATGTTGTACTCATGGGGAAAGTTGTTTAGTTTGATGGTCTGTCCCACACCCTTAAATATGAACACATCGTTCTGATACAGCACCATGTGATGTATCACGGACATGGGAACGGTGTGCTCAGGCCGTTCCCATGTCCGTGTAGTGTACGTCCGTGTAGTTACAAGTAGGCACCTTCTGCACCATAATGTGTCTGCTAATAGATACCTAAAATTGCACTGCAGTCGCTAATGCTGGTTATCTACTCTTATACAAAAGATAAACATTTACAAAATTACAACTCAATCTTGTCGATTTTCCACCATTTTCCACTTCAGCGCTTTTTCATTAAGTAGTGTAATGCAGTCATCACTAATTGGTTAAATACCAATTAATTAATTGACATAACAACGTCGTTGAAATAATCGTTTCACAGTCTATAATTTTAATTGTTTCTTGCAATTTATGTTTAATGTGTTATTTTTTTATGTAATTTTATGTTAATTTAATATGAGTTTCGTTATAAGTCGGAGGAAGTATACCAAACCCTTAAATATGAGCACACCTTTCTATTACAAACTGAATTCGTTTTATGCAACAAACCATTAGACATAACCTTTGTATCGTGAAAACTACGGATATATAGAATTATAGATTTATACTCAGATTAAACACCAAAAACTTTTAGCTGAAATTGCTATTTTATTATGAAAACAGAACTTTCAGGTCAACAGTTAAGTATTTAATTACCAATTTATGATTTTCATTAGCAAAATGTCTATTCAGTCATTCATTTGGAGCTATTATTAAAAAGCCCTGATGTCCCTTGTTTTATTTATACAGAATGTTTTTTTTTTCGTAGGAATTTTAAAGCGAAAACCGATAGGTAGAGGTTTTCAGTTTCGGAGATAAATAAAAATGCGTTCTTCATTTTTTAAAATACTTTGTATAGCCAAGAATCGAAACGGATCTTTTTTTTTACTGCTCTGAGCGACATTATTGCCGAAAAAATAATACAAACAAATGTAACATAACATCACACCTGCAATCCCCGAAGGGTTAGGCAGAGGAGTGTACCCTTAGTACTCCCACATTCCACCAATTATAATATTACGTATAAAATTAAAGTAATTATCTTTTTAATATTTTCGTACATTTTACCTTGAAAACAATGTTTTTTCTACCATCTATCCACCCTGTATACTTTTGTTTATATTTTCCTTATTACACCCAAGTTTTTTGCGTGACTGTCTGTCGCGCGGGCGTCCAATTAAGTTTTCTCCAGTGATTAATGGCTGCTAACTCTATACATAAAGTTTTATGTACCTAATGTCCAGCCTTTTTTGCTTCAAACTGCGTTCAAGTTTTTATATTGTGTTACAGAGGTGTCAAGCGTGCTGTTCCATTACTGGAAGATAGATTAGCTGTCGCTTCATTAGAGTACTATTTGACTACATAATTGGTTGATTTTGTTAATTATGATGTCGTTTAGCGTATAGAATAGGGTTGAGACCTGGGTCAAAAAAATAAATTCTATTTATTCCGTCAGTCAGACAATAACAAAATATTAGACTCGTATTTTTGCTTTATCAAATTTATAAAAAAATACTTAGATAAAACGCATTAATGTTGGGGAGTGGGGGTCGCTACGTCACAAGTATGTATAAAATCTACATACTCGTGTAGTCATGGTACATTTTAACTCAGTGTATCGCCGTAGTTTTTCGATAACGTAAAAAAAGAAAAAATACGTGTCCAATAATTTTTAATAGTACCTACAACTGACGGACAAAAATAGTACTTAGATTGTTTGCCTAGGGAGCAAACAACTTGGGCACGCCACTATTGCGGCGATAAGTCCCCTCTTTGAGGAGTGGCTGGAGAGGCGCCACGGCGTCCTCACCTTCCGCCTGACGCAGGTCCTCACCGGACACGGCTGTTTCGGGAGGTACCTGTTTCGGATAAGGCGGGAGGAAACGCCCGGGTGTCATCACTGCGTGGATCGCCCGGAGGACACGGTGGAGCATACGGTGGAGGTATGCCCGGCTTGGGCAGAGCACCGCCGTGTCCTCGTGGAGGCGATCGGTGGCGGGGATCTCTCGCGTCCGGCCCTGGTCCAGGCCATGGTACGGAGCGAGAGGGCATGGGAGGCCGTCACCTCCTTCTGCGAAGCAGTAATGCTCGCGAAGGAGGAGGCGGAGCGCGTGAGGGAGAGGAAAATTTCGCGCCCTCACGCCCCTAGCCGCCGCAGGAGGAGACGCCCTGGGCGTCGGGAATCGGTTGCCGATTCCCGGCCACCGTAGGCGCGGGCTTGCGGACGGTGAGCAAATGGGTAGCTCGCCGTCCGGTAAGGACCAAGCCCGGGTCGACGGCGCGTTGTGTTCCACGCGCGGCTCAAAGAGATGTCAGCGAATGAAGGGGTCCGATGAGACCATTGCCTGCCGGGGTTGCGGGAAAGTCCGAAAGGGATACCGTGGCCCCCTGGCATTGCACAGGCAACAGAAGGAACACGGGTGGGTTTTAGTCAGTAAGAGTCTGACACGCCCTCCCGCTCCACCCAGAGCGGGAGACGCCATTTGATGATTTCCCAACCCAAAAAAAAAAAAATGGGAGCAAACAACTATTTTTAAGGCGAGAGTGTTTCTTTGAATCCAGAGCGGAGCGAAGGATTCTAAAGTAGAATCCTGAACGCAGCGAGGGTTTAAAAGCAAAACGTAAACGTGCAAAAAATACGTGTCTAATCGATTTTTTAAATCTGACTGACGGTCTAAATAGAATTACTCTCTTTTGACCCAGTCATCATCCCTATTCGCTATGTAATATTCTGATATTGAATCGGGTTTTATTTATGGCATGGCTGCCACCGATATCCTGTTAGTTATGTTTTTTTATCTACCCACTGGTTCTAATTTATCAGCTCGGTAGAAGTTAAGGTTTCAATTAGGCACAAGTAATATTCAGGTGGGCTCTAAATCTGGTCGGTGACAAAGGACCTGACGAAATTAGCCAGGTATTGCGAGATAAATTGCAGAAACACGGCCGTAATGAAAGGGAAGAATGTCTGGTAAAGAGTTGCGAGGAAATTATTCTAGATAGTACCCGAAGTACCTTGAATACCTACTGATGAATCTTATCTGGGGTTTAAGTATATAATTTTAAGTGTTTCGTTTGGATTTGATTTTTTTTTGTAGTTCCCTGTGCCTACTTACCCGACTACGGCGAAGCAAAAATGAGGGATATTATTTTGACCGGTATATGTATGTTTATCGGTTCCCTCATAACTTCTGAACTACTAATCATAATTTGGTATCTTTGGAAGCGTCTTGATCGTCCTCTGGTTATAGGCTATGTGACATCACATTAAATGATGGTGGATGGATTAATATGGCCGGCCCCCTCTAGAGGACATTAAGTCATTAACTAAAATAAATTCCGGAGTCACACGTAATCTGATCGATTTATGTAACACGTAATCTGATCGATTTTTGTAACACGTGTGACTCCGGATTTTTTATTTGTCTTTCTGTGATTGTCTTGTTCAAGTAGGTACTTACCTTTTTAGTTGACTTTTTTGTCGTAGTTGGGTTTTAGTTTTTATTTGTAGTTGGTGCTGTAAACATCTATGTTCTTTTATAAACAAAAGTAGAAACAAATAGTAAGTGCAGGATATTTATTTTAAAGAAAAGAAAAACGTTTTTTAGATAAATCATTTTTGTGACACACAAAGGATACATTATCGTACCAATTAATGTTTCTTGCGCTATACTTTTATAACATTTTGGTGTACTTTTCGGTAACGATGTTGTATTGTACGGATGTTATTAGAAATGACATTACTCCCTCAGCGTTCCCTTTTCCTTGTGTTGTCACATTGTGTCCGGAAGCTGATAAATGATGTCGCTAATGCACAATTATTTTATGATTAGTTCCATTTTATGTCATTAGTTATAACGTTCTTCTGCGAAAGCGAAAATTTAAAGGCCAGAAATTACATAACGACAAAATTTCGTATAAATTGAACTGGTTGCTAATATTATCTAACACAGTTTGCTAAAAGTCTTAACTTGAAGGACACAATTTACGTCGGTAATATCCATCAATTAAATTCGACTCCAACACAATTCCGACAATCTGTTAATGATTTATTGCGACAAGGGCCTTCAAACTGCTGGGCTCGAGCCGAGAATTAGACAGTCTGCTATTTATTCAGATGATTCAAAAACCTTTATGTTATTCAGAGAACTTGAATCCCACAGCTTACAAGTTGAGGGTATACACGAAAGACTACTTAAGTTTGTCTTACTTTTTGTCCGCATAAAATGAAATTCCGCGGAGATTTAAAGTATTAATTCGTGTCTCGTGCAACATGAACATCATGGTGCAACTTTTTATGACAGCCGGACGGTTTACTAACTTTTCCGAATACCCATTTCAATGTCCATACTCGTTTCAATCTTTGAGCGCTACACCGCTGCGATCACGCCGACCGATCTCAAATGTCATGCGCTGTCTAAAAACTGTTGACGCCAACGTTCTCCCAAATTAGATTTTTATCTCCAATGCGAACCGATGATCGGAACGAATGGAATTGAATTCGAAACCGGGAAACGTATCGTGGAGCAGGTTGAGTGCTTACTCCGGACTCAGCTGGGAATAACCGGCGACTGTTCCATGAAACACATTGAAACATTTCCTGTCGCATTATCGACTGTTTGACTCATACGAGAAACACACATAAAGAGCTACGCAAAACATGTCTGGGGAAAATGATGTAGGCCGTTATTGAGGGTTCCGATCTATAGGGTATCGTGTATTATTCATTTTCCGGCTAGTACCTTAACTATAAAACTGATTACTGTGCCATTCGATGGAGCTCTGATAGTTGTTTGATGTGCAGAAGAGCATTCACGTCCATGTTCATGTGTATCTGTTCGTATCCTCTAGAGACAATAGAATACCCATGAAAGGTTTCCATTTAAAACCATTACTGAATAATGTTTCATTATTTAGGACCGGTATCATGTCTATGTTTAGAAGGATTATATTGTTCACTAGCTGCGCCCCAAGGTTTCACTAGCGTAAATCTAGATTTCGAGGGAATATCGGGATAAAAAGTAGCCTATGTCCTAACCTAGGTCATGGTCTACTCCTGTGCTAAATTTCATCCAAATCCGTTCAGCCGTTTAAGCGTGAAAAGTATCAAACAAACAAACAAAAAAACATACATAAAATCTAATCTTTTCTCTTTATAGTACCTATTAGTTTAGACAAAAACTTTCTAAATAAGCCCGTCAATGTGTTCGCCTAAACCACTTGTGAAGGACTGTTTTTGTTGAGCTAAAGGACTCTTTGTTATACTTAGTCACTTTATAAAACATAGGATTTACTTATAACCTGCCCAAAACAGGGTCGGGAAGCTAATCCCCTACATGGCAAGTAAAAAGATTCGTAACTACTAGATATCTAATTTACTCCAGACACAAAAGCGTTTCTTGTCTCTCTTAACTCGAACAAGTCGTTAGCGAAGGAAAAACTCAGAAGAAACTTTAATTTGGATCGTAAAAAGTGTCCATGATGCGAAAATAATAGTTTTCACTTAGTCGCTTTTTTATTAGCGCCCGCGCTGAAATGTGACGATGAAGCAATCTTTTTGCGTTGGTGTCTGAGTTGTTAAATTGAATTGCATGACAGTTTAGTACGACAAGTGCAGTGCATGACCTTAATGACAAAAGCCATCATATTTTTATTATATTGAAGTGAGTATTTGTACATTATTCAGCACATTATTTGAGTGTTTTTTCACATTTGAAATACCTACATATAACGTTAACTGAGTCAAACTCATTCCTCTAGTATGAACTAAGACCAGTGTTATGCGAGTAAATCTTAGTGAGGCAAGTGTGTGTGCAAACTCGACGCGGTCTGGCGTGCACAAACACTCGAGTGTGCTGTCATTGTCGAGTAAGTGTTGCCAAACACTCGCTCTATTCCGCGAGACGTCCTGAACCGCCTGTGTTTGACATGCTCCACCAAATCGACCCACAAGAGCCCTCGACGTGTGTGCGACTACATTCACGACACACCACGACACTGTGCCGTCATGTGTCATCCATCACTAACGTAATTCTTAAGCGACATATAATTTAGTTACGTAGTTGGAATACTTGGGAACGTGTGCGCGTTCACGTCATAAGTTAAGGAATGATTAAGGAGGTTCTGATCAAATTATTGTAAGACAAGTGTTTCGTTTATGATCGGAATATTGTATACATGTCATTGAGTGTGTATGCTGCGGATGGTAATTTATTTAGATTACAAATTCAGTCTGCCGCTACCAAATACCAAATTTAATATCAGACGTGGTATTAACGTTCGTAGTTTTTTTAAACTAAATTATACTCGGTCGATTACCCTTTCAAACCTATGTACAAAAACTAGACTCTATCATTAATATTCATATTTTTTGCAAGTCTATCCATTTGACATTCAAATGGTGGGACAATATTGCCAAACACTAAAACGGGACTATAAAAAGTGGAGGCACCAAAATTGCAAAAACAAACTTCACTTTTTTCGCTTTTATTATTATAGGCACTTATTCGTTTGAAGGTTAGATCACACGAAATTTCGGTAAACGTGTTTGGTTTAAATTGTAAAAGAATGGTCAGTTTTTTAATTTTCCTTTAGTGTACCTAGTTTTTGATGGCTGCATTTAAAATTAAAATACACTCAACCAGACCTAAGCCCATTCGCGGTCCTTAACGATGATGATATAAATCTAAACATCTTTAGGTATTATTGTGAAATTTAGTCTAAAACGCTAACATGTACCTACTATGTAGGTATCGTTTTAAACGTCTTGACCTGAAAAATTTTACTTGAGCCCTTCGAAATTGAGAATAGTAAATTAAAATTGCGCTCTCTCGATTTAGTTTTACATGGCGCCTCATTGATTCAACCCAGCTGATTTTCACAAAAGGAACATTTATGGCTTAATTCCGTCCCAAATTCTTTGGCAACCCCTTCTAACTCGTACCATAACCCAAAACCACCGCTAAACGTCGCGCGTTCGGTTAACTTTACGTTTCGCGTCACGTACTCCTCGTCGATGGCTCTCAGAGGAGGCCCATTCTTCCCATTCGTTTTATAAGTATTCAATAGTGTTCACAGTTTGTACATATTCGCTGTCGTTCGTGACTCGATTGGTTGTTTACTCGACGCTTCTGACGTGTCTACAATGTTCGTTTTGAAGATGTGTTGAGATAATTTTTATTGCCTCTTTTTTCGGAAGCGTCCCATTTAGGAAGTAGATACTGCAGTTGTAACATCATGATCTAGGTACTGAAGTTTTATGTAGCCCAAATAACAAAGGGAAAAGTATTCAAAATCATAGTATCGCAATTTACTTCTAAGACTGTATAAATTATGCCGGTGGTATCCTGTCCCTTGCCAATCTTGTTGTCTTTGTCTCTATTGTCGATTTATTCTGCACCCACTAAAATAATTGGATTGAATTATCTTGTAACAACAATAACCATTCTATTATTATACGCAAAAACAGCCTGAAAGTAAGGGAAATGGTTATTCCTGTACGAATGTCGCATGATGTTACTGAAGACGCTCCCTCGAACCGATAAACACTTACATTAGCGAACGTATGCTCTCGAGGGTTTGTATTGAGTTGACCCTTATAGATACTCTTATACATATATTGTGTCGTGACAGATGCACGGCTCTATTCGCCGATTGGATGGTCCAAATGACTACCCTGGACGACTTGGTCGGTTCGTTTTTACGTTACCACCTAATATGATATATTATCTAATCGCATGGTCTACATTCCCATGATTGCATTGATTTGCACCCACTAGGACCTCACCACCATTCTCTTTTTGAACCGTGAAAAATGTGGTTTAGCATAACAATTTATCTCAAAAGCCAAAAACGAATGTGCAAGTTTCATGACGCTTATATGTCGACAATGTTACTGAAGAAGCTCCCTCGATCCAATAAACACTTGGATTAGCGAACGTATGCTCTCGAGGGTTTGTATTGCGTTGACCCTTATACTCTTAATATATTGGGTCGAGACAGATGCACGGCTCTATTTGCTCCTAGGATCGCAAGCTCCAAATTCTTTTACCTTGAACCACTTAGTTGGTTCGTTTTTACGTTAAAGTAGATTTTTTTAGTATTAATTTTTTTGCGATTGAGATTTTTTTATAGGATACCTCTATCAACGAGAAAAATAAATATTGTCGCATGGGGTAACTTTGATCTAACAATTGATTTGATTGTTTGAATGACAATATATTTACCTTTTTCAATTAAAATGATTGGTGGATTCCCAGCGTGTCCTCAGGAAAGAATTAAACAGTTGTTCAGTGTTCATAACTCAGAAAAAAAACTACCTAATTGCGTTTCGTTTTAAGTAATTCACGATTTTATATGAAATGGAAGTTTCTATCAAAGTTACCCCGCGATTCAAAGTAACCCCGGTTTACCGGTACTTAAAATTCGGTTTGTAGTTTTTTTTTATTATATAAATGGAGCTGCATTTAAAATTAGTTTAACCACTATATGGTCTGTTCTATTTGTAATTCTTTGAACTTTTCTCTAGGTAAAAATCTTTTGAATATCATAATATTGTTGTCATGCGATTGAAATCTGTGTGTGTGTCTATGTCTAGCCAGTTTCATTTCTACGATGATTGATGAAACACATATGACTATAGTTGTGTCGATTTCCACGAAAGTAAGGCATACACTTTCAAGATTATTATCAGGTCGGTAATCAATCGATATCAGGTGTTGTTGATCTGCTTTATCGACGTTGCTACTTGCCTAATGACTTTTTAAAATATTTATTCTAATTCCTTGTAATTGTAGTGTTGATTCTTAATTAGATACTTACTGCTTTAGAAACTTCGCCTTAATAAAAAAATGAACTTATTAGCTGTGAAATATACTTATGAGCCGTGATTAATTTAATTGTTATTACCATCTTTTGTAAATAAAGTGCTGTATATGTATAGTGATTTAGTTTAAGTAGCTAAAATAGCTGTTTTGGTCATTTGGTTTCCTCGATATTAGTGAAAACTATCATATTTTTCCGTAATACGTCATTGCACTAAGATAAGTTTTTGTGGTCAGGGGCAGTTGTCAAAAGAGACGCGTCAGTACACTTTGTGCTCAGAGATATCAAAGTTACCCCGCGATTCAAAGTAACCCCGGTTTACCGGTACTTAAAATTCGGTTTGTAGTTTTTTTTTATTATATAAATGGAGCTGCATTTAAAATTAGTTTAACCACTATATGGTCTGTTCTATTTGTAATTCTTTGAACTTTTCTCTAGGTAAAAATCTTTTGAATATCATAATATTGTTGTCATGCGATTGAAATCTGTGTGTGTGTCTATGTCTAGCCAGTTTCATTTCTACGATGATTGATGAAACACATATGACTATAGTTGTGTCGATTTCCACGAAAGTAAGGCATACACTTTCAAGATTATTATCAGGTCGGTAATCAATCGATATCAGGTGTTGTTGATCTGCTTTATCGACGTTGCTACTTGCCTAATGACTTTTTAAAATATTTATTCTAATTCCTTGTAATTGTAGTGTTGATTCTTAATTAGATACTTACTGCTTTAGAAACTTCGCCTTAATAAAAAAATGAACTTATTAGCTGTGAAATATACTTATGAGCCGTGATTAATTTAATTGTTATTACCATCTTTTGTAAATAAAGTGCTGTATATGTATAGTGATTTAGTTTAAGTAGCTAAAATAGCTGTTTTGGTCATTTGGTTTCCTCGATATTAGTGAAAACTATCATATTTTTCCGTAATACGTCATTGCACTAAGATAAGTTTTTGTGGTCAGGGGCAGTTGTCAAAAGAGACGCGTCAGTACACTTTGTGCTCAGAGATAACATTATGTAGTTCGGGAAATTTGGCACAAAAAATAGGTTTCCAGTTTTTTCTATAGACTAGTTGTTCTGCGAACAAACTTTTTTGCAACAATTGACCTTTCATTCTTAGATAGGGCTCAATTTTATCTCCGTAGGTGATAAGGAGTAGGAATCGCCTGTAGCTTCGGCCGAATCTTCGGATTTTGTGTTTAGGGAGTAGACCTGCAGGAAGAAACCATGAACTTATAGTTTTAGTGTTCGAAAATATTTTATGCTACCAACGCTCTTCTATGATTTGACGGCGATGACCTAATTTTTTCCTATATTAAAAACATGACATCGTACAATACGTCAAATTCAAAAAAAGCCCAAGTGGGGATGAATTTATCCCGAGAACAAACTTTAACATTGTAGCTGAAAAACATGTTCTCCCATACATTCCAACTGCAAATGTAAGTTGGTCGTTTATTACTCGTTAACTTGTAAATCATACTTAGCTGTGATAGCTTGCCTTTTAACTTCGATAAATATTCAACGTGATTTTTTCACATATCCAAAAATAACCATTTAGCTGGCAGAGGGGGACACTTGACTCTAACAAAAATGAGCAGTTTAAAGCTTAATATTTCGAAAAAGGATCCCTGAATCGAACACGACACCCCGCAACATGGGATAGAACAGACGAGAAAAAAAGGAGGGGTGGTGCCCTAAAAAAATATACTTATCATGATTTTATTTCACCACTGTCGGCGTGATTAATATGAATATAATAGGTACCCATGCCAAATTACAGATTTCTAGTACTAAAATTCTCTGAGCTTAGCCGTGGATAGACAGACAGACATGCTGATGGACATGGCGAAACTATATCGATTCCTTGTTGACTACAGAACCCTAAAAACCAGAAAAATTATGAATACCTAAATTTTTTTAGGCCAGCTAGAAAAAAATAACTAATAGGTTTTAAAAAATAGTGAGCAATTTACTGCATTTTGAGGAGCTATTCTGCTCATCATGCCGAAGATCCTCATGAAATCTTCACCAATTTTTGTTGAGAACAGCTTAATGTCAATTTAAAAACCATCGAAATCGGATCTCATAAGGCGGAGATATCCCCAGTATCCCCCCTTTTTGCCCCATTTTGGAGGAAGTACCCCTCCAATCAAAAATCCCCGACGACAAAAAAAAAAACTTAAGACCTGTATACTAAGTTTCGTCCAGATCGGTCGTAAAATACGACCTGTAGAGGAAGTACGTACAAACTGACAGGAAAGCAAATTTTGCCAAGCAAAGACGCTTCGCTCGCTCGGTCATTTAACAAATTTTTATCAACAAATAATATAGTAGCAGTCCCCCAAAAGAGGATGCATCATGTGATCGACTGAAACCGGAAAAATTCAAAAGCCGACATAACAGAAATCGACGTTGAGGAAATGATTTTCCTCAACAAGGTGATCATTTTATTAGGTTATCAAATAAATGGCTATAATACCATCCAACCAAAGCTATCTTGATATGATTACCGAATAAAATGAAAAAACGGTCAGGCACTTACTTTTGTCAAACTGATTTTATCACTTTGAAACTCGGAGAAAAGGCTTTTAAATTGATTTAGACCCGCTTTTTCTTGTCGGGAACCTACATCTTTTGAAAACTTGGTCGGGAAACCTGATTTAATACTATTTCGTTTGGTACTCGGTCTAAAAAGTAGGCGGAAAGTAAAAAAAAAACAAATTTTAAACTGATAAACTTAAAGGTACAGGGTGTAAAAAAGACGTTTTTTTTAATGGACCCCCAAACATTCATAACCCTGAATAATTTGTTTTTTACTTACTAAAGTAAGGAAACTAGTTAAAATTGAGAATTTAGCGTCAGAATAACGTCTATTTTAGAATAGCAGTATGCAGTGTACAAGGTCGTTCAAAAACTATTAAGTAACTTATTCACATTATCGCTACAACATGACTGGTTTATTACTTGGCGCACTAAAGTGTAAAGCTATGAAGTTATTAATTATACTCGCTAATTGCGTTCAAAACTTGGGGCTAATGTGTTGTTCAAGTTATTTATGTAGTGGTAAACTTGCACGATCGATGGGAACGCCGCAAATAAACTACTGTTAGAAATGTTACATTTTTGTTTGGTTGAACTTTTTGCTTGATTTGATAACGGTAAATTAACTTAATTCACGGAGTATGCACGTTGTAGGTTAGTTGAAATTTTGTCACATTCACTGGTACACTGTCAGATTTTAATGAAAATATCAAAATCCCAATTCGTCTGTTTAAAGTTTGCTCAGATTTCAGCCATTTTCCAGATGATGACATAGTCGTTTCTTCCTTCATGCCTATTATAAGATAACATATGGTTAAAATAATAAAAAGACACGATTGCTAGAACTCTTTTTGTTTGTAGTTCCAATATCTTCACAGCAAACACCGCATGAACAAAGTTGGTTTATATTTTTATTTTCACAAAAACAATGTGTGCGGAATTAATTATAATGGAGGTACGAAGAACGGTCGCCGCTGTGGTGTCGCCTTAATTTGTAGTTACGTTTAGTGACTCTTAGCCTCGGCTGTTGCCGCGATAATTACATTATAACGCACCACTATTATGGCGAAAATGGTTGCACCGAAGATATTTGTATTGTAGGTAAGTGCTTTCGGAATAACTCTGCTTTTGTTCTAGCCTTTTAGCGGTGCGGACCCGGATATGCACCTAATTATATTTTTCTTTTGTGGGTGCCTAAATAACGTGGTACTATGGTTTTGACTAAAATGTCATGATTAGCAAAATTATTGTCATGTTAATTGCAACTTTCTCCCGTGTTTGTTAATCAATGTCATTTGTCGGGCTGTTCCACAAAAGGATAAAATGATTTCATGCATAACAAAGAGAACCCGAATGTAGTTTTTGAGTTTGTGCAATTTGTAATTATTTAAAAAAAAAACATGTAATTGACGTAACGTGTCACGGTCCGGGCTATGCACACACAATGTGCTATTATGTGATATCATCTGTATTTTACCGTCACATTACCCAAGCAGCGGCATGTCATTACAATCGACGCTTTGACAGCGCGACTTGTGGAACGCGACAGCGTCGTTTGCGTCGGTTCGCAGCCGCGCCGTCGCATCGCCGACGCTCCTTTGAAAGACATAATGTAATATTCCTTTCTGAAAAGGGAACTGTGACAGGTGTGCGGAGCGTACACTTGAATTCTCGCTATGAAAAATGCGCCCAGCTCTCAGCTGAATTACATAATGCAAGAATGTGTCAAAGTGTCGCACAGAGACGCGGCACGACGCGGCGTGACGCGACACGGCATACAGTTCTGAGATTCTTTGTTGTTGTAATAAGCGGCAGACGTACGTCGAATGCTCCTGGGGAAGAGCGAGAGGGGTGTCCCAAAAATTTCATATAAAAGAGAAGCGTGCCCGCCATACTTCACGCGCATGTGTTTATTATGACTTCTTCTATCTCAGTAAATATGATTTTCATTGTACGTAATAAAGTCGTAATAAAGGCGGTCCCGGGGTGGGACGGAAGGAAATCTCGACCTTTCCTGTGGGACAGGCCCCGCCGGTATATCGCCACGAATACGGTTAATATTCAACCACCCAAATGACAATACGAGACCTTCGTTAAAAATTATATATTACAATGGTTTGGAACTTACTTACATAGGAGCTATGTTGTTGAATTAATACTTTTAATGAGGTATTTTGACACAGATTCATGAAAAGTCTTAACCAAACTTGGTGACAATAAAGGGTGATCTAAATATTGAACGAGAAATTATAAATGCGAATAGGGATATTCCCTTCACTGTACGTAAACATAAATGAATAAAGTTTCTGTGGCTGTGAAATTCGGATGGTGTCGTAGACAAACTGTGCTCAAAACGTGTAAAGGCTCGTGCAGACCAGCGCGACGCGACGGCGCGACGCGACTCGAACAATACAATTTCTAAGAAAACTTCACGGTATAACAATAGCCGGTGTCGCGTCGCGCTAGTTTGAACGAAGCTTAACACTGGCAAGCAGTACCTATACCTAAAGCCGATACCGGACCATCAGATCATTATGCCAGTTTCATTGGAGTCCATAGTATCCAACATAATTATAATCATACTACTATTTAGTTACACCCAGAACTTTCAGTGTTTGTCAGTTTAGTTAAAACGTATATTGTTGGAAAGCCATAACAACATTAATTTGTTAAAGCTTAGATACTCGTACAATGGAACAAAACAATGTTTCTGGCAAACAGTTCGTGTTTATTGCATTTCAAATTATTTTGAGTTTCGTTCCCAGTTTTGAGCGATGTAGAGTTCAGTTGACGTTGTTTTGGGCATAAATAATGTAAGCTTATAAGCCTAAGGCTATTTTTACTCATTCAGGCTACCTTTAAGGCGAACGCGTCAAAGTAGCCCGCAAAATTCAAATTTTCATACGGTTTTTGCTATTTGTGAAGATTGTATAAAAAAAAAAAATTGTGAAGATTTAAGTGTCAGGAATTGACATAGGTGAATAGAGGGAGGCAGGGTGCAAAAAAATTGGTTAAGTGGCAAAAACCAGTTTTTCGCTTCTAGAGCAAAAACTACAGCTCGAACGAGAAAAAGTTAAATATAATAAATTTGCGCAATAAAAAAACAAAGAGAATGAGCCCCGGTAGAGCAAAATCGGTCCAGAGGATCGTCCGCAATTCGCAAAATACACTGTTTTTGTTGCAAATCTTGTAAAAATAACTCGCGTTCCGGAAGTGATAGAGAAAAGCTGAAATTTTGATATAATGTCAGTTTTGTGGCCCTCTAACTACAATTAAATTTTCAGATCAATATGTTGCAAGCTTTTTTCAAACCGTCGACTTTTGCAAAAAGGGACCTTTTTAAAATCGACTTAGGGTATTTTAATTTTCGAAAAATGTATTAATTTCAGTTCCTTTGCATTAAGGAGAAGTTGATCTACAAATTTTAAAATTTTTAGATCATTTGACAAAGAATAAAGTTGTTTAAATAATTAATGAAGTTCGGGTATTTTTTGCGCGCGCGGCGGAGGGCGGCGCGAACTCCGAAATCGTTTTTTTTTAAATTATGTTGTCATATTAGACGTTTTTGAGGTCGCTGATTACGGGAAAAAAAGGGAAAAAATTGAAAAACTCATTTTTCATTGTTAAAACGGTATTTTAAAGTTTTTTTTCACTCTGTCTGTCCTCTCCACTCGCGCCACCGCCGCCGCCGACTTATCAAGATTTTTTCGATTATTCTATCTGACTATTAGCGCATCCCCCTTATGGAGCGGAGACGGCATTATAATAGTGACTGGATATGTATGACAGCTGTCACTCCTACCGGCAGATTTCAACCCAGTTTCCCATTCATACGCTGTCGGTATTCGGCTGGACAGCCGAACGCCTGAACGTGAACGTGTGGAAATATCCTAAACCGGTTTCAATACCTACTCGGCAAAAATAAAACCTATCTATAAATTACTCAAGTATTATCGTATGGGTAATCATTTCACTTTCGGGCTTGGTAAAACCCAAGAAGGTATTACCAGCAATTGCTGACAATATTGAGGAGATCGTACAAGTTTTACCTAAATCAAAGGAACCCTTTTGTGAGTGAAGAATTGAGAGGAACCCTCAATTTGATCCTTACAATTTACGCGGGAATTGGCACACTTGTAGGTCTTTCATTTGATCGTGGAAGATTTATATCGACTTAGGATTCATAATACAGGTTTTTTTATACGAGAATTACATCGTACAACGTTTGACCGCAGGCAAGCCCCAGGGAAAATACAATATGGCAAATAGAACGCAGTATTTAATTATAATTTGTCAGTAATTGGCTTTGTACAGGGGGAGCAATGCCCCCGTTGGACGTTAATAGTTCTAGTAACAAAGTTGAACAAGAAAAAGGTTCACCTTGCCGCTTACAGTTACAGGAAACTTTGTGGGTATTACGTAAAGGAAAACACTTTATGTAATGTTATTGTTGCGTTTATTAAATTTTTGTCTAGGTGGTTGTAGTATCTCTCTATTTACGAAAATAGGACACCTACATGTAGGTACATCTTTATTTTATGTATCATATTTTCGTAAATTGAATCTATTGTTAACAAACAACCTGTATATTAACCTCGGTTATTGAAAGCCTTGTTTAATTTAACCTATTGTCAAATAAATCTCGCTTAAATGTGCGAATTGGTCTATGTCTTATCTGGCTTTATGATGAAAATAGTAATGAGGGACAAAATACTCAAATCTAGATCCCTGAAGCTTTTGCTTTGCAATATTTACAATACCTACTGCAACATCCAGAGAAAATATTCGGACTATTATTACAAGAATATAACTAAAACATCCATACAATCAACAAAACATCAAATTCAACCCTCAAACGCGGTGGTCAGTTTACACACCAAAACACGCACCTTTTCGAACGGCCAACAAATAAGTAGTAGTCGATCAGTTACGTACAAAACTAGTGACTAATTGAATTAGGCGGCCCTTCTGTTCCGAGACGTCCCTCAACATCCCTGGGCGAAAAAAAGCCCATTTATTACCGTATAGGCACTGGTTGGAACGAAGACTTATTGCGATCACGGACCCATTTTTCCTGGATCGGTCGCGCGGTTATTTATATTGATTGATGAAGATAAAGCCAGTACATCTAGAATATTATAGCTGTGTGGTTTTTAGGGTTGAGCGGAGTTTTAAGTTTTGCTAAAGCTAGTTCATTGCACACTTAGGCCGCGCCTTATCCCGGAGGACACGGTGGAGGTATGCCCGGCTTGGGCAGAGCACCGTCGTGTCCTCGTGGAGGCGATCGGTGGCGGGGATCTCTCGCGTCCGGCCCTGGTCCAGGCCATGGTACGGAGCGAGAGGGCATGGGAGGCCGTCACCTCCTTCTGCGAAGCAGTAATGCTCGCAAAGGAGGAGGCGGAACGCGTGAGGGAGAGGCAAATTTCGCGCCCTCACGCCCCTAGCCGTCCTGGGCGTCGGGAATCAATTGCTGATTCCCGGCCACCGTAGGCGCAGGCTTGCGGACGGTGAGCAATGGGTAGCTCGCCGTCCGGTAAGGACCAATCCCGGGTCGACGGCGCGTTGTGTTCCACGCGCGCCTCAAAGAGATGTCAGCGAGTGAAGGGGTCCGATGAGACCATTGCCTACCGGGGTTGCGGGAAAGTCCGAAAGGGATACCGTGGCCCCCTGGCATTGCACAGGCAACAGAAGGAACACGGGTGGGTTTTAGTCAGTAAGAGTCTGACACGCCCTCCCGCTCCGCGAGCGATGGTTGCGAGCTGGATCAAGTCGCGTTTGTGCGTGAAAATTCATACAAACGAGTTCGTCGTTCGCATATTCGCGCATCGATAGCTTTTGATTAGGATGCTGCGTTTGTACCTCAGCCAATCACTTGACTTGTACCTAGTAGTCTTTTCTCTTGGCTTGACTTACGAAATTCTCGTATTAAAAGCTTCGCGTGTTGTAAACTTCTAGACGAAACACTAATTTATCTGTCGTTTATTTAATACTCCACTAGGGATTAGAATTAGCCATAGAATGGAATTATTTAGTATTACGACTGAAAACTACAAATTAGATTTTAATTAGTAATAAAAAACGTAATTACCTTAACAATAAAATTGAAATTGATTAATACATATAATGGGTCATAAAAAGTTAATCGCATACTCTACACGATAAAATAACGCCGTTAAACTCTAGTTAAACTTACGGGTATCAGAAGTCCGAAAGTCTGACAACAAGTCTTGCCAAAGGGTATCGTGTTACCCAGTAACTGGGTTGTAGAGGTCAGACAGCCAGTCGCTCTATGTAAAATATTAGTATTCAGCTGCATCCAGTTATACTGGAAGCCGACCCCAACAAAGTTGGGAAAAGGGGGCAGATAATGACGGTAATGTTTAAACAATTCAAAACGATAAATAACGTGCTTCATCTTTTCACTCAAGGAATTATCTACTCACTGTTAGTATGAGCAAAGCCTTACGCTTATAAATCTTTACAAAAACTGTAGGTAAAATACGTCCATCAGGCTTGTAGGGAATTCCTTCAGGTTCATCGTGAATTAAATTGACCTAATTTTCCTTTGACCTTCTTTGTCGAGATCACGGGTCTGATGAAACGTGCGTTCAACTTCTTGTGGAACTCGGCTTTGTGATTACCTAGTGGGTATATACCTAATAAGTGGGGAATTATCTTATTGATATGTGGAGTGTCTCTAGAGGCTTCGGAGTTCACTCGAAAAGCTGTCATACAATATTTTGTTAATAACTCACGGTTTACCAGGAACATTACCAGCATTATGTTCATTAAACGATTAGATAAACTTTACCTATGTGATGTATTTTACTCTATTATCTAAGTGTTTGTTGTGTGTGTAAATAAATTAATATCTACTGATTATGTTGAGTTTGACAAGCAAATTTGTAAAACTAAATCAATTTCATTTAGAAATGTGTTATATTTATTTTGTGCAAAAGTCGGCACTTTGAGTGATACAAAACGGATATGAAGGGCAAATAGCAATACTAAAACACACACATTCATAAAATTCTCATAAAGGTAGAAAAAAACCGTAACCTATTATACTTCATAATTATGTTTATTTTGTTAAATAAATGTAAACAAATAGTGAAAGGGTTTTTATAGATGACACTTTCTTGTTTAAAAATACGATAAACCAAACTAAATTTATTTTACATTCTTACAATAGTTTCCTTTTTTATTAATGTATGTTAAACTTTATCATTTATACATAAACTACTCTTCGTAGATGTAACTGCTTGAGCACAACTTTTTAGTTCGATTCATAATAATAATGTAATATTTTGAAATCTGTCTATTGTAAAGAGCTCAAACTCTAAACGTCAACGGATTATAACGTTGCTAAATTGAAGAGTACAACTGTGACGTAGCTAGAAACAGGTAAAAGGTACACACAGGTGACAATGTGACAGGTGACAGGGTGACAGGTATTACGTTTAGTCGGTTACGAGACAGCTATGTCGTCACGTGGTTTTTTTCTTTACCTTTATTTTACTACCTAAACCTATGTTAGTGAATACCTAATCTTATTTTCGTTTGGTTAGTGACTAACCTGGTGTCAGAGTTTTAAAGCCGCCCATAGGACTCTGACTTGACTTCACATGCCGTCAAGAAATATCTCTCAGGCATGCCGGTTTCATCACGATGTTTCCTAATACCTAGTAGATTTCTATAATAGATGTGACCTATAAAATAGCTCTCCAATAATTGAATAGATTCAAATTGAAAGGGTTTTGTAATATACCGATCATGAGGACACAATGTGGTTCTCTTGTATAGGAGCCCTTATTGAAAACTATTACCCGGCATAATATAATACATAGCCATGAGCTACCGTCGTGTGAACCAGCAGTTGTTCTTTATACTCAGTAGGTATCTATAGTAGATGTATGTATATGAAGGTACACAAGCACGCTATTGCAGGTACCATTTTTATATGTGCCAGTTGAAGTGTTATTAGGTATAAAACTATTTGTACACGGAATACAAGAAACGAATGTCAGTTGGAATGTGTCAAAAGTTTGAAACGTTACTTTGACTTTTTAGACCGTTGTAAATATTAAAAAAAAAAAAAAAACTGTCAGTAAGGATGTCCGCAGACCTGAGGCCCAAGTCTGCTATTTTTATAAATTCGTTATTATTCCAACACGATCCCATTGTCATTTTGCTAAAAGTTCGTAATCTGCTAAATTCTTAATGGTCGATCATTGGTTGATCATTGTATTCCACAAACACGATACTCGTAGCGAATGAAAAGCAATGACTGCACAATGACGTTCTAATGGTAGGTCACTGATCAAAGGAACTGTCAACATTTTAGCAAATTGCCTCCTATGTCAGTCATTCATTATGTACGAGATTACCTATAGATGCCATTTCTTTCAATGGAGTGTCAGTGGCTGACCATTGGAAAGTCATAATGACGCCAATATATTATTAGATTACCAAACTTGTCAAAATCAAGAATTATTATGAAATCAATGATTGACCGTTCTGACACTATTGTAATAGCAGACTTGAGGCCCTGTACACTACAAAAATCTCGTCAAATTAACTATTGGCGGAACGAGACTGAATGTATGTATGGAGATCAAAATAGTTACGAAACGCCACTTTTGTGTATGAAGTTTGGTGTAGTGGTAAATTGGGAAATAGCCGACAAAACTATCTCAGGTCAGATTATCGCTCTATGAAAACAAATCAAACATTTGAGCTCGTAACAACAAGAGTAGCGCCTTCTTCTCCCGCGTTGACATTACAAATACTTACGGTACTTTACTTGTCTTTTACGACACCCATGAGATGGAAGAGAATGGGCCATTCTTTACCAGGTATGACGATAAAACCCACCATTGATAAAATCAGTGTCCCATAGCAGTGACAATAGAATCGCGATAATAAGCTGTCTTATTGAAAACTGTATTGTATAGTTGTTCTGTCGTTAGTCGAGACCACATCCATACATTTGTCAATCACATAAAATATAACATCACGCCAGTAGTCCCCTGAGGAGAAGGCAGAGGTACATATGCTTACCCACATATTAACTGTGACTTGTGTATGTAACAGGGAGCGAGCCTATTGCCTATTGTGTTGGATCATTAGGTTTCCTACAAAATGGTTGAGCTGGATAGTGCTGATCCTCGCGTCAAGTCCGTGAACGGGTGCCGTCATTTGAGGTGAGACTGGTCATCTCTTATCTGCCAGGGCTTATTTTTAATCTTTTTTTTTTACGCTGTTCTCACATATAGAAGCAACAAGAGTAATGTACCTACCCAGGGTTTTGTAATTTCTATATTTAAAAGAGTGTCCTTGGAGTTTCTTGCCCGTTCTTCTCCATAGAGATCTACGTTTTGGAATGGGTAACTAGCTTCAACTTTCTGACTAACTGACCGACAGTTCAAAAGTGCATGTGGTTTGATTGAAATATGAAATATATGCTTTGAGTTTGCCATTGCCAACCGGACACAAATCCAGGGCTGGTACCGAAAATTTCCTGAACACTTTGTCCACCTGAACTCAGGGCTTCATGCTCAACAGTTGCGCTCGCGACCACTAGAGTGACGAGTCAGTTTTTCAATAATCACCAAGCAAATTCAATTTATTTGCGAGTTTATAATAAAGTTGATGAAACGTGGTGACATTTACAGGTTTTTGCCAATTTCCCTCATAAACTAGCGTGTGCCGAATACAAATTACTGTGTCTGACGTTAAATCTGATAGCTATCTGGGTAGACCTCGTTAAAAACCATTAAAAATATGTACTAACTACGAGTAACTAATGGAAAATAGTATGGTATTTAAATAGTAAGTTTTCCCAGAATTTCACATATAAATATTTTGCTTTTATTACAAATTTTTAGCAGTAGGTACCTACTCAGCTATTAAGTATCTAATCCTTTGCGTAACACAATCGTAATGACCTTTCATTTTAAAAATTCAACAATATCCATTGCGTCATTTTTGTTGCCAGGCAGAAGAATAGGGATGATGCCTGGGTCAAAAAAAAGAAATTCTATTTAGTCCGTCAATCAGATAATAAAAAAATATTAGACACCTATTTTTTGCTTTATCATATTAATAATAAATGACTCAGATACAACGCATTAAAGTTGGGGAGTGGGGGTTGATACGTCACAAGTATGTATAAAATCTACATACAAGTGACGTCATGGCACATTATAACTCAATGTATCGCCGTAATCTTTTGATAACGTAAAAAAAGAAAAAATACGTATACGTTATTTTTTCATAATCTACATTACGGACAAAAAATATTTTTTTAGTCATCTTCCCTATTGTTCAAACATAAGAAGCAATGAATTTTATTAAAGAAATAATCATCCCGAGTGTTAGCCCAAGTTCGCACGGGCGATTTTTTTCATGGACTGGATTTTCAACGCTCTGCTTAGCGCCGAGAGTTGAAAATCCAACAGTGTGTTTTTTGTTTGTGCGCTGGGACGAGTGCTTCCCAGCGCGTTGGATTCTCAACGCTCGGCTCACACCGAGAGTTGAAAATCACGCCGCGATATTTTTACGTCCGTGCGTACGTGGGCTTACGCAAAGGGACTGGTCTTATAGCTACCACTCGTAGAGTTACTAAAGGCTCGTGCAGACCAGCGCGACGCGACTCGAACAATACAATTACTAAGAAAACTTCACGGTATAACAATAGCCGGTGTCGTGTCGCGCTAGTCTGCACGAAGCTTAAATCGTGGTTACATAGTTAAATGTTAAGACCTAGTTTCACCATACACTGTTAGTTAGTTTTAACGTCCCGTTAAATAGACAACGGCCCGTTAAGCGTAGTGAGTGTTTCACCAAGTACTAACGAATGGTTAATCCTCTTAACAAGGCGTTAAACTTAATCACTGCTCCAAAGGTCCGTTAATGCTTTTAACGGCTGTCAATTGGTTGTTAGTTGGTCAAATAAAATGGAAGCAGCGTAAAATTTTATTTTTGAACACGGAAATGATGATATTTTAGAAAATTTACAACTTTTAGACAATAAAGTTCAACGTCCTAAAACATACAAAGATCGACGTGACTTATATTTTGAAGAATATGACGATCTAGATTTCAGGACAAGGTTTCGTTTATCGAAAGAATCTTGTACATATAGAGGTCTTGCAAATGATTGAAGATAAACTTCAATATCCATCAAATCGGTTAGTACCTACCTTAAAATTGCCTTATTAGGTATGTGAATTGTAATAAAAATATACCTATGATTCGACTTACAACTTATTACGTAAGTAGGTACCCATCCATGATGTTTAATATTATTAGAAATGTTTGTTACCTAACGTAGTGTAAAAGCTCACAGTGGTTCCCACTAGTAATAGGACCGCCCCATCTTCACAGAGAGCACCTTCCAACCCTCATTTTTATGAGCAATCGTCACTGCATCTGTTTTTTTGTTTTCAACTACATTTTTATGTTTTCTAATGAGTCCTATTAAAATTTCTTTTTCACTAGCGCTGAAATTGGGTTGGCGACTTTTTTTCAACATTTTAACACACACAAAATAAGTAAAAATTACAATTTAGAAGAATCAAAAATTGTTGTAAGTACCATAAAGGTTATATATAATGCACTATGAATATTAAGAGTAGTCTTCTTTAGTTGTTGCCTAGCAACTGTTGTTTCTGTCATCCTGTGTTTTACAAATGAAGTTAATTTGTGTTATAATAAAATGTACTTTATTAAACCACTGTGTTACAATGATATCTTAGTTTCATTGTTAGCAAGCTCAGCCAGCAAAAAATACCACAAAACAAAATCATTTGAAAACATTTTTACGAATTTGACGTTTAAAACGACTAATAGAGAATTACACTGTTTATAGAACGTTTTGCTTAGACGCCATGACATTTTAATTTGGTTGCATAAAAACGAGAGTGAATGAAAAGTCAGACCGGTCGTTTTTGTTCACTCGATAATAGATAATATCTGCTAGATGTTTGATTTAGCAACGCCTTGTTAAGATTCCTCCATAGAACGTAAAACTTTTTGACGTTTACGTCAATTTTAACAGAGCATTTGCTGATGGCTCGTTAAGAATTGTTTGGTGAAATCGGGTCTAAAAGGTTCAATGATTACCAGTAGGTAATGAGCCGTTTGTTGCAAACGGATTCATTGATTGATTGATTGATAACTATTTAGATGTTAAAGCGTTTTTTTATAGCTATTTAGTTTTGACGTGTTTGTTGCTTTTAATTGCACTTTTATTTTATGCTCGTAGTTAGAAGTTAGAATACAGTTAATTTTGCTTAATTAATAATACCTTAACTGTTAAAGTAATATTATAAATTAAGCTAGTACCTAACTGTAATCTCAAAAATTATAATTTAATTATTTATTTTTACAATTTTAAGAAAGCTTACAGACTAATACACGTAAATGGTAACGAAGTAGTAAACAACTGACAATTGCTAATTACAAGCTTTCACATATAAATTACAAAGTTGTAACACAAGATTAAAGAAAAATAGGTAGAAAATAGGTAGGTATGCCGTGATAAACCACAAACATTCACCCATTGAAATATTCCCTACTCAAAACTGTCCTAACTGTCCTGTTTAGTCTCATTTCTATATACTTTGTAATATTTTAAATGTTAAGTAAATATTTTTTAAATATACTTATCTACCAAACCAAAATGATTCTGTCTTGTGTTTGTATAATAAAAAGTAAAAAAAAAAAAAAAAAGTCCAGCCAGACTCGGAAGTTCAAACCAACGAACACACCGAACACAAAAGATTTCATTACATTAAATAATACCATCATATCAATCTTGTATTATATTTCACGTCGTTTAGTACCAACAAAAGTCGCGTGCCTAAAATAATGTTCCGTGACACAAACCATTTGACACGGACTCCGGTAAATATCCGCCATTGAACACTGATCTTTATACTTTACTGTACTGATAATGAAATTAAACCCGCGGGTTTTAAAATATTCATAATTATATTAATTGCACTGTCATTTTGTCGTCTAACTTATAAAATACAATTGTTGCCTGCTGAGTGTTGGTACAATTGAATTTGTAAATATTTACTAAATCGTTTACTTTCAAGCTGTTGTAATATGCAAAAGAACAGAGATGGCATCCATAATTCCTATAGTTAGTATGCACATAAAAATTTAAATTTCAGTTACAAAAAGATGAAATAACGGTATGACTGCATCGTAAAAATAAGGAAATGTTACCCTCAAATGTAGGATATTCCTTTTTTCCCAACTTCATAACGGTAAACTGCACGGCTTCCCAACACGGAAATCGTAATCAATGTATTGAGAGGCTGCACTCATCCGCGATTCGTACCGGGTCCGGGTGTATTCGTTATTTTTAGTGTAGAATACGTTCTGTATTTTTACTGGTGTGTTTGCTGTTTACATTGCACGCACGACGGATTGGTCGAATGTGCATCTGTCATAGGGTTGTGTCTTGATATTTTTCTGATTTTTCCAAGCTCAAAACTTCACTTGACTTGTCTCAAACGTTACTGTTGTCTGCTTTTGTTCTTCCAGGTATTCGTCGGCAGGTGTTGTCGACTTGCTGATAGGTGCCAATTTGCCAAAACATCCTTTCATGTTGTCAGGCTGTAATTGCCACAAGCGAAGTGAACTGATAAGTTCAAAAATACTTTTTTTTTAAATAGAAATCAGCAAAGTTACACCTATTATGCAGTGCAGTGGCGGCCCAGCGAAACCTTTCAGGCCCTTTACTTTGAGTTAATTTTTGTTCATCACCACTACTCTCATAACGGTGAAGGAAAACATCGCGAGGAAGCCGGCAAGTCCTAGGACCAAAAATACATATTATGTGACATCTACCATCCCGCAGTGGGCCCGCGTGGCCCACTACCTCCTGGCCAGGCCTGTGTCCCAGCAGTGGGGACATTGTAGACTGATTATGCTTCTTATGATTATGACTGATTACCTAGTGGTCGTAAGCGCTACTGCATGAGGTCCTGGGTTTGTTACCGGGGTGGGCACTGGGCAGTGTTGTTGGGTTGTTCCATCATTTTTTTTTTTTTTTTTTTTTTTTTTTTTTTTTTTTTTTTTTTTTTTTTTTTTTTTTTTTTTTAAACGTTGCCCCACACTAGGAATTTCTCCTGTATTGTGGGTGCGTTTACAAACATTTAAACTCACATACACAAACAGCCAGACCCGGAACAACTATTTGTAGGTCATAAAAATATTTGTTCCAATCAATCAATCAATTTATCAGTAACAGCCCGGAGTCCGGATTTGTGCCCGGTTGATGGCAATAGGCTCGCCCTCTATTAAATGGGACTTAAACACTAGTGGTGAAATGTCGGTGTACTACAAGTACCTACACCTCTGCCTTTCCCTTCGGGGAATGCAGGCGTCATGTTATTTTATGATTTATACCTATTGCACTATTACTGCGTGGGATACAATAGCTATTTTAGAAAATACGTAGACTAAATATGTGTGCAATTTGGCTATATTTAAGTCTGATGTTTTTGTTTAGATTTCTACTTTTAAACAAACAAATAATAAACAGCGGAATGGCGAATTGCGTTACTCAATTGTTTATAAACTTTGTTGATATTACATGTCTTACAAATTGTACATCATGTAGGAACACTTTTGAAACGAAACTGATCGGTTTTTTTCGAGAAGCGCTGGTTTATCGCTACAAAAAAGTGCCACCCCTACGATCCAATGAATATTCACAGAACCCATCCTGTATTGATATGTTTGGCCTGAAGTGTACTTATGGGATTATATCGTCACCCTCCCCGCTAACTGTCCTATCTCACAAACTGTCGTATCTGCACTGACATTACCTACGAGTCCAAAACTTTGTTCCGAATAAGTTCTCTCTAATCGTCGTATCTGTGTCGTTTACCGTTTAGAAGATAATTACGTATTTTATTTTGCGTATGTGCAAAAGGAGGGAAAAAATATTATCACTACCTGTCGTAAGAACATACTGCAGTTAGTAAGATTATTTTTCTATTCGTCATGATTCAAAATGACTGAAGTATGTACATAGGGCACTTAGCTAGAATTTTTGTTTAAAATGTTTACATATTTTTTGTCATTTACGTCGTTTAAATGAAAATATTGTTTTACCAATATGAAGCTTATTGCCATAGTATTAGTCACACTGAGGTAGGTACAGGGATGGGGTGCGGGCAGGTGGACAGCGAGTGAGTGAATCAAATAATAATATTCAGTCGAATTGTTCGTAGAGTGACAGAAACACAGGCTCAAGATGTAGAACACTCCGATAATTCTATGCATACTTTAGAAGATTTCGAAATCTATGACTTGCCATCAGAAACGCAAACGCAAAACCAACTCTGCGAAGCTGCTGGGTGCAAAAAAGAGGTTAATAGTTCTCGTTTTAGGTGCAGTGCTGGGATCACTTCAATGATGTTAATTGTGATGACCATCGTCAGTCACTATCGCCAAGTATATTACAAACAACAGCTGGCACTGAGTGTGTTATTTCCAGCAATACTCAGGTCTTTCCCGATGATTTTGAAGTGGAGGGGTCGCCACGAGAGTGAAAGAACCAAAAAAAAAACCAGACGTAAGAAAAATTAATCAGCTGAAAAACTCGGGCAAACAGCATACTACTCAAGTACATAAAACTATTGTACCGGAAAGGAAAATGGGCCCTATTTGTCAGATCCTCAACTGTAAACGCAGTTGTTATCGTTTCACAGATGAAATTCGTGAATATATATTCTAAAATTAATGGGACCAAGGAAATCTTCAGACACAGCGTGAGTTTATTGTAAGGCATGTGAAAAAAGAACCCGTTAAACGTCGAACTGCTGGACGGAATCAAGGAGACAAGCCACTCTTCAAATATTTTTTTCCTCTTCAGAATCAGCCTCTCCAAGTTTGCCAAACGTTTTTCTTAAATACGTTGGGAATACATTTTCGTACCGTTAGAACATCACTTGAAAAAGTTACAGACCTGTACCGTCGAAAAAGACAGACGAGGAGGGCGTAGGCAATGCGTCGTGGATAATGATGCCACAGGTCGAAAAATGATCGAACAGCATATTGAGAGATTTCCGAAGGTTGAATCTCATTACTGCAGGGAAAATTCTTCTAGAGAATACCTTCATTGTGAGTTGACGTTACCCAAGATGTACCAGATGTTTAAAGAAGAGCATAAAAATAGTTCCGTGAAGCCCAGCTTTTCTTTTCGTCATACAGAAGGGTTTTTAAATCCAAAAAAATATCGTTCCACCGCCCAAAAAAAGATCAGTGTAGTTTGTGCATGACATATTTAAAAGGTTCTGAGGAAGAGAAACTAAAGATTTGCGAGAAGTTTAAGAAGCACCAACAGGAGAAGACTGTTTAGATCTGAGAGAAATAAATGAAAAACTAGCATTACAGCAGAACCCAACCACAATACAATGTGCTACATTTGACCTCCAACAAGTCATAAGCTTGCCTATTAGCAATGAAAATTCTGTTTTTTATAAACGTCGTCTTTCAGCGTACAATTTTACAATTTATGAAATGACTTCTGGAGCCTGTTCGTGTTATACATGGCATGAGGGAGTAAGCAATAGAGGATCGTCAGAAATTTCCACTTCACTGTATGACTTTCTTACGAAGAGTGACGCAAAAGGCATCAATATTGTTTACCTGTTTGCTGATGGATGCAGTGGACAGAACAAAAATTCCATCGTGGCATCAACCTTACTGTATGTCATAAGCAATGCCACAAATATTCAGGAAATCACTTTACGTTTCTCCGTGACATGTCATGGACAAAGCGAAGGAGACTCCGGACACAGCACCATCGGCTGTGCTCTGAAAAAAAGTGGGGACATTTTTGTACCGAGCCAACTTCCTCCAATTTTTAGATTGGCACAGAAAAATAAACTGTACGAAGTGAATGTTCTTACATACACAGATTTTCTTGATTTCAAACAACGTTCAGATGACCTTAGGATGCTTTCTATTCGAAAAGACGATGAGGGCCGATGCTTGTACTGGACAGAAATGACGGAGTTTTATGTCAAGAAGGCTGAACCTGAAAAGATTTTCTTTAAAACTAGCCACGGAGAAGAGATTCCACGCTCTCTTTCTCTTAGAAGACAGGTCTCTGTTTTCTTGAGAGAGGAAATAGGACCTCTCAATCCGACACCGCCCAAAATTTCGATGGAAAAATATAATGACTTGTTGTCACTAACAACAGGGGACACCCCGGTCATTAAGTTGCCTTAAGTTATTTTTTAATGATTAATTTACTGTTGATTTTACTAACTGGTTGTTTTTAAAATTTAGCTCTTACGTTAATATTGAGACGTTGTCTACCTATTACATGACTGATTTCTAGTTCCTACGTTTAATAAATAAGACTGATTGACTGAACGCTTTAACCCTAGGAAAAGCAATTCCAATTAAAGACTAATTTAAAAAAAAATCATTTTTGCAAAGACTGATTGTGATATTAAAGTAACTAAGACCTAGTTGTTAAGAACATACTCAAAATGTATACTAAGCCCGTAGTCCGCTTCTGTGTATATTTGTGTGCTTAAAGAATAATTATCATTTATTTTAAGGAAGGTTAAGCCTTAACTCATCTCATTACTTATAGATAAAGTATATTAAACATAAAGTAAAACACACAAAAAAATTGGCAAAAATGTTTAAAAAAATATTTTTTTTACTTTTTAACGTATCTTGTAGCTTTTTAAGCCAAGGAACGAACATTTTTATTACTTTTAATAAATTTATATAATATTAATAGAGTTTTATTTATATTTTTATACACAATAATGAAGTCGTAACAGTCACAAGTTGTAAAACAAAGTTCTCACAGAGTGACGTATCTGCTTCAAATGAATATAACTAAAAAAATAGATACCTTAGGGCTTTAAAGAAACTACTACCTTAAAGAGTGAGCCAAGAGCAATATAAAAACGATATTAATTACTTAATAAAGCCACAACTAACACAACGACAGTAACATGATTGTAGCGCCCGACCGAAAAACCGTTGCCCTGGAAAAGTATCAATAGCTAGTTACGACAGTTAGCGGGGAGGGTGACGATATAAGGTAGCGCATGTAACAAGCCGCTCGGGAAATAAGAGAGTTGGTGTTTTTTCTGTGTGTACTTTGTGTTAAATACTTGCAAATTGATTCGTTACCGATCCGTGCTTGCAGAGTAATTACTTACTGCTGGTACAACGTCTGATATTTTGTCAGTTGGACATGTTGTCAAATATAAAATGTTAGATCATGTAGGTACCTATTGCGGGAAAGTCCGAAAGGGATACCGTGGCCCCCTGGCATTGCACAGGCAACAGAAGGAACACGGGTGCGTTTTAGTCAGTAAGAGTCTGACACGCCCTCCCGCTCCACCCAGAGCGGGAGAAGCCATTAGATGATTTCCCACCCAAAAAAATAATAATGTAGGTACCTACCCACTGCATTCAAAATATAGACAGACTGATGCTGACCGCCAGACTGAACATCCTGTAAAAGGCAACTCGGGCTTTTGTATTTAGTCTCACGAACGATTGCTCTGCAAAAACGCTCGGGATACGATACAATAGATAGCCGATCGTTTGATTCGAGACTATGCTCCTATTATTTATGCAACTCTGGTATAAATTGCACTTACAACGACAAGCAACTCTCTGTTATGCGTTTTACGTAAGGCGCTCTGCATTCCAGAGAAGGCACTTTATTTTAAACAAAAAGAGTACCTAATGAAATAGTGATTGTACAACTAGAATATTGTGAACCAATAGACAAAGTTGCGGTTTTACGGTTGTGGGTCAGTGTTTGCAACACGCTATGTAGTTCGGAAACTATTTCGAGGAAGCAGTACCTGCAAGTTGAAAGTAGAAACATTGACTTATGCGGGTGAAACCGCGGCGTGCAACTAGTTATCTAGTTGCACGCCGCGGTTTCACCCGCATAAGTCTCGATCCCGTAGGAATATAGGGAAAAAAAAGTATCCTTATTATGTTAATTTAATTCATTGTTTAATTATTTAATTTTTATTTTTATTTGACATTTAATATTTGACATTAATTGATCTGATCTGACTGTAATGTAATGTTTAATGTTTTCATTATTTTTTTCAGTGAATTAATTTTATTTCATTATTAATCAATCAGTTGGCAGAAAAATTAAAAAAAAATCAGTTGGCAGTAAAAGTAAAGTTTTGTATTTTAATTTTATGTTTTGTATCTAATATTATGGGTCAATGACCTGAAATAAATGTTTTTTTTTTATATATTTATGTCCTAACCCAGATCATGGTTTACCCATGTGCCAAATTTCATCCAAATCTGTTTAGCCGTTTTTGCGTGAAAGCGTGACAAACAAACTCACTTTCGCATTTATAATATTAATATATAAAATATATAGTTAGGAAGTTAGGATTAGGATGGAACATTTCCTTTTGTTACCTAATTTACGTTCTCTTCTTCAAAGATTCAGACAATTTTAAAATCCACTTAAACCTGCTAAACACAAAGAGCATCACTTAACATTGAGAACTCAGTCTTAAACAACACAACTGATTACGTCACGGGAACGTAGACAAGAACCAAATTAACTTCAATTGAATTTCACGAGACAAGGCTTTCATAGGTTTTGGCGTCTGTAACATCTGAGAAGGTTATTTTTATTTTCAATCCCCCTCCCTTCGGTCCTTATAATGTGATATTCATTTATTTTATTTCCCGGCGGATGGGCGTGTGGCTCGGCGGAGGAAACAAAGCCATTTCCTAGACGTCGCCAATCCGTGCCCGTGTGGCCACTAGACATGAGACTACGTACCCCGCAGTCGTGCCTCACATAGAGGGGCCCGCGCCCGCTCGTGCCCTGACACTGACGGCTGACACGACACGTTATTAAATCTCGCTCTTTTATTCTTGTCGCCTTTTTTCTTTGTTTGCTTTTGACGGGTTGGGGTTTAAGCTAATTGGATTATATGTGCCTTATTTCTTTAAATATTCCCCAGGCCATGTTGAGGTCAGACAAATAGGTAACAATAATCGTATTAAATTCATTTTGAATTCACAACTGCTGCTCAAATTAGTTCTGCTAGTTAACATCATGATTAATTGATTGGCTTTTATTGAAAGAGAAATTGTTGCGCAGCTTTTATTTATTCAAAGTCAGAGAAATAGCGAGCTACCGTTTTTATAGAAAGCTGTTTTTTTTATTAGTTTTAAAATTTGTTCGATTTCGCAATTAAGATTATGTTAATTGTTGACTTTTACACCGCTCTCCCCTGTACGTGAAAGTAGATAACGATTTTAGACTAATTAAATTAAGTAATATGTACCTACCTACAAACCCATTGTAAATTTTCTGTTGTCGAGTAGTACCTAAGTAAGTACAAGTAGGAACAATATAAATTTACTGAATTTTCGGAGATACATCACAAACATTAGATTACTTCCGTCTCAGGTACCACCTTATTCGATTCTCATAACAAAAGCTTGTTAGTCTTCCATATTTGTTCTTATTTATACACATTCGTATACTTATTGCTTGGAAATTCACACAAAGCTGTAATGTTCGGCACAGAGGAATATCAAACAAAAATGTAGGGCGTAAATACAAAAGATTATATAAGATGTGTATTTTTTACATTAGAACGTTAAAAGTTGCTCGCCCTGTATTCGTGTTATCTCCCACAGAGAGATGCGCTGTCTAAGACGTGTCGATTTAGCATTCCGACTGAATTTGACATTCGCAATGTTTATTGCCATCCCATTTGGCGGGCCTCCTTTGTGTGAATCTTTTTGTGGTATAATTTATCTAATTCGGAACAAAGCGGATTATATGCGGGATGTTCAGTCAATTCACGCTAGAGCCAGTCTTGAATTTTTATTAGGAAATTCTGTTTTTATGTTCAGAGGTGAATTTTAAAAAAATCCGTCTCAGATTTTTTATCGCTGCTCTACGTGAAAATTCAGAATCATTAACTTGCCTAATGAAAAAATATTAGGCGTTTTTTGCCGTAATCTAGGTTGTGAAGCTTTATTTATTAATTACGAAATCCGTTTCAGAGCCTTAATTAAGGACGCGGTCGGATAACCTGGGGGAGTGGACGAACAGTGGGTGTTGTCTGAATAAATATTTTACGTCTGACCTAAAAAATCCGACGAGGATGGGATTCGAACCCACGCGTGCAGAGCACATTGGATTAGCAGTCCAACGCCTTAACCTCTCGGCCACCTCGTCATGAAAGTCGGCAGTGAAATACCGGTCCCCGTTCTATTGTAACTTAGCATTAGTATCTGTTTACCCAGTTGTTCTTTGGTCGATGGTACAACTTTTTTCATAATCCATTGAAAACTCCATGATATGCAGCTGTTTTGCGGCGCTTGTGCTGTAATTTATTCAAGTTGTTATTTTGATCTAATATTTTACTAAGATTTAAGGTAAGGTAAGGGGAAACAACCGCAATCTATTGATTGTAATCAATGATATTATATGTAAAAAGAGGTAGATAGGTTATAAACGTTCCGCAAGTGGCACGTCAAAAGTTGGCTAATTAGCCACATTTTCTTCGTTTTGTCTCTTTTTCGCTCCCGATAATTACGACATGCCCTCCTACTTCCACGTGTCATATAATAGTGTAACATAGTGCCGTTTTTGAAGATAGAATGTTAGGTAGGTAACCTATCTACGTCTTTTTACTTCTAATATCATTGATTGTAATAGTTTATTAAACATAAAGAAAGTATGAATGACTTACATTCCTCACACCTTGAAGAATTACAGACTGTTAGATGTTTTCTATTTAAAACTAGTTTTTATCGAGTTGTTACAAGAGCATTCGATTTCGAGCGTCTTTGAATCGTGTTAAATATGCAAATAACACATTTAAATAGCGTGATTTATGATAGAAGAAACTTGTTTTTCTTTCATTTTTATTTGCATAAACTGGCAACTGCTGACTTGATTTATTACGTACTAGCAAAACTAAAATTATATACTAATACCAAAATATCAAGCATCACCTTTAAACGTATTTTACTGTTCGTTTCTTCTTGTCTGTTTATATGTGTGCACATAAATGGTTAAATAAATAAATATCAGATTCTCGTTACGGTAAGTATCCTTAATAATGCGAATAAACTACAACTAGAACTAGAAGAAAATCTGAAACCATTCCAACCACTCACCATCGGCGAAAATAGGAAATCTCAAACAAACCAACAAAATGCTCTCGAACTAACCTTAAAGTTCAATTAGGCCAAACCACACAATCGGAACGTGCTCGTTTCAAAAATGGAATGTCAATAAGACAACAGTAACGCTCCGCTTGTGTCCACTTACCGTCGCTGCAGTGTACGACACTAACGCGCCCGTCCCCATATGGGGCCACTAGTGTCCCTCGCAACTAAACCCGGGCATAAAGCCGAAGGATTTGCCCGAAGCGCTCGACCAAATACGGAATGCACCTGGACCGATTTAACTTAGCTTGTTCTTTGTATTATTTACTTTTGAGGACTTACGGCAGCGCGTATATTGGCAGATCTCCGGATGGGGACGCTGACGTATTTCATCTTGAAGGTGGTATTTCAAAGGCAATAGAAGGAAAACTATACAGAAAAGCGTCGTGCTGGTGATGAATGCCTCACCTGTCATGTCGGTCACGAAGCGCACGCGATATTAAACATTCATCACGATAATTGATACTCAATCAAACCAAAACAAGAATAGACTGACACACTACTGAGGAAACTGTTCGTGTATTGTTACTCTAATAACCAAGCTATACCGTAATCAACTCGTAATATAAGCGAATAATCTGCTACATTTAATTTAGGCAGACTCAACTATCTGAATACATTGTTTCCGACATCATGGCCGCCGCTCATTAAGTATTATAACTTAAACGTCACAGCGCCAACCCATGTAGCAAATTGTGCTCGTAGAATTAATTCAGCTTACATAGAAGCTATAACAATAACTGGATATCATTATTATTCGTACAGGGCAGGGCTGCCAGTAGGAAATGAATATTCCATTCGTAATGGACCTGTACTTTCTTTCATTAAAACTTACATTATGTGCCCCACTCCGCTCTTGAATAATTACTACACTTCTTCGGAATTTGAATGAGCCGACGCGTCGGTAATGAATCGAGGATTTCATCGCTACCGTTGCAGTCTGCTTGTTCACTGAATTATTCATTTTATTGTAGTGACTGTCCAAGTGTGTCCAGGGCTTTATGTAGGAATTTTTCCGAAACAAGCCGGACGTGGCGCTTCGTGTCAAACTCCTATCGTTGAATGGTTTCCTAGTAAGGAAAGCTTGAAGCATGTAGGACGCATATTCGAAGCTTTTGAAGTCACGTGCAGGTAAAAGGTATCGTGTTTAAAGTCTGTGTAGTGCAAGAAGTGACAGATTGCTAGCACGTAGTCTGAATGGCTGGATATCAGCAGATTTCTTGAAACTTGCACGTAGTTTCTTTGAAGATCGAAGATATTAAACTTCATTCATATTATTTCGTGAAGCATGTTTGACACGTGAACTTAATGTTCCGTGATAAAAGTACCTGGCATCTTGAACAGACCTTACACGCACGTAGGGTTTCATCGGAATACCCGTGTATTATTGATTAATAGGATTGAGACGGCGTAACTGAATTATCCAATACTAGTTGGAAATTTCCAGCGAAACGTGCCAGAGCTTTAATATTTGATGACTTCAGGTTAACCCTAAATGAGAATTAGATTGTTTTAAGCTCAATACTGTACGTTAGCTCCATGTTTACCTTTGCTTGAAATCGATCTTTTGCAATTTTCACGTATAAAATACACCTACTACTATAAATAAACACACAACATTGCTGATCCCAATTAATATTATAAATGTGAAAGTGAGTTTGTTTGTTTGTTACGCTTTCACGCTAAAACGGCTGAACGGATTTGAATGAAATTTAGCACATGGGTAGACCATGACCTGGAGAAGGACATAGGACACCTTTTATCCTGATATTCCCAAGGGATCGATACTTATGCGGGTGAAACCGTGGGGCACAGCTAATCGATAATATTTACAGATTACATATTTATTTAGAAAAGATCTACAGAACCCCCAATGCCATATATCCGAATTGTCTTACACGTAAGCCAATGGCCGTTTTCACACTGTGACGATAACGACACCGACATATCGTCAGCTCGGACAACAACGATATCGGCCGACAATATCGGGACGATGTCAGGACGATATCGGTATGTGACAAGATGTAGCCAACAGCTTAATTATAATGCTGTATGCCACAGCAGCCTCGAATAGTCGCGTTGCGCCAGCAAAAGCTTACCTACATCGCAATTTCAAAAGTGTAATAGTGTATTCGAGGTAATAATGGCAGCAGTGAACAAGTGCACTGTGTCGTCCGCCGACATCGGCACGAAAATCAATGTCGGCGACGATACCGTTGTAGTTAACGGGATCGTCGCCGACATTGATTATCGTGCGACCGGCACAGTGTGAAAGTTTAGTAGTAATTGTATGAAACTACCAGTCGACGATATCGTGTCGTTATCGTCTAATGTGAAAACGGCATTGTGATCATTCTAAATACCCACTTTAAAAATGATTAAAGTTTGGGTTGGTTAGCCACTAAACATGATTCCCTGAAGGTTTATTCCGTTACACGCAACCAAAAGCTTAGTCAAAAGTTTATATTGATAAACTTTTGACTCACCATTATAAGATAATGCGCATTATAATGCGCGTTTTACTCTCCGAGACAGTCATAGCACTGTTGCTCTGCAAACAGAGAGTAATGTTATTTCCATGGCTTCTATTAAAACTTTTTAAGCCTATCAAAATATTGGTGTTCTTCCAATGTTTTCCCGTGGAGGCTTGCTTGTTGTTACTGCCGACATATTGACGGCCGCGTGTGGGAAGCGGGACCCGAGTTAACATAAACAGTTCTAAACAACGCACCTTGTTTTTCTTGCGCTGTGTATGTGTAGCAGAGTATTAACATTTTTATGCTGAAGAAAATAAGTGTACCGTGAGTTTTCTTGGTCGCTTGCTTTTGTTTTCCATTGTATCGATACTGGGAATTCTCGTCATTATTGATTTCTTGACGTAATGTAGTTATTTGTTTATCCTATACTATTTCTATCCTATACTATTAAATTATTTGTATATATATATATTTGTAATCACGTTCTCGAAATTGGCTCTAACGATTTCGATGAAAGTTGCAATATAGGGGCGAAAAATCGATCTATCTAGGTCTCATATCTGGGAAAATTCGTTTTCTCCGTATTTTCAGCCGAGCAAAGCTCGGTCATCCAAAGTTTAGAACAAGATGGCTACCTTTGAAAAATGGACATGACAGCAAGGAATTAGTAAGTACCTACTATCTTGGTAGCATGAGATTAGTAAGTACCTACTATCATGGCAGCATGGAATTAGTATGAACTATCCTATACCATTAAATTAGCACTTTGTATTTTCACCAGAGCAGAGCGCAGTCTCCCAGGTACTTATTTATTAATTACCATAAGCACACCAACAGCACAGTCACTTACAATTCAATTAAAATAACATCTAAAATTAGGATTTCAGTAACCATGCAATTGACAGGTATGCTATGAAATACCATACCTGTCATTTGCATGCATTGACTTATGAAAATTAGAGACAAAGAAGAACAATAAAAAGTGTCTAGTAGACCTAAATCTAGAACACTACAACACAAACCAATTTGAGCTAGATAGACGGACACTCTTTGAACAGTTTAAATAGGGAGTCTAGTATGAAGCGAAACTCATGCTTGGTCACCTTTTCTAAGGCAAATTCTTCTTCTTTTTGAGTCGATGGTAATATGTAAATATTTAGTTAAATTAGTTGGGCCCAGTAGGTGGCCACGCTAATTGCGGCATCAGTGGTGTGTTTTAGGTCCTCAGAAGTGCAGGTGTATGCACACTTTGGACACTCCTTCTAAGGCAAATGAACCACACACATTGTGTCAGACAAAATTCGATTAAAACTGCTACACATCATCTAAATTGACAAAAAAAATATTCGATACATTGTTTTTCAGCGTTTTATAATATAAAAGCAAAGAGTTTATAATTAATATTCTTTCAATTTTACTTCTGTTCCGATTTTATTTAAATATTTAGCTCAATAATTCAGATTTAAAATTTAAAGGGTAGGTAATCGACTTCTGTCTCTGACTTTCGTGGCATTTTCCCCTGCTTTAAATATTTTCCGATAAGTAGGTATCCGATATTTTTACCAAAGAAAATGTTTACAAAAATTCTTTTTTTCTTTAAATTCTGACGTGACGGGTACGGCTTTTAGTTGCAGCATTTTACTTTGTATTTTTATACATTATCTGAGGCAGCTCATAAATATAAATTGCTCGTGAAACATTATTAAATAATTTACATTAAATGATTGAAATGGCCGAATCATTTGGTATGTTAAAGTTATTTTCGTCCTCATTTACTGAAAAAGGTACTCTTGAAATAACGGAATTCGGTAGGTAAGTTTAATGTACTTAATTAAAATTTATATGAGTGCTCTCAAGTTAATCATAACAATGATAACGAATGGGCTGTTAATGTTTTGTGTAATAATTTTATCGTAGAATACTGATTAACAAAATTCATTGGGGAATCCAGAATGATAAGAGAAGGTATTGATAATAATAAATCAACTGTGCAAAAATGCTTCTGTAGTCATGCAAGATGATAAGTAATAATAACTAGTAATATATTTTTTTTGTCAATTAGTTTTTATCATGGTCTGGCAGTTTGAGTAATTTATGTGGCCTACCCAAACGTCCTTTCTTTGGTATTGTTCGTCGAATCGTTGAGCTCCTTAAATTCTGAGTTGAGCTGCACGATAACTGACAAATGCGTGCACTGACTGGACAGGTCTTCTCAATCTGAATGGTTATTTCCTCAAAAGATCATTTCAGACATCAATCTACATCGTCTTCACATGATCTGACCAAGATTATGTCTGGACTTTAAAAGAGACTGTGACCTCTGAGTTTGTTTCGGCCTTTCTTCTCAGAGTAGTCAGATAGGAAACGCCGACCTCATCTAGTTTTTAAAATATGATTGACGTGTAAAAGTGTTTTTACAAACCTACTTGCAGAAATAAATCATTTATCATTTAACATAATTACATGACTTAAAATTCCACATTTAGTTTATGCACTTTTCGCTATAGGTACTCTTCAAAATAAACAAACATTGAATCACCTTTTGCGTTCAAGACGTTAAAAGGTGAACATTCATCAACGTCCTCGACGCACACTACCACACGAACACGCGTTGTGAAGTTGTGATGATCAGTATGGTCTGGTCATGTGTGCAAATTATCGATTCCGTTTGCCGTCACGTCTGTCAATGTGCCGTTTACATGTGCACGGATGGCGGCTGATTGGCCTCTCATTTGGCCCGATTGTGCCTCACGCATACATAATTTGTGTTCAGCGTCGTCACCATTAAGATAATCTCCCGTTCGGCCTGGGTCTGCCGGCCTCATTGATTGCCACGGTGTTCGGTTTGCCCGCAGCCGATTATATCGGTCTGTTTGTGTTATTGCGGCTTAATTAGCAGGTCAGTTTAGGCCAGTGAGGTCTGAGGTTTAATAAGCATTTATGAAAGTGGAAGAATTCGCATAATTAATTATGTGTTCTTTTGATTGACGTTTGTGAGGAGATATGTATGTAGGTATGTAATGTATAGGTACTATTCTCGCACAGCGAAACTGACGTACGTTTTTAAAGCATAAAATAAACGATTAAAACTAATTCTAGGGTCTCGTTAAACTTCAGGAAATATCAATACAACATTGTACGAAAAAAACTTCCGCCTAGCGTGCAACAGTCTTTAATAACGCAATTTTGAGTAATAAAAGTGCGGGGTCGGTCAGTGCCGGTGCGCGGTGCGCTGTGCCCGCATCCCTGTGCTTGAAAACCACGTAACTTTGTGAGCCGACAAGTGCCAGCCACCATTAAAACTTAGTTCGGGGCGACTCAACGCGACACACAGTCGGTGCGGGCGGCGCCGATGCGAAAGTAATCTCACTGAGGCCGAGAAAATCGCTTTTAAAGTTTACCTTATTGCTGAATACTCGCTTCTGGATAAGTAACCGAGTGAAGAGGCGTCACGACACTTTTATAATGATGTACGACCACTAACGCCATGAAATATAGTGCAAGCTTTTATAATATATCAAATGTAATAACAGTGTTAGCAGTCGTAATGTTGTTATGCAAGTGAGCTAGCATAGAGTACTCCAGATTAATATAGCTCCAGGCTATCGAGACTGTTATTGTCGAAGTAACCTGTCATACGACACCAAAGGGACACACATTTTGCTACCTGGCAACAGCAACGTTCTTGCCATAGATTCTAGCTATCATTTCAAAGGTAGGTACGTAGGTATATATGCATAGTTTACCAGAAGCTTGGAACAGTACGTTTTAAACAATTGCTGTGCGAATGTATTGTTATTTTTACAACAATAGCTAAATTTAATTTAATGCTGTCTAGGCGGATTCTGCAAAACAATTCTCCATACATTCATCCTTTTTCATATCACGCAGGTGTTAAGTTCCAATAAAACACAGTAGGTAGCGGGTGGCGACCTCCTAGCCCCCCGGGTTGTTACTAATGCAGATTGCGTTCAGAAGGTCATATCTAAATCACAGGATAGAGCATAACGCCAGTACTTTATCTCAACTCCGCACCTGACGCCCCCCTCCGCTTGAGTTATAACGTCGGTTCTCCTTTTGTTGTTTACGAATGAGTTTTTCACGCTTTTCTTAGGCCGCGGACCGGTTCTTCGACACACCTGCTATTCTCCCCCGGTGTTATATTTATTGTACTCATTCTGTGTATATTGTGAGGGTATGCCGAATAGTACGCGATGTTCGGAACTTATCGCGTTTATATATTTTTTCTCTCCTGCCCCCAAAACTGGGGGATGATGTTTTTATTATATACACGTGTCAGGACTTGGAAATATTTGCGCATGTTAGCGCTGTAGTGATGTGCGTCGTTCACGCTCTGAACAGTCCTATTGTATGGTTCGTGGGAAAAGTAAGATTGATGAAATACGGTGTTATTATATTTATTATTGTGTTACAATTCTTAGGAAACGTTGCTTCTATTACCATTTCAATTTAAGGCTATTTCGTGTTCCCGTTTACAAAAGCGATGTATTTACATTTGTGAAGCAAACAGATGTGGTGGATAAAAGGTTGTTATATTTGCGACCAATAAATATTCATGATATTTTTCCTGTCTATAGTTATTTTTTCCCTGGGAAAATACCTGTAGATACACTTCCTAGATTTACGACAACTATCTATGAACATAATTACTATTTTCAACATAAGTGCCTACCGGGAGAACACGAAACATAGGTGACCAAATTAAATACCTATGAATGAATGTAGCTGAAATTATTGATATAACTGTCATAACAATGACACGATATCCGAAAAAGTATTGTGCATGTAGCCATGCTAATGAATAATGATTTCATTGCAGCCACGTTTTGATTACCTGTCACCATACATACATAATAATGCGTTACATAAATATATCACTTTAAAAAAACATTAACGCATTCAATTTAGTTCCTTATTGGCGTGAGTATACAGGATGTTTGGTGCATCGTGTGCCAAATTGAAATAGTCGACTGAAGGGATCATCTGCTATCCTTTCAGACCCCTAAACACCTCTCATGACCTGTGGATTTTTAAAAATAGTTTTTATTGTTTTATTAAAAAAAGACCCAATTTTTACATTAAAATACAAATTTTAAAAAAAGTATAAGGCGTAGACTGAAATTTAATTTAATTTAGATGTGTATTGTTTTAGATTACTTTTAAATGCAAAATTTGAAATTAGTGACTAATGTCACTAATTTTGTATTTAAAAGTAATAGCAGATGACCCCTTCAGTTGACCATTTCAATTTGGCACACGATGCACCAAACAATCTATATATCGTTTGATTTAGAATTTATTTACATAAAATTAATTTACTACATTGGCAATAGGCTCGACCTTTTTTATATTTCTACGGCTCGCCCCCCATTAAATGGGACTTAAACATAACTAGCGAAATGTGGGAAATGTGGGTGTACTATAGGTACCCCTCTGCCTAACCCTTCGGGGAATACAGGCGTGATGTTATGTACGTAGGATGTATGTAATTTACTATACATCGTTCGACCATAATATTTAATCTCAGTATTTCACTACACTAATGTTCATTGAATACACACATAATATGTGGGGAAAACAAACGAATACATTACATAGGTCGTTACTACCGTCAGATTTTTGTCCGAATAAATAATTTACGAATGGTAACCCCAGCGGATTTTTTCGGTAAGGCTAGTTACACAGTGTGCCCACAGTCTGAGTTAGGGTAAGTCATGGTGCGTTAGGTCTATGGTTTAGAAAAATAAATTAGACAGATGACAGCATATAAATGTCAGAATATAAAATATTTAAATATTTAAAAAAAAGGAAAAATAATAGCTTGCTTGTTTTGGAAGCTAAAACAAACGGAGATTATTAAAAGTATGCTTTTCAGAAGTATAACGGTAAAGAATATACAAAAAAAAAGTTACATGAGTGACATTAGGTAAATAGATCAAAATATGGTTTGTTTAGTATAAAAATTAATAACATATCGAGATCGTAGAAAGATGTGGTTCTGCACGGCAGAACACCCCATTTATCCAAAATGTGTGACTATATTTTATTAAGTTTAAAGAACTTTTTTACTATCTACTTCTAAGAAAAGAATCCGTGTTTACATAATTCGAAAATATTTTTTTTAATTAACGTAAGGTTGAACCTACATCACCAGACCTCAAAAAAACCATTAACAGATGTAAATGGCTGCCATGTCAGAGGGCGTTTTGATTGAATTCCGACGTCCATGTATTGAGCCATTGGCAGCTGGCCAATTGGGGACATAGCGTCGCGACGCCGCGCCTCGCTTCTGGGAATGACGCGTGTTCGCTCCCTGTATGCAAATGAGCAATTTTATTGAAAATTTAATAAGCGGTTTATATGGGATTGAAAACGTGGAAAACGTGATAGGTAAATTGTTGTTCCTGTTAGCTATGTGACTTCAAAGTGAAGCTTTTTGTTGGTTTTGTAGTCATGGCACAAAAAGCAACAGCGTTTAATGTAAGCGTTTTTTGTTAACCTGTATCCTAATCTAGGAGTATGGTTGATGTTGAAAACTCTTGTTTTCGATAAAATTTCAGACGAACGGTGTCTCCGTTCGTCTGAAATTTTATCTAAATCTAAATTATCTCGTAGGTTCAAAATAAGATGTCCCAAAATTGTATCCATTTATTTTCAGATTACACTTGATATTGTCTTCTTGAATCTTACACCGCAGACTAAACAGCTACCCACTACTAAGTAGGGGTGATTCCAAAAACTCAGGATCTTTGAATATATAAGCAACAACAAATACTGTCGTTTCTATTCTGAGCATAATTTTTTATTAACCACTCCGTATCGCAATAACAGTTATTTATACCACCGCAATGTTTACATCATTTTATATTGTCCAAGTTTAGTTCCCGTTTTGTTACTATGCCCGTTTTAGGATATTAGAGTTGCCACTTTGCGGGATCGTTATAGTTTTCATTCCAGTAAGTACGGGCGTTAACAAGCAGAACACAGTAACACTGAGCATAGTTAGTACATGCAAACAGTAAATAAATGAATATGGTATTTGTGCGGGCTGCAGAGGGACTAGCAAACACAATATCACTCAGCACCGGAGCCCGCCTTGTTTGCACCGCGTTCATTAATTTAATTATTGCACTTTATTTTATAAATCGTACTGAAGTTAATCTTGTTTCGGTGTCTGCCCTCTGCTACTATCTCTTGTGTTTGTTACATAAGGTAAATGTATTTTCTAAAATAAGCGTGCATTTTTAACTCGTGTGATTAATACTTAAATACTCATTGTGTTCCGTTTTAATAAATGTTGCACGTTACTTTAATTTAGTTTAAAATTTATTCAAAATACGGACGTTTTGAAATTAGTCTGTCAGTAAAACTCAAACTCCGGCCACAATAAAGTTGATAAAGTTTTTAATTCCGTGAACTTGTAGTAGCTGTGACACTGCAAGGTATAAATAATATTACATTCTCAGAATCACGTTCATATTTTGTCAAAATACACCGAAATGTGTAATTAACTTGTTGGAACTTTTATTTACAGTTTCCCGGCTGTCACATAATTACGTACGTCTGAACACGAGCTCCAGCGTCCAGAAACGTATTTTACGAATTTATACGAACCGACAAAAAGTTTACCGCCCAAAATCCTATTTTCGCATAAAATTTAAATAATATCTGTCATACAAACATCCCTTTTTTGTTTTACTGAGGTAAATAACAAAATGAGTGCTAAAATAAGAGTTGAAATTAATTTACTCGATGAAAATATAATATCTGCCCTGAAATAATGTGACAGAATTAGAGATAGAAATTATCCCGCGAGCTGATGTTATTTCATTTTGATTTAATTTTCTTAGCTTCATTATAGCTCGCCCTGATTCATTCTGACTGCAAAAGTTTCTGCTCATTCTATTTTTAACCAGTCAAGTTCATTAATTATGCGTTAAAAATCTCAATTCGTACCCAAAATTCCATCCTAAAGTAGGAACACACCTAAGTAGCTTCTGCGGTTTACCAACCAGAACTTTTTGCCCCTCGCCATTTTAAAAGTGGCCTTAAAAAGCGTATTAACAAAAGTGGCACTCCATTTTAACACAAATAGTGCACATAGCACGGTGTTAGAGCAATTTGTGGCGATATTGTCGCGGGCTGCGCCCGAATGTTCGCTAATGCCCTCCAACATTAAGCCTGCAGATTATCTGGGCAAAGCCCTAAAGTCCCACTGTTCCAATAGTTCTTAGGGTTGGCGACAGAATCTTTTTTTGAAGGGAGCACTTAATCTATAATGAAAGTCAGCCGATTAAAATACATGATGGCATAATGTCAGAATTCAATGCACACCACCTAATTAAACAAGACCAACCCCTAAAGCTTAAAGCGAACAGTGATTGCGCTATTTAGCTACTGTACCATCCAGCTCTTTTCGTTTACGGCTAATAGAAAATAAAGAGCATGCGGTGCAAAATGCACTTTACGCCGTGCGTCGCTTCATAGCGCTGCGGTTAGCTGCGATCACAGCGGCAAGCTACGCGGCGAGAAAATCTTTTGACCACGACACAATACGCGAAAAAAGAATACCACATTCGGAGACTGCCTGCGTGATGGATGGTACCACAGTACGCTCATAATTTTCTCTAGAATTCGGACTTTAAATTATCTATGTTCACTAGCAAAGATAGGTATAACGAATAATGGAAATTAAGTTTGTCATTTAGTTTACTTAGTAAAAGATAAATGGGATTCTGGGATATTGTAACCACAATACGGTTTAGTGTGACTTGATTTCAGAATCCTTTGTCAATATTGTACAATTGCCTGAAAACACAAAAGTAATTTCTGGAACATTTTCGCCGTTTTAAGTAAGTTGCGCTTTTCCACGATGATGAGCATGTTTCCCGGCACCTTTATACATACCTTCAGGTACCACAATACCTGGACGTATATACCTTTTACCTCTTTGTCGACGGGCAATCGAAATTGTAGTGAATGTAAAGGGTGAGCGGTGTGGAATGCACTTTGCGTCCCTCGTCCCCCTGTGGCTGCGGTTAAGCTACGAGATCAGAGGCGTGTGCAAGCGAGAAATTCTCGTGGCCAACCATTGGAATAAAAAATATATTTCATGTAGGTACGATGTCAAAAATCCGGACGCAGAGAGGAATTACTAAATATTCGGCGTGACGCCGAATGTTCGAAAAATATCAAACTGGAAAAGGAGTTTGGTTTTTGTCCTCATAATCTGCCTAGTATTTTCATAATTATGTTAGGGATGGCTTCCACCGGATGCAGTTAAATTCTATCTGACGCATAACCCGGTTACTGGGTATGGGTAACACGTTACCGCTTGGTAAGATCAGTCTTACCAAGCGCTAACGTGCTACCCAGGATTCAAATTTAATATTGGTTATTTTTATGGTCAGCCTTATAAATAAACAATATTAAATTGAAATCCTATTCCATAAAATAAATTGGTAAAATATTTATTTTATTTAAATACCGTGAATGGTGACAGCCCTGTTAATGTCGCGCCAGGTGAGGATTAGTGGATTAGAGGTGGAAGTGAAGACGATCCACATCTTGAAAGAGTTCAGCTAGTCGACTCAGCTCTATATTACGTTTCTATTGAAAAGTTTATGTTCATAAAATATTCTATACCAGTTTCTTTTATAATTTTTAATGTAAAAATGAAAAACAATATGAAAAAAAATAAAAAAAATACCAAAAGAGATGCATCGACCGGGAATCGAACCCGGGCCGCCCGCGTGGCAGGCGAGCATTCTACCACTGAACCATCGATGCTTATGTGAATCATACGAATTTATTATCTAGATTGATTTCATTTACGTAACAAATACATAACATGCTGAGTAAATTGATGTAACATATTTATTGCTGGTTTTGAATAACGAGGCAGGTTTTGCTTGCACGACAGAATATGTGTTTAGCTGTGAATAAATACGTAATTATGCAAATCAACGTATTTACGAGGGTCCACAGATTATATGAATACGAACGCCTAGGATTTTACGAGTTTATTGGAATTCATTATTCTAGGAGGGTTTCTCTTTTATGTACCTGAGCCTTTAATTTTAAGCTTTATGCATTCGTGATAATTTTTGTACCTACGCAGCAGTACAAAGGGGCGCTGAAATTTGCAAATTATAAAAAAAATCAACCAAAGCCTCAATGTCTTCATTTACTGTAAGTAAGTATAGATACTTTATGTAAAACAAAAAAAAAACAACTAATTAAAGGACATGTCGTTCTGCCCTCTGGTCGTGGTCTGAATCGATGTGTTCATGATTTAAGGTTTTACAGTAAGATTTAAAAAAAAAAAAAAAATATCTTCAGTATAACTTGCGTAACATAATTCTAAAAAACACAAGACTCAAATTATAGCTTCCACCTAAGTTCCGCCATTTTTAACGGGAAGTAGGTACTAAAAATGTTTTTGACGTTCCATTTTATTCCGTAATTACCTTTAAAGAATGTGAACAATACTATAACCCGCTTATTTTATATCAAAGGAATGTATGTAATTCTTATAATAAAAAAATACGACATTATTACTAACATATTTTTGTGTACACATCAAACGTGTTTTTTTTTTTAAATACCCACTTCTTAAAATGAAGGTAAGTATTTATTATTAATTTCTTTGACATGACATTAACATATTATTTTGAATTGAACAGCTATTTTCTGCTTGCTTTGCTTGCATTGCAGTTCCAAGTTGCGTTTATACGTTCCATGCTTACTGTACGATTATTTTAGAAAGAAAAGAAAGAAAAATTGTTTATTCTGCACAAACAAAATGCCATAAAATACACACATAAAGTAGCCAAAAGCCTCGTATTCAAGTAGAATTTTGACAATTTCATCTATGGCTTTTACATTGCTTAATCTGTGTTATCAACTCATCTGTGCGCGTGACGCCATGTGTGTGTGCGCTGTATTTATACAGCTGTTGCCTGTAAAAACTTATATTTAATTAATAAAATTGATTTGAATTTATAATTATTTTTAATTTGATACAATAAAAATTTATTCAGATTAATTGAATAGTATTATTTGTAATGTCAATATATTCATTATTATGTCAAAGAGCATAGAATATTAATTACAATGTCAAAAAGTACGAATCCCTAAAAAACTAAGAAAAATGCCCGGTGTACCTATAAACCTTATTTTGACCAGTTTTCGCAAGTTTCTGACTCCTGAAACTTATTAATTGATAAACTATAAAATACGACTATTATAATAATACAACAATCATTACTGAACATTGGTTTTGACTACCTAGGCAATCGTCCATTGCCCCACCAGACATGTCCTTTTTCTCAAAACTATAAATCTGTAACTGCATTTGAATCGTTATCCCTTGAAAAGTATAAGTGCCACTTCCTAAATATTTAAATGTACGCTGGCAGTTACGAAATACAGTAACATTTCACCTTCAGCTCTCCAGTTTAGCAAAAAAACTTGGGTACCAACGTTACTGTCGGACAAAAAAGCGGCTTTAACGATTTTACGTATAAAACGAGAGAAGCTTGCTCTTTTATTTCTGTTTGTAGCCAATACTATCGGATTTCGTAACGCGCGCACCGCGGACCGATTTTTACAATATCACGAATTTTCCCAGCTGCAAGTCGCACCTGGTTTTTGAGGTGGACAGTAGATTTTTAAGGTTCTAAAACCTTTATTTGATTCCATTTGTGCTATTTCAACTTTTGTAATTGGCAGACGACGCCCATATTTGCTATATCTGCATAGTTATAGTTTTATTCTGAACTTAACATCAGTTCAGGGTTCGTTTAAAGCAGGCATTTAATATTCCACTCGATTTCCCCTTCACTAAAATATGTTTTATTTAACCTAGAAGTGAGCTGATTCAAAAACAACTGTGTAAAGAATCCAGTAACAAAAGTCTCCAGTCTTTTCGCCGTTCTTATTCCTCATGGCTTCAGTTTTTCATCGCAACGTCGGCTAATGCGGAGAGCTCTTCTCGCGAGGGTGCCTTTGAATTCGACTCACTCATGGCCTCTTTGCAATAAAGTAAATGACGTTGTGCAGTCTAGGCCTTACTGCATTCACACGGGCCGGGGCCAAACGACCTATTTTTGTCACCTCCCTCCGTAGCTTGATTGGCTCAATCATCTGTTCAAATGGCACCCGACGGCACGGCGACTTTAAGTGCATCGTTATTTTGAGTGGCGATTTAATTTTTAATTTTCCTTTTTGCTAATTAGTATCTTTGCAAATTGGACTGCAGCCTTTTCATAAGTTGAATTCGTAGTAAAAAGCTTTTGGTAAGTTGTTTATCTTCCTTGATTAAAGTTATTATGTTTCTTTTTATAAAATATCACATCGACCGAAATTACGAAGTATAAATTGCATAATACACGATATTTTCAATATAAATTCGTCATTGGGTGCCAGGCAATGTTTATATTAAAGAATCGTTGTCAATACCACTCGTGTCGCCAACATTGCTGAATGGAATAAACGTTGGATTCCATAAATACGTTTTATTTATTGACAACTGGTTTTTTCCACGCGTCTCGGGATCAGCCACCTTGCTTTACTTCAATCCCATGCCAATATTGCGATACCCCAAATATTACTTACCTACATTCTTATTTCATGCTTCCGATGATCTCTTAAAAAAGGTTTTGCCTTTTTATTGTGCTCTTTAACTTTTTCAATAAAGATGTTCAGTGCTTTGTAGTTTGTGAACGATCTACTATGTGATATGAGTAGCTGCTGTGTAGTTGACGTCCTTGAAGTAAAATTCTTGTTGAAAAATGTAAGCAATTTTCAAGGAGATAAATCATGTGCATAAAGTGGCGTAATAGAAAAGACAGATCCTTTTAGAAGATGAAATTTAAGAATCTGCCATTATAAAAGCACTTTGCAGAAAAAGCCTCTCGATTTCGACATAGTTCCGGCGTTCTATTCTGAAATGGAAAATGTGTAGTGCACGTTCATAACGAAAAGTTTATTTTTGGACAGCTTTTGAAGTAGTTTGTTAGCGCCGCGCGATCCAATGAAAATGTAAGGTATCACGTCTATCACATCGAAGTGAGCATTGAACGAGTTCAGATATCGGAAATAAAACGTTGTCGGATACGCGGAGCGGTTTCCGATATCGGGCGATGCGTCATACAGGCGCACATTTGTAATGTATTCATCGGGACGAGTGCGAGTACCACGGATCTGCGAACAAAACTCGAATTTGATTGCGTTTTTTAGTGCGGAAATTTGAAGGTCTCTGAATAGTTTTGATTGGAAGATTTCGAAGAACCCCAGAAATTATCTTGACATCAGTTTTACTTCACTAAACCTAGCCAACACATTAACCAATTTCCTAGATCTCTATCTAAATGTTTTTTAAGTTTTTAAGACCCTCTTCATATCCACATTCTATGTTTTTTCCCCATGTAATTCTGTAACAGGAAAGATACTTTATGAATTTTTCTTCGCCTAAGTTCTTGATAGTTGTACAATTGATAACTATCATGAGGTTTAGATAAGAGAGTTTACTTTGTCTCACATAAATTAGTCTAACCCTTGATATGATTTGGGTTGTATAGCAGACTGTAATTTGACAGCTGATACTATAACCGGTAATTGGACATCTAATCAACGGTCGAATTTGTATTAACGGATATTAATATTTGTTCTGATTTGACGCATGGTCGGAAGCTGTTGTATCTGGACGTTGTGATGTGTGATGCTGATGAAATTAATTTGAAATTAATAATTCCATTGATACTGCTGTTTGATTCAAAATTTTGTTTATGCTTATTAAAAAGAAGAATCATGTTATTCAAGTGTTTGTCCTTGGTGACTTGCTGGGAAGGCTGAATTCATACATAACTAAAGCCTCGTCCCATCAGTGAATCTCGAAATTTTCTTGCAATTACTGTAGCATTTCCACATTTTTGTTTGATTTCGGGGTTAGATGCTAGAATGTCAAAAACAAATCCCTTTGTCTATTTTATCATTTTGATTCGTCTAATTACCTCATACATTTTATCATTTGTTCATGTTACTCCACTGTTTACATCAAGTATTGCGATCATACAAGTATTGCAGTCGCGTCGCCTTACGCCGATGCAAACGAGCGAATTGCATACATATGGAGGTGGTGTTACATGCTCTTTATTTTACTCGCCCGCGCCCGTTGCGTCACTCACCTGAGCCAGTAAGTGAATGCGCCGTTGGAATACGAATACGGATGATAATGCCGTTTCTCGTTGAAGTGTTTTCTGAAGTGGGTGCGGAAACAACTGGTGTTTTAGTGGTCCGTTTGTGAAGGTTTTCCTTTCCACTGTGGTCTCCTTTTTTCGTTTCGACGGTAGGTACATCTATGCTTCTTATTCTAATTGGGTCCAGTAGGTGGCCACAATGCCACATTCATTGCGGCGTCCGAAGCGTTTTTCCACTGTGTTAAAATTAAATGACTAAACCGATAGTAATTTTTGAAAAAGATGACCAGAAAAGGACCTGCATGGACTAAGTATGGATTATTTAGTTAAAAATTTAAGAGGTTTTATCACTGACATTCAGGTACTGAAACTCGCAAATGATTCGCTTAGAAGATTTTCATGTAGATGTTCAATAAATAACTAGACGACTTCGACTTTCTCAGAACTTTGTTAATGGCTGTACAAAGTTCTAAACAAGAGCGTGTTCACCAATAGCCATTCCATAAACTGAAAGTACCACAAATTCAGTCTCAGTACATACATTCCACTGGTTATAGTTACTATCTCTCGGACTGAAGTACCTACGTGTTTGAATATGTTGTGTATTTGTACTATTTGCGATATCCGACCAAATACAGTCGGGGTTTTATCGCCGTTTCTTGTAAGAGCATACTTTTTACGGAAACTGTTCGTATTTATTCGGATTTCTATGCTGAATGTAGGTACAAGATGCGTATTTTTTTGAAAACTTACTATAGTTAAGTTGTGTCACTTTAGTCTATTTCAGAATGGGAAATCGTCGTTTGACAGGAATAAACTAAATTTTGGTGATTTTTAGTCTACTTTAGAGGCATTTGTGACTAGAGAATCGGCACCAATGTCAATTTTATTTGCTTACGTGGCTGTAATCGTAAAATAATTCTAGTTTTAACGAGATAGTTCAAATTCTGCGTTTTGCGGTTTTTGTAGGTTATTTCCACAGGTTCTTAATGACTTGAAAAGAAAAGCAAAAAGTGTTTTATTTAATACCGTGAATGGTGACAGCCCTGCTAATGTCGCGCCAGGTGAGGATTTGTGGATTAGAGGTGGAAGTGAAGACGATCCACATCTTGAAAGAGTTCAGCTAGTCGACTCTTAGCTCTATATTACGTTTCTATTGAAAAGTTTATGTTCATAAAATACTCTATACCAGTTTCTTTTATAATTTTTAATGTAAAAATGAAAAATAATTTCAAAAAACTATTAAAACTAAAAAAGATGCATCGGCCGGGAATCGAACCCGGGCCGCCCGCGTGGCAGGCGAGCATTCTACCACTGAACCACCGATGCTTACATGTGATGGGATGAAATGCGCGATTAGTCACATCAAATGTAAATGGAATAATATTTAGAGAATTCAGTCGTTTAAAAAAATTGCCATCGTTAAAATGTTGATCAAAGCAATTTCGCTATGCAAATAGTGCCGAGTCTAACTAACATTATTTGCAGAAGTAATCTTTTTATTGATTGCCCATCCACACATTTAGAGAAAAAAAACCCTCAGCATTTTTAATTAAAATTTTATTATCAAGTCTTTTTTCTAATATTGCGTCACACAACCACGGCGGTATGTAGGTACCCAGCTGTTTTGACGACAGAGTTATGACGTCATCCTGTTCGTTAGTTCTCGTTATATTCAACACTGACACTATAAACTCAAGCGTTAACTGAGAAAACATGAACAAAACGAGCTTGCTTCCTAGGCAGACACGGACGAAATGCAAGATTCCTTTCAAATATTTAGAGTTGAGTATGGATAAGACTAGCTTCAGAGTTTGCCTACTGAATTATGGACGGCTGGAACAGTGGTACCTAGTGGTAGTTGTTCTGCTATTCTGAAATAAGTTTTTAAAGGGGTATTTAAGGTCTAAAGGACAATAAACCTAAATTAACGGAATTTAACATCTTCAATATATGTGGTGTGTGTGTGTGACACAGAACAATCAAATAGATACCTATTATTGTTAACAGCTGGAACTGTTCCCACCAGTCAACGGATAGTTCTTTGGTACTAGGTAGGTAGGAGAGATTTTTGAGTGAAACTTTTTTAACAGTACGTTGATATTAAGCTAGCCCTAAGTCTTTCAATTTGTTTACAACTACGCTCTATACCTTCTTCCAGAATTTATTTCTATCTCAGTGTAATAGCTGTGTTATTACTCGCGATTCGTTGATATTTGTCTTGCAGCAAGCGCGTACGCTGCCATACGTCACAGGCTAAATATTAAAGCTAGAACATCCCGGCAGAGATTAATATGTCGTCACTGGTAGGTACTTTACGGATGCGACGCGCCAAATGTATAGGGAATACGATAAAGGCGTCAGCGGATGTGATAAGTCTAGTATTGTATGGGAATTTTGTATTGATAACGACGATTATTGATTACAGAATTTGGGTATTTTTGAGCTGATAAAGACTACAGTCTTGCTTATTAATCTGTTATATAAATTTATTGAAAGTCATTCGTTTGCTCGCCCATTTCATTAGTCGTCATCTCGCCACTATAGAGATGTAGACTAAATTTTTTTGTTGTTTGTCTGGTAGATTATTAAAACATATTGGACATGTACTTTTCTTTTTTTACGTAAGTACCTAATCAAAAGATAAAATAACGCAATACGTTAAAATTTGGCATGACGTCACTCCCCGGTAGATTTTATACTGACTTGTGACGTAGAAAGCCCCCACTCCCCAACTTTAATGCGTTTTATCTAAACCATTTGTTATTAATATGATAAAGCAAAAAATACGTGTCTCATATTTTTATTATTATCTGATTGACTGACTAAATAGTTTTTTTCCCAGTCAACATCCTTATTCATCAGTCTTGCGATAGACTGAGAAGATTTTTTAATTTTTTCGTCGCAACGGTGAAGCTCTTGGCCTGCATCTCACTTAATGGTATGTGGTGATCAGGCCAAAGGTGGAAGCGAGCTTCACCCGGAGTCCTCATCCATAGAGGAACTGGCTATCTTACATTTAACTGCCGAAACACTACAATGCTGTTAACATTGTTATTATGGTGACAGACTTAGATAAGATTGTGGTAGCTAGCCAGGCGGACTTAGAACAAGCCCTACCACCAACCAAACCGAGCAGAAAATTTTGCTCCCACTGGTTATCGAACCCGGGGCCTCTGGGTCTGAGACAGGTCGAACCACTAGACCACAGAGGCGGTTTATTTGATTCTTCTTAAGCCCTTCATTGCACGAGCTCTACGATAAAATGGGTTAGTAGTCGATTCGCACGAAAATTATTCGTACGATCGTGCGAATCGTCCCCTTTCAATAAAAATATTTTTTTAGTAGGCGATTCGCACGGAAGTATTTAAATTGCGTGCGAATCGACCCCTTCAAGAATTAGTAGTATGCGATTCGCACACTTAACAAAATGTGCGAATAATAAATCTAAGTACAGTCATGTACAATATTCTAGAATATTAATATTAAAATTCAATAATTCTCTATTCGCATCGCAGTCAGGCACAAAATACTAGTTAAGAGGTAAGATGAAAAGTTTTGTCAGTATTTAATATGAAAACTTATAATATGAACACCATAAATGAGCTACATAAATAAATAATAATGTTACATTTTTAAGAACTTTGTACCTATTAATACTACAGATTACTCTGTTTAACAAACTGTGATTTTGTGATTGTTTTAACTTCCAGTGATGCCAATGCTCCTATCATCGTAAAATTTTTGTGTTAAGAAATATTTATAATATTGTTGATTAGTTAAGTGTTACATTTTTAAGAACTTTGTACCTATTAATACAACAGATGACTCTGTTTAACTGTGATTTTGTGATTGTTTTAACTTTCAGTGATGATAATGCTCCTATCATCGTAAAATTTTTGTGTTAAGAAATATTTATATTATTATTGATTAGTTGATTGTTATTTTTTACCTATTAGAGCAAAATATTGTTGTTATAGTAACTGTGATTTTGTGACTGTTATTTTATTACATTTACTATAATACTCCAAAATTGTACTAGTTAATACTTAATAGAGAAAAAATATTTTGTTTTTGTTTATTTAATTGCCACATTTAAAACCATACCTTAGCTAATTAAAACGATTTTTATATTGTTATTACGAATATTTAAAAAGATTTATATATTTATAGTTTCGTTATATTTTTCGTTGTTTTTAAAATTAGCTTTTAGACCATTATAACGTTAATTATTTAATTTTGACTTACCTTTTCTAAACAACATTATTTTTAACAAGACTCAGGGGTTCATAAAAAGTTGATTTCGGTAAAAACTCTAATAAGTAGTAATTTGTGATGATTTAAGGTAAATGCAAGTGTACGGAAAAAGAGTACTTACTTGTAAAAATGCAAAACCAAATATTTGATTATAAATCGTACCTACTAACTGTGATTTTATTTGTAATCTTGGTTATAATTATGGTTTTAAGTTATTTAAACTGTGAATGATGTAAAATCACTTTCTGATAGATACAAAGTAAAATATAAAAACTTGATTTCCTTAAAAATCGTTTTATTTGTGTCCTGTATTAAAAGAAAGCATTTTGTACGTGATAGTACTTTTTTCTTGAAACTTTTCGATAAAGTATAGGTGTGTGCGAATCGCATACTACTAATTCTTGAAGGGGTCGATTCGCACGCAATTTAAATACTTCCGTGCGAATCGCCTACTAAAAAAATATTTTTATTGAAAGGGGACGATTCGCACGATCGTGCGAATAATTTTCGTGCGAATCGACTACTAACCCGATAAAATCTCATGTAATGGTGAAAACAATAGCCAGTTAACAAGATTGATAGTGAAGTCGATTGCCCAGTACACCGGACCGAGACAAAAATGTATTTTGTTTGGTTTGAGTCATCAATAGTCTTTACAATTTCGCGATGTACCAATAGCTCTTTTCGCCTACGATCTTGGGCCCCATAATAGCATGCACATGGCGCTCCCACCTTGCGGCATCCCCCAAACACGGGTAGGGTCTTCAGTCGTTGGCCCCGCTGACAAGGGTCCAAATCAGAGATATTAATTTGTTGGGCGCGCTGTAAATTAACGGTCGCGAGTTCGTGTAACCGTGTTACCCCGGAGTCCACATAGGGAGGGATAATTTGTAACGTGAACGAGTAATAATTTCCGCTGCCTGTCCCTTAACTACGACGTGTGTGGGATTAGACGTTAAGAAGGGTAAATGTGTTCCCTGTAAGGTATCGTATAGGTATGTTCAGATATCGAGTGTCGAGATCTTCAGGGAATATCTTACTTTCAACCTAGTACCTATTAAATCTCAGTATCTCAGTTTCTGAACGACAATGTTTTCTATCATGGTTATTATTTGTCCCTAGACAGTGATGCCACCATTAGGGGGCCCGGTGCATCCATTTATTTAAATTATGGTGTACTTTTTTTCTTAATGGAAATAATTTCCTAGAATGGCGGCGGATATTTTTACGAAAGGGGATGGAAAGGGAATAATTTATGGTGATATTTTGTGGTGTAAGTTTGTTAGGAGATACAAAGAAAAAACTGCTTATCATGCGAATTTTTCGTCATATCTTTTATAAAAAAAAACACTTCCATAGAAAAAAAAAACAAAAAAACCTGCTACGTATAATACCCGTGTTATAAATACCGCTATCTCGAAATATTCCAATCCCAGCATTATTCAAAACGAAATATCAGATATTCCATTTTAATTGAAATATAATTTCTTTAAATCAAACATCAAAGCAAAGTTCGTTGTTTTGCTAGCGAACAATTTTAGTTATGCTCAGTGACTTGGAATTCTTGGAATGTAATGCGAATGCCCCTCTACTTCAGTCGAACTTAGACAATTAATTAAAAGTTTTAAGAATAGCCCCGCCCCCTGACTCGTGACTGATGGGTTGCATTGCCAACTATCTACGGTTTATTTCTTCGATATATTTACGAGGGGAAGATTAAAGGGGATTTGAAAAGTTTGAATTACAATGTTGGATATTAATTAGGTTTTATTCGTGAACTAGTTTTTCTGAATGAAAAATTAAAGTTTTTTCAAAGTCAAAGTCAAATAATTTATTTCAATTAGGCACAAAAAAGGCACTTTTGAACGTCAAACTTTACAAAAAATAAAATAATAATAACTGATTCTAGTCGCCCATTCCAAAAGGTAGTTTTCGTATGGAGAAGAATGGGCAAGAAACTCCACCGTTACTCTTTTAAAAAAAATCATTATATCTTGTTTAGACTAATTATATAATTATATGTGAAGACAATGCACCTAGAATAAGATTACTATACCACGATAGGTAAAAAGAATGAAAAATGAAGGAATGACATAAATTAATTATGTGATAGATGCATGGTGCTCACATACTTACAAACATTGTAAAATTATACTATATTTCTAACATTATAATAATTAATACTAATAATAAGTCAGTGTGTGGGTTCAAATAATCACAAAAAATAAAATAAATGTAAAAAAAAAAATAAAAAAAAAAATTGGCAACCAGTTCTATTTTGTCTAGATTCTGAATTGTCCTATGGAGCAGGACCAGCATGTTTCCGAGCATTTTTATCTTGGATATAATCCTCTAATTTGTAATATGCTTGCTTACAAAGTGTACTTTTTATATGATTTGTGATATATTATAATTAAATGAAATTTTCTTTCATTTAATTATAATATATCACAAGGTATTCTGTTGTAACATTTAACACAGTACCTACCCCATAAAAGATGTATTTACTTTAGATAGTCTGAAAAATGGTTGATCTATTTTATCTTTATTTCTAGTATTAAAATTATGTCTATCACTTATTTTATTAAAAAGATATCGATAGATTTTATCGACTGAAACTCATTTAGTAGGTATGTGTTCAATATTTTGCGTAGAGCGGCCTCATAAATAAAAAATCTGATACCGTTACACTTAAGCACCTAGGCATCGTCCTTATAATCGAAATACTAAACAATTTCCTCCAAAAACGAGAGGCCTGAGCTACTCAAACGTTTGAACAGTCCATTTATTAGCGGATGATTTACGATAAATACACTGGCCCTTGTAGCAAGTGCTTCCAAAAGTTCAAAGGTCTAATATTTCAGCTCAATACAGTCGATATTAATTTCAAATTTTCATTACAAGTTGAAACGAGAGGGTACTTGAGCTAAGAAACGACCACTTCAGATATGGTTCCAGTTTATCGATCACATTTATAAGGTCTTCATGATTTTAATTAGCTTTTAACCTCTTTTAGAGTCATGGGACACCAGATGTCACAGTAATTATTGAAAATTAAATATAACCTTTAAAATTTTACAGTTTTTTAATGCAACTGGCTAAAGAGAAGAAAATCCTTTAATGTTTCATCGTAAACTACCAAGAAATGCTACAAAGACCTATTAGTTAATGTGTTGTAAATTAACTCGCTTTTTGGACGCAATTTTCAGTTTTAAAGCTCTGCGCTGGCCGCGGCACAAAATGTATATTACTGGCAACATAAAAGCCGCAAACCCATGCTCTTGATAAAGCATATTTTTTTTATAAAAACATCTCGTATAAAGGCACCGCAAGTAGTTTCTGGCTGTATTCCATCTTGTGCTGAATAATCTCTTATGTGGAAGGCTTAACTGTAATCAAACTTTAGCAGCGCTTAAGCACAGAACAGATGACAACGCAACAGCAGCTTTAAGCAGATAATAAGTTAATTTTGCATCATGCATTCGCTGCGGCGTTTTCAAACGAGCCACATAAATTGTGGGCGATGTGAAAAATAGACCTGACTGCGGTGGCGCTGGCGGCGCGTGGAACCGGCACAAATATATGATCTTGAATTTTACAGGTAAACTAGACCGAGAACTATGTTATATTTAGTAGGTTTTAATACGATTGGATAAGCTCCACTCGTTGGAGACCTAAGCGTATTCAATATTTTACGATGTACGCAGGCGATTCGATTCGGGATTTCCAGCAGTTTGAGCTCGGAACACATTTTAGCATTTTTATTTTTATTGCCTCTAAATTCGGGCTCGCTATGTTTTTAACAATAGAGTACGGAAAGTTAATTTGATTGATTGAAAGGCAAGGCATTTTCTTCGTTTGTTAAATTGTGAAGAAATACAAATTATTTTACCTTGATGTTTTCTTAGCGAGTCTGTTTTTGTTGGAATTACGAATTTATTCATGAAGCTATTGTACCTAGTTTTACTGCTCATATTATATTGGTTTAAGTTGGCTAACAACTCCAACATAAACTTTATTAGTACATAAAGTATATCAACAATGGTTGTTACGTTCCATATTAAATATCGCTCGAATCTCCCTTCTAGTAATAAACGTTTGAATATGAATCGTAAAATTGTGTTATCTTTGTGTGGTTAACATAAAATTTTGTCTTCAGAGCAATCTATAAGTGGACGTGCTTGTTATAGCTTCGTTTCCTGAGATGATGTAACGTCGTATAATAACACTTTCGTAAAGATCGGAATAACAGTTAGAAGGTAGTAAATGTGAAGACAGGTTATAAGATATTATTTTAAATGTATTACTTACGGTGTACTTGAGGTACTTGAAGGATAATGCCTAGTTAAGGTATGGTACCGAATATGAGCCGCTTCCTCAAGCCGTTTCAAGAAAGGTTTGTTGGTTTTGAGTCTCTTTGCTACTGCCAGTACTGCCACCAACGACCAGCTATCAAACTCTATTGTTGAATGAATATGGTCAATGTCTTGTCTATTTCAAAATTCTACTCTATCTCTAAACGCGAAGAATGGCTTTCCGTTGATTGTTTTTATCTGTTCAGTTTTTTTTTGTGTCTTCCATGCAAATAGAAAAAAAAAAAAAACGGGTTGCACTCCGGGAGTGCCGGCAGAAGTGAAAATTTGAATATTAACGTTGTGTATTTTTGATATTTTGGAATGGTTAGGGAATAATTTTGCACCGGTCTACTCTCCCTCCGTCTTACGAATTTTCGATCAGGTCACGTGTCCTGACGCGAGTTTAACATTTTTTACCCGTCACAAAAAAGTGCACAACGCCGCTAAAGAAGTTTTCACTTCAAAAAAAGAATAAATATATACCTGTTGCTCTCTATAAATTAACTAGTGATACTTATTATACTACTCAAACAATTTAAACGATCTACATAAAACCCCTTTTATAAGGTATAAATCAAATCTATTAACATCTGGCAACAGTATAATTATGCTGCAAAAGTTGCTCCATTTTAACACACTTCCCGCATATCGCTAGACTGTATTCTAAAAACAGTGTGAGACTGAAAAATTGCAGTAGTGTGCAAGTAGTGACAGTTTGCTAGATCGTAGCCCCCGACGCTATTACATGAACCGTATCGACTGGCGTGGAATTGTAAGCAGCTGAAGCACTTGGATATTTTCTTTCCATTGTTGACTAGGAGTAGGTGATTTATATTAATAGAAAAATATACAGGGGTTGCTTTGAATTAATCTTATCGTTTAAATTCTAATATTCGTTTAATGAACATATTTCTACTCATGTTCTGAAATATTTAGGGATCGGTAGATTAGGTCATTATCGCTAAGATAATTAAAACTGCTTTTAGTAATCAAGCAAGTCTTCCAGCTAGTGCAGCTTAGCTTGCTTAGGAACAGGTCAGTTGTTATAAAAAAAAGATAAGCCTCAGCGTTAAACAATACTAACTTGAGTATCGCAGCCACTTATTAGAAAATAAAAGTGACAGCAATTCTACGATTGTTTTCATTGCTGGCGATACATCAAAGTGAATTGAACGCGTACTTGCTGGTAACACGTGGCGGGCGGGCTCTCCCTCGACAACTACGATACTACCTCCGCTACCTCGAAACTATGCAAGACAAAATGTACGAAGCACGTTTCACACTCCACTACCTTTTTTCTACAACTAACTTCATCGGGATGCGAACTAAAAACGCAATGGAATGTAAAAACGAACCGGAACCGTGTTTCGCGCATTCGCAGAAGATATCGGTAGAAGGTATCTTCGGCGATATTCAGTTCAATAAGAATTTATGCCCTCATATTTCGTATCATCAATACCGTTTATTTTCCACACGTTTTCCTTGTCGGTTCAGTCGGGCGTCGGAAATACATTTCAGGTAATTTTTCTTTTGCAAGAGATAGAGCTAATTTTGCATAGGTGTTTCTTCAATCCTATGATATTAAATCCCGGTATCGGTAATATTTGTTTCTTTATATTGGTTTTTCTTGGATTTTCTCGAAAAAGTCTAATGTTAAGTGTCTTATACATTGATTTGTACATAACGATGCCCCTCAATCTCATGTGTTCTTAATAAAAATTTACGTTTAATTTTCCCTATAGACCTTGTGTCAATTATGCTTAATTACTCATTTACATTTCATCGGATATCGCCGTCTTAATTAACCACGCTTTGCTTAAATTAAAAATAACAAATGACTATACATAAAATTTCCCAGCATTACTCGCAAAACCCTTGTAAATTCATACGCGCAATAAAAAAGAATGTGCAATACATGGCACGCCTCTAAACGACGACTATAATCATAGTTATGACCCAATAAAGGTAATTCAACTCTATTTTTCCACGCAAAAATCTCGCACATAACGTAACGAATTAACTAGAAATTTCATGCCATAGGTGTGCTACATAATAACAGCCGCACTGGTCGATCGAAGATTTTAAGCTAAGCTTGCCGTGGACGGTTCGTGGATATACATATCGAGAACCCTCCGTGCTTCGGAAAGCACGTTAAGCCGTTGGTCCCGTCTGTCATTCGTAGATCTTTGACAGTCGTTACGGATCGTCAGAAGCCCGAAAGTTTGGCAACTCAGTCTTTCCAAGGGGTATCTTGTTACCCAGTAAATGGGTTGTAGAGTTCAAATAGGCTGTCGCTCCTTGTAAAATACTGGTATTCAGTTGCATCCGGTTAGACTGGAAGCCGACTCCAATATATTTGGGAAATGGCTAGGCAAATTGATTTCGGAGGTAATCGTGCTTAGAATACTGGACATAGGTACACAATAAGATTAGTTGTATGCTGTTGTTGTTAGTTGTTTGTGTATGTGAGTTTAAATGTTTGTGAACGCACCCACGATACAGGAGAAATTCCTAGTGTGGGGCGAAGTTTTAAAAAAGAGAAAAGAGAAGAGTTGTATGGTTAAAGTGTTTCTTTTACCTATTTTGTTATCAAAGCCTTATCGAAAAATATCAGCACCCGAATACCCCTTCATTTATTGCGAGTGAAAGAGTATATTTTTCTAAGGTGATAAGGTGGTTGATATAGGTACCTACTCTTTATGTACCTTTGTAGTTTAGTCCAGACAAACAAAAACACGTCTCTCTGGTGTAAAACTCTTAAAGAAAAACATAAATTTATTTAGCACATAGTAAAAGGCACACCATATAATATACAGCAGAAAAAAAAAGTGTAAAGTGCGATGTGCTCTTCACGATTACAATATTCATACTACTTCAGTTTTTGTTATTGTAACTAAAGGATTATGGTTACTGCCATTAAGAATGTTGCTGTAAATGGTACTTATGGTTAATGTTGGCAGGATTAAAAATCCCGTCGCATAAAATGTAAGCAGTTTAATGCCGTAATAAACGGCAAAGCCCACGAGTGCGGTAAGGCCGGACATATGTGTCATAGTAATTATTGTTACGTTGTGTCTGCGTTTCCACTTTTGTTTTTATTTTATTTAAAGGATAAATCGCAAAGGAGAGTCTGCCATTGTGCTTATTTATAGATGCTCTCTGAAGACAGGCTTGCGTGTTACTGAAACGCTTTTAAAAGAACATCTGGTTTCGGAACCAGAAAAACCTATGCGAGATTCCAAACAAATATTGCGATGGTAAAATCACTCTCCAAACAAATTACGCTGAAAATTATAATTTCAAAATACTAAGGCTAGTCACAGCAAAGGTTCCGTTAACTTTCGGTGTTAGTAAATAGGGAGAACGTTAGATGCCGCACCACCGTCGGCCTCGTAAACCATCGGGACGTGAGCTGCCAAATAATTTAATCTCACTTCTATTTCGGCCAGGTACTGCTTAGAGAAGGATTCTGCCTCAATCTAAATAATATGTAGAATAAGTTGGTATTAGAAGCTTCTGAGAGATTTACTGGGTACTAAGTTTTAGGATCGGGTCTATTTATTTTTGTTACTGTTGCTGCCTTGCGAAACGTAATCATGTTTATTAGAAGCAAAAAATAAGTAAATAGATGAAACGAAATAAAGGCTAACGAAAATAAATCTAACGTTTATCATAAAGCAACAGTGAATTGAAAGAATGATTGCGTAACAAAATCCCCAGTTGCTGATTCGAATAATTTATTTGAAAGATTTTATATCTCGAATAAAAATGTACTTAAATAAAATTTGTAACAGTGGATGCCGCAACTACAATTTCTATAATTTAACACTTGACTGAGGGCTGGGCGGAGCATCGCGTGCTCTCGATTTATTAGAGCTCGAGCCCACCGAAATATACTAAAAAAATTGTTCGCGCCAACGTACTAATTCCACACGGAAAGCAATAGGAATAAATTACTGTAGCTAATGTTTTTATAGTACGTAATCGAGAACATTTTGAACGGCCTCTGATTGTTGTGCAGAAAATAAAGTTTCCGATAAGCCTCGGATAGTTGGGCTAGCCCGTTAGGGAACTCCAATAGCCTTGGTATAAGTGTCGTTTAGGGCGGGCACACTTGGTGCCGTGTGGAAAATAGCCATTTAAATACTGAAGGGCTAGCGGAAATAGAATACATTTGGCGAATATTATGGAATACCTTTTTCCACTAACATTTGGCCAGCCATCACCGAAAACTTCTTTTCTTGGAAATATTTCGTTGGTTTCATATGTTTATGAATTCTAATTTATTTATTTCTTTGTTACAGATTGGTTCACTGAAGCACTACTACTTGTTGTCACATCATGAGGTTCGGAAGCGATCCGCGGAACCGAGCCACGAGCACCATAAAAAGTTAAACGAGGAACCACAGGTAAGGAGCCGAAACGTTTAATTTCAAAATGGAAGTCAAGTGCAAAAGCCTGGTGAGCCTACAATTACAGTTCTTGATGCATAACTAAAATACAGTTAAGTAGTTCCTTGTTCAGGAGCAAAGACCACGTGTTTTCCAGAAGATAATAATAATAATATATTTATTTGACGTAAAAAGTATACGGAAATAGCTTGGTACAAAATATTAATCAATTACCCTCATGCTAGAAAAAACCTGATGTAGTAAAGGCAACAACCGTTTGTATCTGTTCATTCAATAGAACACGTGCATTTTGCAGGATTCGCCGCGTGCGTTCGTCCTGACCTAAACGATCGTCGTACGAACAGGCTTGTTTTGTTCGGTAGATCCGAGCGCGTGGTCGCACCAACAGAGCCCGCTTGCCGGTTTTCCGAACAATAAAGTGACATTTGAAAGCCACTTACACATATGTCACTTTATTGTCATTTTGGTTATGACGCGGGGTTAGGTCTCTATTACTTATATAAACTGCATCATTAGGTCTTTGTCCTAGCAAGATTGTTGGTCTTAGATTTATTCCACTACCTAAGAATATATTTTTTTAAATTATGTTTCATACATCTATTTAATTCTTTATTTATTTTTATTTAGTAGTTATTTATTTCTCTATCGTTCCGTGAAATCACTGCGGGTCCTATCATAAAACCAGCGCTGCGTCATTTATTGTTAAATGTCGCAGCATCATGCTGAGATAGGAGCCTTTTGGCCTCGCACAGGACTTTCTGCTTAATTTTACCTTGTTTTTTTTTATTTTTTTTGCTTTCATTTTTAATGTGTGTTTTGTTTGATCTCCTGTGCTTGTCCCAATAAATACTTATTCTTTCTTTCTAAGAAATCCACAGTTTCACCTTTATCATTAGCATTGACCTCATAATTCGTTCCACACCTGATAGAATATTCTTCAACAGAGTCTTCCTACTCTAAAATGCTTCAATTAAAGCTCTGTTCACGCCGCGTGTTAAGTATTCATTACCTTTTACGTGTTAATCCGGATTTTTCTTTATTGAGCAGTCTCGGTGACAGACTCGCGACATTGTTCCTCGAATTTGTGAATTATACAGAATGTGTTATTTAATTCGCTTGTCTCGTAGACTGTGGAAATTGTTGAAGAGAGATGTGGAAATGAGAGTGCAAAATGTTTGAAAGTTGCTTTTAGTTAAAAATTTAAACCTTGAGTTATCTAAAGTAATATTATAAAGAGAAAAGATTAGATTTTTGTATGTTCGTTCGTTTGTAATGGATAAACACAAAAACTACTGGACCGATTTTAAAAGTTCTTTCACCAGCAGAATGTTATATTATATTATCACTTAGTAACATAGGCTATAATTTCTAAATATATTACGCGGGCGAAGCTGCTGGCGGAAGCTAGTTCTATATAAATTAATTGACTACCAACTTAATGTCCGTATACTCAATCCACAACTATCATTCGTTGACATGGAATGGCAATGAATATAACACGGCACATGATATGGTGTATGAAATGGCTATAACACGGCAAACTGACATGGTGTTAATTTGCTTAACGATTAATTTCCCTGACTGTTCATATAACCTACCCTGCAAACTTGTTCGACCCAATTTCTATAGAAAAAAAAAAGTTGTTCAATAGTTGCCCTACCACGAACAAAAGCAATCCGGCTTCATTCATTTCATGTCGATGACGTGTAAATGTGCATGTAAGTGCAAAAGCATTCGTATATCATTGAAGGCTCACAACCTAATCTACAGTACGACTATTTTCTTAATGTCCCTCGGCATACTTCGTGTTTCGTTAGTTATCAGTTGCCCTTTGTACTTGGTGCAGACCGGACGCTCTCAATCGACTTGGAAGTATATAGAGTTGTTAATACTCTTTTAACTTTTATTTAAAAAATGGGTGGAAAGGTCGGGAATCATAGCATTCGGAAATTTTATGATTCCTGTGGGACATTAAGAAAATAGTTGTACTGTAGGTACGTACTCACATAATTTTTGTATCATCTGACACGCGCCACCTGCATTCTCCTCATTTTATCTTGCTTCTCCCACACAATGTTCCCATTTCGCCCTAATTCTCCCTTTATTTATATATACAATTGTCTTCATAGGTTATGGGTATAAATTAGGGATGTAGCGATTCCGATATAATCGGCAGACTGATAAATCGGCATCGCTGATTATTTCCACTCGTTCAAGTAGTTTGAAAACCGGGCAAACGACGACGCGCGCGCAACATTGTCACTACGTCGCAGGCGGGACTGACGGGAGAGACATAGCATAACACGGCAGTGTTTGCAGTTTGCTGAGCGTTGCCTGAGCGATGTATTGTTTCGTGCCTATTTCATGTCACCGCTATTCGTGATTCTGTTTATTCACATAGTGAAGTGACGCAATATTAAACAGTTGTGCCCGAAATACAAAATACATACATACAAACGCCCGAGGTACATAGGTACATACTGCATTATTTATTATCTACAAAGCTATCGATATCGGTATCGTATCGGGAAAATTATGTATCGTTACATCCCTAGTATAAATGGAGGAGGAGTTCTTGGCTAAGTAATAACTACCGCACGGGTCGATCCGTCAGGTTAAGCTACGCTTGCCGGGGTTGGTCTGTGGATGGGTGACCATCTTTACGTACCGAGACTTCTCCGTGCCTCGGAAAGCACGCTAAGCCGTTGGTCCCGGCTGTCATTTGTGGATCTTTGACAGTCCTTACGGGTCGTCAGAAGCCCGAAAGTCTGACTACCAGTCTTACCAAGGGGTATCGTATCACCCAATTACTGGGTTGTGGAGGTCAGATAGGCAGTCGCTCCATATAAAATACTGGCATTCAGCTGCATCCGGTTAGACTAGAAGCTGACCCCAACGTATTTGGGAAAAGGCTAGGCAGATGATGACATCCCTAGTTTAAATATTAAGTCATAATATAGATAATAAAAACGATTTGTAATACAATTTCTGGATGACAATGTGAAAGTCACCACAAAGTCCTCAGTACGGTCGTAACGTTTTTATGATTTGCTTTGTGATAGACAACTGTGTTTTTCTCGGGTTTTTACTTTTTATCCATGAATAGAACAAGGGTTTAGGCTTTGTCGTGTTCCCATGTCAAGTTACGTTGTTACTATAAAAGCTGTACATAATTTTATTCAGCTGTCGACGTGTTCAGCCGAATCGTTACGATCTATTTTATTATGAACATAAAATCACATAATACGCTTAATATATCAATGAATACGCTGAAAAACATTCGTGTGTTTATCTACACTTGATACCTTTTAATATTAATCAAAACATCCTTTGTGTAAATGATACCCGAAATTATGTTTCGTATTTTCTTTTTAGTCTCGTTTCACTAATTAATTCCGAGTTAAATTAAATATACTTATTGTTCGTGTTTCTGCCGTTTCTATGATCGTTTCGTACCGCGCTCTCTTTGGCACAAAGTTAGTTTTCATCTGAACTCCTACTTAAATTTTACATTCAGTGAAATGGATACTACATTTAAATTTTAAACTGTTTTGGAAGCTTTCCGGCGCTAACATAACCTATTTCGAGTATTTCTCATTCTGTGTTTGTCCCCCTCCAGTACTTTGAGGGTATTATAATTACTGTTGCTCTATATTTATTATTATTATATATTTATTTAATTTGACAACATTGGTCCACTGGTTAGTAGGCAACAAACTTATCAACTTAGGGTTAGTATTTATTTATATATTTTCTCTTATTAAGTTGGCCCAATCTCCGATAAACGCCATTTTACCCCTGATGTCTGAAAATTTTAGTTTTTCTCAACAAAACTTTCCAAAAGCAACTGTATTGACCCAAAAAATCTTCAGTGTAAAGCCTTGTGCAGACTAGCGCGACGCGACCGCTCGACGCGATTCGAACAATACAATTTCTAAGAAAACTTCACGGTATAACAATAACCGGTGTCGCGTCGCGCTAGTCTGCACGAAGCTTAACAGATAAAGTAGCGGATTGTGGAGATAACGCATCAAAAACTTATTACTTAGTCCTTTTCGGATTATGGGACTTTTTCTTTGATGTAGTCCCATAGTGCGTGACAAAGCAAAGAGGGCTACGAATCAGCCATCTACATCAGTCGCGGGCGGCACACTTCACCGGGTTTCTGTTTTTCTTCTAGAGACACAGTGCTCATTGCGAGTGAGTCAGTGGCACTAGATTCGTGAAATTTTGCTCTCGACGTCATCTAAGAAATGTGACATTTATTACTACTATATTTAAGTATGTCGCCGTTAGTGCTTCGAGAATATGCAAGCTGTATTCAAGAATGTCTTGAACGAAATATCCTTGAGCATGTGGCGCTTTTTCGTGTCGTGCCCGCTCTGCAACTGAGTTGAGCATTTTTCAGTTGTATGAAATTAGTCTATGTTCAACAGAAAATACAACGCTGCTTAGAAAAATGACCACTTTTGTTGCTAACGGCATTACATTTACAACAAATGTCAACTTCTTTATTGAATCTTAACTTTTTTTAATTGTTTACCTACCTAGTGTTCTTCTGTCTAGTCTATGTTCAACAGAAAATACAACGCTGCTTAGAAAAATGACCGCTTTTGTTGCTAACGGCATTACATTTACAACAAATGTCAACTTCTTTATTGAATCTTACCTTTTTTTTAATTCTTACCTACCTAGCTGTTCTTTTATTCATCAATTTCTTATTCCTGGTATCAATTTGCGCGTTTTCTTTTTGTGACAACGCCTACGCTATCTTTGTGAAAACATACATAAAATCACGCCTTTTCTCCCCGGACGGTTGGGCAGAGGTGTACCTATAGCAGGTACACCCACATTTCGCCAGTTATGTTTAATCCAGACTCTGGCGTGCTACTGAGAAATTTCATATATAAAAACCCAATAACAGTTTGCCCAACCCGGGAATCGAACCCAGGACCTCATGCACAGCAGTAGCGCTTGCGACCACTAGACCAACGTGGCAGTTAGTTAGTGTTGTATCTTTGTGAAAAGTAATCTAGTTATTGTAACAAGTATCTAGAAATTAACATTTCCTTCTTTGAATTAAACAATCGGTATTCAAAGAGACACGTTCGAATTCTTAGATCCTGCAGCATATCGGGGTGGCAAAAATGCCTTAATAAATATGACCAAGCTGTTTGCACTGAACCTTACATTGATAGGAAAAGATGACCTTCCGACCGGAAAGCTACTTTTCCTCATAACAGTACCTAATAATGCCAAACAAAAAGGAGGTCTATTTTCTTTTTTATACTAAAGATAGTTTTAGACGCGAAGGTATTAGCCGAAATGAGGCGGTGAACTCATCTAGTCCCGGCCATGTAGGTATTAGTAACAGAATCAATACCTTTGGGGCTTTTTATATTAGCTCTTGTAACGTTGTTGCGACCCTTGATAAATGTAGACAGGCACTCAGTGTAACTCATCAAAACAGAGGCTATTGAACTCTCGCAAAAGTGAAAACATTCACTGAAACGATAGACACGTACCTTTCTTCGCCCACATACGTATTATGTGATATTTTTACATATCGTACGCTGCGACTTTACACCGTAACTGGGGTTATCCTTAAGGGTACGAGGCAGGAATACTAATGCAATCCCTTGTTGGTACAGCGGGGCGCAGAACGCGTTCTGCAAAAGTAAAGACATTGTAGCAATTTTTATTCAAAGTTTTAAGGGGAGGCTATGATTTTCTTCCAGGCATTTTTGTTTTTTTCTTACCGTGTAAGAAAAGAAACAAAAATGCCTTTTACTTTTCTAATTGATTACTTACAATCTCTTGTGGCCTTTTTCTATTTATACATTACCTAATTAGATAGAAGATACAATGCATAGGGCAAGTTTCAAATCTTTCTTTGTCGGTGCCTAATCACCTCATAATAGCTCCCAGCATCCATTTACGTATTAGGTTTGTTTATTTATTAAAACTTTATGCATCTGGTAAAAAAATATTGTTTAAAGGCGGAATTAATGCCTGAGGCATTTTCTACCAATCAACCTTAGGGTGGTGAAGAGACAAAACATGGCAGGTGCAACATAATGACATGATAAATAACTTTAAAATTAATATATACATAGACGAGTACAAATACACCGAATAAACTTTGTCAGGAGAAATAACGATAGGTAGAGGAGAAAACAAATCAAGCAAATCAGCGCTGCAAAGATTCTGCCAACTTTTCACGAATATGTTCACGTGCCTTCAATTTGAAAGATAACCGACTAGTTGCCATCCTGATGTTCAGAGGAAGCGCATTCCAAAAAATACCGCCTGGATAGTGAAAGAAGAGTGAATAAAACCAGAGCGGTGAGAAGGACATCGTAGAAGACGATTGTCAGTAGAACGAAGATTTTTGGTATGGGTGGGACTTGGACATCTGAAGTGCACATATAGTGTACCAGACAGACTATCAGTAATTAAGACATTACTACTGTCATTCCTTCCAATATTGACGTAAAAATATTAAAATATTTAGATCATTAAATCAATCCAACCACCACATTTTCAGTAGTAGTACATTACTTGAATTTAATGTCATTATTACTGAATGTCTGGTACACTTTGTCCCACGTATTTTGGTTCCTGATTTCTTTCAGTTTGATTCTAAAACAAAATATAATAATATGTCACGTTGATAACATTCATATCGCGATAGTTTTGTGTCAGTGCACATAAGAAGTAGGAATAGATAGGTAGGTGCAATAAGAATCTCTGCGTTCTCTCTAATACAAACCTAAGAGCGAAACCAACCATCTGTGATCTTAATAAGAAGGCAAATCTCAACTATTTCTATGCATGTATCGCGAGCATTTACCGCTCTTACAGCTCTCATATTGTCTCGATAGCGCTTGACGCTTTCAAGGCAAATGCGAGGTGTCTTTATTTCTATAGGTATACACCATTTGATGAGAATATAAAGTATTAACATAAACGTTACACAATCACACGTGGGACATCATTTTCAGTATCATATTTAGCTTCCGCTGAACGAGCTGCAATAATAACGAGATTTCTCTTCGGGAATGGCCCTTTTAACCTTTTTTCTGGGGGAAATGACATCATTCCGTCGGATGGCTTATATTGTTATAAGCTTCTGTATGTTTTGCCCGTGAATCTGTTGAAATTGTACCCACATGTCATTTACATTTTTGGCAATACGCGCATGGAACAAATTTTCTCCTAAACGATGTTATTTTCATTTGTTTTGTTATGCTTTATTTATTTTGAGCTTATCAGCGGAAATGTGAGGACATCCTCGAATTTATTTATTCTCTTCTATGAAACATAAGAGTCAAGAGCCAATATTATTATTTTCGTTGGGTTTACTTCACATTCTGAGAAAAAATAAAGCTTATTTTAGAAATCCACACAATTTTGTTGCACCTGTCAACATTGGTTCACCTTCAAGATTCAATACCAGTTCAGAATCAATAAGATTGTGAGTTTTAGCATATTGCACCAGTATCGGAACACATTCTAGATCTATTAATAAATATACTGTGGCACTTAAGTCTTCTTAACAAGAAGTCTTCACGGGTAATGTTCGTATCACCGTTCTTGCAACCTTAGCACGTGCCGGGCACTGTGTCCTGTAAGTACTGTTGTTTCTATCATTCCGTGACTTATCTTTTACCACTAGAGAAGAAGAAGCAAGACAAGTTTCAATTGTTGGCAGGTCCGAATTTTACATCCCAAGCTGGCCTACCTACTAGGCATTTTTTTTTTGTTCCCTAAGATATACTACTTGTATCCACATGGTCCTCAAACACAAATTAATAGGCCCAAAAGTCTGTATTACAACGCAACAAAGCATTAACTTCAATATTAACTCAGCATGTGCCGAATACGTGACCAGCTGTGCCATTTACATGGGGCAAATATTCCCGGGCTGTTTGTATCACTGGTCAGATTTATTGTGAACTAAAGTTTCCTTCAGCAACGTACCGTAACGGTTTTGTGTCTTTGTGGCTGTAACAAGCGGAGTTGGGGTCGACTTGGGCGGAGAGGACCGTGGACTAATAAAACTCAGGGGCGTGCCGGCCCCAGCGACCGGCCTTTCTCATGTTGATGAGACCAACACCAACATAGATAACCTACATAACGTCCCTTATCAATATAGTTGGTCAATTTCTTAGAACTTAGAAGCCAAGTCCTTCTTGGTAATTATTGTCGTCTTTAAATAAGGTTTGTGGTTAATTAAAGTTGGATCTATTTATTCAAGGCACTGTTTGGACTCTGCCTCTTTTTCCAAGGCTTTTTTTCTCTCCGGAGGCCTTTATTTACAAGGGTAACCGCGTTTAGATGTAGATGACAGAGATTTGTATTATGATTTGTCGGCGTGATGCGGTTACATAAAGTGCTCCGCATTTATAGCACTGACTCATGCTTTTGTTTAAGAAGTTCATTGCTATTAGGATATTGTCCTGATAATGGATATACCTAAAAGGAGTTCATTTCTGTTATAAAATATTTAATGTTAATGATGAGTATGAAATACGAGTCCTCTGGGCATACACGTCGCACCGGCCTTCCGCTTACATTATACAACAAAAAAGCCTTTTCATAAAGCCTGTCTGCATCATAATAAACTGCAAGAAAGAATTTTAATTAGACTCAAAACAAATACGTTCACCGGAGCGCAAATTGGGTCGCGCAACAAAAGACAAGGGTCAACCGCGTAGATGAAGTGCGTTTCTTTTAGGCGTAAATCTGTTTAAACCCGTCCGTGCCGTAGACTTGCGGCGTCTGTAATAGACCCCTTTGGTCTATTAGTTTAGGACCCTATTACGTCACGGTGTGTTACTACAAAGGAGCTTTATTAAACCTCATTCAGTATGTTCGGCCCTCGTGTCGACTTTTTGCCCGTCCCAAGTCGAAGGATAACTATGTTTGGTTTACGCGACATCTGCTGTTTGTTCAGCTGAATGTACGCGCAAAAAACAATATGCGAGGCACGAATGTTTGGATGAAGCAAAAACTGATTTTTATCAACGTCAGCTGAATAAAAATATTGTTTACTTCACCACTAGAAGTTTCCGTGCCTATGTAGACATCCCGTGTTAGTGTGACGTGTTGATATGAAGATAAAAACTTTTCTAAATGTGGAAAGAAGAAAAATAAAAACTTTTCTTATTAGATTTAGAGCTCGTTTCACGGTGACTCTGTGGATGGCTCGGATAAGATTATAAAAATAAGTACTTGTTTTCTTTGCCAGCATGTATTGTTTCTCCCAAAGAGGGCATTGAATTTTTTAACGCACACATAAAACGTTGCAGTTAAGACCACAAAAACGTTATCCTGTTGTTCCAGTTCCATAACCATGCATTATAAAAAGAGTAGAGCGGAGATTTTTATTAAATTACTCGAGCTGCGGTGCTGTGACAAACAGCGGACGTTTGCTCCTAAGTCGTTCATATGCTGCGGCGACCGCGCCAATAAAATACGTGTGACATTTCGCCCCACACTCCCGGCACCAGCCGCAAACCAAGTACCTAATGCTTTTTGTACCATTTCAATTGTGTGCAAACGTTTTATCCTTGTTTTTTTGCTTGAAGTAATAAACAAGGATGTAAATATTAGGATTGTTATTATGAATCGACCTGTATCCTTTTTTATGATGGATTTATTTACGAATTTCGTCTTGTTTTATTTCGCAGATGTAAATGTTTCCTACCAAGTTATTTTACCTTGTAATGACAATTTGCCCGTCAGTAAAATCTAGAGCCTAAAGAATAGAGAATTTCTATTCATACTATTCTGGAACAAGTTATATCAGACCCATAAAACGACCACCACAAAAAGTTTACAAGCTGCATTTTAATAAATTCCACAAAAATAAACGAAATTTCCTTGGAATTTGAATTTTTGCCTTGCGTAAGTAATTCCATTTTCCTCCAACTATTACGTGGCTTATGGCCGCTCCTCCAACGTTTGCTCTCACCACAGTTGCTAATGAAATTAGAGTACCGCAGCTAAGACAACATAATTTACAACAGCGGAGAATATTTTTAAAAAGGGACATTTTGTTCGACTTTTTTGCTGTTAAGTTTCGCGTCAGACGAATTGTGTCGTTTCGTCTCGACCTCGGCACTTGTGAAAAAGCAATGAAACCGGGTCCCCGGCGGCGCCCCGGGTTTTCTCATGCTAATACACTACGCTGGTGCTAGCCGCCCCACCCTCCCCCGTCCGTTGCGTTCCAGCAACTGTGAAATTGCACCTTTTAAATGTTAGATTTAAATAGCCTTTATTTTGTTGGACAGTTAGACATTTTTTTTAAAGGTTTATCTTTGGCTATTTCTTTGTCTTTACGGGTCGTCTTTGAAGCCCGAAAGTCTGACAACCAGTCTTACCAAGGGGTATCGTATTACCCAGTTACTGGGTTGTGGAGGTAAGATAGGCAGTCGCTCCATGTAAAGTACTGGTATTCAGCTGCATCAGATTAGACTGGATGCCGACCCCAATTTAATCTTTGGCTATTAAAGAATCGCTATTTTATGAATGCCGATGTGTACTTACAAAGATTATTCGTTTTTGACAACATGACAATAAGGACTAATGATTTAATACTGTGCCAACATTTTTGCCAAAACAAGATTATGTTCTCAAGTGTCATGATTTCATGAAAAAGTCATTCAATGGAACAAATCTAACTTAGAGAAATTTATTAATGATTCTAACGATTATGATTCTGTAAATACATATTTATTATGGTCGCGAGTCATATTTTGATCAATATACAGCCTGACACTGGCTGCAACCTGCAAATTGCAAAAAAACTTAAAAAAAAAAATGAATTTCGCGGTCTATCTTTGCGGATCAACCTTAAATGATGGCACTTTTGCAATAGAATTAGTACCTAAACTTTAAAAGTATATATTTTCTAACATTTAAAAATATTACTTACTTATACTGCCCTGCTAAGCAGAAAGGCGTTATCTCTGAGATACGGCCTTTTAGTTTTTTTTATACCATTCAATAGCTATAACAATTTCGCATTTAATGGTATAAGCCATTAAATTAAATTGAATTGACATTGAATTGAATTAATAATTAACTTGACATAATTGAATTAATAATTAACTTGACATTGAATTGAATTGATAATTGAACTGACATTGAATAGAATTGATAATTGAATTGTATTGATAATGTAGTACGATTGTTATAGTAATTTTATCATTTTGAATTTAATAAGTGTAGTCCCGGTTTAAAACCCAGCAACTGTACGCCACTCAACAATTTGTACGCCACGTCACGCGGCTGAACATGTTTGAACTTTCTTTTCTACTGTAATATCTTGCATGCAATGTATGTATACCATGTTTAAACAAATAAATATACTTACTTACTTACTTACTTACTTACCAAATACCGCTATCTAAGTTAAAACATTTTAAAAAACCACTCAGATTTTTTTTAAATCCTTATTTTCCCATAAATTATAATTTACAAAAAGTCAATTTTGTCAAAACTTACTCCGATTGAGATACTTAGCGCCTTTCGGCTTAGGAGGGCAGTATATTTCTCTTCGTACTTACCGAAGTATTTTCTTTATTCAAGCCGATAGTCTCCTTCACTAAACCCACACGACCAATTATCGTGTTTCTCATTCATTAATTAGTTTGGACGCAGACACCACAGGTCGCCGCCGGCGCTAATAATAAAATCTAATAACAGTCGAGATCTAATTACTTTTCTATCTGCTTTCTTTATTTGTCTTTTCTAATTATTAGGCTAATTTAATTAGCGTTGTCCTTTGTTAAGAATAGATTGGCCTATTTCTTTGTACTTTTACGTATTCACAATTATAAAATAATTAATTAAATGTTAGGAATATCGTATAATTTTACAATGTAATGTAAATATGTGAGCACCATGTATCTATCACATAATTAATTTATCTGTCATTGTCATTTATTTTTAAAAGAGTAACCGTGGAGTTTCTTGCCGGCTCTTCTCCATAGGAAACGACCAATTGGAACCGTGCACCTAGCTTCTGACGTTTCATAAGTGCCCATGTAGGTTTATGTGAAATAAAATATTTTGAATTGAATTGAATTGAATTGCTTCATTTTTCATTATTTTTACCTATCGTGTTATAGTAATTTTATTCTAGGTGCATCGTCTTCAATGTACCTATGTATACAAGATATTGTGAAAACATTTTAAAAGAGTAACGGTGGAGTTTCTTGCCCATTCTTCTCCATACGAAAACTACCCTTTGGAAGGGACTACTAGAATCAATTCTGTTTTTCGTAAATTTTGACGTTCAAAAGTGCCTTTTATGTGCCTAATTGAAATAAATTCTTTGACTTCTTACGAGAATCTCATGCTCTGGTGAAAGTCAACAAGGTTGTTAGTGTAATATATAATACTTGCCTACCTATTAAAGTTTAATAATTCCTGGAGGCGCCTTAACCTAAAAACCTGGCATAGGTATAAAGTTGAATATTCTGCAGTCTCGCTTTCGGCAAAAAAAGTACTGAATGAGAAATGACTGGGCTCGTTGGCCTAGTGGTCGCAAGCTACTGAGCACGAGCCTGGGTTAAACTCCCGGGTCGGGCAAGTTTTTTTTGGCTTTTGTCTGGAATTTCTCAATAGCATCCCGGAGTTTGGATTTGTGCCCGGTTAATTTCAATAGGTTCGCCCCCTATTACATGGGACATAAACAGAACTGGCGAAATGTGGGTGTAATATAGGAGCACCTCTGCCTAACCCTAACCCTTCGGAGAATACAGGCGTTATGTTATGTTATTCGTACTGCTAACGAGCACATATTTGTTTTCTTTAAACTAAGCTTACTTTTCCATTAATTAGTCTTGGCAAACAGTTTCCCGTCTTTCACAATTAATTCGCTATAAAAGTGTAAACCTAGATCCAGAATATGTTTGCCGGACCTTTGTCTTTTCACTTGGCCGCCATCCAGAGCTAAGAGCGTTGTAATTACGTCTTATGGCTGGCTAAATGTTTTGTATCCAATCTAACACGTCTTAACAACCGTGAAAGAGATTGTTTCAGCTCCTCTCTAATCTCTCATTATTTCCCAAGAAAAGTACTTAATGTGTTTACAAACTAGCTCTTGCAATGTTTCTAGTTGTTGCTTTGTTTTAAAACAGTGGGAAAGTTGGATTTTGTTGGTTAAGAAAAATAAACTTTTTGATTTCTAGCCTCTTGAGTCTTAGAAGGGTTTAGTCCATTTTAAACCCCCACAATTTACACCCCCGACCATGTTGAACCCCTAAATGGTGTCCATGTTCAACCCCCCAGGGGGTAACCATTTAGGGGTTCAACTTTTATTTTCTAAGTGGTATTTGACTTACGTACCTAAACATAATACACTGTAAAATAATTTTCTTTTCATTTCTCATTTGTTTTACTTCAAATTTAATATGTAATTTTGTCTGAAATTATGTTTGACTGCCTCGTTGGTCTAGTGGTCGCAATCGCGACTGCTGAGCGTGAGGTCTTGGGTTCGATTCCCCGGTCGGGCAAAGTGTTATTGGGTTTTTCTATCTGGAATTTCTCAGTAGCAGCCCGAAGTCTGGATTTGTGCCCGGTTGATGGCAATAGGCTCGCCCCTTATTACTTGGGACCTAAATGTAACTGGCGTAATGTGCGTGTAACTAGGTAGGACCTCTGCACAACCTTTCGGGGAAACAAGGCGTGATGTTATGTGTTATGTTATGTAATTTTGTAGGATACATAATTTTGGCAGTCTAATATTTCACTGAAGATAAAACTTCAGAAATTCAAGGTAAACCATTTGAGGTAAATTTTCATCATTTAGACATTTTTCATATAAGGTCTGCCACAATGTTACCATCACGAATTTTTTGGAGCATTTCCATAATTAATGCACACATTCCACCCCCCATTATTTTATTTTTATCCAGCCACATCTTCTCCCAGGTCCGATGGTTCGAGCAACAGCGTGAGAAGCGGCGTATGAAACGCGACTACTCGCCGTACGACCGCGCCGCGTTCTCGCAACTCTCGCGCCGATTACAACCGCACCGGCCGCACTATCGCGCGCTCACCTCGCACGCCTCGCCTTTCTTCCCCGACCCACTGTTCAAGGAGCAATGGTACTTGGTACGTATCTGTTGGAACTTTCCTTAAAGATGCTGTAGTTTTAGAGTGATAGGGAGTATCTTAAGGGGCCGGCGGAGCATGCGTAGTTCATACATACATAATACCAAAATAATTTGTAAATCAAACATATTTTTAAGGTAGCGTGTATTTATTCCGATTGGATTACAGAATATCTAGACTCCCAAATATAAAAAGACGAGATATGAGGAATTTCAAATTTCTATAGAAAACGTATTTTTCTCATAACTCGACTTTGCAACAAAAAAAACTTATTTTTATTGATTTATGCAAAAAAGTCTGACTCTAATAGTTTCATAAAAAAATCTGTAGACGAAATACTTTAAAATGTTTAAAATAATTTACATAAAAAGGTTTTTTTTATTTTTTCACTAGCAATTTAATTTATTTCAACGTAAGTATAATATTGTATCTCATGGTGATTTCACAGAAGTTAGTTTGTTTTGTCATTGATTCTCGGGTTAAATGGTTAATTATTTGTCCTAGTGGATAAGCAAAACAAAACATCTGTAAATAAAACGGTAAGAACTTAATGTAATTTAAACACTAAATATAAAATCTGGTAATATAATCAGGTTGGGGAAGTGTTATTGGGTTTTTCCATCTTTAATTTCTCAGTAGCAGCCTGGAGTGTGTATTTGTGCACTGTTGATGGCAATAGGTTCGCCCCCTATTACATGGGACTTGAACATAACTGGCGAAATACAGGTGCAGTACAGGTACACCTGCCTACCCCTTCTGGAGTTACACGCGTGATGTACCTACCCGATCTTCTATAATGTGGTTGTACAAAACTACATTCTATGCCTGCGGGAAATACCAACGCCATATATACTTACACTGAAAACTGGTGAGCCAGAAATAACTTTAAAATATCCACATCCGAGGTATGGCCGTCTGCTGGCTTCCGTTGTGAAAATGTTCGAAGGTTTTCATACTTTTAACGTTTTATTTAGAACGGAGGTGCCAAGGACGGTTTGGATATGAACGTGGCGCCCGCGTGGCAGAAGGGCTACACCGGCAAGGGTATAGTCGTGTCCATCCTCGATGATGGTATCCAGACCAACCATCCGGATTTGGCGCAGAACTATGTAAGTAAAACTTTATTGACATTTCTTTGATCGATTGTATACCTAATGAATCTGGCAACGAGGGCATCGCGGTTTTGTTTGCCATTGACTTCTCTTGTCGAAGAGAAGGTCAATAGCTTGAACTGGCAAACAAAAATGTCCCTCCATAAATTGAAAACAGTTTGATCTGGTTGCGTGGTTTTATTTTACAGAAAATTTACTGACCATAAAACATTATTTAATCCAATTTGGTAATATGAGACTCGGTTTAAAGATATTAAGAGCTTTTAACGAAACCTTTCAAAAAAATTACTACGACAAAAGGCTCATACGCACAAAAATAAAGGACGAGAAATAGTTTTAAAAATGGCTCCATTTTTTATCTCTCTACTCCCAGTGGTTTCCGATTAATCTTTTGTGAAGACTAAAAACTACCGTGCAGAATGCAGATATTAGTTTTCAGAAAATTGCTCGTATCTACAATTTTTATTCGAATGGATGATGTTTCGAGTTAATAAAATTCCCAGAATATCAACCCAAAACATGGTACCAATAAAAAATATTTTTATTTTCGGAAATACAATCCAATATGTAAACGAATCATGTTCCTATATAAACTTTTTGTTTGAGCTTCTGACAAGCAATGGCTACGGTTAAAGCTTCACATTTCTAAAATATCAAAAAATTGTGTGATGATCAAAATTCTGTTCCAAAATATTTCGGAGATTTGGAAGCAAAGTTGTGCACCACGTAGACATACGGCCCAAAATTCAAAAGCAACACTATTTCAGAGCTGTATCTGTAACATATCGATAAGTTACACCGCAGTTACTTGTTCCATAGAGGCCCGTTATTATAGGCTGATAATACTATCAGTAGGACTGTTGAACTAACAGTTGGTGTAACTGTACATAAAGGTATAGCACTAAAGATAAGCTGCCCGCATATTAACTTACGGAGTTAGGCTGTGGATCCGAGTTAGGTAGTGTCCATGTTTTTGAAAAACGTAACTTGAATCTGGACCTATCTAAACCTTCATTAATCTCGAACCGATTCCATTTATTGGTTGGTTGGGTTCATTCAGTGGTCTGTTGTGTTTGTTCTCGATAAGATGTGTTTTATAAGCAGTTGTTTCTAGAATATGCATAGATTTTTTTTCTACTACTTAATGTTAAGATTAATCAGCTAGATGCTCTAAGTTAATTACTCCAAGATAATGCAATGTTCCCAACTTTTGTAAATGAGCAATTTCAAATCGCAAGATACTCAGTAAGTGACGCGAAAATGAATATCTTGAATGGTATTCATTCCATTAGGGATAATTTCAAGTATGAGTTGGAGAGGGTTGAAATTTATGATGTTAAATAATTATCAAAAGGCGCCAAATTACAAACAGTATAAATGTATCAACATCAGAATTAATTAAATTTTCCAAAAGTACCTTGAATTTTGTAAATTCATCAGTTAATTCAACAAGGAAATAAGATTTTTGAAATAGACGCTTTGTTTTGTTAAAACAAAGCTGAAACTTATTTTAAATGTGTGTAGGATCCCAACGCGTCGACCGACATCAACGGCAACGATGACGACCCGATGCCTCAAGACAACGGCGACAATAAGCACGGCACACGTTGTGCCGGCGAGGTTGCCGGTGTCGCCTACAACCAGTACTGCGGCGTAGGCATTGCCTACAACGCTAGTATTGGTGGCGTCAGGATGTTAGACGGCGTTGTCAATGATGCTGTCGAAGCTAGAGCCTTGGGTCTCAACCCAGACCACATCGATATCTACAGTGCTTCCTGGGGACCAGAGGATGACGGCAAAACTGTTGATGGTCCAGGACCTCTTGCTAGAAGGTAGGATATTGAACTTTTTAGTAAATTATGTAATGAGAAATGATCATGAGAAAAGTAGAAATTAATCCTCGCTTTTGTTCTTCAGGGCATTCATCTACGGTGTCACAAGTGGTCGTCGTGGTAAAGGATCAATCTTCGTGTGGGCTTCTGGGAATGGTGGAAGACATACGGACTCTTGTAACTGTGATGGTTATACGAACAGTATATTTACTTTGTCAATTTCTAGTGCAACACAAGGTGGTTACAAACCCTGGTACCTTGAAGAATGCTCATCTACTTTAGCTACTACATACAGTTCCGGCACTCCAGGACATGATAAAAGTGTCGCCACTGTTGACATGGACGGCCGATTGCGGGCCGATCATATTTGTACAGTAGAACACACGGGAACTTCGGCCTCCGCTCCACTCGCGGCTGGTATATGTGCGCTAGCTCTAGAAGCAAACGCAGAACTCACATGGAGAGATATGCAATACTTAGTTGTAATGACGTCACGACCACAGCCTCTCGAGAAAGAGGGAGGCTGGATCATAAACGGAGTCAAGAGGAAAGTAAGTCACAAATTCGGGTACGGTCTCATGGACGCATCCGAAATGGTCAGCTTAGCAGAGCAATGGGTTTCCGTCCCGCCACAACATATTTGCAAATCGCAAGAAATAAACGAAGACAAACAGATAGAATCAAAGTTTGGTTACACCTTAGCAGCGCATATGGACGTTAATGGGTGCAGTTCCACAGTAAACGAAGTGCGTTATCTTGAACATGTTCAATGTAAAATATCGTTAAGGTTCTTCCCTAGAGGTAATTTACGTATACTTTTGACATCTCCAATGGGCACTGTATCAACGTTGTTATTCGAAAGGCCGCGTGATGTAGTTAGTTCTAATTTTGATGACTGGCCTTTCCTAAGTGTTCACTTCTGGGGCGAACAAGCTGAAGGCAGATGGACACTACAAATAGTAAATGCCGGCAATAGACACGTAAACCAAGCTGGTATACTGAAAAAGTGGCAGCTTATATTCTATGGAACATCAGTTGATCCGGTACGGTTAAGAACAAAGAGGCCGTCGCCTGTAGCACCGCCTTTTGCATTCCCCACCGCCGCAGACGGCTATGAAACTATCGGGGATTCTTTTTACAACACTGACGCGTTTGCCAACTATCAAAACTTTCCAAATCTATTCGCCGCCGGGTCCAACCCGGAAAAGGCGGTAGCTCTGCTCGATGGACATAACGTCCCTTCTCCGCATGGGGAGAATGTCCTCGCTGATAGTAATGACAAGCGTGTCATGCATGACTGTGATCCCGAATGCGATTCTCAAGGATGCTATGGAAAAGGACCAATTCAATGCATCGCGTGCAAACACTATCGTCTAGATGACTCTTGTGTCTCCCGATGCCCTCCAAGAAGTTACGCGAATCAAGGTGGAGTATGCTGGCCGTGCCACGAGTCTTGTGAGACTTGCGTTGGTCCGGGCCAGGACTCGTGTTTGACATGTGCGCCGGCACACTTGCTAGTTGCAGACCTAGCTGTGTGTCTCCAACAATGCCCAGATGGGTATTGGGAAGACAGCGAATCTTCCGTTTGTCGGCCGTGTGCTGCCCACTGCGCCACTTGTTCCGAACGAGCTGACGGTTGCACGTCTTGTGAACATCATCTAGTTCTCCATGACGGAACATGTTTGGCGTCCTGTCCGTCATCTCATTATGAAACTGAAGATTATATGTGCGCGAAATGTCACGAATCCTGCGACACTTGTCAAGGGCCCGGGGAAGCGCAGTGCGTGACTTGTCACCCGTCGACTTATGCGTTAGAGGGGCGATGTGTGACGTCATGTCCTCCAGCATATTACGCTGACAAAAAGAGGAAAGAATGTATGAGGTTCGTATCAAATAATTCCGTGTTATTTTTATATAAGCTTTGATGTGACCTCGTTTTGATGTTTTTGTTTCTTTTTAGGTGTCCCGTCGGTTGTTCAACATGCACGAGTGCGTTTTGTCTATCGTGTGAACCGAACTGGGAACTTAATAAAAAGGGAAAATGTATGCCTGTGGGAACTGAGAAGTGCACTTCAAGCGAATTTGCTGAAGACAAGAAATGCAAGAGATGTAATGAGGCTTGCGATTCATGCTATGGAGAAAACGATGGAGATTGTCTTACTTGTCAGAATCCTAACTTAATTCAGGATTACAGGTGAGTAATAGTACCTTAATTACCTAGTTAATTACCGCTGTCTTTTGTATAGCAAACTCTCTTTGCATGAGTCGAATGGAAAACTGTCTCGACAAATTATAAAAGCAGAACTTCTCTGTCCAGTTAAATGTTGTATTAAAGCCCTTTAGATTCTATTTAATTTTCACGCGGAAACCTTAACGAACCGCGGTTCACATGCACATAGGGTTCATATTTATTTTAAGCTAATGAATTAGGTCAACATTATTAATTATGTTACCTTGGGCTATTTTTTTTGGCAGATACAATTTTGCATCCCTCTCGTTTTGTTTTCTTTTAATTTCGAGTAATTATTTTTTGTATGTTTTGGATTACTTTAAGGATGGCTACACATAATTATGTGTCCATTTCTTAAATTATATGTTATTATTTATACATGTATTTGGAGTCTTTATGCCTTGTTTTTTGTGAAGTTTCGAACACATTTTCCTAATTTATTTATTAAAACTTTATGCACAGGTAAAAAAATACAGTACAAAGGCGGGCTTAATGCCTGAGGCATTTTCTACCAGTCAATCTTAGGGTGGTGCAGAGACAAAACATGACAGGTGCAACATAAGTGATAGATAACTTTAAAATTAATACCTACTAATACATAAATACATACATATAAACCGAATAATCTTTGTAAGGAGAAATAACGATAGGTAGAGGAGAAAACAAATCCAGCAAATCAGCGCTGCACAGAATCCTAATGATCTTCAACGAAACTAACCCATTCTTATTCTTTATAGATGTGTATCAGAATGCAGTCGAGGGTACTACGCAGAAGCGGGTCGTTGTGCGCGGTGCATGCAGGGCTGCTCCGAATGCGTGTCGCGACTGAACTGCACGTCGTGTGTCAGCGCGTTGAGGTTACAGTCTGGCGCATGCAGGACGGCTTGTGCCGACGGGTAGGTTCTTCTCTCCTCATGTCTTATGTAGAGGGTACTACGCAGAAGCGGGTCGTTGTGCGCGGTGCATGCAGGGCTGCTCCGAATGGATGTCGCGACTGAACTGCGCGTCCTTTCAGCGCGTTGACAGCCGCCTGCAGGACTGCCTGTGCTCATGAGTATGTTCCTTTATTTCGACACTGAAACGTTTTTCTTCTAAAAAATCCTCTTGCTTGGTGTAGGGGGGCTGATCAGCGAGCGATCGCGCTTTATTAAAGTGTTTTACTTAATCGGGGTCGCGTGTCTCACAATACTTCGATAATACTCCAGCAAGCTTTACCTTCGAGCCAACAAGACCCCGTGTTACATTAAGCTCGCTGGTGTACACACTCGAAGTTTAAAGAAAGTTACATTATTTTCGTATTTGTTTGAATTTTCAGCACTAACTTTGAATTACAAAAAAAAAAAAAACTACAAAGCGAATAAAATCACATTTCCTGGTCCTTCCATGATTTCAGTCATTACAAGTTTAGTATTGTTGCTATCGCAGGTACTACGCGGACCGCGGCACATGTTCGAAGTGCTATCTGTCGTGCAGCACGTGTATCGGCCCCCGGCGGGACCAGTGTGCGTCTTGTCCAGAAGGCTGGAGGCTGGCCGCGGGAGAATGTCATCCAGAATGTCCACAAGGTATGAAGAATATCTTAGTGATTTTCATCGTCATCATAATCGGCCTTTTTCGTGTGTTATATTGTATTATTAAACTAGTTGACTTGTCGGACGTTGTCCTGTCAATTTCAATGTTGACTTTTTTCAGTAATGAGGCGAGTAAAATAAAAATCAAAATCAAATCTGTCGAGCGACTTTCGAGTTTTTGCGAGACTAATGCACGTTGCACTGCCTCGTTTGTCTAGTGGTCGCAAGCGCTACTGCTGAGCATGAGGTCCTGGGTTCGATTCCCAGGTCGGGCAAAGTGTTATTGGGTTTTTCCATCTCTAATTTCTCAGTAGCAGCCCGGAGTCTGGATTTTTTCCCGGTTGTTGGCAATAGGCTCGCCCCCTATTACATGGGACTTAAAAATAACCGGCGAAATGTGGGTGTACTTTAGATACACCTCTGCCTAACCCTTCGTGGCATACAGGCGTGATGTTATGTGTAATGCACGGCAATTGATATTTTTATATTGATACATGTATTTACGATGTCGAATTCATAGATAATTCCCATTTTGATGTCCTAAAAATATTAATGGTCACTCTAGAACGACAATAAGTTTTTAGAGGATCAGTGAAATATCCCTTATAATTCATAAATGTTTTTCCTCTTAGTTATACCATAACATCATTCCCCGAAGGGGTAGGCAGGTGTACCTGTACTGCACCCGCATTTCGCCAGTTATGTTCAAGTCCCATGTAATAGGGGGCGAGCCTATTGCAATCAACAGTGCACCAATCCACACTCCGGGCTGCTACTGAGAAATCCCAGATGCAAAAACCCAATAACACTTTGCTCGACCCGGGAATCTACCACGGGCTTGCGACCACTAGACCAACGAGGCAGCCTCTTAGTTATAGATAACAATAATTATAGTCTTGGAGTACAGTACAACTATTTTCATAATGTCCCTCGGCCAACTTCGTGTTTCGTAAGTCGTCGGATTTCTATCAGTTCCCTGTTGCACTTGGTGAAGACCGGAGAGAATAGAAAAGAAAACATGCCGAGGGACATTAAGAAAATTGTTGTACTGTACAGTAATTTTAGTCTTGGTTCCCATAGGTTGGGAATCCTGAGAACCCGCTAAAATCGACAAAACACCCTTCATTACTACATTCATTACCTGAATGTATCGCATTTATTACCGTATCTATTTACTTTATTAATCCACTGCCCACAAGCGAATAACGATGAACATGTATATAACAATCGAATGGTTCCCCTGGTTACTTATTACAACATTCCCTTCTAATGAATCGAGTGATGGGAAGCGGAAGGGAAAATAACAAAATATGTTTATGCCCAGTATTGATTAGTTTGGCTAATACAATGAAGGAGATTAATGGAGATGTTGCTTTGAAAGGTAACAAAGCGGATTATAATGTTGTGTTAGTGGACGGTGTGGGTTCCCTCTATCTGGTAGAATCTTGATGCTCCGTAATTTATTTGGCATAACACACTTGGCATAATTTTCTTTAAACGTATAAATATTTTAAAGGCATAAAAATATTTTATATAATTATGGTTTGGCCGAAAGTTTATGTCCGAATTTACAATGGTATACTTTTAAGATAGCAGAATTTTATTTCGAATAATTTTAGTAGGCATATTGCCATTACTATAAAATAGCATTTATAGTCTTAAATTAAATTAAAATATTGTCTTAAAAAGTCAATATGTTGTGCTACAAAAGTTAGTGACAGAACAAAACCGACTCCACGTAGTCTTGTCTGCTCTACCCCTAGAGTGTAATTTAAGCCCGCGTAGGTGCGGAGGGGAGAGCAGGTGGTTTTAAAACGCACGCCGCCGCGGATGAGGCTGGCCCCGGCTTAGCCGGCCAGCTCAAGCTGCGGTCTGCGACGATAAGCTCACGTGGGACCGCCGGAGCCCCGCAGCGCCAGAGCCGTGACAGAAAACATGCCTGCTGCGTGTTGCATGCTTGCTTGCATGCTGCATGCTTGCTGCTTGCATGCATGGTGTATGCTTGTTTGCACGTTTGTGTGAAGTTTCTACGATAAGATGGTTCTGCTTTTAAATTATTATGGATATGAAATGTATGCCTAAAGATGATTCTGACTTACAAAATTATGATTTTTAAATGTATGATAAATGAGTGTATTTTCTGCGAAATGAAGTTTATGCTATCCGCTGTTATGCAAAATAATATTATGACATAAAAAGTTCTGCTATAAAGGGTAAACCCGGACGGTATATGTCTGGATTTGCAAGGGTGTCCAGGAACTGGAAGTTCCCTTCAAAATGTTTGAGCTGAATGGTGCTGATCTATGCGTCATGCTCGTCACCGGGCGCCGTCAGTACTGGTTATCTCTTAGCTGCCACGACTTATTTTAATTTTGAAGCCCCCTCAAGCTTCGCAGTCATACATGTGATCACTGGATAAACAAGCGAAATATTAGAAATGATTAAATCTAAGTTTTATATTAAATATCTTAGTAAAAGATATAAATTTACGTGAATAAAAATGTAATTTATTGTTATTTTATCGCCTAGAGGTTTTCGTTTAGTTTAACTGAAAGAGATTTATCACTGTAAGCATCTTACGGCCTCGAGGAGCTACTAAAGAGTCTCTCCTGAATTCAGATTGCTCTGCGCACGTGTACTCAAATTTCAAGTGGTTTTCTGGATCTTCTACTTATAAATGGTATCGCTGTAATCCCTCGAAGGAGTTGAATGATTTTATATTTTAATCCTGTATAATGCCGCCCATGGGCAGTATTTTTCTCAATATTCATGCAAAATTATCGAAAATTAACTTTAAAAATAAATAATAAACAGAATCCAAATCGAGCCAATAACGTCGGAGTTATGCAAGTTAAGCAAGTTAAAAATGTTAAGCAAGGTCAAAAACGCTACTCTAAAAAATTGAAATTGAACAACATGAAAAATATCACAGATTGAACCTTTAAAAAGTTGTTTTTGGACAAAAAAAACATTAAATATTCAGAAAAAATACGGTCGGTCACATCCCTATAAGCGTCGCAAGAACGAATAAAACGATGAAAAAAAAAAAACTTACTTATAGTATTGTATGAGAAGACCAATCATCTGCCTAGCCTTTTCCCAACTATATTGGGGTCGGCTTCCAGTCTAACCGGATGCAGCTGAATACCAGTATTTTACATGGAGCGACTGCCTATCTGACCTCCACAACCCAGTAACTGGGTAATACGATACCCCTTGGTAAGACTGGTTGTCAGATTTTCGGGCTTCTGACGACCCGTAACGACTGTCAAAGATCCACGAATGACAGCCGGGACCAACGGCTTAACGTGCTTTCCGAGGCACGGAGGAGTCTCGGTATGTAAAGATGGTCACCCATCCACAGACCAACCCCGGCAAGCGTAGCTTAACCTGGTGGATCGACCCGTGCGGCAGTTATTACTTAGCCACGAGCTCCTCGAAGACCAATGAAGATGAGAAGACCAATAATTTAGATAATGAGTACGCAATTTACATAACACCATTACATCGTATGCAAGGTATCAATTCACTAGTTAAGTTAAGACGAATACCTTCACGAATTTAGTTCCCGCACGCATAATTTAAATGTCCGGGATTTACCACCGTTTTCATAATATTGTTAATGGCCTGTTTCTTCACTTCCGCATTAGTTCCAGTTAACTCGGAATCGGAATACTGTGTAACCTAAATCTTTTTTCCTTTTCACCGTATTTAACGTTTGTGTTTTCCTCTAGGTTTCTATCAAACCCTCGGCGGCTGCCGGCACTGCCACCACTACTGCCGCGAGTGCGACGGCTCAGGCCCGCTCCACTGCAAATCCTGCCCACCTCGCTTCATGTTAGATGGCGGGCTTTGTATGGAATGTCTCGGCTCGCAGTACTACGACGCCAGCAGTGAAACGTGTCGTGGATGTGACGCGACATGTAGAACTTGCTCCGGACCGGGACAGTTTAGTTGTACCACGTGTTCCAGACCGCTGAGACTTGAAAGGTATGTAGATTACTGAGTTTACTATACAAGGCGGGTTACGTATTGAGCTTTTTGAGGGGAAGTACTACGACGCAAGCAGTGGAACTTGTCCTGGATGTGATGCGACGTGTAGAACTTGTTCTGTATCAGGGCATTTTAGCTGTACCACGTATTCAAGACCGCTGAGATTAGGCAGCTGTGTGAATACATCTGTAGTGTAATAATACATTGTGGGTTTTGTATAGAGTGCTTCGGAGAGTAAGGCTATGATGCCAGCAGTGGAACGTGCTGCAGTAATTAAACAAGACTGGTTTTAGGACCTTGGACAGTCTGGCGGCAAAAACTACGCATGCACACAGTAATTACTTATTTAGTAGATTAGGAAGATAATGAGACGTGAGACTCGCTCGGTTTCCAAAAAAACTTTATCTCTTATCAGGTAAGTATTCTGAATGGTTGATCAAAATAACTAGAACCAATTAATAATTATTCAAGTTGACATAAATTCCGGATTTTACGAACCGGCAGTAGCCCGCAAAGTTAATTTCAATATTCGCGTTTTTTTGCGTCTGTGTGCGGGACAGTTCAATTGCCCCAGGTTACACTTCACGTTGACTCGACAGGTGGGTCATACGTTTAGAGGTTACTTTACGCCGGTTATGTATGAAATAGCGAGTGAAACAGTCTGGCTGAGCGCGGGCCGTGGAATAGCAGTCGGCGAGAAATGTCGAGTGCACGTGCTCAAAACACGTCAGTATTCCGGTCACGTTAAAAGTGTAGGTTTTGTGGTCACGTTTGTGGGCGTACCTAGAGATTAGATAACGGTAAAATAAAATGTTGTTTTGAATATTTCTGCTTCACTATTCTTAATTGAAAGCAAAACAAATCTGAAAACAATATTCATAAATCAAAAACTATCTTCACGGTCGAGAAATATAAAGTTTTACTGCAATGTCTGAAGGTCCCAAAAATACTTTAAAATAAGTATACTTACTTTGCTTAAGTATACTTTTATATTCCTTTATTAAAGTTTATTAGATATTCTTAGAATTAGTTGTGAATTCTAAGATAATAATAATTAAAATAAAATCAATCTTCCTAGATTCGACATATAAAAAGTATAAGCGCAAAAATACTTTTTAAGTCTCATTTCTCTTTCCGTGCACGCCAGTGAAACATTTCACCCGACACTCCCTACTTATTTTCCACGTCTTGGGGCAAAGGTGGCGCGCCTTAAGAGTCCTCAGTTATTGAAGGACACTGACACACGTACTGCGCTTAAGCTAGTGGAGACTTTCCTTAACCTGCAAAGTGTTTGACACATAGTGCTACTAGTTGTGTGGGTTAAGATCTTTTTTTGTGGCGTTATATCTGTAATATTTTGGGCGAATTTTGCCAATTAAACTGAACGCGATTAGCACATCTAAGCCGCATTCAGTTTCATTGGTGAGAGTCACCCTTAGTCTGCAGTCTTTTTTCCCTCATTCTAGGGTTGATTATCGAACTGGTTCTTCACCAATTTACTGAACGGTTTAGCTAGACCATGCTGCGTTGACACCTGGCAGTTTGAAAAAAGTATCATTAGTTGCAGAGGCTCTTTTGATGCACTTCTCACTGGCCCGTACCATTATCATTTAAGGCAGTTTAGGTGCAGGACTGCCAAGTTGACAGTAATAGTTGCACCTCTCATGTTTCAAAATCGCTTGGTACTTCACTTTTTGCTTTTCGTCACTTAGAGCATGGTATTCTCCCTGCTCTAGTCGCTTGCTGATGCAGGATGCACTTCTCACTCATTTGTAGGGCAGTTTAGGTGCAGGACTGCCAGGTTAACCGTAATAGTTGCACCGCTCATGGTTCAAAATCGCTTGGTACTTCACTTTTTGCTTTTCGTCACTTAGCATAGTATTCTCCCTGCTCTAGTGGCTAGCTGATTCATGATGCGCTTCTCACTGCCCCGTACCATAATTTTTGTAGGGCAGTTTAGGTGCAGGACTGTCAAGTTGACAGTAATACAGCTCATGGTTCAAAATCGCTTGGTACTTCACTTTTGCTTTTTGTCATTGGGTTTATGGCATTCTCCCAGTGACTTTCTGATACAGGATATCTCCAACCATTAGAAATCGAGATTTGGAATCAGTTTCTGTTCAGTCATCTATTAACACATAGCAGGATTAAAATGGAACTGAAACGTATCCTATACAGTTCGATTAACGTCTACAAGATACTCGAATATCTAATACCTAGAATACTCGAGAAATTCCAGAAATTACTACCTATAACGTCTGTACAACGTGTGTTAGAGATATATTACCTGTTCCTTTGTGTTGCTTAGATAGTAGAGTAGGTACCTACCTAGCTACATACTGAGTTTCTTGGATCTTCGATGTCAGGTAGGTGTGAAATATCGTTTGAAAGGATATATTGCTTGTGAACTCAGTGGGTTGTTAATGTCTGTACAGTTATGTATGATTTTTATACTTCTTCGAAATATTTGATTTGATTTCTTTGACAGTCTACTAGTTGCTCGAAAATACTAAGGCACTATTTCCACGGACGAGAGAATCGCGGCGACATCACGCTGTGTCTTCAAATTATCGCCGTGTGAAGATTGACAAAAACACTTCTTCTCTCCTCACAGCATTATTACATATAGTTCCTTGCTCTTGTTTCATGTTTATAATTTTATATAAGTATATCTATGTATGCTTTATGTATGTATGTATTTATTGTATTTGTAGATGGTACACCACTGACTACCTGCAGTATTGTCTCTCCTGTTACCTTTAATCCATCCAAAAGTTGTCTGTAAAAGATCGCTTTAAGCGATAAGACCGCCCATTGTGTCACCCTATGTAAAATTTCTAAATTTATGTCTGTAATTTTTATGGTGTACAATAAAGAGTATTCAATCCTATTGATTCAAAGATTTTCTATTGAATTTGATGGCACGGCGAGAGTATCGGTGCGATTCTCTTACCTGTGGAGAGGGCGCCTTAACTTTTATATTGCGAAAAGATAATATATCAATCTGCAATCAAACTGCCTAGCCTTTTCCCAACTATATTGGGGTCGGCTTCCAGTCTAACGGGATGCAGCTGAATACCAGTATTTTACATGGAGCGACTGCCTATCTGACCTCCACAACCTAGTAACTGGATAATACGATACCCCTTGATAAGACTGGTTGTCAGACTTTCGGGCTTCTGACGACCCGTAACGACTGTCAAAGATCCACGAATGACAGCCGGGACCAACGGCTTAACGTGCTTTCCGAGACACGGAGGAGTCTCGGTATGTAAAGATGGTCACCCATCCACAGACCAACCCCGGCAAGCGTAGCTTAACCTGACGGATCGACCCGTGCCGCAGTTACTACTTAGCCACGAGCTCCTCCTAAAGATAATATTTCCATAATATATTTTGTCACGATAACGTTTTATTCTGTAACAGGCTCAACAACCAATGCGTGCCGTGCTGTTCAGAGCGCGGCGCCACGAACTCCACGCCAGCCACCGACTGCTGCCACTGCAACCCTGATACTGGTGAGTTATTTGCATATTTTAATTCTTTGCTTTCTTGTAATGTAAAGAGACATGATCAAAGCAAGCCAAGCTAACAGAGAATGCATAATAATGGCAACTTCTGCTTTGGTTGTTCTTTGTATTATTTTGGGAACATGGGCTATGTTCAATATTCGATGTCTGCATAAAACTTCAATTACTTTATATATCCTATACCTACTTAATATAAAAATCAAAGATTATGCAAATGTATCTATGTCTAAGTAGCGGATACCCTAACATTTTGTATTGTAACATTATTTTATTGAAGCTAAAGGAGTACGTAAGAATCGTAGCAGGTGACGTTCGGTAGTTTCTGCTTACCCACATGGGAAGGCGTCAGTTTATGTACATATGTATTATTCCCTCTCCAAAAAACAAATTACAGTAGGCGCTCGGTAATTCGGCACCCTTTTTCGCCCATGCCGGATTATTGGATTTCTATAGGAAATGTCAGCTAGCTAATAAGAAATAATTTGAACACAGATTTGCAAAGTAAAAAATCTTTTCATCACGTCTATTCAAAAAGAGCTTAGTTTGTTCTTCGTAAACAGGGACCAAAATAGCGCTTTGATCCCTAGGGAACAAAATAGATTTGAATTTGGAATCTGGATATTGTTAGTAAAAGTTCCAATCACCAAAGAGATTCATCACGAACATTGTATGAACAAGTAACAGGCTGGCAAGATAGAGAGAGAAAGTGTGTATTATTTGGTCAAAATGAAAATCCAAGATGGCGGCAACGACACATGACGAAAATTTTCAAAATTTTCGTCATTGGTGTCGTTTCATAGTTTTCGAGGGCGCCAAAGCCGATAATGAGGTCAAAATGAAAATCCAAGTAGACGGATGTGAAAATTTTAAAAAAATTCGTCATGGGTGTCGTTTTCATAGTTTTTGAGGGTTCTAAAGCCAATAGTGAGATCAAAATGTAAATCCAAGATGGCGGCTACGAAAATTTGTAAACTTTTCGTCATGGGTGTCATTTTCATAGTTTTCGAGGGTGCCCAGGCCGATAATGAGGTCAAAATGAAAATCCAAGATGGAAAATTTTCAAATTTTTCGTTATGGGTGTCGTTTTCATAGTTTTCGAGGGTGCTAAAGCCGATAGTAAAGTAAAATTGTAAATCCAAGATGGTAGCTGCATAATTTTCAAACTTCTCATCATTTAGGTATCGTTTTTAAAACTGCTAAAGTCGATAAAGAGGTCAAAACGTAAATTCAAGATGGCGGCTGAAATAAATTGTTTTGGTTTTAAATCATACGAGAGATGTGAGGTCGGACCGCACACGTTTTATTTTTCTCATAGATGGTGATGAAAAGTAGAGTGTTCACCTCGGGAGCAACACTATTTTAAGCTCGAGAGACGTACTTTGAATCCCTCGCTGCGTTCAGGATTCTACTTTAGAATCCTTCGCTCCGCTCTGGATTCAAAGAAACACTCTCGCCTTAAAAATAGTTGTTTGATTCCTAGGCAAACAATCTACTATTATTAGTTTACCTAATAATCGAACAGGACCGCATAACGACAACGATCAATGCAATGCCGGATTACAGAGTAGGAGACGGATATCTATAGTAGGAGAGCTAAGTTAGAAAACCGTGGACTAATTGACGTGTCGGATAATTGAGCGCCGGATTACCGAACGCCTACCGTATTTAAATTGTCATAATTTCCACCAGGCGAGTGCATAAACTCTTCAGTAGCGGGCAAGCGTCGCATCGCCGAGTGGGGCGCGCTGCACGCGGCGCCGGCCGCCCGCCGCGCGCCCAGCGCCGCGCTCGGCGCGCTGGCCGTGTGCGCGGCGGCCGTGGGACTGTTCGTGGCTGTGCTGATGTTGTTACAGGTACGTGTCAACAGCATGTCGATTCCCGTAACCATCTCACCGTGAAAACTTAAGTGAAGTGAGCTCGGAGTGAGCTGTCAGTCCCTAGCAGCAGGTGAAATGACAGCTCACTTCACGCACTACACTTCACCTAAGTTTTGTCGGGGAGGTGGTTACAGGAATCGCACTGCAGTTTCGGTGTATTTTTTTTTGCTTATTGATTATCACACTGCATCGCGCTACGCGGGGTGGTAGATTTAAGAGGGAACAGGGGCTGCGAGGAATATGAAAAACAGATATTTGAAGAAACTATTGCCGTCGTCTTACCTCAAGTCTGCCTCCGTAGAGTGCGATAGGGATTAGTGATGGATTAATTAGCATTCGCATTCATTGTTAGCATGCGATTGGTCATTTAGCATTTAGCAAATGAAATGTAGTTGCGAAATTCTGTGAAATGCTAAATGAATTAATCGCTTCGTATTTTTTGATACTATCATACGTCAGAGCGTCGACGCACGCAGCGGTAGCGTGCGCTCTCCGTCGCACCCACGGGAAGTCGGGAATACTAAATCTATCGGTTTCACTTGACCGTTTCTCGTGAATTCGCAAGTGAAATTTATTAGCAGGTTCTGCGAATTTAAGAATGGGTTATGCAATTGTTATCTTAATAACTTTGATTTGCGCGTACTTAGGGTTGTATATTGAATGAATGCTTGTGATTGTATTATTATATTTAAATTATTAGCATTAGCAGATTTAGCAGGGCGGTGCGAAGATTGCTGTTTAGCAATTATTACCTTATTGTCTTTGATTTGTTCGTACTTAAGGTCGTGTATTGATTGAATTAATTCGTGATTATTTAATAATATTTGGTGTGACACGCGCTTGGCGCGCGTCGTTTTGTGCCAAAGTTCAGTACGTTTTGGCAATTGGTAGTGAGAGTTTAGTTTACGTATTCGTTAATTTAGTTATACAGTAATTAAATTCTTTCGTCTTGTGCTTATTATTGTACTTAAATAGATAATAGTGTGAACTTAATATCTACCTATAAACAATAGGAGGTAATAGTAGAAGTATTAACAAAATTCGCATACTTCATTAATATCAATTATCGTCATATTAGCAAATAGCATAGCAATAGCAACTAGCATGCTATGACTCAAGAATTCACATGCTAATGAAATTATTGCGAAATCGCAATAATTGACATTACTAATAGGGATAGCTGCAGCTCAGACCGATTATATCACAAAAAATATTGACGAAATCGACGATTCGTATTCCCATTTTTGCTCCTCCAAAACTGAGCCGATTCAATTATTTTTTACATATAAATTTTAAGAAAGAGTATGTCTAGGTTCCTATTATTTGCTTTAAAAACGTTTTTTTTTTTTTTGGTAAAATCTTTTCGAATTTGTCCTTTAATCACGGCGGTAAAAATGAGGCATTTTTATAATTTTTGGAAGGTCATTTTTTCTTTTCCTACAAGTTGCTGAAAAAAAGAAATAACCGGGACGTATAGCAAACCTTAATTTTATGAAAAAATAATGATTGCTCTAGAGGCATTATTCAGGAAGAAAAAAGGTGAATACATTTGTATGGAGAATCGCAGGCCCTGTTCCCTCTTAACATTGTATCAGAATAGAAATCACATTTTCGCGCGCATATTGGTTACCAAGGGCCGCCCGGCCGCCCCGCGGTACGCGACGGAGCGCGGTACAGTTTGATAACCGCCTTAATTCGGCTATGTCTTAGGTAGGACATTCGATTGCCTATGAATGATTGCCGTTAGTTTGATAAAACTCAGCAACTTGTAACTGAACAAAACTATTACTTAACTGTCAAATACAGTCTTGACATCTAGCGGGGGCCACTATACAGGGTGACTGATAACAATCGACTAAATTTAAGGGGGTGTTCTACCCATCCAACATAAACAACTTTTAATATAAGAACAACCGAATCTTCAAAAAAAAACGACCTTCCTATAAAAAGGTATCATAGACGCCAGCATGTCAAGCTACCCGAAACTGTCACGTTTCCCAATCAACTTTGAACCTTATGCTATAGTGATAAAGTTCAAAAACAATTAAAGAAATTTGACAGATTTTAGTAGGTTGATCTGCTGGCGTCTGTACATACCCGATAGGACCATTTTTATAAGAAGGTCGAAATTTTTTATAATATCTGCTTGATATGTGAAATAAAGTACATATTTCTCATCACAATACTAATAAACCATATTACGGTCTGTAGGTCCATAAACATTCATACTTTACTTCGAATAACCTCATTAATGTGTCTATTGGCATGCTCGTGAGAGCAACATACGAAATGAAGACGTTTCATGTCACATAAATACTTCTTTTATTTATGTTGGAATAATAAACTGAGAATACGTCCAGTTCTTGTGTATTTTGATCTCTAGAGCAATAAGGAATTTCTAGAATCTATTGTTTTTGTTATTATAGAACAATACCGGGAAAAGTTTATTTCGAAAATATAGACGTATCTATCAAGTAATATGTGAGGAATAACTCCCTCAATTTCTCGAGCTGACAAATACGGCTAGATCGAGCCGTGTGTGTGGAAAATCTAACAGATATGGCCTCAGGTGATATGGCTTGATTAGACGACCGTTGCTAATTAAAAACACAAACACGACTTGATACATCGCATCGGTTAGTCTTATTTGAACGATATACTACAGTAACGAGATGCACTTATATGGCCGCGCTAAGGAACCATTTTCATCCTATAGAAGCATAGACTGTCAAAAACGTATTTTTATACAAAAATATGAAACTTTCTTTGTATCTGCAGGCACACAGTCCACGCGAGCGAAAGCAGAAGCGCACACGCACGCGCGGCGTGGTGTACTCGCCACTCGCGTGCACCGACGACGGCGACGTCGCCATTCTCACTTCGCGCATAAACTTCCCCGCGAGAGAGAGCGAGACAGAGCGACCCGAGTGCGAACACGAACCACTACTCGAACATTCCACATAGCGCGCGCTGTGATCGTAGAAGTAAGTCATGACGTCATCAGTCAAGTGATCCGCGACGAGCGGTAGGTAAGTCAGTAAGTGATGGACGGTCACAACTTCCTAGTTATTGAAAATTTTAGTTGTTCAATTCGAATTTTTACACTATACATGGTGTTTGGCGCATGGACCGACACAATTATTTGGGGGATTGGGAGCGTCATTTGGGAGGTTTCACCCAAAGACCCCATGTCCTAAGTGTCACGGTTATTGAGATGTTTTTTTTTTGTTTTTTTCACAAAATTACCAGAAATCTCGCCTTTAAATAGTCATTACTTTTTTGTTTATTGTTCTAATTGCACGAAATAACTTTTATTGTATTCTGCAATGTATTTTTATTCTAAATAAATAAAGAACTTTTTTAAATAAAACTATGTTCATAATTTTTGGAAAAAATCTAAAAAAATCATATCTTATTAACCGTGACACTTAGGACATGGGATCTTTGGGTGAAACTTCGCAAATGACCCTCTCAACTCCCCAAAAAATTGTGTCGGTCCATGCGCCAAACACCCTGTATAGACATAAGCAGTAAGTCGACTTAGCTGCCTTGTTACACTTGGACACGGATATGTCAATAAAAGTTGGACTACTGTTAATTTCTGTATTGTGTTTTGAAGGAGGACCATTACTATTACGATGGATGTTGTTATAGCTGTGCGTTTGCACTGGCGAAACATTCACAACAAAACATGTTGAATTCTTTATTTTCTACAATGTTTGACAGGAACTAGAGATTTCAACATGTTTTCTTGTGAATATTTCGTCAGTGCAACCGCAAAGTTAGACACTTACCTAAAGCTTTGTAAAAGCTAATGAAAATCTGAATTATGTAAAGCGCGGACTTTTTATCGATAAAGTCAATACGATATAGTTACTCCCGTTAATTATTTATTTACTCGACAATTATCTATCGCTCGATAAAAGGTCCGTGCTTACTCGCTAGACAAAAGTTCGATGAAAAACAGCTATCGATTATCGATAAAAGTTTTTCGACTATAGTTTGCAGTTTACCGCCTTTGCATAATGTTTGGTGAGAATGGAGGGGACGTTGTCATCGGCATCTCCACATTTTGTCCAAAATTCGACCATAATACTGACAAAGAAGACGAAGAATGTTCCAGAGATCTACGTATTTATTCTCGAAATAAATACGTAGATCTTTTAAAATGACGTAACAAAATGAACTGTTGTGATACATACTACTTGACGTGTTCTTTTTCTGTAATATAACACAAGTCTGTAGTTGCACTGAAATAAAATGGACTTCTGCCTTTTGTCTGTATTATGTAGGTACCTATCGATAAAAATCGCATCACCAGTCGAAGTACTAAAGTCTCGTAATTAAAATAACTTTATATATGTCTGTAATATAGCTAGTTATAAAATTGTAAGTTGAACAAAGAGTTCGTGTAGCGATGGTTTCGACGCCACACTGTTACAATGTGATACTTGGACGATATAACTCCCAATAGTGTTCCTTCGACATTCTCTCGGAAGTTTGCAAAAGAATCGATTCCATATCAATCATACAATAGAGATAGATATAACATTCCGTACAACTTTTCAAACTTTCGAACTACTCGATAATAAAAAATAACGTCCAGGAATATTATTTAAATCGATTACCATTTCATTGATAATCGAGACTTAATCGATTAAGACTATGATAGCTTCGCACTAAGTTTCATAGTTATATTTAGGAACACAAGTCCTTATTAGTGGTTCCATGTTTGCTGGTACATCTTGACTTAGCGCTCACTCGACTTAATCAAACCTGTCTTTGATGTTAGCCGCTGAGGTAATTTGCATTACACCTGTGGTATGTTCTGTCTCTGTCGCACAAATAACTGAGTGCCGATGACGTCATCAACCGTCCATTGTTTGTTCCCTTTTCAAATTAATTTGGGCTGTCTTGATGCATTATTGTTTTACTGTTTTTGGCGAAGTGTTGCATTGTTATCAGGTGCTATTTTGGCGTGACGGTCCATGGAGAGTTTTTTATATTCAGTTATGCTAAAATTAAGTACCAACCTATAAAGCTTCTACTAATGTTACTACATTGTTTTGAGACAGCCTAAAATGATAGCTTGCTTTTTCTTCCTATCAAATTGTAGTAAATTTGATACTAAGATGAAAACAATGTTTAGATTAATCAAATTAATAAATCAGACAGATATCAGCAGACATGATTCCATCAAAAGTCATTGAAATATAAGCCATAAGACATGCCACAAATACACTATAATGTAATATGAATCTGGTTTAAGATCTGGTGAGCTCTCTTGGTATGGCGTTACGACCCCTAACTGTAATTAAATGTATTTTAATTATAATTTAGTTCATAGGCCCAAAGTTACCATAGCGTTTTAAAAATTGTACAATTTTTAATTTTGAACCTGTTCAAGTTGACGAAAATATAGTTTAAAATGTTGATTCTATTAGGCAATTTTTTACATAGTCCTAAAATATCTCTTGACTCGTCATAATTTTAAAGTTATTTTATAAGTAGTAAAGCTTCTTAGTTCTAATTGTAATTAGTTAAAAAAATATCATTCATTTATTTCTGCCCCGACATTAGATATATTTTTAGAAGTTAGATTTTTATATTTAAATAATAAAATTGTCACAAATTTCAATCTCAATTGTAATATAAAGTCTCAAAATTTAAGTTTTATATTCGACAGGTATAATAATAACTATAAATAATGTGATATAAGTATTGTAGGATAATACCTACTAGACACGATTGTAACATCGTCGTCTGAAACGGCGATCATAGAAAAATGTAATAAAGTCAAAGATGTAATGTTACCATTTACCATCCCAACTGTATATAATGTAAGCTAGATTGTTGAATTGTTAATAAAGAAAATATTGTCAGTAAATTCTTATGGTATTTTAAATATGGGTGAATGTCACAATTTGCTTTGGCTTGGAGTTTTGTCAATTAAAATGTACTCAGAATAATTTATTAGGAAACAAATTTTTATAATATTAAATGTTTTAATTTCTGTTTTACTATCTAGAAAAACTCTTGACATCTGATTTCATAATATTTTTTTGCATTTCCACTATGATTGCATAATTAATTATAATCAAAATGTTCTTATAATAAAATTATTGTATTTGTGTAATATTGATTTTAATTTTATCTAACCCGCTCTCGGGGGCCTGGATCTAACTATATTTTCTAGTTTGTTTTAGTGGGAATTTTTTAATTAAGAATATATTTTTGTATGAAATTTTCTTATGTGCAATTAATATTTGTAATAAAAAGGAAGTCTGTGTCAACGATGCCCGTTTTTTATTTAAGTTCTTAAACCAACAACGACATTCGCGGCTCTGAAACTAGGCTTTCCGATGCGCACGGCATTGCACGCTGACAGCTTCGCACTATGTTTAGGAACACAAGTCCTTCTTAGTGGTTCCATGTTTGATGATACATCTTGACTTAGCACTCACTCGACTTAATCAAACCATTACAAATATTGTATTTTACTGTTATTGTTGTGCAGTAGATATACAGGCTGTTAAATTAATTGCGTGCCATAGCTTAGGGGTAGGTTCAGAATCAGTATCGATAAAGGAAGCCAGAAAAAAAAAAACTAATTTAGTACCTACTAACTTAAAATAGCAATCGTTTAGAATTAAAATTATTTCATTTGTTTAAATGTTTTAGTTACTTACCTACTATCGAACACGAATCGAACTAACGCTACGAGGGTATGTAAATTACAATTAGAATTTTCCCTTCGTACTGCGATGCGATAATAATGTTTTTATTTTGTTTAAATGCTAATTAATAATTTCCTAGAGTTACCTACATACTATCGAACGCAATGAAATACCTACGCCCGAACACTTCGATATCGGCCGGGTGAAGGATAGGTAACTAGGTAGGTACGTACAATTCCAAGTATTTCTTCTTCCTGCTTTTTTTTTCTTTTTTTTCCGGCTCCCTTTATCGATACTGAACCTACCCCTAAGCTATGGCACGTAATTACTTTAACACCCTGTATAAATATTGAATATTTTATTAGTTTTCTATTCCGCCTGGTTATCATATATCAATAATTCCAAGATTTCCATTTAAGGACACAACTTAGGATTACACTTGTATGTATTCAGTTTCCGAATACACTTACAACAGTGATAATGTTAACACATCTTCATGTAAATCCAACAATAATTAGGCAAAGGTCACGTGCAAGGTCAAAAAGGTCATCCAATAATCGGAAAACTAATATTCTAGGGGGTTTTACACATGGCGGGGGATGAAAATTTCATTATTTTTGACCTAATTTCAAAAATAAAAGGGATTCAAAGTTTTCAATTTTTGGACTACAAACGAGTGTTGATGGTTGCACACAACCGTTGTCTCGAATACGGAAAGGGAATACGCTTCAGAGACGCTAACTAGCATATTATGCCAAAAACAACAAATCAAAAATTCGCTCACATCGACACTAGCAGAAAATATTCGTACACAGGTATAACAAGTATTAGTTTGGGCGGTGGGAGGCCCGTGTCATCCCCTCGCATATATTACCTGCCCAATATAGGGGGATGATATTTGCATAGTATTGTCCCGTGGTCCACGCATTAACATTTAGACTACACGCCGATCCCTAGAAAGCAGATGCCAATACGTACCTACCTGCTTATACCTAATAGGATTTGGAACGTAAATATTATGTATCACATTTCTTTATTGGGAGATATCAGTATATCCTGGCAGTCTAACAAGATCTACGCCTTTGCCGCGCCTCGGTACGCCTGCTATAATCTACCTACGGGTTTCAATAAGCACTGAAAGCGTTACGGGCGGTCCGCTAACTGTATTGAGCGTTATTTGGTATATTTGACTAAGGCAAACTTGATTGTATTTTTTTTGTACCCAACTTCCAAAAATTTCCACCGGAGCCCTCGCACCTCGCTAACTCCTAGGCTCTGGAAATAACATTTTTGATACAAAGAAAACTGCAATTGCATCGTGATTATTTTGTTTTTAATCCCCGACGCAAAAAGAGGTGTTACGATTTGAATGTGTTTTATTTTATTTGAAAGCAGGATTTCTAGCGATGGTTCTAAGACATGTTTTTGTCAAAATCGGTTCAGCCGTTTGAAGATTATTAGCTCTTTTCTAGTTGATTAATGGATGTGAGCGTCTGATCGATTTAAAATTTGTTATTATGTTACTTCAATGATATTAGAAGAACATAGTAACCTTGAACTGATGCTGCAGCATCACCTGGAATTTGCAGGATACCCAACTCACTTACCAACTTACAGCACAGGGATCGTGTTTGCTCATTGTAATGGCCTCAATGATTTTTTTTTTTTTTTTTTTTTTTTTTTTTCAATGGATCGATTTTCAATGGTCAACCCAAGATATATTTGCTAAATACCACCTGCTGATAACAAAATCAAAATGAATGAGGTTTGCCGCTGTTATTTCTGTAACTAGCATTACCAACAAAAATGTACAAAGAAAACTGGAAATTACCTAAACGACCTTAGGTAATTGTGCCAAGAAAAAGTAATACGATCAAGTTCATTGTTTGATCTGGGACTGATAAAAAGTTTTTTTACCATAAAACCCTCATATGTATAGTGTTAACAACGTTTATGGGCGCGTCATAAACGATAGATAGACTGGAGGACTACAATAGACTGGAGTCCAGCTTACAAGTAGGTACAGGTCGTAGACCAACTCCCTGCCGTATTAGGAATCCACATAAAACCTTCCAAATAAGGATTTTGATTCTTTGCAGATCATAATAGTCATGTTATTTTCCTCATTTACGGCCGAACCCAATAACCTATTTACAGTAAATGACAGATCGATATGGATGGTAGACATTATAATTCTATCTATCATTGAATCCTACTATTCCGTAAGATTATTGGGACGTTAAAACCATAGATAGATAGGATTTTCTATCTCCAGTAGGTACCTATGCCAAAACTGGTGATAGGTTATTGGGTTAGGCCGTAAATCAAATTTGGATCGCCGAAATCTCCCGAAACTTTTTTTGAAACCTTACTTCTGCACATTTACGGCCTCGCAAAACCTAAAGTTTTATAAGTACGTAGTATATAATAATAAACATTTCAATGTCTCAAAATTTTCCATGAAGTTGCGTTCGTAATTGGGTTAAAAAGCTATTAAACGCATCTGGATTGCGTCGTGGAGTGGCGCCGGGCCATTTGTTAACGATCCCTAGGGGAGTAACCGGCTAACGACTGATTAAAACTAACTGTGACTCGGTGAGTTATGAGCGCGAGTTAGTGCACTGGTTGTTTGTGATACTCTGTGTCGCATTCATGCGTTGTTGTAACGTTAGCCAAGGCTCTCCGAGTACGAAATGATAATTATGATAGTTTGGTTACTGTTTCCCAGTTTTAAGTAGCAATTTATTATGTTGTTATCATTGTTGGTGCTGAAGTTAGTGAGGAGTTTAATGATCTTCTGCAGACTGATAGTCCCTCCAGAGAAAAGGTCCCATGTCTGCCTGCGATGCCCCCTTGATGGGTTTCCTAATGACCTTATTTCATTTAAAATGGATAGATATCTAACCTAACAGATATTTCAAACGATTTTATGGTTACAATAACCAATCAAATCACTTGTCACTTGATTTAATGAGACTGATCATCTCTTATCTGCCAGGGCCTATTTTTAATCGTTTTTAATTTTTATATTTTTTTTACATTGTTCTCACTTATAGAATCAACAAGAGTAATGTACCCAGGATTTTGTAATTTCTATATTTAAAAGAGTGTCCTTGGAGTTTCTTGCCCGTTCTTCTCCATAGATATCTACGTTTTGGAATGGGCAACTAGCTTCAACTTTCTGACTAACTGACTGACTCTTTGACAGTTCAAAAGTGCCTGTAAATGGTTTAATTGAAATAAATGCTTTGAGTTTGAGTTTGAGTTTAATGTATAAAATTTTAGAAAAATAATAACGCTCGTAGCTTATGCCATTGCTAACTAAGCACCTTGTATTTAACCCTTAACCTATTTTTTACGTCGCTTCATTCAATCGGCTTGATCCAAAGTAATAGTGAGGTACTTACCTAATGGTCGGAGAACACGACATATTATTCTATACGTTCAAGTAATGGGGTCAAAGGTATAGGCCATAATTTACTTACATAGGTGAGGTGCCCAAGTAATTTATTTAACCCATAGTTTTATTAATGGAAAGGTTTTGGTGTTGACATCAATTTTGTAGTGTGAGAGGTAATAATTAGTTTTTATACCAACTCAAAAAGTTCTATGGAAGTAAGTAAGTATCTTGAGTTTTAGCTGCATTGTGTATAGAGGGTGTACTTATTTACTGGCGGAAATCTCACATGTACAAACACTCAGATCCAGAACAATTACTTACCCAGAAACACTACAAATATTAGCTCCACGCTGTAATTGAACCCGCCGACTCGCTATGCAGTAATCAATGCAGAATCACTGCGCCACCGTGAATAAACCTATTCCTATTAAACATTCTTAACATATACGTCTGTGAATGGCATGTAATGTAAGCACTAGTAGTTCTTTTTTATTCAATTTTCCAGCGAAATTAACCTGAATTAAATAATATAATTATATGACATCTACCAACCCGCACTGGGCCTGCGTGGTCGATTATAGCCCACTCGAGAGTGAGGCCTTTGTCCCAGTAGTGGGAAATATTATAGGCTGATTATGTAAAGAATAGAACCAGTTCTATTGTTTGTTTAACATTTTTAAACAGAAATATTAGCTGGAAGTGAAGCTCGTACATCCATGCATTGCATGTAGGTAATGTAATGCATTTTTGAAAATAATATGTAATGAGAGAGGGTGATAGACAAATTTTCGGTGTCATAGAATTTTTAACCGACCTTATAAAACATCATTATGCAATACATATTATTATTGGACGTATGGTGATAAGAGATTACCAATTCCCTTGAGACAGTGAAAGTGTTAACTAAGATAAACATCCTTTTAGTTGTAGTTCGTGATGCCACGGGGATCGAATCATAAATCAAAAGTGCCGCGGGCGGGGATCGAACTTCTATCCGTCTATAACATCCCGCTCTTTGCCTAAGTCATCAGTAGCTCAACTTGTGTACTACAATGGGGGACTGTTGGGTGTAGTTCAGTGTTCAACGTTTTATGAGTGTATCACGACTTGATATATTATTTTAATAATAATAATAATACCTACCTATAAACTTCATTATCAGACTTTAAAGGCCCTTATCGTGTTAGTATTACAATCTATGTTAGTATAACAATTAGGCACACACTCAATCATGTGGGTCTCCTACTATCTCACGTATCTGAATGCCGGTCTGTGTGCCACCATCCAGTGACACATTAGAAGGCCATCCACCCTGCCGGCTACAGTCACCACGAGGCTGTTGGGGCTGTTGCGCACCCGACGCGTCAGTGATGCGATTCGCAGACGCAGCAGCGAGCCGAAATTCGGAACACGTGCGTCCGCAAACATCCCTGACGCGCTACATAAGCTCGGCAACCCCAGCATTGCCCGGAACGCGTTATTATAAAACAAAATCCAGTGTCGCGTCTGTCTGTCTGAACGCGATAAACTCAAAAACAACCGAATGGATTTACATACAGTTCACCAATGGACGGAGTTATTCATAAGAAAGGTTTAGGTGCATAACTTATGTATAGGTTTTGCGTAAATTGGCTGAAATAAAACGATGTAAAATACTCGAAGTTTGATTCACATCAGTTAGATTTTGATCTAACCCACATGCTCTACGCACAGGCTGATACGACATTACGACAGCAATAAAAATGTAGGCCAATATATATGGTAAATGCCTTTTTTTTACTATCGTAATGCTCTGCTACTCGAGCGAAGCTGGCATGGATTGCTAGTCTAATTATAAAATGGCTTGCAATTTGCCCAAGTTGGTTCAATCTCCGATCAGTCAACAGAAACTATGCACCTAACATTAGGTTTAAGTCTGTTTGGATGTTGTTTGGTTTTCAACGTTCGGCTCAGCGCCAAAAGTTGAAAATCTAACAACGCACTTTTAATTAGGCATTCTTTTACGTGTCGCTTATAGTGATAGTCAAAACGGTTTTTAGCACATAGCTCACGATTTTAGCCATCTTTGTGCTAATTGTCTCTCAACTCAGGATAATTATTTATTTTATTTTATTAATTTTCGGAAAACTTGCAGCTAATACATTTCAATATCTAGTACAGTGTGTAAAAGAAGAAGCTTACACTAATGAATAATGTGAGTAACAAATCCGCAAAAACAGCGTGACTTAAGCAATACGCACATATAATTATCCCACACTCAAATACAATAATAAAGAGAAAACAAAAATGGTTAAACATCGAAAAAACCATTATTCAAAGGTTTCTTTACTTCCCTAATGCTACGTGTAAATAAATCTAACTCGACATCCTGACACACCATATTAAAAGTACGACAAGCTCTTATCACGTACGAGTTCTGTCTGTAGATAGTTCTAACTTGAGGCACATGGAGACTTGTTCTACAAAAAAATGCACCCGGTACACGAAGCCCGACCTTGCCCACCAATTGAGGGACGTCAGTAGATCCGTTCATAACACTAAATAAGAAAGCAAGATCTACAATTTTCCTTCGCTCGTGTAGAGGCAGAATATGAATTTTTTTTACACCGACATATATAATTCGGGAGATAGATATTTGAGCGATATAGACCTACCTCAAAAATCGCCTTTGTATACCTTCAAGCCTATTAATGTAAACATTATAATTTGGGTTCCAAACCTGAGAAGCATATTAAAGGTGGCTAAGGACAAACGCACAGCAAAGAATTTTCATTGTTTTAACATTCTTAAAATCTGAAGAGACCCTAAATATAAAACCCAAAGCTTTAGAAGCCTGGTTGACTATGTTGTTAATATGTGCGTCAAACAGAAGCTTAGAATCCTCCTAGATCCCTGATGACAGACACTCTAGCTATAGCCTATTGCCAAACAACGTTCAACAGCATAAATATGGCCCTCGACAGACACAACGTAGACCCGACCCTGAGTGGCTGGATCACCAATATGCTCAAACTAAGGGCTGTACAAGTCACAGTAAATGACACCACGAGAGCCATTGTTGCGAAAGGCTGCCCGCAAGGGGGCGTCCTCTCGCCGCTTCTGTGGAACTTAGTGGTAGACAGCCTCATTAAAACACTCAATGGCAAAGGTTATTTCACCGTAGGCTACGCCGATGACATAACCATAATAATCAACGGGACCCACGAAAACACCCTATGCAACCTTATGCGTCAAGCCCTGAAAATAGTAGAGGAATGGTGCAACAAGCACCAACTCTCAGTGAACCCAACGAAAACCGAACTGATTCTCTTCACAAAAAAAGAGGAAACTGATGACACTACAATTACCACGATTCATCACATAAACAGGCAGCAGCAGCGGCAAGGTTCACCGCACAGAAACCACTACCACCAACACCACCTAAGCCAAAGCCCACCAGAGCCGATAAAGGGCAAGTCTGCCCACCGATCCTCTCAGTGAATTTGGACATCACGGACCATGTGAAGAGCGCCTTCCTCGAGTACGTAGCAATCGTGAGAGCGACCAGAGAGGTCAATCTCGCGACATGCAGGAAGATCCTGCAGACCTTCCATAGAAACACAGAAGGTCTGTTAAGGGTACTACTCGAGGAATCAGAGGCAGCGGTGTACGACAACGCCACATCCCAGGTCATCAAGGGGATAATGGCGGGGTCGTACATGGCAGCCTTTAGTGCAAAGAGCGGGTTTGTTGCGCTGAACGAGGAGGAAACGGAGCGCTCAGGCAAGACAAAATTCCACGCACCAAACGACGACTCGATTGTGGTTACCGCCAAATGTACCAAGATCATGCTGGACGAAAAGATCCTTGAAATGGCGCAGTCCATCTTGGGGACTTCCGACAGTCCGGCATCGCAGGGGAGTTGGGCGGTACCCAGAATCGAGTGGGTCAACGGAGTCCCAGGTTGCGGTAAGACAACATGGATGTTGAAGCACTTCGACGGGGAGAAGGACGTCATCGCTACCACGACAACTGAAGCTGCCAAAGATCTCAGGGAAAAGCTAGCGCACCGCTTAGGAGATCGTGTAAAAACAAAGGTGCGCACTATGGCCTCAATCTTAGCCAACGGGTTCAAGCCAGAAGAGAAGTGCTACCGCCTCACGGTAGACGAGGCTCTTATGAACCATTTTGGGGCCATAGTCATGGCAGTCAAGTTGTCAGGAGCCAGCGAAATTGTCCTCATCGGAGACGTGAACCAGCTTCCATTTTTGGACAGAGAGAACCTTTTCGAACTAAGGTATACCCGTCCAAATCTGGTGGCTGGAATCACCCGGGACTTGCTCTGCACGCACCGAAACCCGATGGATGTGGCCGTAGCACTAAGCGAGATATACCCCGGTATATACTCCTCCAAGTCATCGTTGTCGCGGGTCCACTCCCTGAGTGTGAAGCGGTATACAGGAGCGCAAATACCCAGCACCGCCCAAAACACCCTGTTCCTGGTTCACACTCAAGAGGAGAAAGCTTCTCTCGTGAGCCAGGGATATGGGTCCGGCGAAGGGTCGCGCACTTTGACCATCCACGAGTCCCAGGGGTCCACCTACGACAGCGTAGTAATCATCAACACCAAGTCCAGGAGGCTCCAAATCCATGACAGCGTCTCCCACGCGGTAGTGGCGGTATCGAGGCACACAGCCAGTTGCGTCTATTATTCCGACGACGCCGATGACGCCACAGGTCGCTTTGCAAAGAAGGCGATGGATGCTCCGACGAAGATGGTCGTCGACTACAATCTTAAGACGGCCATACAGCATCGAGACGTAGTCGTGATGGAGGCTTTGTTTAAGCTAGCGAAGTCCCTGGTCAGTAAAACCCACTCCAACACCACGTAACAAAACCCACTCCATTTCACACCAAAACCTTAAAACCCTATACCCTATTCAAATCAACCAAACCCAACCAAAACCATTTGTAAATCGTAGATTAAAACCTTTTAATATAAAATGTAAAACTGCATGGTGGAGCGAGTCTGTCATTCCCACGCAAAAGCCCTCCGTCGGTGGCGCTGTGCATCCGGTCCTTGAGTTCCCTAAAAAATGGTCGAGTTCAAGGGCGCGGATGTGCACGTCAAATCCGTGAACGGACGCCGTCGTACGGGGCTGGTCGGTTCGCACCACCATGTAGTTCTCTCCTCCTTTTCAAATTTCAGTATTCAAATTATTTCAAATCAAAAATATGTGTTATCATTAAATTATAATTAATTGTATAAATAAAGAAACAAAGAAAATGTAATGCCTTAGTATTCATAACAAAAGAAAAAAAAAAAAAAACAACCAAACTAACACTCAGCATGTACAACAAAAAAAACAAAAAAAAAAAAAAAAAAAAATATATATATATATATTTAAGATGGACTCACGTAGATTTAAGTTAGTATTTAAGTTAGTATTTACCATAAATGTGTCCGATGTCGGAGCACGACAAATGTAATTTGATAAGAAAAAACAAACTGTAAACAAACCAACACCTGTAAAAAAAGGCGCGGACGCTTATGTCTGCGGTAAAAAACTCACTAAAAAAAAAAAAAAAAAAATTACCACGATTCTTTGGAACAACCCTAAGCCTCTCAACTGAAACCAAATACCTGGGCATCTATTTGGACAAACAACTGAATTGGGCAAAACACACGAACTACACTATCACAAAAGCCAGCATATCCCTGTGGCAATGCAAGCGACTGCTTGGCAGGAATTGGGGGATTAGCCCCAAAGTCACCTATTGGCTATACACTACAGTCATACGACCAACAATCACATACGGCTCACTGGTCTGGTGGCCCAGAACAGACCTGAGCACAGCCCAGAGAGATCTCGAGAAACTGCAGCGGTTTGCGTGTGTCGCAATCACTAGCTGTATGAGAACTACACCGACCGCTGCCCTACAGGCACTGCTGGGGCTGCCGCCTCTACACCTAATCGTGCGGGAGGAAGCGGCCCTGGCCGCCTTTAGGCTCCATTTATCGGGAACCCTAAGTAATGACTCCAGAATTAAGCACACACGCATAAAGGAGGATGTGATCAAACGACAGCCAATGATGGCATCACCCTGCGACAAAGCCCCGAAAACAACCCATTTTCAAAGGCACTACAAAATAATACTCACAGAAGAACAGTGTGACTACTCAGGCCCCAATGAAATGAGGGTATACACCGACGGCTCGAAGACCGACTCAGGTACCGGAGTTGGAGTCTTCTCACACGAACTCAACATAAATATATCCAGACCGCTGGGAAGGTTCAACACCGTCTATCAGGCGGAGTGTGTGGGCATAATACAAGCGGTCCACGCCCTAGAAGCCAGGAGGGTTACGGATACACACATACGTATACTCTCCGACAGCGCCTCAGTCCTCCAATCATTACAGAAAAAAATCATTACCTCAAAACTAACACTAGAATGTCACAAGGCATTAGAACAAATAACGGTCCTTAACCGCAACACTGTGACACTGCAATGGATAAAAGGACACAGCGGGTCTCTAGGTAATGACGCAGCTGACGAACTTGCTAGACGAGGATCCAGCACGGCATTCTGTGGACCCGAGCCTGTCATACCCATCCCCTTCAACCAAATACGTAGGTGGTTACAGGAAATCACCCACACACAAGCAGAACAATGGTGGTCCTCGACACCGGGCTGCCGGCAGTCAAAGGAAGCTATACCATCCTTGGATAGCAAGCTGACCAGGCGTCTTTTACGCCTGGACAGGAACTGCCTGCGCCTGGTGACAGGGACCATCACGGGACACTGCTCGCTAAACAAACACTTCCACACAATAGGCATAACGGACAGTCCTCTGTGCAGGGCGTGCATGGAGGCTGAGGAGACCGTTGCGCACGTGCTCTTTGAATGCACGGGCGTCACCCAGTTCAGAATAAACACCCTCGGGTCACCCAGATCATACACAGATGTTCTAAGCAAACCAGGAGACCTAATCAACTTCTGGAGGGAGGTGGGCTGGTTGGAATAACCCCCCAAACGGCCGCTATGGCCCACGCACAATGGTCCACCTGACGGACTGAGTGCGGAAACCAAACCCCATAACATAGAACATAGCCTATTGCCATTAACCGGACACAAATCCAAACTCCGGGCTGCTACTGAGAAATTCCAGAAAGGGAAAACTCAATGACAGGTCGGGCGTGGGCAGGAGCCACGCCCGACCTGGAAATCGAACCCAGGACCTCATAATCAGCAGTAGCGCTTGCGACCACTACACCAACGAGGCAACGAGGCTTAAAAAAAGCGATTAATCAAAAACTCACGTATTTTAAAACAATTAGATATAGCAATACATTTCCGCCGATCATTAATTACCTACCATTTACAAGATAAAGAGCTACATCCTAATGAAATGCCCCGAAACCTTTCATAAAAGCACAAAATATCGAATAATAAAGGTAAACTGTGGTGGATCGCAGAAATTATGGCTGGGTGGTTATTAATTGTCGCTTGTCGTGGTGGCTATCAGCCATCGGGTATCGGCGCCATCTTGAATACACACTGAACTTAGGTATCATTTGTCAACATACATGAGTTCATTTTTAATTATTAGCTTTTTTTATTGTAATTATGTGTTTGTTGTTGTTATGTTGTTTTTGTTGTATTAGGTTGGAGACTCCGTGTTAAAAATTTAATTGAGTTTGAGGCTCATCAATCATGAGATTGTTTTCAGCAAATGGTAGGTATGATTGATGCTTGAAAACATGGTCATCTAAATTCTTAAGGAAAAAGGAACTTAGCAAGCTGTTATTATACCTAAATCAGTTTTGAACTTTCAATGGATTCAATGGACCAATGTCTTCCTCATTCTCTTCTTCATTTGAACTACCTATTTTGGGCAAGGCACTCATTTGACAATGCTTGAATAAACTAGACCTTATCATGTACACACATGATAAGCTCTTGTTTATTCAAGTGTTCCACATGTGCTTCCATTATGGTAATGTTAACCAACATACAAACGTATTCACACATCATTTAGAAACCCCAATATTGATTACGCCGACGTTCAATAAATACATATTAATGTGGAACACTTTTTCACACGTATCGACACGAGAGATCGAATGACACGCGGACGAACCTAACTCGTGTTGACATGATATATGATAACCCGTACTTTTTGTTCGAAAACCTTTTTTTCGCTTATGTAAATAAATTCAATATATTCAATAACTTGGTCCTCTGGACTCGACGTTGTCAACCATCGCTCGGTGGGCTCGATAATTCAATTTATGCGAGTACATTGACGCGCCGTATCCCTTAGGACAGTACCAGTCTACGTAAACAAAGGATATAGCACAATATCACACCGAATATAAATAATGCATGTATTCCCGGAAAGAATATTTCTTTTACAGAAGTTTTGCGATATCGTCCGACAGTTTACGGATTCGCTCTGACGGATTCTTCGTTCGATTTATTATAATTTTTTGGGACAATCATTTGGTTCCTGTGTGATGTCTTTGTGAAGTAATAAGTAGATGTTTTCGTTGTATAAAAGGTTTCGGGTGTGACGTTGTATAACGAAACTTTTAAATTTATTGAGTCAAAAATACGCAATTAAATTGCGACGTATCCGACATGTTTGTCAGTGAACTGAGAAAGGTTGAGTTGATTGATTGATTAGGCGATTGACTTGTTGTTACTTCAGGTGACGACCTGTGTCTATACAACATGTAAAAAAAACCTGTCCGATCCGTGAGGGTGTTGTTAGGTATCGTACTGACAGTCAGAAAAAAGAAAAAGAAATAATCGGCACATTTTTTTTCAATGGGGAATTTTACCGCTTTGTTACATGGAACGCGGGCGGCCGTCGCGTCGTTTAGCGGGTGTCTACAAGTCATAACTGACCCCTGTTGAAAATTTTGATTTGATTTTGGATTTTGGTACTAAAATAATGTAAAAAAAAGAAGTTATGAATGCTTGAAGGTCAAATTTAGGAAAAAACTCAATAGAGTATAAAAATTGACATTTCTCTCAAACTATAAAACTTTAGTTGGGGAAAGTAAGGTTCAATAATTGGTAAATGACCTCCTCTAAATGAGAATTTGCTATGGCGGGTCCATGTCCAGTCACCCTGTATAATAAGGTAGGAACCACAAATATTCTGGGTTAGAAATACCTAGCTGTTTTCTTCCTCGTCATTGCTATTTTTTTAAAGTCCTAGTTCCTCTTCATTTTTAACTCCAATTTGAATATGAAAATTCTCGCTAAAACATAACAACGCGTCCATATTATATATTAATACCTAACCCTAAAATTCTGCCGTGAACACATTTATATCATCGACAGCCACTCCACAAACTAATTTATGTGACATTTATCCACTTTATTCCAGTGTTTGGGGGTTATTAATTGAATAAATTTGGCCATTATTGATTCGCGGATCCAATTTCAGTGGAGTTAGTTCATTTTCATATTAATTCGAAACGGTACGAATCAAACAGAGACTAGTGGTATTGTTTAGTTTGGTGTAGTGGTGCTCCAAGCGTTTTTGTTATGGCCTTATATCATTAATAATTGTGGGAAATATTCGACTATTTGTTGGTGCTTTCATGTGGAATTGAAAATGAAATGTTTAGGGAATTAATTTTCAGGAATATTTTGAATTAAACCTCGTGGGTCCTTTGTCAATAAGTACTATTGTGAAAATGGATATCAATAGATGGGCACTTTTATTAAATACATTGTTTACTTAAAACTTGAATAAAGAATGAAAGAATGATCGCATGACATTGCTAATACGTGAATGCTGAGTTCTTGAAGCTGAGGTGACAGTGTGAGTTATAGAAAAAACTGTCGAATGTATGGACGCATAAGAAAATTCTCTTTCTAGAAATACTTTACAGAAATATTGTACACGAACTACCTATACAACAAGCAATATTCTTATAAAGACAATCCAACCACAATATACCTAATATAATACAAAAAATAATAAAAACAAAAACAGAGACACTGAATAATTCATAAATTAAACGTAACATAAATACAGTTTAAAACTTGACCACTCAGAAACATTCTAAAACGTTGTAAAACAAAGTTTAATTAACAAAAAGTACGAATGTACTCAAACCGCGAAACAAAAAGTGGAACCCTATTACAAAGGCTAATCAAGTTCTCAACGAAATAATTAACCTGAGCTACTCAGAATCTTCAATACCTTCGCGTAATGTATACAGGACCAAATGAATGTCTCGAATCCGCCCCAGTGGTCACAGGACCAACAAAAAAAGGCCCTAATTTATATTTGAAAGAGCCTGGAGGGACAAAAAAGGAAGGTACAATTTGGATAGCGAATTTTTCGGGACCCTATCTATATGTTAATGAGTCGGTTGATCAAATGTATGTTAAAACGGGTGATATTATTGAGTTCGGATACGAAATGGAAATGGTATAAATTGAAATAACAAGGGTCATGGTAATTTTCAATATATGGATCGTGTAGGTACATAAGTAGGTAGTTACAGAACCTATGTGTGTCGTGGATTGATTCCATGTACCTATAAGTAAATTATGGTACAGCATGTATGTTACATGAATTACGGTTTAATTGAATCGTTTGAGGATCAAATATTTTTTTATTTTATTTTTAACTAGCTGCACCCCGTGGTTTCACCCGCATAAGTTTTGATCCCATGGGAATATCGGGATAAAAAGTATCCTATGTGTTAATACAGGTTATAAACTATCTGAGTGCCAAATTTTATCCAAATCCTTTCAGTGGTTGTAGCGTGAAGAAGAGACAAACATACACACTCACAAACTTTCGCCTTTATAATATTAGTAAGATTTTTAAATTTATTAATGACCAACTTATATTTACAGTTTGCACCACACATACAAGTTATCGGTCAGTATTAGTATGTAGTGATACAAATACACTTCAACATCATCATTTCAGCCAAAAGACGTCCACTGCTGGATATAGGCCTCCCCCAAGCACCGCCACTTTGACCGATTCTGTGCCTCCCGCATCCAAATACACATATAATCAAGAAATTAGGATAAATTACATAATACTCGACAAATCTAAATGAATATACATAGATTAAATAAAACAAAATTAAGTTTTTAAATTAAGTATTATTATTTATTCATTCTTCAGATAGCTTACACGTAAGTAGTATAAAAAAAAAATGATTTGTTTGTAATTAGTTAAAGGTACCAATTTAAAAGGAAAATAGTACTGGTAGTACCTCAAAGCAGATTAAAGTTATTTGACAGAAACAGCTACACCATGGCGGTGAAAATTTATAATAAACTACCGGAAAAAATAAGAAAAATTAATAACTTAGAATTTAATCGAACTTTAAACAATTGGCTTTGTGACAGATGTTTTATTAAATAGATGATTATTTAAATTTTAAACAGACATGATATAACCTTTAAAAATTACGAACACTTATTCAAACTATAATTCTTGACATTATTTTCTAATCCAATCAATAAATTGATTAACTGTCAACTGTGAGATACAATCTAATAAACTAAATGAATATATTTAGTAATGTATTCCGTATGCTTACCTAATTAATATTACATTTTATTATGACTATGATGTGTATGACTAAAATGACATTGATGTAAGTTCATGATATTATTATGCATGCATCGTGCATACTATAAATATTTTCACGACTGTTATGTCGAATATAGTGAGACTAAAATTACTCTTCCGTGTTATTATTTACCTATATTCTGGCAAATAAATAAATTTCATTTCATTAAGTTAGTTAGTTAAGTATTATTATCTTATCCTATCTTATGGCGCATTTACCGCATTGGTTAGCTGTAATGGTAGATCTATGTTTAAAAATATCTATAAAGGTAAGTAATGTACAATTAGCGCTTACAATTGCCATTTCCAAGCTTCCACAAATTATACTTACGCGTAGAAAATAAAACTAATCCGTATCTCTGGGTTAATATCCGTGAACATTTTGTTCAATGACTACAGATACGAGTACCTTTATTTATATTTTTTTAAATCTTTATTAACACTTTAAGTTAATAAAGATTTAGGATTTTTTATCCATACGGATATGTCAACCCCATTGTACCTTATCAACTATTACGAATACTTATATTTCATTCTTGGTGGTGTATTTTCCGTGACGTAGATATCCTTGACAATCCGTTTCAATATAAACCCCAGGAAGTGGAAGGTTCCAATTATCTGAAGTTGGATCACCCTGGTTGGAAGAATCTCAATTAATAATCTTAATAAGTTTCCGTCACTTACTGACGATTGAAGAAGGCACACACGACGATTGACTAAAAGTAGATACTTGTTAATGACAATATTGTTTACTTAGTTTTGATCAAAATTTACTCTTAGATTTATTCTAAGACTGGCAACCTGTAATCAAAAAGTATTGTATTTTCAAATTAATACTAAAACAGAGTCCAGACCGAGTCAGAGACCTCTGAACCAGTAACTACCTAAAAAGTTTGCTAGTAGTCTCAGTGTCACAATTCTCGGCGGTACTAAGTAGGTACTATGCCACCGTTAACTGTATTAAATATTAATTTGCGACTGTCGAGCTGACGCCTGTGCCCGATGTTATTTTGATGGAAACTAATGAAACTTTGCCTAGTTTCCTACTGGTTAGGATTGGTTTGTAATTTACTATAGGAACTTAAGTTATGGATTTATTTAATCGAAACTGTTGTGATTGATAGACAGATAGCGTACAGTGTAAATTATTTATTTATTTATATAAAGTCCCTATATTGGCCCAAGATAACAAGAAAAGAGAAGGAAATTCCAAATATGAAAGCTAAAACTGCTATGGATCATAGTAAGAATACCATATTGGTGGTATTATGTAGTGGCCAGATCTTAAAATTGATCATTTCATGAAATTAACATCGACCACAGGTCACATCATGAAGTGGCCTTTCCAGATCATTGAATACTAAACGTTTAACGATATGAACATTTAAACGCAGGACTACTTCATGATGTGCCCAAACATTAGTGATCATATCGTAAAATAGTTAGATTATCCACCGGTAGAGGCGTTGATGACGCTCTGTTTTTGTTGTGCATCATGGCGGCGGCATACAACAAATCAAACAAAGTAGGGGACCACGCAAAACAAGTCGAAGGACTTTTATTGAGTTTCCAAATATGATATTATGGAAAGCAATCAACTTGGAAGTAGCGCTCGCCGACCGCTGCCACGGCGTGAAATAGAACATATCACTTAAAATTAGTTTTTAAAAATAAACATAAATTACGCCGCTTAAGTGGCACCCCGACCAAATGGGTTAGGTTAGGTTAGAACTGTGACCAAACGCGCGTGAGCCGAGCGAAAACAGCGGAACGCTGCTTCCAAGTTAGTTGCAGTTGCTTGACTATTTTTAATACACCTTACACCATGGATACCCTACGTTAATGATATGTCCAAACATCGACTGACATATCATTAAGCGTTGACGTTTTAACGATATGGCCAATGTTAGCTGGCCATTTCATCTGGCCACTACATATAAATCCATACTAATAAGTAGCTGTTTGCCTACTAGACGTGATAAGGTAACAACACTAACAACCTTACCACGTCTTAACAGCAGAATAGATTTTGATGGCCACACGGATAGGCCATGACCTGTACCCTAATTACGTAATACACGATCAATTGGAATTTGAATCATTTTGAAACAAATTGCTAATCCATTGCTAAATAAGTTCGAAAAAAAAATCTGCACTACAACATATACAACGCAATGAATGTTCTTGAACTGTCAAAATAAAACAAATTTGTCGTAATCGTTTACGAAAATGTGTTGCGTAATTAGATAGCTGGTGCGTAAGACATAGGATACTTTTACCCCGGTTGTCAATTTCCGTGGGATAATAGGGATGATGACTAAAAAAATGTTTTTTGTCCGTAATGTAGATTATGAAAAAATAACGTACACGTATTTTTTCTTTTTTTACGTTATCAAAAGATTACGGCGATACATTGAGTTATAATGTGCCATGACGTCACTTGTATGTAGATTTTATCCATACTTGTGACGTATCAACCCCCACTCCCCAACTTTAATGCGTTGTATCTAAGTCATTTTATATTAATATGATAAAGGAAAAATTACGTGTCTAATATTTTATTATTATCTGACTGACGGACTAAATATAATTTCTTTTTTTTGACCCAGGCATCATCCTTATTTCCAACCTTCACGCGTGGCCGGCCGCGTATAGGTAAAAAGGTACATACGATAAAAGGAATATACACTTGACCAATTTATTCTTGTTTGCCTATTTAAATATAAAGCTATAAACACAATCAGCGAAACGTAGCATAACGAAACAGCGCATCAGCTTTCGAAGCGCTGCACTGGACTGTTTTGTCGACGGAGCATCGTTATGCGAGAACACTGCGGTCTCTCAGTGTGCACCTGGGCTCTGACGTCATAATATCAAGATGGTCGCAGATTATTAGTTCGTGTTAACACCACAGGGTAAGAAGATACAGTATATCAATTGCTTGGGGTTGATTTATGAGGTGATGCTGTTACTGCCGTCGAATTTTTTTTTTCGTGTTTGTTTTGTCTAATGTCAGCGATTTGGAAATAAAACACTTACACGTTCTGTCGTCTGAATAGATATGGACCAAGTTTAAAACATGCTAGTCAATGATTTTCTCGGAATTACATTTCCTATCGAATGCAATGAAAATCCAAACCTATTTCATTCAAAAAAGGGTTATTAATAAAATTTAGGATAATCTGGGATATCACTGACATCGATGTTAAGGAAAACATTGTTAGAAAATCTGGACTTATTATTAATATTAATGTAAGTCTGAAACCGCCAATGTACCTTAAGGAAGCGTGGTGATCAATACTCGTGCCTTCTCTGTATGCGAAGAGGCTTTTGCCCTGGGACAATACTAGGCAGGCATTTAAAAAATTAAATATTCATAAATTTTCTCATTTTCCATTAAAGCTCGTTGGGTTCTATATTGATGTTTCAAGCATGCCTGAGAAACATTTCTCGACGGCATGTGAAGACAAGTCAGAGGCCCGTGGGCGGCTTTATAACTCTGACACCAGCTTAGTCACTAACCATACGAAAAGAAGAAGAGTAGGTAAAAGTATGAACTAGAATGTATCGTGTGAATTCGTGTGGAATGGATTTACTGTTCTCACCTCATCTACTCCCTGCACTTACTGTTGGCACTGTAATTTCTTAGTAGAATATAAACGATGTTTGATGGCATACCGTGCCCAGTTGCTGCAGTGGAGATCTTAGAACTAATATCCTCATCTCAGAATAGTAGGTCTAGTTCAAATTGCAGGCTGTGATTGCAAGGTTATGTGTTAGGCAGAAAATGTGGCGCTATGAAGGTAGTAATATAAAATTAAGAAAACAATGTTAATTGATGCCAAGCTTGTTTGTTATCGTGTCCCCGGAAAAAACAGGGTACAGACAATGATATTAGAAGTAAAAAGACGTAGATAGGTTACCTACCTAACATTCTATCATCAAAAACGGCACTATGTCACACTATTATATGACACGTGGAAGTAGGATGGCATGTCGTAATTATCGGGAGCGAAAAAGAGACAAAACGAAGAAAATGTGGCTAATTAGCCAACTTTTGACGTGCCACTTGCGGAACGTTTATAACCTATCTACCTCTTTTTACATATAATATCATTGGGTACAGACCGATTTTTTGGTGATGTAGGTAAGTCAGTGTTTTTTTTTTAAATTTGTCATAATTCACCGGCACGCGCACAGTCATTGGACAGCGCAAGCCGTTTGCATTGCGTCGTGGCTGAATCAACTTGCGCTGTCGTGACCTATATCACCGAAAACCTTTTCCTTACTGATACATCCCGAAATTGGCAAAACTACCAAACTATCCTAAGACTTAGATAGAACATAACTGGCGAAATGTGGAAGAATACTGGAGTGATGTTTGTTATCGTTACACAACATAAAAATGTTGTGTAACATTAACAACATTAAGGCTCGTGCAGACCAGCGCGACGCTACGGCGCGACGCGACTCGGACAATACAATTTCTAAGAAAACTTCACGGTATAACAATAGTCGGTGTCGCGTCGCGCTGTCGCGTCGCGCTAGTCTGCACGAAGCTTTAATGGGTGCTGTCGCGCCCATCCCTTCACATGATGGCTTGAGAGGAAATGAGGAGGTTGACATTTTGGCTAATAGATCTTGTACAGACGGAAGCGAGGTTTTCATAATTCCTGATTACTCAGAATATTTTTCACGGTACAAGACACTATGGCAACAAAAGTGGAAAGAACATTTTGAAATCACATCTCGAGAAAAAGGAATATGGTACAAAACTATGCAATGTGAGCCTCCTCGAAGACCGTGGTTTTCCGAAGTTAAACTATTTTTTTAATTTTTTTTATGTGTGGGAAATCATCAAATGATTTCTCCCGCTCTGGGTGGAGCGGGAGGGTGTCTCTTACTGACTAAAACCCACCCGTGTTCCTTCTGTTGCCTGTGCAATGCCAGGGGGCCACGGTATCCCTTTCGGAATTTCTCACAATCCCCGGCAGGCAATGGTCCCATCGGACCCCTTCACTCGCTGACATCTCTCCGTTCACCTAACTGTATGATTTGTGATAAACCAGAAGATGTCCAACACCTTATTATTGTAAAAAAATAAAATTAAATGCATTCGATTTAGGTACATTTCAATGTATTCTGGCTTACCCTGCAAGCAATACCTAAAGCTAAGCTTATTTATAAATTAATATTTAATAGTCTTAAGAAAATTTTAATCTTAAGAGGAGCTCGTGGCTAAGTAATAACTGCCGCACGGGTCGATCCATCAGGTTAAGCTACGCTTGCCGGGGTTGGTCTGTGGATGGGTGTCCATCTCTACATACCGAGACTCCTCCGTGCCTCGGAAAGCACGTTAAGCCGTTGGTCCCGGCTGTCATTCGTGGATCTTTGACAGTCGTTACGGGTCGTCAGAAGCCCGAAAGTCTGACAACCAGTCTTACCAAGGGGTATCGCCCAAGGGGTATCGGGGTATTACCCAGTTACTGGGTTGTGGAGGTCAGATAGGCAGTCGCTTCATGTAAAATACTGGTATTCAGCTGCATCCGGTTAGACTGGAAGCCGACCCCAATATAGTTGGGTAAAGGCTAGGCAGGCAGTCTTAAGAAAATTTTGTAAGTAACTTACATATGGAAATGATGGGGCTGACATGACCTCTGTTAATAGTGCAAGTCCCTAATAAATAAATAGCAAACAAAAAAAAACCTATAATCCCCAAAGCGTTAGGCAGAGGTGTACCTAATACCTATAGTACACCCACATTTCGCCAGCTTTCGCTTTAGCGGTTTTGTAAACGGTACAAAAGTAAAAGCGAAGACGGAGGCACAGCAATTTAATTTAATTTATGCTCCTATGTTACAACTTTATCATACCAACTACCATAAAAAATACACTTCAAAGCCCTGTTACATCATAATGTACTTATCTACATATTCCTTTGCGATTCACAGGGAGTAGACAAGAACTTGTCCGGAATGGGGCACTGTCGGATTACTGACCGTCTGCTGCATTTCATTACGCTGTGGCACTTTTTAGTGCTTTAAGGGTACACTAGTCGACGGCTCGAACTCGTTGGTGGACGTAACTAATATGCATGCTAATTAGTCTAATTATTTATTTAGTATTTATTTGTCTAGTTTTTATTTATTTATTGATATATTCATTAATTTATTTAGTGAAATAGAAGATGATTTATAACGAAAACTTTCATGAACAGACCTTTGGGCGTATAGATATTATGAAAAACTACTGAATGTATTTACTCAGAATAAAATTATAAGACTACTAAATAAATTATCTATCCCTGTACGGTTTCTACTTTGGTTGCCATTTTCTTACTACATAAGTTATTTATTTACCTCCAAAGAGTTAAAATTAATGTTAAAATATGGAAGTTCATATTTCATTCGACGCTCATAACTTACAAACCAATTTTTTTTTTAAATTTTGATTCCATACAGGGCTCTATAATGACAAGATAAATTGATATAACTAGGACTGCTTCTCTTTAACACAGGTTCCATAACCTAGCTAGGAGAGCAGTGCCCACCCACACATTTGTAGAAATAGTACTTAAGTTGTAAAATTGTATTATCGTGAACCACAATCCTTTGTTGTTGAGTAAATAAATAAATAAATAATTTATATTTTTGAACGTACACCGTCAAACAGACGAGTAATCACCATACTACGTTTGTATGGAAGAATTACCGACTAGCGTACTCTTAAGTAAGATGGTAGTCTTCATAAGTTGACAACTTCAGGAAATTATTATTGTCTAAGGTTGTAATAGTGTAAATTAAACCTTGCAGAAGCTCGCATCAATAATGTTAACTGCTGGGTTCTCTGTGAGGGAGTGGGCCGTAATCCACCACGCTGGGCCAGTGCGGGTTGGTAGATGTCACACATGTCCTCGAATTTTTGGTTCAAGGATATGCCGGTATCCTCACGATGTTTTCCGTTTTGAGAGCAGTGGTGATGAAATAATTTACACAAAGTAAAACGCCTGCCAGGGTTCGAACCTACGACCTACAACTCGGAAGTCACGGCCGCTGAGCCACCACTGCTCCTAAATTGCACATAACATTGCGAGTTAATTACTGCGTAAATTAATTGAGAAGGAATAGTAGGTATGTTTTATTGTACACCAAAAATTCAGAACTATGTTGGGGTCGGCTTCCAGTCTTACCGGATGCTGCTGAATACAAGTATTTTACATGGAGTGACTGCCAATCTGACCTCCGCAACTCAGTAACTGGGTATTATGATACCCCTTGGTAAGACTGGTTGTTAGACTTTCAGGCTTCTGACGACCCGTAACGACTGTCAAAGATCTACGAACGACAGCCGGGTACCAACGGCTTAACGTGCTTTCCGAGGCACGGAGGTGTCTCGGTATGTAAAGATTACCAAGGACCAACCCCGGCAAGCGTAGCTTAACCTGATGGATCGACCCGTGCGGCTGTTATTACAAGCACTTTTGAATTGTCAAGGCGTTGGTCAGTCAGAAAGACGAAGCTAGTAGCATCCTAAATCAAAGTTGGTTACTAAGCTAGCGTTTCATAATCCCAATTTCAGTTTTTATCTAATCGATTATTTATTAATAGTTTAAAGAAGGAACATATTTATGTGTGCTTGCACAAATGATAATAGTCGTCAAAAATCTCCCTTGCACATTATGGAGATAAAAATAATAAACTTTTTGCTAAAACAGACAGTAATTCACAAGCGCATTATCCAATAAACACAAATAAGTTAGCATCCGCACGGGAATCGTAGTGCAACGCAAAGAATCGTTCGTTAAGTTAGCAGAGAGTTTGTTGTTCCCGCGTGACCGGCAGTTTACTACACTGCGGTGTAATTTGTATGTAGTGCTGCCATCGATTGTAGTACTTTTCATCGTAGATTCTAGAATTCGTGTTTTCGTACCACTTGCTCAAAAAAGTGACATTCTATGCCACAAAAAGCGAACATTAGTCATTTTTAATCTGTTAAAAACAGGGAAAGAAAATTGTACTGAATTTCATTCATCCTCTAGGGGGAGAATGTGATTTAAATTTGGAATACTTACCGAAATTTATACTTAACTACATCTGTGGTTACACCATTGAGTTTGTATATAAAGCAATATACATCTTTTTGAAAAAGGAATACGCATTTATTATGCAGTTATGATTATTAAATAAAATTACGAAAACCGACGAGGCCGTATGAGCTTGATGCCTTTGCTTTTCCGACAAAAAATATTAGTCTAGGAATTTGCCGCGTTTTTGTTTTCTTCAAATACATAAACGTTAAGTTTTTATTGTGTTAATTTTTTCGCAAATGGTACGAAAAGTAGAGTATTTTCCTCGGTGATAAAGCTGTCTTAGTCTTGGGTGAACTTAAATCCCTCGCTACACTCAGGACTCGTCTTAAATCCCTCGCTTCGCTCGCGATTTAAATCGTCACCCGCGACAGAAGACACTGCTTCATCCCCTTGGTTAATAATCTACTATTACTAGCTGTTGCCCGAGATTTCGTCTGCGATCCAGGCTGAAAAGTAGCCAATGTACTTCTCCAGGTCATGGTTTATCCAAGTTTCAAATTTCATCCAAATCCGTTCAGCCGTTTTAGCGTGAAAGCGTAACAAAGAAACAAACTCACTTTCGCAGTGATAATATTAGTTTGGATTCGAGCATTATTTCTCTACTGGCCCATTGTTCAAGGACCTTTTTGCATGCTATCTCTCGTTTTTGTCTTGTATAAGGAAACATGTTTTTTTTTCAACCATCATTAAGTAGCTTCCTATATATTGCTATTCCCTGTTTCCTTCCTTTCCATGTTTCCTAGTCCATGTTATCTTTGAGACATAATTATTTTAATCTATGAGTTTTATAGAGTATTGGATTGATTTTCACATCAAAGGGATTTGCTGGTCATTAAAAAAATATGATTTAAAAGTAATTACATTAAAAACGAAAGCTTAATTTATTAGATAATTTTCACCAGGTCTACGCCGATCGGTACCCTAATTGCGTAATACACGATCAATCAGAATATGAATCGTTTTGAAACAGATTGCTAATCGATTGCTTCATAAGTACGATAAAAAAATCGTTTCAACAACGTAAATAACGCAATGAATGTTGTTGAACTGTCAAAATGAAACAGATTAGTCGCAATCGTTTACAAAAATATGGTATGTACCTAATTAGATAGCTGTTCCAAAATATCTGAATTTAGACAAATGAATCAGAAACCGTACTTTACCGTACCTACCAACCTGTAGTACCACTGATATTGAACTCCCCCGCCGCGTCTGTCTTTCTGTCTGTCTGTCTGTCTAAACGCAGTAAACTCAAAAACTACCAAACGGATTTTCAAACGGTTTTCACTAATAGACAGAGTGAGTCATGAGGAAGGTTTTAATGTATAATTCATTAAGGTTTTGTGTAAATTGGCTGAAATATGACGATTAATGTTGCAGATGTCGGTAAAAATCATGCCGACTGGGAGCTTTACTGGCGTGCGCCGCGTAAACCGTGAGAGGTAAATACAATTATGTTTTACAGTATTGTTATTAAAAAGGTCAACAAAAAGTCCCCATCGGCATATGTCTATCTTCTAAAGATGAACCACAATAACAATTTTTATCTTTCAGAATTTTTAAATATTTCTTTGTTATTTCCTAAAATAAAATACCTTATCCAATAAAATATTATTGTTAAAAAATATTTTGTATATATGTATATATATATTTAAATTGCGCATTTAATTTAGATTAAAATATACCTTGACATCATGTCATACATATCTTCTTCTTTTCGTGTGGTTAGTAAACCAACCTGGTGTCAGAGTTGTAAAGCCGCCCACGGGCCTCTGACTTGGCTTCACATGCCGTCGAGAAATATCTCTCAGGCATGCCGGTTTCCTCACGATGTTTTCCTTCACCGTTTTTTGAGCAAGTGATAATTATATAATACCCACATGAATCCGAAAAGTCAGAGGTGCGTGCCTTGGGTTCGAACTCGAGACCTACGACTTGTCAGTCTGACGGTCACACCACTAGGCTATCACTGCTATTTGATACATATGAATAGTATAAAAGATCCTATCACAGATTCAAAATTACGCGTAACAAAGTAATTATGGTTGACGACAACGCGGGTGCAGCGGTAGGAGTCGATGACCTTTTCCTCGGCTATTAGGTATGAAATCCCGGTAGTACGTTCCCGTGGGATATTTTCCGACTTCCACACGGACGAAGCCGCGGGCAAAAGCTGGTAATATTATAAATGAGAATGTGAGTTTGTTTGTTACGCCTCCACCCTCAAACGGCTGAACGGATTTGGATGAAATTTGGCACATAGGTAGACCGTGACCTGGAGAAGGACATAGGCCTTTTATCCTGGATCGCAGATGAAGTCGCGGGCAACAGCATTTATCAATGTGTTACTAATTTACTTTAGTAATTGTGTTAGAATTTTACCTGAACAGGGTTTGTTTACCCTTTTATTAGATACTTTTGAAACCGGTTGTAGATTTGATTCCTATTTCTTGAGGTAGGTTCAAATGATAATGATTAGTACAGAAGTGTATGGACCAGTGACTTCGGTTGTAGTAACTTTTTATCACCTACATACAACCTTATATATATAATCAGTCTATAATGTTCCCACTGCCACTGCTGGGACAGAAGCCTCTTCGAGAGGAACTGGGCTGTAATCCACCACGCGGGCCCATTACGGGTTGGTAGATGTCACATGACTGTCTTCGAATTTTGGCTAGGACGTGCCGGTTTCCTCACGATGTTTTCCTTCACCGTTTTCATTGCAATGGTGATGAAATTATTTATACTTAGTAAAACGCCTGCTAAGGTTAGAACCCACGACCAACAACTCGTAAATAAGGGGCCGTTACCATTGGGCTCTCTACAACCTTATATGTGTCAAAAATAATTTACCACGGATTTAAACTTCACTTCCTGCAACGATATATCAAAACTTTACAAACGCCTTAATCCCATCATTTGTAATAAATCACATTTAAAGTTGCTAAAATAATCTTTAAACAAGATAAATTCGTTCCGTAGTAATTAGTGGCCGTAGGAATAGGGTTATCCGATGAAATTCAACTCCAATTAAAGTGACTTGCAACATCAAGGGTGGTGCTGTCTTAATTATTGTGGCCATCCCTAGTAATGGTAGACTATAAAGGGGTGTGTGTGCGGGATGGATGCATGAATATGTTTTCCTTTACGATGTGTTTAAAACTTGGAATGCAAGCTCTGAAACTATGTGGCTGTCTAGAATATTGTAAGTGAAAATAATATGTTTCCATTATGTGAAATTATTTCGAAAAAAGGGATGATGCCTGGGTCAAAAAATAGAAATTCTATTAAGTCCGTCAGTCAGATAATAAAAAAATATTAAACTCGTATTTTTTGCTTTATCATATTAATAAAAAATGACTTAGATAAAACGCATTAAAGTTGGGGAGTGGGGGTCGCTACGTCACGAGTATGTATAAAATCTACATACTCGTGACGTCATGGCACATTTTAACTCAATGTATCGCCGTAATCTTTTGATAACGTAAAAAAAGAAAAATACGTTTACGTTATTTTTTCATAATCTACATTACGGACAAAAAACATTTTTTTTTCATCATCCCTGTGTCGCTAAAAGGCAGGCTGGCCACCTTTTACGTGCAATATTGCTGGGATAAAAATAACGTTAGTTATGTAGGTATAACTAGGCTGCTTACAAACAAAGCAGCACTAACATACAAGGCTTTTGAGTCAATATTTACTTAATTCTCAAAATATTATAGTAGTAGGTACTTTTTTTATAAACATAACATATCATCACGCCTTGTTTCCCCGGAGGGTTGGGCAGAGGTGTACCTGTAGTAGGTACACCCACATTTCACCAGTTATGTTTAAGTCCCATGTAATAGGGGGCGAGCCTATTGCCATCAACCGGGCACAAATCAGACTCCGGGCTGCTACTGAGAAATTCCATATAGAAAAACCCAATAACACTTTGCCCGACCCGGGAATCGAACCTAGGACCTCATGCTCAGCAGTAGCGCTTGCGACCACTAGACCTTTCTTTATAAACGGGCATCCAATTTTACATTTCCATAATACTGGTAATATCAAATAATATCTACCGAATCGTAAACACGACAAAATATCAAGAATATGAAATATTTTTCTAATTAACAAAGCTCTGAGTGACATCATTAACAATTTTCTGTTTATGCCAGACATTAAGTTGTTCACAAAATTCATTAAAATCTCGAAGATTTACTGAAGCGATATCGTTGAAACATGTTCAATTTCCCGCCCGATATTAGACAAGTAAGCAAGGACACAGTACCGAGAGAACAGCGAAGCTATTTCGTAAATATTTATTGTATAGAATGAGAATAAACTAAAGAAAATATTCATGTACTAACAACTAAAATATAAAAATAACTGTATTTTACTTTAAGGTTAAACAATCGAACAATCAGTATTACCTAACATTATATCTAGTATGATTATAACCAAGATTATACCTAGGTTGGTATTAGTTTCTAAATGGCCTTAGTCATAGGAGGAGTCCACGATCTATGGAGGAGTCCCTTTGTGTCATATGCCGATAGGGTGTGAAACAACAATAAAATTCCTTGCAAACGAACGCCCTAAAGAATACAAGTAACAGACTCCTGAAAAAATTAACAAAAATTACGGTACGTACCTGATTGATATTGAGTAAACAATGAACAGGCTTTTGAAGTTCACCCTAAGTTTACGTCGTTCCAATATAATAATAATAATATACCATTTATTTCAGGCAACACAGGCCCATAGAAAAATACCTTAACCTAAACATACATATTTTAATAACAAAAGCTTGTGTTAATAAATAAGGCTTAGACTATGTTAGTAGCACTTCACTTTGCACTAGCTTGAATTTGTGCTGTCCTGTGGAACTTGTCCGCGGAAGCGACGGAACACCACGTCCTGCGGCCAAAAGTCTTCTTCCATGACGAGGGGCAGGTAACAGTTAACAGTTCGGTACTCGCACGACGAACGCCTTGAAGTTGACGTTCCGGTGCGATTCTAGTAACTGCACCCTCGGCATGTACCTCGTCCTTTGGCGCACGTACTCCACGATGTCCTCCACCTTAGTGGTGTAGTGCAGGCGGGAGATGTACACCGGTGTGTTCGGCCAATGGCAACTGCAGTTACATTTCAGCAGCAACTACAATCTGGGATTCACCTGACCTGTTGCTGTCATCTGCATAGTCTTTTCCCAACTATGTTGGGGTCGGCTTCCAGTCTAACCGGATGCAGCTGGATACCAGTATTTTACACGGAGCGATTGCCTATCTGACCTCCACAACCCAGTAACTGGGTAATACCCTTGTCAAGGCGGGCTGTCAAACTTTCGGGCTTCTGACGACCCGTAACGATTGTCAAACATCCAAGAATGACAGCCGGAACCAACTGGTTAACCTACTTTCCGAGGTCTTGCTGGGTCTCAGTATGTAAAGATGGTCACCCATCCACGGATCGACCGTAGCAAGCGTAACTTAACCTGATCGATCGTCCCGTGTGGCTGTTATTACCTAGCCGTAGCCCCTCTTACCTGTTGTACAAACTTTATTCACCGCACCGGCACTGTGGCTTGGTTGACAGGTAATTAGAATAATTAATGTGCCTTCTAATAATATAGCACAGTGGGTTTTATTAAAGAGCGCCTGTGAAGTGAGCAGTGTATTATTAATAATAGTGAAAATGTATAATTAAGCCAATATTTACTCTTCCAATGAAAACACTACGAGACGCTTACTATTGTCGTGAGTCTGAGACGCTCGCAGACTGCTGGGTTGTTGCTAATTATGTTTTATGTTACCTTGTAAGGTTTCTAGGTAACATTAGTCTTTGATAAGAAACAAATTAGAAGTTGTTTATTCACTGTATTTGTAGACTTGCGTAGCTCTACGATTATTTGTGTTGCTACGGCGTAGCAGCTACGTGGCTACGTAGTGCTACGAAAATTTTTCAAATGTCTTTTTTTGTCGTTTAATTGTTATTTTGAATGCTGAAATCTTTAGGCATGGTGCAGTGGGACCATTATAAGTCTGATTATGCTAAATAATTTGTTTAGCTCCGTCTAAGCTTTCGTCTCACTAATTACGAAAACAACTTCATTGTTCACATCAACTTATTCAATCAACAATTAATTAACTTTCTTTGTTTTTATTCTTAAAGGTCATTACAAAAGGAGCTTTTACGCCCACGACTGGGTATCTAGACTAGTAATACCTATTGACAAGAATAGCGTCAAGAGAAAATACCTACTTAAGAGTACAAACACATTTACAACAAAAGTTTTGACAAAGGACATTTTATGAACAAAGACAAATTTAGCTGACATTATAATGAAATAGAAAAGGCGGGTCTGTTTTATAGGTATAGAAAAGTGGATGACTGGGTAATAACCTAATGATGACCTAATTTAGTTTTTTGTAGTTATAATCTAAAAGGCAAATGACTGTAAATACACTGACGAGCAAAATAAAAAAGCCACTAACTTATCATGAAATATTTCCACCACGCAAGATATCTTCTTGAAGTAAAAAGCAACATTCAAGTGTATTTAATAGAGCATAAAAACACATTAAGCATAACGCATTAAGCATTATTAAGTTGTAAGCCTATGACCTCATAGGCTTGCACTGACAGTGCAATACTGTGTCTTAAGCATACCGTCAAATATTATACAGACCGTAAAACACCCGTTTATGCGTGCTTCCTTGATCTGTCCAAGGCTTTCGACCTTGTAGTGTATGACCTGCTGTGGAACAAGCTGAGGAGCATAGATTTGCCGCCGGAACTCATCGGCGTGTTCCAGTACTGGTATGCGCACCAGTCTAATAGTGTTAGGTGGGCGGGGGCAATGTCGGATGCGTATCAGCTCGAATGCGGAGTCAGGCAGGGTGGCTTAACATCTCCTACCCTGTTTAAATTGTATGTTAACGGGCTGATCGTGGCGCTCAGCAGCCATCATGTTGGTACATGTGTCAATAATTTAAGTTATGCTGCCGACATGGTGCTGATGAGTGCTTCGGTCTGCGGCTTGAGGAAGCTGTTATATGCGAGGAATATGCTTGTGGTCACGGTTTATTGTATAATGTAAAGAAGAGCCAGTGTATGATCTTCGAGACCGCCAGTGCAAAATTTCCAGGAAGCATACCTCCGGTCAGACTCAATGGGGTTCCTTTGAAAAGGGTTGACCAGTTTACATACCTACTTGGGGCATGTTTTGACTGTCGACCTCAAAGATCACGCAGACATGGAACGGGAGCGGAGGGCATTGTCTGTTAGCTGACATGATTTGCGTGGTGCTCTAATGAGGTTAAGGCTTACGCTCTTTAGAGCGTACTGTACTTCGCTTTACTCATGCAGTCTGTGGTCTCACATAAATTACAGCGCCATCTGCGTCCAGTACAATAACACGTTCAGAGCGGTGATGGGGCTACCCCGACACTGCAGCGCCTCGGGTATATTACACCGATTGCTTTCACGTGACCATGCGCAAGCGTGCCACTACGTTGGTGCGCACGGTACGGGTTAGCCCCAATATCGAACTGGCGATTATTGCGGGAAGACTGGACTGCCCCTTCATTCGGCATTTTTCCAGCTGACATGTTGCTGTGCCAGTGTCGGAGAGAGGGTATTAATTTTATTTTTGAATTATATATTTATTTTTATTTGATTTATTATGTTTTTGATTTTACATAATTTATTTTCATATGATTTTATTTTAATTGGTGTTTGGTATTATTGTATCAAATTAATTTTATTCATTTGTTAATTTATGTTTGGCTATGGGTGTTATTTACCTCAAAATAAATGAATATATATAGTGGCCCTGTAATCAACACCCATAGATATAAAATAATTTAAAACAATATCGATCTTTTCTTTACAATAATCAGAAGTCGTCAAAAGCCCGAAAGTCTGACAACCAGTCTTACCAAGGGGTATCGTATTACCCAGTTACTGGGTTGTGGAGGTCAGACAGGCAGTCGCTCCATGTAAAATACTGGTATTCAGCTGCATCCGGTTAGACTGGAAGCCAACCCCAATATAGTTGGGAAAAGGCTAGACAGATTGATTGAATCACACGAATTATCTACATTCGCAGAACAATTTATAAACCCATATTCCTATAAAAAGATCCGAGTGATTTTTCCACAAATTCAATTAAGTGGTTATTTTTACCTGAATAACATATTGAAATAGAAACGTTATAGTGCTTTTCCCGCCATCTTTGAGTCAAGACTAGTCAGGAGTAGACAGTTCTGAGTATGTGATGGCATTAGCGCCTGAAATATTATAGGAACTGAAATAGAAGACACAGTTATGTTATTTGCTATTAAATAAGTGTAGGAGCACCTGCCTCTCGAAAGAGTTAGGGGCTACACGCTTTTTTGTGGGAAAGCATGATTTGGTACAGGCGGGTGGCAAAATTGAATATAATAAATATAATTTATGTAGATATATTTTCGGGAAAATGTCGCTCGGCTTGGCAAGCCGAATGGAGTGCCAAATAAAAACCGAATATGTGTAGTAATAATTGCTTCTGGTCGGTCTTGAAATCTTACTTAATCTTGTGTCACCCTTTACTATAATTCGAGATTATTTAATTCTTGTTTTTAACTACATTCGTTTCTTCAGTATTATAACTTAATTTAGCAGTGGCGACTTAGTTTGTGGTCCGTAGAAAAGTTTAGAAAAATACCCCTACCACACACAATGTTGTGATGTTTGATCGATAACAATATCACAGTCTAGAAGACCAACATTCACGATAAATGAAAAAGGGTCCTTTCTTAGACGATAATCACACATCACCTTTATTAGATATAAGCTTCAGAGAACATGAACTTCAGAGAACAAAAATAAATCTAGGGCAATGAAAAATTAGTTCTGCCCTTTACAAGCTCATAAGTAAATATATAAAGAAGGATTACACAAATCACAGGTACAAAACTATTGAAAAACACATAAATCAAACGGGGCATAAGGAAAACTTAAAAGAGCTGAGAACGGACGTTGTACGACCGACGCCAATATTTTTAATACGTGGGAAGTCAAAGTCAAATACTTTATTTCAATTACGCACACGAAAGGCACTTTTGAACTTTAAATTACTTTGAAATTAACCAAATAAATAATGTTCCTAGTTTTCGTATGGAGAAGAATGGGCAAGGAACTCCACTATTAGAAGATGTATTCAATATCAGGAGCCCGAGCCCACAGTAAAATGCCATACGGTATAATGCTGTGCAAGTAGCTAAAATAGACCAAACGAGGAAAAGGCCCAAGACGCCATAGGAACCTTTTGTGACCTCTCCAAGGCATTTGATTGTATCGATCACGAAACCTTTAGCATTACGGAGTTGGAAAACTTGTACTCAATTTAGAAAAATCTTATTTAAATGATAGATAACAGCAAGTTCAAATAAATGGTATCAATTCACTAGGTTTATCAGTAAAAATGGGTGTGCCACAAGGCTCGTTATTGGGTCAATTCCTCTTTTTAGTGTTTATTAACGATCAACTCCATTTATAAACAAATTAACCACAAATGGTGTTATTTGCTTACGAGTTCCTTAATTTTTAAGGTAGGTAGACGTGCTACAAATTTTGACGACGTAAATAACGCCCCACTGCAGGCCCAACATTGGTTCACTGCTAATAATTTGGTATTAAATGGGAAAAAAAACTAAGTGCATAAAGTTTTCTTTACCAAATGTCAAAAGTAGTGATTGTGAGATAGTATTGAATCAAGAGAAACTAGAATTCGTAGACAAATCTGTTTTTCTGGGGATAACGCTCGACTCGGGGCTGCAATGGGGTTCTCATTTAACATCTCTTGCAGGACGGCTAGGTTCAGCAGCATATGCTGTCAGAAAAATCCGGCAATTTACTGATGTAGATACCGCGAGGCTAGTCTATTTTAGTTACTTTCATAGTATCATGTCTTACGGTATATTTTATTGCGGGGACAGGCTGAAGACATCCAGTCTATTTTTATTCTGCAGAAAAGAGCGATCAGAGCCATATATTATCTCCGCAGGCGTGACTCTCTAAGGAACAGTTAAGGGTATTAACATCATGACGGTACCTTGTCAATTTATCTATGAAAACATCATGTACGTAAGAAAAAATACATCTTTTTACTAATAAAGGTTATAGACATTTCATTCATTGACTATTAGTTCAACCAGACTGGCTAAAGTAGACTCATCTTTCATGGGTTTCTCCCCACATACTTAAACTGAATGAGACAACATTCAAATCTTGTATAGTAAATTGGGGGATTACATCGCTGTTAAAAATGCTTGGCTTAATGCTGGTGCTGCTCCACAACCACAACTAATTGATTAACATTTGAAGATACTGTTGGTGCGGCAACGCTCGTCTTCCTGCATAAATAAAAGCTCTAAAATCAGAGAAAAGTCCAGGTTCTGACGGCATCATAAATGAAATACTTTAACCTCTCTTACCGCCCACCTGAATGAACTGTTCAACCTCAGTATTGAAACTGGAGAGATTTTTATTTACAAAAAAGGCGACCCAAATCACATAGGGAACTACATACCAATAAGCCTGCTACCTACCATCTACAAGCTCTTCTCCTGCATGATAAATAATAGGTACTTTCGAGCAAGCGGGATTTAGAAAAGGATACTTAACGATTGATCATATATACACAATAGGACTTCTCATTGAAAAATACCGAGAGAAAAATAGACCACTCTACATTGCATATATTTATTATCAAAAAGCATTTGGCTGCGTATCACATAAAAGCTTATAGGAAACTAATAACACAAGGGGTAGAAAAATAATACATTTGTGTAATCAAGAGAAGAATATACATTAATAGCAAGAATAGAGTAAAACTAGAGACAGCTGGGCCTTGGTTTCCGGTCAAAAGAGGAGTAATACAGGGCAACCCTCTCTCACCACTGCTGTTTGGAGCCATTACATTGGAGTCGATTATCAGCCAACTCAATTGGAAAGGTCGGGGTATTAAGATCAAAGAAGCCTACCTAAGCCAGCTAAGATTTGCAGACGACTCGGTCCTTTTATCAGAAACAGGACCAGAAACTCAGTACATGATAGAGTCACTCGATGACGCCAGTAAAGTAGTAGGCTTAAAAATGAACCTATCCAAAACAATGTAATTGACTAACAGCAAAAAGAGAACACTAAATGTTGGTAGCGAGCCTCTTAAGTATACAGACGAATACGAAAACATATACCTAAAAAAAAAAAATATATAAATTTATTATTTTTTGCAATGTAAATTAAATTTAATAATAGTACTGTTTTATAAGAATAGCATATAAGTAAAATGGTCAGTGAATAAAGGCTTTTATTATATTATTATATTATACATATACCTGGGTAAACAAATTAGATTTCACTAGAAAAGTAATGATCTAGAAGTGGAGTGCATGACACAGTTAACGTGGATCAAATACTGGGCACTAAAGGACGGTTCAACCGAGCTTCCCGAATTGCTGAACAAAATAAGACTGCGGGTTCCTTCTGCTTTTCTGCGCAATCCTTATCTTTTGCATACTTCTACGGTAGGAACGAATTACAGACGGAATTCATACTTAATCAGAGCGAGTCATACGTATAATGCGGTCTGCCGGGACGTCGACACGACATCGACGTTTTCAATACTGGTATCTCTAAATTAAAAAAAGATTATATATTATGTTATTTCTTTTTTGATCACGTAAAGTAATTTCTAACAGTTTGCGCTGTGTGAAACGTATAAAATACTGTCTTTACTCAACTGTCTACCTTGTCAAATACTTTTTGTTTGTATGTTCTTTTATAACCGTGAAAACTTTTAATTGACCTTATTTTGTTACTCTCAATCTTGCAAAAGTCTAGCTGTAAGTTTTCCAAAAACTGTAAAATAAATATAAAATATTCAAAAGCAGCATCCTAATTAAAATTAAAACTAAGGTCCTAAACTCGTGCCTTATGCATTGCCTAACGTATGCTTGCCAACGTTTCCTTTTCTTGTTGTTAAATTCCACGAAGGATAACATAATTTCATGCCAACGAGGAATAGAGCGCAGTATGATGAATATGTATTAATTAATTTGACGACATGGTAGGCCAAGTGGTTAAGCGATTGACTGCTGCCCTGCGTGTCGTGGTTTCGATTCCCGCACGGAACAAATATTTGTATGACCTACAAGTAGTTGTTCCGGGTCTGGCTGTTTGTATATCCATGACTAAATGTTTTTAAACGCACTCACATTATAGGAGAAATTCCTAGTGTGGGGCGAAGTTTTGATATAAAAAATAAAAAAAGTATATATACAGGGTGTTTGGCGCATGGACCGACACAATTTTTTCAGGGATTTGGGAGGTCATTAGCTAGGTTCTAGCTAAGTTCAAAATAGCTTTTAGTTTTTTTTATAATTAATTTAGAAGTTGTAAAATTTCATTCATTAAATACAAAAATTAACTTTGGAAGCTTGTAAGGAATTTTCTTGAAACCAGTTGTATAAAACAAAGATGTTTTTAGATTTAAAGGACTTTGGAGAATGCAACAAAATTTGTTTTGTGCCACTACACCCACAAACAAAAAAGTTATTTCAAATTAAAGGACACATTTTGGGAATTTTTTTCATTTAAAAAAAATAATCATATGTAACCAACCGTGACATTTGGGACAAAGGGTGTATGGGTAGAACCTAGCTAATGACCTCCCAAATCCCTGAAAAAATTGTGTCGGTCCATGCGCCAAACACCCTGTATATTTAAAAAATACAAAAAATAAGACACACCACCAATTCAAGGAAAGGATTGGTACACGCTCAACCATTAAAATGGAATTGAGTCAGACATTTGGCGCGCCTACGAGACCAGAGATGGACCAAAAGGGTGACCACATGTCCCACAGCCGGCCACAACTAAATTCAAGTAGCCCAATCTAGAGACGACTGGCTATCTTTTGAGGAGGCCTTTACCTGCAGAAGGGTCCCTGCAGATAACTAAATAATACAATATATTAAAATGTATATAAAATCTAATTACTTATATATACTAACAACAAAATTTAAGAACTAAACTTTATTGCTAACTAAAATTTATAATACTAAACAGACAATTTAACTTTTTTCTTTATGTAATCTGTAACGAAATATAAGGCATTTTATTTTATTATTTATTTATTAGATATAAGCGTAATCATTCTATAACCATCCCACTGCTGGGACCCAGGTCTTCTAGTCTTCTATGTGATAGGAAGTGGGCCGTCACAGTGTCAGTTACAATACAACATACTCGTACTTTTGGTTTCTTCATCTTGAAACCTTTTAGATGTCAGACCAAATGCTATTGTGAATAATTATTAATAATAAACAGTAAATGTGTTTATTTTTTGCCCTACACTAGGAATTTCTCCTGTTAACTGTTTACAAAGGATGTGTCTGTTTTCGATAAACACTTTGCCAAGTGACGAAACTGGAAATACTCTGCCCAGAAGCGAGGTGGACTCACGCACTAAGGGTCAATTAAATAAACTTGCAAAACTTTACTGACGTGGTGAGTATCCATATAACATAATGGTGATAAAAAAATATTATCTTTACTAATAAATTCAAGTAACTTTACTACCAAACTTTGTTTTGATTTCAAAGGGCTTGAATTTAAAACGCCTTATAATAGGTTAATAACTCTAGGTTCTTACTTTTCCTCATTGTTTTTTTTTGTGGCATAGCGTGGGTGGTTTTATATTACGCGAACTGGGAACCTAACAAAAAGGTTAGTAACACCCACAATATAAAATCATTTGCAAATGCCCTTCAAGTTACGAATACATTACCGAATTGGGTGCTTACTCCGCCTACTCAAAGCCTTTCTTTGTATATCAATAGGCGACAATTACCATAAAAGAGTTTAGTTAAAAATATAGTCTTTATTGTTAGTCAGAACACCAAAAGTCTGGGAACCAATCTTACTAAGGAGAATCGTGTTGTGGAGATCAGATAAGCAGTCGCTCCATGTAAAATACTGGTAGTCAAATACGTCCGGTTAGACTAGAAGCTGACCTCGACATAGTGGTAGAATGTGCAGATGTTTATGATGATTAGTTAATAAAGACCAAAATTTAAAAAGAAAAGTATGAAAATTAAGTTTTCCTATGTGGGTATGATACATAAATACATAAACTCACGCCTTCACCCCATGGGGATAAGCAGGAACCAAACAACCCCTCCTGTGACGATCTTTACAAAACTTAAAACCGAAGAAAATAAAATTACAAGAACTTCCTATAAATTCGTTAACAAAAATATATTATTCCCAGCTACAGAATAAGGTAAATCTCTCCTTCCAAGGCTGTTATAAATGTTTATATAACACCACTTACCCCCCTATAGGTACATTTACTGGTTACATCCATCATATTTGGTTTGACAAGCACACATGTTCCCCGTCCCCTTGAGAAAAATAATTTTACATTACTTTCCCTCCAGCGGGTACTGTTTTAAATCTATGCGATCAGCGTCTTTGGTTGAGCTGAAGTTCAAAGTATTGCGGTTAAGAGATAGAGATAGGAACTACTGAATCCTATTTGTGAAGTTTAATCAATTTTGCTGTGTGGATTTTGTAAACAAATTAAGATAGGTAACGTATAACATCAAGTGTACAAAATATGTAGGTTTTATGTAATAGGGATGATGACTAAAAAAATTTTTTTTGTCCTTAATGTACGTAGATTATGAAAAAATAACGTACACGTATATTTTCTTTTTTTACGTTATCAAAAGATTACGGCGATACATTGAGTTAGACGTCACTTGTGTAGATTTTATACATACTTGTGACGTATCAACCCCCACTCCCCAACTTTAATGCGTTGTATCTAAGTTATTTTTTAATTAATATGATAAAGAAAAAAAAAATGTGTAGAATATATAGAAGGGCATAGAAGGGCTTGAAACAATTCTATGAAGAAAACTTATAAGAACATTATAATTAACTTTCGTTTAAATCAAAATGATTCATTCACCGCAGGAATTCCACTAGATTATACTTACAAGGTAGGTAATCCGCGAAATTAAAATTTTCTTAAGATTTTTCCAATTGACAGGTTTTATCAGGTTTGTAAGTTGATCTAAATATGATTCGCGGCCGTATCAAATATTTATTTGTAGAATTATAATAAAAAAAATCATCAATATAACTCTCTAAGTTCATGTATTCCTATTGAATGACTATTTCATGAAATCATGACATTTTAGGATTATTCTAACGTAATGAGTTGAAAGCTGTATTGCTGATTCTAATGATTATAATTCAGTAGAATTATTACGGTCGCGAATCATATTTTGATCAAGATACAACCTGACTTTGACCCGCAAATTGCAAAAACCGTAAGAAAATTTTAATTTTGCGGGCTACCTAAGCGCATCCCTTAAAAAATAATGTAGGTACTTATCTATAATAGGCTACCGAATATATTTCCACGGTCTTTTCCTTAAAACCAAAAAAAACAGACTTCAAGGTAAGGTATCTACTGCAAGATACTCCTAACCAAACTAATAAATAAAAAGATATACAAACAAAATATAAAACGGCCCTCATTAATCACAGACAACAAGTACTTAGTACCTCAGAGGACCAATTTCTAGAGGGTGTCTGCTTTAAGATAAGAGAATCTCCAAAAGTACCTACCTGCCGTCCGCGCTAATTTGCTTTAAACTCCTAAGGATTACGAAGCGCGTCTCTTGTAGATTACGCCAGTTTGCGTCACCTGTATTATGTTTCTCCTGATGTAATTAAATGTAGCGTTTGGGTAGATTTTCAGCAATATTTTTAACTCGTGACGATTGTAAATGAATATAGGAATGAATTGAATGATTTTTTAAAGCGGGAATAGTAAAATAGTTAGGGCTTTATTTAACAAAGAGATCTTGAGTTCAGACCTTACTTGTTAAACTATTAACGTGGGGTTAGTTTCAGCTCAACAATGAACTTAGTTGAAACTGACAACAACAATAGCGATAGTAGTGTAAAATGTAAATAATTCTGGAAAAAGGGCATTTAAAACAAATTAATTATTCAAGAAATTCAAATCAGTATTGCCATCCAACGTGGCAACGCTGCCAGCCTTTTGGGCACTTCTCCCACTGACAGCGACGTGGACGAATTTTTTGATGCCCAATCAGCTGTTCCCCCTTTTTTTTCCTTCATATTTCATGCTTGTACATAATATAAATATTTTTGTGTTCGATTGTAAGTATATTGTATTTAATATTTGTGACAATAGAATGAATAAATAAAACAGAAAAACGACGGCTTTCCACAACGGGCCGGTACAACAAGACCAAGGTACCTACGCTAAAATAAAACATATTTACTTACTCATAATATTTGCAAGCACATTTCTTGGCAGGCCGCAGATATATTTTACTCAAAATAGTTATCCTCTGGAGTAGCAATTCTCAAGCAAGACACAAATACAAGGCAGGGCCGGGGTTGCCAGCCACAATAGAGTTCGCTTCAAATATTTATCATGCAATTCCCGCCGCTCTCATTCATCTATGCTGCAATTTATTTTTCAGCGAGCAACCCTGCAAGTCGTGATCCATTTAGGATTAGTGCACATTGACCACATTTTGTCGACATTCATGCAGGAAAGAGTATTCAAATGGGGCTATTCTATGTGTAGGGATCAAACCCATATTATTGTTACTAAAGTCAGGCCATTTTAATAGGTAACATTTGACTGCTGTCAGTTTAGTGAAAGCAAATCGTAAAATTACTCGTATCGGTCATTATTACAATAAATATGTAATCGTTATTAAAAAAAAATAAGCAATTGTACAGTTCTAACAAAACGAAAAAATATATTATTTTATGCCCGCCTTTACAAGGTTACGTTGTTGAATTTTGATGAATTGTCAAAAGTTACCTATTAAAATGGCCTTACTTTAGAGAATTGTAGCTAATACATCTCTCGTCCGCGACCTCGCGCCCCCGCCAAACGGTAGAAGATGAAAGATGGCGAGTTTTGTGTACTTTGTACCATTGACGGCGAGAAAATTGATAGTAATATCTATAATTTCTGCTTTAGAACGAAATTATTCCGGAGTCAGTGTCCTATTTTCGTGACTAGAAGAACTCATTTTATTATAATTATGTTAATAGATTTCCCAGTGACATAAAAAAACACGATAATAAGATACAAAAGAACCTAACTGAAACAGACAAAATATAAAAAAAATGTATAGCCAGTAAAGGTAATAACAGCACGTTTTATTTATTTTTTGTACATAATTCGTGCTTGTTCCAAATTCAAAATGTTTTTATTCACTCAGTTACTCATAGTAAAAGAGAGTTTTATTCACTATTATCGATAAATTAAATGCCCTTTTTCGAGTGGTAATGCCAAAATAGTATTATTATGCAATTAGTGAATAAAAGACGAACTTAAAGCAAGGGCCATAGGTAGATGAATCACGTGATTCAGTCGTTAGAATCCTTCACTTGTTGTGAAGGATTCTAACTGAATAACGACCGTAGGGATTCATGATGATCGAATCACGAGCGTAGAGAGTGATTCAAGTGTTAGAATCCTAAGCGTCGCGAGTGATTCATGGCTCTTGATACAAATCCGTTTCATTCAAGAGTTTCATACTATACTTATACCATGACTACGAGAAAAAGAAAGATTTAAGCGAAAATAGAAAAAAAGAAGATTAAATTAATTAAAATGCACATTAAAATTGGAACAATTTGTGCTCGTACAACTTATAGTATTCAAAATACAGTGCGAAAAAATAACACAAAACAGTTTTTATTGTAATGCTAAACGTCTTGTCGAAAATGTCGACCAATCAAATCTCGAGGAGTTATTGCACAAGGAATTTGTATGTCGAGTATTCTTTGCACACGGGGGTTGTATAGCATTGAGATGGAGGTCGAATATATTGGTGTGTTCTAAATTCAAACACCAAAAGAGTGATTAAAAGTGCTTTTTATTCACTGTTTTCGTGAATAAAATAAGCTTTTTAGAGGGGGAATGGTATAAAATCATGTTTGAAACGATAAATGAATATGAGGAGTGACCTATTTATTTTTATTTGCAAGGCTGGGTGGGCAGCAACCGCATGTAGGTATACTGATAACATTAATTGTAACCCCGCCCGGGCCGTTCTTTGTAATGTACCTGTCAGTTAAATAAGCCTTTTCGTTGTTTAAAAGTTATATTTATAATCCTGATGTTTTAAACGGACGAAAACTCAAATGGAACTCAATGTTATGCCTTCGTTAAGTATCATGTAATCTCTTTTACTTTACATATGTGTGTATGTGTGTGTGTGATGAATTTGAATGAACGGAAAGACTTTTAAGAACGTCTTAATGTTCTTAACAGAAACATTATATTCTGCCGTTTCCTGCTAGTGAGTAAGTTGAAACATCAGTTTTAACGTCGTTTATTTGAGAGAATAATATTCAATTTTGAAATTATCTGCTATGGAAACAACTCGCTGCATAATATTCGCTATTCGCCTACAGTCCTTTCATTGCAACTTGTGAAGTAGATAAACTTGCTAACGTTTCTGGAGAAATTTTAGAGTTCGAAATAAAGGTTATGGTGATGGTGCCGGTTTTCAGTGTTGTATAAAGGCTCCCGAAGACAGGTGCGACGTAATTCTGGTTGACTAATTTCTAGAAAACTTCATGGAAATTGATCTACAAGAGTCGCGTCGTGCCTGTTTACTGGAGCCTAAACGGGACGAGTCATATTTTAATATATGGTCAAATTGTAGTATCTTTTAGTATCTGCACTAAACATTAACTGGTTTGTTAATAACGGTGCTTAAAGTTAAGTAATGATTAGCGACTGTTTAACCATAAATAATAAACTTCTATATACATTAGGAACATCTAAACACTCGATTCAATAACAACCCGAGCACACAGCAAGCCGATTAAGGTTTAATCGATGTAGTGTCACCAGTGTGCTTTAGTCCTAAACCGTGATCCATTTAGGGACGAATTTCCGTTCTACTGGATTTGAACAAAACAAGTGAATGTCCCTAGCTAATTTACCTATACTACTTTTGTTTGAAAGGGAACAATTGTGAGGCCCGCTTGCATTACAAATGATTGAATACATTTAGGGACTTCTTAGATAAAAGTGACCCACACAAGGATATAACGGTCCGTGGCAGCGATGATAATTTTATTTATTTATGTTTAGTCAGCGAGGGGGACACAGTAGTGCCCCCGTCAAGTCGAGCAAAACAAACACAAAGGCACAGCGGTACCATCTTTTCTCGAAGCCATTCAGGAAATTCGACCCCCTGTACCTAACTTCGTTGTGGATAAAGCTAGAAGCCTGACTGTTCAGTGTGTTAGCTGTCATATGGCTATTAATTTATAATTTAAATTGTATTTTGCGTAATGTAAATTATCTTATAAATTATTGTATAGAATCATTTTTTTTTCCTAACTGAACAGACAGCTGTGCTGCTGGGGAGTTTGTTGCGCCACTTCTTCTTCCCAGCAAAAGCACTAGGAAGTGGTGAAGGGTGGGCGTTTTGTGGGACTGTCTTATGTAATTTTGACGTTCGAAAAGTGCTGATTCTCAGCCTAGTTTGAATAAATGACTTTTGAATTTTGAATTTGAATTTGACTAAGAAGTCTTAGTTTAACTAGGTATATTCCCAAATTACATTCAATTCGAACCTGTAGTTTAAGATTAAGAACTACTCGTATTGCAGATCAAAGTTCCTTCACTGACATACTCACTCACTCACTCGTCGATCATCAAAATTCTAAGGTACTTCTAGCAGACACACAAGCTTCAAATTTTGAACACAATTATTGTTTAGCCTATAAAGCAAGGAAAAATAATATACTAAACTGCATAAGTAACTTTGTAATCGGATATTATTTATATAGGATTACAAAGTTACTTAATGCAGTTCATATATCTAGAAAACGGGACTGAGATTGCGGTATATTTAAAATTTTACTTGCTTACTTTGCAGTTCATGCAATTTTTACACGCTAAATTGCAATGATTTTGTAAAAACGCTATTACACACTTTTATAGGAATCCTGATTGACAATTGATTTTCTATTTTTAATTAAAATTTAATGAATTTATTCTTTATTCAAATAGTGAAATTCACTTGAAATAATCAATAACGATCCAAAAATTTAAAATAATAATCCTCAATTGCAGCGAAACTCTAAAACGTATTGATCCCCAGGCACTTTTGATGTGTGCAGTTTATAACCTGGAATAACACATAGGATATTTTTATCTCGGTAGTACGTTGTCGTGGGATAATTTCCGACAACCACGCGGGTGAAGCCGCGGGCTGAAGCTAGTACTATATATATATGTGTATGTACGATAAATACAGAACTACTTAAACCAAATAACGCTTCGTCTTCGCAAAGAAGCACAATCCGTATTGATGTGGAATTATTTATCGAAAACATAATGAAACATCACGTTTAAAATCATCGGCAAAACTCGCCTACGTCACGTATATTCCCTTGAGCATATTCACGCAAGGAATTTATTTAGATATTTTTGATTATGTTATTTATGTAAACGAATATTTAAATGAAAATATTTTCGCGATTGAATTTCTTGTGAAATTGTAATTAATGGATTAGAAGATGAAATTAAGTAACACATTTTTTGCGGTTTATTTTTGATAATAATGGGTAAGAATATCGATGGAACTTTGTTGTTCAAGTTAACTGTCAGATCACGCAAGACATAAGTACCTACTTAGATTATTCAGTCAGGCTACATTTGAAAAAACAAATTTAAATTCAAATAGCCTTTATTAATTAATAATAGCCTTAAATTAATTAATATTAGCCTTAAATTTTGTACAAATATTAAACATCGGTAATAAGTTTGTTTTTCATAAGTAATACATTACTTGCGGTTTATTTTTGATCATAATGGGTATGAATATCGATGGAACTTTGTTGTTCAAGCTAACTGCCAGATCACGCAAGACATAAGTACCTACATGCCTAGATTATTATGTCAGGCTACATTTGAAAAACCAAATATAAATTCAAATAGCCTTTATTAAATGAATAATAGCCTTAAATTAATAATAGCCTTAACTTTTGTAAAAATATTAGACATCGGTATTGAGTTTGTTTTGCTTAATTAAGTAACACATTTTTTGCGGTTGATTTTTGATAATAATGGGTATGAATATCGATGGAACTTTGTTGTTCAAGCTAACTGCCAGATCACGCATGATATAAGTATCTACTTAGATTATTCTGTCAGGCTACATTTGAAAACGCGCGCCTCAAAAAGATGTCAGCAGAACTGAAGGGTCCGATAGGACCGATGCCTGCCTGGGTTGCGGGAAAGTTCGAAAGAGATACTGTGGCGCCTGACAACGTACAGGCAACTGAAGGAACACGGGTGGGTTTTAGTCAGTAAGTCTGACACTCCCTCCGGCTCCACCCAGAGCGGGAGAAGTTAAGTTTTAGTGATGATTTCCCACCCAAAAAAAAAGGCTACATTTGAAAAACAAATTTAAATTCAAATAGCCTTTATTAAATTAATAATAGCCTTAAATTAATGAATATAAAAGAAACTTCAAATCAATTAATGAATATAAAAGAATCTTAAAAATCGGTAGTAAGTTTGTTTTGCTTTCCAGCATAATATGTCAGCATGTATCCTCTCCCAGACCCTTCCACAGTTTTCGATCGCGAGCTCTCCTTGTCCATGTCACATCCGCTGTCGATCTCAGGCCACCTTCCCACCTACGCACAGGTCTTCCTAATTTCCTCTTGCCCTCTCTCGAATACCACTCAGTGACCTATTTGGCCCATTTTTCTACTAGAGAAAGTGGTAACCCAAATATTTGGTATCAAATAATCTTTTCGATAGTTTACCCAACCTACCCGAAGGTTGTAAAACACAACTTAAAGTGTAAGTACGTTTCCAAAAGCGAATAGTCAATTAATTAAACTGTCGTCACTTGAACGCGAGTAGATCGGCAACTAACGGCAGCGGTAGTTACGAAGTATGTAAGTTAGAAGTAAGTCTTCTGGAGTGTAAATAGGTAAGGAGCGGAAAACTTTAATTCTTTACTGATTGAACTTGACGTGTGGAATTAAGAACTGGATGTGACAATAATGGAAAACAGGAAACGTTTATTTTTAATAGTATGGAAATCGTTGACAATCTGGTTTAACTGCAACTCATTGAGTTTAATTAGTTTTTTGGTATTACAGGGGGCAAAAATGACTTCTATCAAATTAAAAAAACATATAATAGCTAGGATTTGAATAAATCCTGTCTAAATCGCAGACTTTTTCTAAAGGATATATAATGAGTGAAAAAGAAGAAAGAGTCATTTTGAAAATCGACTAGGTGGAACCTTTTATATAAGGTAAACGCAGGTATTAACGACCCCCCTAAGGCAATTTTAAAATCAACTATATTTTTTTAGTATACTTGTTCCTCTAAAGATTTAAATTTTAATTTTATATGCTAGTGTTATGTTTAAAAAATGTATTTACTGAATCAAATACATTTAAATAAAGGATTATCTTGTAAAAAATAATTTATAATGTGACTTAGTCGATTGTTGCAATTACCGACCCATAAAAACGGCTGTGAAGCTATTAACGATTTTTATGCAGCTATCCCCGATCCAATCGAAGTGTTTGTAGCGGCTCTGCGGTTATTTCAATTAAATTATTATTTTCTGGTGCAAGAATCGAAGTGGACAAGGGTGTTAACTCGTTAGTAGATGGTAGAAGTATATTATCTTGTTGAGGAGTAGATGTCTGCAGAAACTGGTTGAACTCATCTTGTACAGTTAATAAGTTTACAGTAGGCGACGAGGGTAGCGGTTTTTCAATAAACAAGGATAAGTTGGATGCCTCTTCTCCCAATACTTCTGAACCTTATTGGCAGTATTAGATTACTCTCAGCAACTATATCAAAATTTAGGATAGTCTCAGATATATCTGGCGTTTCATTCAAAAAATTGTTATTTAGTGTTGATTCCCCTAACAGCAGAATACTTCCACTCTCTTGATTTATGGCGTTTTCGGGGGTAATTTTCTTCCAATATTCGAATAACTTTTTATAAGTTGGATACACTTGTACCTTTAGGATAGTCTCATATATCTGGCGTTTCATTCAAAAAATTGTTATTTAGTGTTGATTCCCCTAACAGCAGAATACTTCCACTCTCTTGATTTATGGCGTTTTCGGGGGTAATTTTCTTCCAATATTCGAATAACTTTTTATAAGTTGGATACACTTGTACCCTCATTAAGTGCTTTGATTGCTTCGGCGAGTTGTGTTTTACTGTATACTTTTCGCCGCTTTTGTGGCTCGATACTTCTGGAAAAAAATATAATTGTATGTTTTATGTTGCTTTAGCTAAGAAGTAGCATAAATTATTAATAGGTACCTATTATGTCATAAAAGTAGGTGAGAAACTAAATAATCTATATACGATCGGTAATAGCTTCTTATTGTTGGTATTGCCGACCCTCATGGGTCGGTAATAAAGTATGTAAGTATAAACATATATTGTATTACCGACTCATAAAAAAATGGTTATTTTAATTCAATTGGCCTTCAGACTATAAAATAGATTATAATTGATCAATGTCACAAAAAATATGAACAAATGCACACTGTTTTAAACACAAAAACAATGATTAATTACTGTAACTATTCAATATCGATCCTCGAAAAATATCATAACTTTGATTAAATAGACAACGCTAAAAGGTAAAAACTAGACAAAACAGTTTAGTCGCTAATAGATTTTTATAAAGACTGATAGCTTAGATTTAAACTAGTCCATAAAAATACTTGTGTTAGTGTGATATAATAACATAAAAGAAAAATAAAACGAAAAGTTACGTTGCTGCCATTGCCGACTTATGGGTCGTTGATAGCTGCCACGACTAAAACTGATGAAGCTAACACCATCCCATTTTAATTTAAAGTTTTATCGTTTCAAATTACTTTATATTAATAAAATTTCGTAAGAAATCAAGAGTTGACACTTATATGAATACATTTAGTAATATAAGATAAAGTATAAACGTCATTTGTTTGTATAAATGTCTTAAATAGAAAAGTCACGTACTTACTTGAAGGAACAAGGGAACAGTACGACACGTAGTGCGTCCACGCTGCCCCGCAGTAACTGACGTATTTTATCTCTTTTTTGCACAGCTACTCACACTAACGTAAAAGTATACGATGCTCAAGGAATAAACGCGTGTGTAACTTTGCCTACCTATAGCTAGAATAGTTCTGGAAACGTAAAGATTTCGAATTACTTTTATAGGTCGGTAATAACTACAGATTTTCGATGGGTCGTTAATAGCTGCGTTTACCTTAAAGCGTTTTTTTGCTTAAAGCAGAGTTCTCCGTCAGCGGTTAGCGGAAAAGGTTGAATATGAATCGCTAAATAGTATCATTTTGTCTAGCTTTTATTGCCTGAAGGGGCAGGCAGTGGTGGTATAAACCCAATGTGGGTTATACCACCACTGACAAAGTGACGTCAATGCCATTACATCTTGCTGTTTGCCCCGAAGGGTTAGGCAGAGGTATACCCACACTTTGCCGGTTATATTCAAGTAATCAAGTCTCAAGTAATCAAGTCCCATGTAATAGGTGCGAGCCTATTGCCATTTACTGGGCACAATTCCAGGTTTCAGGGAGCTAGTAAAAAAAAAACTGGAAGAACTAATTAATACTTTGCCCGCCCCACAGATCAAACCTAATATAGTACGCTTTGCAGTCGCGCTTACGGCTACGAGACCATGAGGCAGTCAATCCATACTTCCATACTATATTACTATTTTAATCAATCTGCCTAGTTTTTTCCCATCTATGTTGGGGTCGGCTTCTAGTCTAACCGGATGTAGCTGAACAATATATATTTAATATTATAAATGCGAAAATAACTCTGTCTGTCTGTTGCCTTTTCAATGCCTTAACGCTTGAACGAATTTCGATTAAATTTGGCGCACAGGCAGACCATGGGTTAGGCCATAGGATACTTTTAATCTCGGTAGTTCCCGTGGGATAATTTAACCACATGGGTGAAACCGGGGGCAAAAGCTATTAATAATACCGATTTTAATAATCTGTTCCCGCTATTCTTCTGCCATACCCAAAATCGCTTCCGCTTACTTTAAGGTACAGCCTTAACATATACACATACGCATTGAGATTGGATTGCCTAAAATGTATATATTTAAAGCAATACGGATATCTGGAGCCGCAAGATATATCACTAATGATGTACTCAAACCACATTACGTGTATCTACTGATATACACCGCTTATACTTACATATATGTATATATACACTCGAGAGCAATGAATCCGGGTCACTTAAAGAATCCTAAAAATCTCGGAAACTAAAAATGCTAGGTTAATGCAATAAATTGTATTTAATAGACAATGTAATACTCCTTAAATGAACGTATTAAAACTTCTTAGTTATTGTAAAGTTATATCATAAAAAAATCAAATTTGAAAAAGGGCCACTTTCGAAGATGGAACTACGAAATTACAGCATTTGGTTTTGCTTTTGTTTGTAATCTGTCATTTATGTGGGTACATAAACCATGTTGATAGTGCTCTATATTCATTATTCAAGCTGAAATTATGTCGCTTACGCCTGAAGAATGCACCAGAATACTTACAATGCTGGAAACCGGCCGGAGTCAGCGCGATACAGCCAGGACTGTCGGTGTGTCGCTGTCAACAGTACAAAGAGTTCTCCGACGTTACGAAGAAACTGGTTCTAACCTACGCAGACCAGGAACGGGCAGAACCAGGTGTACCACAGCACGAGAAGACCGATACTTGGTGAACACCATGCTTCGAAATCGCTTTCTTACAGGAACTGAACTCACAAATCAGTTTCGACGCCTCGGAGGAAGTAACCCAAGTGCATGGACAGTAAGACGTCGGCTTGCTGAATCTAACTTAAAACCCCTTAGACCTGCAAACGGCCCTAAACTGGAGCGTGGGCATCGTATTTCAAGACTAAGATATGCCCAGAGCCACGTAAATTGGAGTATTGAAGATTGGTCAAAAGTTATGTTCTCCGACGAATCAAAATTTATGCTCTACAAGCACGATGGAAGACACAGAGTGTATCGAAGACCAGGGGAAAGATTCAAGCAAGCATGCATCGAAGAAAAAGTAGCCTACGGTGGTGGGTCTGTACTTGTGTGGGCCGGAATTTCTTCTGAAAGTCGCACAGAGCTGGTGATCATAGAAAACGGCTCTTTAACTAGCGAAAGATATGTGGAAGAAATCCTCAATGATCACGTTGGTCCATTTATGGTCAATTTAGGTGAGGATGCTATATTTATGCATGACAATGCCCGACCTCATACAGGTAGGATTGTGAATGACTACCTTCAAGAGATGAACATTACTCGTATGGAGTGGCCAGCGCGCAGCCCGGATATCAACCCGATCGAGCATGCTTGGGACGAGCTAGGCAGATGCGTAAAACAACGAAACCCTCCCCCAATCACGCTTCGTGAGCTCAAAATTGCTCTCACAGAGGAATGGGAGAATATTCCCCAAAATCGTATAAGGAACTTGGTGTACAGCATGCCAAACCGCGTAAACGCAGTAATGGAAGCACGAGGAGGCAATACGAAGTATTAAAATTCAAGAAAATCGTAATAAAGTTCAAAAATTTCATGTTTCCTATTTTTGTTTTAAGGAGAGATCAGCAGTTTTTTTCTTTATGTAATTTTGTGTTAATAAAATGTATGGTGACTCATATTTTTTTTACTTTCATTTAAGGAGTATTACATTGTCTATTAAATACAATTTATTGCATTAACCTATCATTTTTAGTTTCCGAGATTTTTTACATTCTTTAAGTGACCCGGATTCATTGCTCTCGAGTGTACCTACCTATTTAGTATAAGAGAACATATATGTATATAATAGGTATCATGAAACATGTTATTTTGAGTTGTTACGTAATGTAATGTTTCTTTATCTTGTTTGAGGATATTTACTTTTATTACGCGGATAAAACAATGAGTTTTTTAAGCTCTTGGTTAGCAAATAATACCTCCATGACATCTACTTGATGACAGACTACAGATTACATGATTACAGATTACAGCCTTTCTTTTTTGGGTGCGAAATTATTGAATAACTTCTCCCGCTCTGGGCGGAGCGGGAGGGCGTGTCAGACTCTTACTGACTAGAACCCACCTGTGATCCTTCAGATGCCAGTACGTTGCCACGGTATACCTTTCGGACTTTCCTGCAACCCCGGCAGGCATCGGTCCTATCGGCTCTTAAGTTGTGCTGACATCTCTTTGAGGCGAGCTACCCATTGCTCACCGTCCGCAGGCCCGCGCCTACGGTGCCCGGGAATCAACCTGCGATTCCCGACGCCCAGGGCGTCTCACAGATTGCAGCCTTACTCCCTCTCATCGAGAGGAGGCCTATGTCCCAAAGTGATTAACTAAATAATGCCTCTGCTATTACAGATTTCCTTAGCTGGCGACCACTTACCATCCGTGCGATCGGTGGCCGCCTGCTTATTTACTACCCAAGAATTCCAACTTATAATTATTACAAATTCGAAAGTGAGTTTGTTTGTTTGTTACACTTTCACGCTAAAACGGCTGAACGGATTTGGATGAAATTTTACACATGGGTAGACCATGAACTGGAGAAGGACATAGGCTACTTTGTATCCTGGATCGCAGACGAAGTCGCGGGCAACTAGTTCAACAAAAAGGCAAGAGGTGTCGTAGGACACCCGAACGGAGTTGGTACGAAGTTCTTTTCGCTGTATATTATTTATTAATACAGAGCCTTCTAGTAAGGTCTCAAATTTTTAGCTTGCTAAAAACTTATACCTACTAGATGGCTCTGCATTAAAAAACAAAAACTTTTGACACTTAAACCAAACATTTTCGGGAATAACGCTTTTTAGTTACGTGACGATTTCTAACTGCCTCGTTGGTCTAGTGGTTGCAAGCGCTACTACTGACCATGAGGTCCTGGGTTCGATTCCCAGGTCGTGCCAAGTGTTATTGGGTTTTGTATCTGGAATTTCTCAGTAGCAGTCCGGAGTCTGGATTTGTGCCCGGATGATGGCAACAGGCTCGCCCCCTATTACATGGGACTTAAAGATAACTGGTGGAATGTGGGAGTACCTACTACAGGTACACCTCTGCCCAACCCTTCGTGGAAACAAGGCGTGATCTTATGTTATGTAAGTTCGTAAGCAGACCTTAAAATGACTAGCAATTAGACTGAAGATCCCTGAATCAAGCAGATTTCAAAACGTTATTACAATATTTCCATGCCAATTAGGTAGGTATGTGAAAGGTAAGTTTGCTCATTATAATTATACCTGGGTGGCTTGTAAGTTATCTATCTCAGGAAACCAGGTTGTTGTAGTGTTTGAAAGTGCTAGGGTTACAAGATTTCACAATACGTGTTCCTATATGATCTGCTGTTTAACTAGACGTGGCTTTGAACCTTTAATCCGATGCCAATAAAGCCATAACTTTTAAGTAACATTCGTCGCTAAAAACAAAACACTTCAAATTAATATTTTTGCTATTGCAAGTTCACTTCAAACCTAACCTCATTGATCGTATAAAATTCGAATTCAAACTCATTTGTTCTAAAAGTTAATCATTGTAAATTCACACTTTCTTCAACCCCGTTCGAATTTCGAATTGATGTATATGTCACCGTAAGATTATGAGAACCGTTACTTTATGAATCTATCGATATTATTTTTGTTAGATTATAAACTCACGAAAAATTGTGAATTAGGTGAAATGGGTTAGGTTAGGTTGGAACTGTGGCCAACCGCGCACAAGCCGAGCAAGGGCTACTTCCAAGTTGCTCGCAGATTGGCAGGCTATTTAGTATCAGCGCAAAGTGCGTTACGTCGTAAGCTAGTTTGTTACCAGCCGGTCTATTCTGTAATAATCTCACGGTGAAAACTTAGGTGAAGTGGGCTGTCATTCCACCTGCTGCTAGGGACTGACAGCTCACTCCGAGCTCACTTCACCTAAGTTTTCACGGTGAGATGGTTACAGAATAGCACAGCTGTTCACAATTTGTCGGTTTCCCATGAATAGAATATAAATATCGATAATGCGTTACATTGTAAATGGTATGTTCACACTTTTTCGACAGTTTATAACCTAACGGAAATAATACCGATAGATTATAAACTAACGAAGTTGATAATTATATGGTGACATACACAACGTGTAACTTTTAGTACCCCCTACAATTCCTGTACAGTTGCATGTACCCATAAGCACAATGTTTTGCGTGCGTTACGTTGCTCGCTGCAGGAAAAAACAGTGATTATTTGCACCAACAATAAAAGTCATTTTCCAGCATTCATTTTTGCACAATGTTAAGTAGTTTGATGTATAGAGTGCATAAATAAGGGCCACGTCTGTATATAATATAATGTATAGGTTCTTACAAACCTAAAGTCTATTTATCCTTGTTTCCAATTGATATTATTTCCACTTAAACAAACATCAACTTTATGCCCGTGCAAATAAAGTTGATTTTAGACTGACTAGTATTGTTGAAAAGGTTATAAAAAATTTTATGTTGTAGCGCTAAACTGAACCTTATATGTAGGCATTACAGTTGTTTTTTCTCTCGAACATACTCGTGTTTGTTTACGTGTTTGGCAAATAAATTGCGAACGCAAATTAGTTGCTTAATGTTGTACAGCTTCCAATAGCTATTGGTGGGTCAAGAACTATAGTCAAACTTGTACGGAGGATCAGATAGTTGTCTGACGTCTAAAGTCTAGCAAGTTTCAGTATGTTAGTATGGCATCTTGGACGGCTAGCTTTGATGCTTCCGATATTTACCTAGCTTTATGTACAATACTACTGAGTTGTATGTATAAAGGTACTGGAGTTGACTAAGACTTTGATGGTGAAAATGATAATAGAGAGAGAATCTGTATTTGAAGAAAAATCTAAGCTATACACTACAGCTTAATTTTCTTAATTCTCGTTACAAAACGTTGTTTCTGAAGCTTTTTTGCTCGGATTTTTATCGAACTACATAAATGTTGTTATGTACGCATGGTGCCCATAATTAGGTACCTATCCATCCTCCCAAACATTTTTTCCTGGTGGATGGGCGCCGTTAAGTACCATATATAAGTAACCTTAAGGTGTTGCTGGTGCGCTTTACTTGCATTTTATTATTTTTCCGACTACGTCATCATCAATGCCAACATTTTGAATGAAAATGACAGTTCGCAAAGGTGACATGCGCTCGGTATACCTCATACCGTGCGCATGTCATCTTTGCGAAAGGAATATGTTTGAAAATAAAATATAATTATATTCCCTTGACCTTGCAAACAATGCAACACTCAAAGTCAATACAGTCAGATGAAGGCACACGATACTAACACGCCCCATATGACGCGACTTTAACAGCACCTAAAAAAAGGCATAAAAAAGGCTAAATAATTTATGCTTGATTAAGACAATATTCTATACTGCCTCGTTGGTCTAGTGGTCGCAAGCGCTACTGCTGAGGTCATGGGTTCGATTCCCAGGTCGGGCAAAACGTTATTTATTTATTTATATCACAATTATAATTAATAATAATAAATATTGGATTAATAATAATTATTGGATTTTCCTATCTGGAATATCTCAGTGGCATCCCGGAGTCTGGATTAGTGCCCGGTTGATGGCAATAGGCTCGCCCCCTATTACATGGGAGTTAAACATAACTGGCGAAATGTGGGTGTACCTACGATAGGTACACCTCTGCCCAACCCTTCGGGGAAACAAGAAGAGGTGTTATGTTATGTTATCTATTATTTAATTAAAATTACATCCACATCCAGCTTATAAACATCTTTGCATCCAGGTACCCGATACGATTTCATAGAAACTTCGCCGGGAACTCTCGCAGCGATTACCGGCATCCGTCCCGCGATGCGTTCCTCTTGATAAATCATCTCATGTTATTAAGCAACACTTCTTCTTTCATATTATAACTTACTAATAACGTAGTCGGGTATGTTTACGTATTACTTATGTTTATGAGGGTGAGGTAAAGTTGTGAAAATAGTGTGTTTAGTATCTACCTGTAATTACACAGCAGAAATTGTGATTAAGTCCATTGCGAGTATTATCGAAACTGTAATTTAACATACCTACAACATAATTTAAAGAAAACAATATAATTTATTATTGGTACAGATAGTTTACAATTAAAAGCAAGTCAAAATTAAAAGAAGAATCTCTGTACAGATAGTGCAATCCACGACGACGCGCCCCACTCGGCGATTACTGTACTGTAAGCTGTACGGAGCGGAGCGGGATGGGGCGCGTCGTCGTGGATTGCACTATCTATAACATACTATGTAATGTACAATCAATCAATCTTCCTATCCTTTACCTAACTATGTTGGGGTCGGCTTCCAGTCTTACCGGATGCAGCTGAATAATACCAGTATTTTACATGGAGCGACTGTCTATCTGACCACCACAGCCCAGTCCCCCAATTGGGTGTACAATAATAAAAAATAATAATAAAAAAACTGATCGTTCAGATCATTATTATTCCTAATATTTTTTATTATTACTAATTATTCTGTTTAATTATTGACTGCTGAACATGAGGTCCTGGGTTCGATTCCCAGGTCGGGCAAAGTGTCATTGGGTTTTTCAATCTGAAATTTCTCAGTAGCAGCCCGGAGTCTGGATTTGTGCCCGGTTGATGGCAATAGGCTTGCCCCCTATTACATGGGACTTAAACATAACTGGCGAAATGTGGGTGTACTCTAAGCACACCTCTGCCCAACCCTTCGGGGAAACAAGGCGTGATGTTATGTTATGTTAATTATTCTGAAGTGTCTAAAATGAATTAAGCTAAGATAGGGTTACAAAATTACGTAATTTTACTGAAACCGCTGGTAAAATACGGGTATTTTACGGTCATTTATATAAATTACGGTAAAATTATCGGCGACTTATGAGGTATTACATTTTAATTTGTTTTAAATCCCGCGCGCTTAAGGTATCAAAATAATTATGCGAATGTGGCCGCTTAGTGCAGTTCACCATACTGTGCGTGGCGTGTGCGGTAATATACGCACTTGCCGTTCCGCTCCACTGTCGGTGAGCAACTGAGCAAGCGCAAGTCTGCATAAGTATTTTGTATAAAAGATTTAAGTCCTAAAACTTAACTTTTGATTTTTGCTGTCCTCTGCTCTGCCTCTACACATAGATGATTATTATTATAAACCATGACATTGTTGTGATTCATTTATATTGAATTATTGACTTGAGAATAGGGATGATGACTAAAAAAATGTTTTTTGTCCGTAATTGTAGATTATGAAAAAATAACGTACACGTATTTTTTCTTTTTTTACGTTATCAAAAGATTACTGCGATACATTGAGTTATAATGTGCCATGACGTCACTTGTATGTAGATTTTATACATACTTGTGACGTATCAACCCCCACTCCCCAACTTTAATGCGTTGTATATAAGTCATTTTTTCTTAATAAGCTATAGCAAAAAATACGTGTCTAATATTTTTTATTATCTGACTGACGGACTAAATAGAATTTCTTTTTTTTGACCCAGGCATCATCCCTATTAAGTTTTAGGGATTATTAGAGTCGCACGAGCCCAGTTTTCTGTTTTATTATTATTTAAGTACCAATACTGCTTATATGTACGGCAAATTTCATTCAAATCCATTTATCCTTTAATAGTGAAGTAGTGACATACACATGATACACACAAACATACTCACTTCCGTATTTGTAGTGTTTTAGTGGGTATAACTGTATGAGTACGTTTAATACGTTTTTACTCAAAATTACCATATTTTACAGTAAAAAAAAATATTACGTAAATAACAATATATTTTTACCGTATACCAAGAACACTAAGAACCTAAAAAAATCAAATCAACACAGATATAATTTGTCTTAACTAAAATGTGGGGTTTTCGTAACAAAAATATATCACTTTCAACGTACTCATACAAATTATCGTATACAATAAATGCTCGGAACGTTATCACCAAAGTTTTAACGCGGATTGGACTTACGGATAAATAGATTTAAATGTATATCCATGGATTACCTAATGGATAAAGTTGTTGAAACCCCAGTTATAAATCCAATTTGGTTAAATTGATACTTGTGTTTTAAAATCGATTAGGGTTAACACACGCGAGCGATTTTAATCGGTATATTTTTGTCCGACAACTGTAAGTAGTGCTATTCCGTAAAAATCTCACCAAGAAAACTTTGATGAAGTGAGTTTGAAGTGGCTGTCAATCCCTAGATTACGTAGCGTCAGGTAGGATGACAGTTCACTTCACCTACATTCCCATGGTGAGCTTTTTATACTGTGTACTTATCTAGTCGTTTTGAGGGCACGGGTTGTCTGAAAATGTTCAAGTAAGTACTTCAAAGTTACGTTAAGTTACAAGTACGCAAAGTTTTGAACACATCGCCCGTGTTTAGTGCACTAGTGTGACTTTCTCAATAACTTATACTATCATAGGTAGGTCTCAGTCTCAAAATGAAAGTACATACAGAGGAAATCCGGACTAAAACTATAGTCTGATATGGCAACAAACAGTTAAAAGCATGGGTGTTGAACTCGTTTAAAAAATATATAAAACAGACCATTTACCCTTTAGTTTAGTATAAGGTAACATAATGTCTCTCGCCTAGCGCTGACAATTAACGTTTTTATGAAACGTCATGCAGTGATGTTGTTTGCAAATACGAATATTGCTAAGAGCCATTAGTCGGTTGTCTGTACGTGCCCTTATTTAATAACATTATATATCACACGTATAGCAATATTATTGTAAAAAGAGTACTTAGGTACTTTACAAATTGTGTGCGGCCGATAATTTGACCAAAATGGATTGAAATGATTAAATTTAATAGTTTCAAATTGCAGCGCATTGTGCTCATGATTTGATCAGGCATTCTAGGTAGATTTAATGATAACAGAGCTGGAATTATTTTAGTAGCTTTTGTACGTGGCTTCCCTGCGTGGAGATTGGGAATTATTCCACAGGGAGGTACTACCGGGATCACAAGTATTCTACGTGTGTAAAACTATCTGTGTGCCAAGTTTCATGCAAATTCGTTCAGCCGTTTTTGTGTGATCGAGTAAAAAACATACAAACTTTCACATTCATCATATTAAGAGTAGGACCAATAGGTACAAACTGCCCGAGTTCCCATTCAGAGCATAGGTAGGTGACCTACCTTTTTTTTTTTTTTTTGGGTGGGAAATCGTCAAATGACGTCTCCCGCTCTGGGTGGAGGAGGGCGTGTCAGACTCTTACTGACTAAAACCCACCCGTGTTCCTTCTCTTGTCTGTGCAATGCCAGGGGGGCACGGTATCCCTTTCGGACTTTCCCGCAACCCCGGCAGGCAATGGCCTCATCGGACCCCTTCACTCGCTGACACTCTTTGAGGCGCGCGTGGAACACAACGCGCCGTCGACCCGGGCTTGGTCCTTACCGGACGGCGAGCTACCCATTGCTCACCGTCCGCAAGCCCGCGCCTTCGGTGGCCGGGAATCGGCAACCAATTCCCGACGCCCAGGGCGTCTCCTCCTGCGGCGGCTAGGTGCGTGAGGGCGCGAAATTTGCCTCTCCCTCACGCGCTCCGCCTCCTCCTTTGCGAGCATTACTGCTTCGCAGAAGGAGGTGGCGGCCTCCCATGCCCTCTCACTCCGTACCATGGCCTGGACCAGGGCCGGACGCGAGAGATCCCCGCCACAGATCGCCTCCACGAGGACACGGCGGTGCTCTGCCCAAGCCCGGCCATACCTCCAACGTATGCTCCACCGTGTCCTCCGGGCGATCCACGCAGTGATGACACCCGGGCGTTTCCTCCCACCTTATCCGAAACAGGTACCTGCCGAAACAGCCGTGTCCGTTGAGGACCTGCGTCAGGCGGAACCTACCTACCTACCTACGGTGACCTACCTACTGTTACAAAAATTTGATAATGGACTAACTAATAAAGACAATATATTATAGGAGTAACTTTTTACGACTTTTTCAAACAATATATCCCACACGAGCCAGACAACAATTAATCGTAAGCTTATCTCCAAGGACATGGCGTGATACATTTTAATTCAGAAGTTATTACCACTCCCACTGAAAAACGAAAACAAAAACCAGCTATGAAATATAACACGTTGCACGCTACACCTGCGTATGACGTCATGAATTACACCCCCCACTCCCCTCCTCTGCCCCTACGTGATCCGAATGTACGAAACAACTATGTTAAGCAAGTAAATAATTTCACACAAAAGGGTGAAGAAAATTCTTCAGACCCAAAAACATGTGTTGTAACAACTTAAATCTGAATGAAATAAGCATTCTGGGAGACGAGAGACACTTGGAAATCGGTGGTACGTGCATAGAATGTATTACGTACCAATTTTTTTCTGTAGAATTTGTACCTACTGTGAGCATCAGTGAAGAGGAGATGTGAGAATTTGCTACGATTGTCGTAGCAATTTTCGACACCGTAGCTTCGAAGTCGTATCAGTAGTGCTACGCCGTAGCAAGAAATAAAGATTTTCAAATAAATATACTCAAGAAAAATCTTACTATATTTTACATATTTGGATACGAACATGTATTCAAAAAATGAAAAAAATAGATTGTATTATTATTATTATTCTGTGCGAAAGTCAAACGTTTCATCGTCTCTATTACATTAATTTTCAAACCGCTTTGATTGTTAAAAGACAGAATATGGCGTTTTAGAATTAATTACATCCGAGCACAAAGCTAAACGCGTGAGATGAAAATTTTCCAATGAACATCTGTTGTATTCACTTCAAAGGGCCTTAATAACCCGCTACGCTTTATAGCCGCATTTCTGTTAAATTAATGCATTTTCAGTGTTGAAAACCGTCGCCGTTACTTCGCGTTCCATATATTAGTCGAATTATGAACACAACACCTTTTAATAAGAGCGAGTTGTAAGACTGGTTACACACACACGGATGTCCCAATATCGTGACAAGCAACGCATCGCACGAGTTTTATCAATGTGACATTTATGATACAGTGTGACATACCTGTCACAAATATATGTTTTCCCGTTGTTGAAATTCGTGTATATTTCTCGTGTCATTTCACATAAAAGCTGTTTGCATCACAATAGTTAGTGTAGTTTACAAATGTGGATATGATACTTGTCACGATTTATTAATCTTGTTTCTGGTTAACGCATTTTGGTATTTATTCTGTTAGGTCTGTATCTGTCACACTAAACGATATTGAATAAAGCATGTAGATTGTAATTTATGAATATTGAAGGATTATTTACGAGAAAAGTACTTGTGTATTTGGAGGGTTTTAGGGAATATCACCAGTCTATGTCATACGAGTAGATACGTTTTCTTTGATGAAATATACAATGACTGTCAATACGTAGACAGCTGAAGATGAACTTTACCATTATACTAAGAATATGTCGAATTTAGTTTTTTGCAAAAAACAAACCGGTCAAGTGCATGGTGGTCCACGCCCAATGAAGGGTTTCGTAGTTGGGATGAATTTATCCCAAAAGAAATCTGATTGTAACTCATTGTAGTTGAAAAACATATTCTCCCATACATCGACATATGCCACGGTCAAATTTCCAACTGCAAGTGTTTAGAGGTATGAGGACCAGGGTGTAAAGTTCACTTATCTTCTATAGAAAAGGGAGGATCCTCCGACCAGACGGGTGTCGTGTCTGGCGGGTAACTGCCCAACGATTGAAGTCGGATAGTCTTATATGTATATGTCGTTCGCGTGGACGTCAGGTCTTTGATGCGTAGTTCGCATGTGGTGATATAGATGCCACCACAAGTGTAAGTTAACAAAAGCAAAAAAAAAAAATGGTAAAACTACAAATTAACGATTTTCGGACTTTTTCCTTTACTTGTGCTGTGAGACCTTGCTTTTACCAAATTTCATGATTCTAGGTCAACGGGAATTACTTATAGGTTTTTAGATCTCCAAGGGACCATAGGCCTACGTATTTGATACATCAATTTCAACTTGATACCTCCACGCCTTCCTGAGAAAAAGGATCTTGACAGACTGACACACAGACATACGGACAACGAAGTGATCCTATAAGGGCTCCATTTTTAGGGTTCCGTATCCAAAGGCGGCGGCACGGTTGGCGCAGTGGTTAAGCGATTGACTGCTGCACTGCGTCTCGCGGGTTCGATTCCCGCACGGAACAAATATTTGTATGACCTACAAGTAGTTGTTCCGGGTCTGGCTGTTTGTGTATGTGAGTTTAAATGTTTGTAAACGCACCCACGATACAGGAGAAGTTCCTAGTGTGGGGCAATGTTATTATAGAAAAAAAAACTTAAAGACTTCGCTTTCCGTCCGTCCGTCCGTCTGTCACCAGGCTGTATCTCATGAACCGTTATAGTTAGACAGTTGAAATTTTCACAGATGATGTATATCTGTTGCCGCTATAACAACAAATCAAATACTAAAAACAGAATCAAATAAATATTTAAGGGAGCCCCATACAACAGACATGATTTTTTTGCCGTTTTTATAGATACTAGTACGGAACCCTTCGTGCGCGAGTCCGACTCGCACTTGGCCGGCTTTTTCCTTTTGAGTTACACCTAAAAACTGTTTAAGACAAAAAATAAAATATGTTTCTAATCTAATATGTCTAAAATCTTAAACAAGCTTTAATAAATGAATAGTCTCGTATGTTTTTTAGTAATTGTAAGTACAAGAAATAAACTATGACTTATTTCATAGCCTTATTTTAGTTTCAAAACTCCTCCACTCTACTGCAAGACCGTAACAATAGCCAAAATTGCTAACAAGTCGAAAATGTGTACCCGTCCTATGAAATTTTCGTATAAACTCATGAAATTCTCAAGTTAATGCTTTGAGGTCGGGTGACGTGTTACGTTTGAGAAGCATTATTGGTAGCGCGTGTGATGGCGGCACAATTAATATTAATGCAAGGCGAGATTTTACGGTTTTATTGCAAACCGTCATGATTCATTTCCTTGCGGTTTTGAACGGTATTGGTACGGTTTAATTTTGGTTTATTGTGGAACTGTTTGAGGAAGGTAGTTTATTATGAGGGCCATGTTTAGTGTGTAAGAAAACTAAGATCCGACTGGTAATCAAATCTCTAATAATTCTCATTTTGCGCTCCTGAAAATATTGTCACTAGTATAATGATTGTGCCTCTTATTGTGAACCTCAAATAATTCCTATTTTGGGGTCCTAAAAATACTAAATAGTCAAGTAACTGCGACCAACTTGGATACCTAGAGCGCTTGTTCAAAGTTCAAACCTAAACCGTTTAGTCACTCAAAGGTTCAATTATTCAAAAAAGTGTGCACCATTTAAAGCGCAAAAAGTTTTTAGAGGAACTGTTTTTAAATATTTCCCTTAACACAGGCGCTACTCTTGACGACTGACAAATTCTTTTGACATGAATTAAGTACCTATCCACCAACTATTTCCGTGACTTGAAAGAAGAAGAACCATATTTTTGTGTTGATGTAAGCTTTAAATATACAAACTTCGTCATCAATTAGCTAAGTTAAAGTTAGCCCCAAAAAATTAAAATTTGTGACTTCTGCAACTTCGCAAACGCATTGTCCCTTCATTTAGTGTGGACCAGCCTTATGACCTACTTCAATAGTTCAATTTCTAAAAAAGAAACGATTTTTTTTAGACACATGACACGTAGTCAATTTTCTTAGCCAGGAAGAGTAGGCCAGGGAGGGGGAATTAGAGGGGAGAGGGGGACGCATGATCATCCATCATATTCAGTTTGACAAGCACATGTGTTCTTTGAATTGAGCAGTTTCCCTTCTCCGAAGGCGTAAAGTTGGGCGAAGTTGTGCAAGATTCGCGGGAGAGATTTTTTACATTATTATGAATATTTGAGAATAATATTATTATTATATATGTGTGACTAACCATTATAATGGTCTACGGGGTCTTCTTTCTTGCGCCGCCCTGTCACCTGCAAGCTCACCTGTACACGTGAGGATGAGAATAACTGCGTCAGCGAATGGTGTTAGCGTTGTTCAAAAAGGAAAAAAATATATATAAAAATTATTTTTTTTTCTTTTCGAAAATTCGAAACGTTGAGAAGACCATTTATTAACTGAAATAAGAGATTAAGTTTTTCTTATACCTAATCCTAACTAATTATTATCTTTGACATTTCTCGGGACCCTAGGGTCCCGGACCTTTGGAAGGCGTACGAGGGGCCGAAGTCAACTCGCAGAGGCCCGTTAGACGTGTTTAATGAAACGAGGCACCAACCAACGATTATCCCTGTACGCACTATGCTACAAGGTCAGCCCAAGGACAACCCCCGGTTGGTGCAGGACTAATGCAAGATATGAAAACAAAGATATTTGATGATGGGTTTGGGTGGCTAAGTGAACTGGTTATCTAGAACTATGAAAAGACTATGGCCCCTGCCTGACCAATATCTTATATAAAATACACAGGTAAAATGGCAGGGGGTGACTTGTGTTGGCGGAGAGCCAGTTTGGTTTCCGCAGGGGGCGCTCCACGGTGGACGCGGATGCGGTGGCTCGGGGTGGGGTCGTCTTGGCGGTGTCTCTAGACATCGCCAACGCCTTCAATACCCTGCCCTGGAGTTGCATCAGGGAGGCACTCCGGTATCACCGGATGCCGACCTACCTCTGTCGTGTGGTCGAGGCCTATCTGGCAGACAGGGCCATCATCTACTCCGGTCACCAGGGAGAGTGGAACCGGCGAGAGATGTCGTGCGGTGTCCCACAGGGATCGGTCCTGGGGCCGCATCTGTGGGACATCGGATACGACTGGGTGCTGCGCGCCGACCTCCCCAATGGCGTCAGCGTCGTTTGTTACGCTGACGACACGTTGGTCCTGGCGCAGGGGAGGTCGCACCAGGCGGCGGCCGAACTAGCGACACACGGGGTTGCGACAATCGTGGCCAGAATCCGGCAGTTGGGACTCGAGGTGGCCTTACACAAGTCTGAGGCCATGTGTTTTCATGGTCCTCGGAACGCGCCACCGTCGGGTTCCCAAATAACGGTAGGAGGGGTTCACATCGGCGTCGAGTCGACGATGAAGTACCTGGGACTCGTCCTCGACAGTCGGTGGAACTTCGTGGAGCATTTCCGACGTTTGGCTCCCAGACTGGACCGGGCCGGGGCTGCCTTGAAGCGGCTCCTACCCAATCTAGGGGGTCCAAACGCCTCCTGCCGGAGGCTATACGCGGGGATCGTGCGGTCCATGGCCCTGTACGGGGCACCGGTGTGGGCGCATTCGTTGAGGCGGCGGCCTGCCCGCCGGTTGAACGCGTCCCAGAGGGTCATGGCCACCCGGCTGGTCCGGGGATACCGCACGGTCTCCGGTGAGGCGGCGAGCCTCCTTGCCGGATTGCCGCCATGGGATCTGGAGGCAAAAGTCCTCGCGCATATTTGGGAGTGGCGCGGGGAGGCGAAACGCCGGGGCTTGACTCCGATGCCGCGAGAAATCGCGGCACAGCGGACAGAGCTCCGACGGGATCTCATGGCGTCATGGAGAGTGCGATTGTCGCAACCCAGTGCTGGGCACGCCACTATTGCGGCGATAAGTCCCCTCTTTGAGGAGTGGCTGGAGAGGCGCCACGGCGTCCTCACCTTCCGCCTGACGCAGGTCCTCACCGGACACGGCTGTTTCGGGAGGTACCTGTTTCGGATAAGGCGGGAGGAAACGCCCGGGTGTCATCACTGCGTGGATCGCCCGGAGGACACGGTGGAGCATACGGTGGAGGTATGCCCGGCTTGGGCAGAGCACCGCCGTGTCCTCGTGGAGGCGATCGGTGGCGGGGATCTCTCGCGTCCGGTCCTGGTCCAGGCCATGGTACGGAGCGAGAGGGCATGGGAGGCCGTCACCTCCTTCTGCGAAGCAGTAATGCTCGCGAAGGAGGAGGCGGAGCGCGTGAGGGAGAGGCAAATTTCGCGCCCTCACGCCCCTAGCCGCCGCAGGAGGAGACGCCCTGGGCGTCGGGAATCGGTTGCCGATTCCCGGCCACCGTAGGCGCGGGCTTGCGGACGGTGAGCAATGGGTAGCTCGCCGTCCGGTAAGGACCAAGCCCGGGTCGACGGCGCGTTGTGTTCCACGCGCGCCTCAAAGAGATGTCAGCGAATGAAGGGGTCCGATGAGACCATTGCCTGCTGGGGTTGCGGGAAAGTCCGAAAGGGATACCGTGGCCCCCTGGCATTGCACAGGCAACAGAAGGAACACGGGTGGGTTTTAGTCAGTAAGAGTCTGACACGCCCTCCCGCTTCACCCAGAGCGGGAGACGTCATTTGATGATTTCCCACCCAAAAAAAAAAAAAAAAAAAAGGGGGTGACTTGTAGAATCAAGTTTTTCTAACTATTCAGGCAGCTGTGCAGCTGGGGAGTTTGTTGCGCCACTTCTTCTTCCCAGCTAAAACACTAGGAAGTGGTGAAGGGCGGGCTATTTTGGGGGACTGTCTTAAGTAATTTTGACGTTCGAAAAGTGCAGATTTCTCAACCTATTTTGAATAAATGACTTTTGAATTTGAATTTGTACACTCAATAATGGGCCCCCGAAAATGGTCGCTAGCACAAAGTATCGTAGTGACAAGGGCATACCCTGAGGTACTTATAAGGAGTGGATCGGTATTCCATGGCTATCAGGACAATCCCGGAAGTACGGTCAAGATCCCTTCCAGCATCTTACTGGAATACTTCCTTCCTCCGAGCTCGTTAGCTCTTGCGAATCTCCACTCAAGCCGGCCAATAAAGGCAAGAAAGAGGTGGGAGCTCTATTCCTCGTCAGTGTTGACTCCAGCCGGCCAATAAAGGCAAGCCAGAGATGAGGAACAAGATTTCTCTCGGAAGATAGGGTCCGTGGGGTCGCCACTGCCCAACAGCTCGCCACATGTTGCCCTGCGAGTTTCTGTATCTGTCTTGTTCTGGCTCCTAATCCCAGATCAGTCTGTTCTGGCAAAAAAACTCTACCCGCATAGACCTGAAGTTTGGAGCGCGCAAGCCCCACCACGACGTCAACGTAGAGATACGGCGGTGGGGCTAACTAATTATTAATATATATATTATTATTATTTTTATTTTTTTTCTTGTATGTGTCTAAGCAAAAAGGGTTCAGTTCTCGGCATTTAGTTTCCGAGATATAAGAAGTTTTGTTAAGCTGGGTGTAAAAATTGCACTTTTAATTGATAAATGCTCAACTATTTACAATTTCACATAGTAAATGACTATTATACGACTTTTTCAGAATTATAAAATCACATGTCTGATTAAAAAAAAATGTGCCAGTTTTTGAATATTTTTTCAATCCTTTAGATACCGAATCTAGTCTTAACTCAATACCCCACTACTGGACCCTTTTTGCTTGGACGCCTACATATTATTTAGGAGTAGTAACTTTCGAATTTATATACGCGAAAGTGAGTTTGTTTGTTTGTTTATTTATTTGTGACACTTTTACGATAAAATTTGGCACATAGGTAGACCATGACCTGGACATAGGATACATTTTATCCCGATATTCCTACGGGATCGAAACTTAAGCGGGTGAAACCGCGGGGGGCAGGGTATAGCGAGTGGAAACCGCATTCGTTGCAAGTGGTGACAGGTCCATTTCGCATATGTCTTGGTTCTTTTTTTTTCTTTTTCATTGGTGAAATTTGAAATTCTTAAACCACACAATAACATTCGTTTATTCTCCATATGCCGTAAACTGACTACCACAAAATTGTTGTCATCCTTTTATTAATGAGCAATAAACAGCCGTAATGTAAACAATTTTTCACAGAGTACATTTTATCCGGTGTCGGCATTGACTTATAAAACATATAAGTCAATGGGTGTCGGCGTCTGCGTCTCTTTACTTGTCATAACGATACAAGTAACTGATGTTACGTCGGATGCATACACGTAGACTTTTTAATTTTCTATTAATTTTTATTTTGTATTTTTATCTTTCCGTGACATCACTGCGGGCCCTATCAGAATACCATCAGCATCATGCTGAGATAGGAGCGTTTTGGCCTCGCACAGGACTTTCTGATATATTTTAAGTTTACTTGTGTGTTAGCTATATTGATATCTCTTGTGCTTGTCCCAATAAATACTTATTCTTTCTTTCATTAAAGTCTTCGAGATTACAAGCGTGATGTGATGTTATATTATTATCTTTTGAAAAGCAACGGAAGTGTGTAACAGGAAGCCGGGGAAGCGCGCGCTATTTGATTTGACCAATGAGCGCGCGCGGTTCTAGAATTGGAGGCCCCGCCCCTTTAATGTTGCTTACGGTGAGATGACTGTTAGATGTTACACATCATAATATGACTATAGCTTGTCCACTCTGAAGTGACGCGCCCCACTATAGCATTACCCATGGACATCCACATTACCGTGTGCGTAAATGCGGTAGTGGGGCGCGTCATTTCAGAAAAGGCAAGCCCTTCTTAATAGAAGTGAGGATTTGTTGTTCAGTAAAGTCATAATTTATGTTTTATGTACCTACATAAATACATAAAGAGGTTAATATAGAGACTACAGAGCAATTTTCTTGTATTTTTATTTTACTCTGTATCTACACCATATTGTAAATAACAATATTGCTGATAGGTAGATGAGCTACCTAATTCAATACTTTTACTTGATTACAGTGTTCCATGGCTAACAAAGGATTTGCTGGAGAACAGAGTTAGTCGGGGCGACAGAAAATATGTAGCAGCCTGGGTGGTCCATTTACTTAATTTCCATATATAATACATGCTAGAACTGGATTTGAACCTCGTTGGTCAGTGTTGTATATAATGTAGTTTTGAAAGAACATTTTCTTAGAAGTGAAACTTTTCAGAATTGGCTTCCTTAGTAAATAAAATACAGGTTTCGAAAATTATTACTTATTTTAATTTACACTTCCGTAACAACTTATAGAATACTGGATTTTTGTGTTTTGCGGAGAAATATAACGATTATTAAATACATTTGGGGACGCCAATTTAAATTATAAACGTGTTCATTTTGAATGACAATCAAAATCAATCTGCCTAGCCTTTTCCTAACTATATTGGGGTCGGCTTCCAATCCAACCGGATGCAGCTGAATACCAGTATTTTACATGGAGCGACTGCCTATCTTACCTCCTCAACCCAGTAACTAGATAATACGATACCCCTTGGTAAGACTGGTTGTCAGACTTTCGGGCTTCTGACGACCCGTAACGACTGTCAAAGATCCACGAATGACAGCCGGGACCAACGGCTTAACGTACTTTCCGAGGAACGGAGGAGTCTCGATATGTAAAGATGGTCACCCATCCACAGACCAACCTCGGCAAGCGTAGCTTAACCTGATGGATGGACCCGTGCGGCTGTTAATACTTAGCCACGAGCCTCATTTTGGATGACAATATTTAATATTATTACTTATGTAAGTCAGTGAAAGAAGATCTAGAAACAGTTCAGAAAAAATTCAGGTCAAGCATCACAGCTGGAATTTGCAGAACCGTTGTTCGAGATGCAACAGTTAGATGTCTAGTGCAGAACTTAGGCGGATACAGAGTACGTTACAAATACAAGAAAAAATACTTGAAAACTTTAAAATTTCCTTTTAATTGAAAACTCAATCACAATTCGCCGGTCGGATGGGTAAAAGCAGATACTAAAGCTATTCAAGCGACACGTGTTCACCTGATAACTTCAATAACAAATAATCACCGTGTAGGAGTATCGCTGAACGGTCAGACCGTGCTAAATAAATCTATGAATACACTAATTTGACGCCACAGGGCTCCAAGATAACTCTTCACCCAGTGACTCCACGCTGGAACCTCTTTTTGCCTTCGTTTTATGCACCACTTTCTGTTTCTTGTCTAAACCACGTATACGAACTTGTCGGTACAGAAACTCTCTTGTCATTATTTCAGGCATGAACATTTTCCTACTTCTATACAATACCTTATCCCTGGGCCCCCAACTTCCTTTAGCACTAAATAGCGCCTGAAGCTCACTACGACGATAAAACTTTATCACTTGTGCTATTAATCCGACCACAATGATAACGAGGTATCTGATTAATATAGTATACAGTAAAACCAAATGAAAGGTCATAGAAATTGATTCAATAAAATATGAGTCCATAAACGGATATGTTTCCATAACTTTCCATCGAGCGTAAAGAATAACGCAAATAAAGATCGGATTTAAAAGCCACGCTAGCTTCCAAAATTAATTCGTTTTGATCCCTATCATGAAAATAATGTCTACGTTATGGTTTTGGATACCATAAAACCAATACAATGAAACAGAAAGAAATAAGCAAATAAGTAATTGAATCATTTCTGTTGCATCTGTAAGAATACCAGTGAGGTCGGAACATAGGAATGGTAGAGTACAAACTATTAAAAATATTAACATGAACATACAATATAGTTTTGTGTATTCTTTTGCCAAATCCATGTGAAGCAATAATTCCTTTAGAAACAAAAAATGAACTGCTGCCGATTTCTCTAACGTTTGTTTCTTTACCGTGGTAATAAGACATCGTTTTAATTCCACTAACACACATCATATATTACATGCAGCGTGACGGATTTGGTTATTTTAATAGTTTATCTTTATGCTATCATAACTATTTACCTCAATAATGCGCTTATAAAAAATAATGTAGGTATAAAAGTACGTTTTTTTTCGCTGAATGCTCAAAATGTTTTATTTGACATAAACCTAGGCACTTCTGAAACGTCAGAAACTAGGTGCACTAGGATTATATCTATATTATTACGGTAACCGACCTTAGACTAATATACATCTAATATCATATAACTAATGTAAAACATTTTAATAGTGTAACGGTGGAGTTTCTTGCCCATTCTTCTCCATGCCAATATTACCTTTTGGAAGGGGCGACTAGAATCAGTTCAAATTATTTGTAAATTTTGACGTTCAAAAGTGCCTTAGAAGGACCTATTTGAAATTAATGATTTGACTTTGAATTTGAATAGAAATCCTAGTAGTCCGCGTATAACAGGTCAGTTTCCCTCACTCGTCAGTTTATTTAATTCGCCAGTTTCCTTGATTGGTCAGTTTTGCGGATAAGTGCTCACACACACTAGTGGCACGTTTCAACGGCAGAGACAACTTGTTGTTGAATGGCAGTCGTTACACTTAGACCGTTGCGTCAACTCGGCAGTTTCCAGTGTTTGGTAGTTCAAGAATAAACAGCATAATAGTACAACGAAAATTATAGTTGCCCTTAAAGTTCTTTTAGGTTTAAACCAATTGACATTGCTTACCATTTATAAAATTAAAATAGTTATTGGTCGCATTAAAACCTATTTTAAACTACCCTAAAGAGACGAAAAAATAAACAAAACATAAACTCACAATTCCCGTTCTCATTTCTACCATGGTTTCTGCCTTGCCGATTTCAAAAGTATAGGTGTAGAAATATAACAACACAGGACACCTCGTTGCTCTAGTGGTGGCAAGCGCTACTGGTCGTGGGTTCGATTCCCAGGTCGGGCAAAGTGTTATTATCATTTTCCATCAGGAATTACTGAGTAGCAGCTCTTAGTCTGGGTTTGTGCCCAGTTGGTGCCAATAGGCCCGCCTGCGATCACATGGGACGTAAACATAACTGGCGAAATGTGGGCGTACAAAAAGTACACTTCTGCCTAACCCTTCGAGGACAACATGTGTGATGTTATGTTATCAAACCTATTTTTATAGTATCCTCCAGGGAACTCCCTTTGAAAAAAGGAACAAAACATAAACTCATTAATTTACGTCATAATTCCCGTTCTCAATTCTACCATGTTTCTGCATCGCCGATTTCAAAGGCAAAGGTGTAGAAAGATAAGACCACAGTAGGTTAGATATTTCAAAACATGAGCGTATAAATCACGGACTAGTTGAAAAGTACGCGGAAACTGCAGATAAATGAGTGCTCCGTTGCATGGTTATAATATATATACTTTTGTGGGAATTGCTACTGTTATTGTGCTGTTGTTCTCACTTTTGCGCAGACAAAAAACGGGCAAATGCAAGTCGGACTCGCACACTTAGGATTCCGTACCACCGTTCAATATTTAATACTACTTTCTTTTCTGGGCCTATTTGGCGCAGCCGTGAGGCACACAGTAGGTACTACTATTCTAAGTTTTTTTTGTTTCTGTTTTTTTGTGGTTTATCAAATCTATTTTCTTTCTTTCTTTCCTTTTAATACTTTAGTTTAAAAAAAAACACGTTTCTTGTATTGTATTTTTTTTGTAATAGCGGCCATAGTAGTATAGATTAGCACTGAGACGCGGCCCACTCCGCTCCGCTCTGTACTAAAGTACAGCTTACAGTACAGTCATCGCGGAGTGGGTCGCGTCGTCGTGCATAGCACTATCTGTACACACTCTGTGAAAATTTCGAGTGTCTACCTATTACGGTTCAAAAGATACCTACAGCTCTGTGACAGACGGACGGATTGCACAGCCTTAGTAATAGAGTCCCGTTGGCACTCTTTGGGTACGGAACCCTAAAAAGGACGGTTCTCAGGTTCACTTGTTTGTTTGTACAGTCACGAGCATTACCTTACTTTTACGTAAGCTTGAACGACGATTTTCTCCTGAAGTATTGGTAGAAATTTTATAGTGCCACGAACCTCAGACCAAATAAAAAACCAAGAAAAAGGACTGTGAACAATACAGTGAAGCATGCCAAAACTACACCTCCGCTCTGTGCATACTCGCTCACACGCACACATTTACAATTATTAACAATCAAACTAGTCACTAATTGCACACATGTCTACGAAACCTTCCTCACGTCACTGTTGACAGCGCTGTCTTGGCTTTTAGTTTAGTCTGAGCTGTGAACATAGTATTTTCGAAACAATACTATTATGAAATAAAGTCTCTTCTTAAAGTTTCAGTCGGTATTTCGCGTAGAAATCGCTTTTGAATTTTGCCTCCCTAAGTGTAGGGTGGGAAATATTGTTTCACTTTCTCAAAAAATTCTGGACGAAATCTGAAAGTGATCTTGTTTGTTACGCTTTCACGCTTAAAAGGGCTGAACGGATTTAGATGAAATTTGCCGCATGGGTAGACCATGACCAGGGTTACGATATACAAACATTTTATCCCGATATAATTACGGGATAGCGACTTATGCGGGTGAAGCCACAGAGTGCAGCTAGTATAGATAGTGCAATCCACGACGACGCGCCCCACTCCGCTTCGCTCCGTACTAAAGTACAGCTTACAGTACAGTAATCGCGGAGTGGGGCGCGACATCGTGGATTGCACTATCTGTAGTTTATACAACGTGTAACTGAATTTGCACGTTATAAAAGTAGTTTGTTCGGAATCGTTTACTGAATCGATTTCTGACATTTTTATAATAATAATATGTAATTGTTTAAACCAAAAATATTTAAAACTACGTAAATTACAGTCACACGTCCGCTGTACAATCAAAACAAACCAAAATAGACGAAAAACCTACTACGCTAGACCCTAGCGCCGCGCGCACTTTGGATGCGTTTTCGTACGAATTTCACTCGACTATGGTCGTACGAATTGAGTGCGCACACTGTATACGTTTTTCTCCGTCAAATAGAACAAATCCCAACAAGTTCGGATTATTTTCGGACGTCGGAATTATACGTACGTACGACTAAGTTGCACCCAGTCTGCGCGCTCCCTTTGTACTTGGAAGGTCAGGATCGTTCATGCGTGTTCGTACGTGTACGCACAAGAGAAATTCGTACGAAAACGCATCAAAAGTGCGCGCGGCATTAAACTGCGTGCGTGCGTAGATTTGTAATGTCAACATGATTTTCTCCCTGAAACCTAACTAATTTAATAAATAAATAATGTTTTACACAGGTGATATGTACCTTGCCTTCCTACTATTTGATTTGCGTAAATAACTAATATTAATTACAGAAACCCACTAACTGTTATGACTTTTATTTATGTTGTGTGTTTACTTCTATATGAGTTGATTCAAACTAATCAGCCGTTTATACATAAAACAAATCTATACTTAATCATAATAATTATAAGGGCTAATGTTGCCAATAAGCCTGATAGGATATGGATATGGGATAGGTGGTGGATCGAATGGAGCAGCGCGAAATAATGATTGACATAACGGACCCGCACGACGGAAACCTTGTGAAAGCCGAGAAAGAAAAACAAATCTTGACTTGGCTCGCGAGGTTGTCAACATGTGGGATGTGGATAGGCGTGACAGCCAATGGCTTAATAGCCAAGAGCCTCGACCAACACCTAAGGAGGCTCTCGTTGGGCAGCTGGATCAAGGGATTGATTCAGAAAGCGGTTCTTCTGGGCACGACTCGCATTGTAAGGAGGTTCCTCTCTCTGGAGCCCTGACCGCCTAGCTAGTAGCTTGGATCCTGTTCCCGATACCGGTGGGCTACAATTTATTATATTTTTAAATGTTTTTTTTAATATTTTTAATTTATTTCAAAAACGGCCTATACAAATTGATAGTTTGGTCTATTTATAGAAGGAACCCTCTAACAGGCTTTCACCGGCTTCTAAACATAAACAAGCATTCGATATTAAAATGTTTGTCCTAATATTTAGTTGTGAACTTTTCAAAGAATCAGCTGTAGGTCAATTAGTGGTATTGATTTATTTGTAAGGTATTTGTTAGTTTTCAGAAGCTCTTTTTTTCTCCAGTCGTGATTTTATTTATAAATACGCTAGTTTTAGCACAGGTACAGACAGCAACAAAAGTCGATTGATATTCCAATTTTCTAAATCTTAATTACTGAGCAAACTATTTAATTATTAGATTGGAATACAACTAAAATTAAAAGAATATAAACTTTTGGTTATGATATGAAATGCAAAAAATCTGATTATCGAATCATTTTGTCCCAATTTAGACGATATGTAAAATAAAGCAGTGTTGGTCGACTTTTGTTGCTCACTGTACCTACATAATTATAACATCTACATTTGGTCGGCTTCCCACATTGAAATGTTCAAACGTTAAAGCTAGTCAATATTCCGTTACCCTGACAACTAAATCTTACCCAAAAGTATCTGTGTTTGTGTGTGTATAAATGTGGTGGACCCTTAAATGTGGATTATGGATTACTTGCAGCGCCATGCGGTTTCACCCACATAACTCTCGATCCCGGGAATATCAGCATAAAATCCAAATCCGTTCAGTAGTTTTTGCGTGAAAGAGTAACAAACATCCATCCATCCGTCTTCACAAACTTTCGCGTTTATAATATTAGTAGGATGATAAGTTGGCATTGCTCTAAGTAAAATATTGATATCAGAATCTGGAAGTCAACGCGAACAAAGTCAAGATAATAAGCTAGGCCGATAACAGATTAACCTTAGTTCTCTTCTCACTTTATATTATAAACTCATTTAATATAAACTCAAAGCTCACACTCAATGCTCAAACTGAAACTCAAAACTCATACAAAATTAGATTATGTAGATAAATTTAAATATTTAGGTCTAACAATAGATAAGAACTTTAATTGGAGATTACATGTAAATGACATTTAAGATCGGTGCTAAGTAAGTTTTATCACTTAAAAAACGTATTAATCAAACAGACGTTAAGAATTGTGTATTTCGCACTTGCCGATTCGCTAAAAAGCTATGGATTCCTAGTGTACGGGCGAACCTTTATAACATATTTAAGAGATATTAAAGACGTACAAATAAGATTAATAAAGTTTCTGGTTAGTAAAAATGTTAAAGATAAGTGCAACAAAGTGTATGATAAGTTATTTCCCATATGTAAAATCATACCCATAGATAAAAAAATAGATTATTTGGTAGGGCTGGAATATTATTTTAATGATAAATATAAAATTAATGTTAAAAATAAGTACAACACACGTAGAGTTAGAGAGAACAGATTGGTTCAACCACAGATAACAAATTATTATGGTAAGAGAACATCTAAGTATTTGGTACTTAATGTGTTTAACAAAATATATGTATAAAGAGAAAAAGTAAAAATTTGTAAAGGATCACTTATGACAAAAAACATTATACAGGATAACAAACAGAATCAAAAATTACATTATAAATAAATTAGCTTAAACCATATCAGTATACTTAATAATAATTGTATTATAATAAGTATTAGTATTAGTTAAGTATTATATATTATTTTGTAGGTATGAACAGACGACAGCACGTCAGGTTGTACCAGGCTGTCAGATTTCTCCAAATTAATTAAACCTTAAAATGTAATGGTTAAGCTCAGAACCGGATGTGGAAATTTGACGGTTTGTAGTACGTAACCTGGCCTGCTGATGTGTATACGTAAGGTGGTTCATTGTTGTGTAAAAGAGCGCCTCTCACCATCAAACGTAAACGTTTGGCGAGTTTATAATTAAATAACACCTCTGTTTTATAATATGCAAAAAAAAAAAAAAAAAAAATATAAAGTTGGTTTTTTAAAGCAGTGTATCTCTTAAACTGTAAATAATTTTGAACAAAACAAAAGAATGATATTTTCAAGACTTATTTTAAAACAGTGATGGAACTCAAATCATAATTAAACATACTTCAAATGCTTCAAAAATTCTTCAAATACACCTCATAATTGTCTTTAAAAGCAGTTCATACCTTCACAAACAATTATAATTATAGTTAAAAATATACCATAAAATGTCTAATGCCAAGCATTCAGTGATGGATTATAGTGAGTAATATGAGGAATACGAAGAAAAAACAACGAAAAGCATTGAAAAAGCACAAAAGTGTGGTTATTTTCTTTACTCTTCACACGTAAAGAAAAAGACAGAGACAAAGGCAAATGATCGGTACGCTCTTAAAGCATGTATTTCAATTAAACCATTTACAGGCACTTTTGAATTGTCAAGGGGTCAGTCAGTCAGAAATATGAAGCTAGTTACCCATTCCAAAGCGTAGTAGGTTCCTATTGAGAAGAACGGGCAAGAACGGACACTATTTTAAATCATAATATTGTTACAAAATAATATTACTACCGAGATTTTGAAAAGCTGAGGTACCTAAGAATAGTAAAAATTGATATCAATCACAAAATAATGTTTAAGGCCAAAATATATTTAAATCCCGCAGAAGTTAATAAGTTAGGTGACTTACAAACTTAACTTCAGTAAAAGTGAAATAGTTAAAAGAGTTATAAAGTTTCGGTACACTCCCGATAAATCGGTTAGTTTGCTGTCTCTGCTGTCGTGATTCGGCAGTTAAATTGGATTTCGGTTAAAGTGGTGAGTGAAACTTAGTGGAACCACAGACGAATACAGATGGTTCACTCCGCATTTTAGGTATGAAGCTACAAGTAACGTAGTCAAAAGATATAAGAGTTACGCGATTGAAATTCTAGGTGAATATTACTGTAGGTAATTAGCGCTGTGCGACCTGAATTGCAATTTCTTGTTTCGTAGCAAGAGTTGGTTTTTATTTAAACGATTTTGAGGAGTGAACCATCTGTACTAATTGTGACTGTACTTAAATTACCCTATGCTGATAAATTTTAGTTTGTCCATGTTATAATATTAATATTTATAATACCTACTTATGTTTACTAACTCTTATTTTTGCTGTAATGCCCTTAAGTGCAAGTTTCTTTATTTCTTTCTAACTGTGAATTCCCAATACTAAATTCACGTTGTACCCCGTCCTGTCCCTTAGCTTTTCTGAGTCGAGACAAGGCAGTTTAGTTTATGGTAATTCTTCTCTTTCTTATATCGGTGGGAGGGTGACCAGTCTGGGTCGAGCCCTACAGAACTGTGCGGAAAGGAGGGGCAAAGTTCTACCCCCTAAGGGGGAAACGACCTAAACACTAATAACAACACTAATAACGACACTAATAACATAATTCGGAAAAACTTAAATTTTATCCGCCTAGTTAATTTAGGTACAAACGCCATTGATATTAGCCGAATAATTTAAAAAAAATCTCACCATGAAAATTCAGATGAACTGAGCTCAAATAGGGCTGTCATTCCACCTAATGCGAGGGATTGAAACTATTGACAGGTCACTTCATAGCTAACTTCACGGTGGATCCACGAAGGAAGCCCGCGAAATTAAAAAATCTTAATTTTTTGCAATTTGCAGGACAGTGTCGGGATGTATCTTGATCAAAATATGATTGGCGACCATCATCTGTCTAGCCTTTTCCCAACTACGTTGGGGTCAGCTTCCAGTCTAACCGGATGCAGCTGAATACCAGTATTTTATTATGGAGCGACTGCCTATCTGACCTCCACAACCCAGTAATTGGGTGATACGATACCCCTTGGTAAGACTGGTTGTCAGACTTTCGGGCTTCTGACGACCCGTAACGACTGTCAGAGATCCACGAATGACAGCCGGGTCCAACGGCTTAACGTGCTTTCCGTGGCACGGAGGAGTCTTGGTACGTAAAGATGGTCACCCATCCACAGACCAACCCCGGCAAGTGTAGCTTAACCTGATGGATCGACCCGTGCGGCAGTTATTACTTAGCCACGAGCTCCTCATGGAGCTCCTCATATGATTGGCGTAGTAAATATTTATTTACAGAATTATAATCATTAGAATCATTAATATTTCTCTCTAAGTTAGGATTGGTCTCAAATGTCATGCTTTCATGAAAAAGTCATTCAATAGACGGGTATCTGATTAGGGGCTTGTTTTGCTACCTTTGGATTTTCAGTTAAATCTGGTTAATATCCTATACTATTAAATGAGCAATATTTTTATGTAATGTAATCACGTTCTCGAAAATGGCTCTAACGATTTCGATGCAAGTTGTAAAATGTCCCGGGGGCGAAAAATATAGATCTAGCTAGACCAGAGCTCAGTCGCCTAGGTACTTATCATATATATAATAGCCTGTAATGTTCTTAATCAACTATTATCCATTTGTTATTGCTGTTGGTTCTCCTACTCGTATGAATAAATAAATAAATAAATATTAAAGCTGGTATAAGTTTTAATCGCTGGTCTAATGTTTGCAAGCGCTACTGCTGACCATGAGGTCCTGGGTTCGTTTCCCGGGTCGGACAAAGTGTTGTTGGGTTTTTCTATCTGGAATTTCACAGTAGCAGCCCGGAGTCTGGATTTGTGCCCGGTTGATGGCAATAGGCTCGCCCCCTATTACATGGGACTTAAACATAACTGGCGAAATGTGGGTGTACCTACTACAGGTACACCTCTGCCCAACTCTTCGGGGAAACAAGGCGTGATGTTATATTATGTTATGGAATATCGGGATCATTAATTTATCGATTAAATCTGAAACTGACTGGGTGGTAGAAAATGTCTAAGACATTAAGTCCACCTCTGTACATTTGTGTGCTTAAGGGCCCTCACCCACGGGCGACTTTTTGTAGCGATGCAGTCGCGATGCTCTCGCGCGTAGCAACGATACAGACGCGAAGCAGTCGCTAGCTGTGTGCCCGCGCCCACGGGACCAGATTCAGTCGCGATGCAAACGCGATTCGGTCGCGATGCAAACGCGATTCGGTCGCGAAGCAGTTACGACACAAAAATACCTTGCAATCTTATTCGAATACTCAGGAAGACGTGAGTCCCATATTACAGGAAGCTCCTGAATTGCCGTAATAAACGTTTCAGTGTCAAATGACTCCATTTTGCGCCTGTGACGGACAACAGCACGCACTCCGGACCTGTCTGTGTTGCACTGATGCCGGTTCCCACTCACGCGCCGCGCCACACTCCTGCCCCCCTCCGTTCTCTCTACCGATGTCATCCGACGCGATCGCACGTTTGTATCGATACAATCGCGATGCGCTAGCGCGTTAGTAGCGCGTTGGCATCGCTATTGTAGCGCGTTGCAAATGCGACTAACACGCGTTAGAAGAGATGCAGTCGCGCGTTTGCTCAACGCGCGACTGCATCGCTACAAAAAGTCGCCGTGGGCGAGGGGCCTAAAGTATAAATAAATTAATAAAAGCCTTAATTTTATAACAAAAAGCCCGCGTCTATAACTAACTGGCTTCTGCTCGCGACTTCGTTCGTGTGAAATTTTGGCCCCCACCCTACTGCGTCGCATCGCATCATTGCCCATCGCCCTCGCTATTAACTTCGTTTTCGCTCAGTGTTGTTTCAGTTTTATTTATTTTTGCTCGGCTCCTTCAATCGCCGAGGATTGGGCCTAAGTTAAGTTGATCAGTAATTGATACATTGCAGTGCATGACTCGCTACACACTACACAGTACACTGTATTGACCTACTGATTGAATGCCTACTGTGAATCAGTGTTAGGAATGATGACAAAATATTCTCTGCCTCCTTCTTTATCACATCCTTTTTAGAATTTAATGAAACTCTATCCACAGGCTTGTTGCGTGCTGTTTCACTTGTTTTCTTGGAGCACAACTTTTTTTTTTTTACTATCTATTTTTTTGGATTCAGTTCAGTAGTACTGGTCTAAGATCCGACCTAGACAACCTTCACCCATCTGTTGAATTAGTACGTTAAAAATATATTGCGAATAGGTTGTTTAAAAAAAATCCTGGCCGGACTGATTATAATTTTTTTTAGTTGGCGTTTTTTTCATAATTAGGTTTTAGTTTTTATAATTTATTTTTTCCTTCATCAAGATTTGGGATATCAAATGCATAAATAATTTAAAAAAAAATTGCTACTAAAAAGTGGCGCTACTGCTGAACATAAGATCTTGGGTTTGATTCTCGGGTCGGGCAAAGTGTTATTTGGTTTTTCATCTGGAATTTCTCAGTAGCAGCACGGAGTCTGGTTTAGTGCCCAGTTGATGGCAAATGGCTAGCCCCTTATTACATGGCTGCTGGCAAAACGTGGGTGTGCAATAGGTACACCTCTGCCCAATACAGGCATGATCCAAAATTCAAAATTCAATATTTTTTTGCATTCATGTAATAAAAAATGAAAATAGTATACTAGTGGACAAATTAAATTGACATTATTCCATTATAATTTAAGTAGGTACTTACGGCGTATTTCCTATTTTGATTTGAAGCGATGTCCATTTCACTTACCACTATTAATGTAACGCATTATCGCCGAAAATTATTTCATGGCAGCGATACAGAACAACGTCATTTTACCCAGTATTTAAAAAAACTTTTCCAATAACCCAATTTCACTAGGACTATAATTTCCCATAAAAAATCAGTGATCAGTATACATGAAAAATCTGTTGCATAAAATAGTCCTTAACCAAACTGTACCAAGGCAAACTTCACTCTTAACATTCACCCCCTTTCCATAATTCTTAAAACAGAACACAAAACTGCAACTTCTAAACGAAATAATACATCACAACAATCATGCAAGTTGGTGCTGAAACGCGGCGTGAATAACAAAAGAATGGGGGTGTGGAGGGGTGAAAAGGCGCGGGAATACAACCACTTATCAACTGTGACCAGGGGCGACCACTTACCGCTCACTAGAGGTTTAACTCCAAAGAAAGCAAGCAAAAGGACTGTTGGAAATTATTCTTATAGGGTCGGTAAACAATTTTAAATATTGCCGCTGGAATAAAATATAAAACCAATTGTTCAACCAAGTAATTAAAGATGGTGGTGGAGGTGATTTTATCAAGATTCTTCGGAATATGCAGAATGAGTTACCTCGGATATATATACCTATGCTTCTTTTTAAATGAAGGCCTCCAACTAAACTTAGCTGGTAGAAATTCGTCATACCTTTTCATCAACCATTCCTAAAACAAAGGTGCTACTTTATTCATGAGGATTTCCACCAAATGGTATTGGAAAAAAGGCACCATGATCTTGGGTGATTTTTTTTATTTATTGATACGTCAAGAAATATGGTTAAAATTACTTAAATCTGTACTTTCTAGCTATCGTGACAAAAAAGAAGTCGATATTCAGAAGTCCCCGATATTCCCGAAAGACTTCAAATCCTGAAAACTATATAACAATCTCCATCTATTTCGCGAAAAGACTATTCAAGAAAACGAAAGCTATTTCATAAAACTTAAAAAACTGAACTTAGTACATCTGTAAGTGTGGAACATTCGACCCCTTTCGGCAGCATGTGGTACCCCTGTGTGCGAAATAAATCTCTTGGCGAGACTCATCCTGCTCGGGGTGACAGAATCGGGGGCGAACACTCTCTGCGACTTTATTATTTAAAAACTCAATTCAACAACTTATGGCATTTATTGCTGGACAGTTAAGTTATTGTTTCGAGTATGGCAGCTTTATTGGAAATGAATTGTTTGTGTTGATAGGATTTGTGGAGTTCAAATATTGTGCTGTATACTTTGTTGGCTATCCGCCCCCCAAAAATTAGTTTCCATGAAGTGTTCAACTGTCAAAAAAATCATTTTAGTAAAATAGATTATTTTTTGGTATTTTAATTAAAGCAGACTAAGCCCAGATGATATTTTTCCACGCACTGGATTTTCAACTCATGGTACATAGCGAAACATTGAGAATCCAACAGAGCGCATGCCAGCGCGTCTTGAAAACACACTGTTGGAATTTCAAATATCGACGACCGTTCAAAATCCAGTGCGCGGAAAAATCGCCGAGATAAAAATACGCCCGTGCGTACCTGCAGGATTTTCGTAACTGAGGAATACATCAAGAGGTAACTTTAATTATCTAAATCATAAAACAATTAAAAATAATCAGATATTAAGTTTAGTAGTTAACGTTAGCTCGGTTTAAAATAGGAACCTACACACTCAAACATTTGAACACCATATACCATAAAACAACGTTACTCTGACCACAAAATACACTACATCATTTGAGGTTTGTTATCAATTACAAAACAGATACCAGAGATACTACAGTCACCATAAATCAAAGCCCGATAATTGGAAATTGGCAACAAAAACATATACCTAATTACAAGCGTTTGGTTACGCGACACATTTGCGATTTAATTACTTGAAATGCTATCGTGACATTATAATTATGGCTAAATAAGCGGATCGGGTTATGTATAGTGATGCGCCGTTCCCAAATTCCCTTTCCCGGAAATATTTCGAGTGGAAAAGTTCCAGGGAATATTCCAGCATTCCCGGGAACGTTCCCACATAGTGGGAAATGGACATTTAAATTGTTTAATTTGTAATACAATATTTTTCGTTGTTATATTTTTTTTTTAGTTATTTTGTTTAAATTAAAATAATGAATAAATACTTTGTTTTAATTCAAATAATTTCTTACTAAAAACCTTGGAACGTGCCCATCGATCCCGGGAGCAAAGGAATATTCCCAGGGAATATAGGGATATTCCCAGGGAATATGGGAATATTCCCAGAGATTATCGGGAAAGTTCTCAAAGCAACGACTTAATTGAATTATGCCTATGTATAAAGGTGTACTTGCTTTTGCACATAGCGCAAAAGTTATTTACAAAAATATATACAACTATTTAAGTCAATATTCCCAGTCGTTCCCGACGTGCCCGGGAGCGTTCCTGGGAATTAGGGAACGTAGGAAACGATCCCGGGAACGGCGCACTACTAGTTATGTAGTAATGACCGCTATTGTAGATGGAGTAAGGGCTATGATTAGATCGTATTCGACGCCTAATTGACGGGCTAGTAAATTACGAGTGCTTCACTAGTAATTGGTTTCTAACTTCTAGGTTATAATATAGGTACAGACCGTTGCGCAACATTGTTTCGGCGTCCTCACCTTCCACCTGACGCAGGTCCTCACCGGACATGGTTGTTTCGGGAGGTTCCTGTTCCGGATAGGGCGGGAGGAAACGCCCGGGTGTCATCAACGCGTGGATCGCCCGGAGGACACGGTGGAGCATACGGTAGAGGTCTGCCCGGCTTAAGCAGAGCAACGCCGTGTTCTCGTGGAGGCAATCGGTGGTGGTGATCTCTCGCATCCGGCCCTGGTCCAGGCCATGGTACGGAGCGAGAGGGCATGAGAGGCCGTCACCTCCTTCTGCGAAGCTGTAGTGCTCGCGAAGGAGGAGGCGGAATGCGTGAAGGAGAGGCAAATTTTGCGCCCTCACGCCCCTAGCCGCCGCAAAAGACGTCATGAGCGTCGGGAATCGCAGGGCGATTCCCGGCCACCGTAGGCGCGGGTTTGCGGACGTTGAGCAATGGGTATCTCGCTGTCCGATTAGGACCAGGCCAAAGAGATGTCAGCATAACTGATGGGGTTCGCTAGGACTTTAAAGTATGGAAATGGTTGTAGTTACAAGCTTTGTTATTAACAAACAAGTAATCTTAGTACACTAAGAATTAATTTTCATGTTAATTTTGTATTATGTAACTAATTAGTCGATCAAGTTCTAGAAACTTTCAAAACACGTCGAGAAACTGAAATAATTCTTCACTCAATTTTCGTTAGTATACAAAAAGAAACTGGAAAGTCCAAAAGGGATACCGTGGCCCCTGGCAACGTACAGGCAACTGAAGGAACACGGGTGGGTTTTAGTCAGTAAGAGTCTGGCCCTCCCGCTCCGCCCAGAGCGGGAGACGTTATTCGATAATAAACCACCCAAATTAAAAAGGCGTCCACAAAAAAAAGATGGGGGTTTATCCCCCATTTGTGCAGACTGTTTTTTCAAAAAAATTCAAAATATTTTATTTCACATAAACCTACATGGGCACTTATGAAACGTCAGAAGCTAGGTGCACGGTTCCAATTGGTCGTTTCCTATGGAGAAGAGCCGGCAAGAAACTCCACGGTTACTCTTTTAAAAATAATTGGTTTTTACAATATTTTCAAATAGCAGTGTTTTTAGGTATGGGAGGACAGTGTAGGTCTTTCAACAAGTACCAGGTACTTAACAAAATAATTATGGTCAACAAATATACAGTCTAGGTACCAAGCCTACAGCGTTCTCACATTCACAAAATAGAAAATAATCAATATAAAGATGAATAAATTATTAAAAATAAAAACGTATTGTAAACGAAATGACGTGATTGCTATTACTGCTGTGGCAATACGGAATAATTATCATGTTCACAAAAGCCACTAATAAAGATTTGAAGTTAAATTGTAGGTATAATATATAATGTCTTTCTTTGCTCTGACCTTCGAAGCCTAAAGCAGAAATTCTTTCTGAATTATATCGCAAGACGCATTGTGACATCTTATGTGTTCAAGAGACATATCAGGATTCCACCCAAAGCAGGCCTCACATTATCGGACTGCCATTTGTTACCGAGATCCTGTATGTTTTGCTTAAAGACACACCGATTCACCTGACTGTTTCGTGACTGTAACATTTTCGGAGAAACCATAAAACCGAGAAACCATTTCTCGTACCCAATTAGTAAGAATTAAGGGTCCTCCCGACGTTTAAGTTTAATCCCAACCCCATAGCAATTAGTTAGACCCCGTTTAGTTTGAATTAAAATAATGATGTAATTATTTTTAGCTTTTAAATATGTAATTGGTAAGTTCCAAGAAAAACATTATTAATTAATTTTGATAGAAGATCACAAAAGTATTTTTTTATCACATCTATTCAAAAATGCCTAATTTATTCACCGTAAACACGGACTAAAATAGCTTATTAATCCCTAGGGACTAAAAGTGATTTGAATTTGGAATGTGGATATTGTGAGTAAAAGTTCCAATCACCAAATAGATCAATCATGAACATTGTATGAACAAGTAACAGGCTGGCAAGAGAGAGTCAGTCAGAACATCATGACGGTACCTTGTCAATATATCTATGAAAACAGTTTGGCCAACGAAAGCTGTCCACGAATTATTTTCTAAACTTTTGATATGGCAATATTTTAGGACTGTCAAAATTGTCACATTGACGTTTCGTACTTGAGTCATCTTGTGTTTACGTGCATCATATTTTCGTTGATTCTGTTTATAATAATGCCGAAAACCATCACAAGTTCAACGAGGAAGCTTCTATTTACTATTATAGACAAATATAAAGACGTAAAAAGTGATTTGAATCAGAAATCTGCAGAGAAAATACGACGACTGGATTCAATCATTTCACTTTTAGGTTAGTTTTTTGAATTACTATTACAAGAACTTGATACTTTTCGACTATTTATAAAATATAGCAATATTTTTCACGGTGTATCTACTTTTCAGGAAGTATTAACAACGAAGAGACAAAACTTAAAATTGTGGAAACAGTAAAGAAATTGAAAACTCTCGAAAAAAATGAAATGTCGACTTGTGAAACACAGTATTTAGAAAAGATATCTTCAATGACAGGTACCTACTCTTATTAATACAGAAATTATAGATTTAACAGTAACTTTGAAGGGTTTATACATAGGATAATGATGTGTATGGATAGCTAAATTAAATAACATGCTGTCTTTGTATTTTATTATAGTTTTTGAATTTTATGACAGTGTATTATTATTAATCAATCAATCAGCCTATTAACGTTCCCACTGCTGGGACACAGGCCTCCTCTCTGTGAGAGGGAGTGGGCCGTAATCTACCACGCGGGCCCAGTGCGAGTATTATTATACTGCAACATAATTTATTGTATTTGCTCTCTTCAGATGTAAGTGTGAAGACCCTAAGAAGAATTAAAATTGAAGGGTCTAAGAATCAAGGACAGTGGAATACTCCGGGGAAAAGTCGTCCACATTCAGCAATTTCCAATTTGGATAATTTTGATATTTCGGCTATAAGAAACAAAATAAACGAATTTTATGGAGTGAAAAAGCAAGTCCCAACACTGAGAAGCCTGCACAATGAGCTGAAGGAAGCAATTGGATTTATGGGATGCCGTGAAACCCTTAGAAATTTTTTACATAAGAACGGGTTTCACTTTCAAAACAATAAAAATGAACGGGCTTTACTTACTGAAAAATATGATATTGCGGCATGGAGACACAGATTCTTGAGAGCAATACATGAAAAGAGACTAGAAGGTAGACAGATAATTTATCTTGATGAGACTTATGTACATCAGAATTATAATGTTAAAAAATCGTGGCAAGGACCTTCAACAAGTGGTGTCACTACAAATATATCGTCAGGGAAAAGACATATCATTGTGCATGCAGGATCGGAGGAAGGGTTTATGCCAGGTGCCTTATTGGTATTCAGCACAAAATCCAAATCAGCTGACTACCATGATGATATGAATGCTACCAACTTCATGAAATGGTTTGAGGAAATTTTGATACCAAATCTCACTAAACCTAGTGTACTTGTGATGGACAATGCAAGTTATCATGTGAAACAACTAAACAAACCCCCTACTATGTCTGATTCTAAAGCTAATCTCCGATTATGGCTTCAAGATAATAATATTCATTTTGAAGAATATCATACCAAAGCTGAATTAATGTGTTTGGTCAAAGATAATAAACCTGCAGCAGTTTACGAAGCTGAGGAATGTCTAAAAAATATAGTCATATCCACAATCACGAAATTTTGTTGCTGCCACCGTATCATTGCGACCTCAATGCAATTGAGCTGGTATGGAGTCAGGCGAAGAGAAAAGTAGCAAGCAAAAATATAGGAATACCAGGGGCTGAAATGCAAAATTTAATAAAAGAATGCTTTCTATCCATAACTGCTGATGACTGGAAGAAGTACACTGATCATGTATTAAATGTTGAAAATCAGTACAAATTAAGGGACCGTGTTGTTGAAAACGAACTTGAACGGTTTTTAATACATGTTGGGGACAGTAGCAGTAAAGAAAGCAATGAAGCTGATTCAATATTATCAGGCGTAGAGTTCTTGGGATCCGATTTCGATTATGACTCATAACCTATGTTTTGTGTTTATTTTATTGTGACATCGCATCAGTGGTATCTATTCCATTAAATAAACTTATAGTAATAACTTCTTCTTTCATTCAACTTTTTCTACATTATGTAAAAAAACAGTCATTACCTAAATCGCATAATATGTCTTGAATAATATCAAGTATCAACTCCGTTTAAGCAGTGTATAGCAAGGGTTGCACGCTCTTGATTTTTTGAAATTCCCGCCTTTTTTCTTGGACAGCTTTCGTTGGTCAGACTCTACGTAAGAAACAATTTACATATTTTTAGTAAAAGAGGTGATAGACATAATTATAGTACAAGAAATAGGGACATATTAGTACAACCAGGTTTCAGACTGGCTAAGGTAGACTCATCTTTTATGGGGTACTGTTTAAAATGTTACAATAAAATTCCTCCCCACATACTTCAACTGAATGAGACGAAATTCAAATCTTGTAGAAAACGCACACTATGTAGGCAGGCATATTATAAGTTGGGGGATTACATCACTGATAAAAATGTTTGGCTAATTGCTGGTCCTGCTCCTCAACCACAACTAATTGATTAACATTTTGAAAATACTGTTGGAGCTGCTGAAGATTGTAAGACCATCTTTGTATTGTATAAACTCAATTTCCTTTGTATTATATGTATAATTGCATAGCACAGATGTGAGTACTATGTACTAAAGAGCTACCATTTACCGGGTAATATGAAGTAATTCATTGACATTGAATGTGCCCTGACGGCTTTGAGTATGTCATGCTCACTCAAATGTCTCGCTGATGGTGGCGCGTGTGTTAGATCATTTAGCTCCCTTCAAAATGGTTGAGCTGAATGGTGCTGATCCATGCGTCATGTTCGTGAACGGGCGCCGTCAGTTGGGACTGGTCATCTCTTAGCTGCCATGGCTTATTTTAATTTATTTTAAGTTTTTGAATGATTCTTTATGTTTTTCTTTTTATTACGGACGCTTTTACAAACGTGCACGTCTTTCTACGTTGTTCTCACATGCATAATTTCAAAATGAATGATGTAACCAATATATTGTATCAAATGTTTTATTTAAAAGAGTGTCCGTGGAGTTTCTTGCCCGTTCTTCTCCGTAGGTACCTACTATGCTTTGGAATAGGCAACTAGCTTCATATTTTTGACTGACCGACCCATTGACAATTCAAAAGTGCCAGTAAATGGTTTAATTGAAATCAATGATTTGAGTTTGAGAGAAAGTTTGAATTTGGTCAAAATGAAAATCCTATGGCGGCTGCGAAAATTTACTAATTTTTCGTCTTTGGTGTCGTTTTCAGTTTTTGAGGGTGCTAAAGCCGAGAGTAAGGTCAAAATGAAAATTCAAGATGGCGGCAACATTTTTTTTTTTTCTGAGCATTGGTATTCTTTTCATAGTTTTCGAAGGTGCTAAAGTCAATAGTTAGGTCAAAATGTAAATCCAAGATGGCGGCTGCGAAAATTTTGATTTTGTTTTAAATCATACTTGAGGGTCGGACCGCACACGTTTTTTTTTTCTCATATAGGTTGATAAAAAGTATAGTGTTCACCTCGGGAGCAACAGTATTTTAAGCTCGAGTGACGTAGGTACTTTGAATTCCTCGCTGCGCTCAGGATTCTACTCTAGAATCCTTCACTCCGCTCTGGATTCAAAGAAACACTCTCGCCTTAATAAATGTTGTTTGTTCGCTAAGCAAACAATCTACTACTAAGATCTTTTTAAATTTTGTTGATGTGATTCTTTAAGAGCAAATGTTTATAAAGTTTTCAAAAAAGGAAATACAAGTAGAAACATATTAACCCCGTTTTCATTTGTAACAAACTGTGGAGTTACAGCGTACACGGAAAAAAGACACTACCCCTTTCTACATGCTTTTAATTTTCCATATCCCTATAACTCACAACGCAGGCCACATACACAGCAGCGAAAAGAAACAAATGACAAAAAAATAAAACATAAAGCAAAAAGAAACATAAAAAAGAATATGGCTGCCCGAATGCCGTGTAATTCGGCGATAAAGTTTGCTGCGGGCATCAAGCCACGATTAAAACTCCCAATGTTCTCTTTTTAAATTTTCGTAGGAAAGAATTAACTCGTTTTAGTGCCTAACGGTACCAAATGGCAGGCCTAAAACGGGAATCATTCCTTCCGTTGGACGACGGAGATTTTTAAAAGAACATTTGGTAGCAATTATCGTTAGCGCGCCAAGTCCGAAATCCGTTTTTAATCCTTTCAATTCTTAATCATTTTGCGTATTTTAAACATTTAACTTTGGATTTTTCTGCAGTAACCTGCGCTGAGAATCTGGTTATTAGAAAGCTTTTCAGTCAATTAATTTTGCATACATTTAAAGTAGGACTTTCCATCTAATAAAATATATTTTTTTCACACCGTGTTTATTTGTTTCAGCGAATTTTGACGGTGCTATTTCATTGTCTGCGCTGTGGCGTTTGAAGCAACCTCGTCTAAACACTGTTTGGATGCAAGTCATTTCTTGCTTCAATTTTATTGTATGCAAGAAACTTGTATCATGTAAGCGGGGCTTTCACAACGGCACGTTATATAAAAAAAGGCGAAGACATTTTTATTACAAACCAACAAAATATATCGTCAGAAATAATACCGTACCTACGAGCAATAAAAAAGAAATTAGGAACAACTTTTTTAATAACACGTCAGATGCGCCTAATAAATATGAAACAAACAAGCATAAACCGTGGTTAACGACAGTTTGCAACCAATCTGACTAACGTACTTTATAATAAAGGAATATCGTATTACACGTCGGTACCTACTTTATTCAGCAACCGATTTTTATTTTTGATATTTTATTTATCTTTTTTGGTTATTTATATATACGTATGGGCCGCGACTTATGTACGATTTGGTCGAAGTTTCGAAACCTGACAGGTGTACCGCATCTGTGGTCCAGTGGTAACACCGTCTGTCTCACTCATAGAGGTCCCGGGTTAGATTCCCAGTGGGGACAACATTTTCTGCTCTGTTTGGTTGGTGGTAGGGCTGATTCTGCCATTATCTTATCTAAGTCTATCACCAACAGGGCCTCAAGTCTGCTATTACAATAGTGTCAGAATGGTCTACCATTGATTTCATAATTGTTGATTTTGAAAAGTTTGGTAGGTAATCTACTAACACATTGGCGTCATTATGACTTTCCAGTGGTCAGCTACTGACACTCCATTGAAAGAAATGGCATCTATTGGTAATCTCGTACATAATTAAAAATGAATGACTGACTTAGGCGGTAATCTGCAAAACATTTGACAGTTCCTTTGATCAGTCTACCATGAGAACGTCATTGTGCAGTCATTTCTTTTAGTATTGTGTTTGTGGAATACAATGATCGACCATTATGAATTTAGCATATTACGAACTTTTAGCAAAATGACAATGGGATCGTGTTGGAATGACGAATTTATAAAAATATCAGACTTGGGCCCCTGGATTGTTGTGTTTTGGCAGTAAGAGGTAAATAGCCAGTTCCTCTGAGGTTAAGGATTCCGGGTGAAGCTCGCTTCCACCTTCAGCCTGATCATCACTTAGCATCAGGTGAAGAAAGGATCGATTCACGACTTGATAAAAAACGCTGAAGGAAAATATCGTGAGGAAACCAGCATGTCCTAGAGCCAAAAATTCGAAGAAATGTGACATCTACCAACCCGAACTGGGCCCGCGTGGTAGATTACGGTCCCTTCTCTCTCACAGAGACGAGGCCTGGCCAGCAGTGGCAACATTATATGCTGACTATGCATTATGTATGGACTAAAAGAATAAGGATTTAGGGGTTCATACCCCTAAACCCTTATTCTTTACCCTTACCCTGACCTAACCCTTATTCTGTTCCTCATGGAACAGGGTGTAAAGTTCACTCATCTACCATGGAAAAGGGAGTGTTGTAGATATCTGTTGATGTCGGATAGTCTTAATATGTCGTTCGCGCGGCAAACTATAATCGCGCGATGCAGGATTTGTGTGACGTCATATGTGGCGGTGTAACCGCTACAAGGGCACGTTTAATCATGTGAGAATTTCCATTCGAGACTAAGTAGTATAGATAAGAATCGCCAGAAGGTTTTTAGTCATCATGATATCGTCATTTTCGCCTTTGAACGCTCGAGAAATATTCTCGATTAGTTTATCGGGACTTAAGGCTCTTAAGTTTCAGATTTCATTAAATTGTTAGCTGGTACAGGTTTGGAAATTCAACCTGACTTTTTTTTATGTGGAATTTTCTGTGTTTTGTCTGCTGTAGCATACTTTGTACTTTAAAAAGCTTTTATTGAAATGCCCAGTATTATTCTCAATTAATCTGCCTAGCCTTTTTCCAACTATGTTGGGGTCTTGGGGTCGGCTTCCAGTCTAACCGGATGACGAAACGGAGAGACTGCCTATCTGACCTTCACAACCCAGTTACTGGGTAACACCACGATAACTCTTGGTAAGACTGGTTGTCAGACTTTCGGACTTCTGACGGCCTGTAACGACTGTTTAAGATTCATGAATGATGGCCGGAACCAACGGCTTAACGTGCTTTCCGAGGCACGGAGGAGTCTCGGAATGTAAAGATGGTCACTCATCCACTCAGCCACGCGGTAAGCGTAGCTTAACCTGATCGATCTGCTGTTATTACTTCTTAGCCCCGAACCCCTGTTGCCCATTATTATTTTTATAGATGAAAATATGCCTTGGTACTTACCTACCATTCAAAGTAAAAGACTAGCTACAACCAGATGACAACAGATTGAGAACTCCATAAGAATCGAATTACTCTTCTTATTAGGCCATTCTCACCCAGGGTGACGGCAAGTCAACCTACATTGGTTGGTAACGGGGTTTGCCAACTGCGATGCAACTGGCGCAATTCAAGTTGTATCAATTTTAGTCATTCCATCATTCATTCAGACACCGTTCACATGATAACGCGCCAATTTTATGAAAAATTGCGTTCGCAACGACCAAGTGACCAAGGGCTGCAGTCTCGACATTAGATAGCGAACGCTATACGACCGGATTTGGTCGCAAAGTCCTAATGGCGTCCCTAGACGGTCAAAATTGTTTGAAAAGCACGACAAAATCACGTGCTTGTCCAGCACGTCGCGCGCGTCTAGGGACGCCATTAGGACTTTGCGACCGATTTCAGTCGTAAAGCTTATCTATGTCAAGACTGCAGCTCGCGTGACTGGTTGCGTCGCCGTTGAAAACTACTTTTCGACAAGTTGCGTCGGGTGAGAATCGCCATATAAAAGTTTGAGCTAACACGATTGGCTGCGTTAGCGTTGAAAAGTGGTTTTATTTTGGTCACCTCGTGTGAGAATGACCGTACAATTCAAAAAAATCTATTCCCGATCTTATATTCAAAACGAAACAAAAATCAACCCCTAAAACGCCACTGTAAACAAAACACCCTCTCATGTTAAAGCGTTCGTAATAAAAACCGATTTGAAAACGTCCCCTTTTTATAAATAAATGGTACATATGTCCCAAAACAATGTACGCACATTAGCATTGTTTTCGATTGTGGTCCGTATTAAAACCGGTCCGGTCGGAATATCTGACGCGTTTCCGCGTCCGGCCGGTTATTATCACGGACATTACAATCAGGATTCCTTTGTTTGGTGATCAGGAACTTGGTAAATTGCATTTATTTTTGGAGTGGTTATTTAGTACTTACTTGGTTGTTTGTTTGTCATTTATAAATAACTGTGGAGTTGAACCTTTCCAGGGTGTTGCTTTTCATTATTTAGTTGGTTCACCTCAATATCTCTAAGGAATTTATCTCCAATATATTGCATATTTTTACCATCATAGATCAATGACATAAGTCGAGCCTTGTCTGTCAGTCAGTCACTTCAACACAATTGTTATAAAAGCGATATGATTTAAACACATTTCGTTATTGGGCTACCCACTGAAAACTGACTGCCTCTATTGCATTAATGATGACTGTGTCCACACTAAACAATGCTGATGTGGTCATTGAGATCAAATTTTACTGCCGACAAGTGGATATGCCACTTGACATTATGTATGGTCTGAGAGCTTATTCAAATATATGATCGGTTATTGATATTTTGGCGATCCAATCCAAACAGCTATCATGATTTTACTGGCCAGTTACTGATCAAATTCTTGATAAGGCGGATCACTTTGGACGCGAGACTGAGTTCGAGTTAGTCGTACGTATACCTATAGTTTCGCCGCACAATTTTTCTTACAATACAATACAATAACAATACAAATCATTTATTCGACACAGACACAACACAACAGCAACAAACACATTAAAAAAAAAAAAAAAAACAACAATAAAATTGCAGTAAAGTTTTGCTGAGCGTGCTCATACCGAAAGGGTTACCATCTCAGCATTTGCTGGGCGTCAGACGCCCATCGCTGGTTTTCAGTTGGCACCCCGCAGTGACACACGGATGTAGGTAAAAATAGATACATACTTGAATATTAATAATAATAAATGTTTAAGAATACGTAAATAAATAATGCAGGTAAAAGATTTCTTCTATTATCTATTTCCGAACTCCTATTACAGTAACTTTTCCGCACACTAGTAATGGCAATACAGTACGTTATTACAAGCTATTTGTGTTATTATCTTTCAGCATTAAGTTCGGTGCGGCGTGTATCTAAGAATGGAGGCAATACGATTGCAGTATACAAGCTATTTCACGGGCAGTGGCTTGTGTTGTCTTCTATAGGAACGCATCCATTGAGAGATTGTGCTGACTTGGAAATGTTCCGGTATCTTAAGTTAGTAACATAACATAACATCACACTATTATTCTCAGAAGGGTTTGGGCAGAGGTGCACCTATTATAGTACACCCACATTTCGCCAATTATGTTTAAGTGTCATGTAAAAGAGGGCACTAGATTTGTGTCCGGTTGATGGGGGCGGACTGCTACTGAAAATTCCAGATGGAAAAACCCAATAACACTTTAACCGACCTGGGAATCAAACTTAGGACCTTATGCTCAGCAGTAGTGCTTGTGGCAACTAGACCATCGAGGCAGTACAGTAACTGATTCCATGAGAGTTAAAGCTGTTTTACTTAAGACAAGATCTTTACACATAATACTTTCAGACAAAATCGTGTCTAAAAAAAAATATTACATCCTACGAGATTTTAACTTATCAGATACTGTATTATGGCTTTTTAAGTCTTGGTAGTAATTTATTAAGTAGCAACAGCTTACAACTATAAAGTGATTCGGCCATTTACCACCTTCCTGACGGAATACAATTTTCCAATTGAAGGCCTGAAGTTGTCAGTCAAATAATGAAATCCAGGTTACAGTATTGTACTGGGAAAAATAGTAATACCAGCCTATAACTGTCCTACTGCAGGAAAAAATCCTCTTGTCATAGAGACAGGGCTTGAGCATAGATCACCACGCTTGCTCAAGACGGGTTGGCGATTGGCGATTAAATAAGCAACCATGAGAGAATCAAAGATTATCTAAATCAAATCAAATCATATCAAATCATTTATTTCTTTGCAAACATGCAAATCATAATCAATTATTATAATTTTATATTAACAATTAAAAAAATATTCTAATTAAATTTACAAATTAATGTCAATTAAATCACAATAAATTGAAAAATGTCATAATATTAGAAGTCAGTGGTTACAATATTAAGTCAATGGATACAATACAAGCATGTCTATTTAAATACGTAATACAAGAATAAATAATGAATTTTATCAAAAAAAGTCCAAATACATTTTAATTATTATTGCCAAGTGCATGTCAAGAATTATAAACTAAATACAATCTGAGTACCAAGAAATCGATCAAAAAGTTATTTAAAAATTGCTACTCCATGGATACTTTCATCTTACAGATTTTTCCGATAGGAACTCCGAGACATTATAATACGATTTACTTATGAGAAAGTTTTTTAAACAAATTAACATTTAATATTTTGATAGATTCTGGTATGTGATCATATATAATTGGTGCCATGCAGCTAAATCCTCTAATGGATGCTAACCTAACCACGGACGATGGCAGCTCAATCCGAACATTAGCAGTCCAGTCACGCGGTCCAATCGCTGCACTCAGACAGACCAGAATAAATACTGTAAGATAACTCGACCGGATCCGGACAGCGGAGCATGTATACTATACTCTAGTCTTTAGAGAATCTAATTCGTATAAATTTTAAAACCTAGTATTGTTGTCGACGGAGAAAATAGAGATTATGTTGCGGTGAATGGGATTGAGATTGATATTTGTAATATTTCATTGTAGTTAGGTAGGAAATTAACCAATGGAAAAATATGTTAGCCAACTTCACTTGCACCGCAAACCACTAAATGCATTTAACGCTTAACAAATTTAAAACATAATAAAATTCTGTCTCCGTTATCTTCAAACGACTGACAGAAACAAGTATATATTATATATACTTATACATATGTGTTTAACAATTCGTTTAGCGCTAAACGTATTTAGGAATTTAGGATACAAGCGGGCCTAGAAGCGCTAAACATGTTTAGGGATTTGTGGTACAAGCGAGCCTAGGAGCGTAAGCGTGTTCAGGGATTTGTGGTACAAGGGGGCCTAGGTCACCTAAGCCAAACGGGTTGTCGTTTCGTTTAATAATAATGTGACCACATCGGTCATGGCTTACAGTCACATGCCACCAATATTGCTTTATAAGGATATAACCGCTAATCAGGTAAAGTATTGTTAGTAAAACGATACCGTCACTTATTTTGATTCGTCCATATTGAATGGAGAAAAACTGGAATTTATTAATCAAACGGTTTTCCTCGGAATCACGCTAGACGAGAAATTACAATGAGGACCTCAAATAACATCTCTCGCGGGGCGGCTAAAATCGGCCGCTTATGCTGTCAGAAAGGTAAGTCAGTTAACAGATGTAGAAACCGCGCGTTTGGTCAACCTATTTTAGCTTCTTCCACAGTATTATGTCGTATGGCATTTTGCTGTGGTGTCGGGCTGCTGACATTGAATGCATCTTTATTTTACAAAAGAGAACTGTCAGAGACATTTATAATCTACGTTGTCGCGAATCTCTCAAGGAACTATTTTAAAAGATTAATATTATGACAGTATTCATTAATGAAAATATTATATAAGTATGTGAGAAAAATCTACATCTTTTTAATAAAATAAGTGATAGACATCATTTTAATACTAGAAATAAAGATAAAATAGATCAACCATTTTAAGATTATCTAAAGTACATAAATCTTTTTAGGAGTACTGTGTTAAATGGTACAACAAAATACCTTGTGATATATTACAATTAAATGAAAAAAAAAAAAAACTCTTATTTAAAACACTTTGTAAACTAGCATATTATAAATCAGAGGATTATATCCAAGATAAGAATGCTTGGAAACATGCTGGTCCTACTCCATATGACAATTTAGAGTCTAGACAGAATCAAACTGGTTGCTAATTTAATTTTATAATAATAATTTTATAACATTGATTTTACGATCTGTGATTACTTGAACTCACACACTGACTTATTAGTATTACTTGTTAAAATATTAGGACTATCGTATAATTTTACAATGTTTGTAAATATGTGAGCACCATGATGTATCTATCACGAAAAATAATATTTATCTGTCATTGCTTCATTTTTCATTATTTTCACCTGTCGTGGTATAGTAATCTTATTCCAAGTGCATAGTATTCACATATAATTATATAATTAATGTATACAAGATATTGTGAAAACATTTTAAAAGAGTAACGATGGAGTTTCTTGCCCTTTCTTCTCCATAGGAAAACTAACTTTTGGAAGGGGCGACTAGAATCAATTCTGTTTTTTGTAAATTTTGACGTTCAAACGTGCCTTTTATGTGCCTGATTGAAATAAATAATTTGACTGATTTTAGGCACAAAAAATAAAAAATAGCCGCCCTCATCACAGTTGAGAAGCAGAGGCAAAATTATGACAGCACAATGTTTTACATAAAGCCTGACATTCAACATAAACTCCGGACAGGTCTCTTCAAGCGCCAAATAATTTTCAACCCTCAAACCCATATCCACAATTCCACACCATACATGAAAAAACAAGAGCCTACTAACTTACCTTCTTCCTACGCAGTCGGTCAAAACACCCTGAGCTTCGCAATGGGTTACATCCACGGAGTAAATTTACTCCGTGGTTACATCACACTCGGTACTTAAAATGAGATTGCATTAAATTTTTATAAGCTACCAACATTTTAATATTAAAAGACTGTGAATAAAACCGTATACAGTATTCTTTGCAGACGTCTCCTAAAAGGCTCGAAAGAAATTGGTACCTGTGCTTAAGGCTCAATTTACAATGCCACGGAATGGAGTAGAAGCGAGTTTTTGTAACGAGATTGTACATAGAAAAATCAACTTTTAAGTCAATTGTGTAACGTATAAACTAGATACGAGCTTGTAATTGCGGAAATTACCGAGAATGCACGAGAATTCTCTAGAAGACGCGCGACCTGTTTTTTTGCATCGTATTAAGTTTGTACGTTATATTCCAAGAGATCGCCGTACTTTTGGTAACTATCGCTAGGATGGCTGATTCAGTATATGGTGGGTGCAGGGCTCTCGTCTAGTGAGAATGGTGATGGTCTGACCGCATGCGACTGGCCAATTGACTATCTATCGCCGCTCAACGACGAGTTATTGTTACAAAAAATGAACAATAACTAGGAAGGCTGATACTAGTACGGCATTATGATATGAGTAATACCTGTGTAAATAGTATAAAAACTGACGATATTCATCGGCCGGTTCACTAGATATGGCCGCTCAAAGACGTGTTATGGTTAAAAAAAAATGAACGATCACTAGTAAGGCCGATACTTATATAGTATTAAAGTAGAATGTTAAAAGTAGTGATTGTGATATAGTATTGAATAAGGAGAAGCTAGAATTTGTAGATAAAACTGTTTTCCTGGGGATCACGCTCGATTCAAGGCTGCAATGGGGTCCTCATTTAACATCTCTCGCAGGACGGCTAAGTTCAGCAGCATATGCTGTAAGAAAAATCCGTCAATTTACTGATATAGATACCGCAAGGCTAGTCTATTTCAGTTACTTTCATAGTATCATGTCCTACGGTATTTTACTATGGGGACGGGCTGCAGATATCGAATCTATTTTTATTCTGCAGAAAAGAGCCATTAGAGCAATATATTGTCTCCGTAGGCGCGATTCTCTAAGGGAACTGTTTAAAAATATTAACATCATGACGGTACCTTGTCAATATATTTATGAAAACATCATGTACGTCAGGAAAAATCTTAGTCTTTTCAGTAAAAGAGGTGAAAGACACAATTATTGTACTAGAAATAGGGACCAATTAGTTCAACCGGGTTTCAGACTGGCTAAAGTAGACTCATCTTTCATGGGGTACTGTTTAAAATGTTACAATAAAATACCTTCCCATATACTACAACTAAATGAAACGAAATTTAAATCTTGTATAAAACGCACACTATGCTGCCAAGCATATTATAAGCTTGGGGATTATATCGCTGACAAAAATGCTTGGCTTAACGCTGGTCCAGCTCCACAAGGGCGCATAAACTAATTGATTAGCATTCAAAAATATTGTTGGAATTGCTGAAGATTGCAAAAACTATCTTTGAATTGTATAACTTCGATCTCTTTTTTTATTGTATAATTGCATAGCACATGTGTGAGCACTGTGACCATGTACCTTCTATAAAGCTACCATTTACTGGGTACGTCTTTCATTGACTTGATATGCCCTGGCGGCTAAGAGTATGTCATGCTCACTCAAATGTCTCGCTGGTGGTGGCGTGTGTGTTGGATCGTTGAGTTCCCTTCAAAATGGTTGAGCTAAACGGTGCTGATCCATGCGTCATGTTCGTGGACGGGCGCCATCAGTAAGGACTGGTCATCTCTTATCTGCCACGGCTTATTTTAATTTTTGAATTGTTTTATTTTTGATTTTTTTTTTACGGACGCTTTTTACGTACACGTCTTTCTACATTGTTCTCACATGTATAATTTCAACATGAATGATGTAAACAATATTTTGTAAGAATATAATTTTTTTTAAAAGAGTGTCCGTGGAGTTTCTTGCCCGTTCTTCTCCATAGGAACCTACGCTTTGGAATGGGCAACTAGCTTCATATTTCTGACTGACTGACTCCTTGACAATTCAAAAGTGCCTGTAAATGGTTTAATTGAAATAAATTCTTTGAGTTTTTTGAGTTTGAGTTTGGAACAACGGTAAGACAGAACCTTTAATTTCATAATTCCAAATCTCAAAAGGTCATCTCCCATTTCCCTCTGACCTCCAAACGTAAGATACTATTATTAAGATACTTGAACAACGTTCCGTTCACCGGCAATTTGTCAAACAGATAAGTTCTTACGTGACCCGAATTATCTTGAACAGCATTCATCTTTTTGAATAATTACAGACATTTAGCTTAAAAAAGAGAACAAAATGACTATTACTTTTATTCATGATTCAGTTTCCCGGTCCTAAAAGTTACGGTGTATTTACACGGGCGAATTTTTGATGTGCCGAGCTGTAATCGACTCAAAAGTCAGTATTGCTAGAATTCAAGGTAGAAGTTTAGTTACTTTTTCCAAGATAATATTTACCTAATTTATAAACTTATAGACTTAAAATAATAATATGTAGAAGTATATAAAAAGGAGGGGAAATAGTCATAGGGCATCAGAGAATTGAAATTGCTCAAAAGGCTGGCAGCATTGCCACGTATACACGGCAATGCTGATTCTTTGGCAAAAAAGAAGGCCAGCCCTCTAGTCACGTGAAGAGTCGACCAACTGCTTGGCGATATCTCGAAAAACGAAGTGGGCACTCGGACCCCATGGCCCTAGTGTTTCAACCCCAAACGGCTCGGCAACATATGTCCCAATAAGATTGGAGTATTTGCGTTTGGGGTTCTCCGCACCTGCAGCAACCGCCCCACTACAGCCCGCCGTGCTAGGAAAATGGGATGGCGGAAGGGTGTCAACACATGAATACAAGGTCAAATTAAATTAGCTAGCAAGACTCCAAAGACGTGATAGGTATCGTATAAAAACATGATAAAACACAAAAATTGTTCGATGTTTTTTTAGGGTAAACGACCGCATGTAATGTAGTTACTTGAAGTAAGTTTGGTTTTGTTTGTTTTATTTTATTAATATTTTATGCACTAGTAAAAAAATACTGTACAAAGGCGGACTTAATGCCTGAGGCATTGGTGTTTGGATACCGATACCCATCACATCTGTTAAGTTTTGCTATATAATGTACTTTGACCCTGTATTTATAGCACAGCTAGAATTTCTATGACATTGTATTGATATATATATATAATTCTTGACATTATAATTAATAACCCCATTTTTTTTTTTTTTTTTTTTTGGGTGGTAAATCATCAAATGACTCCTCCCGCTCTGGGTGGAGCGGGAGGGCGTGTCAGACTCTTACTGACTAAAACCTACCCGTGTTCCTTCTCTTGCCTGTGCAATGCCAGGGGGCCACGGTATCCCTTTCGGACTTTCCCGCAACCCCGGCAGGCAATGGTCTCATTGGACCCCTTCACTCGCTGACACTCTTTGAGGCGCGCGTGAAACACAACGCGCCGTCGACCCGGGCTTGGTCCTTACCGGACGGCGAGCTACCCATTGCTCACCATCCGCAAGCCCGCGCCTACGGTGGCCGGGAATCCGCGATCGATTCCCGACGCCCGGGACGTCTCCTCCTGCGGCGGCTAGGGGCGTGAGGACGCGAAATTTGCCTCTCCCTCACGCGCTCCGCCTACTCCTTCGCAAGCATTACTGCTTCGCAGAAGGAGGTGACGGCCTCCCATGCTCTCTCGCTCCGTACCATGGCCTGGACCAGGGCCGGACCCGAGAGATCCCCGCCACCAATCGCCTCCACGAGGACACGGCGGTGCTCTGCCCAAGCCGGGCATACCTCCACCGTATGCTCCACCGTGTCCTCCGGGCGATTCACGCAGTGATGACACCCGGGCGTTTCCTCCCGCCTTATCCGAAACAGGTACCTCCCGAAACAGCCGTGTCCGGTGAGGACCTGCGTCAGGCGGAAGGTGAGGACGCCGTGGCGCCTCTCCAGCCACTCCTCAAAGAGGGGACTTATCACCGCAATAGTGGCGTGCCCAGCACTGGGTTGCGACAATCGCACTCTCCATGACGCCATGAGATCCCGTCGGAGCTCTGTCCGCTGTGCCGCGATTTCTCGCGGCATCGGAGTCAAGCCCCGGCGTTTCGCCTCCCCGTGCCACTCCCAAATATGCGCGAGGACTTTTGCCTCCAGATCCCATGGCGACTGTACCGACTGTCGAGGACGAGTCCCAAGTACTTCATCGTCGACTCGACGCCGATGTCAACCCCTCCTACCGTTATTTGGGAACCCGACGGTGGCGCGTTCCGAGGACCATGAAAACACATGGCCTCGGATTTGTGCAACGCCACCTCGAGTCCCAACTGCCGGATTCTGGCCACGATTGTCGCAACCCCGTGTGTCGCTAGTTCGACCGCCGCCTGGTGCGACCTCCCCTGCGCCAGGACCAACGTGTCGTCAGCGTAACAAACGACGCTGACGCCATTGGGGAGGTCGGCGCGCAGCACCCAGTCGTATCCGATGTCCCACAGATGCGGCCCCAGGACCGATCCCTGTGGGACACCGCACGACATCTCTCGCCGGTTCCACTCTCCCTGGTGACCGGGGTAGATGATGGAATTAAGAACCCCTGACATTGTATTTAATAATTCTTGACATTACAATTAATAACCCGTGATATTGAATTTAATAATTCTTGGCATTATAATTAATAACCACTGACATTATTTTTTTATAATTCTTGACATTATAATTAATAACCCATAATAATAATAATGAAATTGTATTTGAAAGTAGTTAACGTTTTCCTTATTCTTTAAGTTTGATTTTGTTCTAGTCTCTCTCTCTCATAATTTTAATTTTTTGAAATATTTGTACACTGGAAACAGCAGAATATTATGGACATCTTAATATGTGTAGCACCTTTGTAACAACAATATTCTAACAAATAAATTCAATTAAATTAAATTTTAATTTTTAATTTAGAAAACAACCAGTTTAAAGCCTTTATTAGGAAGCGAGTTGAATACAAGTATAGCCATCGTATAGCCTTTTGAAGTGCAAGGAAATTAATAGCTCCTGTCTTTTTTATTTCTATCACGGTGGTACAGGATGTAATTTTCATTCGTTCTGTTTCCATTCAAGAATTTTCTCTTTGAAGGTATTGTTTTCTAAGTTTCTACACGTAGAGCAGTGATCTGATCGTGCAATTTTTGTTGAACATGAAAACTTCGCGTCAGTGTTTGTCACTGTCGAGAGAGTTTTAGATTCAATTAAAACTATGGCTTGAGTTTTACTACGGCATGAGGTATCAATACATAGTGATGTGCTTAAACGAGAAGAATATCCATACTTCCATATTTAATCATATTCGAAAGTAATTATGTCCGTTTGTTACTTTTTCACGCTGAACGGATCTTTATATTTAAATAAATGTTTTTTCCTCAACTCTAGCTATTGCACCTACCACTGTTTGTCTCTGCATCACCCAAAGGTTGACTGGTAGAAAATGCCTGTGGCATTAAGTCCGCCTCTGTACATTTTTGTGCTTGAAGTATAAATAAATAAATAAACGGATCTTGATGGGCACTAAGATAGACCTGGGCCTTATTATGAAGTATTAATGCCATCATTATTCAACTGCGAAAAAAGGATGATGCTAGCGGCCTTGTTAAGCTCCGTTTCTCACTCACATTGGAATAATGGTGGCATTAATACGTCATAATACGGCCCCTGGGTTAGCACATAGGATGCTTTTCATCCCGGTAGTACTTTTCATACGGCTAGGTATCAAGTATAAGCTGATCTCGCATTGTATAGGATTTCCGTACAATCAGAGGTCAGCTTATACTGGCAATGTATAGCTTGATATGAAGCCGTGTGTTCGTTCCCGTGCCTCGGAAAGCACGTTAAGCCGTTGGTCCCGTTCTGTCATTCGTGGATCTTTGGCAGTCGTTTTACGGGTCGTCAGCAGAAACCCGAAAGTCTGACAACGAGACTTACCAAGTGGTATCATATTACACAAATACCCAGTAACTGGGTCCTAGAGTAACTGGGTTCTAGTCTTTTACTTGGAGCATACAGGTTTACACAGGTTTTGTTCGTTTCGAATGATGTCTAAATTTATTACGCGTCCGTCTCAGTTATTTGTCAATTTGAATTTGTTTTGTTGTCTTGTAATTTTACTTAATACCTGTTAGTCAAGTTTCAATAGTTAGATCCTAACTATTGAAATATTAATTATTATTATTATCTTACACAAATTTATTTTATTTAGGTATACATACATTGCAGTATAAAACTGATTTACATCCGTCACCTCACACTTCAGGTCCAGTTGAAAACCAGCGTCAGGCACTAGTTGTCTGGCATTTATGCTGAACTGGGCCTATTTGGCGTAGCCGCGAGGCTCACATTCCTGCAAGTATCATGCAATGCACTTTTACACTTTTGACTTTGTATTATTTTATTTTATTTTTTCTTTTTACTTGTGTGCCTTTTAGTCTGTGCTAAATAAATGTATTTTCATTCTTTCTTTTCTTTCATTCATTTAGACTGGAAGCCGACCGCAACATTGATGCGAAAAGGCTAGCAGATGATGAGTACGTTCCCGTGGCATAATTTTCGATCTCCACGAAACCGAAGAACGTGGCACGAAGCCACGGTCAAAAGCTAGATAATATATAGGTATTAAAAATATGTCCATTACAGAGCTAGTTATCTTGATGTCAAACGTAAATTCCATTTGAAAACGCCCTCACAGATCTAGGTAGATACGTAATCGAAAACTCATTTCGCTGTGACACGTCGTACCCCCAGATTAGTTATAAAATCAAAACGAATTCTCGATTGTGTTCCCGCGTCGTATTTACAAGAGCCGAGGAAGCTATGAATAAATTTCAAAGTTCGTTACTGAAGGATCGGCTGCAGTGACTCCCTGTAAGAAGGCCTGAAGTCCCGACGCAAATTATTTTATAGACTACCCTGATAACGTAGATAAATACGCTGTTATTGCATTGGAGGAAACGGAGGCATTTGAATTCGAAGCTTGATTGTGCTATTAAGTTTATGCATAGCATTCGGGAAGACCTGAATGAAACTCGCACAGACTAGGGAAGCACAAAAAGGAGGAGGCCTACACTCAGCACTGGGTGGAACAAGGCTGCCATAAATGATAATGATGGCTGAAGAGTTCTCAAATGTCAACCGCGTACTAGAAGGTGCAGCATAGGTACGCTCCCTAGGACAGGGTAAGGTGCCCCCTGGCATTGCACAGGCAACAGAAGGAACACGGGTGGGTTTTAGTAAGAGTCTGACACGCCCTCCCGCTCCACCCAGAGCGGGAGACGTCATTTGATGATTTCCCACGCAAAAAAAAAAAAAAGGACAGGGTAAGGTGGACAGACGACTTACTGAAGGTAATTACTTAAGTCTATTAACTGCTCCCAAATTACCATGTATATATTTTAATTTTTTAGTTTTAGGTACATTCTTCCTTGACATAATCACGCTGTTATTTGACATTATATACCTACAATTTAACTTCAAATCTTTATTAGTGGCTTATAAGAACATGATAATTATTCAGAATTGTCACAGCTATAATAGCAATCACGTCATTTCGTTTATAATACGTTTTTATTTTTAATAATTTATTCATCTTTATATAGATTATTTTCTATTTTGTGAATTTGAGAACGCTGTAGGCTTAGTGGACTGTATATTTGTTGACCATAATTATTTTGTTAAGTACCTGGTACTTGTCGAAAGACCTACACTGTCCTCCCATACCTAATAACACTGTTATTTGAAAATATTGTAAAAACCAATTATTTTTAAAAGAGTAACCGTGGAGTTTCTTGCCGGCTCTTCTCCATAGGAAACGACCAATTGGAACCGTGCACCTAGCTTCTGACGTTTCATAAGTGCCCATGTAGGTTTATGTGAAATAAAATATTTTAAATTTGAATTTGAATTTGTCGTGAGAATCCGCTGGATGCAGGCAGCGCAAGACCTGTCGTTGTGGTGAAGCTTGGGGGTGTCTTATGTCCAGCAGTGGATGCCTATCCCATAGCAGAGCAACCCATTTCACCATATCGACTCTAAGTACTCACGCGAAAGGCTCTGTTTATAAGATCGACTACGTTTTAGAGGAATACGTATTGCCAACAACAAAAACAGAAGGAAGCACAATAAAGCTACCAAAGTACATTGAAATTCATATTTTTTTGCTAGGAAAATATAAAATTCCTACCGATTCCATTAGCCTACCAGTCATGCGCTGGTAATTTAAAGTATGCATTTTCGTGTTTTAACTTTTTACTTCGAGGTATTTTTTAAGAGGAGGCTCCGTAAATTGTAGGTGTTAATTTGCATAATAATTCTGAAACAGTCACGCATACATTCAAAATGGACCTTGACTATATGATTATTAGATCTTTTTATTTCCATGTACAAGACAGTTACGTAATTGTAACATTTTTGCTCGATTTATTTCTTATTCGAAAATCAACTTTTTAAAAGTTTATTTAAATAAAATCAAGATTACTTGACAACATTATGTCTAAAATAAGTATTCCCAGTAAGAAAATATAGATTACTATCCAGCCACAAGATATTTTTTCTCTAGATCAATTATTATTATGATTATAAACGAAATAAGAATTGAGACTTACGCCATTTAGTTTCGTGCTGGAACACGATCAAAGAGCGCACGTGATTTTCAACTTTATTATTAATGTGTTAGAGTTTAGCACATAGTGGAATGGTGGGGTGCATGGGGGCGGAGCTTGCGTTGAAATTGTCTTTAGAGTGCCTGGTCTTAATTAATGTTGCAAGCTTTTGGTTTATCGTGATTTAATTCAATTTATTTTTGTCATGGATGGGCCTCCACGACAACGACACTGTTCTCTCATAACGCTTTCACAACTTGACTGGTGGAACAAGTTCTTTTGAAAACTGCATGGAAATTTTTCTACCGTTGTCGCGTCGCGTCTGTCTGTAAAAGTCTTTATCCAAAAAAGAACTTAACTTAATATGTCGTTTTGAAAATATTGGCCAAATTGCCAACCTGATTGATACGGAAGCTTACCTACTGCTCCAAACTCAAACTCAAAGCATTTATTTCAATTAAACCATTTACAGGCACTTTTGAATTGTCAAGGGGTCAGTCAGTCAGAAATATGAAGCTAGTTGCCCATTCCAAAGCGTAGGTTCCTATGGAGAAGAACGGGCAAGAAACTCCACGGACACTCTTTTAAAAAAATATTATATTCTTACAAAATATTGTTTACATTACATCATTCATGTTGAAATTATACATGTGAGAACAAGCTCCGGGTCTGCTATACACTAATGGAAGCTAGGTTTTAAATCAAAGCGATCTACTGGTTCATAGTAGTGGTTTATGAAACTGTTACCTAGCTATGTGCAGTTTCATACACTACCTACTTTATCTACTCTCATACAATGGGATTGAACCTACTACATAAAAGATCAAGAATATTAAAAAAAACATGAAATTCAGTACAACAAAACGTGTGAATGGCGCCAAAACCCAGCTCATCACCGCACATGCGCTGCTGCCTTGAAACTCCTTGGTGATAATATAACTTCTTGGATTTGGCCCTATATTGTAATGGTACCATTCCGTACCCAACCGCATTCTACAACTGCACGCGACGTGTCGCGTCGTCCTGTCACGGCGTCATGTCGCTGCAGTCATGATTCCGAACCCGACCGCAGGCGGCAGCAGCCCGTATTCCAGTCGGTAGATAGAAGATATAAAAACGTGTTATCGCTCGAGCGTTGGCGGCACTATTGGTATGCGATCGGGCTGCACGTGTCGCCTGTCCCTCTCCCGTAGCTGCCATCGACGTGTCGCTAGTTACGGAAGGTATTTCATAGAAACCAGTCGTGTCGCGGCGACACGTCGCCTGCAGTTGCCTCCTGCGGTAGTGACAGAATAGTACCTTTAGAGAAAAAGTGATAGAATATGATTATATTTTCAAATTTCGGTATTGTTTTTATAAAGTATGTCAATATAAACACATTTTGAAGTTTATAATTCAAATATTACGTTAGGAAAGTAGATAAAAACCTTGAAATTTTCCACAAGTGTTCCTTATATAAATAAAGTTAGCACTAAGAAAGGATTAAAAAAAAACGTAATTCGTTATTTTGTCCGGCTTGTATGCGAATAATTTAACATCTATTCCGAATTGCTCTTAAATAGCGTCAAATAAAAATAAACTTTCTGAACTCCCAACAAACTTTTACCACAATCTTAAACCAATCTCCGTCAAAAACTGGTCAAGAACACTCCATATCAGTTCCAACCATTACATCAAGTCCGGGGTCTATTTTGGTAAAATGGACCCCACCGACAATTCCCAACTTGGGATGCGGCCAATACAATCTCATTCAAAGTTTCTCGTTCCGGAAAAGCTCGGAATCGTTTGATTCTTTGCGGGAACATCTCTACACATAAATTGTGTTATTTTGTACGGCTGTGTATATCTTATTTTTACGTAGTTGGTTGGGAAATAGAAAATAAAAACAAAACACATTTATTTCAATCTATTTGAGATCATATTATGTTGTACACTTGAAATAAAATAAAATTTTCAATAACATAAATATTATAAAAATTACTAATTAATTAGAGATATCGTCGTTTTAATCACCCGGGTGCCCCGGGACCCCGGGACCCCTTGGACCCCAGTAACAGATGCCCCCATTTTGCCAAAATGGCCGACACAGATGATGGGATAACGCAGTTTAGGAACTGCATAATGCGCTGTCCAGACAGAGGTGGTGGCGGTGGTGGACAGTTTGACGTTACAGCTCATTCACACTTGATCCATCATTGGCGATATGTCAAAAAAAAAACTATACGTCATGACGGATCTACGTTCACATTACATACGGAAACGAGTTTTTTCGCGATTTGACATACTTGATTCGTGATTGAACTCAGTATTGTTCGAGCCCTTCAGCGCGTCCATCACAAATAAAACTTAAATTAAAATCATAAAATTAAATTAAAATGATTAATACACCTGCCTCTGAGTCATTCGTTTGTTTATTACATTAATCATATAACAATCTGGTTAGTCTGGTAGAAACTTAGAAAGTAATCTCTACCGTTATGACACCATGAGCAAGACCAAAGTTGCCTAGGCGTGTTTTTTTTGTTTTTATCTAAATGATACTGACCGTGTCCGTAATTTCATCAGCGGTTTATTATGTAAATACCTGTGAGCTATTAAAATTTACCACATGAGCAAGACCAAAGTTGCCTAGGCGTGTTTTTTTTGTTTTTTTCTAAATGATACTGACCGTATCCGTAATTTGGTCAGCGGTTTATTATGTAAATACCTGTGAGCTATTAAAATTTACCACATGAGCAAGACCAAAGTTGCCTAGGCGTGTTTTTTTGTTTTTTTCTAAATGATACTGACCGTGTCCGTAATTTGGTCAGCGGCTTATAAAATTGACCACAGCACTACTATGAATTTGGTGACATAGTGATGGTTGCGGCCATAACGACGTGCTTACAAAACAAATACTGTGAAGGCTACAGTTTTGTTTTTAACAAGACAACCATTTATGTAACTTAAAATTAGCTTCCTCGATTGAGTGCCTAATTGGTCTAGTGGTCGCAAGCGCTACTGCTGAACTAGTTCTGGGTTCGGTTCTCAGGTTGGACAGTGTTATTGGGTTTTTCTTTATGGAATTTCTTAATAGCAGCAGTCCGGAGTCTGGATTCGTGCCCGGTTGATGGCAATAGGCCCGCCCTCTGTTACATGGAACTTAAACATAACTTGTCAATTGTGGGTATACCTCTGCCCAACCCTTCGGCGAAATAAAGCCGTTAAGTTAAAGTTAAGTTAAATAATGTTAATTTAAAGTAGCATCCACGAATGGCAATACTTTAATACTGAAATGCACTTTAGTTTTTTTTTTTTTTACTCGTTGCTGACCTCTGAGGTCATGACTACTTAACCGAGCTTTCCTGTGGCTGCCTTAAGCTACTACACTCAAAGCCTCTTCTATATCATCATCTTCTATTCTGATTAAAACTAGTCAAGCGCTCGATAAGGGCACCCCTTGTGGGGTACGGACCTCGGCTTAGGGCGTCGCTGGGGGGAGAACTGCAAGTTGGGACAGGCTGGATCAAGGATAATTCATGATTTTTAAACGGGGAATTTAAAGCTACTGGCTCAGCATCGACGCGGGCTGGCGCATCAACGAGCAAGGGTCAGGGGGTGCACTTTAGACGCACCCTAGGCATTATATACCCTCTATCAACTAGCAGACTGCCAAATATTTTAACCAAAGCTTGAGCTGGGGGTGGGGGTAGCTGGGAGAAGCTGGCAGTATCATCACAACGTTAATGTTTTCCCATTGTTTGTCTTATTTGTTTTAGTATTTTAATTTATTTTTGTATATATATTTGTGCTTTTATTTATATATAATTTGGCATACGAGTATTATATTTATAGTTTGTTATAGGTATATGTGTATCTCTATATTTACTTAAAAAATATTCCTCAATTTCTTGTAATTGCTCCTATTACTGTTTGTCTCTGCATCACTCAAAGGTTGACTTGTAGACAATGCCTATGGCATTAAGTCCACCTCTGTAAATTTCTGTGTTTGAAGTATTAAATAAATAAAAATAAATAATAGACTAGGTTGGTACCTTTGATTATTTATATATGTAGATAGTGTTGCGCTGCAAAAGAACTAAAACAAACAAGATTACTTTTACAGCTACGTTTGACAGCTACGTTTTACACTCGCGTGACGTCATTGAGCTGTCATTGAGTTTTTCTAGTGCGTGTATTTAGCGGCAAACGGTTTTCGACGTGTTCACAGTTTTTTTGACTGTCTATCTAGCTAGACATATTGATATCTTTGGTAGGTACCATTTTTTCTTTAGTGTCTATATGAAAGAAGAATCTCACACTGCACAATACCAATAAGGTTCTATTCGTTTTTATATCAGTTTTATATCGCTGTAAATAACACCAAAGCTTTGATTATTTCTTGTTAGTCCCTATTTCTGTCTGTTTTTTTGATATCAGCAATAAGAAAAGTTGAAGAGTAAAAGTTTGTGAGATAAACATTTTATGTTTTTGCCGATTTCAGAGCCTCAACAATGTTTGGTGACGAACCGAAGAATAAATTGTAAGAGTATAATAAACGTGGAGGACTAAACTTTGTTTTATTTGAATGTATATTGCTTGAGATATCTACGAAAAAATTTTGTGTCTGAGACTTATTGTATAGAAAAAAAATTAGAAATATTTCAAGACCGATTGTATTACACCTCTAATCTGAATTTCAAAGGCATAAGTAATATAGTATGAAGTATAATTAATAAAAGTTTTTTTTTTTTGTTTTTTATTTAGTACTAGCTTCCACCAGCGGCTTCTCCCGCATGATATCTTTATAAATTATAGCCTATATTATTCAGTGTTAAACTAGCATTCTACTTGTGAAAGATTTTTTTAAATCGGTCCATTAGTTTTTGAGTTTATTAATTACAAAAAAAAAATACAAATAAAAGATTTGTATTTTTTTTTTCTTATATTTAAATGGAAATACGGTGGCTTGTAAATGGCTGTCGTGAATTACCTCACTATTACTTTTCTATTGTTAGCTGTAAGCCACCCAAACACAATAAAATAAAATAAATAAATAATATTAGTGTAACATTATTTTATAATAAATGGTGTAGCGTAGATAAATAAGTACTTTAAGTAAAAAATCCACTGATTTACCATAAGTTATGTCCATATTAGTTCTTTCACCATCCGTCACCAAAAAAGAAACAAATTAACGAGCAAAGCCAAGTCACTCCGTAGTACAAAGTAAAACAATTTGAAACAGCGAGTGATTGATCATCGTACTCGTATAAAAGTTTCTAATGCCCCTGTGACGTCATACCTTATCAATACGAAGCAAATTTAACTTTGTACGATATTGCCGCACGATTGTACGCGATCACTTGCGATACTTTTGAACGACCGAATTGTTAACTGATGTGAAAGAACGAGATGTTACTTTGCATTTCTTTCGTACTTCTTGTGATTGATGCTTGTTTCTTAGTAATGGTAGAGGAGTGGTTTGTTTTTTTTAAACAGTAAAATCTTTACTCTATACCCATGCTATAAATCCTCTATAAAAATTTCTGAAACAGTTAGTTATTGCTTACATTAAAACAACCAGTGTCATAGTAACCATAATATCATCCAAACCAGTGTTATAATGTTGTACTAAATTTAATTATGCAACTCCTTTGCTTTTTCGATCCCTTCTTTACTCATCAAACAGACACATTCTCACTACTCAATTCGTGGTATCTTTATGAATTTCAAAAAAAGAACATTATCATGCACGCGCGCTTCACTACTTCAAAGCCATATTTAAAAAAAAAATATATATACAATAAATAATTCTAATATTACCTACCTATACATAGTTTGTTTGTATTAGATAACATAACATCACACCTTGTTTCCCCGGCGGGTTGGGCAGAGGTGTAGCTGTAGTAGGTACACCTACATTTCGCCAGTTATGTTTAAGTCCCATGTTGTACGAGTATTAGATACTCAGCAATTAATCTTTCCATGAATTTACATAGAGTTCAAACAATATTGAACAAGACCCTATGGTTCCAGAACCTATAGAGGATTCATATCACGGGTGTAGATAAAGTCTTGTATGCAACTGTACATGATTTTTATGGTGTACAATAAAGAGTAATCTATCTAGGTATTAAAACAATGATGTGATACTATTATCAAAACCCACATTCGTGTTGTAATACCCCTTATCATACAACAGTTGCATAAGTAAGTATTGATGCAAAAGGTATAACTTTTGTGATATCTAACGGAACATCTTATGAATCTCATGCACGACTGTTTGAAAACTTGCGTGATTCCTAATTGGCGTATAGTAAAGTACACAAAGTCTGACAACCAGTTCTACCAAGGGGTATCGTGTTACACAGGTCAGATAGGCAGTCGCTCCATGGTAGAACCATCCAGCTGACCCCAATATAGCTAGGAAAAGGCTAGGCAGATTTATTTAAACGTAGGTACAGATTATTTTGAAATGTGAAATTTTTATAGTCAGTTTTTTCTAAATGTTTCTATTTGCTGGATTCATATCGCTATGGCCTCAAACATGCTATGCCACAGACCTACACACTATTAAAGTTATACTTATTACCTAAGCTAGAAAATACAGCGAAACATCAGCAAAACTAGAAATAGGAATCTACAAAACATTTAACACTCCACAACAAAATGGCAACGCAACCATAAAAATGTGTCAAATTTACCGAAATTGAGAAACAGCTTGCAGTCATGGCGGCATTTAAAACTTTAACTCGTTTTCAGTTTCATTAACGGTTATACCTCAGCTTAACTGTTGTAATTATGTACGCAATTTGGCCAGGCTTTAACTACAGCTGACATGGCTTGCTGGAGTACCACATAATCGCGAAAGCGGTACACTTTGGAGGCATTTTTATGCCCCATTTCGCAAATAAGTGATACTTATCGTAAGGAAATTTCTGCGCTTATTTGAAAATGAATATTGTGTTAGGAAGTAGGTAAGTTTGTAACTTTGTGGTTCATGTGACATGAGAGCAAAATTCAGGTTCATGTACCCACTTATTCATTTTCATCGCATGGTTACCAGTTTGCCGTTGGTCCTTTCTGTCATTCGTGGATCTTTGACAGTCGTTACGGGTCGTCAGAAGCCCGAAAGTCTGACAATTAGTCTTACTAAAGAGATATCGTGTTACTCAGTAACTGGGTTGTGTAGGTCAGATAGGCAGTCGCTCTATGTAAAATACTGGTATTCAGCTGCATCCAGCTAGACTTGAAACTGACCCAATATAGTTGGGAAAAGGCTAGGCAGACGAAGATGGTTACTAAAAAATATCTTCATTTCATGATTTTCTTGTTTAGGTGTTGGTTTCCATCTAATACGTTGATGCCAATGTATGTATAATCGCTTCATTGGCAAATCAATAATCAGAATGTCTGCTTCCACAAATTGGTCATTAATGGCCGTGTTTCTATCTAGACCCCATTAATTATATTACATTATATAGCAATTAATACGCTTAGGAACCGTATTGGATAAAGCAATATATTGAGTATACATTTATACACAAATGCTATTACTAATCTCTATTATACAGGGTGTCCAAGAACCTGGCGTCCAACTGGATTCCCACGATGCCCCAAGTTCTAACAGTACTCAGAAAAATATTTTAAAAAATCCACCCCATGTACTTACAGAATTATACTGATTTAAAAAAAAAAGGGGAAATGAGCACCCTGTGACATACTTTTGAATGCTGTGACTGCTAATGCTGATAATTTCGATATTTCTTGGAGGTTTTGTAATCTAGGGTATTGCTGTGTCTAAATAGAATGTAAAAATAATGTACTTATTGTACCATTTTAAAATAAAATATTATTTTAACTAAAGGTGATATGGAAAACTATTGAATTTCGCAACTTTGACCGACTGTAGTGTAAAAAAAATGTACCAAAATAGTATGGCAAGTGACGTCAAATTTTGACGCGTTTATTCCTCTTTTTAAAAAGGTATAATACTTACACATTAATTTGAAAAAAAAAAATTTTGATAATATTTTTACTCAACAACCCAATTTTTACGATGTCTTACAGAATTCTTAGAAAGAAAAATTTACGACGAATTGAATCTAACCTCTAAAGAATTACTATTGTATGCTCATAAAAATAACAACAGGCCTCTCAAAAAACAGGTTAGACCGTAAGGGACGGTATGTGCATGCATCTCACCATAGTGATTCGTTATTACAACAGGAGGGAGCAAGACAGAAACTATCTTTGCGATTTGCTGGTTCTTCTTTATGGTACCCCATTATTCAGGTAAGAGTGAGGGAGAAAAAGGTTAGAGGTGCGAGTGAGATAGATAGTGACGCTATCTGGGATCGTGCTATTTAGGATAACAGTACGGTCAGTACGCGTCACTGCCTCCTGCCGTTACTACGCACCTCTCTCTTATTGTTACCATTGATCACGTACTACGATTTAAAGCTTTGTTTATTGGACTCGATTACTCTTTGTGCTCTGGACTTTGAAACGAACTCTTTACGACGACCTTTGCCTGTGTTTGGACAGTTTGTGTTTTGTGTGTGCTACCATGGCGACCTACACTCCGCAAGAATACGCAAATATGCACTACATTTATGGAGAATATAGAGGTAATGGACGAGCTGCAGCGAGACTTTACAGAGAAAGGTATCCGAGGGCTACGCGATATCCCGACCATCGAGTTTTCATTAATGTGCACAGATCACTATGTGACGGGCGGTTCCCCAATCAAGTAGCTGGTGAAGGACGACCCGTAAATGACTTCATACGCGATGAAGTTTTAGAGGCGGTGTCGGCAAATCCAAGCATCTCTGTGCGAGGAATAGAAGCTGATACGGGGATACCGAAGAGCACAGCACACAGTATTCTCCAAAAAGAAGAATATCATCCGTACCACGTACAGCGAGTGCAAAGTCTTTTACCTCGAGACTATCCGAGCCGAGTCGCGTTTTGTGAAACAATCCTGCAAAAACATCGAGAAGACGAAAACTTTATCGACAAAATTTTGTGGTCAGATGAATCAACATTTAAGAAGGATGGCTACATGAACCTACACAACTTGTACGAGTGGCATGTGGAAAATCCGCACTTGATGCGAGAAGATAGATCCCAGTACCGGTTCAAAGTGAACATGTGGACCGGTATTCTCTGTGGGAATATTATTGGTCCATTTGAGATGCCCGAGAATTTGACTGGCGAATCATATTTAAATTTTCTTCAAAATGATTTGCCAAACTTACTAGAAGAGACCCCACCAGATATGTGGTTCCAACACGACGGCTGTCCAGCACATTTTCGCGTATCCGTTAGAGAGTTTTTGGACGAGCAATACCCGAACAGGTGGATTGGGCGATCAGGAACAATCCCGTGGCCAGCCCGCTCACCTGACTTAAATCCGCTGGATTTTTTTTTCTGGGGAACTATGAAGGAGCTCGTTTATGCGAAGCCCATTAATGACATCGCTGACCTTCGTGAGAAGATAACACAAGCAGTGCAGGTGATACGTCAAAAAAGTTACTCGCGAAACATAAAGCGGTCCTTTTTAAGGAGAGTGATAGCTTGTATTGCCGCGGGTGCTCAACATTTTGAACATTTATTGTAATAAAATATCTTTAAACTAACATTCTTTGCTTTTATTCTACTGGGAACCCATCTACCTGTGTGTATTTCCTTCTTGCTCACTCTTGGAACCGAAGTAAATAATAGTAGTAACATAACAGTTTCTAAGATAAGAAAGGGTCCGACAGTTACCGTTAGTAGGTAGGCACTTCGTAAAAATTGGGTTGTTGAGTAAAAATATTATCAAATTTTTTTTTTTCAAATTAATGTGTAAGTATTATACCTTTTTAAAAAGAGGAATAAACGCGTCAAAATTTGACGTCACTTGCCATACTATTTTGGTACATTTTTTTACACTACAGTCGGTCAAAGTTGCGAAATTCAATAGTTTTCCATATCACCTTTAGTTTAAATAATATTTTATTTTAAAATGGTACAATAAGTACTTTATTTTTACATTCTATTTAGACACAGCAATACCCTAGATTACAAAACCTCCAAGAAATATCGAAATTATCAGCATTAGCAGTCACAGCATTCAAAAGTATGTCACAGGGTGCTCATTTCCCCTTTTTTTTGAAATCAGTATAATTCTGTAAGTACATGGGGTGGATTTTTTAAAATATTTTTCTGAGTACTGTTAGAACTTGGGGCATCGTGGGAATCCAGTTGGACGCCAGGTTCTTGGACACCCTGTATAAGTATAATCTATTCTATTAATCAACATAGACCTTTCCAGTAAGGGCCTGTTTCACCACCTTTGATTAGATCGCGGGTATAGGCGGGTACCTGAATTTGGTACCCATACTTGTTAGGTGGAGTAACGGTACCCGTTTGGAGCCGGTACCTAAGTACCGAAATGGCAAGAGCCGTTAAGTACCGGTACATAACCTGTACTTTTGGTACCGATTCCAAGCCTTGCTTGCACGTCATAAAATGTCAAGGTATATTTGTTCAAATGACAGTTAGATAATTTCAATCTTAGTGAAGTTTCATTGTACAAATGCCAGCACGTCAACCTACTATAATCTGTCAAATTCCTTTAATAGACTTTCAACTTTATCATTGAAGCATAAGGTTCAAAGTTGATTGGGGAAATTTGACAGTTTCGGGTAGGTTGATGTGCTGGCAGACGCCAGCACAAAAACTCTTAGTACAGACGTACTAAGAGTTTTTGTCAAAAGCGATAAAATAATTACGAGGTCGACTATACATAGCTTTATATCACGCCTGTAATCCTCGAGTGGTTGGGCAGAGGTGTAGCTATAGTAAACCCACATTTCGATAGCTATGTTTAAGTCACATGTAATAAGAGGCTGTAGCGGTTACACCGCCACATACGAACTACGCATCAAAGACATGACGTCACACAAATCCTGCATCGCGCAATTAGAGTTTACCGCGCGAATGACATATATAATTATGTATAAGACTATCCGACATCAACAGTTGAGCAGTCGGCCCGCTAGACACAACACCCGTCTGGTTGGAGGATCCTCTCTTTTCTAATGAGGATGAGTGAACTTTACACCCTGTTCCTCATGCCTCTAAAGGGCCACCAACTGGGCACAATTTCTGACTCCGGGCTGCTACTGAGAAATTCCTGATGGAAAAACCCAATAACTACTTTACCCGACCTGGGAATCAAACCCAGGACCACACATTCATACACTAATGCCATTACTTGGAAGTTTAAATAAATAATATTTATATTCAAAGGACCGTACCTACCCCAAAAAGTCAATTAGTTGGCAGTTGCTAGTCAAATAAACAAAACAATTGAAAGCAGAGATCAATTTTCTGCTCTAATTAGAACGAAACGTAACAAAGGAAAGCTTAATCGAAATAAATAACTATTCGTACGCTATTCCAATTTTCTTTGATTTCAAATTCGGGGACTTAAGATTCAGACTTATTTGTGAACAAACGTAGTGTCACAAGTGTTTTGAATCTGTATAAGATCTCTCTATAGAAAGTGTTATTGAACAACATTATGGTCAACATTTGACTATAGGCTCAAATCTGAAATTGCGAAATAAAAGTTCATTTCAAAGTTGTTTATGTACACCGGGACTGTAAAAAAGCTATAACCGATTGGCTTAAAACTAAATCTTATGACGATATTGAGTCAATTGTAACTACTTTACAATAACCAAAGTGGTTACACTCGGGTCTTTTCGCGAATGGTTAGTGAAATAAGACTTGTTTCGCTTCTTTCGATCCCAAGACATTGTCGTAGGGCTAACTAACTAACCAACTAATAACTAACATACTAACAACCAACCACCGACAACCTACAATTTAGCGTACGCTTATGCCTACCTATACTAGCATCGCCTTCCGATTTCACCTGCTTAATGCTAAGCACGCACACTTTTGTACTTAGTGCTAGACAGGATATACACTTGCGGAAAACAAACTAAACATCGTTTATTATTACTCACAAACTATACAACTTCACTACTCACACTCACACCCACACTCACTCACTTGCACACTCACATACTCACCCTGACACTCTCATCACACGTTCTCGCGCGATTTGGCCTTTTTCTGTATAACGCTCATTCTTTAGCAGCGCTGTTTGTTTAATCTTAATTTTTCCGCTTTTATTTTTATTTTTAGTCTTGCATGTTTACTTTGTCTACATTTCAATTGCATAAGCCTAATACAAGCAATTCCTTGCTTAAAAGGTAATCTCCAAAAATATCTAAACGCTCATTGTAATTGAAATAAACATTTTTTTTAATTTATTTTTTTATTTATAATAATGAGTGCAATGACTTATTTTCCTGTTTTTAGTTATTTAATTTAAATCCTGTATAAGCTAGCACCATTCCAAGATTCATACAAAAACCAGGCAAGTCCGTACTTAGACCTGCAGTGCTATTCTGTAACCATCTCACCGTGAAAACTTAGGTGAAGTGGGCTCGGAGTGAGCTGTCAGTCCCTAGAAGCAGGTGGAATGGCAGCTCACTTCAAGCTCACTTCACCTAAGTTTTTACCGTGAGTTTATTACAGAATAGACCGACTGATGTTACACACAACTAGTTGCACCCCGCGGTTTTACCCGCACAAGTAAAAAATGGTTATTTTGGGTCATCGATAGATTTAACCTTCCGTAGACTTTTTTGTTGAACTTTTTAAGACGTATAATCCCGTAGAATATAATTTTTATTTATCTTTCACGGTTTACGCGGCGCACGCCAGTAAAGCTCCCAGTCGGCATGATTTTTTCCGATATCTTCAACAACAATCGTCATATTTCAGCCAATTTATACAAAATCTTAATGAATTATACACCAAAACCTTTCTCATGAATCACTCCATACATTGGTGAAAACCGTTTGAAAATCCGTTCGGAAGTTTAGGAGTTTATCGCGTTCAGACAGACAGACGCGGCGGGGGACTTTGTCTTATCATATAATATGTAAGCCCGCACAAGTCTCAATCCCGTGGGAATATCGGGATAATAGTATCCTAACCCAGGTCATGGTCTACTCATGTGCCGAATTTCATCAAAATCTGTTCAGCCGTTTTAGCTTGACACTTTCGCATTTATAATATTAGTTAGGATGTAGGTACATACAAACACCGTTAGAGCTCTTGTTTGCAAAACATAACACAGAATTGACACAGGTTAGGTACCTACTTAAGTCGTGCACAGATTGTTGGGAATCGCACCCAATATATACGCAGCCAGCACGCGCAGGCGGCGTGTTCAACCTACGCGTCATCACCATCGGCGAGTGTGCGGAGTGCGGCGTGGGGAGCCGGCGGACGCCGGCAGACCACTCGCTTTCTCGGAGGCCACCGCGACGGACGACACTCTAAACGCCATAACATTTATAGCGGGACAGTTGTAACTTAATCGGCAATACAGCAAACCTATATATCAATACAGTCCACTTTTATTTCTAATCCCAAAAGAGCAAGTCGAACACAGATCTAGCCAAGACTGTTTTAAGTTCCACTCTCACAGTGTTTTTCAACGTCTGGGTCGTGACCCCCTGGGGCGTCGCGTATAAGGGGGTCGCCAGACATAAGAAAAAGTAAATTTTTAATCTTTTTTTTGTCAGATGTTCTTTTAGGTTGGTTCCCAAACTTGCCTCATCTATAATAGCTGCATTTAAAACCGTAATTACTCTACTGGGAAAGCACTCGTAGCCATGACCCTCATAAATACATCAAATATACGACATAAAATTTGCTTAAAATATACTTAGGATTTAATTAGGAGACGAGTGGGTTACGCAGCCCCCGCAAATCCATCGTATAGGTTTTCCGTTGAGGCGTTTGGCGATGTAATATGGTCTGTTATTATGTAAGGGCTTGTGCAGACCAGCACGACGCGACGGCGCCACACGACTCGAACAATACAATTTCTAAGAAAACTTCACGGTATAACAATAACCGGTGTCGCGTCGCGTTAGTCTGCACGAAGCTTAATCCAAGTCTGAGGCCTATGGGCAGCTTTAAAACTCTGACACCCTGTTAGTCCAGGTTACCACACGAAGAGAAGAAGAAGATTATATGTATAAATAGCCGTAATAACCTACGTATTTATTAATTGTATTGTATTAAAATACAGATTATAAATAGTGGAGGATGGGGGTTCGCGATTTTTTTTTTTATAGGGGGTCACGTCATAAAAAAGTTTTGAAAACACTGCTCTAGTAGAACAATGGCACACAACAACAAAACAGTTTCGGGGACAAAACAGTGGTCTGTCAACGACAGACTGTTCTGGGGTCTCTGCACAGCCTTAAAGGAAATTTGTCAAAGAAGTGATGAGCGTGATTTTGGAGTGAACCAGAACAGCAATCCTAAATCGATCAAGTCCACTTTGTACTGTGTATTAGTACAGCAGTGCCTCCACATAGCGTCGAATGACGTCACGAAAATGTTGTTTACCTTAAAAAGATTCCGTGGTTTCTTACAGAGCGTTTTCTGACCCGTAACATCGTGATACCGTAAAACTTAACTTTTATTAAGTCGGTCTTATTACGGCCGCTATATAGGAAGACTGCGGTGGCTACCAAAATGTCACTAATACGTTACGTTGAATATATTAGGATGGTCTTTTACCCGTCAAACATTATTGCTATATTTCGGTGCCAGTGAAATGCACATGGAACATAAAATTTTCGTCTTTCAAACTGGTATCGCATCGCATAAGCGGCGGTTGCAACTTTTTACCGGTTGGCCGCCATGTTTGTACCTTAGCAACAGCCCGGTTATGCTACGGTTTCCTAATATAACGTTCGCAATTTGAAAGTAAGTGGTGTGTTTTCCTAGATAGCGTTTTTTGATACCGTTAAGTCAAATCCTGTGCCATCATTTTCATGACGGCCGTCACTACGGCCGGTGGCGGCCACCGCTCGCTGTCCGAGAAGGTAATATCAATATAGTTACCTTTTTGGCGCAGCCGTGACGCACACACAGATTATTTTTCATTTTTTATTTTGTTATTAGTTAGTGTTTCACGAACTGTGTCCAAATATATTCTATTATTAAATATATTCTATATATTTTTTTCTTTCTTTCAATATAATAGTCTGTTAAGACTTGGCGTAATCGTAGATGGGCCAAATAAAGTTATTTATTCGTCCACTAAAACAGGTAGGTTGTGACCTCAGTAAAACTAAGTAAATAAATAAGTCGTGACCACAAACAATACAGACAACGTATATCTAGCCAGGGGTCCTAACGTACCGCCAAAGTCCGGGCACCCTACCGAGATATACGATTCAGCTGTTATTATTTATACCAGTTCAGGGAGCACGGGGTCTGTTTATAGTACTGTGTATTGTGCCCGCGTGTGAAATATTAGCACTTTGGTGTACTTATTGTGTACTTGGTTAGGTACCTAGTTTGTGTACTACAATAGCTGGACTGTTGGGTATAGTTCAGTCATGAACGTTTTGTGAGTGCATCACTACATATTATTTTTAAAAAGTCCCCCGTCGCGCCTGTCTGTCTGAACGCGATAAACTCAAAAACTACCGAAAGGATTTTATACGGTTTTCACCAGTAGATGGACTGATTCATGGGGAGGGTATTGATGGAATATCGTAAAATGTGGCCGATGCGCACATACCTACGTGAGTTCATTAATGCCTATACCCTAATTACGTAATGCACGATCAATCGGAATTTGAACCATTGTTAAACAAAATGCTTCATAAGTTAGAAAAAATTTTTTGTTCAACAACGTAAATAACGCAATGAATGTTATTGAACTGTGAAAATAAAACAAATTTGTCGTAATCGTTTACGAAAATGTGTTGCGTTATTAGGTAGCTGGTTGCGGCTAAGGCTTGTATAGTACTTTTCTCAAAAAATGCGTGGAAATTCAAACTAAGTAAGTTAATTTTATAAATTCCAGAATTAAGGACAAGGAACGATAATTTTTCACGCGCCACTATGTTCATTTGTTTCCTCTTTACTTTAAACAGCTCAATTTGCAAGTAAAATCGAAATTAAAATAAAATCTTTGTTAAGTTACCTCCTTGGTTTCCATTGCCACTGTTGAAGTAAAAAGTTCGTTCCATTTTTAAATAACACGACGGATATGAGTTTTCATATTAATTTATTCGGCCACTAAACACGACAGATATGGATTTTCATACAAATATTGCCGGCCGGGCGCTCGAAGGTATTCGACCAGTACAACAATTTCGAATTATCTCGAAGAAGATTGTGAATAATGCTCGAATTTCCAAACATGTTTGAGAAAAATGTATAATTCTTTAAAGTTTTGTGTAAATTGACTGAAGTATGACGATGTTTGTTGACGATTTCGGAAAAAATTACGCAGACTGGGACATTTACTGGCGTGCGCCGCGTAAGCCAATAGAGTTTAAGGAAACAATGTTTTACGTAATTATTCTTCCCATGGAATATTTCCGACATCCACGCGGGCGAAGCCGCTAGTGTTGTATAAATGATACCTATTATCGGCTTTCCATAGGAAATCTACAATTTTCCATTTTAAGTTAAATCTAGTACCTAAATAATAGAATAGATAAACTCGTTGGAGTAAAAATATATGTAGACTAGTTGTTGCCCGTGACTTTGTCTGCTTGAATTTTGTATTTCATCAATTTTTTATACCTACTAATATCCACCACCCTAATTGCATAACACACGATCAATCGCAATCTGTTTCATTTTGACAGTTCAACAACATTCATTGCGTTACTTACGTTGTTGAGCAAACAATTTTTTCGAGCGTATGAAGCAATGGATTAGCTATATCTTTCAAAATGATTCAGATAGGATTATTAACTAATTGATTAGCATTCAAAAATATTGTTGGAATAGCTGAAGATTGCAAAAACTATCTTTGAATTGTATAACTTCAATCTCTTTTTTATTGTATAATTGCATAGCACATGTGTGAGCACTGTGACCATGTACCTTCTATAAAGCTACCATTTACTGGGTACGTCTTTCATTGACTTGATATGCCCTGGCGGCTAAGAGTATGTCATGCTCACTCAAATGTCTCGCTGGTGGTGGCGTGTGTGTTGGATCGTTGAGTTCCCTTCAAAAAGGTTGAGCTAAACGGTGCTGATCCATGCGTCATGTTCGTGAACGGGCGCCATCAGTAGGGACTGGTCATCTCGTATCTGCCACGGCTTATTTTAATTTTTGAATTGTTTTTTTTTAATTTTTATTACGGACGCTTTTTACGTACACTTCTTTCTACATTGTTCTCACATGTATAATTTCAACATGAATGATGTAAACAATATTTTGTAAGAATATTTTTTTTTTTTTTATTTTTATTTATTTATTTATACATACTTTATTGTACACCACAAAAATACATAACAAAAAAATAATTAAACACTACAAAATATACAATGGGTGGCCTGGGAATGTGTCATATTTCATAATGATCAGTTGCGTGAGAAGGTAATACACAGACAGATCTACTTTCGCATTTATAATATTAATAAGGATATCCATTTTTTTTTCTTTTTTACTGGCATAGTGAAAATCATAGTAAGAAATAATAATAACCTGGATAATTAACGTCTCGCTGTGTGGATTATAAGTTTTCTAAATTAAATAAATATACCGTTTAGGCCACTCAGCAGGGTTTCCAAAGCAGAGATGAGAAATGCGATGCAGTTTCAGACGTCCCCTGCTGTCTAATGGGAATCGTTCCGGCTATGATCGCGGAGATTAGCCTGCAAACTGTTATTACTTGGTAACTTTTATACATGCCATGCTTTTATACAAAAGTAATGGGTTGTGAATCTGTAGTTTTTGTTACAAAAAAAAAAAAAAAACCACCTCAGGACATACTGCACCCTTGTCGCTACGTCAATATGTGCTAGCAACAGTTTTCGGGGGCCCATTATTGAGTGTGCAAGTTGCCATTTTATCCGTGTACATATAAAACAGTGATCAGGCAGGGGCCTTAGTTCACCAAACCCATAGTCCAATATCTTTGTTTCAATATCCTGCAATAGTCCTACACCAACCAGGGGTTGTTCTTGGGTGCACTCACATTCTATATACAGGGATAATAATCGTCGGTTGGTGCCACATTTCATTAAAAAACGTCTAATCTGCCTCTGCGAGTTGGCTTTGGCCCCTCGTACGCCTTCTAAAGCTCGGGGACCCTAGGGTCCCGAGAAATGTCAAGAGATGTAATAATATAAATATAAATTATTTAAAATAAGCAAAATTTGAGAGGTTTTCGAAGTGGCTATACTCCATTTGAAATAAGATTAGACATTTAAACTAACCTTTTTTACAGTCCGTTCAACCGGTTTTGACTTCTTTATCGTAGGCATAAGGATGTCAATAAAATAAAAAACGTGGTTTACTGCAGCTACCATTTGTCATGCCACCAACGCAATAGAAGTCACGGTTGAAAGACTGTATAAAAGGTTTATTTAAATGTCTAATCTTATTTCAAATGGGGCATTTCATTTAGACCCAATTCAGTATGTAATGTAAAAATTAACCTATGCTGATTCCAAAACCCTTATTTTTCTATTTTTAGGCCTTAAAATTTTAAGATCGTATTTATTTTCACAAAAATTCTTAAAATCACTTGACTTTTACTTGACCTCTAAATGACGTCATTAAGTACCCTGTTTAAGAAACTTTCAGTGCCTCTTGTAATAAAATTTTGTACGTGTAAAGCGTCAGTGTCAACGTCAAGTTTATATTTTGATAAGTTACCTAATTCTTTTCACTATAACCCTTGCTTTCCCTTCGGACTTCGATACTTACTACTACATTGACCATTTGCTTGTTATAAGGAACTGCTTGCCTACCCTTTGGATTTGTTTTAAATATGGACCTCAGTACACAAACAATTTGTTTTGGCTATTTGTTGTGGTGTTTTTACATGACGGTATGAAGCATTTAGCACAAATAATCTTTGATCGATTCATAATTAATAAGCTTTGTCTTTACAATAAGGTACGGATACTGTAAAAATAAAAATCGCTCTGATAAGACAAATTAATATTAACTGTCCAATTTGACAGTTTGACTTTACTGAATTTTCAAGTTTAGTTTTAATTATATGTATTAAACGTGGCAAAGATCATAAGCTATTCAGCCTACTTTATGACGTCAGCACGAACAAAACTTTAAAAAAATATAAACAGCTTGAAAAACAAAAAGTTGAAATTATATATTTCAAATACTCATATCTATAAAATAAAAATATAAAAAAATACCTGAAAAATACTTTACATACCGAATTGAAATATTAGTGTTGTAATAAATAAATGTGGTAAAGCAATACTATAAAAATTGTGAGAGTTTATTTCTAAAATCACTTGGCATCAGTCAGATTGATGTTACCATTAAGATGCATATTTAACGGTATCATAAACCTACTGGTACATAAGTGCTTAGTTACTTACTACTAAAGTTGAATAAAATTCTGCCAAAAAACGCCGCGTTCGATGAAAAGTCGTGACCTTTGTAACAGAAAAAATAAAACCTTTTTCTTATAGTTAATTACGAGTAGCACTTTCTGAAAATCCATCGAGAACCTTACAAGGACATAAGAAGTCCATTACAATGCGACCTTTTACTGCACTTGTTTCACTAATGGACACCCAGTGAACTGCTGGACCTTTACTCCATGTTCAAACTATGATATATATTAAGTACCTTCAGATTTACGATTAAAGGGTCCCCGAAACGATAAATTGCAAATGTAAATTTTTACATGGTTGACACATATTGATGCGCAAATTGATCGTCTACCCAATGCAATACGTCAGCGCCGGTTGTCGCTGAAAACCAGCGCTGGGACTCTGTCTCGCATAGGGTCTCTGTATTATGCTGAGCGATGGCCGTTTTGCGTGGATGTGACTTAAATTTTCTCCCAAATTGTTATTTTCGTGTTTATTTTTTTTCTTTGCTTGTGTCATAAGTACCGCAAATAAACGTTTTTTTTTCTTTTCTTGCAATTGAATCGATTGACAATATTACTACAATTGAAAATGATCAATTGCAATGTATCGTTTCGGGGACGCCCAACCAAAAAAAAAAAACAAATACAAAAATCTTTTGGCGGTTGAATGACATATACCTACAGGAGACAGGTGTTGGTAAGCATTTGTGAACTGGTTTTGTAAAGTTATCTTAGAAACTGGTGAGAAACAAGATGGTGACATTAGTTGCGATTTTGGCCGAAAGATCCTTGTAATACAACTTTACATAGCATCTATGACGGGAACAGAACAAAGCAACGAACTTTTGAATTTGAAATCAGAACAGGTCACGTAAAAAAAAAACAATATTTGCCAGCCAGCAACAAGCTCATCTTGTCTCATCGTAAAAAGGTGAACCTAATTAAATTTAATAAGGCCCTCAGTGTACCTAAGCTTTCTAAATTTAAAACAGTATGTCCTACCAGAAAATACACAAATAAATATAGCAAGTAGGTAAACAATATTTAAAATGAACACTTTTTCTACCAAACCTACAATAAAAACTAATAATGACTTCAGGACACTAACCTAAATAAAACGTATAAAAACAAAAAGGTTACTTTTTTGTTGGCTGGCAATTAAGTCACATATAATCTATGCATATTATGTGGATAATGGGTCCCCTGGTACATCAGACTAATGTATCTAGCCCTCAAGGGAAGCCTTAACTATAATAAACTAAAAGGTTTGTTATTAAGGTCCAATTTGGCGTAAATGGTGTTATTATTGGGCTAGAGATAGGGAACTAGGCCTGTGAATGTACCACCACTACTTGAGCATTATTATTTTTAGCCCCGACGCAAAAAGAGGGGTGTTATAAGTTTGATCGCTATGTGTGTGTCTGTGTTTCTGTCTTTGGCACCGTAACAAATGGTTGAACCGATTTGAAAGCGTTTTTTTATTTATTTAATCGCATGTTTTTTACCGATGGTTCTTAGACATGTTTTATCAAAATGCCGTTTGAAGATTATCAGCTCTTTTCTAGTTGATGAATGGATGTGAGCGTCTTCCACAGGTCTGATCGATTTGAAATTTGGTATTCTGTTACTTCAATGATATTGGAAGAACATAGTAACCTTGAACTGATGCTGCAGCATCACCTGGAATTTGCAGGATACCCAACTTCCTTACCAACTTACAGCACAGGTATCGTGTTTGGGTTCATCAGAATGTTCTCAATGATGAACACGGTCTGGTGATGGATTAGGAAAGATACCTAAATGAGGAAATGTTTGTGTCGGGGTTTTTTAAAATTTTAATATAATAATATTAGTTCAGTTTGAGAAAGAGATAGAGCTATACCGGACATATTATAGCTCCAAAACATAACATAACATCACGCCTGTCATTCCGTAAGGGTTAGGCAGAGGTGTACCTATGTAGTACACCCACTTTTCACCAGTTGTGTTTGTGTTGTTTGTCATATATACAGGGTTGAAGGGACATCGACGCGAAAACTGATACCATGGATTCAGTACATGATTCTGAACCCCCCTCCGTTGAAATTTTTCATCGGTTATTTAAAAAAAAATCTGCTGTTCCATACATTTTGACCGCGTAGGTTTTGCCAGTTTCTATGAAACGGCTGTTTTTTTTTTAAATAACCGACGAAAAATTTCAACGCAAGGGGGTTCAGAATCATGTACTGAATCCAAGGTATCAGTTTTCGCATCGATGTCCCTTCCACCCTGTATAGATCCATCTCTTTCCCATTTTGAAGTAATATTAAAATAATACTGCCTCGTTGGTCTTGTGGTCGCAAGCGCTACTGCTGAGCATGAGGTCCTGGGTTCGATTCCCAGGTTGGGCCGAGTGTTATTGGGTTTTTCTCTCTGGAATTTCTCAGTAGCAGCCCGGAGTCTGGATTTATGCCCGGTTGATGGCAATAGGCTCGCCCCCTATTACATGGGACTTAAACATAACTGGCGAAATGTGGGTGTACCTACTACAGGTACACCTCTGCCCAACTCTTCGGGGAAACAAGGCGTGATGTTATTAAAATAATACTGCTATACTTATATATAGCAGCAACAATGTTCTTAATGTCCCTCGGCAAACTTCGTTTTTCGTCAGTCGTCGGATTTTTATTGAACTTGGTGCAGACCGGACGCGCTCTCTATCTACTTGGAAGTATATAGAGTTGTTAATAGATACTATTTTATCTTAAAATAATTTATTTTTAAAATGAGAGGAAAGCTGCTAGACTGACGAAACACGAAGTTTGTCGAGGGAAATTATGAAAATCGTTGTACTAATTGAAGGGAAGGTATGTATACCTACCTACCTAGGTATGGTCTATTCAAATACTTATTTCCAATTGATGTTATTTCAACTTAAACAAACATCAACTTTATGCGAGTGTAAATAAAGTTGATTTTAGATTCACTAGCAGGTCCTGTTGAAAAAGTCATAAATAATATGAAGTTATAGCTCAAACTGAACCTTATGTGTAATTACAGTTGTTTTTCCTAAAACTCGTGTTTGTTTACATGTTTGCCAAATAAATTGCGAACGCAGATTGGATATGCCTTCTATTATGAAATATGTTGTGAAATTAACCAAAAAATGAACTTAACAACTGCAGTACTTAACAACAAGTATGCAATGCAGTTCACGTCTGCCCAGGAGTGGAACATTCTCTATGTTTACGGTAGGTACCTACTAACTGTGGGATACGTCATACGACTGACAGTAATGCCGACAACTGGATGGAGGCGCGCGGCATAGGTGCGTGAGCAGGCAAAGGTATTTCGAATACAGCCTATGCACAACACAACAAATCAGTCGCTTGTATGCGGTCGTAGCTTCCTGCTCCAAAACTGATAAAACTGTCAGGAGGGATTACAATGCGAGAGGGCCTGTTCAAACGCTCTCAATGAACGCAAACAGAGCTTCACCTCATGTTTGTTTTCCTGAATAATTCTGAGACGTAATTTAGTCGTGTTAAAAAAAATAAAAATAATGGGTAACATTATTCATTTGCTAAATATATGGATGGAAATTGGAGACCACGCGCACTTTGGATGCGTTTTCGTACGAATTTCACTCGTGCGTACACGTACGAACAAGCACGAACAATCCCGACCTAAGTTACTCCTTATAATATCAGCTATCTGCCCGTGAAAGTCCGATTTATCGGTTCAGCCGTTTCGGAGATAAGCCGGAACAAACAGACAGACAGGCAGACAAAAATTGTTTTTTTTTATATGTACCGTATTTACTTTCGTAAACATTTAGTAAAAAGCAGTTAGATATTATGTTGACATAATATCTAACAGCTTTTTTTTGTACAACCAGACAATGCAATTTTATTTATTTGTTTGTATGTATAAATAAGTTGCATAGCTTTTACCATACAACGCAAATAACTTTGCCCATTTTAAATAACCCTCTTTGGCAATCCACTTATCTCTATTTGTAGATAAACCCCAACAAAATAGTATCAAAATGAGTTCAATTAGCCAAACTTCACCTTTCGCTTGCCAAACCCGTAGTTTATTCGTCAAAGTGACATTTCCAAAAGTTTAACACAATATATTTTAACGTAACTAGCGTAGTCTGGACGTAAAGTACTGTTTTTATGTCACATTTTCCTTGTATTCCATTATGAACGGGTCCCAACGCATTTTATACTGAGTTTATGGAGTTAGGACTTCAGTGCAGTTTTTAATTTAATATATATGATATAGAACTTGGGTTGTGTCTGGTGTCGTAAACTGCCGGAGTGCATTCTAGACTTAAAGTTTTGATTGTCATTTTTAGTGTTCCGTAACGGAATCCTATTACTTAATTAGCCTCCGCTGTCCGTTCGTCCTTCCGTCCGTCTGTCTGTCAGCGGGATGTACCTATCTCATGAACCGTAATATACACAGTTGAAAATTTCACATATTGTGTAGGTATTTATGTTGCCACTATAACAACAAATAATAATTTAATGAAAAGTTAGTGACTAAAGGTGTAGCGGTTACACCGCCACATACGAACTACGCATCAAAGACATGACGTCACACAAATCCTGCATCGCGCAATTAGAGTTTACCGCGCGAACGACATATTATATAAGACTATCCGACATCAACAGTTCGGCAGTCGGCCCGCCAGAAACAACACCCGTCTGGTCGGAGGATCCTCCCTTTTCTATGGTGGATGAGTGAACTTTACACCCTGTTTCTCATGCCCCTAAAAAGGCACAAGAAACTTGTTTTTTTTGGCGTTTTTTGCTCGATCTTAATACGGTACGGAACCCTTCGTGTCGAGTCCGACTAGCACTTACTGAACCACACGACACGGTTTTGAATTTTTCAGGTATTGTCCGTAACATGAAAATAATTCGAGTAGAAAAATACAATAACTTAATGCTGTAGTTTTTGAATGATAGTCAGGGAAATTAATTATTAAACAAATTGATTACCAACTTAAATTGTCCGAATATTCAAATCACAACTGTTATTCTTTACTAAGCAAATTGATTACCAATTTAAATTGTTCGAATATTTAAATCACAAGTGTCATTCTTTGACAGTTTTATAAAATTGACGGGAGTATTGATGTAAGGTGTCAATTTGTTTAACAAATCATTTCACTGAATGTAGGACTAGATTATTAGACTATTTTCCTACGTCATATCTGCCATTAAACTCAATTTGTACCTGTACGTTCCTGTTAGTAAAACAATACATTTTGCTTTCACAACTAGAAGTTTCCCAAAGACAGCACCAGCAAAGAAGTTTAAAGTCTTTATACAAACATTATTAAATGACAAACAGGTTGATCCTTATATCCCTCTAAAATTGGAAGTCAAACCTGTTTTGAGAGTAAGTGTTGATAATGGCAACACTGCGGGTCCCAGAAAAATCCCGGGAATCCAACACGAGCGGATTCCACTGCATTTGATCCTTGCTTGCGCAGGCTAAATCCTGGATACACCGGGAAAATTGTCGTTCGGAAACAATTCTAAAATTCTTCTCTTTTTGTATCGACAAAAAGAGATAAAAGGTGTGCTAAAGCTAGGGTTCGGGAACTACATTTTATTAGTTAGTTAATTTAGTGATTCTGCTAGTTTTGATCCACTGTTTATATTGTTCTGAACTTTCAACACAATATCTGTCAGGCACTCGTTTCAAATTACAACGTTGATATCATCATCTGATTTATAAAGTCAAATAAATTTATTTGCCAGAAACACGGTACATACAGGGTGTTAAAGTAATTGCGTGCCATAGCTTAGGGGTAGGTTCAGTATAAACAAAGGCAGCCAGAAAAAAAAAAAAAAAATGGAGTACTTGGAATTGAACGTACCTAACTAGTTACCTATCCTTCACCCGGCGTTATCGAAGTGTTCGGGAGTAGGTATTTCACTGCTTTCGTAGGTAACTCTAGGAAATTATTGCATTTAAACAAAATAAAAACATTATTATCGCATCGCCGTACGAAGGGAAAATTCGAATTGTAATTTACATACCGTCGTAGCGTTAGTTCGATTCGCGTTCGATAGTAGGTAAGTAATTAAATCATTTAATGGAATGAAATAATTTTAATTCTAAACAATTGCTATTTTAAGTTAGTAGGTGCTAATATATTTTTTTTTTTAAAGTAATATTGCTAAATTAATCAAAACAGGTAACTGTTTGACATATATTTGCGACGTTGCCCACTTTCAGAATAAACGTTCTTAAAACTAAGAAAATTAATATTACAAACAACAACAACAAAAAAAAAAGACTAAAATTAAAAAGACCTGTGAGGGGCTAAAAAGGCTCCTATCTCAGCATAACGCTGGAAAATTTTAAAAATAAATACCGCAGCGCTGGTATTCTGATAGGGCCCGATTTAAAAATAGATCAGGGTATTAATTATGAAGTATTAATTCCATCATTATTCCACTGCGAATAAAGGATGGTGCTATTGGCCTTGTATAGCTCCATCATTCACACTGGAAAAATGGTGGCATTAATACGTCATAACACTCTTTAAACCGTTGAGTTTAATAAGTGTCAAAAATTGACCATTGATACAGAAATGTTCAAATTAATGTAACATTCGTATCTTCAAATTCAATCCCAAACTTAAATATAAATCACAATAACGGAAACCCTTCTCTATTCATTTGAATACCGATCCTGAAAAGGGACCATACACAGGAGAGTAGATTCATTACAAACAAAATCACGGACAGTACGGAAATAACATCCAAATTCCAAATATCTTACACACAATAACTTCCTTAATAAAATATAATCAACATTTCTAATCCTGAAGTTTCAAGAGCGACAGTTTTCCTGACGAGGGGTCCCCTATATTCGTCGACTGACATTTCTATTAGCAGGCAATTTTCATTCCTGAAAGTAATTCGTAAAGTTCTGCAGCGATTGTCAATTTTGACTGAAGTTTTTACTTTGATGACAAGGTCTGACGTAATTGATTTGTTTTTACTGTGGTAGAAAAAATCCAATATTGCTACCGACCACGATTCAGGTTTGTTTTGATGGTCCTTTTTCTTTAATGTAAAGCTTATTTTCCTAAAGCTGCGATCCCACGGCTCGTTAATTGACAGGACGCGCTAGGCGTTGCTACGCCTGTCAATACCCGTCAGTTAACGTGTCGTGGGACCACGGCGTGTTTCGGCCTGGTGCGGCCTGTTGGCCGCTATTCCAACATCAAGTGATACAGAGCGCATGGCTGCGTGTGCAGCCGCTGTGGTTTTATTCAATGGTCAACATTTGATAAGCAAAGCAGAAAGAAAAGAGAAGAATCGCGCCCGTACAGACCACGACAGGCACCCTCACATCGCGCCACACTGCGCCTTTGAACTTACCGCAGCATAAAGCTAAAGTTAAAGCACTGAATAAAACCACAGCGGTTGCACATGCAGCTATACGCATGTTGAAAAAGCGGCCAACAGGCAGGAATGCTCGGCACGGACCGGTACAGGCCTCAACAGGCTTAGTAACATCTGGCGCGGCCTTTCCGCTAACGGGCCGTGGGACCGCGGCTTAAGAAATAAAGAAAAGAAAGAAAAATGCCTTTATTGGCATTAGAAAAAATACACCTTAAAATTATAAAAAAACAGAAAACAAAAGCGAAAGCGGTGAACGGTCACATAATAACGGCTATCCAAATACAGAGTGTTATTTGACACCCTAAATACTAAACCGATGAAAATTACAGATATTTATGACCTTTATGACAGACGTTATATTATGACGGAACCGCTTTCATAGAAAACACTTAGGAATATGATTTTGACGCGGCCGAAAATTGCAAATTTCACGTATCTATCCATTTGATTGTATAACTTTTATGTGTTCCTCATACATAACTGATAATGAATTTACTTGGCTGGTACCTGCTTGGTCCTTTGATAATACTTAGGTACTATATCGAGAAGAAAATGTATTCATTTAAATCTAAAAGTTGGAACTTTGCCCGGTTTAAAGGTATTTTATGAGACCTGATAACATCTGTATGCTTTTTCCTGCGGGTTGTATGTTACTATAATTTAAATGTTTTGCTAAGAATAATTTTCTAAAATTCTTAACAATCATGACACTTAGGTATGAAATAGTAGATACCAGCCTTATTGCTAGAATCTATGATTCTATTCTGCTATACCAGCGAGTATTGTGTCACGAGATCTGTTGAAAGCGTAGGTTTAAAGTCATTCTAAATTACAAAGGTACCCTGAGGAGACAAAGTTCCGGGTAAAGAAGGTTAATTTTCATTGCGATCATTGAAGTAAATTAAAATGTAACGATTTAAAACGTAGCAAGGGACTTAGTACTACGTTCTTTAAAAGGTTCTTTACGATCCTGCCGGCTTTTATTCTAGAGAATTATCTTGGAGATGAGGGAAAGACTGTCTCAAAGATTTTATGATAGGATATGAAAATTTTAGTGTGAGTGGAAAGATCTTGGGAGTACGCCGTCCTACCCTCAGTTACCTATGTGTTGTCGTTCGATATATCGAGGAGTCAAAATAAATATTTTTATTCCTTGATATAAAAATGAGCTTAATACGTAATGGTTAGCTACGATATATTAATGTCACGGTGAATGCGGGGTAAGGCTCATAACAAGATGTCATTTTCGTAATCATTTCGAAACGCGTTCCGACATGTAACGTATGAAAATGCTCTGTCGGAATTAATATATAAAAAGTGTTTCATATTGTTCAGTTTGATGTCGATTTCATTTTGAATAGGTTCCTACTTTAGGGATGTCTTTTCATTGTTGATATTTGTAATGATATGGCTGTAGTTAATCTAATTATAATTGGCATAGACAGTCTCACAGGACAGGTCCACTCAAATCTGTGTAGTTCTTTTCTCAAAAGACCATTTCAGACTTAATCTACATGGTCCTCATACGGCCTGACAAAGATTATGTCTGGACTTTAAAAGAGACTGTGATCTCTGAGTTTGTTTCGGCCTTACTTCTCAAGTAGTCAGATAGGAAACGCCGAACTCATCTAGATTTTTTTTATGATGACGTGTAAAAGTGATTCCAATATCCTATTTACAGAATAAACAATTTCATTTCATCCACTAAGTTAGATGACCCAGTTCTTGTTCTGACTGCCTAGTTGGTCTAGTGGCCAAGCGCTACTGCTAAGCATGAGGTCCTCGGTTTGATTCTTGGGTCGAGCTAAAATTATTATTGAGTTTTTCATCTGGTATTTCTCACTAGCAGCCTTTTTTTTTTTTTTTTTGGTTGGGAAATCATCAAATGACGTCTGCCGCTCTGGGTGGAGCGGGAGGGCGTGTCAGACTCTTACTGACTAAAACCCACCCGTGTTCCTTCTCTTGCCTGTGCAATGCCAGGGGGCCACGGTATCCCTTTCGGACTTCCCGCAACCCTGACAGGCAATGGTCTCATCGGACCCCTTCACTCGCTGACACTCTTTGAGGCGCACGTGGAACACAATGCGCCGTCGACCCGGGCTTGGTCCTTACCGGACGGCGAGCTACCCATTGCTCACCGTCCGCAAGCCCGCGCCTACGGTGGCTGGGAATCCGCGATCGATTCCCGACGCCCGGGGCGTCTCCTCCTGCGGCGGCTAGGGGCGTGAGGGCGCGAAATTTGCCTCTCCCTCACGCGCTCCACCTCCTCCTTCGCGAGCATTACTGCTTCGCAGAAGGAGGTGACGGCCTCCCATGCCCTCTCGCTCCGTACCATGGCCTGGACCAGGGCCGGACGCGAGAGATCCCCGCCACCGATCGCCTCCACGAGGACACGGCGGTGCTCTGCCCAAGCCGGGCATACCTCCACCGTATGCTCCACCGTGTCCTCCGGGCGATCCACGCAGTGATGACACCCGGGCGTTTCCTCCCGCCTTATCCGAAACAGGTACCTCCCGAAACAGCCGTGTCCGGTGAGGACCTGCGTCAGGCGGAAGGTGAGGACGCCGTGGCGCCTCTCCAGCCACTCCTCAAAGAGGGGACTTATCGCCGCAATAGTGGCGTGCCCAGCACTGGGTTGCGATAATCGCACTCTCCATGCCGCCATGAGATCCCGTCGGAGCTCTGTCCGCTGTGCCGCGATTTCTCGCGGCATCGGATTCAAGCCCCGGCGTTTCGCCTCCCCGCGCCACTCCCAAATATGCGCGAGGACTTTTGCCTCCAGATCCCATGGCGGCAATCCAGCAAGGAGGCTCGCCGCCTCACCGGAGACCGTGCGGTATCCCCGGACCAGCCGGGCGGCCATGACCCTCTGGGACGCGTTCAACCGGCGGGCAGGCCGCCGCCTCAACGAACGCGCCCACACCGGTGCCCCGTACAGGGCCATGGACCGCACGATCCCCGCGTACAGCCTCCGGCAGGAGGCGTTTGGACCCCCTAGATTGGGCAGGAGCCGCTTCAAGGCAGCCCCGGCCCGGTCCAGTCTGGGAGCCAAACGTCGGAAGTGCTCTACGAAGTTCCACCGACTGTCGAGGACGAGTCCCAATTACTTCATCGTCGACTCGACGCCGATGCGAACCCCTCCTACCGTTATTTGGGAACCCGACGGTGGCGCGTTCCGAGGACCATGAAAACACATGGCCTCGGACTTGTGCAAGGCCACCTCGAGTCCCAACTGCCGGATTCTGGCCACGATTGTCGCAACCCCGTGTGTCGCTAGTTCAACCGCCGCCTGGTGCGACCTCCCCTGCGCTCACTAGCAGCCTGGAGTCTAGATTCGTGCCCCGTTGATATTACTGTTGGCAATACTGTCGTAAATGTAATAGGGTTACATGGGACTTAAACAAAACTGACGAAATGTGGGTGTAATATAGGCACACCTCTGCCCAGCCCTTCGAGGAATACAGGCGCTATTTGATGTTATGTTATCCTGTTACATAGCTACAAGACACAAAATAACATTTCAATAAGAAAACATCTTGCTTCTAATAAATGAATCGGCACGTATTTGCGCGCAGAAGCCCTCGTATTTGTGCCGTATTACCGATGGATAATATCACAGTATCATGTTTGATATATATTAGATAGTACAGTTTGGGTAAAAGGCTTCATAATTCAAAAAATATTATTATAATGTTCAGCGATATCTGGTTAGGTTGATGATTAATCTGATATTCTGGGAAAATATCTGGGATTATGATAATTCCGCTTTTTTTTTGTTAGTCTTGCCTGATTTGTCGTCGCAAAAAAAAAAAGAAAAGCAAATGTGATTATTATTACCGTATACTAAACGAATTAGCATTTTGCGTGGTGAGCAATAAGCTTCGTGCAAACTAGCGCGACGCGACACCGGCTATTGTTATACCGTGAAGTTTTCTTAGAAATTGTATTGTTCGAGTCGCGTCGCACTGGTCTAGTTGGTGGTTGGTTGGTTGGTGGTTGGTGCTTTCGGGTCATCGACAGCTCGGCCTATTTATGTCGATCCATTTATGAGGGGGGGGGGGGGGGGGGGCAATTATCCCCGAAACTACTGATACTAAAATTCTGAAAAAAATACAGAGAATGGTTCTTTACTCATAGATTCTCTTAGTCTTGTTTTCTTCCATTTTTATTTGTTTGTATAATGAAACCTAGAAGCCATTTCCTAATAGCTAATTAGTAATTATATCGTGCTTTTATAAGTTGTGCTGGTTTTTGTGTGCACTAAATAAACGATTTATCTGTCTATGTCAATATATATATACAAATATGTTCTATGTTATGGGGTTTGGTTTCCGCACTCAGTCCGTCAGGTGGACCATTGTGTGTGGGCCATGGCGGCCGTTTGGGGGGTTATTCCAACCAGCCCACCTCCCTCCAGAAGGCAATTAGGTCTCCTGGTTTGTCTAGACCATCTGTGTATGATCTGGGTGACCCGAGGGTTTCTGTTCTAATCTGGGTAACTCCTCAGCCTCCATGCACGCCCTGCACAGAGGACTGTCCGTTATGCCTATTGTGTGGAAGTGTTTGTTTAGCAAGCAGTGTCCCGTGATGGTCCCTGTCACCAGGCGCAGGCCGTTCCTGTTCAGGCGTAAAAGACGCCTGGTCCAAGGATGGCATAGCTTTCTTTGACTGCCGGCAGCCGGGTGTCGAAGACTGCTTGTGTGTAGGTGATTTCCTGTAAATACCTACGTATTTGGTTGAAGGGGATAGGTACGATAGGCTCGGGTCCACAGACTGCCGTGCTGGATCCTCGCCTAGCAAGTTCGTCAGCTGCGTCATTCGACCCGCTGTGTCCTTTTATCCATTGCAGTGTCACCATGTTGCGGCTAGAGACCGTTATTCGCTCTAATGCCTTATGATATTCTATTGTTAGCTTTGAGGTAAAAATTGATTTCCTTAATGATTGGAGGACTGAGGCGCTATCGGAGAGTATACGTATATGTGTATCCGTAACTCTCCTGGCTTCTAGGGCGTGGACCGCATGTATGATTCCCACACACTCCGCCTGATAGACGGTGTTGAACCTTCCCAGCGGTCTGGATATTTCTTCGGTTCGAGTTCTTCGGTGAGTATTATGTTGTAGTGCATTTGAAAGTGGATTGTTTTCGGGGCTTTGTCGCAGGGTGATGCCATCATTGGCTTTCGTTTGATCGCATCCTCCTTTATGCGTGTGTGCTTAATTCTGGAGTCGTTACTTAGGGTTCCCGATAAGTGGAGCCTGAAGGCGGCCAGGGCCGCTTCCTCCCGTACGATTAGGTGTAGAGGCGGTAGCCCTAGCATTGCTTGTAGGGCAGCGGTCGGTGTGGTTCTCATACAGCTAGTGATTGCGACACAGGCAAAGCGCTGTAGTTTCTCGAGATCTCTCTGGGTTGTGCTCAGGTCTGTCCTGGGCCACCAGACCAGTGAGCCGTATGTGATAATTGGTCGAATGACTGTGGTGTATAGCCAGAAGGTGACTTTGGGGCTGATCCCCCAATTCCTGCCAAGCAATCGCTTGCATTGCCACAGGGATATGCTGGCTTTCGTAATAGTATGGTTTGTGTGTTTTGCCCAGTTCAGTTGTTTGTCCAAATAGATGCCCAGGTATTTGGTTTCAGTTGAGAGGCTTAGGGTTGTTCCAAAGAATCGTGGTAATTGTAGTGTCATCAGTTTTCTCTTTTTTGTGAAGAGAATCAGTTCGGTTTTTGTTGGGTTCACTGAGAGTTGGTGCTTGTTGCACCATTCCTCTACTATTTTCAGGGCTTGACGCATAAGTTTGCATAGTGTGTTTTCGTGGGTCCCGTTGATTATTATGGTTATGTCATCGGCGTAGCCTACGGTGAAATAACCTTTGTCATTGAGTGTTTTGATGAGGCTGTCTGTGAAATCTGGTAAGTATGGTCTTAACCTTTATAATACTGGTGTCTCATATTGGAGACAGATAACAATAAAATTCTATTGTGTCTGCTAATTGCGCGCGCGACAGATTAAAATAACATTGGAAATATCTCAATAGTGTGCGTACAAACTTACAGTTGCAGTTGGAATGAATGGGCGAACATGTTTTTCACCTACAATGTTTGTTCTTGGGATAAATTCATCCCAACTACACCTTTCATCGTGCGTAGTCCGACACCAACTTGGCCGGTTTTGTTTGAACTCGGTTAAAAAATAACAAGGTGGTAGGTATTGTATCGTAAATCAATATAAATCAGACCAGTTGCAATGGGTTCATATCACCACCGATTATAGTGACCAGCGGGCGACCATTAATAAAACGTATGAGTCGATTGTACTTTTCTGCATGTGTGATGTATTCGGGTTGAAAAAATATTATTGAAAGAAACAAAGAAAAATAGGTTTATTTGTGACAGAAACACGTGCATACAAAATACAACATTATAATAAACGTAACAAAAATATTCGATACATAATAATAATATTGAAGAAAGAAAGAAAAGAAAAGAAATAACATAAATTTATTTTACTCAGGATACATTATTTTGTAATTTTTCTTGACAAATGAAATAATGAAATCAGGCAATCATCATTTATAAATGAGTCCAGGAGATTTTTTATTTGGGTGTGTTCATGTTACATTTACCATTTAGATATGAAAAAGTAGGTACTAATATCTATACCTAGTAGTCTAGTAGGTATAAATATGGCTGCACAATAATTCTCATACGGGAATCGAGCCCACAGCCACAGAAACAAAATCAATTTGCCTAGTCTTTTAAACCGTTGTTGGGGTCGGCTTCCAGTCTAACCGGATGCAGCTGAATACCAGTATTTTACATGAAGCAACTGCCTAGCTGACCTCTTCAACCCAGTCACTGGGTAACACGATACCTCTTGCTGAGATTGGTTGTCACACTTTTGGGCTTCTGTTTACCGGTTGACTGTCAAAGATCTACATACATGCCAACCGGGAGAAACGGCTTAACGTTTTTTCCGAGTCACGGAGTCGAGTCTCGATATACTTACAATGCATGGTCACCCATCCACGAACCGATCGCGGCAAGCGTAGCTTAACCTTCGATCGACCCATGCAGCTATCTATTATTATTTAGCCACGATAGAAAATAAACCAATGCACCCACAGGGCTGTCTAATTATAAGCATTAAAATAAAAAAAATGGCTTAATTTCCTTTCCAACACGTCTTTTTTGCAGCAGATCATTTCGATTCCTACTCAATATATTGTGCCGCACGTAACTGCAGCGAGGCGAATCGCACGTTATCGGAGACCGTTAATATCGCGCCGCTTGCGATCACAACACATCGGCCAGCATCGCACAGATTATTGCGACCACTCGCTGTCTATAAATATGCCGCCGACTGTACTTGCTGTCTGATATATAGGGTTCGAGAGATTTGTGCGAAACCGGAATACAATACATTATATCTCGTTTTGGTGGTTATATTATCGGGTTATTTATTTTAGTGTGGCGGAGGAATGTTTGTTTGTTGAATTGATATATTTGGTGGTTCCGTGTAGGCCTTAGAATAAACGACTAGTAAAACTGCGGGGTAATTGCGTAACAGATTTACAATTGCAATGCCTTTGATTTTGACAGTTGCACAACATTGTTGAGCAGATGAATTTTTCAAATGTGAAGCAATGTATAAGGATTCTTCTTAAAAAATTGTGTGTTACGTAATCAGGGTGCAGGTATCCCTTCGTAGGAAGTAATTTCTTCTATCATGCACGCTTATCTCTGCCGTCAAACAGTATTGCTATATTTCGGTGCTGGTGAAATCATAGGCACATACAATTTTCGTCTTCCAAACTGGTATCGCATCGCATAAGCGGCGGTTGCATCTTTTTACCGGTTGGCCGCCATGTTTGTACCTTAGCAACAGCCTGGCTAAGATACGGTTTCCTAACACAGCGGTGACCGCCTACATAACGTTCGCAATTTACCGACGAATGACGTCACTGAAATGTTATTTATGAAAGTAAGTTGGTGTGTTTTTTGATACCATAAATTCAAACCCCACTGCCATCATTTTCATGAAAGCCATCACTACAGCTTTTATGTGGCGGCCACCATCTTTTGGGTAACCAAAGCCTTTGAAACATAATTAACAACGCCTTATTAATGTTCCCGTAGTAGTTTCGCAAAAAATCCAAAAGTATATACAAACATCGTGTTATCGGAAAATAAAACCGTTATTGGATTTTATTTTTATTTACCCTTTGCTTTAAAAGTGTCCTCAGTTAATAACGCGCGGAGCTTTCGTGTCTATTTTAATATCGTTCGACACGACATCCTTTCTGAGAACTGTAGCGACGATATTGTTCAATTTAAAATAATTTGCTTGGCATAAGCAACTCCTAGTAGTAAAAACTATGACCCTATTCGACAACTATGTCATTTCTGTCAGAGACTTAATTGATATCATCATTCTCCAGTACTTATCCCAATTTATGTGGGATCGGCGCAGTGTCTTTTGCTTCCATACCTGTAAATTCTTCTTCTTCTTCTCTATTAGTCATCATCTCGGTAATCACCTCCTTTCTAGCCATATCATCTTTCATATAGTCCATCCGTCGTTTCTTTGGTCTTCTCCTACTCTTGTTTCATACTACTTACAACATTTTCGACAGAGGCGGGATTGATATCTACTGATTATTTCAGTGGATAAGACTGTGAGAATTTGGCGCGACCTGCGAATCAGACCGAGGCAGGAGACAGGAGTTTGTGAGAATTTGGCGTGATCTGCGAATCAGACCAAGGCAGGAGACAGGAGTCTGGGTCCGAACCTCAGGTCGGGCGAAGTGTTATTGGTATCATTTGATTACGACACTAGCAGTCCACAATTAGAATTTGTGGCCAGGTAATGGCCAAGAGTTTGCTCCTTATATGGGACTGTCTGGCGAAATTTGGGTGTACGTTCCTTTATCTCGGATTGAGCCGTCGGTGAATACCTAGCGTACTACTTTTTGTTATGTATAACATGATACGATACATTGTGTTAGTCTCCCTAGCAGTTGCAATGTAGATTAATAAATCGTTAATTTGTTTCTTAAGAAATAGAACGTTGTGATTCCTATAAATTCATTTAAATTTGATTTCTTTTTTTAAAGTTTATTATAACAAGCCAGGAATAAGCCGTGTGCCCGGTGGGATTTCTCATCAGCAAAAATGACAAGCTTCCATACAAACTTTCATCCCCTTTTTAATTAATCCCTTTAGGGGATGAATTTTTAAAATGTCTCGTTATATAAGAATCTCTTGTGAACATTTCATGCGTTGTCTGCACAGTCAGTGAGTAAATTAATAAATTTAATCATTTTAATAAGCAGATGTTGCGCTGTTCTCTTTGTTTTTCAAATAGTTAAGTATTCGTTTACATATATTTTAGTAGATCTATAACGTATCTAGTCGGGATGTTATGTTACCCAAATCAAACACATGGAATTAAATTTAGATAAATATCAATTCACTTCTAAATGTATGTTAGTTTCAATCGACGTTGTATGAAAACAGCGATGTTATCGCGTCATTTGCAACTGCAACAACACAAACGCGACACAAATTAGTGTGCGCCTGTAGTTCATAAATATCTGATGTCGACTGTACCTACAGTGATAGATTGATTAGGTTGACTGTAACTCTATAGGAATCGTGTTTGTATCAATTTAGCTTCGCTTTTGTTTTCTAATTGTTCTATTATTCTCAAATTGACATTTTAATTACAATACCTGCCGATGTTTTTATTGGAACGAAGTTCTTTAACACGGCTTGCGGTAGGAATGAATCGGTAGAAATCGTCACGTAACGAAAAAGCGTTATGCCCCCTCCATGCGACTTTCTCTCTCTAGAGAAAATGTGAATATGATCAAAATAAAACTCTGCTGGCTGAGAAAGTTCTCAAATTTTTCGTCATGGTTGTAGTTTTTGAGGGTTTAGCACCCAGTCCTCCATTTCCATATCCAGGGGATAGTAAGGTCAAAATGAAAATACAAGATGGCGACTGCGAGAATTTTATTTTTGTTATAAATCATACGTGAGAAGGAACTTCGTTACTGACTGGGGCCCCCAACCAGATAGTTTAAAAAAAAATACTTCGACACGTTTTGCTTTGCATCAAGAACATGAATTAATGACAATGGATCTTTAAGTTTATTTTATGATCGAAATCAACCGTTGAACCAACAACTCAGTCAAAACCTAGTGGGCTACTGAATCAGTGGTTATTTATATGTTATTTTTTTATTTTCGTTTATTGGCCAACCAACAATTGTTTACACTGTAAATAGTTGAAGTAAAATCTAATAAAATCTGAGGTTAGTGGAACAATTTCTTACAGGTTAGCTCCGCATGCCCCATTAAAATATTAGGTGTGCCACAAGCACTAAACTATGAAACTAGTGTATAATAATACAAAGAACAATGCCCACTTCCCATACATTTAAAAACCTGATAATGAACGTTTATGTATAGTTATGAAGTATAGTAGAAAGACTACCTGTAAGTTTAGAAAATAATGTCTAATAGTCATTTTTACGGTTTAAACGCTACAAAGTCCAAAAAATATGAATGTTACTTTTTAGGTTAGGATTTGCCGTTACTTACTAAATATAGAGAAAAAGTAAAGTCAAGTAAAGTAAAAATATAGTCTCAAATAGGAATACTTACGTGGCTATGTATATGCATCAAGCAGACGTTGCAGTTTATGCAAAGTATACATCGACTTTTTGCTGACGGCGGCATTGTCAAGAGGACTAATTTACAACGGTATGGTAAGCAAAAGTATCGAGGAAGATATCGAGGTCCAAGGGCGGTAAATAGGGTCGTAAAAAGAACTAATACACACAAAATGGCACAGTACACAACGAGACGCAAGCGCAACAGTGAAGGACTGCACCGATGACCAATGCCAATCGCAGAACTGTCAAATGTTCAAAAAATCCGTTTCACTCCTGCGAACTCAATTACAAACTAAAACTCAAAGCATTTATTTCAATTAAACCCTTTACAGGCACTTTTGAATTGTCAAAGAGTCAGTTAGTCAGAAAGTTGAACACTGCGTTACGTTACATACTGCGTGATTAATTTATTTAATTATTGTTATTTTTGTATTCATCTGTATTAGGAAAATACTAATGTAGAAATTCTTACTGATTAAATAAAACGTAAAGTAATATATAAAACTCAGAAACAGAGTTGAATAAAGTCAAGTAGCGGTATGTAAAATGGAACTTTGTAAAAACAGGGAAGTTGAGATGCGTTCAAAACATGGTATACGTTTACTCTTACGTAGAATAAGTATAAAGAAATATTTAAAAATATTTTTTTCCTGCGTTTCTTTTAACATTGTGATCAGCGTAATTAATAAACTATGAAATTAGCTGAATTTTAAGATTTATTTCATTACTATACATAGTCAGGTGAAAAATGAGCATTCTTCTTTGAAAGTTTAAATTGAAATAAAATAAAATTACGAGATGGAATATAAAACTAATAAGCAGCAAAAGTAAAATTGAATAGAACAAAAACTTTTTCACAAAAAATAGAACCGACTTCCCAAAAAAAAAACACTACAAAGTGAAAAATAACTTTGATTTCGGAAGTCGGTGTCTTGGGTTTTTTATTTTAGTTTTTTTTGCCACCGACTTCCGAAATCAAAGTTATTTTTCACTTTGTAGTGTTTTTTTTTGGGAAGTCGGTTTTATTTTTTGTGAAAAAGTTTTTATTTTTCACTTTTTAGTTGTGGTACCTACACAAAAACCCCACAATTTTTTTAATACCAAGTAAATTACAGTGACAGGAACTATTAGAATATCATCCACATATGCTAGGTGGGAAAAATATGTATTATTGAAGCTAACTCAAAAACCCTTCATCAGATCTTGACCAAATTTATATGGGACCACTCCTGAAGTATGCCCTACCAAACAAAAAAAGAATCATCAAAATCAATTCATAATTGGCGGAGTAATGGCGTAACAAACATACAAAAAAAAAAAAACATACCGTCGAATTGAGAACCTCCTCCTTTTTTTGAAGTCGGTTAAAAACAAACAGATACACAACAAAATCGAGAAAAATTAAATTAAACATTACTAGTGTTGTTCTATGAAACTTAGCATATGAGTCAACTGTGGTCAATATGCACATCAACAAGATTGCTGGAGCCAGTTAACAATTTGCAAAGACGAGGGACGACAGAGTTTGCACCAAGTATTGTTTTGCGGAGTGGAGGGTATAAAGGAGTAATAGGAGCACGAGGGAGTCTAGCAGGGGCCCGAAACTGAAATTAGGATAGTAAAAGGGGACAATCAATTTTGCGTCGGAGGAGCTTATATATAGGAATAAGGAATCAATGGTTATTCTACGTGGTTGGTAGGTCAATCAAACGTTTCCCTTTTTTGTCATCATTACCTTCTTTTCCCAAAATGATAAATGCAACTCCACCACGTACTAAAAGATGGTTCAATACATGCTAGGGATACAACATCCGATTCAAAATCAACTTTTATGGTCCATAGTGACAAATGTTAAAAGAAGATTTGCACGTTTCATTCCCCATACCATTCATTCAACATGCAAAACGCAATGAAAATATTGATGCATATTGGAACGCATGCCGCAAGTGCATGGCGATACGGCGTGGAGTGTGCACGGCAATGTGGCGTGGTGTAACATTTACAACGTGCTCTTCGGTGGCTTATTGCGTTCGTAATGCTTGTTAGGTATCGGCTCTTCTGCAGGATGTTGTGTTTGGTACAAGCTGTGAGCAATTTGTTGGCATTGTTTTTCAATAGTGGCAGTAACATTTTTTTTTTTTTTTTTTTGGGTGGGAAATCATCAAATGACTCCTCCCGCTCTGGGTGGAGCGGGAGGGCGTGTCAGACTCTTACTGACTAAAACCCACCCGTGTTCCTTCTCTTGCCTGTGCAATGCCAGGGGGCCACGGTATCCCTTTCGGACTTTCCCGCAACCCCGGCAGGCAATGGTCTCATAGGACCCCTTCACTCGCTGACACTCTTTGAGGCGCGCGTGGAACACAACGCGCCGTCGACCCGGGCTTGGTTCTTACCGGATGGCGAGCTACCCATTGCTCACCGTCCGCAAGCCCGCGCCTACGGTGGCCGGGAATCCGCGATCGATTCCCGACGCCCGGGGCGTCTCCTCCTGCGGCGGCTAGGGGCGTGAGGGCGCGAAATTTGCCTCTCCCTCACGCGCTCCGCCTCCTCCTTCGCGCGCATTACTGCTTCGCAGAAGGAGGTGACGGCCTCCCATGCCCTCTCGCTCCGTACCATAGCCTGGACCAGGGCCGGACGCGAGAGATCCCCGCCACCGATCGCCTCCACGAGGACACGGCGGTGCTCTGCCCAAGCCGGGCATACCTCCACCGTATGCTCCACCGTGTCCTCCGGGCGATCCACGCAGTGATGACACCCGGGCGTTTCCTCCCGCCTTATCCGAAACAGGTACCTCCCGAAACAGCCGTGTCCGGTGAGGACCTGCGTCAGGCGGAAGGTGAGGACGCCGTGGCGCCTCTCCAGCCACTCCTCAAAGAGGTGACTTATCGCCGCAATAGTGGCGTGCCCAGCACTGGGTTGCGACAATCGCACTCTCCATGACGCCATGAGATCCCGTCGGAGCTCTGTCCGCTGTGCCGCGATTTCTCGCGGCATCGGAGTCAAGCCCCGGCGTTTCGCCTCCCCGCGCCACTCCCAAATATGCGCGAGGACTTTTGCCTCCAGATCCCATGGCGGCAATCCGGCAAGGAGGCTCGCCGCCTCACCGGAGACCGTGCGGTATCCCCGGACCAGCCGGGTGGCCATGACCCTCTGGGACGCGTTCAACCGGCGGGCAGGCCGCCGCCTCAACGAATGCGCCCACACCGGTGACGCGTACAGGGCCATGGACCGCACGATCCCCGCGTATAGCCTCCGGCAGGAGGCGTTTGGACCCCCTAGATTGGGCAGGAGCCGCTTCAAGGCAGCCCCAGCCCGGTCCAGTCTGGGAGCCAAACGTCGGAAATGCTCCACGAAGTTCCACCGACTGTCGAGGACGAGTCCCAGGTACTTCATCGTCGACTCGACGCCGATGTGAACCCCTCCTACCGTTATTTGGGAACCCGACGGTGGCGCGTTCCGAGGACCATGAAAACACATGGCCTCAGACTTGTGCAAGGCCACCTCGAGTCCCAACTGCCGGATTCTGGCCACGATTGTCGCAACCCCGTGTGTCGCTAGTTCGGCCGCCGCCTGGTGCGACCTCCCCTGCGCCAGGACCAACGTGTCGTCAGCGTAACAAACGACGCTGACGCCATTGGGGAGGTCGGCGCGCAGCACCCAGTCGTATCCGATGTCCCACAGATGCGGCCCCAGGACCGATCCTTGTGGGACACCGCACGACATCTCTCGCCGGTTCCACTCTCCCTGGTGACCGGGGTAGATGATGGCCCTGTTTGCCAGATAGGCCTCGACCACACGACAGAGGTAGGTCGGCATCCGGTGATACCGGAGTGCCTCCCTGATGCAACTCCAGGGCAGGGTATTGAAGGCGTTGGCGATGTCTAGAGACACCGCCAAGACGACCCCACCCCGAGCCACCGCATCCCCCGTCGTGAGGGCTCGCACGCGCATGATGGCGTCCACCGTGGAGCGCCCCCTGCGGAAACCAAACTGGCTCTCCGCCAAATCCGGCCCCACCCGCACCAGCCGCCCGACGAGGCGGTCTGCAATGACTCTTTCAAAGAGCTTGCCCACCTCGTCGAGCAGCACTATGGGCCGGTAAGCGGACGGAGAGTCCGCAGGGCGCCCCGGCTTCTTGATGAGGACCAGTTTCCCCGTCTTCCAACGAAGCGGGAACTGGCCCCTCTCCAAGCATGCGCTTAGGAGCCCCCTTAGTCGAGGCCCGAGAGCCTCTGAGGCCAGGACCCAGGCTTTCCCAGGTAAGCCGTCGGGTCCTGGGGCGGTATTTCTGGCATTCAGCCTACGTACCGCCACCCTCATCTCTACCTCGGTCACCTCCGGAGCATCGTCGTCGTCGTCGGCGGAGTGGTCCGCATCGGGCACCGCAGTAGGCGGAGCCATGGGTGGGGAGGCATGTTCACCTCTCGAAGGGAACAGAGCGCTCACCACGTCCCCCACAAGCTGTGGCCGGAGACTCTGCGTCAGCGGGGAAGCCCATGAGCGGAGTTTCTCCCGCACCATCTTGTATGGGCGTCCCCACGGGTCTCTGTTCAGAGTCTCCAGCGACTCCTCGCGGGCCAGTGCCCTGGCCCGCAGGATCTCCGCTTGGAGGGCGGTTTTCACCGCTCTGTACCCCTCGTACAGCTCCGCCTGAATGGCTTCCGTATCCGGAGGTCGAATACGGAGCCTGCGGTGCCTGGTGTACCGGCGTCGTGCAGCAACGCACGCATTGCGCAGTGTCGTCAGCTGTCGCGACCACCAGTACACCTGGCGCAAAGCACGTCCGGGCTGGACCCGGGGCATTGCCACGTCACATATTTCGGACATAGCCTCCCGGAACCACTCCGCCTCGTCGTTGATGTTGGCAGGCCTGTCCGGTGATGACACCCAGAGTGGCAGTAACATGGCACAGCGATTTAGGTGAGGCATGGTAGAAATATGATTAGGTATAGCAGACTTTACTCTTTACAAATCCAGATAAAAATATCTAGGCATCTAGAGATCTAGGCAAGGACCCCTTGTAGCCAGATAGATAAACACAGTCCACATAATAAGCAAAGCTAAAGAAGAAATGGGACATCTTTATTAGGCGTACGACCAAAGGCTGTTAAGGAGAGGTGTGTTTGAGCGGAGACCGCGAATCGGCAAATGTAAGGTAGGTCGGGCCACGTGGAGCGACGATATTTGCATGATGGCTACTCTGATCCACCTATTACCAGGTTGATAAGAGTATACGATGTTTGAGTTAAGTGGAGTGCAACATTCACATTCACTTTTCGCATTTTTCCACTCGCACGCACATGTGTGCATAATATGTTGGCTAATTGCGTAGCACACTTTAATTTCGAGGGGTTTGAAGGAAATTTCTAATCCATTGCTTCTTGTTGAAAAATTCGTCTGCTCAACCACGTAAATGTACGTAATGAACGTGGCTGACCTGTCAAAATGAATGACCTGTCGAAATGACAATGCATTGCGATCGATGGCCCCTCAGATTTAATTCCCGCTGCCTCTTATGCCTTACAACCGTCTCATGCCTTACACCACATCCCGAGGCAGCAATACTACACAATACCGGTCCGCATCGCATTTGCTGCATTTGTTGGCTTCTGCAATTGTCGCCACGCGAACTAGAAGATCGATCGGCTCTTTAATATATGGATAAATTACGTTCCTTAAGCTTAGTCGAGCGATGTACACGTGGGGAGTTCACGATACAAATGAGCCTCTGACGTAATGCGGAGTGTTTGTGTAGAAGGAATGTAGGAGTTTGGTAAAGTTCGCAAAATGTATGGTGTCGGTGTGGCAAGGAATGCAATAAAAAGTATTGCATTTGTCGTTGAATTATAAATGGAAAACTGAGTCTGTCAGGCTTTAGAATTTAGTTACAACTTTATGGATTTACAAACTGATGTTGAAATTTTTTCACAGAGTTATCTGACGTAAAACATTGAGTTCCTTTCTTCCTGAAAAACGAGATCTAGTATATTATGACCATAAATTATTGCTTTCAAATGGCACCGTATCTTCAAGATTATTCTTAAATTTTTAACCGACTCCAAAAAAGTTTGTTTTGAGTTCATGTATGTATTTTTGGAAATGTATATTCATCGATATTTTAGTCAATTGTGGACCGATTTTGAAAATATTTTTTGAAGCTTGCGCGGTGGTTGAATATTTTATTAATACTCAAGCAGTTGCTAAGATTTTAATTTAAATATCATCCTTCATAATGAACAATATGGTTTTACAAAGGGTCGTTCGACTACAGATGCGGGTGTTGCTCTCCTGAAACACATATTTAACGCATGGGAGAACGTAGTGGTATACGAATTGGTATGGGGTAGGTACCATATTTATTTATTTATTTAGTTCGGACAACAATATGCTCCAATATGTTAGTAAAATACCTTGTCAATACACAAAACAAGGATAACAATAGCTGGTGACTGCGACAGAATGTGCAGAGAACGATAAAGCAAGGAATATCCTACCGGACCATTCTCCCCACATAGTGCCTCAGAAAAGGGGAGTAAGGGCTCTCTACCACTGTTTTCAAGTTACTGACCCGCATTTTACGCATCAGAAATGCGACTTTAAAAAAAAGACCATAATGACCGTAACTAAAAATGGAAAAATAAAAACTAAAAAAAAACCGGTCAAGTGCGAATCGGACTCGAACATGAAGGCTTCCGTAGCAGCAAGTAAAATATTATAAAAGTTCTTGTAGTTCTTTGTAACTTTGATCGATGTTTTAATAATAGTTTACGATTTATGACGTATTAAAAAAAAAACTGCTTACTAGATCTCGTTCAAACCAATTTTCGGTGCAAGTTTACTTGGTAATGTACATCATATATTTTTTTAAGTTTTATCATTCCCATATTTTAGAAGTTACAGAGGGGCGGACACACATTTTACCACTTTGGAAGCGTCTGTCGCGCAAACTATTCAGTTTAGAAAAAAAATATATTAGAAACCTCAATATTATTTTTAAAGACCTATTCATAGATATCCCACACGTAAGGGATGATAAAAAAAAAAAACGCGTTTCAGTTCTAAGTATGGGGAGCCCCCAAAATTTATTGTTTTTTTTCTATTTTTGTGTGAAAATCTTAATGCGGTTCACAAAATACATCTAGTTACCAAGTTTCACCAGTATAGTTCTTATAATTTCGGAAAAAAGTGGCTGTGACATACGGACGGACAGACAGACATGACGAATCCATAAGGGTTCCGTTTTTTGCCATTTGGCTACTGAACCCTAAAAACAACCGACACTACAAAGGGAAAAATAACATTCCTTCCAACCTTTCACACATCTACGGTCACTAAGCGAAAAATAGTTTCAGACGATTCTAACACTGTCCAGTGTCCGAGCGGACAGATATCATAATCCTAAGCATTTTGCAAACGCGGCGATTTGCCAGGAAATGTACCACGCAGTACGTCCCGTCTCTTAAGTAAGCGATCTGACTGAGAGAGACTTGAAACTTCCCTTATTTTTTTATCTCTTTGACTCGTTAGAGCTGGAATTCTTGGAATTCTTTCTTGTTAGTTCGAGTAGCTACTAATTAAGCAGTAGTGAATGCAAATCTATATTAAGGAAATTAAAGCCTTCGTTAGAGATGCGAGTGTGCTCTCGGTTTTTATTAAAAAAGGTGGTAGTTCGGATTGGAGGTCGTTATTAGAGATGGGTGAATTCGAATGTTGTCATGCTAATAATAAATTTAGGAATAATATTTGATTGGACATTGCACATTACAAACACGCTGTGAATGTGTGTGTAAGCGCAGGGAGTGGTACCGTCCGTGACAATGGCGAAGTCGGAAGTATGTGTGTGTGTGTGTGTGTCTTCACGCACACATTCACAGCGTGTTTTTACACTTGGTTACCACAAGTATAGCGCGCGTTGCTTTGTGAGATGAAAATACTGTACCACCTTGCTGACTAGCTAATGTACCACGGCATTAGCTGTTGGGGCCAACGGATAAACGGTCATACCGGTCATACGCTCATATAGTTAATGTTAAGGCAACGATAACCGACTTTAATGATTTTATACTGAAGATGACGTCTAAATGAGTAGTGATAAAAATTTGAAAAAAAATAAATATGCTAAACTAGAGCATTTTCTTAGTAACTTAAATTATCCATTTCAAATGTGGTCTTCGATGACCGAGCGTGGCTGCAAGCCACACTACTCATCCGTTTTAGTGGCCTCGGCAGCGTCCGCAAAATTAGCAGTATTAGCGTACCCGTTCCTGTCCTCTGTCCACAGCACTGAAAAGTTAACCGGGAAAATTTTACCCCTCTGCCTGGTTGACTCTGAAATGCCGTGCTTAACCGATGCGGAAAACGCCTGGAAAGCAGCCTACCCGAATACAGGTCGGCCCGTGAACCCATCTTCCCAGAGGCAGTGGGATGAGCCGCTCTGCAGGTTGGTACGGAATAATCTTATTAATACGTCCACCAATACTGCTGAGCGCATCCACCAGCTGGCTGTGAATGAGTAGGAGTCGGGCCTCCGACTTCACGCACTATGCTGAGTGATGACCTATCTGCGTCTGGGTGCTCCTTGTGTGGCTCCGCATCACTGCCAATGCAGTAGAGGTGTCAACTGTCTCGGACACCATGGCCTTTCCAGCAGTAAGAGCGCATGCCGGATAGCACGGCACGCCAGCATCAATGACATCATCCGTCGTGCTCTTGTCACCACCGGAGTGCCAGCTGTTTTAGAACACAATGGCTTGGCACGCGACGATGGGAAAAGACCAGAAGGAATGACCATAATGCCTTGGAAGGTAGGTAGGCCATTGGTGTGGGATTCAACGTGTGTCGACACCCTTCCGCCATCGCATCTTCCTAGCACGGCGGGCTGTGCTGGGGCTGCTGCTGCAGGTGCGGAAAACCTCAAACAGCGCAAATACTCCAATCTTATTAGGACTTGAGCCGTTTGGAGTTGAAACACTAGGGCCATGGAGTCCGAGTGCCCACTTCGTTTTTCAAGACATCGCCAAGCGGCTGGTCGACTCTTCACGTGATCAGAGGGCTGGCATATTCTTTGGCCAAAGAATCAGCATTGCTATACAACAACATGGCAATGCTGCCAGCCTTTTGGGCACTTTTTCCGTTGACAGCGATGTGGACGAATTTTTTGATACCCTATGATTATTTCCCCGCCCCCTTTTTTATGCGCTTGCATATATTATTATTTTAAGTCTGTTAGTTTTTAAATCATGTAAATACGTGTAAAGTTCTGTAACGCGGATAGAAAACTGAGAATCACGCAAAATTTATCAAGCGTATTTTTCTGAAAACTTCACCATTTTAAAGATTGATGTTTTAGTATACGTGTATTTTCAAAATATCTTTTATTTTATGTATAATAAATTAATAATGCGTCTAATTTGGGACAGCGCTCCTTGATGGGCGAGTGCTATTACTGGCTGGACGTACGACGCGTTGCGTAAGCTCAGTACAGAACACGCAAGCTAACCATTCTAGGTCACTGGCATATATCTGCGTCTTAAGATAAAGAAGTTTAAAAAAAAATAGAATTGGAAGCCATGATTACGTTCCATAATACTAAGGGATATTTTAAATCCCCATCGTCCAGTAAATCATCTGTATCGGCAATAAGTCGCCTATTTCAGGGCCGTAACATAAATCTCTGCATTTTACTGGCACCGTTTGGGTCCGGCAGACGTTTGAATTTTAATACTTCCTTGAAATTTATTCTAACGACGGCGACTTATGAATCAGTCTTCTGATCATTTTAACGCCATCTTCTGCATATTTTTTCATAGCACCGAAACTGGGTGGCTTGATGAAAGCAGGCTAGGCTTATTTTTTAAAACATTTATTTTATATTTTGTGATTACTTGAACTCACACACTGACTTATTATTAGTATTGTTAAAATGTTAGGAATATCGTATAATTTTACAGTGTTTGTAAATATGTGAGCACCATGCATCTATCACATAATTAATTTATGTCATTCCTTCATTTTTCATTCTTTTTACCTATCGTGGTATAGTAATCTTATTCTAGGTGCATCGTCTTCACATATTATTATATAATTAATGTTTACAAGATCTTGTGAAAATATTTTAAAAGAGTAACGGTGGAGTTTCATGCCCATTCTTCTCCATACGAAAACTACCTTTTGGAATGGGCGACTAGAATCAATTATCATTTTTTTTTTGTTTTAAATGTTGACGTTCATAAGTGCCTTTTTTGTGCCTAATTGAAATAAATTATTTGACTTTGACTTTGACTTTGCAGGTCACAGCCGATACCAACTGCCATAATCTTTGTATTTTTTCATACCCGCAGAGAACGGAGATGCTTCGGCGGCCGCTGGTATACATGGACATTGACACTGACATTGCAGGGTCATTGACGCGTCACCTGTTACCATAAATTCAGTAATTCAGTATATGATTTTTGGCCCCCTTGCGTTGATATTTTTCCGTCGGATATTTAAAAAAGTAATAGGCAGTCATGTGGACTGCCGACAGAAGTGAAAACTTAAAAGTGGTATTAGCGCCATCTATATTTTGTAGTAAAGCACTACGGTCCGTCGATCACGCCAATCCATAAGTTTATCCCCTACCAAAAATCACTCAACGCGCCTGAAGAAGTTTTCACTTAAAAAAATGCTGTACCTACCATACATTTTGACCGCGTAGGCGCAATACCTACGCAGACTTGTAGGAAACAGCAGATTTGTAAAAATAACCAATTAAAAAGTTCAACGCAGGATGGTCCAGAATTGACGGGGTCTGCTAGGACCGATGCCTGCCGGGGTCGCGGGAATGTCCGAAAGGGATACCGTGGCCCCTGGCAACATACAGGCAACTGAAGGAACACAGGTGGGTCTTAGTCAGTAAGAGTCTGACACGCCCTCCCTCTCCGCCAAAAAAAGGGTAGTCCCGAATCATGTACTGAAAGAAAAAAAGATAGAACCAAGCGAGTCAGCATTTACTCGCACTACGACACAGATGACGTATAGATACTGACGTGTTTGAAGGCGGTCCATGACCGAAGTGCGCTCAACGCATTTTCGGCGCCACGAATTTTATTAGTACTTTAGGGGCATGAGGAACAGGGTGTAAAGTTCACTCATCCACCATAGAAAAGGGAGGATCCTCCGACCAGACGGGTGTTGTGTCTGGCGGGCCGACTGTACGACTGTTGACGTCACACAAATCCTGCATCGCTCAATTAGAGTTTACCGCGCGAACGACATATATAAGACTATCCGACATCAACAGTCGGGCAGTCACAACACCCGTCTGGTCGGAGGATCCTCCCTTTTCTATGGTGGATGAGTGAACTTTACACCCTGTTACTCATGCCCCTAAAGTACCTACTGTCGTCTCTAGACACTGCTGGCGATGTCGTGTTCTGTGGTCAAACCCATTGGGGAACGCAGTGTGCTTATAGGTAGCATGGCGGTAGAGTTATGATGCCTATCCCATTAATACCACAGATTAATAATACAGTTTGTTCACTACGCCAAATCATTTAAATTAAAAAGCGATTCTTGCAACTATTATTATATATGGGGTCTATAACAATAAAACCGAAGTTTTTTCAGATTACTAACAAACAAACAGCTTTCTTTTCTCATTCTTTTACCTATTCTGCGAAAAAAAAAGAAATGATTTTAAAATCTCATTTTTGACGTCTTTAAAATGAACCTTGCCTTACATCAAGAAGCTTTCACATTTTCCAGGTTTTATACCTTAGTAGGTTTAGTACTAAAGTGGTTTAAGTTGTAATAATTTCACTGAAGAATTTTATGAGTTACTTGGCATTCGCTCCTCGGAGAATTTTTAAATTTAGAAGTTAAGAGATTGCATTGTTTTGGAAGATTTGAAAGCTAAATATAAGTTAACATAAATGTTAAACGCGTAATTAACGAATTCAAGGACACTGAACCAGACACCATTAATAAGTTTTATTTTTCTGACGCATATGGGCGTATAGTGACACTCAAATTGATCAAATTATGGATATGGGTTGTGGTAAAGGTAATTTACCACAACCCATTCCGGAAGAAAGGGGGGATCTACCCCCCTTTCTTCTGCGTATATATATTATGCGTAGCAGGAAAGTTTTTAATTAAAGTCATTAGCCTCATTTTGGCTTCGCTGTAGTCGGTAAGCTCGTATCGGTATGAACTACATTTACCTACTGCAAAAGTAGCTCAAGCCGTAGTAGAAAATATGTACCTATCAAATAATGATATTGTAGACAGCGAGGTGGTAAAGGAACTTGACTGGCCCGGGTGCGTAAGTAGTTATATAACCGCGGACAATGGCGCGAATCAGAAATGGTAGGTACCTGTGGATCAAATTTGTAGTTCCACTTACAAATTGAATACTTTGATTTGATTATTTGGATAAGTACATAAAACCCGAAATTCTAATTTTAAACCAGCTTATAAGGGGTTTTTCATTTGACAATTGAGGTTAATTTTATAGCCTCAATATTGTCGATGATTCTTCAATTACAATTTAAACCAAACCATTATGGTATGTTTGTGGTAATGGTTATTCAAACCATAGTTGTTGAAAAAGTGGTGAGGCATAAAGTTTTCTTTCAGTATTTTATTTATCTTTTACATAGATTATTTTATATTTTGTGAATATGAAAAAGTTGTAGGTTTAATAGACTGTAGAATTGTAGAACATTTTCTATTTTGTTAAGTAGGTACCTGTTATTTGTTTCAGGCCTACACTGTCCTCCCATACCTTTTAACATTGTGATTTGAAAACATTGTCAAAGCCATTTATTTTTAAAAGAGTAACCGTGGAGTTTCTTGTCATTATCTTCTCTATAGGAAACGACCAATTGCAACCGTGCAACAAGCTTATATGTTGTTTAATAAGTGCCCAATTGCCCATGTATGTTTAAATGAAATATTTTTTTGTTAAAACCCTTTAAATACAGGTGAATGTGTTACTTATTTCCTTTAGTGAGTAGTTGCGAAGGAATTATTCCTGAAAAGGGTTTGTATACACTTTCATCAGTTATTTTCAAAACAGACTATACGCTACTGTCGTAGAAGCATGATGCAAATTGAATCTATTCAGGGTCAAATTAATTTATTTAGCGAAACTCCGCAGACATGATGGGTGTAGATATCTACGAGTAAACAACATAAAACAAAAAAATAATTGATGAATGAACTTGTCGAAAAATAGGTATAACTTGTCCACTTTGAAATGACGCGCCCCAATACCGCCTTTACGCACACGGCAATGCAGATTTCTATGGGTAATGAGGTAGTGGGGCCTTCCAGAGTGAAGCTATATTATGAAACGTTTAAGGGGGACTCATTACCAATACAAAATAGTGATTCAATACCAACTATTACATTCTAGTCGGTAGGGATTTAAGTCTATTTTACATGTCCCACAGTTGGTTTTTCCGTGCAAGTACTTACTTACTAATAAGTTTATTGTCGCTAGATGATAGCACATAACGCATGGATAGGGGTGCATGTCAAATGGGTATTTTAATCTACCTCTCTGTTGAACATTCCACGGATTAGAAACGTGTTAGTTACAAGTATGTACATACCTACTCTTAGTACCTATAGTCACAATTTTCTGAGAAACAGCAAGGGAATTGGGCAAGAGTTGTTATTTAGCTATTTGGAAATATTATGCTATAGTAAAATAAATCATAAAATTATCATCATGTCTGGGCTAGAACCAAACATTCAAAGTCATACTGTGACATCCACCTACCTGCAATAATAGGCTTTCGCGATAGATTACAGCACAATTCCTCTTACAGAGAGGAGGCTATAAGAATCGAATTCCTAATGCCTAGTTTATATGATGGCAGTGACTGGACCAAGTGACTCGGAATTTCGGACCCAGTCAGTGGGTAGACGAGATCGGTAGTAAGTCCGTACCAAAGTCAGGTGGGGGAAACTACTGGTCCTGAAAATACACGGGTAGGTTAGTTAACTGGACTGACTTGAGGGCGCGAAGTCAACACTGGACTGGGTTGAAACTAGTGTCTACGCAGTGCGCCCGCGTCCCTTCGCTTGTAACCACCAAATATAATAGTCTATACCATGTACAAGTGACGTTGGAACGTCGGGCGTGATTCGATTATAGATTATTTATTGTATATAGTTTCGGTTTATATTTATATTTTTTAATTTTAATTATTATTTTTATTGTTTTCTTTTTGTAAGTAAGTCCGTAGGTGTGTCCACGTGGGCCGCATCTGTGGGACATCGGATACGACTGGGTGCTGCGCGCAGACCTCCCCAATGGCGTCAGCGTCGTTTGTTACGCTGAAGACACGTTGGTCCTGGCGCAGGGGAGGTCGCACCAGGCGGCGGCCGAACTAGCGACACACGGGGTTGCGACAATCGTGGCCAGAATCCGGCAGTTGGGACTCGAGGTGGCCTTGCACAAGTCCGAGGCTATGTGTTTTCATGGTCCTCGGAACGCGCCACCGTCGGGTTCCCAAATAACGGTAGGAGGGGTTCACATCGGCGTCGAGTCGACGATGAAGTACCTGGGACTCGTCCTCAACAGTCGGTGGAACTTCGTGGAGCATTTCCGACGTTTGGCTCCCAGACTGGAGCGGGCCGGGGCTGCATTGAAGCGGTTCCTGCCCAACCTGGGGGGCCCAAACGCCTCCTGCCGGCTATACGCGGGGATCGTGCGGTCCATGGCCCTGTACGGGGCACCGGTGTGGGCGCGTTCGTTGAGGCAGCGGCCTGCCCGCAGGTTGAACGCGTCCCAGAGGGTCATGGCCACCCGGCTGGTCCGGGGATACCGCACGGTCTCCGGTGAGGCGGCGAGCCTCCTTGCTGGATTGCCGCCATGGGATCTGGAGGCAAAAGTCCCCGCGCATATTTGGGAGTGGCGCGAGGAGGCGAAACGCCGGGGCTTGACTCCGATGCCGCGAGAAATCGCGGCACAGCGGACAGAGCTCCGACGGGGTCTCATGGCGGCATGGAGAGTGCGATTGTCGCAACCCAGTGCTGGGCACGCCACTATTGCGGCGATAAGTCCCCTCTTTGAGGAGTGGCTGGAGAGGCGCCATGGCGTCCTCACCTTCCGCTTGACGCACGTCCTCACCGGACACGGCTGTTTCGGGAGGTACCTGTTTCGGATAAGGCGGGAGGAAACGCCCGGGTGTCATCACTGTGTGGATCGCCCGGAGGACACGGTGGAGCATACGGTGGAGGTATGCCCGGCTTGGGCAGAGCACCGCCGTGTCCTCGTGGAGGCGATCGGTGGCGGGGATCTCTCGCGTTTGGCCCTGGTCCAGGCCATGGTACGGAGCGAGAGGGCATGGGAGGCCGTCACCTCCTTCTGCGAAGCAGTAATGCTCGCAAAGGAGGAGGCGGAACGCGTGAGGGAGAGGCAAATTTCGCGCCCTCACGCCCCTAGCCGCCGCAGGAGGAGACTCCCTGGGCGTCGGGAATCAATCGCTGATTCCCGGCCACCGTAGGCGCGGGCTTGCGGACGGTGACCAATGGGTAGCTCGCCGTCCGGTAAGGACCAGGCCCGGGTCGACGGCGCGTTGTGTTCCAAGCGCGCCTCAAAGAGTGTCAGCGAGTGAAGGGGTCCGATGAGACCATTGCCTGCCGGGGTTGCGGGAAAGTCCGAAAGGGATACCGTGGCCCCCTGGCATTGCACAGGCAACAGAAGGAACACGGGTGGGTTTTAGTCAGTAAGAGTCTGACACGCCCTCCCGCTCCACCCAGAGCGGGAGACGTCATTAGATGATATCCCACCCAAAAAAAAAAAAAAAAGTTGTGTCCACGTCATCACAGTGGGCTCTATCAGAATACCAGCGCGGTGGTATTATTATTTTTTAATATCGCCGTATTATGCTGAGATAGGGGCCATTTTGACCTCGCACAGGTCGATATTATTTTTTTTAGTTTTTATATACTCCTTTTTATTTTATTTATTATTATTACTGTTTGTATTTCCTGTGCGTGCCCCAAATAAAATATTTTTCTTTCTTTATTTACACGAGGTCAGCTGAAAGTCAGCGCTGGACTGACTTACTGTACTGATATGTAGTATCTCTATGTATTCTGTGCTTTACTGTCACATCACTGGGCTCGTATAAACCTGCCATATTGAGCTCAAAAAATATATATATTTTGCAGTTTGGCAAATACTGATTACTGTTGTATTGTATAATTTTTTGGGATACAATAAAGAAAAAACCGGCCAAGTGCGTGTCGAACCACGCACAATGAAGGGTTCCGTAGTTGGAATCAATGAATCGTAAGAACAAACTTAACTTTGTAATTGAAAAACATGTTCTCCCATACGGAACATATGTGAGAACATGTTTTTGTATAGGTACCTACTACTCCCGTGACGTTTGAATTTCTAACTACAACCGTTTAGTTGGTAGAGGGGGGGGGAAACTTGACTATAACGAAAATTGGTACTTTAAAGCTTGATAAGTCACGAACGGTTTACTTAATCAAAAAACGGTCTTCGCAAACCCTTAATATTATTTTATTTTAAAGACCTATCCAACGATATCCCACACTATGGGAAGGACGAAAAAAAAATATCATCCCCATTTTACATGTAGAGGAAAAATAAATAATTGTTTTTTTTTTTTCAAAAAAATATTTTACTACTTTTTTGGCGTCATTAACGTGTATACTCATACTAAATTACAACTTTCTAGTAAGAATAGTTTTTGAGCTAAACTGCGGACAGACAGACAGGCAGACGGACATGGCGAAACTATAAGGGTTCCTTGTTGACTACGGAACCCTACAAAACAAAAAAATAATACAAATAAGAGAAAAAACACTTACCTAATTTGTGAAAATAAAAGTACCCAAAGGTACTCGTACTTAAGTCGCACACACACGAGTAATTAGACAAAATACACCCTTCCCTCATTCACTGACGAATCCGACAATAAGATTACGTAGATTGCCAAGCATACTAATTGAGTATCCTTACATTAAGTTCATTAAGACCGACAGAAGGGACATATTGAGGAGTAATTGTCTCTTCGTTTGTAACCAGCCTTATAAATTAGTCGACGTTGTGTAATAAAGAGTTTGAGAGTATGATTACTGATTAGTGTAATTTGATTACCTACATCTACATAAAGAAATAAAAAAAAATGAATATGAATTATGATTTGGTGATGGATGATGGTGGATGGTTATGGATTATGATTTATTATTTCGGATCTACTTATTGAGATGTCCTACGTTACTGGAACTGATGAACGCTAGTGATGGCGTCAAACACGTGGCCGATTTTTGGGCCGAGTCTATTTAGATTGCCTTTGAAACGCTAAGAACTCCTCCTTCTTAGCGTTTCGAAGACAATCTAAATAGACCAAAATATCTGATCGATAACATAACTGGCGACATATGAGTGTACTGTCACCTCTATAACATAACATCACGCTTGTATTTGCCAAAGGGGTAGTTCTTTGGCAAATACTAATAATAAGTGATGTTATGACTAATCACAAGATATTATTATATTATTTATTCTTTGTTTTTCCATAAACAATGTATTGTATGGTTTTAATTGATAAATAACCTAATCAGCACCATAAACTTTAATTTTGTACGTTTTCTTTCATTAATACAAAATGTTCAAGTGCTTAATTAGACACTTTAAATGTCTATGGAAATATACCGCTACTTAAATATCTTTGCAATTTTTTATTAGCTAATTAGAAGACAACAAGAAATACTAATAACCGTTTGGTATTATGATCATTTAGTAATATCTACGACACATAACCAAGTGGGATCTAGACTAATCAACCTTCAATTACCTTAACTGAGTAGATATCTCTTTAAGCCATTGACATACACTCGAGAGCAATGAATCCGGGTCACTTAAAGAATCCTAAAAATCTCGGAAACTAAAAATGCTAGGTTAATGCAATAAATTGTATTTAATAGACAATGTAATACTCCTTAAATGAAGGTATTAAAACTTCTTAGTTATTGTAAAGTTATATCATAAAAAAATCAAATTTGAAAAAGGGCCACTTTCGAAGATGGAACTACGAAATTACAGCATTTGGTTTTGCTTTTGTTTGTAATCTGTCATTTATGTGGGTACATAAACCATGTTGATAGTGCTCTATATTCATTATTCAAGCTGAAATTATGTCGCTTACGCCTGAAGAATGCACCAGAATACTTACAATGCTGGAAACCGGCCAGAGTCAGCGCGATACAGCCAGGACTGTCGGTGTGTCGCTGTCAACAGTACAAAGAGTTCTCCGACGTTACGAAGAAACTGGTTCTAACCTACGCAGACCAGGAACGGGCAGAACCAGGTGTACCACAGCACGAGAAGACCGATACTTGGTGAACACCATGCTTCGAAATCGCTTTCTTACAGGAACTGAACTCACAAATCAGTTTCGACGCCTCGGAGGAAGTAACCCAAGTGCATGGACAGTAAGACGTCGGCTTGCTGAATCTAACTTAAAACCCCTTAGACCTGCAAACGGCCCTAAACTGGAGCGTGGGCATCGTATTTCAAGACTAAGATATGCCCAGAGCCACGTAAATTGGAGTATTGAAGATTGGTCAAAAGTTATGTTCTCCGACGAATCAAAATTTATGCTCTACAAGCACGATGGAAGACACAGAGTGTATCGAAGACCAGGGGAAAGATTCAAGCAAGCATGCATCGAAGAAAAAGTAGCCTACGGTGGTGGGTCTGTACTTGTGTGGGCCAGAATTTCTTCTGAAAGTCGCACAGAGCTGGTGATCATAGAAAACGGCTCTTTAACTAGCGAAAGATATGTGGAAGAAATCCTCAATGATCACGTTGGTCCATTTATGGTCAATTTAGGTGAGGATGCTATATTTATGCATGACAATGCCCGACCTCATACAGGTAGGATTGTGAATGACTACCTTCAAGAGATGAACATTACTCGTATGGAGTGGCCAGCGCGCAGCCCGGATATCAACCCGATCGAGCATGCTTGGGACGAGCTAGGCAGATGCGTAAAACAACGAAACCCTCCCCCAATCACGCTTCGTGAGCTCAAAATTGCTCTCACAGAGGAATGGGAGAATATTCCCCAAAATCGTATAAGGAACTTGGTGTACAGCATGCCAAACCGCGTAAACGCAGTAATGGAAGCACGAGGAGGCAATACAAAGTATTAGAATTCAAGAAAATCGTAATAAAGTTCAAAAATTTCATGTTTCCTATTTTTGTTTTAAGGAGAGATCAGCAGTTTTTTTCTTTATGTAATTTTGTGTTAATAAAATGTATGGTGACTCATTTTTTTTTTACTTTCATTTAAGGAGTATTACATTGTCTATTAAATACAATTTATTGCATTAACCTATTATTTTTAGTTTCCGAGATTTTTAACATTCTTTAAGTGACCCGGATTCATTGCTCTCGAGTGTAGTTGCTAAGAGTATTTTTAGTCAACACTTTTTTACACTTGGAAAAAGTGTTCATACAGGCAATCACCAAACCAAAGATTGTTATATTGCCCTCGCAGTGTTTCTGTGATCGCTATCAGGCTCGATTTCACATAGGTACATCAACCACTGCAGTGTCATCTCCCATGGTGTGAAATAAATTTAAATTAGAATAAAATGAACAAACATAGTTCTTAAGTTTACTAACACAATGAGTCCTTGTTACTTGAATAAAGACATTTTTATATTGTTGGATGACAACACTGGACACCCCACTCCAGCGCGGCCACGCGTATAAAAGGAAGAAGCCTGCGTGGACTCGTTTCCATCATGACCTATACGGGTGCTGTCTTTGCACATACATCCCCCTATAACATCCATAGGATGCAGACCATCCAAAACAGATTCCTTTGAAGAGCCACGGGCGCTCCTTGGTATGTCAGGAACATTAACCTCCACCTCGACCTCAAAATCCCCACCATCCATCAGTTACTAAAACGCATGTCTAAGCGTTACTTTGACTCCGCCGCCAATCACCGCAACCCTCTGGTTGTTAAAGCGGCCAATTATACCCCCTCGCGTATTAGTCAAATTCGCCGTCTAAGGCAGATCCTTTCCGACACCGATGACCTAACCACACTCCCCCAGAAGAGCAGTAGGGCCAGCAGTACAGTGCACAAATACACCCGACACCCATCGTACCGACCTCGCCGCCGAGGTCTTCCGCGATCGCGACCCTCCCGAGTAAATATTACTCACCCCTGACCCTTGCCCGATGAAGCGCCAGCCCGCGCCGCAGCTGAGCGCGTAGCTTTAAATTCCCCGTATAATAATAATGATCTATCCTTGATCCAGCCTGTCCCATCTTGCTGTCCTCCCCTAAGCGACGCCCTAAACGTATACAAGACAAGAGGATTGGTTGATGGCGCACGCCGTACTTAGTCACAAGAACAAGAAAAAGTGTCCATACTGAGAAGAGTGAGCTCACACATTATTAAATAGCGTTTCCATGACAATCAAGTGTTGTCCCTGCGTTATTGGGTGTCAGCGGTGTTAAAATAAAACAAAAATGCGACTATCTTTTGATGTACCACATCAAAAGATAGTCGCATTTTTGTTTTCGTTTGTTGGGCGAATCTAATGATTTAAATCTTTGCCACTGCCATCATTTTCATGACAACCGTCACTGCAGTCGTTAGTGGTGGCCACCGCTAGCTTTAGTAAGATTCCCATATTAAGTAGCTACAGGGATAAGTAATTTCTAAATCTTCTAAGAAAAGAAGAATTCCCTTCTGTTGATTCATGATCACTTCGTCACTTCGTTATTTTCCTGAATTTAAAGATTACCAAAACTAAACGAATGTTTTCTCGAAAACATGTTGACGCACATAGTCTAACGCAATACGGACACAAAAATATCAAGTTATTCTTATCGTACACGAGTACATAACGCAATTCATGTTAATATTAAAATAATAATAAAAATATGATCTGAGAACAATAAATCTGCCTAGCCTTTTCCCAACTATTTGGTCGGTTTGGATTCCAGCTGAATACCAGTATTTTAGATGGAGCGTCTGCCTATCTGAAATCTACAAACCAGTTACTGGGTAACACCATACCCATTGGTAGAGGTTGTCAGACTTTTGGGCTTCTGACTAGTAACAATTGTCAAAGATTTAAGAATGACAGCCGGGACCGACCAACGCAGCAGGGCCCCCCCCTGCTGCGTTGGTCCCGATAAGTTATGGATGGTCATCCATCCACGTACCGACTGCGGCAAGCGTACATAACCTTCGGTCGACCCGTTTGGCTGTTATCGTATGCATCGTACAAGCCAATTTTTTTGTCAAGTACCTACGTCACTGTTTATAATTGCGTCTGTCAACACAATAGGCGCTACCTACGCTGTATTTCTGGAATTGGATATTTTTATTACTACTAAGTAAAGTGGAAATGTGGAATTAGATTACATTATAAGTACGAGACATAAGCTGGAAATACACCTGTCATTTGCTTGCAATCGCTGTCATGTCATTAATGCCATAGAAGCTGGCACGATGAGATACACAAAAGTCAAAGTCAAAGTCAAATAATTTATTTCAATTAGGCACAAAAAAGGCACTTTTGAACGTCAAACTTTACAAAAAATAATAAAACTGATTCTAGTCGCCCATTCCAAAAGGTAGTTTTCGTATGGAGAAGAATGGAGAAGAATGGGCAAGAAACTCCACTGTTACTCTTTAAAAAAAATCATTCTTACTTGTATACACTTATTATATATGTGAAGACAATGCACCTAGAATAAGATTACTATACCACGATAGGTAAAAAGAATGAAAAATGAAGGAATGACATAATTATGTGATAGATGCATGGTGCTCACATACTTACAAACATTGTAAAATTATACTATATCTCTAACAATATAATAAGTAATACTAATAATAATAAGTCAGTGTGTGAGTTCAAGTAATCACAAAAAATAAAATAAAATAAATGTTAAAAAAAAATAAAAAAAATAATTAAGTATACAATTAAATTAGCAACCAGTTCGATTTTGTCTAGATTCTGAATTGTCCTATGGAGCAGGACCAGCATGTTTCCAAGCATTTTTATCTTGGATATAATCCTCTAATTTGTAATATGCTTGCTTACAAAGTGTACTTTTTATATGATTTTTAAATTTTCTTTCATTTAATTCTAATATATCACAAGGTATTCTGTTGTAACATTTAACACAGTACCCCATAAAAGATGTATTTACTTTAGATAGTCTGAAAAATGGTTGATCTATTTTATCTTTATTTCTAGTATTAAAATTATGTCTATCACTTATTTTATTAAAAAGATGTAGATTTTTTCTCACATAAATAATATTTGAATAAATGAATTGGCAAGGTACCGTCATAATATTAATCTTTTTAAATAGTTCCCTGAGAGATTCGCGACGACGTAGATTATAAATGGCTCTGACAGCTCTTTTTTGTAAAACAAAGATGGATTCAATGTCAGCAGCCCGACCCCACAGTAAAATGCCATACGACATAATACTGTGGAAGTAACTAAAATAGACCAAACGCGCGGTTCCTACATCTATTAACTGTCTTATCTTTCTAACAGCATAAGCGGCCGAGCTTAGCCGCCCCGCGAGAGATGTTATATGGGGTCCCCATTGTAATTTCTCGTCTAGCGTGATTCCAAGGAAAACTGTTTGATTAATAAATTCCAGTTTTTCTCCATTCAATATGATGTCACATTCGCTACTTCTAACATTTGGTAATTTAAATCTAATGCATTTGGTTTTTTTATTATTTAGTACCAAATTATTTACCGTAAACCAATCTTGGACCTGAACAATAGAGCTATTCACGTCGTCAAGATTTGGTGACCGTCGGTTTATTTTAAAGATCAATGATGTGTCATCTGCAAATAACACCATCTTTGGCTGATTTAGAAATATTTGGGGTAAATCATTAATATTAACTAAAAAGAGGAATGGACCCAATATCGAACCTTGAGGAACGCCCATTACCATTTCAGACCCTAATGAGTTTGTGCCGTTGACTTGAACTTTAACCTTTCTATCTTTCAGGTATGATCTTAACAAATCATGAGCTGTATTCCTAATCCCATAGTGGTCCAGTTTCAGCAGAAGTGTCTCATGGTGTACGCAATCGAACGCCTTCGAGAGGTCGCAGAAGATTCCAATGGCATCTTGTGCTTCTTCCCAAGCGTTAAAAATGTTCTTTATTAGGGTGACACCGGCGTCAGTGGTACAGCGCCCTTTGGTGAAACCGTACTGTTGGTCATGAAAGATGGAATTTTTATTAAAGTGACGTAACATTTGATTGAGTATCAACTTTTCAAACACCTTACTGAGAACTGGCAGAATTGACACAGGCCTCTAATTGTTGGGTTCCTTACTATCACCGGATTTGAACAAAGTAACTACTTTACTGTGTTTCATGAGATCCGGAAAGACGCCTTGGTCTACACTAGTGTTAAATATGAATGCTAAATAAGGCGCAATGGTTTTTTAGGGGCATGAGGAACAGGGTGTAAAGTTCACTCATCCGCCATAGAAAAAGGAGGATCCTCCGACCAGACGGGTGTTGTGTCTGGCGGGCCGACTGCCCGACCGTTGATTTCGGATAGTCTTATCTATGTCGTTCGCGCGGCAAACTCTAACTGCGCGATGCAGAATTTGTGTGACGTCATGTCCTTTGATGCGCAGTTCGTATGTGGCGGTGCAACCGCCACATCACTCCCCTCCGGAGACCGGAGGTCGATAGTGGGCTGAGTCTTGTATCTTGCGATGCTTCACAGTGCCAGCTAAGGTTCTAGTGAGTCGGAACCGGGTGCCGCACAGTTCGCGGTGAGTCGGAACTGTCTGCGGTGATTGCGGCGATTGTGGTGATTGAGGTGATTGAGGTGATTGCGGTGATTGAGGTGATTGAGGTGATAGCGGTGATTGCGCTGATTGAGATGATTGCTGTGATTCCCCAGTGAGTCGGGGTGATGAGGCTGAGGGTGATGACCAGGAATGCGCATTCGCTGCATGCTGGTGGTCAGGATACCCGTTGAAGCCGAGGGTGCTGGCTGTCTGTGTGACTCGCCTCACGAAAGCTTGCGGGAGTGATGATGATGATGACGTCACGCTGAAGTAGTTGCACGAAGGCTGCGTTGACGTTCATACTCGGGGTCACCAATTTAGGGGCATGAGGAACAGGGTGTAAAGTTCACTCATCCGCCATAGAAAAGGGAGGATCCTCCAACCAGACGGGTGTTGTGTCTGGCGGGCCGACTGCCCGACCGTTGATTTCGGATAGTCTTATCTATGTCGTTCGCGCGGCAAACTCTAACTGCGCGATGCAGAATTTGTGTGACGTCATGTCCTTTGATGCGCAGTTCGTATGTGGCGGTGCAACCGCCACAGTTTCGATGACTGATCTACATACTTTTACAGACATTCCCCACAGATCTTCTGTTGATTTAATTTTAAGATCTTTAAAAGCTTTTATAACAGCCTGGGGGTCTGTATGCTGAAACCTAAACTCCAAAGGGCATGCCTTTACATTATTTCTAAGTAAGGCAGCAGAAAGCGCGGGTGAGGAATTTAAAGCTTCAGTGGTTTTATGGGGAATATTAGCAAAAAAGTTTTCAAATTCCTGAGCTATTTCTACATCTTGACAAATTTGAAAATTTTCAGAGCGTGACTTGGATATGGAACTTGATAGGTTTCGTACCACGACTTGTGTAATTAAGTGTTTTAGTTCGCTGGATTTTTCTTTACAAGTACCTTTCAAGTGAACAGATATTTATGACAAATTAAATTAAATTATTTATTTTCTCAAACAACAATGATCCATTTATGTTAGTTAGTTAGTTAAGTAGGTATGTACTAAGCTCGTTGAAGAAAAACATACTTGTCTGTGAATGTATCACATTTCACCGTTGTGTAATGCATCACTTCTGCCTAACCAACACTTGTATGAAGTGATTCATTATCGGTCAAATTGTAATGTGTAATTGTGCATAAAAGTGTTAAATAAAATTTTAAAAAAACAAGCTTTTAATAAACTAAAAAGTACCAAATAAAACTTACGTAAACATAGAAGCTTGAGGCTTATCTTAAAGTCTAAGAAGGACGTTCACGCCTCAAGCTTTTAAGAAACTATTACTTGTTGAGAATCAAACAGTAATAAAACAAAAACCACAGGCACAGGCACAATAAGGCTCAATAAAGCAGCACCGCTCTGACACGGCAAATAATTTGACATTCAAGTTACGATTTTAAATCAAATGTTTTAGTCTATTTTACGATGGCTATACAGAATAGTGACTTGCGGGCTGCTCACTGCCCGCGAGCCGTCACACGTCGCGTCGCGTCGACAGCCCGCTTCAAGCGAGGAGCCCGCTCCCCGGTGAATAAACGCCTGCAATTCAATTCAATTCAATTCATTTTATTCGGTAACAATCTACATTGCGTTCGAAATAATCCAACATGAAACATACCCAAATATTACAAAATAGGCCCGCCTAGGTCGCCTTGCTTACGGCGCGTTGGCGACTAGCGGTCGGGTTGCTTACGGCGCGTTGGCGACTAGCAGTCGCCTTTCTAACGTCGCGTTGCAGACTAGCGGTCGCCTTGCTTACAGCGCGTTGGCGACTAGCGGTCGCTTTGCTTACGGCGCGTTGGTGACTAGCGGTCGCCTTGCCTACGGCGCGTTGGTGAGTAGCGGTCGCCTTGCATACAGCGTGTTGGCGACTAGCGGTCGCCTTGCTTACGGCGCGTTGGTGACTAGCGGTCGCCTTGCTTACAGCGCGTTGGTTACTAGCGGTCGCCTTGCTTACGGCGCGTTGGTGGCTAGCGGTCGCCTTGTTTACAGCGCGTTGGTGACTAGCGGTCGCCTTGCTTACAGCGCGTTAGCAACTAGCGGTCGCCTTGCTTACGGCGCGTTGGCAACTAGCGGTCGCCTTGCTTACGGCGCGTTGGCGACTACATTTTTCAAGGCGGTGCCAGGACGTTACTGCGCTGGAGCGGTGCTGTTGTAATGGGCGTTGTCCTTTATAGTCCAATTTTAATACAACACGAATTATTACTTCTACTCTACACCTTTGCTTTTTCCTTTTTTTTTCTTTCCTGTTCCTTTTTTTTCCTTTCCCTTTCCTCTTTTTTCCTTTCCTTTTCCTTTTTTTTGACTCGATACTTAATATCTTTGTTGCTTTACCATAATGTATACTTAGGTGGGATCATTATGGACCCTTTAGGGCACAGCCAAAGGGTAGGAGAGAGGAAGTCCTGTTTTACGAGATGAATTAGTTGTTTTTATGGGAACAAGTTTTAACTAACATATTATAATCAAAGTTTATTAGTATTTCGCTTATTTATTATTTATGTATTATTTTATCTGCAAAATGTACTCATATGTTTTAAATTATTTAATATACCTGTACATATGTATTATAATTCTGTTTATTTATTTTCTAAATTATTTTTCTTTGAATAATTATTATCGCTATATTATTTAATAATTATTTTATATGATTATTATTTTAGTTAAATTATGTATAAATTATTACTATTATATGTTACTTATTAATAAAAAAAATATCTAAGTATATAAATTGCGTGAATATCATTTAATTTTATTATTTATGTTTATCATTTAAATATTAATCTAAGGAGTAATAGCATTTGTTTATCAATAATTTTTGAAGTTTATTTATAAATATATTTAACTTTTCTTCTTTCTTTATTATTTCAGGTAGCTTGTTATATATTTTTATAGACATTACCTATTATATGGACTTGTAGAATGCATTTTTACGAGTAGCTTGGATGTTTACGGACAAATATACATAATTCTCAAATGTAAATACTGGGGAGAGTTAGAATATTATGTTTTAGAAAATAGAGTTTGCCGCTGTTCTTTTGTAGGGCAAAGAGTGTCAGTGCATCTGTACTATTTCCCCAGAGAGTTTTTCCTTTCCTTTTCCTTTTGTTTCCTTACCTTTTCCTTTTTTTCCCTTTCCTTTTCAGACAGAGAGACAGACAGAGATCCGTAGTGTTACTAAAGTACCTTATACCTAGTGTTAGTATACTATATGTACATAAGACGACGAAACCAGTTTCTCAACTGGTCATATACGCACCTGCTTTGTCATAAAAGTCAAGCAAGAAGCTGAGTGGCACTGTTCTTGTTGTGCTTAATTGAAGAACATTGATAACCTACTCTAGATCTTAAAACATAGAATACAAATTAATATATAACTACCTATTACACAATAACTGCACATCGATTACATATTATAAATGCGTGAGTAACTCTGTATTTCTGTCAGACGCATTTCGATGGGAGATGGATATTGGTGTCATACAAGCTTGGCCCAGAAATGAACACAAATAAAACTAAATGTATTATGAAGCTATAATAGTGTTTCATGGCCCTGTATAGTTTTGTTTGTCGTTAAACTTTGAGAGAGGACATAAGACCCTTTTCAAATCTGATGATATAAAGAAAAATCTTCAAACATGTCGATCACGGAATATTCCACTGTCTTCCAGCAGATCTAATTTCAGTCAAATCTAACGAGTATATGCCAAATGATTCATTTGTGATGCCCGAGTTTATAGAACGTTCGATCTCCGCTGGAAACCAGGCAAAATCATAACTATCCGAGATGCTAGTTACCATTTTAGCCGAGTTAAACTGTAATGCGATCCATAGCCCAAGAAAGGCGATCTCAATCAGAAATGCAACAAAAGATAACCAGAAACACAGCCAATTATATTTTTAACAAATCACAAGAAATCACAGCAAAACATTCATGATGCTTTCAGACGCAATAAGTACTATTGAGTTACAAATAAAATAAAATCGTTACAGCTACCCGACTGACAAGAAGGGTTATGTTTTCGGCGCATGTTCTTGTATGTTACTATACTATGTATGTATGTAGGATTATTTATTTTCTCGTAGAGTCCAGACGTTTGTATGCATTTTAATGATTGACGTGTCAAGTTTGTGGTGACCGCCAAGCGTAACACAACACGCTTTCAATCGCAATCCGAAAAATTTGGAAGGAAATTTCTAATCCAAAAATCAACATGGCGGTTTTCAAACACAATAGGTAAGTAAAGTCATGAAAAAGGTTTTTACTACGAGTTCGTCCAAGTAAAGGACTCGAGGAGACGATTTAAAAAATATGACATGTTTATGACCCTGAGGTCACAAGCGCCATTAGTCATATTTTTGGAATAGTCTAGAGCCTACGTCAAAAAAAAACTAAAGGCATACACATAATTATTATAGCGAACCTACTCTTTCTAACACACAGATGTTTCGTACAGAAAAAAGTAAAACGAAATATTGCGTTGCATTTTTTATCTTATAAGAGTGTTCACCCGCAGAACTCTCGAATTTAATCATCCAATACCTACCGATTAGTTCATAAAACGTAATAATCACGAGATTGAGGTTACACTATATATTTGACCCCTTGCGGGGGACTGTGGGAGTCAATAGTAAAAGATAAGAAGACATAACATTGTTCTGAGGTTATCATTGAAAGCATAAGGCAAACTGTTATTGTTATAATATATCTTTCATCATCTTTATTTGTCCGCCAATCGCTCTTTGTTGAGTAATGTGGGTCTCTTCGTGGCCCGTCAAAGCAATAGGGCTAAATTATTGCGGAAACCACATTTTGCAAAGGGCTATACCTAAGTACTAATAAAAATCGATGCTGAGTTCTTCTTTTGACAACTGCGAAAGGACCTGCCAATTGTTCAAAATGACAACCTGGGGGTTATAATGTTCTCTGGTGAAAATCAATCAACAACCCACGAGCTCAGACTAAATAAAAAAACAAGACCTATGTCTTGTCTATGTCAACAGTGACGTGAGGTTGGTTTCGTAAACATCTTTACACTAAATATAATATTATCTGTATCGGCAATAACGCGTACATAAAATGCTTCATTGTATAGTTAGATGTTGAGATAGACTCATGATAGCAAAAAGTTTAAACCTTAGTGGTTTTTGGTTGCTATTTAATATGTAATCCTGTGTTCTTTTGTATAAATGATAAATTAAGAAAAAAAAAAACTTAGTGAGGTGTAGTTCGATTGGTTATAAATGTGTGCGTGCGAGCGTGTATGCTCAGAGCGGAGGTGTAGTTTTGGCATGCTTCACTGCATTGTTCGCTGCCCTATGTCTTGATATTTTTATTTTTTGGTGTGATCCCATCGGACCACCAGCTTCTAATGGTAAGACTAAGTGGGTCACTGCCGCGCATGGACATTTACAAATTATTACAAGACTAATTTTAAATGTCATAAGTGCCTTATCGGTCCAGCTCCGGAATTTGACATTGACGTGCGGTTTTACGTCACTTTAAAAACTTTTTTCGGTAGCTGTAATTTTTTTATTATTTTTGGTCTAATTGACGAGAATATCCGTCATAACATAGGTTAAAACAGCCCACAGACGATAATAGCCATTAATTAGCCGTAAAAATAGTGACTTTTCCCGGTGTAAATAATTGGTGACAGTCTCCTCGCATTCTTATAGTATTTTGTTGCAACTTGTTTTTTTATGGAACGTATCGAATCGAAATCAAATAGTAAAAATTATTCGAGTAACGTAAATTTTTGCTCAGATTCTCCTACAAACAAAACAATGTGATGTCCGCGTTTATACAGAATGTACCTGTTGACGTTTTGATTGATTCTGGTTCTGATACTTAACTGATTTCTGATTCTGTCTTAAAGCATTTTAGTTTAAATATAATTCCTACCTATCACCGTATGAAACCTATACCGTATGGTATTGGAGTCCACTTCGTATGTAAGTTGGTGTGGCAAGTTATCGCCCCATAGATAATATTTGATTGTGGGCGGTGTTCAGGTGTCTGTAGTCCGACCTTAGGCGTATATTGCTGTCGCGGACAAGAGGGCATCTGAAGACTGAGCGGCCAGTGACAACTAATGACGGTTGTCAGATGTCAAAGTGCGCGTGGGCCAATCGGTCGCATTTTTGATCTCACCGCAAAACCACATTTTTTTTTAAATCTCAATTCATCGCATCCGCTGAAACTATATACTAACGTGTATTATCCCGTAATCCTTGGGGATTTGCCATTCTATAGTTTTTCAATATTAATATATCAACCCGCGTCCGATTAATGTGTAAAATCCTAGACTTTCAAGTGACCATTGTGTACGAGCTCGCCAGGTGGCCACCGGCTGAAGAAACATCAAGACTGAACAAGAAGACCACTCAGGTACCGCTTTGCGTTATTTGCTGGGGTTAACTACAGACGCCACCTGACCGTCACCAATTACCGTGCAATTTGTCGGACAAAATAGGCATTTTGAATCTGCGTGCATTCCAGACGCAGATTTTTCTCTAGTCCTCATCCCGCATAGGAAACACGGCTATTTACACGCCTGTCCCTCCATAAGTGCTCTTATTGAATTTCCCGAATTATCTTTAGAAGTAGATTTGTTTGTTATTCCCCCGGATTGTATTCAGGCTGCGATTTTGATTGGCACTGATGTTTTAAATAGTAGCTGTGTTACGTATACTCAAACAAATAACTCTCAACGGTTAGTCAGGGTTTCGCATATAAACAACGTGTCGACTGTAGAGTTCCCTAAAATAAGGACGCCTTTAGTAGGTGACGAAAAAGAGTGTTTGTTAGCTCTATTACGAGTTTTCTGATACGTTCACTACCGGTAGAGCGACCTCTACACTAAATACGGGTTGTATGGAAATAAAAGTTAATAGTGACATCCCAATTTACTTTCAACCTTATAAACTCTCCGCGGACGAAAAATGTCGCGTTCACGAGATAATAAATGATTTGATTACTAAAAGGAATTATTCGCGAGTCAGTCTAATTACGCGAGTCCTATCATCCTCGTTAAGAAAAAGGACGGGTCTGATAGGATGTGCGTCGAATACAAGGCTCTAAATGCTATTACTATTAAAGAACGGTTTCCACTACCGTTGATCGACGATCACATTGACAGGCTGGGCAGTTTTACATTCTTTACAAGTCTTGATATGGAAACAGGCTTCTACCAGGTGCCGATGAAGGATGATACTCTATTAGTAAAACAGAATTCGTAACGCCTGAAGGGCATTACGAATATTTAAAAATGCCAATGCAGTGCTAATGCACCTATTGCCTATCAAAGAATCATCTCCAAAACCTTGAAACACCTGCTATCTATAGATACCGGTAATGTGTTAATTTATATCGATGATGTGTCAATAATGACGAATTCTGTCAGTGACGGTCTGAAAGCTTTGCGAGAGGTATTAAAAACACTCACTGACGTGGGATTTTCAGTAAATCTAAAAAATACACGTTCTTAGACACAGAGTTAGAATACCTAGGTAGGCTCATTGGTCATGGTCAAGTAAGTTTAGTTAAAAAAAAAAAATAAAAAAAAAAATATGCTTCAGTTTACAAAAGGGTTTCGTGTTTGGAGCCTCCTTTTAAGCAAACAATGCCTGTGTTAGGAGACTCCGCTCTTCCATAGTACAGCATAATTACTTAATCTATTAAAACAAATCCAAGTAGGTACTCAAAGATATTGTACAGTTCACGTACAGGCAAAATGCTGACGCCGCGACCTACTTTTCGCTACTCGTTTTATTTACTTTTATAACTATAAAGTTTAGTTGACCAATAGCTGCCGTAGCGCTATAACCGCGGATTAGCATCCAACTTAACTTTCGTGTAACTCTTACGAATAAACTAAATTATCGTGAAGTCTGTGGTTTTCGTCAACTCACATCCAACAATTCAACTGTAACTTACTGCCTACCTCTGAGCCATACATAAAAGTGGTCCTTCGAGCCGGATATAACAGATGCGTACTGTCCCTGACTACGTTAGCGAATCGGTCTAGCTGGTGTCTCAGAAGAGCGAATCGCGTTAGTGGGGTGCCAACGCACTTAATATCCAAAACTTGCGGAAACTTCGCAACTTTGGTGAACTAGTACCTGCGGTGATACAACTCTACTCCGCCAACGGTCAAACCAATAACTAATTACAATGGTTCAGAGTGTAACGGAACTGATAAGCCGTCAAGAGACTATCTTCAGAGACTTGAAGCTTATTTGCATCAACTACAAGAAGGACAGTCCCACCAGGAAGAACTGGGCGTACCTGGAGGAGCGTCTTTCTCGGCTGAACAACTGGGAGAAGTTTGTTCACAACCATCAACTACTGGAAGAGTCTGCAGCACCAGACCTTCAATACTTCAAAGACGACATTTTCAACAGTACGAAGAAGATGTATGAAGAAGTGCTGCAAGATATGTTGAAACTTAAATCGGAATTGCCGTCTGCATCTACTAGTAAGACGGAACAACCACCTGCGACGCCTAAGCAAGGTAAGGGACAGTCGAAATTTACTTTCGACGATATCAAATTTTACATACCTCCTCGTGGAACAAGCGAGTCGACGGAGAAGCAACAAGATCTTTTGCGTCAACAATACTGCAACTTTAGAGCATTCGAACGCACAGTGGAAAAGATAAACATAGCATTGGCGGTACCGATGGAAAAATGGGAATTAGAAGATAACTTAAGCACCCTGAAAAATAAATGGGAGCATATCGAAAAGGCAAATTGGGAACTAGACTACATACTACAAGATGAGGACTCAATTTATCAACAGAAATACGATGCAGCAGAAAACCTCTATGATGACCTGAAAAGGAAACTACAACACAACATCTGGAACAATGCACATTATGAGAAATCTACGCCAAAAATTCAAATACCGGATTTTCATGGAAACTATAACCAATGGTTGACTTTTAGAGACCTCTACCTCGAAAGTGTACACAACAATCCGACACTTTCGAGGGCTCAAAAAATGCAACACTTGAAAACAAAACTGAAGGGTGAGGCGGAGAAGCTGGTTCAGCATCTTGGCATCAGTGCTGAGAACTACGCATCTTGCTGGGAGATGCTAACTCACCGCTACGATAACAAATGGCTGTTATTCACATCATACATGAACACGCTCCTGAATCAACCTAGTATTCAGCAACCAACCGCTGCAAGCATACGGAAGCTGCACGACGTCATGATGGAGTGTTTGAACGGGCTCAAAAACATCGGGCTAGATACCACCAATTGGGATCCGATCGTGGTCCACCCATTGATTCAAAAACTAGATAGCGATACGTATAACGAATATATAAAGGAGATCAAACATCCCAGGGAATTTCCCGTTCTGGAAGAGTTCGCCGAATTTTTAGAATCAAAATTCATGTCACTGGAAGCTCTGCAAGGAAATAGACAAAAAATGTCGTCATCAAACAAACCATGGAATTCGGAAAAGCAGCCTCATAAAGGAACAGAAATACGAAATAACAACTACAAGAATAAAACACGGGGGTCATCGTACTTTAACAAGTCACAAAACTCACCAAAAGCCTTCTTCACGACAGCAAAAACATGCCCAATTTGCAAAACTAATCACGTTTTGATGAATTGCGAACAATTCTTGGCTATGAACACAAACAAACGGAATGACACAGTTCGACACTTGCATATTTGTAAAAACTGCCTATTCAGCCACGAAGAAAAACAATGCAAATCACGAAAGACTTGTAAATTGTGTCATAAGGCACACCACACACTTATGCATGAAGCTGAAACTGAAATATCTATCAACAAACAAGCAAAAAGAGAGGAAAACGCTTCATCGACTCCTTCGACTTCCTATGGGGTCAACAACGTTACGAACGAAGAAACGGAAGTATTGTTGACAACTGTACTTCTGAAAGTCAAAACAATTGATGGAAACTTCATCAACTTGAGAGGTCTACTTGACCAAGGCTCCCAAGTGAGCCTAATAACGGAAAACGCGGCACAGCGCCTCCGATTACAGCGACGTAAAGTGAGCGCTGTTGTATCGGGTGTAGGCGCCCTTAGCGGCAACTGCAAAGGGGCAATGAACTTAGAATGCCAGTCAATACATTCAGACTACAAATTCAACTTTGAAGCATTAATTATGAAAAAACTCATAAGCAACTTACCTACCGCATCGTTTTCAATCAGCAACTGGGACTATTTGGAAAACTTAAAACTAGCGGATCCACAGTTCAACCTATCAAGCCCGATCGATCTGCTCTTGGGCGCGGACATCTACTCAGAACTTATCCTAAACGGCATCATCAGGAGTGATAAGAGATACCCAGTAGCTCAACAAACCAAAGTGGGCTGGATTCTATGCGGGAATGTAAAGACATTCAACTGCTTGGTGACACTTAACGATTTCGAAAACATGGCAAGATTTTGGGAAACCGAGGAAATTCAAGACAATTCATCATCAACTAGTGAGGAACAATACTGTGAGGAATATTATAACACAACTACCACAAGATTGGCGAACGGACAATATGTGGTACAAATGCCTATGAAGCCTAACTTCGAAACAAACTTTAAAAATGCAAGGTCACAAGCATTAGCACAGTTCCTTCAACTGGAAAGGAAAATGCTCAAAAACAAAGAACTCAGTTACGAGTACAAGTGTTTTATGAACGAATACATCGCTATGGGACACATGAAACCTGTCACTGGAGAAAGTAGGGGTCAAGTCTACCTACCTCACCATGGTGTGTTGAGAGCTGAGTCCACTACAACAAAACTAAGAGTAGTGTTCAACGCGTCGTACAAGACAAAAGGAGACAGCAGTCTCAACGATCACATGTACTGCGGTCCGAACTTACAAAAGGATATACTGACACTATTAATTAATTGGAGAACGTACAGATACGTCTTTACGGCAGATGTAGAAAAACTTTATCGGTTCATCTGGCTGAACGAAAAACAACAACATCTGCAAACTATAATCTGGAGATCTTCCCCTAACGAACCTCTACAAGATTGGCAGTTGGGCACTGTAACTTACGGAACAAAAAGTGCACCTTATCTGGCAATGCGCACTCTACATAAACTCGCAGAAGATGAAAAAGATACTTATCCGGAAGCTGGAAACGTCCTGAAAAACTATTTCTACATGGATGATTTGGTTTACGGACAGGATACTATAGAAGCATCGAAAACACTGGTCACACAGCTAATTGAGTTGCTGAAAAAAGGAGGATTCAACTTGAGAAAATGGAAAACGAACGAATCGATTATCTTGGAAAACTTGCGGGATGATCAAAAGAGCCGCAATTCGAACATCGACTTTAGCCCGGAACAAACAACAAACTCAAAAATGTTGGGCATGAGGTGGAATCAAGACAACGATAGCTTCACATACCAATGGGACCTACCAATCAAGAAAAAACTGACAAAACGTGTACTACTGAGCGAAATAAGCAAACTATACGACCCACTTGGATTACTATCGCCACTTACAATAAAAACCAAACTTTTGTTCCAAAAAATCTGGATAAGCAAAATCGACTGGGATGAACGCTTACCCGATGATCTCGCTACGGAATGGGAAACTATGAGAAAAGATATCCCGTTGCTAAATAAACTCTCGATACCACGATGGTTACAATGTCAAGAAAACAACCTAGAGATACACGGGTTTTGCGACGCAAGCGAAAAAGCTTACGCGTGCGTCATTTATAGCCGAGTGAAAAATCAAGCCGGCGAATACAAGACTACACTAATTACGGCGAAAACAAAGGTTGCACCAATCAGCAATAGGATAACTGTACCTAGAATGGAACTTTGCGGGCCCGTTTTACTAGCCAAACTGCTAGAAAAAGTTGCAATAAAAACCTACATTTAAGGTGTTGGAGCGACTCCAAGGTCGTTTTAGCCTGGTTACAGGGCGATATAAACCGATGGGAGAAATATGTAGCTAACAGAGTGAATCAAATAAACAGCATCATCTCGGCAAACTCCTGGAAATATGTGAAGTCAGAAGACAATCCAGCGGACTGTGCAACTCGAGGGCTGACACCTTTTCAACTCCTAGATTTTAAACTTTGGTGGAACGGACCAGATAGGTTAAAAACAAGCATGCCAAAAATCCATCAAGACAATCGCCTGACCTACACAACAAATACTGAGTTGCAAGTAATAAACAGCTGCGCAGTCACATACAAGAATTGTGAAACAATAGATACATTACTGAATAGAAACAGTAATTATAAACGCGTAATACGAGTGCTTGGATGGATTTTACGACTGAGCAACATTCGTAAGCAAAAACGCACGCTAAACTTATCCAATAACTTAGCCGACAGCGGTAACAAAAAGGTGGTTATGTGTTTGTCACCACAAGACATTATGGGAGCAACACAATTGGTCATCAAAAACGTTCAAAATGAAAACTATGGCGACGAAATTGAATGTTTAAAGAAAGCACGACCAATATCAACAAAAAGCCACTTGCTGAAGTTAACCCCATTTCTTGACGACAGTGGAATACTGCGCGTGAAGGGGCGACTAGCCTACTCAACTTTATCTCCCGAAGCTAAACATCCTATTATTCTTCCGGCTACAGGAAGATTAACGGAGCTTATTATTCAAGAGGCTCATCGCGACACTCTCCACGGAGGCGCCCGGCTCACTTTGGCCCATTTACGTCAAAATTTTTGGGTCATTGGAGGTAGCAGAACAGTCAAGAAGGAGCTTCGACAATGCGTCCGATGTCATCGTTTCAAACCAAACCGAAACGTCCAACTGATGGCAGACTTGCCAAAGGAGCGTGTAACTCCATCAAGACCGTTCACAAACACGGGCGTCGACTATACCGGACATGTTGATGTGAAAATCAACAAAGGAAGAGGAGTTAAAACTTGCAAGGCTTACATAGCAATTTTCATATGCATGGTGACCAAAGCTGTACATTTGGAATTGGTGTCGGACCTGACTACGCAAACGTTCCTCGCCGCATTCAAAAGGATGTGTGCCCGCAGGGGTACACCCCGACACGTATTCTCCGACAACGGAACGAATTTTGTGGGCGCAGCGAAACTACTTCAACAGGAATTTGAACAACACAATACGTTTAAGACTTCTGAATTCTTCGATGAAATGGGCCACTTACAAATTGAGTGGCATTTCAATGCACCACTTTGCCGTCAAAGCCATGAAATATCACCTACATCGAGTACTGGGGGAACAGAAACTTACTTTCGAACAATTCACTACTTTACTAAATCAAATTGAAGCCTGTCTTAACTCTCGTCCGCTGTGCCCATTAACAGAGGATGTTGAAGACCTAGAATATCTAACTCCCGGTCACTTCCTCATTGGTGGCCCCCTGCTGTCACTACCACAAGAAGAGCAAGAATTTGCTGAGCATGATCTAAGAAACAGATGGAGGCTTGTTGAACAAATGAACGTGCACATCTGGAAGCGCTGGTCGAACGAATATCTACATCAACTGCAAATCCGAAGCAAATGGCAGCACCCGAAAGAAAACCTGAAACAAGGAAGCTTAGTATTAGTAAAAGATGAACACTTACCACCTGGCCGCTGGGCTATCGGAAGAGTCCAGGAACTACATCCAGGCGCCGATGGTCGAGTACGCGTTGTCACCTTGAAAACTAGGAAAGGGTCACTTAAACGACCAATAACGAAGCTTTCACCATTACCGCTGAAACTCGAAGAACCAAGAATAAACGAAGAGGAAGTGAAAAGGAGACCTACACCGGAAACTAAAAAACGGGGAGGTACAACAAAAAACAAGAACAATTGGCAGTCACTTGTTCTCCTATCCATACTAGCAATGACGGGATTTGCACAATCAGCGCCAACGTCGAAGAACTTGAAGGTTACACCTATACCGAGAAATCATCCGATTTACTTCGATGAAGCTGGGAAAATACAACTAATACATGATGAATGGACCTTATTGGTTTACTCCAACTTAACGTCATACTGGCAAGCAACTGATCGGATCAATGATTATGTGAACCAAATAGATAAACTATGCCAAAGAATATCACATGAGTACACGCCTTGCGAAACAATTGTCGGCCACCTACGTCATGAACTGAGTCACATAGCCGACTACAACTCTATGCTGCTCACTCAACACTCAAGACCAAAACGTGGTTACTTTGATGGAGTTGGGAAATTGACAAGAACTCTTTTCGGAGTGCTCGACGCAGACTTTGCCGAAAAGTACGAAAGAGACATACAGAATCTACAATCAAATGATGACTACCTACTACGACTTATGAAAAACCAAACATTAATTGTAGAGGCTGAAAACAACATTATAAAAAGAAACACTGCCTTTATGGATGAACAATTGAAAACATTGCGCGTCTACATGAACCAAACTTGCAGCGAAATCACAAAAATAGTAAACAAGGCGCAAATGGTATTCACGATGAATGACATAAATTCCGCTGCCGTGACGTCAACTCTGATTTTAAATGATTTAAATCGAATATTAGAAATGCTGATAAACGCCCTCGCCAACATTTACAGAGGACATTTAGATACCCATCTATTCCCGGCTAACCAACTGATTGAACAGCTAAACATTATATCCGGAAGGTTGCCACAGGGATTGTCGTTACCTGTAAAGGACATTCAAATGGATTTGAAAAATATCTACGACCTTATCCATGTGAAGGCTCGAGTTACTAACAACTATATGCTATTTGAAATACACATCCCCTTGCTGAGCGATGAAGACTACAAGATATATCGAGTCATACCAATACCGTTCCTTAGACAAGGACATTTAAAACTCGTACAACCAAGCTCAAGCTTCATCGCAATCAACTTTGTAAAAAACTCTTACATAACAATGGAAGAACAAGACATGCGCCAATGTACTTCATACGGAGAAGACGAATTCATTTGCGTCTCCCGTAATCCTGTCTACAACATGCACGATAAAGACGCCCCATGTGAGGCCCAGGTTTTCAACCAACAAGAGTCTTTATCATGCGTCCTCAATGACGTAACATGCAAAGAAACCTGGACAAAGCTTCACAAACCGAACATGTGGCTATTTACATTGTGCGAAAAACAGCTGATGCGCGTCATATGTAACGATCAAGTTACGCCAGCGGTCTTTGACGGGACTGGAGTGATTTCCTTGAAATCAAAATGCTTACTGCAGAAAAAGGACGCCACAATATTTACACACAATCAGCTGGGAAGCAGTTTTAACATGGAACCAGAGATAGAAATACCAACCATAAATTCAACAATTAACAAAATATTTGATCTCGGCTGGAAGAATGCAAAATTAAATATAACAGAACAAGAAACGCCAACTGCAGTAGAAATAAGAAAAATAGACCAGCAGTTGGAATTCCAGAAAAACAGAGAAAAATTACCGAAGGCGTCGGACATGTCAAGTCACGACATCTATCTCTACTCGGTTACTTCCTTGTTGTTGGGAGGAATCGCTGCGCTTGTCCTCTATATTATTACTAAACGATGGCGCAAAACAAAGAAAGGCGTCAACAAAACACTCTCTGCCAAAACAGGAGTGACACATAGAGGAAGGGATAACTTTGGAGGGGACATCGAGCTACAAGAAATACATTCGACAGCAGCGGAGCCCATTAACAGCGAAGCAAGACAGCCGAAGAAATCGTTTCACTTTGACGAATTAAATTAAGTGTTATTTATACTTTTACACATTTACTATTGTTTACTATTTAACTTTAAGTATTTACTTTACACTTTTCGTATATTAGTACTTGCTTTGTAATGGATGCTCATCCCACTTTTCCCTCGGGAGCATGTACAGTTCACGTACAGGCAAAATGCTAACGCCGCGACCTACTTTTCGCTACTCGTTTTATTAACTTTTATAACTATAAAGTTTAGTTGACCAATAGCTGCCGTAGCGCTATAACCGCGGATTAGCATCCAACTTAACTTTCGTGTAACTCTTACGAATAAACTAAATTATCGTGAAGTCTGTGGTTTTCGTCAACTCACATCCAACAATTCAACTGTAACTTACTGCCTACCTCTGAGCCATACAGATATCAAATAAAAATAAGAATAAGTATGTTAGTGAGAGTATGAATCGAGTGTGAATACCTGAGCGTAGTGTGTCTGTATGTGAAAGTGTATGCGAGAGTGTAAGTGAGAGTGCTACTTGATGTACTCCAAAAGTGCCTCCGTTTCATCATATGTGAGTGTCTTTATCCAATTAGATAATGCCTTCTTACATTCATAACTTTTTTTTGTGTATAAGTAAATATGTTTGTTTATTTTGTTATACAGTTGAGCAGACCGTTTATTAAATTGCCTACAAGCAAACATGGTTTTAGTCTTTGGAACTTGTGCAACAATGTCAGTCCTCCTTTTCTGTAATAAGTTTGGATCATATGGCAGGGTTTTATGCTTTTTTAAGATTATTTGGATAATGTAGAGTTTTCTTACAGAAAGTAAATCACTAATTTTGTATAAGATATCAGTAGGATATCTTTTATTTTTAAAGTACATTAATTTTATCAGAGCTCGTTGGGATCGCTCAACATCTATAAAATTAGTTTTCGCTGCACCTCCCCAAACAGGATGCAATATAACAAGACAGACTGCACCAAAGCCAAGTAGATCTCATTAAGAATATTTCTTGGGGGGTCACGTTTACTGGTAATATTTTTTGGAACAATATGTCGAAGTGTTTTAAACATCCAGCTTAATCTCCTAACCCTATTTGAGACCTGATCAAGATGTGGATACCAGGATAACCGCTGATCGACTATTACGCCTAGATACTTAGTTTGAGTTACTTGTTTGATGCATGAACAGTTACAGTATTTGATATTGGTATCTCCACATGTATGTATTCTTAGATTGAGACCCTCACTTGGTTGACTACTTTTGTTAATGCTAAAGCAAATGTAATTGGTTTTTGATGTATTTAAGGTGAGCAGGTTATTATTTAGCCAATTGGCTACTTGTGCCATACCTATCTCAGCTTTGAGTTTCACATCTTGCCAGGAGTTCCCAGAGAAAACGACTGCGGTATCATCGGCATATGAAAAAGCTTTTGCATTATTGATATGCATGTTGCAGAGATCATTTAAATATACCAGGAATAGTGTAGGGCCCAGTACGCTGCCCTGGGGAACGCCGTAAGTAACCTCAGCGTCACTACTGGTTAGTTCACCCACCTTAACCCTTTGTTTCCTAGACGAGAGATAATCTTTCAGCAACTTCAGAGGGGTTTCTCTTATTCCAGCTTTTTCCAGTTTACTAACAAGGACAGGGACAGAGACAGTGTCAAAAGCTTTTTTAAGATCCAGGAAAATAGTCAGGCATTTATTGCCAGTATCAAGATGTTCAGTTACTAGAGAACTCAGTGCTGTAACTGCATCCTCAGTGGATAAGCCTTGTCTAAAGCCAAATTGGGAAGGGGATAATAAATTAAATTTAGAAAAATATTTTGTTAGTCAATTATTAATTAATTTTTCCAGTATTTTAGAAATGGATGGCAAAACAGATATAGGCCTGTAGTTGTTGACATCATCTCTGTCCCCTCCCTTATAAACGGGAGTAATATTGGAATGTTTCAGTACGTCAGGGAAGGTGCCGCTTTGGAAACAGAGGTTTGCAAGGTGAGTTATTACTGGAACAACTTCCTTTCGTGTGTGCTTTAGAAATTTAGTCGAGATATTATCCCATCCGGGGGCACTCTCAGACTTAAGGCCCATCAAGATTCTTTCAACTTCATTGGGGTCAGTATCGAGGAGGACAAAAGAATTACCTTGTACCTACAGGTCGTTTGGTATGTTGATTTATAGGGTAATTATTACTAGGTAGAATTTGCTGAGCCAACTGTTTACCAACGTTGGCGAAATGATCGTTAGTAAAATTTACTGATTCAAAAGGAGAAGACTTAATATTTAGTAGTTCAGAGTTGTGATTGTTTAATTTGGTGGAATAAGTGATATCTTTAATATTTTTCCAGAGTAGCTTAGTATTTGTAACAGATTTTGCTAGCAGATCCCTTTCATATTTACGTTTTAGTTTTTTTTATCAAATTGTTACAGTAATTCCTATATCTATTGTAAGTGATCTTTAAAATTTCATTGTATGGATCAGATTTATAACGTTTTTGTAATTTATTACGGTTTCTTATACAACGTAATAAGCCGTTTGTAATCCATGGTTTAATAATCTGTTTACTGTTTGATATGGTGCGAGTGGTACTACTGTTTTTTAAAGTATTAGTAAGTTTATTTAAGAGAAGGTTGATGAGTAGATTCGGATCATTACAAAACAATAGTTCGGCTAGATTCTTTTCCTGTAAGTCTTTCATAGCTTCTTCAAAGTCGATAATAGTGACTGTTTTTTTTGGAATGCGGGTGTTTTTTAGTTTAGACAGGGACAAAAATGTAGTAAAATGGTCAGTTATAGAGGTATGAAGTATGGCAATAAATCCTGATACCTTCTTTTTATTAATTTTTAACATGAAATGATCTAGACAGTTTCTTTCTCTAGTGGGTAGCGTATGTCCAGGCAGTATACCATACAACGACAACATATTAAGATAACTGTTCCTATTTGTATGCTCATGGGACGATTCTATTTCTTTAGGTTTAATATTTATATTTATGTCTCCCGCTAGGATAATACTTTTGTGACAGTTTAATTTATCTAGGTAAGTGCTAAGGGAGTCTATGAATCTATCAGTTTTTGTGTTAGATGGGGAGCGGTAAGTACATAACACTATGTTATTAAGAACGTCCAGTTGAAGACAGGACGCTTGTGATAGCTCAATTTCCTTAACTTTTGGTTTCAAGGATTGTTTTACATACACAACTACCCCATCATTTTGGTTTAGCTGCCGTTTAGTAAAGTAGGACTCATAGTTATTCAGTTGTGGAATAGGTTTGTTAGCATTTAACCTACATTCCGTCAGTATACCTAATAATATCTGTTTCTGGTAAAGTTGATAAGTTGAGCACGAAATCATCAAAATTACAATAAATGCTCCTTATGTTTTGGGAAATAACAGTGAGGTCATTCTTGTTAATTTGTATGTGTCTACCAAGCTCTGAGATCCCGCATTCGACTGAACGGGCAATTTCGATATTATCTATATCGGTTACGGTTAATAAGGCGTCATTCATAATATAGTATTTATAAGTAGAATATACGTTTCTTTAAGATAAGTGTTTAGGTTATTTAGTGGAAGTTGCAGAATATCATGTAATATTATGGTGATTGGGCACATTATGGTAGGTTTTAGGTTACTGTAAGTGAATGTGTTGTTATGATATGTAGCATCTAGAAAGGAGCGAGTGTATGTATTGGACAAATGAGGATGCGTGAGAGTGTTGGTATGATCAGTAGCGTAAATTAAGTCCAAACTTAGTGTGACATAAGTATACATTAAACATGCAAAAAATCTTATTTTATCAAGATAAAAAAAAACAGGCTTGAAGTAGGAACTAACAAAAGTATTATCAGCAAATTCAGTAATCGGCGTGCACATAAAGTACTATATGTCACAAGTCATGCTTTCACTAAGTTGATGAACCTGCTCTTCACAAGTGATGACTATAGATTGCGCATGTTCATCCTTTTTTATATAAACCTTGCCATACGCAGTCTAATATAACTTGTAGGACCCTGATTTTATTAGGTCTCTGGCAAGAAAGTGTAGACGCGATCCCTTCGGGGTCAAATGCTCCGACAGAAACATAGGGGTATCTTCTTGTGCTTTAAAACCCAAGTGTTTGCAGCATAATTTAGTTTGATTTTTTAAATTATAAGCCCTACCCATCCTCAGAATCTCCGACCTCAACAAAGTGGAGCCTGTCTCCACAATAATTGGAGTGTTTTGTTGGTCATGGTTTTTCCCACGCACTCTATAGATGTCCTTTATGTCATATTTATTTATATCACAGGTTAAGTTTCGGGAAAGACACACGATCATTTGTATGAGGTCCTCTTTGGTTTCATGGCTTTTTCTTGGAACATTCTTCACAACAAAATTCGTTTTCCGTCCCCCCATTTGCAAATCCTCAATCTTATTCTCCAAAATAGTGATGAGCTTTTTGTCTTCTAGAGCCTTGTTTTCCAGCCCGTTGATTTTCTTTGTAAGATCATCATTTTGCGCGGTTAGGAATGCAATCGAGCTCTCTATTTTAATATTGGACTGTTGAATTTCTTTAAGAGTTGAGTTTATATGCTGTGTCTCATTGCCATGTTTTTCTGAGAAGAAGGTCATCATTTTTCTCATTGAAATCATCCAGCTGTTTACTGATTGAGTCATCCATATCTTCTCTGCATCTCTTCCCTGCACGTTGAAATACGTAGTTTGGTGGTGTTGAGAGACCTTTCCCCACCACGCTGACATCCGTTTCCGACAATGACTTATCCATATTATTTGCCATATCTAATTGAGTAGTCTAGTAAATGGATATGAATAAAAAGCGACCAGCTAATGGTTTGTTGTTGTTTATGACGGTGCGAGCTGCGCAAACGACGGGGGTGTAATTTCGCTAATTACTTAGTGTGGATCACCTTAGTGCATGCGTAATTGGGTCACCAATTAGCAGCGGGCGTGGTCAGTTTGAGTCTCGCAGCCAGTTACGCAGCAGCGTTGGGTGGCTAGTCCCGTCTCCAATAAGGGCGGGGCGCACGCGCAGGTATTAGAATAATAGAAGCTCTTACGTGACGTCTCTGCAGGGCGGGGCCAGCGCAGCAGGTGACTAGACGAAGCACCAGGCGCACACGCGTGGGGAATTCTACGCGCTAGCAAGCGCTCGCAGTTGTCACCTCTTCGATACTTATGCACTCCTATTTTTATTGGTTATTTTAATTCACCAAAACATGATTTTAAATTTAATTAAAAATAGATACGATACTGAGAACACGTTAACACCTTACGGCGGTCCGAGGGGAAGAGGAGTTAAGTCTCCTAAGCCATCTAATGTGAGAGGCGTTTGTCAGTTTTTTGGTTTGGCGGGCTATTTTCGGAGGTACATTGCTGGGTACGGTTCGAAAACTGCTTGTATTGCCAAATTGCTTAAAAAAAGTCAGCGTTTTGTATGAGGCGCGGAGCAAGACCTAGCACGTGATTGTTTTGTTTTACTGAGGAACCCGTTTTAGCAATCTTCAATCCCAATCTGCCCACTGATCTTCATACGGACGCCAGTGCAATCGGCTTTGGTGCAATTTTATTGCAGGAACATGAGGGTAGACGGAAGCGAGTGGTCGGCAATTTTAGTAAGTCTACACAATGTGCCGAGTCCCGTTACCACAGTTACGAACTCGAGACGTTAGCAATGGTTCGCGTGTTACAACACTTTCGGCATTATTTAATAGGCATACAGTTTAAAATAGTAACCGATTGTAACTTATTGAAATTGACTGAGCGTAAAAAGGACTTGTTGCCTCATGTGGCCCGTCGAAAAGCAACTTTTTTTTTTCTATACTCAAGCGTGAACTAAAAATCTGAAAACCATATGCGACACGCAGACTTTTTAAGCCGACAGCCCACTAATACTGTTCTCCAAATTCGAAATCCGCGAAATTGTGCGAAGATTGCTCAGACGGCTGATTCTGAAACTCAAAGCTTGATGCAAAAGCTGAGGGATGGTCAATTGGATCCTACACGGTTTTTCATAAGGAACGATTTGTTGTACTACAAGTACTCACCAACTGGTGAAGACTCGTCTCCTTTTTTTTATCCCTAATTTGGCTTAGTTTGTTAAGGGTGTTTCACGATGATAACGATCATATAGAAATAGACAAAACTACTGAGCGTATGTTCACTTTTATTAAGAAATATGTTGGTCATTGTATTGTGTGTCTGTCACATAAGAAAGTCCCTCACGATCCTAGGCAACCCATAGAATCTTGGACGAAGCCAGAAGCCAGAAGCCCTTTTCAGTGGTTCACACTGACATCCTTGGTCCCCTAACGGTTTCCGATACATACACCTCGTGGTAGATGCTTTTACTAAGTACTGTCTTTTGTACGCCCTGTACCGACAAGATACCGCATTTTTTTTTAGTGTTAGTTGGTCGCTGAAAATCAGCAGCGGAAGGATACGTACGTTAACGAGAGTCGCCGTCAGCCACGTACATTTGTCGTCGGCAGTTTCGTGTTCGTGAGCAAGAGCTCACAGAGCACGGGGAAGCTGGACTCCGGGATGTGTGGCCCGTACAAGGTGGTACGAGCTCGAGCTGCTTGCTGGCTCGTACGGCAAGGAAACCCAGACCACCGCAGAACATATGGTTCAGTGGCGTGGTGAGACCGGATGCTTGCGAAGTATTCTTCGATCATCTCGGTGGTGGTTACTAAAACCAGTATTGTGGCAGGTTTTACTCATGGACAAGTGGCAGTCGTCATTGGAACCCAGATAGTGGTTGCCAGGTGATTTTGTTATTGTTTCAGTAATGATTGAGGTCCGGAACTCTTTCATTGGTGTTACGATAGCCTATCTGTTACCCATTTTGATGTTATTGCTTGAAGTTGTGGTAAAACGCTAGTTGTTTCATTGCAATGGGCTTAACTTGGAGCTAAAGTTAAGCTTTCAGAATGCTGTGTTGATTTTCCTATGTTGGTATGTTTTAGATGACGAGTCCAATGAAGATGACCAGGTGCAAGGAAGCCTAACAATGGAGAACCCATCCAGTGGTGGCCAGACGGACGAGGAGCTGAAGTCAGAAAGCCGACGAGGACGTTCAGCTGTCAGGAGATGCCATCTTAGAGGATTTGACAGCTGAGAGGGCCCCCTCACGTCGCAGTGATGACGCTGTCAGTGGAAGGGGTGACACAACATGAGCCGTGTGCTCTCACTTGCCTCGATCACTTTGGCTTGTAACTCGTTTCGTGTTTTCTTTAAAACAAAATAATTAGGCTTCTGATCCCTAAGATTTTTTTTTGTGCTAAATTATGGCTATTATTTTCTGTGGGCTGTTTTAACCTACGGTCTTAGGGATATTCTTTTCAATAATACCATATATAATCAAAAAATTACAGGTAACACCGAAAAATTCGGAAAAATATTTAAAATGACGTAAACCGCGCGTCAGTGTCAAACAGCGGAGCTTGAGTTATTCAATTCGGAACACTAGCAACGCTGCAGCTTGGCTACAGAAATACTTAGAACTTTCATGGACGAGCCCCAACAAAAGAAAGTAGGTATTTAATAACAAAAATCAAACATAGTAGGGTGCCCGTCACTGGTAACAAACCCAGTATGTCTGTACCTATAAGCTGGCCTCATATAGCGTTATTACACTGACGATTTGCCAGTGTTTCCAGCGAAGCTATTTGTGAACATTCTTTTCGAGGCCGCGAGGGTGCGAAATGAACTAGCTGCGACTACGCGACGTGTTCAAAGCGTTTTCACAATACTATATTCTCACTTGTCTCGCTCTCTCTTGTTCACATACGTCAATAGCTCTCATTACGAAACCGCGGCGAACTCGTTACGAAGCCGCGGCGAATTCGAGGCGCACTGCCTTGGCGTATGCGCTACGCACATGCAGCGAGCGCGTTATATAAGCGTGCACCCGACTGTACCAGCGTATTACCTTAAATAATTTCCTTGTCATCTTACGTCTAAGAAAACGTTTAGTTAATTACTTATTTATAATTGGAACACGTGACGACAACTTTTTCAATTAGCTGTGTAATTAATTTGGGCGAAGACTTATCCTGCTTCATTATACCGAGAAAAAAGAAACGCGGTCAAGTAGAATACGTGTCGGATGCTGTGCGTTCCGCATAGTTTGGTACAAAGAAGAAGTAGATAGGTAAGTATTACAAAATCAGTCTATAATGTACCAACTGTTGGAACACAGGCCTCGTCTCTTCGAGAGGGAGTGGGCTTTAATCTACCACGCGAGCCCAGTGCGGGTTGGTAGATGTCACGTCTTCGAATTTTTAGTTCTAGGGTGTGCCGGTTTCCTCACGATGTTTTCCTTCACCATTTTGAGAGCAGTGGTGATGAATTAATGTACTCAAATTAAAGCGCCTGTCTGTGTTCGAACCTACGAGCTACAACTCGTAAGTCGCATTAATATAAGTAAGTATTTTCTTTTTCCATGCATCATTTTATTTAGGGGTTGTATACGAACCCTCGCCTCCGCTTCCGCTAGTTTAACTTTCGCAAGACATCGTTTCTCCGTCTCCGCACGATTTTAATTGTTTTTATTCCCAATAGATATGCTTTTTCTTGAATAAATGTTTAATCTTTTTTCATTATTTTTTCTCTCCACCTGAGGCTCCGTTATTGGTAAGTATCCCTAGTATTTAGTAGGAAACCCACGATTGACTATCGGTCTTTCAAGGGAAATCTTTGAGACGGTCAAACTTTCTTAAGGCCTAGACAAAGACGTACCATCAATAGCGGTAATAGATAAGTTAAACATTTATAGATGAATGCTCCCGAAAAGCATATATACTTAGGTATGTATAGCAATAAAATGCGGTTAAGGGCGGGTTTGCAAATCGGACAAAATGATACTGATTAATTTTGTAATAAAAATAAACCGAATCAAATATAACTAATAATTATCACAAAATATATATATATAATCATAATATAATAACTTTAATAATAATAATATAATAACTTTTTTCCCGAATATCCATTACAGAATCATCCATATTTGTGTTAGTAAGTACTTAGGAGCTATGTTAGTAAAACACAAAAATAAAACAAACGATATCAAATTGACACATGGAGTGCGATCCAGTGTCTAAGAAAAGGACCGTCTAACGGGTCCGCTATTACTTTTAGAATGCTGTTGGAGCTTGCTCGTATACGGTGCAGTATGGAAACCGCTCCCTTTCTCATGATGGCATGAAAGCCATCAATCTGAGCCTCCATGAACATGCCGACGATGCACTATAGAATCTCGGCAGCCCCAAAAAAAATTTAAAAGCGTTATATTGTACACAAAGGGCATTGAGTGTCCACTGAGTACAGTTGACCCACAGGGTGCACGAATAAAACGATTGGCAGTATGCCCTGAACATCGTGCACTTTATCTCATTCGGGCACCGTTTAAACCTGCGAGCCAGCATGTTCCCACGGACAGCCAACGCCCTTCGTTCCCTCTCAACGTTCACGTCATAAACGAGATCCTCCGTGACCCAGTGACCTAAGTACTTAACCTGCGTCGCTCTGTTAAGCGGTACACTATTTAGTGTAACCGATGGGACGGTGTCGACTTTACAATTCCGCGGTAGGAATACCAACAACTCGCTTTTGCTCGCATTGTACTTGAGCGGATGATTGTATGACGTACTCCTCACATCTCCTAACAAGTTTCCGTTAACCGCTAATTGAAGGACTCAGCAACACCATATCGTCCGCAAAGTTCAAGTTATTAATTGTGGTGTACAACCAACCAGCAGTGCTATTCTGTAACCATCTCACCGTGAAAACTTAGGTGAAGTGAGTTGTCATTCCAACAGGGTAAGATGACATTGACAGCTCACTCCACGCTCACTTCACGTGTTTTCACGGTGAAGTGGTTACGGGAATCGACATGCTGCAGTGTTACTGAGACCCTCAATCAATTCATAGATGTACAGGTTGAAGAGTCGAGGGGATGTTAAATCACCCTGTCTTACACCACACTCCAACCTGTACTCATTGGACACAACGTTTGCCCACCATACGACATTAACTTGATTGTTATATCACTAATCAAGAACATTAGTGATCTCCTCGGGGAGTGGTGTGGCCCTCAGCTTCCCCCAAAGATGTTCTTAGGACACCAAATCGAAAGCTTTCGATAAGTCAAGGAACCATCCATAAACTGGAGTCTTCCTGTCCGTGTAGTACCGGACAGTATGCTTAAGACATAAGATTGTTGTTTCTGTGGACAGTCCTGCTTGGAAGCCGAGCTGTGCATCACTTATTTTTAGGTGACGACATAATTGTATATCCAGCATACTGTCCAGCACTTTAGCTACAGTGGCGGCTGGCGAGATGGGCCTATAGTTGGAGCCATCAGAGGGGTCTCCTGAATTATTCTTGATTACTGGCACAACAATAGCCTTCGTGCACTCATCCGGTAAGTATGAGTGTCTCATACAAAAAGAGTAAAACATCGATAACACTCTAAGCAAGTGTATGTACACCTGCATGCCAAAGGTGCTCAATGCTGATACCGTCATGTCCAGGGGACTTACCCCTCGTCATCTTACTAATAGTGGGATCTACTTCCTTAGCAGATAAACTGAGTAATGGTAATGTATTGGACTTTCGAGTATCGGCCTTGAGCACCCGCGGCAATACTTAAAATGTATTAACAAACATATTAGCAATGTCAAGCGACTTACCGAAGCCGTCGACGCTGAGAGGGGTGTATGGTGGTGGATTCAGCTTGTTGGTCTCCTTCCAAAAGCTTTTAAAGTTCTTTTTCGCATGCTGTGAGGCCAGATCATCCATCTTTACCTGTTCCACGTTATTCTGACACCATTTCAGTTTAGATTATTTTAAAAATACGACGAGACTCATTCATTGTCATTTTGTCATACACTGGTCCATTACGCGGACGACAAAGTGACAACCATAACTGAAACTGCGACCGCGCTTCCTTGTGGGCTGGGTAAACATGTCTGTTCCAGCCCACAACACACTTTTTACGTGACTGAAATTTACGATCAAAGCTATCCACGGCCGCTTTACACATTAGGTACATTAATAATATTTGAATACATATTATCAATCACGGATCTATGTTCCACCGTGTTATACATACCATCACAACAGTGGCTTAATTCTATAGGAAAATCTAAGTCTCAAAATTTTTCATTACCGTACATAACATGTGCTAATAGGTACTCAATTTGTTTAATATCCCTCTTTCCCCAAACTACTTTATTACAACTTGTGTCTTTAAAGAACATAATGGGGCCTGAGTACCTACATTTAAGCTGCAATTAATCTCTAACGCCAGGTGGTCAGATAAAGATAAAAATATTTATTCGTCGGAAATGGTATCTACATACTAGTTGGTTAAGTATAATTATGTTCAGGACACATCCGCCGTTAAAAGCGGCATAAGAATATTTACATGGTTACTTAACCTGCGTCGCTCTGTTAAGCGGTACACTATTTAGTGTAACCGATGGGACGGTGTCGACTTTACAATTCCGCGGTAGGAATACCAACAACTCGCTTTTGCTCGCATTGTACTTGAGCGGATGATTGTATGACGTACTCCTCACATCTCCTAACAAGTTTCCGTTAACCGCTAATTGAAGGACTCAGCAACACCATATCGTCCGCAAAGTTCAAGTTATTAATTGTGGTGTACAACCAACCAGCAGTGCTATTCTGTAACCATCTCACCGTGAAAACTTAGGTGAAGTGAGTTGTCATTCCAACAGGGTAAGATGACATTGACAGCTCACTCCACGCTCACTTCACGTGTTTTCACGGTGAAGTGGTTACGGGAATCGACATGCTGCAGTGTTACTGAGACCCTCAATCAACTCATAGATGTACAGGTTGAAGAGTCGAGGGGATGTTAAATCACCCTGTCTTACACCACACTCCAACCTGTACTCATTGGACACAACGTTTGCCCACCATACGACATTAACTTGATTGTTATATCACTAATCAAGAACATTAGTGATCTCCTCGGGGAGTGGTGTGGCCCTCAGCTTCCCCCAAAGATGTTCTTAGGACACCAAATCGAAAGCTTTCGATAAGTCAAGGAACCATCCATAAACTGGAGTCTTCCTGTCCGTGTAGTACCGGACAGTATGCTTAAGACATAAGATTGTTGTTTCTGTGGACAGTCCTGCTTGGAAGCCGAGCTGTGCATCACTTATTTTTAGGTGACGACATAATTGTATATCCAGCATACTGTCTAGCACTTTAGCTACAGTGGCGGCTGGCGAGATGGGCCTATAGTTTGAGCCATCAGAGGGGTCTCCTGAATTATTCTTGATTACTGGCACAACAATAGCCTTCGTGCACTCATCCGGTAAGTATGAGTGTCTCATACAAAAAGAGTAAAACATCGATAACACTCTAAGCAAGTGTATGTACACCTGCATGCCAAAGGTGCTCAATGCTGATACCGTCATGTCCAGGGGACTTACTCCTCGTCATCTTACTAATAGTGGAATCTGCATACTTCCTTAGCAGATAAACTGACTGATGGTAATGTATTGGACTTTCGCGTATCGGCCTTGAGCACCCGCGGCAACGCAGGTGGTCGATCAGGCGGCACTACTTAAAATGTATTAACAAACATATTAGCAATGTCAAGCGACTTACCGAAGCCGTCGACGCTGAGAGGGGTGTATGGTGGTGCATTCAGCTTGTTGGTCTCCTTCCAAAAGCTTTTAAAGTTTTTTTTCGCATGCTGTGAGGCCAGAACCTCCATATTTACCTGTTCCACGTTATTCTGACACCATTTCAGTTTAGATTTAAAAATACGACGAGACTCATTCATTGTCATTTTGTCATACACTGGTCCATTACGCGGACGACCAAGTGACCATAACTGAAACTGCGACCGCACTTCCTTGTGGGCTGGGTAAACATGTCTGTTCCAGCCCACAACACACTTTTTACGTGACTGAAATTTACGATCAAAGCTATCCACGGCCGCTTTACATATTAGGTACATTAATAATATTTGAATACATATTATCAATCACGAATCTATGTTCCACCGTGTTATACATACCATCACAACAGTGGCTTAATTCTATAGGAAAATCTAAGTCTCAAAATTTTTCATTACTGTTGGGAATCGCACCCAATACATACGCAGCCAGCACGCGCAGGCGGCGTGATCGACCTACGCGTCATCACCATCGGCGAGTGTGCGGAGTGCGGCGTGGGGAGCCGGCCGGACGCCGGCAGACCACTCGCTTTCTCCTAATTCTAACCTACTTTCAGCTACAAAATCAGATCAAAAAACAAATGGCAACCACAATAACAATAAAAAACACAATAACAATAAAAAAATGTATACATGTCCTATGTGCACTCAGACTCACTTCTTATTCAATTGTGAGGCCTTTAGAGCCCTGTCTGTTGAAGCGCGTTTGCAAAAGGCTAAAGAGGCAAAGGTCTGTCTTAACTGTCTGCGACCGGGGCACGTAGAATCAAGATGCAATCTTGTACCTTGCAAATATTGCAAGAAAAAGCACAGTACTCTGCTTCATTCACATGAGGCAGAAACAACGCCTACTCCAGTTATTCCCGTCATTAATTTTGCCGGTTCAACTAATGTTCGGCAGTTTACTACTTCTCCGAATGTTTTGCTTTCCACAGCGTTCGTGAGAGTGGTTGACAGCAAGGACGACGTGCACACTGCCCGAGTACTGCTCGACAACGGTAGTACGAGCAACTTTGTTGATGAGTCACTATGCGGTAAGCTGGGTTTGTCGCGACGTAGTGCGAGCGCCACCGTGACAGGTATAAATAATAATACTTCTTATTGTACACAGTCTTGCAGCCTTACTATTATGTCCCACTATGATGACGACTATAAACTTACTATAGACTGTCATATTTTGCCTCAGATCACTATAGCTTTGCCGTCTTCATTCATAGACATAAATAATATTCCTATTCCATTGGGAATAAGTCTAGCTGACCCAACATTTAATATACCGTCAGCTATCGACATTCTTGTTGGAGCCGAAGTATTTTGGTCCGTCTTATGTAATAATTCTATAGACTTAGGTAAAAATCAGCCTAAGTTATATGAAACGAAATTGGGTTGGTTAGTGTCAGGGTACGTTGCCCGTCATAAGTCATACTCTTCTTCTCCCGTTTGTCATTTTTTAAATGAGAACGCCGACCCAGACTTATCTCGTTTTTGGGAATTAGATACCATTGCCGCAAAGCACTCCTTATCTCCTGAGGAGCGTGCCTGTGAGCAGAGCTTTAAGAAACATACCACTCGTAGAGACGACGGATGCTTTGTTGTAACCATGCCACTGAAGAAAGATCCTTCAGTCTTAGGCGATTCCTTTTCAAAGGCAAAGTGTCGGTTCATGTCACTAGAGCGTAGGTTTCTTAGAGACCCTGTCTTCAAAAGCAGGTACGTTGAGTTTATGCAAGAGTATGAACGCCTAGGTCACATGACTGAAGATAAGGAGTCTTCGGCGGACTGTCTTAAAAAAGAAACAAACTATTATTTACCACATCACGGCGTTATCCGTGAGTCAAGCACAACTACCAAGCTTCGTACAGTTTTCGATGCATCGGCCACCACTAGTACTGGGGTGTCACTTAATGATATCCAAATGGTTGGTCCGACTGTACAAGAAGATATTATTTCGATACTGCTACGCTTTCGCCAGCATAAATATGTTGTAACTGGTGACGTAGAGAAAATGTACAGAGCGATTGAACTTCATCCTTCTCAACGCTCACTACAAAAGATTATCTTCCGCTCTGATTCCGAAGAGCCTTTAAAAACCTACACCCTCAACACAGTGACTTATGGCACGGCAAGTGCGCCTTACTTAGCCACCAAATGTTTGGTTAGTTTAGCTTCCAGCGCCCCTGATGATGACGTCAAACAATCAATTCAAAGCGACTTTTATGTTGACGATTATCTAGGTGGTTCTGATTCTATAAATAAAACCATTGGTATTGCTAAGGGAGTCATATCTACTTTAAAATCAGCCCAATTAAATTTAAGGAAATTTAAATCAAATAATACATTTATTTTAAAGCAAATTTCGTCCTCTTATAATAATATAGATGAAAATATTTTAGACTTTTCACAAACAAACATGGATGTCTCATCAAAAACTCTTGGTCTGAACTGGATTTGTGATTCGGACACTTTGTCGTTTTCAATTAATATAAAGTTAAATAAAAAAGTTACAAAACGACATATACTTTCAGTTGTAAGTCAGATCTTTGACCCGTTGGGACTCGTCGGCCCATGTATTGTCGAAGCCAAACTCATTATGCAGAGATTGTGGATCGATCAATACTCATGGGATGATGAGGTCTCACAAGACACTAAACAATTATGGTTTGCATTTGCTGACACTTTACCTCTTCTGAATCACTTAAGAATTCCTCGATGGGTTCTCAGTCATAGCTCAAGAATTCATGAAATTCATGTTTTTTCAGATTCTTCAGAGCGAGCGTATGGCGCTTGTCTGTACATTCGTTCTGTGGATCAATCAGGTTTAGTAAAAATACACCTCTTAACCTCTAAAAGTAGGGTAGCGCCGATAAAGCCTACGACGATACCTCGTCTAGAGCTTTGCGGAGCCTTGTTGGCTGCAAGGTTGTGTACAAAAGTATTAACCTCTCTTACTCTAAAGGTAAGCCGATGTAGATTTTGGTGTGACTCTACTATAGTTCTAGGGTGGTTATCTACAGCCCCACTGCAACTAAAAAATTTCGTTCGCAACAGAATCCACGAAATTCAAGAGAGCACAGAGGGTCACGTGTGGGGCTACGTACCGTCGAAAGACAACCCGGCGGATCTTGTTTCCCGTGGGCTGAAGGCTGATTCCATCAGTGGTTCATCGTTGTGGTGGTCTGGTCCCACTTTCTTAGAGAAAGATGAACGTGAATGGCCAAGAATGCCCAATCACAACGAGAGACAAGATCTACCAGAATTGGTTTCTTGTTCTGTCGTAGTAACTAAAAGTCTGTCCAATGTAGATTCGATAAGTAGTTTGATTAACAATAGATCTAATGTAATTCATTTACAAAGATCAATAGCATATTTACAAAGGTTTATACACAATTGTCGTAACAAAACCAACAAACGTACTGGTTCAATTTCAGTTGTTGAACTTAAAAATTCTTTAAATTTAATATTGCACAAAGTTCAGTTGGAAATGTTTCCTGACGAATATGCTATTCTTAAGACGGCGAAAACATTGCATAAAAAAATAGACTTAGTTCCTTATCCCCATTTCTAGACCCCAATAACCTATTACGTGTCGGTGGTAGACTAGAAAATTCCCCATACATGTACGATACTAAGCATCCTATATTATTGTGTAGTAAACATAATTTTACTAAGATACTCTTTGAGCATCTACACTTAATTTATTTACATGCTGGTCCCCAGCTCTTATTATCAAACGCTAGGCAAACTTATTGGCCCTTGGGCGGCAGAAGCTTAGCCAAAGCCATTGTAAATAAGTGTGTCCGATGTTGTCGGTACAAAGCGGAATCAGTGCAACCCATTATGGGACAGTTACCGACAACTCGAACTGAGTTAGAGTACCCTTTCTTACATTGTAGTGTTGATTACGCAGGGCCAGTGATGATCGCGGACAGGAAAGGCAGAGGTTGCAGACTAATTAAATCGTTTTTGGCAATCTTCATCTGTAACTCGACAAAAGCCTGTCATATCGAACTCGTTACTGCACTATCTAGTGAAGCCTATTTAGCCTTTGCAACTTTGCATATAGTCCCCACTTTAACGGCTTAGCCGAGGCAGCTGTTCGTTCTACAAAACACCATCTTAGAAGATTATTGCAATCCACTCATCTTACCTATGAGGAAATGGCTACGTGCCTCACGCAAATAGAAGCTATTTTAAACTCCCGTCCTATTACTCCTCTTTCCTCAGAACCCCTTGACTTTTCCGCACTGACACCTTCCCATTTCCTAATTGGACGGCCACTTAATGCTGTACCTCATCCACAGGTCTCTGACTGCAATATTAATCACCTGGAGCGCTTCAAGAGAGTAGAACACATCAAACAGCACTTCTGGCAGCGGTTCTCTCTTGAATACGTAGCTCTACTGCAGCAGAAGGTGAAGTGGCGCTCTTCGAAGACAGAGCTGAAGTTAGGCTCTCTTGTCCTTATAAAAGATAGAGCTCTTCCTCCTCTACTCTGGTCTTTGGGAAGGGTCACAAAGGTTTACCCTGGCAGCGACGGCACAGCAAGAGTGGCCGATGTAAAGACAAGGAGAGGCACCATAAGGAGGGCTTTCAATAATATTTGCCCCCTTCCAGATTTTTGAAGCCTTCACTTCAACCCGGGCAGCATGTTGGGAATCGCACCCAATACATACGCAGCCAGCACGCGCAGGCGGCGTGATCGACCTACGCGTCATCACCATCGGCGAGTGTGCGGAGTGCGGCGTGGGGAGCTGGCCGGACGCCGGCAGACCACTCGCTTTCTCGGAGGCCACCGCGACGGACGACACTCTAAACGCCATAACATTTATGTTTATCCGGGACAGTTGTAACTCAATCGGCAATACAGCAAACCTAATCTATACAGTCCACTTTTATTTATAATCCCAAAAGAGCAAGTCGAACAATTACCGTATGTTAAGGAAGCACACTAAATACCTACCTAATAAACTGATTATTGTTAGTAAGTACATCTGCACATGTTAAAATAGTATCAAGTCGAATCATGTGTGGATATTAATCAAGTCGGGACATGAAGTCCAGTAGGTAGCATCAAATCTGGAAAGTTTTGGCCCAGTTCTAACATGTCAACTAATATAGAATGTTTCGAATAAATGATCCGACAAGTTAGAACAAGAAAGTCTATTAAAATCAAAGATTCCTGACACAAAATCAGGTCTCTAGCAATAACCAATGTACCTATAGACACCGACTTAACTAAAAGATGTGTTAGACATTTGTCCGTGTCTACAGGTAACTAAAAATACCTTATTTTCTCGCGTTTACCTGTCCTTATGTAATAAAAGGTATATAACTCCGTTGTCAGTCATAATACAATGTTTTGATTATGACTACAACACTGACTAGACTATTTCCCACCTGAATACCTATTTAAAACAATGAGAATACCTATCTGTGTTTATAATTACGTAATCCATTGTTCTAGAAGTAATTATCATGTCATAACTTGCACCTGCGCAACCCTGCCTCCCTCATTCGTGTAAACACCCTCGTCATAGCAAAATGGGAAATACCCAGCTATACCCCGACCCTCTGTCGCGTCCCTGAATAGCGAACTGCCCTGTTGTATAGGAGCAAATTATTGTGTTTGCACAAATGGTACCCGCTACTTGCCCTATAGTAAAAATCTACTTAAGGTATCGGGTCTGGTTTTACAATTGTAGTTGCCTAGTACTAGTTGCCTATTACTCTCTTAGAAAGTCTCAGATTCTTAGTCAGTTGAGCTTTAACTTCGTTCCTACAAACATCTCGCTACTTGAGGTATAAATTCGTGCTAAATATAGTATTAAATTCGGATTACATCTAGCTCTAACCTTGGTCTGTATTACTGTTGTGTATTTTAAATATATTGTGTGTGTGTTTTATGTGCAATATACGTGGATTTGTTACATTAGCTGCTTGTGGTTTTTCTACTGTGCCAAACCTTACAACAAACCGACAACCGACTTACTTCAAACGACATAAGCTGGTCGTTTACATTTTGGTCCTTCGACAGCCGGATATCGTTTACATTTTGGTCCTTCGAACGCCGGATAAGGTTTCAAGTAATCATGAGTCAGCAGGGCTCCATCACAACACGCAGCAAGCTAAGGAAGCTAGCCGAACAGCAAGAAGCACGTAAGGATGACAGCACAACGGGCACCAGGTTGCAGTCCGAAAGGGGACCAGGTTCGCCGTCTGTGGCGCCGACCATGGCATCAATGGATCGCCGGAAATCGCCGCAAAGCAGAGCTTCATCCAGACATAGCCGCAAGAGTGTCGATTTCTTGAGAAAAAGAATCGAATACGAAGCCGAAAAGGAACTAATCGAGCTAAAAAAGGAACTAGTCCAGCTAAAGGAAAACCTCCTCAAGAAAAGAGTGGAGGCCGACATAGCCGAGATAGAGGCAGCTACCGAGAGCGACGACGACGCCTCCAATTCAGACGTGGGTACAGCACAGCGGGTCGACCAGTGGATAGATACGACGCCGCAAGTTGGCCAACAGGAAACAGTGTTGCGTAATCCAGTTAGTGTTTTACGGCAATCGAGTACAGTGTTGTGTCAACCGGATGCAGTGTTGTGTACCCCGTCTGCGGAGCGCAGGCCCATGGATGTGGCCGCGCCCCGGATCCCTACCGTGAGTTATTCACAAACCGTAAGTACGCTTGATCCGACTACATACCGTAATAATGTGTCGCACATACTAGGTACAACCGTGCCGGTACCGTATTCGAGTACGATACCTAAAGCACGGACGTATACACCGATGCCTACCGAGAGAGTTACGTCCCGATTACCGACCAATAACCCCGTCTTTACCACTCCGGCCGCAAGTGGACCTCGCGTTTCGATACCCGAGTCGGATTCACAGCGGCAGTTGAAGTACGGAGATGATGTTAAAGAAAGACGGCGGGAGTCTTCGGTTGAAAAGGAACACGCGTTAGATAGGCTGGCAGAGGCAATAACCAGTATGGGGAGACCGCGACCGGTACCGCGACAGGCGTACGAATTACCACATTTTAGTGGTGATCCATCCGAGTGGATATGTTACAAAAATATGTACTGGGATACCACTCAAGAATATAGTTATAAAGTTCACGAGAACTTAGCCCGGCTTAGAACGTCTTTACACGGCGAAGCTAGAACCTCAGTGGAGGATTTATTAAGTTCAGGTACGGATCCCAACGACATAATGCACGCGCTCGATCAAGAATATGGTCACCCGACTTTAATATTACAAAGCGCGTTACAAAAGATTAGGGACCTACCTAGAATATCGGAGAGCTGCCGCGAGCTTAGAAAGTTCTCGTCAACCGTGCGAAATGTAGTAGCCCTACTTAAAAATATTAAAGCTGACGGCTATCTTAACAATCCACAACTAGTTAGCGAGCTATTAAACAAGCTAACTCCTATACAACGCGCGCGGTACGGGGACTTTGCCATGGGGTTAGATAACGTGCAGGGGGTGGACCTAAGAGTCTCACCTAACCTAGAATACTTATCTCACTTTTTAATACAATTAACGCATACAACGTCGTATTATTTACAGCCATCTATAATAGAACCTAGTGCTTCTACGCCCCCAATTAGGCAACAGGAACAAGTCTTCGGTCAACGACCCATGAATACCGCGCGTCAACTATTCAGTAGGCCACAGCTGACTCATAAGATAAATACACAGAGTGATGAGTCTAGCCCCGTACCTAAGAAATGTATCATATGTCAAGGTGAACATACTATAGAAAAATGCGACACCTTTAATAAAATGACAGTTCAACAGCGATGGAACATCGTAAAAGAATTAAACACGTGTTTCAAATGTATAGTAAACAAACACAACAAAAGGTTTTGCCGCGCCGATAAATGCAAAAAATGCGGTTATTCCCACCACCTATTATTGCACGCCGATAAGCAAAACAATGCGAGCGATAAGCAGGTAGATAAGCCCGAAACCGTAACAAACATCGGTGAATGGCATGCTTCGGCATTGTTAAAAATAATCCCAATAGAATTGTGTCATGACAAAGACAACAATAGTCATTGTTACGCATTACTGGATGGCGGTGCAACCGTCTCCTTGATAGATAAGACCATTGCTACTGGTTTGAAGGGCCCAAGTATACCCCTTTCATTGAAGACAGCGGGCGGTCACGAGATCACTGACCCAACGTCGCGAGCGGTTGAAGTAAAGGTCAAAGGGCCAAACGGACAGTGCCACAACATTAAATGTCGCACTATACGTGATTTAAACTTGCCTTCTCAAACCGTCACCACCGCAATGCTTAACGACAACGCCCACCTCCGCGACCTGGGATGCGTGGAAATGAGGGGCGCCAAACCGCTAGTATTGATCGGGCAGGACAATTGGCAGCTAGTTGTAGGCCGGGACGTCCGTCAAGGAAAACCCGGTAAACCAGTTGCCTCCCTTACCGAGTTAGGTTGGGTCATACATGGTCCGTTCGGCCATAACAATTTAAAAGGCGAACAAATTAACTGTACGGCAGTTTCCCTGCCTGACCTGCATGACCCAGTTAAATCTGAATTCGAGCTAGAAGCGATAGGTATTTCTGAGAACGTACGTAAAATCCAATCAGATGAAAGGGCCTTAGAAATACCAGATAAAACTAACCACCGTGTACCAGATGAATCACAGTGGGCAGTAGGTTTGTTACGGAAACATAACAACTTAATACCTACCAATTATAACGGTAATCTTTTGACCGGACCCGACCCATTATTATTATTACCTTTTCAAGAAAAGGAAGCCGAGACTTGTTTCGCTCGGCTTAATAACCTGCCTCGCCTGGAACAGACAAAAATACCAGGGTTGTATGGGCTAGATCTAGACAAGGATCTAGATCTAGATTTACAAATGTTTAGCGACGCAAGCAAACAAACATGCGCAGCGGTCGCGTACCCAGTGGGCTACCGGGATAGTAACCTAGCGTCAGTGACGATGTTAGGTAGGGCTCGCGTAGCCCCACAAAAAGTAGTCTCAATTACAAGGCATGACTTACAACCAGCCTTATTAGCTAGACTATCGGACCGAGGCAACTGGCACTGGGTTCCTTCCGCGGACGACCCCGCGGGCAAAGCAACCAGGTCGTCTTGGCCCGAGAACCATACGGTGTGGCTGTGCGGCCCCCCGTTTTTATGTGTTCCACAGGAGCGGAGGCCGTTGTGTCGAGAGGCTGAGTCAGCAGAAGTGGACTTGGAGCGCATTCAGCGGGTCCACTCTACGGCAGCGACGCCGGCGCACGTCTACCGTGCGGCGCCACTCAGCTACGAGCGCTACACGTCGTGGGCGCGTAGGAAACGCGTCACGACTCAAGTACTCATCGTCGTCGGCCGATGTCGTAAGCGTCGGCCAATACAGCAGCGCGATCAAGAAGAAGCTCACAACCATCTCACAAGGTTGTGCCAGGATGATAGCTTCAGTGAAGAAACGCACTATGAAGTACGCTCAGGGAGCGTGCCCCACGTGAGGAGGTCCTTTACACCCTCCTCACAGAGGCCGAGCTCATCATAAATAGCCGGCCTCTCAGCTACGTCTACGATGACCACAACCAGCCCGTGGTCCTGACGCCGAACCACCTACTCCTTGGCACTGCGTCCGGGAGCACTCCGTTCGCGCCGGGAGACATCGAGGACGTCGACTCCCGCTGTCAGTGGCGGCGTGTGAACGCGCTCGCCGACATGTTCTGGCGTCGGTGGCTACGGGAGTACCTACCTACTCTACAACGTCGAGAAAAGTGGACAAATAACGTACCAAATGTGAGTGTCAACGACGTAGTGGTTATCGTAGATAACACCAAAAACCGAAGTGAGTGGACTAAAGGAATAGTCAAAAATGTGTATCACGGAAGTGACGGGATAATCCGTGTAGCCGACGTAAGAACAATGAATGGGTTCCTGCGTCGGCCCATTGTTAAGTTAATTGTGCTTCCCACCGTCCATGTGTAATGCGGCGGAACCCTTTTACAGGGGGTGGAATGTTAAGGAAGCACACTAAATACCTACCTAATAAACTGATTATTGTTAGTAAGTACATCTGCACATGTTAAAATAGTATCAAGTCGAATCATGTGTGGATATTAATCAAGTCGGGACATGAAGTCCAGTAGGTAGCATCAAATCTGGAAAGTTTTGGCCCAGTTCTAACATGTCAACTAATATAGAATGTTTCGAATAAATGATCCGACAAGTTAGAACAAGAAAGTCTATTAAAATCAAAGATTCCTGACACAAAATCAGGTCTCTAGCAATAACCAATGTACCTATAGACACCGACTTAACTAAAAGATGTGTTAGACATTTGTCCGTGTCTACAGGTAACTAAAAATACCTTATTTTCTCGCGTTTACCTGTCCTTATGTAATAAAAGGTATATAACTCCGTTGTCAGTCATAATACAATGTTTTGATTATGACTACAACACTGACTAGACTATTTCCCACCTGAATACCTATTTAAAACAATGAGAATACCTATCTGTGTTTATAATTACGTAATCCATTGTTCTAGAAGTAATTATCATGTCATAACTTGCACCTGCGCAACCCTGCCTCCCTCATTCGTGTAAACACCCTCGTCATAGCAAAATGGGAAATACCCAGCTATACCCCGACCCTCTGTCGCGTCCCTGAATAGCGAACTGCCCTGTTGTATAGGAGCAAATTATTGTGTTTGCACAAATGGTACCCGCTACTTGCCCTATAGTAAAAATCTACTTAAGGTATCGGGTCTGGTTTTACAATTGTAGTTGCCTAGTACTAGTTGCCTATTACTCTCTTAGAAAGTCTCAGATTCTTAGTCAGTTGAGCTTTAACTTCGTTCCTACAAACATCTCGCTACTTGAGGTATAAATTCGTGCTAAATATAGTATTAAATTCGGATTACATCTAGCTCTAACCTTGGTCTGTATTACTGTTGTGTATTTTAAATATATTGTGTGTGTGTTTTATGTGCAATATACGTGGATTTGTTACATTAGCTGCTTGTGGTTTTTCTACTGTGCCAAACCTTACAACAAACCGCCCCCTTCAAACGACATAAGCTGGTCGTTTACATTTTGGTCATTCGACAGCCGGATATCGTTTACACCGTACATAACATGTGCTAATAGGTACTCAATTTGTTTAATATCCCTCTTTCCCCAAGCTACTTTATTACAACTTGTGTCTTTAAAGAACATAATGGGGCCTGAGTACCTACATTTAATCTCTAACGCCAGGTGGTCAGATAAAGATAAAAATATTTATTCGTCGGAAATGGTACATACTAGTTGGTTAAGTATAATTATGTTCAGCTTTCTAATTACGCAACATATTTTCGTAAACGATAAAGACCAATCTGTTTCATTTTGACAGTTCAACAACATTCATTGCGTCATTTACGTTGCTCTGCAGTTTTTTTTTTCGAACTTACGGAGCAATGGATTAGCAATCGGTTTCAAAACGATTCAGATTCGGATTTATTTTGCATTACGTAATTAGGGTACAGGACACATCCGCCGTTAAAAGCGGCATACGAATATTTACATGGTTTTTTTTTTTTTTTTTTTAATCTTTATTTATTAACGAGGGTTTGATCACAAAGTGAACATGCCACCCTCATAGGAAACCTTTGTTACATGCAAAGCTTAACATCTACGCTTAATCCCTAAATTAACTAATTTATATAATATTTTAGCGGCTCTGGATGCTGGAAAAGCCAAAATAATGTTACATTCTCCCACTTGACAAAAATTCATATTAAATTGGTCTCTAATCAAGTATCTTTCCGCTTCGTTCCGGACACACTCCACCATAATATGAAAAACGTCTTCGACCACGTTGCATTCCGTGCAGTTTGGAGATGTTACTTTGCCCATCAATGCAGCAAAACAATTCAATGGAATGTGTCCGGAACGAAGTCTCATACTTGTCACGATTTCTTGTCTACTCATATCGGCATTATCAAACCAAGGATAGTTCTGAATGGTTCGCTGCATCGTCCGATACCAGATACCTTTTGTCAATGACTTCTCGTCGAAATATTCTTTCCACATTTCATAGCAGTTTAATCTAACTACACTTAAAATATCTGTCCAGTAAGGTTTATACGTCACCGGGACACCCTCTAAGCACGCTTCTTTGGCTAAATGATCAACTTCTTCGTTTTCTTCAATGCCGATATGAGAAGGCACCCATTGCAAAACAATATTTTTATTTTTATCTCTTAATCTACTAATAGAATCTAGTATTTTGTATGCTACCGGATAGCCACGAAAATTTCCCATACACCTCGTCAAATGTTGGAGTGCGCTTTTACAGTCAGAATAGACTACGTAATCTTGAAGATTCACCGATTCAAGGTATGAAATGGCTTCGAAGATGGCAATCAACTCGGAATATATGACAGAAATGTTTGAATTTAACTTGAACTTAAATGAGGTATTAGTTTGAGGGTCGAAAAACGCAGCTCCAACATTATTTCGAACTTTAGATCCATCCGTATAAATCCTGTAATATCCAGAATAACTTCTGCCAAAATTCCTACTACATATAATTCGGAGTTGATAATGATCGTACGCTTTCTTAGTTTCGGTAACCTCTTTAATTTGTGGTTTAATCGTACAAGACAAGTTCAGACCGCTTACCCACGTATTAAGCGAAAATAATCCTAATTCATCGTTGGAGTACACACATATGTCATTCAGTGTTTCAGAAATATGAGCTATAAGTGGCTTCTTTTTTCGTCTCCAATAAATACCTTGGCAACAAATATTAAGTTTAGTAATAATTTCACACGTGTCGCCATTTACAAAAGATTTGAGTTTCATAAAGAATTTACCAGCTAAGTAATATCTGCGGATATGTAACGGCTGCAGATGGAGTTCGCATTCCATCACATGAATGGCTGTGCTTTTAATAAAACCACCGATGACCCTCAAACATTGGTTTTGAATTTTAGTTAATTTATTTAAATGGGTTTGACAGCTATTATCAAACAGAAAACTGGCATAATCTATTCTGCTGCGTATGATAGCAATGTATAGACGTCGTAAATGAGTGGGGTGTATGCCCCAGCCTGGACCAGTTAGTATTTTAAACACATTCAGAAATTTGGAAGATTTGTCTCTTAACTCATTAATATGTTTAGACCATCTTAGAGATTGGTCTAACCACAATCCTAAATATTTATAGTTGTCAACTACTTGGAGCGTTTTTTTATTTATTTTAATATCAATAGTATCTTTCCTAAACCCACGTTTGAATATACAAATTTTACTTTTACTCGTTGAAACATTTAAACCAATATCCTGGACTAACGTCTCAAATAAATCTAAAGCTGATTGCAATTTATGTGTCGCCTCTAAAATTTTGTTGGTACTAAAATATAATACAAAGTCATCTGCAAACTGCGAAATATATACATTATTAATCTTTTTACAGACATCGATAGTAGCTATATTAAATAACAATGGTGACAATGGATCACCCTGTGCCAAGCCCCGACAAGTAGTTCGACACAACGAATCACTATCAAGTTGGAGTTTTAAATTTCTTGTTTGTAAGAAGTTCCACAGATAGGTGCATAGTTTTTGTCCCACCCCTAAGCCGTCCATTATACGTAATAAACTATGTACATCCACATTGTTATAAGCATTATCCAGATCAATAAAACAGCATATGGTCATTTGCTTTTCAGAAAATCCTGTTTGAATTCTAGAAACTAAACTAGTAAGATTATTTAATGTTGATCGACATTTTCTAAATCCTGTGGTATTCTGGTCTAACATACAGTTCTTTTCAATAAACCACTCTAGTCTATTGAGTAGAATGTTATGGAAAGTTTTGCATACACATGAGATCATAGATATGGGGCGAAGGGAAGAGGCTAAACAAGGATCACGGCCTGGTTTGGGAATCGGCACCACCACTATATCGCGCCATTGTTTAGGTACAAACGAATAACTGAAGAATGTATTAAATAAATTGAGTAGTGCTTGTTTACCGTTCTCAGGTAAGTACTTATCTTATCATAGAATATGTAATCTTGTCACTACCAGGGGCTGTATCTTTGTGTTTTAAGCATTTAATTAGCTCTTGGAGTGTAATAGGTACTTCAAGCTTTGGGTTATTTGATGTTAGTATAGGGTAGTCGCCTGATACGAAATCAGGGGCTAAATTACAAAGTAATAAGCTGGCTTTAGTGCTGTCAACATGGGATTTTGGTGCATTATATCCCTTAATCCATCTCATCTTTCGCCACAGCTCACTATGGGTCGTAGTTTGGTCAAAACTAGAACATAAGTTCTGCCATGACTTGCTTCTTGAGCACCGTATATATCTTTGAGCATCACTGATTTTACTTTGAAGGATTGTGAGGTTATGTGGTGATGGATTACGTCGAAATTTGGCAAGTGCTAAACGGCGCTCTGCTACAGCCTTAGAGAGATTGGGGCACCAATAAGGTTTTGGTGTAAAATTTCGTTCTGGGTTCATATTAATTTTAACATACGGTATAAAAAAATCTGCAGCCATATCTAAGTAATCTATAAATATGTCATATCCTTTTTGTAAATCAGTTGGCAACACGAATTTGTCGAAAAGTTCATTTAAAAGTTTTTGATACCCTACCCAGTCAGCCTTTTTATAGTTTCGACGAGACATATGGACATTACTAGCTTTAAAGTACGTTGAAATTTTAATAATACAATGATCGCTTCCCAATGTCTCATTTAACACTTGCCAGTTTAAACTTAAGCTTATATCAGATGACGCTAATGAAACATCGGGGGACGACTGTTGCAGTACATCATTCACTAACTTAATACGCGTGTGATCGCCATTGTTTAATGAAATAAGGCTACTACCAATAAGTGCGTCAAAGATTTGATTACCTCTCCTGTCTACTTTATTGGACCAATTGGGATGGTGTCCATTAAAGTCGCCTAAAACTATGGATTTATTATTAACCTGAGAAAATAATTGATCCCAATCTGACTGGCTAGTATTCACAGAAGGTGGGCAGTAAATCGATATAATATTCTCAATTTGATTACAATTATACACTTTAACGTGTATACTTTCTATACCTGAGTTAAAATTTTGTGAATCATGGCACATCTGAGATTTAATTGACTTATGCGTGAGTATTGCTACACCTCCGTATGAATCGTCTCTGTCTTTGCGAAATATATTGTAATCCTTAACTTTAAAATAAATTTCTGGTTGTAACCAGGTTTCGCTCAATACGGTAATGTGAATCTTGTCTTGTATTAAAAAATTCTCAAACTCACTTAACTTTGGCTTAATGCTTTGTGCATTCCATTGAATAATATTTAATTTAACATTAGTTTCATAGTTACCTGGCATTTGCGAAATAATCAAGAATTAATTTAAGGATAGGCCAATCCGCTACATTGTCAACTATTACTAGAATTACCCACTCAATGCAAGTTTTAAGTACTCCTTTGTAAATCATTTGTATAGTGCTTCCTTTCATAAATATTATATCTTGTAACTTCTTTAACAATTCCTTGAAGTTTATATCTCTGTGTTTTTCTCCTGTTTCACTCGAGTTTCTTGTCTCAGTTTCATTATATACTTCGAATTCCGTTTTACTCCACTCCATAAACTCCAGATCTGATGATTTATCATGTTTCTTCTGTTTCTGTTTAGAGTCTGACTTTTGTTTTTGTTTATGTACCTGCGCCTTAGTTGAAACCTCAGCATAAGTCGGACTATTAGGCGTTTGATTAGGAGCTGTGGCCACCATTTGAAGGGATGAAAATTTTATATCCGTATCTTTTATTTTTGTCGTGTTTACTTCCTTGTGCGTTAGTTCGTCGTCAGGGACATAGATGGTTAGGGCCTTTCTGTAGGTGCAATTAAACTCGGACATGAGTTCCCTCAATCTTTTTTCCTTTAAAAAGATTGGACATGTTTTTGACAGGGATATATGTCTTCCATTGCAGTTAACGCATATCATATCAGTGGTTTCGCAATTGTCATGGTTTTTTCCGCATTTGGGACACACCACTTTAGCACTAGGACATCTCTTAAGTACATGACCGTATTTCCAGCAGCGCGAACATTGCGACACTGGAAATACATATGGTTCTACCTTTATTCTCAAACCATGTGTATAAACATAAGGTGGTAAGAACGATCCTTTAAAACAAAGACGAACCGCTTCACTGGGTGACCACCCATCTACCGCAAAGTTCTTGCGATTCAAGCGATTCAAGGATAATAGCTTGCCTGGTTCGGGGCAAAATATACTCTCCAAAATGTTTTCATCTGACATTTCCAAGTCAACATCGCGTATTACACCGTATGACATATTCCTTTCCATCGCCCTCTGCATATACCATCCCTTATCGATAAAAAAATTACATGTCTCCAAATTCTCGGCGCTGATTTCGCTAATCAATTCTATACGAACTCGATACGGATTGATAAATTTCACCTTGCTAATATCTTTTATATTTTGGTCTTTAAATAACTTGGCAAGACTAAATTGTTTAGGTAGTTTCTCTTTACTGGATATATATATTTCTATCTTTTCTGTCTCCTTCAATATTTTGCTTTTCCGCTTAACTTCCGTCCATTCTTCATCGCTGCTTTCTCTCATTCTTTTATTGGTTTTGTCTTCACTGTCTTCAATGTCTAACACTTCATTATAAGTAGAAATCTCATTCATAGAATCATTATTTATTTCATCACTCATCTCGCTCATTGTATTCGTAAACAAGTCGCATCTGCGGCAGGCGGCAGGTAGCCGGCCGACCGGCCACGTGCCGTACCTTTCTAAGTTCTAATGTACTAAACAGTACGCGCTCTGCTCGGTCGACGAAAACAACTGTGACACGACCCGCTCGCACGAGTGCCGCGACGAAACTATTTACATGGTTAAAACCTAACTTATTTATTACTTATACTCTAATAACAATATAAAATGCTTAGACTAAAGACATAAAGACACGCATTTACATTTTGGCATTTAGACTATTAAAATATAAAATTAAAATAAAACACAACAACGAGAATATTTTTATATTATAAAACTACCTGAATAAATCTAATATATCACGGAGTCTTTATTTCTTACGGAGGTCAGGATTCATTCATTAGGTATATTTGTAATCAAACAAATTAAAGTAATGGCTAAATTAATAGGAAAGTGTAAAATATTTCTGTCATGGCATAATTATTACAGTCTAAACTTTACTACAAATAATTGTATTAGGTACCTACCCTTGTAATCAAAAAAATATTTCAGTGTTTATAAAATAGAGAAGCCATGCTTTTAGATTTATTTTGTAGTAATTAAATGGTAGTTCTCTTATTACTTTTGGAATATGCTTGTACTTTTTTATGGACATAAGGTCCATAAAAACTGCTGCGGCTGTTTCTGTAGTGCAGGGCGCTGTTACAAAATTGTTTTTTTAGCTTGGTGTATCCCTTTTTGTAAATCTATTGTTTTCGGTTACTGTGGAGAAGAAGTGTGAATTTTTCCTAACAAATATGGCTATTTCTAAAATATAAATAGAAGCTAGCGTTAAAACCTTTAACTTTTGAAAGATTGGTCTACAACTCTCATATGGAGGCGCCCCAGTTATTGCTTTCAAGCATTTTTTTTGCGCTATGAAAGCTCTTTGGAAATATGACGAGTTACCCCATAAGAGTAAGCCGTACCTCAATACAGACGTTACGTAAGTTACGGCGTTAAGTGCAGCTTCTTCATTCGCTGTTTTACGTAGTTCTCTTAGTGCGTATACAAATCTGTTTATTTTTTTACATAGGTTTTCAATATGTTTTCCCCAATTACAATTTTCATCTAATGTTAGACCTAATTTTTTTATAGTTAGTACTATTTTCTTTGTTAATTATTTCGTTACTAAGGTTTAAATGAATTTTTGGGGGTTTTGTTTATAGTTTGCAAATTTGATGAATTTTGTTTTAGATAAATTTACTTTTAAGTTGTTTCCATTTAGCCAATTTATTATATCGTTGATAGTTTGATTTACTTCTTCTTGCTGAAATGTTTTATTATTATTCGGTATCATTACTGACACGTCATCTGCAAACAGTACGCATTTATGGCTTGTTATATTTGGTAAGTCATTAATATATAGAATTAAGAGAAGAGGCCCAAGGATGTTTCCTTGGGGTACTTCAGACCCATTGTGTTTAAATAAGGATCTGTATGTCATTGCAACAAGTTTATCATTCATATGGGATATTTCTACACATTGTTGTCTTTTACATAGATAACTTTTTAGCCATTCTAACGCTGGACCCCTGATGCCGTAGCGCTCACATTTATCTAGCAGTGTATAGTGGTTAACGAGATCAAAAGCCTTGATCATATCTAGGATGATTACTGAAATAGAGCGTTTTTTATCTATATTATCTGTTAAGGACCTGACTAGAGAGAATGCTGCCAAAGTTGTTGACTTACCTTTTTTAAACACATTTTGTTCTTCATTAATAATTTTATGTTTATTTATAAATTGAACGAAACGACTATGCATTATTTTCTCGTAAATTTTTGAGAATATTGGAATAAGAGTGATAGGTCTATAATTAGTTTTATCTAGTGTACCTACTCTTGCTTTTATGAAGGGGCTTAACTATTGAACATTTGAATTTTTCCGTTGAACCGTAGAGTTAGACCAAGATGAATCATAGTGTACCTTCACAACTGACTACAACCGACTACCGGGCGGCCTCAGTCACTACACACTACACAGTGATCAAGCCAGCGAGTCGTACCGTGAGCATCACTTATAAAATTGAAGGCACTACCTAAGTTCTCGACGTCTATACATGACCATAGTTGGTCGCAACAGAATCTGTCCAGTTCTTTGCCAAACCCTCACCTGTATGAGCATTAAGTCCCCCAGCATAATATAAACTGACGCTACTTTTGTATTTTCAATTATTGAACTCATCTCACTAAGACATTCCGTAAATTGAACTACATTTTCATTTAAGTCTTCTAGCATGTAAACAGAGAACACTACGAACAATCGATCATTAGCACTCACTTATTGCCGATCACCGCACACCATTAGTTTCAAGCACAGTCACAGAATCGAAGGCATCCTTCCGCCACAGTATTGCTACACCGCCATAGGGTATGCCTCGTACTATGTCAGCGGACGTGTCAAATGCGGACTTGCCCGTAAAACCAAACGCGTTGCTTATCTTCCCAAGGACAGCTAAGTCGTGTGGTAATAACCATGTTTCTTGCAACGCCTCAATATCGGCTTGTATGCATAATATTTTCACGTAGTCCATCGAACGGGTAACAGACTTGGAATTATAACTAAAAAATCTACTGCTTAGCTGGTTGGCTATGTTGTATCTATATTCATTTTCTGCTTATGTACCTACACCGTGAGCTGGAAAACAGGTTGGTCTATCACCCAGATTTACAAATCTTCTGAAAGTTATTCCAGACGGCCACAAGTTATCGTCTATGAGAATATCTATTTCGTGTGCAGTAACAGAGATTTTATAGGAATTATAATATTTCTGTTTTTTTCATTTCATCTGTCTTTTCACAGGCGATACCTTTCATTCGTTTTCTCATAGGTCAATATAATCCACAATATCAGATTCCATAACGTATTTGTGTACTTTTGATTCAAATAACGGTACTTCGGTAGCTGCTGCCTTAAATTTACAACTAGGATCTTAATCGGCCTTACCTTTATTTCTGAGCCGTTTATTAGGTATGTAAGTACTACAATCATCTTTATTTTTTTCGATCGTGTATTACGCAATTAGGGTACCTACCTACAGGAAATCTAAAGTGTCATTTACGAAACGACTTATACACAGTACAGGTGACGACAGCCTGTCGATTGGTTGTAAATATGTAGCTATACAGAAGGGGTAGGTACTTATTGTCTCAAATGACTGAATGGCTCCAAAGCGGCGCGACGTGACACCGGTACCTAATTGTTCTACCGTGAAGTTTTCTTTGTTTTTTTTTTTTACATTCATATACGTACGCTACCATTACAGTCTCCCAATTCGGTAGTTTAGTTAATATCATTTATCAAATAATAGGTACAACATAACATTTACAAATTAAAAACATAACACGTAGGTACAACGTTACCCTTGCGAACTCGCTCAATGAACATGAGAAAAGATCTATACTGTAATGTTGGCAACTAAATTTAGTGTGCGCATCGTTCGCGTCAGAGGGACATGGTCCAACAGTTTAGTTCGACCACGCGGCACCGCGAACAGGTTGGGCCGCCGTCGGCGCTGCACATACCCATCCGGCACACACAAGCCTATCCCCTGTAGCACACCCACTGTAGCACAAATTGTTTTATTTGAGTCGCGTCGCGCCTGGTAGCGGGAGCCTTTATACCTCTCTAAATAAGAGTTGCATGTGCGAGTGTGGAACGGAATGGAACCATACCTACCAAGGGTTAACAATAGGAAATCGATTACCTCAACCACGGTCATTAATAATAATCTTGCTCGGGCGTCGGGTTAGCGACGTAACCACTACTTAACTATTTGACACGCTATCTACAATCTTGAACCGTTGAACTTTGTATATTTCCCACATTCATAAATGACTCGACGATAAGAGGAGAAAAAAAAAGAATAAGAGATAAGAGGTGATACCGATAAAGAGGTTAGAATAGCAGGCCCCAGCATAGTTGGAAAAAGGCTAGGCATTTTTGGTTAGGAATGTTAACCCCGCCCACATTTTCTTTCGCCAGTCAAGAATGAAAAATAAAGAAAATATACTATTTCGATTTTTTGGCACCTGAAATACAGGGGGACGTTTTTGCTAAACATTTTGTGAAATGTATGGAAAAACAATATGGATACGTTAGTTAAGGTTACGGCCATGCGCTAAAAGAATATTGTAGCGTTGTAAACAAAAATGATAAAAAACTAGCTTCTTCCCGAGCAATCAAGATTTTTTCTGATCCCACTGGTAGGTACAGAGTTATCAGCGCGTAACAAACTAACAAAAAAAGGAACTCTTCAGCTTTGTTATTAGTAGTACCTATAGATTCTGATTCTATATTCAGAATAATTAATATTACCAGCAGTAGGTACCACCATAGAGGTACGGTTTCATAGAAGACGCCACAAAACCGTGTGATAAAGTAGGTACAATGTGCTATAACAGTGTCGGTTAATTCTGTTCATTAATTATTTACACACGCCTTGTCTTCAAATGTGGTGTCTACAGTGACAGGTCGGAAATTGAGTGATATTAGGTAATTTTGTACTTATAGGTGTTAAATTAGGCATACAATTTAGTAAGGTAGGTATACATATCCTGCGTTCGCAATTTAGTTTCCAATCGTGTAAACCAACATTGTTTTTGGAAAACTAACTTTAATACACACACACATATAGTTCAGTTTGCGCTACCATTTTTTTTTTCAAATTTTATGACTTACAATAGTACTGGTCATTCGAAACCAACTTAATTTACACTGGAATAAAGTTGATATTTGTGTGAGTGGAAGTCAAAGAATATCAATTGGAAACAAGAATTTTAATACGGAATAGGAACGGTGGACAGAGGCGATAAGTAACTGCTACTTAGATTGTTAAGTTGCCAAGTCATTGTCGTCGATTGATTGTGTATTGTGATTGAAACCTTACTAGGCAGACAATAAAAGTGATATTGTGAAATAGAGATACTATTTCTAAGGTAACACAGCAAGAGTTATCTGCCTGTAAAAATTCAATTATTTACTTTTTTTATCTGTAGGATACATTACCTAAGTTTTGCAAATGAAACAAAATTTAAATATAGGAATAATTTAATGTATAATTAAATAGTTGAATTCAACAACAAAACATACCTAATTAAACAAGTTAATACGCAAATAACAATAACTTACAAATACATTTAAATGTCTTTTATCGTTGTAGTTCTAAAAATAAACTACATATAATAGAGCAATCATATTTAACATATTTTGTGCATCACTATGGTTTAGGTACTTTATTTGAACATGCTATAGAATATCGAACCTTATTCACACTGTCCCAAGCTTTAAATTAGTTAACTACATCAATCACAGTTACTGGAAGACTAGCCTCTTAAAACGATATAGCACTTAAGTACGTTGTCAATAAAGTTCAATATTGCTCATCATATTATTTCGACGGATTATTTTAATGGCGTGAAAGTCACAAAACAGTAGGTACAGTCATTATGAGCCATTCCTTTTTAAGGAATGTATTGAAAATATAAATATTTATACAATCAATGTATAGAAAAATATATTCTGCATTCTCAATTTAACTTTGAAAATACAACAATCTTACAAGTAACTATCATACCCGGAATAAAATTAATTATCTTTATAATACTCAATGATCCTTAACACTAATAATTATTTATCTAATAACTGTAGGCACCTAACATATTCATTTAAAGGCACACTGGAATAAATTATCAATTTTGAGTTAACGATTCAAAATATTTCGTTAGAGAGATTCTTTTACATTCCAAATTCTATTTAAATGGACCTGTTTTTAAGTAAATTTATTAATACGAACTAGAAACAACCAAAGACTAACAATAATTTCAGATAAGGCTCATAGGCAGAAAACCACTCTTCTTAGCAGTTGGGTAAAAAGTAGCGCTCAGAAGACTGAGTAACTAATAACAGAATTATTAACAGAAATTGTGCCGATTCTGAAGATCTAATGTTGGGCAGGTAACCTGTCTAAGACTTTTTACTTATAATACCATGGGTATAGTTTGACCGATAACGCTGTACCGCGCATTACATGTGCGCGGCGAGACGGGGGCCGCTCATTCGACATTCGAGAGCGTCGACGAATGAGCGGCCCGCCCTCCCCGCCTCACTGCGCATTCGCAAGGTATCGGTCAAACTATGGAGCAATAACGAGGTCGAGTATACCTAGCACATTAGTTATAAAATAAATAAGTAGATTTTATGTAAGTCTACTATCAATAGTATGTCCTGTTTTTGTAGAGGTACACACACACATATTTTTTCATGATTTAGCTTGAAAATAAAATAGTTTATTGTAATAGGGCCTTCTCTCGCAGATGTTTAGCGGCTTGGAATGTGTTGTGCATCAACATAGCAACTGTCATGGGACCCACGCCACCGGGAACTGGGGTCACTGCACCAGCGACTTTGACGACCTCTGTTAGAATAAAATAAACAAATGAAAGAAAAAAAAAAAGTTGATAGTGATCGTTTACTGCTTCTTGCACATTTCAAATATTTGTAAATTTGAGTGGAGGGACGTGCAGTTGTAAATTAAAATATATCTAAACAGTTTGAAAAAAAAAACTTTACAACGAGATCGGTATATCTGTACGGTTGTAACCATACGTTTTTTACTGATTGAAACTGATGATCTATTATGGATATGGTATGGAATAGATCTAAGGGTTAAAAGGGTTAAAGGGGACAACGGCCGACTTGAGCATTTCAATACCGTAGACCGAGGTTACTTTGATCAATATTAAACTTTGAAGGTTCATATCTTTTAAATTTGTGGGTGTAAAAAAATACTAAATAAATCTAGTGATCGGTTTTTTTATTACTCTCGATTCCTGTAATAATAAGTGAAAAAAATTGGCTTGATTTTGAGAAAAAAAAATTAAACTGCCTGATCAAAGTTATACGTAGGATGGGGTTACTTTGATACCCCTTATTTTATTGCGTAATTGCAAAGTAATTATTGCGTAATTGCAAAGTAATTATTGCGTAATTGCAAAGTGATTACGCAATTAAATAAACCCAATTACAATGCCAATACAATTTAAATTTATTTACCCAATTATAATGCCAATACAATTTAAAAAATAAAAATCTATCAACTAGAAAAATAAATATTGTCGCATGGGGTAACTTTGATCTAACAATTGATTTGATTGTTTGAATGACAATATATTTACCTTTTTCAATTAAAATGATTGGTGGATTCCCAGCGTGTCCTCAGGAAAGGATTAAACAGTTGTTCAGTGTTCATAACTCAGAAATAAAACTACCTAATTGCGTTTCGTTATAAGTAATTCACGATTTTATATGAAATGGAAGTTTCTATCAAAGTTACCCCGCGATTCAAAGTAACCCCGGTTTACCGGTACTGGTTTTTGGTTATATGTCGGCAATCCGTTAAGGAGATGTAGGAGAGGTCATTTGCAACCAAATGACCTCTCATGACTCCTATGCCAATGTCAACCATTTTCGAGTAATTTGAAAATTAATATTTTAAAATTCATGAAATAAAAATATAAAATGTCAATTAACTCGAAAATTGGGATGACATGATGATGATGAAAAGGGGATGACATTTGCATAGGAGTCAAAAGGGGTAATTTGGTTGTAAATGACTTCTTCTACATCCCCTTAATGAATTGCCGACACATAACCCTATATATTAAGTTTATTATTCTTTTCTTTATCTATTGGAAAGTGTATTTTACTAATATTAATCGTGAGACGTGTGATACACAAGGCTAAAACAATAATACAGTCGTATCATACAATTTATACCTATTCTAAATTCGATAAGTAATTAAAACTGTGAAAAAAAGTTGTGGAACTACTAGAATGTCCATGTTAGAATATTTAATTAATGCTACTAAACATTATTGACAAAAAAAAACACTTACCATCATAATCTACATCTCCAACCAACCTTGATTTTCCGTTTGCATCAGTAATTTTGGTGATTCCCACGTCAATGACGGTGGCACCAGGCTTGATCATATTTGCCGTGATAAGTTTTGGCACACCTTAGACAATAGAAATACAAAATGTATTTTATTTTTGGTGTAAAGAAAAAAAAAGAAAAACAAAAAAAATAAATAAGTAAGTATATGATATTTAATAAAGTATAATTTCAAAAAAAAAAAAAAAGATATGTTCAAGAATGACTCATTAGCCTATGCTATATTGATAATATATATAATTACCTGTAGCAGTGATAATGATATCAGCATTCTGGCAGAAGACTTCTAATTGTTTTTTCGGCGTGAAGCGATGGCAAATAGTAACAGTAGCGTCCATTCCAAGTCCATTGTCGTGTTTCCCATCACTATGTAGCATCATAGCAATCGGTAGTCCCACATTCTTCGACCGGCCGACTACTACCGCATTGCGTCCAAAAGTGTCAATGTTAAACCTAGAATTATTGAAAATTGTCACTTATGTTTTCTATGTTGTTTATCTTTGGCATTATTTCATATTTTTCCATTCATAATTTAAAAAATATTTATATAATAATTTAGCAGATTCAAAAGCAATTTATCACACAAATATTTGTAACCTTGGTTCCAATTGATGTTATTTCCACTTATACAAACATCACTCGATGCAAGTGTAAATAAAGTTTATTTTAGAGTGACTAATACAGTTGAAAGAGTCATAAAAATATGAAGTTAAAGCGCAAACTGACCCTTATGCGTAAAACTCGTGTTTGTTTACATGTTTGGCAAATAAATTACGAATGCAGATTAGATTCTTATTTAAAATAGCACTATCATCAAGTACTCACACTCAAACAATGTCTAAGAAGTAACGAAAATTCGACTCACCTTTTCAGCATTTCGATAACAGCTAAGGCAGTAGCAGGCACTAACGTTGGCATATCAACACAGAGCTGTCCAATGTTCACAATATGGAACCCGTCAACATCCTTCTCAGGGGCGACCGCATTGCACACTTTCCTCTCACTCATTGTCTCAGGTATTGGCAACTGAACTAGAATACCATCAACACTACTATCAGCATTAAGGTTTTCTATCTCCTGGATAAGCTGGTCTTCGGTTATTGTGCTTTCATGTTTGATCACTTCCGCATTGATGCCTACGTATCTTGCTGCAATAATCTTGTTGTTGACATAAGTGTGGCTGGCTGGGTCTGCTCCTACTAAGATGCACCGAATGGAGGGTGCTCTGTGACCAAGGTTTACCCAGTTAGCAATTTGCTCTTTCAATTCTTCCTTCACTGTCCCTGCTAGAGCTTTGCCGTCGAGGATTCGGGCCATTATGCTGTTTGAACAAATTGAAATTATAAGTACTAAATTAAATGAATTTTTTGGTCCTATTTCATAGCTATGAACTAATCTGCTAACAATTTAGCACACTACAAAACAATAATATATTGTTGGTAGTAATGGTCATGGTAAAGCTCAATTAATTACACAACCTGCACCTTCAAAATATTTGAAATGTACTTGGCTGTGTTCAAATGATTGGAGTATTCCAAAGGAAAGTTGTTTCTGAGTGAAAGTATTAAATATTGAGTAAATAATTATTATGTATGAATATGCTGCGTGTATGTCCAGATTGTCAAACGACCTTCCCATTCAATAAAAAAATTGATTAGAAGCTGCTAACAAATTGCAGACAATATGTCAATGAATCGACAATAACAAAATTCTATTATATACATTGGCAGGCCAAGAAGTTGTTTGTTAAATTATGGTATCATAGCACATATAGGTAATTAAAGTTAGTTGGCCTTTTATTTTAAATTAATAAAGAACCAGAGATATTTTTTTAAATCGGCCTTATCTGCTCAACTGTTGATTTGCCTTTAGAACTCGATAACAATATTAGAATAGTGACAGTTAAGCTCATAAATACCCTATCCGTTAAATCTCCAAGTTCTGAACATACAATAAAAAATGCTGCATTAATTGAAAATTAGAAGCATAATAAGAACAACTACAAATCAGAAAGAATACAATAAACCAAAAAAACCAAAGAACACAAAAAAGTGCAAGGTAAAAAACTAAATTCAATTAAAAGAAAAATAGTCAAAACAAATTAGTTTGTAAGCCACAACAAAACTCTATTATATATTTTACCTGGCCGAGCCCAGAGAATCAATGTACGTGTGACTTCTCATTGTGGATGTCAGTAGCGAACTGAATACTCGGAGCTGGAGGATTTGCCTCATCGCTTACTGCCAACGTACATGGGTCATTAGGTCAACATGACCAAACAATTTGCTTCACAGATAACACACATATTCCAAGTATAGACACTGAGCCAAATTAAACCAGATAAGTATAGTTTTAATGAGAACATCAATGGGTTACGCAGTTCAATCAATATCTTAATGTCAGGTTAGGTGAAAACTGCTTTTAACCACTCATTATTACGTTCATATCAACAAAACTAGATTGAATTGACATTAGGGAAATTTTTGGGACAATTTATCAGATCATACTGGCTGAATTTGTCACTAATGAACTATGAAATAGAATTAGAATTAGGTTACCTTGAAGTTTTATTGAACAGACTTCAGCGATAGTAACATTGATAATGGCATACATCAAGTAGTGCTTGTTTTAAGTGGGAAACGTGTTGAATAAACTATTCTGAAGAATGGTTATAAACTTCCTCATGTTTAGTTACTGAAGATCAAACATTGCTTCGAGTTTAACTCATTTATTCGGTCTACGATGCTAAGGCACTTAATCCAAATCACTTCAAAACAAGAGCCAAATTAATTATAATTCATGGAGCTTTCATTAAAAATGCAAAGGCATTATAACAGCCTACTTACCAAAATGTTAGATTCCTTTTTTTCAAAATACTTCAAGTACTACCTTACACTTGGCTAGCCACGTACACAAAACCTTGCTGTCGCTAGAAAGTTGCTAATCAGTGAATTCAGTCATAGAATCTTGTTATATTTATTGGTTTCTTTTCTATGAACCGAAACCGAATCAAATTAAGACTAGGTATCTAGGTATGTTGTTGTAGGTATCATGTGCGATAAACGTGGGTGGCAGTCGTGTCAGAAATAATTAAGGGTTATGTTTATGGAGTTTCTAAACGAACCCAGACTTAAATTCTAGAATAATGACAAAAAAAACAAACTAGAAGTTTAGAAAGACTTAAAATATTTATTTTGAATTTTTATCTTGTCATAACTTATCGTATTTTTAAGGCATTTAAAATTATTTCTTTAATAGTTTTAGCAAAAAATATTGCGATTAGTTTTAGAACGCCCCACAGTCACAGAAGGATTTGACATTGACATTTGACGTCATTTAATTCGTTTTGTTATTGCTATGACGTAGCAAAAAAACTGAGAACATGTCGCATAAATTATGATAAACCATAAAAAATATAGATATTACAAGCCATGCGCCCGATGAGATATCCCATTGGCAAAAATACCGAAGGTCCATACAAACTTTAACTCCGTATTTGAACCCCTTTTAGGGGGTGATACTCTGGCTACTACTTAGAATTTCTCAATAAAAAACCTACCTAAGTAGGCATTGTAATAATGCCTGAATGCCCAAATGCCTGACCCGGGAATCGCGTCCATTGACGATTGTGGTTACTCGACCAATGACGTATGCAAAAGTCAAGTACCTAAGTACTTGTACCTACAATACAAACTATAAATTTTATTGTTGTTTATAACTAACATCTCAGTTTATTTGCCATTTGAATATGGATGATAATGATAACGGCAAGTGACGTAATTCGATAAATAAGACGTAGGCACCTATAAAAATCTGCAGTAAGCAACGCCAATATAGGTACTTACTTACCGTCTTAATACTAAACATTACTTAGGTATTATGTACCTACCTACCTACCTTTGTGTAGTAATTTTCGATTTATTCAGATAAAATTATCTACCTATTCCTCCGTAGTAGCACGGTACCTAATATTATGATAATATTACTGTGGTAGTAGGCTGTTTCTGTGCACCTGAGTAGGTATAGTCAACCGCAGTTCCATGGCAACTATCTAACATTGACGTCTTTATTTCGTAACAGTTACGACAATGTTTGTAGTTCAAGTGTTTCTAGTTAATGTGCGGTTTTAACCGCATCTGTTTTTGGAGTCTCGACTCGCGACAACATGAATGACAATAACTAACTACCTACCTATAATTTTGATGTAGGTAGGTAGGTACTTAAAGTTAGATAGTTAAGCATAATTATAGCAATTCAATTGGAAACAATTATTTAAATAGACCATACGTAGTTTATTTAGATGTATAAAAATATGTAATATGTATGTTGAAGCTGTTGGTACTCCCCGTCACTTGTCCTTAAGCGTTCATTAGAAAACCAGCGTCAGACAGCATTTGTCTGGCATTAATGCTGAAATGAACCTTTTTGGCGCAGCCGTGAGGCACACTATTACCTATTATTTTATGATTATTTTCACTTTTTATTTTGTTTTTATGTGTTTCACGAACTGTGTCCAAATAAATATTATTCTTTGTTCCTTTCATTAAGGGATAGAAGGGAACAGAAGGGCCAAGCAGCGCCCTAATAGCTTAACACGCTTTCAATCACAACCCGAGAGTTTGAAGGATATTTTTAATCCATTGCTTCATAGGTTTGAAAAATTCGTCTGCTCAACAACGTAAATAACGCAATGAATGTGGGCAAACTGTCAAAATGAAATCCATTGCGATCAATTCTCATTAAGATAAACAATTCTATTCTAAGCATAGGTAACGACATAATTCGGTCTTGTGTCAATGGTAGGTACAGACGCCAGCACATCAACCTACTACAATCTGTCAATTTTCTTTAATAGATTTTCAACTTTTTTGCTGAGGCATAAGGTTTAAAGTTGATTGGCAAAATTTGACAGTTTCGGGTAGGTTGACCTACTGGCGTCTGTACATAATTAAAAAAGCATTAGGTAGAGGCGTAAACACGTCCAATTCTTTGGCACCTAATTTTGGCAGATTGTGTTTTTTTTTGTAGTAGGCTCTGCAGAAGAAGTTACCTTGGTACCAAACCCAGCTAGTCAGTCAGCTACATACAGGGGGGTCCTGCATATACTACAAGGGTGCGAGCAGAATGAATGGAGTCATAAGGCCTCAGGGTAGTCAGGGTGGTTTTAGTTAGTTGGAGGCCGAAGCATATCTACTCCTACCTATTACCGTAGACCTCCACATACAAAGAAATGGTAGGTAAGGAGATGACATGACACAGTCATGAGTGTGACTAAATACGCACAAGTTGGCCGTCTGTGTTATCAGTTTTAAAATAATAACTATCAGTTGGTAGGTAATTAATTTTAAAATATTCCATTTAGAAAAAAAAAGAGTAGATAACCCTTAGACACTACTTCATTGTTATAAATTGAATATTTATAATCTGCGTTTATTCTGAAAGTGGGCAACGTCGCAAATTAGATGTCCAAATATTTCGCTGTTTTGATTAATTTGGCAATATTACGGAAATAAGAATTGTGGCTAACTAGCGAACTAGAATAATAATAATGAATTGGTAGTTAAAAATTATAATTCTAACCTTATTCTCACGGTTCATTGGTCGTTGGAAGTACGTTGATACAATTTCAACTAGGTATCAAATAATTTAATCATCACTCAAAATGGTTTATAATAGATTGATAATGCTAACGAGGCTTACCCACTGAATTAGTATTGGTTTATGAAATAAAAATGTATTCGTCTCCAAAGTTTATGCCTAGCATCACAATAATAGATTTACTTCTCGTTTTCGACAAGGATAATACAGACATAATTCTATATTTTTCCCCAAAAACTATTGTATCAAAATATATTTTATTTGTAGACGTTACATAAAAGTCAGAGATTAAGGTAAGTCTACGCCAACGGAGTAGCTTTACGGATCAGCCACTGTACGAGTGCTAGTCACGATGGCGTGCGACAGGGGTCAGGCCTATGGCCCACTGTATGCGTAATCTTTATTAATGGTCAATAATGTACTTTCCTATGAAGTGGTGAGATATTTTTGTGAATGCTGTTTAAATGAAATATCAGCGACGATATTTTGTTTTTGAAAGCAATAATATAAACATGTTTTCAATACACAGATGATAAAAATATCTTTGCGTACCCACGTCATATTCGGGAATGGTTTTGTATTGTGGCGTAAGACAAGATAATGAACGAGGCACAATAAGGAGATTCTAATATTCGTACTCATCCCGGATTTCCCCATGAAAACCCAATAAAGTTTTAATAGTTTATCTTCTACCTATTTGGAATCGTCGTTGTAGCTGCGTTATCATCCTTCAATAAAAAACAGTTACCTTAGAATTACAGTACTACACAAAAATGATGTGTCAATCAATCTGCCCAGCCTTTTCCCAACTATGTATGTTGCGGTCGGCCTTCAGTCTGGATGCAGCTGAATACCAGGATTTTACATGGAGCGACTGCCTATCTGACGTCAACAACTCATTACTAGGTAACACAATACCCCTTGGTAAGACTGGTTGTCAGACTTTTGGATTTCTGACTACTCGTAATGACTGTCAATGATCTACTAATGACAGCCGGGACCAACGGCTCAAGAGGGAACAGGGTCTGTGATTCTCCTTACAAATGTATTCCCACTTTTTCTTCCAGACAATTTTATGATGAAAAAAAAAGATTGATCGAGGCATAAATGCCTCGAGCAATCTATTTTTCATCATAAAAATCAAGGTCTGCTGTAGACACGACCCTGTTAATTTCTTTTTTCAGCAACTTATTCGTAAAGAAAATATGACCCTCCAAAAATTACAAAAATGCCCCATTATCGTCGTGATTAGAGGACTACCAGACAAATTCGAAAAGTTTTAACATAAAGAGAAAATGATAGGAACCTAGACATACTCTTTCTTAATTTTTTAATGAAATAAAAAAAAAACCCATCCACGAATCGACCGCGGCAAGCGTAGCTTAACCTTCGATCGACCCAGCTCTTATCATTTAGCCACGAGCGAAAATGATTTGACATTATTCCATAGAACTTCACCTACCTAAACCCTAAAAATATTTAATTATAAAATGACGTGCGTGGGTGTGTTCCGTGACGCAGGGGTCATAAGATAACGCGTTATGTCAATGTCTCGACTTTGCTGATAATTAAATTAAGTACTGTAATTAGTTATATGCAATAAAAACATCTTGTTTCGAGAGTGTTTAGGCTGTGAATGCATTGGTTCAGCTGAAAATGGTTGAGCTGAATGGTGCTAATCCATGCGTCATATTCGTGAACGGGCGCCGTCAGTTGGGACTGGTCATTTCTTAGCTGCCATGGCTTATTTTAATTTATTTTAAGTTTTTGAATGATTCTTTTTTTTCTTTTTATTACGGACGCTTTTACGAACGTGCACGTCTTATTACATTGTTCTCACATGCATAATTTCAAAATGAATGATGTAACCAATATTTTGTATCAATTTTATATTTTATTTAAAAGAGTTTCCGTGGAGTTTCTTGCCCGTTCTTCTCCATAGGTACCTACTACGCTTTGGAATGGGCAACTAGCTTCATATGTTTGACTGACCGACCCCTTGACAATTCAAAAGTGCATGTAAATGGTTTAATTGAAATAAATGCTTTGAGTTTGAGTTTGAGTTGAGTTTGAGTTTGGGACGGGACGAGAAACGAAAATGGCACCGATGAATTTTCACCGAAGAAGTTTCAAACTATCACAACAAACACCAACAACATGTTTAAATTTTTATTTGACAGGAACTAGAGATTTCAACATGTTTTGTTGTGATGTTTTGCCAGTACAAACGCACAGTTATGGTTTTATAGTTTCGCAGGCTTCTTACTCACCTATCGACCCATTACTGTGTCGTGTTGTGTCGTGACGCGGGATATACCAATCAAACGAATATATTCGGACTACTTCAAATCATAATGGGTTTTGATTGGTTAACACTGTAGGTGTCACGACACGACACAACACGGTAAAGTGAATCCGGCTCTACAAGAGTCTTCTCTCTCTTTGTGCGCGAGATATTTACCTAACGGAACAGTCCGTTTGTCACTGAAGGGATCCAGCAGAGCAGCGTCAGGTATTTGCCAGACACATGCTGAGTTGGACTCCCATTTGGCGCAACCTTGAGTGAGACGCACACCGCACTTTGTATTTTTGATTACTTTAAAGTGGCTTAACTAATAGTGTCATCAGAGTTTGAATAAATTAATGACTTTTGAATTTTTGAATGTCTTGTTTTCTTATTTTTTTTTTTCGTACTTAGTTATTAGTAATTGTGTTTTTGTATTTTGTGTGCACCAAAAAATAGTTATTTGTGCAACAAGAGAGCAAAGTTGTTTTTTGCTGCGAGTGTTGATTTTGAATCCCGAGTAAGCGAAGGATTCTATAATTGAATCACGAGCGTAGCGAGTGATTCTAGGTTAGAATCCTGAGCGCTGCGAGGGATTCAAAGACACGAGATGCAAATAACTTTGCTCTCGTGTAACACATACAACTTTTCACCTCAGCAGCGAGAACATACAACATGCAAAAAAAAACCTGTCCGATCCATGAGGGTGTTGTTAGGTATCGTACTGTGAGCATATTATGTGGAAATTTTCAGGAAAAAGGAATCCCCACATTTTTTTTCAATGGTGAATTTTACCGAATTTTACGTTTGGTGCGGGCGGCGGCCGTCGTAGTATGTTTTGCAATTTTTTTTTATGGATTGGGGCAATTTTAAATACCAATAACTTTTTTACTATAAATAATAATTAAAAAAAATACTCTTTTGTAATGTTAATGCAGTACCATATGCCCTTTTCAGATCGGACAAGGTTTTTTTTTTACATAATCTTCATCACCTCGTATTTTGCAGCCACCATCTTGGATTTACATTTTGACCACACTATCGACTGAAGCACTCTCAAAACTATGAAAACGATACCCATGATAAAAACTTGAATATTTTCGCAGCCACCATCTTGGATTTATATTTTGACCTCACGATCGGCTTTAGTAGCCTCGAAAACTATGAAAACGACACCGATGACGAAAATTTGAAAATGTTCGCAGCCGCCATCTTGGATTTACATTTCGACTTCACTATTGGCTTTAGCAACCTTGAAAACCATAGAAACGATACCCATGAAGAAAAAATTGAAAATATTCGCAGCCGCCATCTTGGATTTACATTTTCCCCTCACGATCGGCTTTAGCACCCTTGAAAACTATGAAAACGACACCCAATAAAAAATGTGAAAATTTTTGCATCCGCCATCTTGGATTTGCATTTTGACCAAATTCACACTTACTATCTCACTCCGTCTTTCTTTCTCTTTGAATTATTAGAAGAAGACAGTCGCAAGCGCCTTTTCCCGTGACGATTTCTGCCAGTGCACTCTTACCGCAAGACGCCTAAAGAACTTCGTTCCAAAAAAAAAAACAGAATTTAAATAAAACCTTAACAGATGATTTGCAATTTTAAGGTTTTATGTGAATCCGAACGTTTTATTGTTTGTTTAATTTTTGGGCCTACTAGGGAATTTTGAAATTGAACTTCGAATCGACTTGTTTCTATCTCTCGCTTTTTTCGTATCGAAGTGAAAGTGACAAAACTAATTGAAGTTCAAATCTTTAGAATTTTGTAATCAGACCCAACACTGGTCACGGCATTTTAAAAAAAATAATTAAAAAGTTACTTTGTCTCACGCTCGCAGCAAAATCGAATTTTGCTCACTGTTTTTTGACAGCAAAACCTGCTTGTTTGAGGTGCTGAGGTGAAAACTATTTTTATCTATCTAAAGAAGATGGAGAAGTAGATTAGGTTAGCTTCATTCTGAACTTATTACTTGGCTAGAGTATCTAGGTGTCCATATTAACGACCCCTACTACTACTGAAACGCTGCACCCTGCGATAATGAAACGTAACAGCCATTTTCTCTCCGATACTGCCTCAGTTTTTTTTCTTAAATGGCATCCTGTAGGTCAACCTAGAGATTGTCGGCTGCTTAACCAGACTTTCCTGTGGCAGCCTCAATAAATTAAGGCCTCCAGCGAACATAGAAACTAAGTGAGTACACGTTAAGGGCACTCCCTGTGAGGTATGGATCTCGGCTTAGGGCGTCGTTGGGGGAGGACGCAAGAGACAGGCTGGATCTGAATACTGTCTCAGTTGAAATCTTTAGAAATTCTACCTACTACGTTTTATGTGGCTAAAGCCTTACGTTATCGTGTCTGTTACTATACGCCGCCACGTTATCATCGATGTCTGTTATACGCGTATTAAATATCGTGATATTACTATAATACCTTACTGTGTTTAAAAATAACGGAAGAACATGTTCTGTCAATATTACATATTGTTACGTAAGTCGCTTCATTTGGTATTTATTCCTTATATATTTTAGGCGTACCAAATTTTTCGGAGAATCTACTCCTTTCTTCTTTACCAAGAGCTCCGTTAAAAGCCGTTGGTCCCGACTGTCATTCATGAATCTTTGACAGTCGTTACGGGCTGTCAGAAGCCCGAAAGTCTGAAAGCCAGTCTTATCAAAGGCTATCGTACTACGCAGTATCTGGGTTGTGGAGATCAGCAAACTAATTACGCAACAAATTTTCGCAAACAATTACGACAAATTTGTTTCATTTTGACAGTTCAACGATATTCATTGCGTTATTTACGTTGTTGAGTAGTTTTTTTTTCGAACTTGTGAAGCAATGGTTTAGCAATTTGTTTCAAAACGATTCAAATTCATATTGATCGTGTATTACGTAATTAGGGTACAGATAAGCAATCGCTCCATGTAAAATACTGGTACCTATTCAGCTGTAATTGGTTAGACTTGAACCCCACCCCAACATAGTTGGGAAATTATATACAGAGGATGAGGCTTTCAAACTAGAATAAACAGCATAGGGACAGGGAAACGTGATACGCATGAGCGTATGTGAAAGAAAATCGGGTTAACGAGGATTAAATTAAATTTCTCTATTTTAGATTGAACTTTGTATCTAGTCTAGGTACTAATGTTTCATGAAATAAGTAAGCAATCTACTAAAAAAATGTGTGAACATGGCGGGATTACTGCAAATGCTGAATGACACACTTCTGCTAAATAAACTAATTGTAAAATACCTTTGTAGATATTGAAATAGATGTACCTTGTTATAGTACATTATACAATTATACCCAATATACAATGACATGAACTAACAAAACCTCAATGTAAAAACAGAACAATGTGCATTCAAACAAATCTATAATACTTATCTAGAGTTGTTTGTTATCAGCTGACATCATATTTCAAGCATATCTATTGATTACTAACCTTTTAGTAGAAGGTTAGTGATATTATATTATATCATATCATAATCTTAAATTGTGGCACACATCGATGACCTTACGTTATCAAAAGGTCATGGAATATGACTTTCCAAGCCTTGCATCGGTGGGAATTCCCGTTGGCAAAAATGACGAACTACCATATTCTCTGTTTACCCTTTTGGGTATGAATTTTCAATCGCTTTATATTTATGAAAATCTTGCGTGCGTTGTCTATTATTGTATTAATAAATTTAAGATTTTTATTATGTAGATAGTCGTAGACTGGTTATTTTCATACATATGGACATCATCATCAACCACTGTTGCAATCCACTGCTGTACTGGCCTTTCAATCGGACGACATTAGGTATACCTACTGGACCGTCGACAATTCTCATCCATGTGCTGGCATATGACAAAGAGGAATATAAAGAAAGAGAAAGAAGCTACTTTTATTTGCGGTACAATATGTCGCGAGCAAAGAGAAAAAAACAAATAAACACGAAAATAACAATTTGGGGGAAAATATGCGTCACATTCACGCAAAACGGCCATCGCTCAGCATAATGTTGGGACCCTGGGATGCGAGACAAAGCCCCAGCGCTGGTTTTCAGCGACAACCGGCGTTGACGTGATGACGTCAACCGGTGCAGCGTATAGAGAAATAACAGAATAAGACAAAAATAAAGTAAACACAATAGTTCTAAATATAATAGGGGTTAAAGTATGAAATTGCCGTTTTATTGTAATAGGTACTTCGAATTGACATAGAACCTTTATGGTTTGAGATTTTTGAGTGTTTTTTTTTTCACATGGTACCTATGAAGTTCTTCTTTTAAAAAATGTGCAACATTCGATTATCGACTTGAAGAAAGATGGATACTTCGAAAATTCGAGTTATTTTTGAATACGAGTTCCGACGTGGAACTAACGCGGCAGAAACAGCTTGCAATATCAATGTTGCATTTGGAGAGGTTACAAAGGGTCGTTCGACTACAGATGCGGGTTTTGCTCTGCTGAAACACATATTTAACGCATGGGAAAATCTCAAAATGCTATTGGAGTTTTCTGTGATCTCTCCAAAGCCTTTGATTGCGTGCACCATGACACGCTTTTGCGTAAACGGCGTCATTACGGTGTGCTAAACGAAGCTCTAAACGTTTTAAATTCGTATTTAAATAATAGGTCGCAATGTGTAGATGTTGATGGTGTAAAATCTTCCGGGCTACCAGTTCAGTTAGGTGTACCTCAAGGCTCAATACTGGGTCCATTCTTGTTTTTAGTGTATATCAATGACTTACCATTCTATTTAAAGGATATCTGTGAAGTTGTACTGTTTGCAGATGATACTTCTCTTATTTTTAAAGTAGACAGGAATAGACAAGATTTTGACGATGTAAACAGTGCACTGTCAATGGTTACGGATTGGTTTACGACAAATAACCTAGTTCTCAATGCCAAGAAAACGAAATGTGTAAAGTTTGCCCTCCCAAATGTTAGAAATCTAGGACCCAACATCGTCTTAGATAAAGAGGTGCTTGAAACTGTAAACTCGGCAGTTTTTCTGGGCATAACAGTAGATGCTAAACTTCAGTGGGGCCAACATATATCGAGCCTAGCGGGAAGGCTCAGTTCGGCCGCCTACGCTGTCAGAAAAGTAAGACAATACACTGACGTTGATACAGCTCGGTTAGTATATTTTAGTTATTTTCATAGCGTTATGTCCTACGGTATTCTGCTTTGGGGCAAAGCTGCAGATATTCAAAATATATTTGTCCTCCAAAAACGAGCTATTCGAGCAATTTACCAGCTAGGTGCCAGAGTTTCTCTGAGAGATTTTTAAGATATCGGTATCCTCACAGTGGCATCACAATACATCTTCGCCAACATCTTATATATTAGGCAGAATATACACTTATACACTAAAAACAGTGATATTCACAATGTTAACACTAGAAGTAAGGATAAACTACGTGCTCCCTCCCACCGGCTTCATAAGGTTCATAACTCTTTTGTTGGGCTTGGTATAACCTTTTATAACAAACTACCCTCTTGTTTGCTAGATTTGCCTTTTAATACGTTTAAAACTAAAGTAAAGTCCAACCTTTGTTCAAAGGCATACTATTCTATCAACGACTACTTAAATGATAAGAATAGTTGGTCGCTGTGATTAACTCAAGACAATGTTTAAATGTTCTTTCTCCAGAATTAGTTTACCTACTGACAGGTTTTATGAGTTTATATAAAAGTTTATAATTTTACTTTTTATGTACATTTATTTTATTTTTATTTATTGTTGACATAATCTACTCATTACAATGTTTTTTTTAATGAGTTGTATTACAATATGTGGTTAGCTAGCGACCTCGACAATTATTTATTTTACCTCGATGGTCCTAGTTTATCAATTATAACTTCTAGTTACAGCTCTATGTAAGCGGGCACGCCCTTTATGCCTGGAGGCTTTATTTTCTTTTTTTTTTTAGATATTGTTTACGTTTAGTTATTTATATTTCTGCTTGAGTATAGTTCTCGATGTTTTTGGTTGGTATATTGGCGTGTGCTAGCTGTCATATGGCTATTAATTTATAATTTAAATTTTATTTTTGCGTAATGTAAATTATGTTAAAAATTATTGTATAGAATCATTTTTTTTTCCTAACTGAACAGACAGCTGTGCTGCTGGGGAGTTTGTTGCGCCACTTCTTCTTCCCAGCAAAAGCACTAGGAAGTGGTGAAGGGTGGGCGTTTTGGGGGACTGTCTAATGTAATTTTGACGTTCGAAAAGTGCTGATTCTCAGCCTAGTTTGAATAAATGACTTTTGAATTTTGAATTTTGGAGAGGGGACTGCAGCTAATGAACGCACCGTACGATTTTGGTTTAAACGCTTTCGTGATGGAAACTTTGATTTGAAAAACGAACTGAAAGATATGGTGGAAGCCGATCCGACTCAAACTACCCAGGAATTAGCGGCATGATTTAATGTTACCTTACCAACAATATTGACTCATTTGCGTCAAATCAATCAAATAAAAAAAAAAAAAGAGAAATGGGTGCCTCATGATTTGACTGATCAGCAGAAAGAAACGCGTCGTAGTCGGCGACTCACGCGCCGCAGACTTAATACAATCTGTGCGCGCAACTGTCATAAAACTATTTGTTTGACGTTTTGGCTTATTGGAATGATGACATGAAGTGAGAAAAGTTTTGAGTGTGAATCTAGATGGCGATAAGAGAATAAATGGCGAAAGAGTAAAGGAATGGTGGCTGGATATTGAATGGATAGATTGGTAGAAAGGAAGTGAATATTTTCATGAAGGCTGATAGAGATTTATGAAAGTAAAAGACGTTCTACAACGACCCTAAATGAATTGGGATAACGCATAAGAATGTCTATATGTTTAGGTATGTTCTATATCTCTCGCTAAATGTCGATTTTTGTGTGTGTCTGTGTGGCCAAGTTGTTCTTCTAAACTTCGGAACGAATTTAGATGCGGTTTTCACCATCATCTAGAAAATTAATGCCGGAAGGTTTATGTGTATAAAACATTATTATAAAACTTACAGATAATAAAGAAAATTAGATGTTTTGTCATGTCGTCAAAAATGTGGGAAGCACGGTTGGGTCGCTAGTATTAATATGAATAAAGCCCGTCACAGTCTTAGCTATAATATATATTAATATTTTTATAGCTAGGCATATTACTATATATTTTCTATACTAATTTTCGCGTGACCGCACACTCAGCTATAATATATATTTCTGTGACGTCACCAAGCGATACCGTAATATACATTATTGCATCAATTAATGAAGGCAAAATATATATTTCTCAGTGTGTGGTAGCTTGCTATAATATATGTTATAGTACGGTATATTAATATATATTATAGCTAAGTCTGTGACGGGCTTAAGAGCTGATGAAAATATGATGAATTAGAAAAAAACTTACCGTTCAAGTTCGTTTTTTAAACCCAGAAACTAATTTGACAGGTGCAAATGTCAAACTCCAAATTGAACACAAACAACACTCATTAGAAATGATAAATTAGTACCAGGGATTAAAAAACGAATTTTAGTCACAGTTGTGTTGGCCTTTGATGTCCCACCTTTTATAATCTGAATGTTTGCACAAACTTTCACACCCAGTATTTATATAAACTGTATTTAGTAGGGTAAAACGTAGGTAGTCTAGAAGTGCACTGTGGCTTATCAAAATATGATAAATTACTGATAAGGTGTTGTTTTATTATGTAAGCACAGCAGACAATGGTGCCGATTCTGTTGTTCATAAACTAAACTAAATTTAAGTTCAGTGCATCTTTTTCTTTCTATTTCATTAAGAAAAGGACAGAAGATACATTTTAGTTTAGTCTTTTAGGGGCATGAGGAACAGGGTGTAAAGTTCACTCATCCACCATAGAAAAGGGAGGATCCTCCAACCAGACGGGTATTGTGTCTGGCGGGCCGACTGCCCGACTGTTGATTTCGGATAGTCTTATTTATGTCGTTCGCGCGGTAAACTCTAATTGCGCGATGCAGGATTTGTGTGACGTCATGTCTTTGATGCGTAGTTAGTATGTGGCGGTGTAACCGCTACATCACTCCCCTCCGGAGACCGGAGGTCGATAGTGGGCTGAGTCTTGTATCTTGCGATGCTTCACAGTGCCAGCTAAGGTTCCAGTGAGTCGGAACCGGGTGCCGCACAGTTCGCGGTGAGTCGGAACTGTCTGCGGTGATTGCGGCGATTGTGGTGATTGAGGTGATTGCGGTGATTGAGGTGATTGCGGTGATTGAGGTGATTGCGGTGATTGAGGTGTTAGCGGTGATTGCGCTGATTGAGATGATTGCTGAGATTCTCCAGTGAGTCGGGGTGATGAGGCTGAGGGTGATGACCAGGAATGCGCGTTCGCTGCATGCTGTTGGTCAGGATACCCGTTGAAGCCGAGGGTGCTGGCTGTCTGTGTGACTCGCCTCACGAAAGCTTGCGGGAGTGATGATGATGACGTCACGCTGAAGTAGTTGCACGAAGGCTGCGTTGACGTTCATACTCGGGGTCACCAATTTAGGGGCATAAGGAACAGGGTGTAAAGTTCACTCATCCACCATAGAAAAGGGAGGATCCTCCAACCAGACGGGTGTTGTGTCTGGCGGGCCGACTGCCCGACTGTTGATTTCGGATAGTCTTATCTATGTCGTTCGCGCGGTAAACTCTAATTGCGCGATGCAGGATTTGTGTGACGTCATGTCTTTGATGCGTAGTTAGTATGTGGCGGTGTAACCGCTACAGTCTTGTCAAATTAATCAGCCCCTGATACTAATCCACACAAGTTTTGACATGATTAAAAACTTGCCCACTAAAATTACGTCAATTTACGTCAGGCGCTGATTAATTTGACAGGACTAAACTAAAATGTATCTTCTGTCCTTTTCTTGATGAAATAGAAAGAAAAAGATGCACTGAACTTAAATTTAGTTTAGTTTGTGAACAACAGAATCGGCACCAATGATGTCAGAAATACACGCGTGGGTTGATTTAAAAAAAATGGGTTAATTGTTATCAATCGTAGGATTAGTCAAGTAGGTAGGTATCTACTCTCAAGGAAACTAACACTCAAAGTATGAAAGGTTCAGATACGCAAATAGACTATTATTATGCATAGGAATTGTCATCGAGCCTAAGCGCGGGGCTCAATAACCAATTGATAACTGAAAGCTGTTTGTAAAATAATTATCAAACGAAGAAGGTCAAACTGCAGCGTATCCTGCGCAGATTGGCGAACAAAATAGGCTCTCGCCGATTGTGCCAACTAACTTGTATGGTGGTGTTCAAACTGGCGCGTCAATAGTCACGTGAGTTGCTAAAAAATCAAACAATCGACGCTTGCAGTCGTGTCCCGCTTCCCTCACGCGATTGCTCTCAGTGTGGCCAGAGCGCTAAATCAGACGCGCGATGGTCAAACTAATGTAAACGGCTGTGATTGATGGTTGTGGTTTTCAGTTTGCTCATCTTTTATGACCTCTGTTAGACAAAATAAATACGTAAAATAAAGGTGCACACATTGTTAGTGAACGTTATGAAAGATTTAGAAGAGAAACGAAAAAAAAAACGCAAAGATTCCAGGGTATATGTCGTTGTCCTCGCGCATATTTGGGAGTGGCGCGAGGAGGCGAAACGCCGGGGCTTGACTCCGATGCCGCGAGAAATCGCGGCACAGCGGACAGAGCTCCGACGGGATCTCATGGCGTCATGGAGAGTGCGATTGTCGCAACCCAGTGCTGGGCACGCCACTATTGCGGCGATAAGTCCCCTCTTTGAGGAGTGGCTGGAGAGGCGCCACGGCGTCCTCACCTTCCGCCTGACGCAGGTCCTCACCGGACACGGCTGTTTCGGGAGGTACCTGTTTCGGATAAGGCGGGAGGAAACGCCCGGGTGTCATCACTGCGTGGATCGCCCGGAGGACACGGTGGAGCATACGGTGGAGGTATGCCCGGCTTGGGCAGAGCACCGCCGTGTCCTCGTGGAGGCGATCGGTGGCGGGGATCTCTCGCGTCCGGCCCTGGTCCAGGCCATGGTACGGAGCGAGAGAGCATGGGAGGCCGTCACCTCCTTCTGCAAAGCAGTAATGCTCGCGAAGGAGGAGGCGGAGCGCGTGAGGGAGAGGCAAATTTCGCGCCCTCACGCCCCTAGCCGCCGCAGGAGGAGACGCCCCGAGCGTCGGGAATCGATCGCGGATTCCCGGCCACCGTAGGCGCGGGCTTGCGGATGGTGAGCAATGGGTAGCTCGCCGTCCGGTAAGGACCAAGCCCGGGTCGACGGCGCGTTGTGTTCCACGCGCGCCTCAAAGAGTGTCAGCGAGTGAAGGGGTCCAATGAGACCATTGCCTGCCGGGGTTGCGGGAAAGTCCGAAAGGGATACCGTGGCCCCCTGGCATTGCACAGGCAAGAGAAGGAACACGGGTGGGTTTTAGTCAGTAAGAGTCTGACACGCCCTCCCGCTCCACCCAGAGCGGGAGGAGTCATTTGATGATTTCCCACCCAAAAAAAAAAAAAAAAAAGGGTATATGTCGTTTGCTATATCCTGTAATTTTTTCGAGCTTCATAAGCTCGGGTGCAAAAAAAACCGTATTGCGTATAAAGAAGGATATGTTGAAAATGCGTAATGAAAGAATTCACTTACCGTCATAATCAACATCTCCAACGAATCTGGAACCTCCATTTTCATCAGTAACTCTGGTCATGCCAACATCAATGACTGTAGCGCCAGGCTTGATCATGTTTGCTTTGATCAATTTTGGAATACCTGAGAAAAAAAAAATACAGACATATTTGTTATAAACTTTAAACATAAAATTATCGCCAAAAAGAGAAGATATCACATAAATGTGATTTAAGTGTTATCTTTTTTATCACTAACTAAAAAAGACACAATTATGATTAAGTAATATCATCATCAATATTAAGCATGTAGGAAATGCAGCATGGTGCATATACGGTAAAATTTATCGGGACGGGACTATTTATAAAAATTCCATTGTATCTGTATATGTAGTTACCTACATTTTAAGCATAAAAATTAGTGCTATTTAAAATACTTCTGGATATAATATAATATATTATACCAATTGCACGCCACTATGCTCTATTCTCGGCCTCTCTCATCCATCCATTTACAACAAACCCTCGAAGACCTTCGCTCCACCTGGCCTGAGGGCAGGCCCTAGATACCACCTGGAGTTACCTGTAGCAGTAATAATAATATCAGCTTTCTGACAAAAGACTTCTAGTTGCTCTGGCGGCGTGTAGCGATGGCAGATAGTAACAGTGGCGTCCATTCCAAGTCCGTTCTCATGTCTCTTGTCACTATGCAGTATCATAGCAATCGGCAGACCTATATTCTTCGATCGGCTGACTACTACTGCGTTGCGTGATTGCGTCCAAAAGTTTCGATCTCGAACCTGAAAATTTTGGAAGTTGTGCCATCTGTATCAAGGTTAAAATCAGCTTTAACAATTGACTCTTATAGTTATAAGCCTATGTTATGCTTATGTAGGAAAAGCGCTTACCTTTTTAGAATTTCAATAACAGCTAAAGCAGTGGCAGGCACGAACGATGGCATATCGACACACAGCTGGCCAATGTTCACGATATGGAACCCATCAACATCTTTCTCAGGAGCGACAGCATTACACACTTTTCTCTCGCTCATTGTCACTGGTACTGGTAATTGAATCAGGATACCATCGACATTGCTATCAGCATTGAGGGTTACTATCTCCTGGATAAGATTATACTCTGTTATTGTACTGTCAAATCTGATCACTTCAGCATTGATGCCTATATTTTTTGCTACTTTAATAGTGTTGTTAACGTAAGTCTCGCTGGCCGGGTCTCCTTCAAATAAGACGCATCGAAGAGTGGGTGCTCTTTTACCAAGGTGTATCCAGTTTTCAATTTTGTCTTTTATTTCATTCGTCACCGTCGCAGCTAAAGTTTTACCGTCGAGGATTCGGGCCATTATGCTGTTTGAATAATGACAAAGTTTATCTTGGAGTTAATATATACATTTACATACGATTTCCTATAAAGGATGTATCAGAAAGATGTGGTAAAATTTAAAGGTACAGACCATAAAATGGACAACTCTCTCCATGGAACTAACATCGTAATCCAGAAAAAATAATTAGCCGTCCCATTTGAATCGAGTAGGTATTGAAGTTTTGTCCGGGACAGTTCATAATTGTTTCGCGATTAAAATGTTGGTGCCATGGAGAAAGTGGTTCAGTTTGATCGTCTGTACCACACCCTTAAATTTTTGTGGTACACCATTTATAAATCGATAAAAAGCATCGATTTTCTATACTGTTCGATAAATAGATAATTACGATACAAATATGTGCCACTATTGGCATCAATTTAGTGCATATTGCACACATTGTAGCATATAAAACTGAAAACTGTCCAGTTGACAACCAGCGTCAGGCACAAGTTGTCTGACATTTTTGCTGAACTGGGCCTATTTGTCGCAGCCGTGAGGCACACATTCCTGCAAGTATCATGCAACGCACTTTTACACTTTTTATTTTGTATTCTTTTCTTTTATTACTTGTTTGCCTTTTAGTCTGTGCCAAATAAATGTATTTTCTTTCTTTCTTTTTCTTTATCCATTACCTGAATTCGCGCATTTACGTTTGTGATGTTGGAAATTGGAGCGAAATGATACCAAGACGAATGATGAGTAAATACTGTCTTTATTAAAATAATGCTACATGTTTTATAGTGTAAGATACGTATACGAACTAATGATATAAAGGTGCTTACATACACACGACACCTCCCCGGGGGGAGAAAAAATAAAAAAAATAAAAGTTTTTTTTTTTTTTTTGTTAGTTTAGAAATATTACTAAATTATAGGTTAGTTTGGTTGAGTACACAATATTAGATGCTTATTACTAGTATGTGGTTACATTTTGGTTTGATATTATAAGTAGACACGACAACGACAGGTTGTTTTTTTTTTTTTTTTTTTTTTTTTTTACAATTCAATTTGAATGTTTACAGTGCAATTGCAGTAAATCAATCATAATAGAGCTTTGTTCGGTTTTTATGAATAACATCTGTTTTACCATTAATTTCGATTTCTACATTTGGTGAAATATCCCTGATAACTTTGTAAGGTCCTGAGTATAAGCTTGTCAGTTTATTGCCTGTTTCATTTTTTACTAAAACTTTGTCATTATGGCTATAATGTGTGGGGTTAACGTAGGTGTCATACCTACGTTTTGTTACCAACTTACTGTTAATTAAATTTTTGCGAGCTTGCGTTTGTGATACCTGTAGCCTGTATTTTAGTTCCAGTGGGTAACTGTCATAGTTATATAATGGTTCTATTTTTTGAGTGAGATTGCTTGGTAAAATGCACTTTTTACCGTAAACTAATTCAAACGGAGTGAATTTAGTAGACGTATTTACAGAAGTATTATAGGCGAAACACCAATAGGGTAGCCAAGTACTCCAGGATTCCGTTTTTTGTTCCGTTTGAATACGAAGAAATGTTGACAAACTTTTATGTGAGTTTTCCAAAGCTCCTATGCTTTGATGGTGATATGCAGTTGAGTTAAGTTTTTTAATATTAAGCAAAGCACAAACCTCTTTTACTGTATCTGCCATGAACTCAGTACCCCTGTCGGTGGCGATTTCCTTCGGCACACCATGATGAAGCACGAAGTTGTCCACAAAAGAACGAGCAACTTCTGCTGCTGTTTTTGTAATAAGTGGAAAAGCACATACATACTTTGACAACTCGCACTGTATTGTTAGAATATATGAATAGTCATTATTGTCCTTATCTAAAGGCCCAACTAAATCTAGGAATATCTTTTCAAACGCCGTGTGTGCCGTTGTGGTGACGGTCATGGGTTCCTTTACTTGTACTGTGTACTTTTGTTTCTGGCAATGTGAGCATTTTTTCACATAATTTTTAACATCAGTATCTAATCCTGGCCAAAAATAATATTGCCGAATTTTATTTACCATTCGTCTTATACCCGCGTGACCGCTTGTCGGTAAAAGATGAAAATCATTAAGTATTACTTTCCTATCGTCCTTATTTTCTACGCGTTCTACGTCTTGTATTATGATTAATCTGGGCCCTAACCAATTTTCGCTATCTTTGATTTGTCTGATTAATTTTTCAAGAAATATTCTATTATTCTCATTTTTCATAAAGTACACTTCCTCTACACATATTTCGCTACAAAAATTACTCAGCGCTTTCACAAATTCTGCTCGAGTCATTTGCGAGTGAGCCGTTGGTTTTATAAATATAGTCTTATTATTTTTTGAATACATAAAAACATTGTTTTCTTTATTTAGTTCGTTGTTTTTTCTTAAGTTTCCTAATCCTGAATTGTCTATAAATCTTAATTCAACCACTTCTTTTGGCCTATTCTGTGCCTCGACAACTTTTGGTTTTTCAAAATAATCGCTTGGCTGGATTGCATCGTCTGTTGATGGTTTGGCATTCAATTTTAGTTTCTGCGCCCGTGTCATAACACATAAATTATTATTCATGTCCTGTAAATCTTTTGAAGTTAATCGAGACAGTGCGTCCGCAGCTGCATTGTCACAACCTTTGACGTACTCAATTTCGTAATCGTATTCCTCAAGTATCAATTTAAATTTAAGTAGTCTGCTGGAAGGATCTTTGAGATTGAACAAGTAAATCAAAGGTTTGTGGTCGGTTATAATTTTAAAATGACGGCCAAATAAATATGGTCTAAAATGTTTCACCCCCCACACTATTGCTAATAGTTCCTTTTCTATGGTGGGATAGTTTTTCTCTGATTTATTTAGGCCTCTGCTAGCGTAAGCAACTGGGCGCCTATCCGCATTTGATAAAATTGCTCCAACTGCGTAGCCTGATGCGTCTGTTTGTAACACGAATTTATTTTCAAGTGCAAAATTAGGATATTGCAGTATTGGCGGTGTTATCATAGTCTCTTTAAGTATGTCAAATGATTTCTGACAGTTGTCATCCCAATTAAACACTACATTTTTCCTGCACAATAAATTAAGATAATATGCCTTATCTGCAAAATTTGGGATAAATTTACGATAGTAGTTCGCAAATGCGACAAAGCGTTTTACATCATCCACATTTTTTGGAATTGGGTAATCCTTAATTACACTTGTTTTTGCGGGATCTGGCAGTACACCTTCACTAGATACTATATGGCCTAAATAAAGTATTTCTTTCCTTAGGAAATTGCATTTTGTAGGGTTTAGTTTTAAGTTGACTTTGCGTAAGCGGTCAAATATGTCTATGAGGTTTTTATTGTGATGAGATAGAGACTTTCCAAAGACTATCAAATCATCGAGATATACTAAGCACTTTTCATATGTTAGACCGGCCATAGCCATTGTCATCATGCGTGAGAAAGAACTGGGGCTGGTTTTTAAACCCATGGGCATACGCGTCATTTGGTATTGCCCTGAAGCAAATGCTGTGTATTTGCGGCTGTCTTCGTGTAGGTCAACGTTATAGAAACCTTGGTTTAAATCTAAATGGCTGAAGTATAAACAGCCCGATAAAGAGTCTAATATTTCATTTATATTTGGAAGAGGAAACTTATCATCTTGAATGCTGTTGTTAAGTTTGCGATAATCAATAACTAATCGCCATTTTTTATTACCCGCTGAGTCTGGTTTTTTGGGTACTAGTAAAACTGGGCTTGACCATTCGCTGTTACATTTTTCTATAATACCTTGCTGAAGTAAGTTGTCTATTTGTTTGTTTAGTTCTCCTTTCTGTGAGTATGGTAGTCTATATGGCTTTGAATATACCGGAGCTACGTTAGGTTTCAAGTTAATTTTGTGCCTATATAATTCGGTTGTCGTCATTTTGTCTCCTGCTAGACAAAAAATGTCGGAATACTTCGCACATATTTTCTCTATTGATAATTGTTCCTCTTTATTTAAGTGCTTTAAATCTAGAGCAGAAAACAGGCTCTTAACCCTTACCGCGTTACTTATTGTTTTCTCAAAAGAACAAATATTGTATTCCGAGGATTTTTGTATTATGGGATTAATGTCATCTAAGGTTAAATCATTATCCGTTGTGTTAAGGACTCGGATCGGAAGCATTCCGTTTTTAGGTTTAACCAATGAGCTAGCTATAAAAACTCCGTTTTGCAGTTCTGATGCACTAATAACGATTTCTTCAAATGCATACCTCGGCTGGACACTAATAAAATGTATTGATTCACACCTCGCGGGTATCTTTATACTTTTGCGTGGAAAACATAATGGAAAGGAAATTGCAAGATTATTATTCCATAACAACAAAGTATTGTTACCTAGGTTTAGAATTGATTTGTATTTGTTTAAGAAGTCATGCCCTATTATGCCACTAGTCTTACAAGGCAAGGAATTAAAAACATAGAATTTATGTTTCAGTATCTGATTCTTAGATCTCAATTCTAGATAAACATATCCAATAGATTGAACTTTGCCTCCCATTCCTGATACGTCAATGTTCTGTTTATGGATTGGAATGTTTTGTTTCATTACATGTTTATATTTTATTGCCGATATGGAGGCACCGGTGTCAATTAACCAATTATATGGGTAACCATTACGGCCATTTAAATAAATGGTACTAGAATTATTATTTGTAAAAAGAATTGCTCTTTTAGTCACGAAAAAACTCATTATTTTCATCGGATGGCAAATGAGATTCGGTCGTTTGCAAAGAAGCTTCTGTTGTCTGCAAAGAAGTCGAGTCTGCGTTTGTCAAAGTATTTAATTGTGCTTGGCGGCTATAATTAGATCTACCTCTGCTCCTGAAGGATGACCGCCTTGCACCGCGCGCTGAGTTCTGTTGACCTCGCCAACCGCGTCCTGTACCCTGCTGGTAACCAATGATCTCGCTGTTCTGCTCTTCTGCAGCTGAGTGTGACGTACCTCTGGCCCTCGTACTGGCTCGACGATTCCCGAAACCCCTGTAATTGTTATTATAATAGTTATTGCGATTGAAATACAATACTTCAGAATCGGTAGGTCGTGATATTTCTTCATCTAAAGCCGCTTGGATGGCATCCTTTAAAGAGGTATAGTTCCTTGCTGTGATAACTGTACTGAGTCTACGATTTCTCAAACCATCTGCAAAACATTTTATAGCGAGTTTTTCGTTCAGAGGACGTAAAACCTGGTATGCGTGGTCCTTACCTTCCGACTGAGAGATGGTCAGGTCTACGAACATTTCTGTAATTTTATTACCAAACTCATCAATTGATTGATTATCCTGTCTGAAACTTTGTAGTTTGCGTTGTATTGCAGTTGCCGACTTTTTCGGTAACAGCTGAATTTTCATATCGTTAATAAGTGCATTAGTACTAGAATAATTTGGGGATAATTTCAATTTTGCACCCCGAGTTAGTCTATTTTTCAAAACAAAGTTTACTAACCTTTTCTGGGATTCGTCGTCGAGCTCTGAGCTGTAATATTCAATACCATCTATAAGACGATTAATACTGGATTCATCGTCGGCTGAAACAGGCAATAAATTCATAGCTATCTTTAAATCGAACTTGGCCATTTTTAGGCTTTCCTCAGTTGTCACAGAACACAAGCTTAATACTTCCTTATATATTATATTAAATTGTTCACAATTTTTTTTTACGAACAAGTATTCTTGTTCCTTAATGCTACCTTTAATTGCTTCTAGTTTTTCTAAAGTATATTGATATTTTTCATACAAGTGGTTAGCTTCTCGTACCTTTACTTCAATTATTCTACCTACTCGTCTCGTGGCACCTATCTTCACTAAATATGTTCTCAATTCTTTTATCTTTGCAAGTAAATCTGATAGCTCTTGAGCCATATGGTAAAATTATGAAGTATCTAAGCCTTTCCAAATTTGAGGCGTCTTTTATTTACATATATTTACTTTTTATACTACTGTTTACGTACATACACAATGCGGTACATTTCAATTAGCATATTAAATAATGGTTAATACATTAAACTGTCCACGTGTTTTCTCTATTTATGGTTAATTAATAATGTCTAAAGTTCCACTTTTGGATGCTAGCGAACGAACTAATGCCTTTACAAATTGGGGCACTTACACGGGGGTAGTCACACACTTTATTTTAACGTTATCACTTCACTTCACTTTTATTTTTATTTTCACTTTGGTGCTCGAAGGACAGTATCAGCACGCAGTTGTCTTCTTTAAGCTTTGACTCTTGATTATTTCGCCTAATATGGCGTTCAATATTTATTTATGTGTTACGTGTCGTTGTCCACCATGCCTTATCAAATACCTAGTTTAGTCCTTTTGAAATTCTCGCCTATACGTTCTCTGTTCCCATACCATTTTTTGGGTCTCGCCGGAAGTATGAAATTGATCTTCGCAAAGCGTGTCGATTTATTTCATTGATCATCCACTTGGTGTGACAGGTCTTGTAAATCCTGATTATAAGGTACAGGAATCCCAGCAACAGCAGCAACAAAATCACCAACAAGACCACATTCGTTGTACTGGTATGGTACTTTAGCTGCTCCAAATCTGCGTTGTTATTTCCGCCAGAAGCTGTTTGGGCGATAATGACTTCTTCCTTACTCTGACTTTTCCCCATGATAATATTGATTATGATTACTGACACAAAAAACACTGTTTCTCACAAGACTTTGTTTGCGACTACACTTGCGGTTCATCGTGGAAGGGTATCCTTATATGGAGAAAGGAATTCTAAACATAGTCCCGGGGACTCTTACGTCACGGTCGCCATGTGATGTTGGAAATTGGAGCGAAATGATACCAAGACGAATGATGAGTAAATACTGTCTTTATTAAAATAATGCTACATGTTTTATAGTGTAAGATACGTATACGAACTAATGATATAAAGGTGCTTACATACACACGACACGTTACTTATTTATTACGTCAGCTGGCCTACATTCTAAAACCGAGTTCTGATAATAGCTAATCGATACTGTCAGATATCTTATCATTATCATAATTTGCAATTGTGACACACTTCGATGACCTTGCGTTAACACAAGGTCATGGTACCATAATGCTTTATCTCTTGCATGTATTATCCATACAAGCTGAGCACTTGGCTATATCCGCGTGCTTTTTATTTCTTTATATTGTTGAATAGTAGTTTTTAAAGTAGTATTTTCCGAATATAGAAATGTAAATGAAGTAATTAAAGTTCGCGAGCACATTCGCATGACGCTGGCAATAACAACTGTAATGTTTTCCCATTGTTTGTCTTATTTGTGCTTATATTTATATATAAATAGGTGTATTTATTATATTTATAGTTTTAAATAGGTATAGAATAATATGTATATCTTTATATTTAAATAAATATTAGGTCCCCACGTATGAAATTGGCGTTTTGTATGGAGAATTTTAAAGAAGTTGCATTTTTCAAACTAACATTTTCTTAATTAAAATTTATTAAAGCATGAACATTAATGTTTTAAAACTTTTATGCACTAATGTTTAAAAACTAAGATAACGTATGCCGCTTAGATTAAGCGACAAAAATAAGTTTTGGCTAAGTTTTAAAACAAATAGTGATCATTTCTGCTAACAAAAAGAGGAGTAATTTTTAAGGTATTTTTTATGTTTAGAAAACTATAAGTAATAAGGTTTTTTTTACTATTGGTAGTTGTCTATGTTGGTCATTATTCGATATATTATCAAGCAATTGATGAATATTTTAAATCATAGAAGTGACGAGGTTCTCTATTTGTGAAAAAAAATGCCAATTTCATAGTTGGGTGGTATTAGGTACCCAATATTTTTCCTCAATTCTATTGCACCTACCAATGTTTGTCTCTGCATCACCCAAAGGTTGACTGGTAGAAAATGCCTATGGCATTAAGTCCCCCTTGTGTGCTTGAAGTATTAAATAAATAATAAATAAATAAATGGAAATACGTATTAAGCTACATCCGGTTAGACTGGAAGGCGACCTCAACATGAATACTTGGGAAAAGGCAGATGATAAAATAAGCAATATTAATTACAATATGAAGAGGTTTACATATTATAATTAAAATTGCTTCAGTACATTTCTACATAGCTCAGTCGTGAAAACACACTGAACAGACAGACGGACATTTTTTTTTAAAGTATTTTAATTTGGGTTAAATAATTTATCACAATAATTGCATTGTTAAAGTTATCTAGAAAGGATATGACACCAGTCATTATTAACGTGATTATTCATACCGTTCAGAGTTATAATTATCGTGTGATGGGATGACATTCACAATTTATTGCAGGGATTTTGGTTTCATATTTTTCCCATAAAATATCATAAATACAGGGGTCTCATACGTTATTTTAACACTCGTGCGATAATAATAAGCACTTCCACACAACCTGCTCACTATGACTGTGTCATTTTTTTTTTAATCTTAGACCAGAAAGTGGCACGCTTTTTAAAACATTTGCTGAACCGTTACATTTAGGTTCGGGCGGGGAAGGTTTTATCCATTACCTACCAGAAACCTATGAGAAACTATGTAACAGCGGTAGAAAAATAAAACATAATTAAAATAACTGACCTGCGGTAATAGCTCAGTGTACCCTTGAAATGATAAGCGCACCACGTTTTTTTGCGCAGTGTTTGCGTAAACTTTGGCGCCCGTATTTATAGGAAATGCATTTAGTTGATAAGGGCACTCGAAAACTGCATTGTGGTTGACCATTTTTATGATAAGTAACTGATAAGGTCTTTTTATTGGTTACTGATAATTACGTCAGATTTGATGATAAATACTTACATGTGGGGATGTACATAGGTGTTCCAGATTTAAAATAATAGTAGATTGTTGAACTAATGAATCGTATGCATTTTGAAAATAATATATAGGTACAGGGTGTATCAGAAAAGAGTGGTCATAAGTAGGGGTGTGGTATAGACCGACCATCAAAATCAACAACTTTCTCCTAGGACCAACATCATAATCGCGAAAAAATAATCAGTTTTCCCATATTTATTTATTTATTTAATACTTCTAGCACAGAAATGTATAGAGGCGGATTTAATGCCATAGGCATTTTCTACCTTTGGGTGATGCAGAGACAAACAGTGTGCAGTGGTAGGTTTTTTTTTAAGTAGTTATAAAGACACACATATACCTATGACAACTATAAATATAATATAATGCCTAATTATAACCACAAATAAATATACATAAATACACGAATATACTAAAACAAATAAGACAAACAATGGGATAACATTCACGTTGTGATGATACTGCCAGCTTCTTCCGAATGTGCTCGGGAATATAATCGGTTGGTTGCCATAAATTTGGATCATGAAGTTTTGTATTGGATGACAGATTATTTTTTCGAGATTTCGATGTTGGTCCCATGGAAAAAGCTGTTCAGTTTAACCCCAGTAGCACACCTCCGCTGCGAAACCTTACCAGCGAAACCTTACCAGCGAAACCGCTGTAGTTAAATTCAATAGACTCGCGTCATGTTCGTCATGTAGAGCCGAATCTCCAGTATGTCGAACCCTAAAGATGCTAAACGCCCTCCTGACTGCCGACCCTGAATGTGATGTGTTTGCTGATGAATGGAAGAAGATTATGCGTGCTTGTCTGGAGTTCTGTGAGAGACAATATGCGAGGGTGTCCACTGTTATATATTAGTTTGTGACGTGTATAATCAATTCAACTATTTAATCAAATAATTAATAATCATTTTATCCACGTATTGAATGGAATTGTATTGTACATGTTTATGTTATGTTATTGTTATTATTGTTTTTCATTTTTATTGTTTTTTAATTTTTCTCAATTCTATGTTAATTAATGAAATTGGACCTGTGCCGTTTTAATTAACTATAAATTAATAAATAAATAAATTAATAAATGTGACGCGAGTCTATTGAATGTAACTACAGCGGTTTCGCTGCTACGGTTGGCGGAGGTGTGTTTCCTGGGGTAAAGGTCTGTACCACACAATTAATGTTGACCACATCTTTCTGATAAAGCCTGGTTATGCGATAACTTAGAGTAGGTACTTACTCACACTGGGAATGTTACTTGAAAATACTTTGAAGAATAAAAAAGTTATTAAAATAAGTAGACTGGTTCGATATTTGCGGAAATACGAGTGTGTAAGTACCTCAACAAGGAAGAACCGTGAAGAAATTGCACCGTGTAAATCAGGCTTTAGTGAATAAAGCCTGATTTACACGGTGCCTGATTTAATTGCCCGTGGCATGATATATAAATAGATAGAAAACTAAATTGGAAATCACACGTTGATACTTTATATAAGAAACCGAATAAGTCTGCAGACGCTCTACACACATTATCACCTATGGCCCTTCTTACTGCTTATTAATTATGGGATAGTAGAATCACATTTACGATATGGAATCATATTTTTGGGAAACTCTACTGAAAGAGAGACCGCCTTCAGAGTACAATAAAACCGGCCAAGTGCGAGTCGGACTCGCGCACGAAGCACCATTATCTATAAAAACGGCAATAAATCATGTCTGTTGTATGGGAAATATTTATTTTATTCTGTTTTTAGTATTTGTTGTTATAGCGGCAACAGAAATACATCATCTGTGAAAATTTCAACTGTCTAACTATCACGGTTCATGAGATACAGCCTGGTGACAGACGGACGGACGGACAGCGAAGTCTTAGTAATAGGGTCCCGTTTTTTTACCCTTTGGGTACGGAACCCTAAAAAAGATGCATTTGAGCGATGTTTAAACTTAAACCCAATGATAGTTGTGAATCGTACTATAAATATAATTACAAACAAACATAACATAACATCACGCCTTGTTTCCTCGAAGGGTTGGGCAGAGGTGTACCCACATTTCGCCAGTTATGTTTAAGTCCCATGTAATAGGGGGCGAGCCTATTGCCATCAACCGGGCACAGAAAATGACAAAATATTAACATTACCTTGCCTGTACATATTAGAAGTAGCTGTGTTTGTAAAGACAAATCCGAGTCGTTTTAGACGTCTATCAGATGTAGTACCCCTCAATAGACGCGATAATAGTGTGCTATGTCTAGAGTCAGCCAAGACCGCACTTATGCGAGAAAGTGTATACTGCATGGCTCCAGTCATTTACAACAAATTGCCAAAGACATGGAAATAGCTTCCGCTTTTATTATTTAAAAAGAAACTCCGAAGCTTTTTAGCGGCGAAAGCATATTAAAGTATTTTTAAGCTAGTGTATAAATAAATATATTTGTACTTCATTGTGTAATAATTTTAAATTAAAATGATTAATTTATTAATTTTATAATTGCTGCCAGCCTTTTGGGCACTTTTCCCGCTGACAGCGATGACAGCGACGAATTTTTTGATGCCAAATGAGCTCTTCTTTTAATTTTATTTTCTTATTTGTAAAGTAAGTTTTTAATTGTTGAAATGTATATTAAGATGTCAAGTTAAAATAAAGAATGTTATATGTATTTAAAATTGAATTTAATTATGTAGTCATATGTTGAATGTTTTAAGTCTTTTGCATGCCTAACGTGGTATTAAATGGCTGAGCTCTTAAATTTTTTGTCATCATTTGCTGTTTGTTACCCATATTTGTAAAATAAAACTATCTTTATCTTTATCATGCCATAAGTTGAAGCAAAACTAAAAGTTGCGTCGTCTAAACACTGTTTAAACAACGCAACTTTTAGTTTAGTAATTTGTTGCTCCAATTTAATTGTATCGTGTAAATGGGGTTTAAGACATAGAAGTATTATCTGACATCCCATTAGCGGAATCCTAAAAATCTTCTTGACTGAGCAATGAATGTTTTCTTGTAAGTATTTCCAAGTATAAAATTGTACCTATAAAAACTGCACAAAACACCATTTCCACCCTGCAGCCCACTTTCCTTTGGCAGAACTTTTGATAATTCAGATTTAATTACTTTTTACCATCGCGTATATTTTCGGTATAACTTCAATCTGGTAAGTTTTAACACAGTGAGCGAACAGCTCCAATGAAGAAAGTAACTTTCCATAACCGCTCAGCTGGCTAATATTCAATTAAAACTTTTTAATTTCTCTCAGACCTTTGGCAATATTTTCTGTTTACGCTGTTGCCCTCGGTGAAAAATAAACAATTTATAATAAAATATTGTGGCAACTTTCGCAAAGGAATTATTTGTGTCGGATTGTTTTTGACTTCCATTCTGTCGAATATTGTTCAGATTTTGGATATTGGTTGCGACCGTTTTTATTTATGAACTTCTTTGATCTAAAAGTTGTTATTGAAGTTGTGCAAATATTTTTTTGTTTTTTGTTGTTTTAGGTAGGTTATTTATTAGGTTGGTATTGAAATTCTCTTTTGTGCCTTTAGCACTGACTTATTTGGTCCGCATTGCGCCCGCGTGGTAGATTATTGACCCTCGAAGAGACGAGGCCTGTGCTCCTGTAATCATTATAGGCTGATTAAGCAATTATTATGCTTATGCTATTTAAAATGGAACTTAATACTATTTTACACAAGTTCTTACGAACTTCGTCAAACTCCATATAGAACCGTTATACAGGGTGGAAGTGACATCGACGTGAAAACTGATACCATGGATTCAGTTCATGATTCTGAACCCCCCTACGTTGAAATTTTTCGTCGGTTATTAAAAAAAAAACAGCTGTTTCATAGAAAAGTTCAACCTACACGGTCAAAATATATGGAACAGCTGTTTTTTTTTACACACAAACATAACATACATAACTTCCCGCCTGTGATCCCCGAAGGGTTAGGCAGAGGTGTACCTATAGTACACCCACATTTCGCCAGTTATGTTTAAGTCCCATGTAATAGGGGGCTAGCCTATTGCCACCAACCGGGCACAAATCCAGACTCCAGGCTTCTACTGAGAAATTCCAGATGGAAAAACCCAATAACACTTTGCCCGACCCGGGAATCCAACCCAGGACCTCATGCTCAGCAGTAGCGCTTGCAACCACTAGACCAACGAGGCAGTCAAAACTCAAACAAATAACTAAATTTTACAGTCACAATACCATAGATTTCAATAACCCTGAAACCAGGAGTCCAGCAATAAAACATCTTTATTTATCAACTTGGCATCGTTCCATAACCGGCAAAAGGCGGCCCCTAAGTTAGGCCCTAAACTCAATTTAGTGTAACTTACGCTAAGTGCGTAGTAATTTTGAAACCTCTGTCATGGAGCGTTCGGCTGCGTTGGAAGAATACCACAATGTTTGGGCCATGAAGTTAGCGGGGACCGGGAGTGACAAGAAACGTGTGATATTTATTTAGATACCTTTTTGCGGTTGCGTTTTACGTTGTCTATAGATTTTTGGGATTTTTAGAAGAAGAAGAAAACGACCATAGCCCTAGCGCCGGCTCAATATAAATTGCGCAGAGGATGATGAACCTCAGAAAAATATACTTTTTTTGTGTTTTTTTTTAAAGTTTAAAACTGTTACCGTTCACATAGTCGCAATTGTTTTAAATATCAAATAGTTTTTGTGAATTAAGTTAAATTAACCTATCACAGAATGCTTGTTTTTGTATAGTACCTAATCAAATCACAGTCTTTCACTGCATATAATTATTTTATGAATATGAGAATAATGGTGTGAGTTACAAATGTTTGCTACTTAAGTTTAAGGAATCAAAATAAAAACTTGCATAACGCTTTTTTGTTACGTGACCATTTCTACCAGTTATATATTCCTACCGCAGGCCGCGTCAAAGAACTTCGTTCCAAAAGTGTGTGTAATTTCATTTCGTTAAATAAATTAAACTATTTTAAAAATATTGTGTTAGTTACTTTAGTATTTTGTTTTGCCACATCTTCCGCGTATCCATCAACCCGCACTGGGCCCGCGAACTTTCACAGAGAGAAGGCTTGTGTTCCCGCAGTGGGAACATCACAGAAAGAAAAAGAAAGAAAGAAAAATTATTTATTGGGACTCGCACAGGAAATAAAAAAATTAAACTCAAAACACTAATAAAAAAAAAAAAGAAAAAAAAAGCAGAAAGGCTGATAGGCTGATATTGCTTATGCTTAATCTTCTGTATCCATAGTTTTCAAAGCCCAACATGCTCAAGTAGTCATAGCTCGTGTAATCCTTAATCACTGGTTAAAGGTCAGGCTACCTTCAAATGTAGGCAAGCTGGCTGTGGGTTTATTATGCACAACCTAAGCTCTTCTATAATAGTTTATTGATTTACATTAGTTATACACGAGACTGGGTCGTTGGTCTACATAGGTAGAAAGTGCTACTGCTCAGCATGAAGTCCTGGGTTCGATTCCCACGTTCGGCAAAGTGTTATTGGGTTCTGCCGGGAGTCTGATTTGTGCCCGCTTGATGGCAATAAGCTAGACCATATTACATGCTACTTAAACATAACTGGTGAAATGTGCTATAGGTACACCTCTGCCTAGCCCTTCGAGGAATATAAGCATGATGTCCCCACAGCTAATCGCATTCTAATAAAAAATAAAAAAAACCTCACAACCTATTGCCTCCGTATGAGATTGTAGTATTTGGAGACAGAAATAGTTCATCTTGATTCCATATTTAAGTTCACTTTTTACGCAGTCCAGCTTTTGTTTTTTTTTTTTCACTTTTTTTTTTGGAGAGGAATTCGTGGCTATATAATAAAAGCCGCACAGGTCGATCCATTAGGTTAAGCTACGCTTGCCGAGGTTGGTCTGTGGATGTGTGACCATCTTTTCATACCGAGACTCCTCCGTGCCATGGAAAGCACGTTAAGCCAAGGGTAATCAGAAGCCCGAAAGTCTGACAACCAGTCTTACCAAGGGGTATCGTATTAGTCGAATAGGCAGTCGCTCCCTGTAAAATACTGGTATTCAGCTGCTTATGGTTAGACTGGAAGCCGACCTCACATATAGTTGGGAAAAGGCTAGGCAGATTGATTGAGTAAGCATTTTTTTAAATAATTTCTCACTGTAAATTTTATTACATTTTAACATACAATTTGTATATATTTTTGTAATCACCTTTTAAAACCCTTCATTTTGATACTCGATAGGCTTAGGAGTTTTTTTTTTTAAACATAATAAAATAACGTTTGGGTGCAAAAACTGCCATAGTGATTTTTTTTTGTTTTTTTACCCAGAGACACTCGCGCGATAAAGAAAAACCTTTCGACTTATTCATCAAAACCGGTTCACCCATTTAGTAGTGACGAGGGAACAAAGAGACAGACATACAAACAGGTCAAACTTACTACCCCTTTTTTTTAGCTTTGCCGCAGTCGGTTAGAAAGCGCGGTGCGACCCGTCTGTAGGTTGCGATGTTTCATACAAAAGTGATGTGGGAGGGTTTTTGCAATGCGGTACGCTCTAATGTGCGTCAGCCTTTAATGTTGCTTTGTTTGTTGTTGTTGTTTTTTGCATGCCTTTAACAAAAAAAAAAAAAAATGGTATAATTGTATTTAACAATATATTTATAGTAGGTATCCGGGCGTTAATGAAAGTTGTAAAACATTTAGATAGAGACTTTCATACAGACAAGACTTGGCAGGTACAGCCAACCCCACATCAGTGGTTACTTGCAATACGAAAATCGCCTTTATTGCTATGACATAAAGGCATTGTCAATGTCAAATTTTTACCACCGAGTAAGGTGCAGTTGACATTACATAGTACAACATATTATTATTATCTTTAGGGTACAGAGTAGACTAGTAATAAGATGTGAAAAAGAAGTTTTGCTCTGTTAAATGGACTTGTCCAAATTAGCCAATGCATCACGAGAAAAACATTAAAAGTTCCCCCGCAAATAGATTTCAGTTGCTAAAGCTGTAGAATTTTAATTTCATAAAACCATTTGCGAACTCGATTTTAATATCGATATGGTTCTGGTGTCGAGTCTAAAAATATATTGCCAACTTTGAGATTTATGAGATTCTAGAGCCAGGACAGGGTGCCAAAATCACAACTAGTGAAGTACTAGATAGGTGCTCACTTCCTTTTAGAAACAATATTTTAGGATGCCCGATTTACTGTTATGGATTGGCTAAAAAGAGCTGAAATGGGGGCGCTACTATCGGTTTTGCAGCCCGAGTAGGACAATATAACTTTATGGTCTATTTTACCACCTCTGATTAAGGACCAGTTATTTATTCTTCATTTACAATAGTTGTATGTTTTTCGGGACATCGCCAAGCGGTTGGTCAACTCTTCACGTGACCTGAGGGCTAGCCTATTTTTTGTCCAAATAATCAGCATTGCCATATAACATGGCAATGCTGACAGCATTTTGGGGTATTTTGCTGTTGACAGCGATGCGGATGATTTTTTATCCTATCCCCTCCTTTTTAAACCTCAAAATCTGACACGCCCTCCCGCTCCACCCAGAGCGGGAGGAGTCATTTGATGATTTCCCACCCAAAAAAAAAAAAAAAAAAAAAGGACAGGGTGCCAAAATCACAACTAGTGAAGTACTAGATAGGTGCTCACTTCCTTTTAGAAACAATATTTTAGGATGCCCGATTTACTGTTATGGATTGGCTAAAAAGAGCTGAAATGGGGGCGCTACTATCGGTTTTGCAGCCCGAGTAGGACAATATAACTTTATGGTCTATTTTACCACCTCTGATTAAGGACCAGTTATTTATTCTTCATTTACAATAGTTGTATGTTTTTCGGGACATCGCCAAGCGGTTGGTCAACTCTTCACGTGACCTGAGGGCTAGCCTATTTTTTGTCCAAATAATCAGCATTGCCATATAACATGGCAATGCTGACAGCATTTTGGGGTATTTTGCTGTTGACAGCGATGCGGATGATTTTTTATCCTATCCCCTCCTTTTTAAACCTCAAAATCTGACACGCCCTCCCGCTCCACCCAGAGCGGGAGGAGTCATTTGATGATTTCCCACCCAAAAAAAAAAAAAAAAAAAAAGGACAGGGTGCCAAAATCACAACTAGTGAAGTACTAGATAGGTGCTCACTTCCTTTTAGAAACAATATTTTAGGATGCCCGATTTACTGTTATGGATTGGCTAAAAAGAGCTGAAATGGGGGCGCTACTATCGGTTATGCAGCCCGAGTAGGACTAGGGAACTTTATGGTCTTTTTACCACCTCTGATTAAGGAACTACCGGTCTATTCTGTAATAATCTCACGGTTAAAACTTAGGTGAAGTGAACGTGAAGTGAGCTGACATTCCACCTGCTGCTAAAGACTGACAGCTCACTCCGAGCTCACTTCACCTAAGTTTTCACGGTGAGATGGTTACAGAATAGCACTGAAGTTATTTATTCTTCATTTACATTAGACATAATTTAACATGTTTTTCGGGATATCGTCATCGTCAAGCGGGTGGTCAACTCTTCACGTGACTAGATGGCTGGCCGTTTTTTTGTCCAAATAATCAGCATTGCCATATAACGTGGCAATGCTGACAGCATTTTGGGGTCTTTTGCTGTTGACAGCGATGTGGACGATCTTTTTTATCCTTTCCCCTCCTTTTTAAAGTTCCGTACCTCAAAATGAAAAAAACGGAACCCTTATAGGACCACTCGTGTGTCTGTCTGTCGGTCCGTTTGTCACAGCCAATTTGCTTTGCTTGAAATTTTTAAGTTGAAATTTTGGTACACATAATTATGTATTTCTGTGACCCAAATACGGACGAGTAACGTAAATAAATGAATTTTGAATGTGGGGTCACTTTTGGGGGTAAATAAGAAAATAAAACTAAACATTTTTGCTAACTGTAGGTACCGTGTGATATATAAAATGAAAGGGCTGACTTTTTATATTTTTTAATCATTTTAAAATAAAAACTTTTAAAGATATTTAAAAAAAAATAATGAAAATAAGACCCTATCTCCGAAAGACATAATTTTTGAAAAAAATACAGGGTAGGTATGGTTTTTTACTCATAGATTACAGGAAAGCCTATAAGAAGTATATATGGTCTTAAAATTACATGGTAAATCTCTCATTATTGTGCGTACAAGCTTACATTTGCAGTTGGAATGTATGAGAGAACATGTTATTCAACTACAATGTTAAGTTTATACTTGGGATAAATTCATCCTAACTACGGAACCCTTCATTGTGCGTGTCCCGACACGCACTTGGCAGTTTTTTTTATACTTGGACATGTTATTATTATTATTGTAAGACTGTTAGCGTACATTTTATAAATATTATCTTGTTTGAACACACAAAAAAAATCTCTGTTCAGCCAACTATCGCAGATAATTTTTTCATAAAAGTCCTGTCCTTTGGTTTAATTTATGTGGCAGATTTGCCTATCCCGGCGACTGAAACCAAACATCCTTATATTTATTTTCTCTTCTACATATCTTTTTTAACCGACTTCCAAAAGGAAGAGGTTATCATTTCGGATTTATATATAAATAAACATCCGAAATGATAACCTCTTCCATATAAATATATATATTAATGTATGTTCGGGCATAATTCCATCATTATATAGACGGCTTTGCAAAATTATTGTTTTGTTTGAAAGGGTTCGAGCTGGTCCCATTGTCAAGTCAGGATCTGATGATGTGATTCTGGAAAAATCGAGGAAACTCTTCAAATATTATAGGCACTTCTGTAGCAATTTGGGTATTTTTTATAGTACCTCGTGCAGTTGCTCTTGGAAAGCACCATTTGGTGAAGTGGAACTGATGATGAAGACCACAGATGGCCACCGGAACTGCGGAATAATAAATATTTCACAGGTATTCGATTACTTTATTATGGGTGCCAAGAAATTAATGATCGTCACAATGCTTAAGGAGAAGTACAGCTGATGGTGAAGTACCAGGAGAACTCTTCAACGATTAACGTGCGTGCAACGAAAAAAGCAATATTTTGTAAAAGATGATGAGTAGTTGACATTAGGCTATTGTAACTTAGATAAATTACAAACTGACCCGCTAAAAAGAGAGAATTAAAAACATTCTTAAAAAAAAAAAAAACACCACAAGGTGAAAAATTTGGAAGTCGGTGGCAAATAACGAAAATACAAAACCAAAGACACCGACTTCCAAAATTTAAGTAATTTTTCACTTTTAGTGTTTTTTGGAAGTCGGTTATCTAATCCTGTCGTAGGTATGCTGGTAAAGATTTCTTTAGAAATAAGCATAACAAAAGGCGATGCTTAATAAAAAAATAAAAAAATACGTACAAAGGCACGTATTTTTCTGTTCCTTGCTTCTTGTCTGTTTGTCTTTATGGGTGTACACTGTGTAACTGTTAATAAATCCCTGGGACTACTATTGATAGTCTTCGGGTCAGTTTCTCGAACGGGAGCATAATCAACTTATAATGTTTCCACTGCTCCTCTCAAAGAGAGGGAGTGGGCCGTAATCCACCACGGGGGCCCAGTGCGGTTTGGTAGATGTCACATGTCTTCGTATTTTTGGTTCTCGGACATGCCGGTTTCAGTGGTGATGAAATAATTAACACAAAGCAAACGCCTGACTGGGTTTGAATCCACGACATAGTCGTAAGTCGCGGCCATTACTAATAGGCTACCACTGCTTCGTAAATCTGTTGCGGCTGTTGTTAAATCATTTAACCATTCATTCACTCAGTTTACACGCTCTTGCTCACTCAAATCTCTCGCTGGTGGTGGCGTGTGTGTTGGATCATTAAGTTCCCTTCAAAATGGTTGAGCTAAATGATGCTGATCCTTGCGTCATGTTCGTGAACGGGCGCCGTCAGTGGGGACTGGTCATCTCTTAGCTGCCATGGCTTATTTTAATTATTTTTGTTTTTTATATTTTTATTATGGTCGCTTTTAACGTGCACGATTTACTACATTGTTCTCACATGTATAATTTCAACATGAATGATGTAACCAATGTTTTGTAACAATATTCTAATTTAAAAGAGTGTCCATGGAGTTTCTTGCCCGTTCTTCTCCATAGGAACCTACTACGCTTTGGAATGGGCAACTAGCTTCATCTTTCTGACTGACCGACCCCTTGACAATTCAAAAGTACCTGTAATTGGTTTATTTGGAATAAATGATTTGAGTTTGAGTTTGAGTTTCTTGATTTGTCACATTAATTTTGCGATAATTTTCGTTCGAGAAACAGGCACATACAGATAGTGCAATCCACGACAACGCGCCCCACTCCGCAATTACTGTACTTTAGTACGGAGCGGAGCGGAGTGGGGCGCGTCGTCGAGGATTATAATAACTAAGTATTTTAAATGAATTTGAGACACATAATAATATCTTAGAAGGACATAATAGTGAACTTATTGGTGATGTTCTTCAGAAAGATCAGGTGCGTAGTAATCCCAACTGGCGTGCGTGTATGACCAGATGCATGAACGTAAACGAGGCAAAATGAGTATGTAAGGATCAGTAGGCAGGTAAGAAGAAGACCTGAGTTTATATATGTGTAATAAGATCCAAATCATTGTCTGTAACACCTCTTTCAAATAATCCTAATAAAAAATCGAATTTCTTGACTTTTTTGCCAACTTGTAAATGTTTAGAAGGGAGAGACACAGCGGTTTCTACAAAGTTATGTACACAAGGGTACATAATCAAGCTGTACATTTCCAGTATAAGCTGACCTCTCATTGTGCGAAAATCCTAAACATTTCAAGAGTCAGCATAAACTGGAAATGTATAGCTTGATATTAGCCGTGTGTACGATCTCGCCGTTTTAAAGTAATGTCCTTATTTGTTCGCGGGAGGCTGAGAGGCAATTTGCCTAAGAAATGTCTTGTTTGCGCTTGAGGCATCCTTATAGTTGTGTCAGAAATACAGTTAACGTGTCTTGCTTTTTCACATTTCTTTGGGACGTTTTAGTGATTCACACGCAGGCAGGTATAGAAACAAGCGGAGCAGCAAACAAAACAACACAGTGGTGGAAACAAGGAAATACTAGCAATAAAACACGGGATTAACTGGCGATAGTACACCCACATTTCACCAGTTATGTTTAAGTCCCATTTGATAGAGGGCGAGTCTATTGCCATCTACCGGGTACAAATCCTATACTATATATCTTTAAAATAATAAACATATAAAACTACATACAAATATAAATAACGATATAAAAATAAAAATAAACATTTTCAATAATTTGTCATGAATATTTAGAAAAATATGGGCGGTCAATACCCATGGGCGACAATGTATAATTTCACCACCGCTGCTCACAAAAACGGTGAAGGAAAAACATCGTGAGGAAACCGGCATGGCCTTGAACCAAAAATTCGAAGATATTGTGACATCTACTAATCCGCACTAGGCCCGTGTGGTAGACACGTGGTAGCCCACTCCATCACGAAGAGAGGAGGCCTGTGTGATAGCAGTGGAAACATGCTGATTATGCAAATTTACTTTACCTTTATCATAAGGGTTTCCCTGAGGTTGTGTCGCCATTTCTTCTCAAAATCAAATTCAAATTCAAATTTTTATTGCATTCATGTGTACATTTAGTTGTTACAATATAAGTAAGTTCCAACATGAAACCCGGTTATGGCACGGCAACATTATAATAATAATAATTTTAACATAATAATAACAATTTTAATATAATTTTTACATAATAATAATAATTTTAACATAATAATAATTATTTTAACATCATAGTAATTATTTTATTTTTGAGTATGTGTGCGTTTTATAATTATTTATGTAATTATTTATCTAGCTATCATACTAAATATTACAAGGGTAGTCAGTTAGGAAATGTCGATTCCATCTACACACATCAAAAGTGTCTAGGTATCAAGTAAGTTTTAGAGTATCGCCGCAAATGAGGATTATTATTTTAACCTTTTTGGATCGTTTTTGAATGTTTTTAGTGAATTTCACTATTTGAATAAGGATTTTTTTTTAAATTAAAAATAGAAAATCGACTGTCAGTCAGGATTCCTATTACACTGTGTAATAGCGTTTTTACAAAACCATTTTTTTTTTTGCATCGGAACTGAAAAAAATTGCATTGATATTAAAATTCAATTTTTTTATTCCGGATTTGTACAAAAATCCATATAGTGTTAGTAGAAGTAACTATAACTTAACCTAATGTTAGTATTAAATTAGTAATAATAAATAAACAACTGACGCACTATTGAACTGTTCCTTCAATGGTGCACCAGTCTATTTAGATAAGACGTGAGTCTGAACTCTTACCCACCTTCGTAAGGGGGAGAGTCCCACCGGTCTGAAAACACATTCAGGATGCCATTGGAGGAGGAGCGCAAGCGCACCATCATGGAAGCGCATCGCTTCCGTATGATCGCGGCGAACCCGTCGATGCACACTTCCGCGAACATCCCTGACGCGCTACATCGCCACGGCAACCCCAAAAGCACCCTGAATGTCGTATAACGGGCAGCGTGGCCGAGTGACAAGCAGGACGATCTCGCATCACCACTCGCAGACAGTACATCCAAAATACTGCTCGAAGGGATCGAACCATGACCGCTATGATATTGGCTACGAGGCTCCACAGCTTTTCTGGCTTGCTGATAAGCGACCAAACCATCCGAAATCGTTTACGTGAAGTGGATCTGCGGTTTCAAAGGTCGCTGAGAGTTTCACCTATAACACTCCGCAATCGTAGGGCCCGTTTACAATGGGCTCGCGAACACAGAAATTGGGACGAAGAGGCGTTGTGTTTGCTTTTCCTATGAATCTCATTTCTGTATGAGGCCAGATACAAGAAGTTCTTGAGTTATAAAAAAAAATATGACGAGTTAAAGTGATTCCGATATTCCATTTACAGAATAAAAAAAAAAACTTATTATTGGTAAACCGCCCGTCAACTGACTGAATGTGCAGTTTAACCATGAACCATGTGGTGGTTATTTAATAGTACGAGAACCAGGTCGTACCGATTTTTAACTTTATTTCACCGAAGTGTTACAAGACATTTTTGCTACAAAAGAAAAAAGCGACTCACCGCGTCCCACTCTTACACGCCCCACGCTTACAGTACAGTAATCGGGTTTAGGTAGAAGAGTGGGGCACGTCTTCGTAGATCGCAATATCTATAGAATTTGTAAAAAAAAAGCCCTGTCCGATCCGGAAGGGGCATATAGTTACTGTAATAACATTACCTTAAAGTGATAAACAATCTTATAATTTATTTATTTATTAATACTTCAAGCACATAAATGTACAGAGGCGGTTTTCTACCAGTAAACCTTGGGTGATGCAGAGACAAACAGTGGTAGGTGCAATATCGAGAATTGAGGAAAAAATAAAATAAAGATATACCATATAAATATCTATTTAAAACTATAAATATAATAAATACACCTAATTATATATAAAAATACGCACTAATAAGACAAACAATGGGTAAACATTACCGTTGTGATGACACTGCCAGCAGCCAGATAATCGGTTGGACGCCATCCTGATTTCCTGGTGGAGCGCATTCCACAGAGAGATAGACTTAATGAAGAAAGAAGAGTGAATGAAGTCTGTGCGGTTAGTGGGACATTGAAGTAGACGATTGTGAGATGAAAGTATATTTCTAATAAAAAAATATATTGATATTTATATCATTTTTATTGATTATTATTGAAAATTAAAGTTATTGCTATTTAAAATCACATTCTTAGTACCAAAATTACCCCAAATCCATTGAAAATTTGCAAATTTTCAACAGGGGTCATAAGTTATGACTCGTAGACACTCGCTAAACGACGGCCTCTCGCGCCCCACGTAATAACCCGGTAAAATTCCCCATTGCTAAAAAAATGTGACGGTTTTGTTTTCTTTTTTCCTGAACATTACCACATAAATATGTAGACTCTCAGTACGATACCTAGCAACACCCTCACGGATCGGACAGGGTTTTCTTACATGTTGTATAAACTAGTATAGATGTATTAACAGATTATACGAAAAATAATTTGTGATTTCTCAAACTTTTTTTTTTTTAATTTTGTGATCTAATGGCTATTGGCTAAATTATCACTCGCCATCTATCTAACTCGCACAGTGTAAACTAGTCTTTAGCAACAGTAAACAAGTGAAATCGCGTGCATTTTCTTCGGGCGTGTAAAAAGGGGAGAAAATGATATACGGTTATTGCTTTGTTTTATTATACGTAAAATATATTAAACGGGGGTGAAATTAAAAAGTGAAAAGCGGACATGTTTGGGCTTTGGTATGTTTATTTGAATGAAATAGAAACATTTCGTCTCTGTTAGGTACCTCCTAGTGGTGAACTAACTGGGCTTTCGGGGTTTTGTGAAGTTTTGTCCCGATTAATTACTTTATTCTACATAGCATAATAAGCAGTGATAGCCTAGTGGTGTGACCGTCAGACTGACAAGTCGTAGGTCTTGAGTTCGAACCCAAGGCACGCACCTCTGACTCTTCGGATTCATGTGCGTATTATACATATAATTGTCACTTGCTCAAAAAACGGTGAAGGAAAACATCGTGAGGAAACCGGCATGCCTTAGAGATATTTCTCGACTGCATGTGAAGCCAAGTCAGAGGCCCGTGGGCGGCTTTAAAACTCTGACACCAGGTTAGTTTACTAACCACACGAAAAAGAAGAAGAAGATAGCATAATCAGCCTCAATCAAATCAGCCAATTTTGCCAAAATGGACGACACAGATGAAGGGTTATTGTTGCCACTGCTGGGACACCGGCCTCCTCTGTCCACCACGCGGGCCCAGTGCGGGATGGTAAATGTCACATGTCTTCGAATGTTTGGTTCTAGGACATACCGGTTTCCTCACGATGTTTTTTTCTTCACCGTTTTGAGAGCGGTGGTGATGAAATTATTTACACAAATTAAAGCAGCTGGCTGGGTTCAAACCCACGACCTACAACCCGTTAATCGGGGCCTTTACCTTTGGGCCACCACTGCTCACAAATAAGTAAAATCTAGATTCTCTCGTTGTAGCCTCTACAGTCGGTAAGAAACTCTAATTCAAAGTATTTATTTAAATTAAACCAATTACAGGGATGTATGAATTGTCAAGGTCAGTCAGTCAGAAAGATGAAGCTAGTTGCCCATTACTTACTATGTAGGTACAATTTGAGGTTACAACGTACCTACAATAATAGGGATGATGACTAAAAAAATGTTTTGTGTCCGTAATGTAGATTATGAAAAAATAACGCACACGTATTTTTTCTTTTTTTACGTTATCAAAAGATTACGGCGATACATTGAGTTATAATGTGCCATGACGTCACTTGTATGTAGATTTTATCCATACTTGTGACGTATCAACCCCCACTCCCGAACTTTAATGCGTTGTATCTAAGTCATTTTTCATTAATATGATAAAGCAAAAAATACGTGTCTAATATTTTATTAATATCTGACTGACGGACTAAATAGAATTTCTTTTTTTTGACCCAGGCATCATCCCTATTACCATGCATAAGAAATTGTAATGTGGGTGTACTATTGGACACCTCTGCCTTACTCTTTTTTTTTTTTACCTATTTTGTTAAAATTCTGTTATTAACTGGCTTTGTATGTTGTACATAAAGATTTAGAAGAGGGAGGTCTTTTGGTTCAGATATCTCCATACTTAAAAGAAGGCCTCTACAACTTATTTCTTCAAACCTGTTGGTTATAAAATAAACTTCTTATTATTTTAAAAATATTTTTGACATATTTCGGGACCCTGGGGTCCCGGACCTTAAGAAGGCATACGAGGGGCCGAAGCCAACTAACAGAGGCCACTTAGACAATTAAAAAAATGATTAGGAGGTACAAACAAACCGATGATTATCCCTGTATGCACTATGCAAGTGCACCCAAGGATATCCCCCGGTTGGTGCAGGTCTATTAACGAACAGGGAAAGAAAAGAAAGAAAGAAAGAAAATACATTTATTTGGCACAACAAGCAAAGACACACAAGTAGAAAGAGAAAAAAAATAAGATAAAAGGAAAGAATACAAAATAAAAAGTGTAAAAACTGCGTTGCATGATACCAGCAGGAATGTGTGCCTCGCGGCTACGCCAAATAGGCCCAGACAACAGTTTTTTATTACATATATGCCAGACAACTAGTGCCTGACGCTGGTTTTCAACTGAACCCGAAGTGTGAGGTAACGGATGTAAATCAGTTTTATACCGCAACGTGTGTATGTATACTTAAATAAAATAAATTTGTGTAATATAGTAATAATAATTAATAGTTTAAAATAGTTAGATCCTAGTTATTAAATATAATTGCAATTTGCAAGACAACAAAACAAATTCAAAACGACAAATAACTGAGACAGACGCGTGATAAATCTAGACATCATTCGAAACGAACAAAACCTGTTTTGAGCGATGCCAGACTTCCACGCTCCAACACATAATTTATTAATCCGTGCACTTCATCGCACAATACGCTGCAAGCAGCCGATCGCGATGGACTATCTACGGACCGTAGACCGTTTTGCCACAGGGATATATACATTTAACTTATTAAATTAAAATTAAATGTATTTATTTCCAAGTATATGGTATTTTGAGATCTTACACTAATAATGTTCCACATATACTACCATTGCTGGCGTAGAAAAAAAAAAAAAAAGTTAAGCACATTCAAATCATCACTAAGTTAATTAAAAAGTAAAATAAAAATAAAAATTAATTTGATAAGTCCAAAATACAAATTCTAAAGTCAAAGTAATACAGTGATATTAAGATTAATTGCAATGTCAGAAAATATAATTAAAATGTCAAAATATACAATGCTATGTCCAAAATATAAGCTCTATAGTAAAGTAATAATTATAGATATTATGCCAAAATACTAAAAACATATATTCATTACAATGTCAAAAAGTATGATTTAAAAATTCATTAACTGAATAAAAGCACATCTCTAATAGCCAAGCAAACATTTTACATTTAAATTTATCTATTGGTAACATTCTGAACGCAGTTGGTAATTTATTATAAATTTTGATCGTCATACAACTGGCATTTCTACTATAGAGATGCAGTCTCTGAGGAGGAACTAACAGTTTGCCAGCATTTTTTTTATTCAATCTTTCCGAGACTTGTTCATTCAATGAAAATAAATGAGGGTATTTTTTAACAAATAAACAAACCTCAAAAATATACAGACACGGGAGTGGGAGAATTTTTAATTCTTTAAATAATGGTCTGCAATGGTCTAAATATTCTGCTCCACTCATGGCTCGGATACACTTTTTTTGTACTTTAAACGCTCTGTCCACGTCCACTGAATTACCCCATATAACTAGACCGTAACGTAATACTGATGAAACATAACCATGATACGCATTTAGGACTGTTTTTTTACTGGAAACTAGTCTCAACTTGCGAAGAGCATATACAAACTTATCAAGCTTACTGCATACTCTTTCTAAATGTTCCTTCCAATTCAGTTTGTTGTCAATTATTATACCCAAAAATAAGGCCGATGGTTCTGGTTGTAAAATTGTAGTGTCATGTCGAATTATTGTTGGTGTAGCTGACAAATTGCTTGTTTGAAATTGTACTACTTTGGTTTTATTAATATTAACATGAAGATTATTGTCCGCTAACCAGTTTATTACATTAATTAATTCAATATTAGTGTCAATTTCTATGTCAGTTTTGTTGGAACATTTTATCGTCAATGTTGTATCGTCAGCAAATTGAATACATTCACATTTTAGGCATTTTATGAGGTCATTTATATATAATAAAAATAGTGGCGGACCTATTAAATGGGTTGCATTGACATTGACCCAATGCGATGGTATTTATCCACCCAATAGCCAAACATTTTTTTGCTGAAGTGGAAGTAATAAAAAAAATAATAAAAAAACGCGTAGACAAACGAGGAAGACAAGGATGAAATGTAAGCGATAGTCAATAAGTGTAACATAAAAAATAAAAGAAGATCGGGATATTTTTTTTAATAATGTGAGAGTAGGTACCTACCTATTCTTAATCTTTCTTTTCCCTTCTACAGCCTTCTGCTTCTTTAAGGATCTGACAAATTACAAACCACACAGAGGCCTGCACGCTGCCAAGTCTTGGTGAAGGAACGGATGAGAAAGGCGCCATCTCGACAACGAGTACGTCTCAGTCGCGTGCAAATAAGGCCAGGCACATTGGGTAAGTTGAAAAGCAACGTGGTTTAGAAATGCATATGTTGGTGATAAATTATTATTGTAATGTGTTGTCTTATATTCTACAGGCCTCACATCTGCGATGGGACGTAGCGATGCCGCGGATATCACAGACACAGGGAACATGAGCGAGCAACCCGAGCCGAGCGCGAGAATGAGAAAGAAACATTCCCACCATAGTAACTGTATAACAGCAGCTATTTACGTTATCGTGCAATATTTACCGACAGAAACACTGCAAGGTACCTACATAAATATCATATAATTGATACATTTAGTGTGACCATATCCAGCTTCCGTTGCGCATCTATGAGGTACTGCCGTAAGCATCGTCTAAAAGCGCCTATCGTGTTAACAGCTCTAATCAGTGGTGGCAGGTTGTTCCATACTTTGGAGGCCGCATAACGAAAACTGCCTCTAAAAGCGGCTGTACCCTGAGTCGAGAGTTGTTGCGAGCATTGCCTTCTCCCGCATTCCCGCCTACTCGTAACCCAACTTAGTTTGTTGTATAAATAGTCCGGTTTCTGACATTTAACCACACCGAACAGAAGGCAAGCTAAGTGTAGTCTGGACTTCATTTTTAGTGTAAAATGCGTGTTTAAGAAAGGTGTTACATGACTTCTGCGAGGGATATTGTAACAAAACCGAGCACAAGCGTTCTGTACCCTTTGGATGGGGCGGTATGTACGAGCTAATAGGCGCGGGCCGTATACTGTATCAGCGTAGTTCAACCTAGACAGAACCAGGGTTTCCACAAGCTGTTGCCGTAGTGTTTCTGACAAGTAAGGCCTAATCTTGTACAGAACTTTCAGGCGGTAAAAACAGTTTCTTACCGAGTCGGCTACGTGTTTTTCGAAACGAAGGTCCTTATCCAAAATGAGACCAAGATTTCGAGCTGCATAGACTCTTTCAATTGGTTCGCCCATTAACTCCAGGTGAAACGTTGCGGGAAGTTTAGCCAGTTGCTGTCTAGTGCCAAATACCATGTATTTGGTTTTGGTTGGGTTTAGCGATAGACAATTATCTTCAGACCAGGCGGTGATTCTACGTAGGTCATCGTTTAGATCTTTGACGGCACTATCGTACTCATCTGGTCTGAAGGATATGTAAACTTGAACGTCGTCAGCGTATATGTGGTACTTGCACAGTATAAAATAAACATAATTGGGCCTAATTTAGAACCCTGCGGGACCCCTCTCTCAATGGGAGTAAGAGCAGATGTAAAAGCAGTGCCGTCGCCCAAACGTAGATCCACAAGTTGTTTTCGTTCACTAAAGTAGCTGCGGAACCATTGCGTAGCGCTGGGGTCAAATCCGTAATAATTTTGCTTCGACAGTAATAACGGGATATTTATAGCGTCAAATGCCCGGGAAAAATCTAGCAAGACCAGCAATGAACACATTCCTCTATCTTGGGCTGATAGTAGATTGTCAGTAACATCTAGCAAGGCAGTCGCAGTACTGCGTTTTTTTTCTAAAACCAGACTGTAAGTCCGGTAACACGTCATTTTGTTCTAGAAAATGCGTTAATTGCTGGCTGACGATTCTCTCTAACACTTTAGACAGGCACGGTAAAATGCTAATGGGGCGTAGGTCTTTTACTTCAATTGGGTTGGCATTTTTTGGTAAGGGCCTAACGGAAGCAATTTTCCATAGTTCAATGTTCCGTAGAAAACATATTGGGTTATGGGTTTGGGTGGCTATAATGGATTGGTTACCTAGAACTATGGAAGGACTATGTCCCCTGCCTGATCAATGTTATGTAATCTGCCTGCCTAGCCTTTTCCCTACTATATTGGGGTCGGCTTCCAGTCTAACCGGATGCAGCTGAATACCAGTATTTTACATGAAGCGACTACCTATCTGACCTCCACAACCCAGTAACTGGGTAATACGATACCCCTTGGTAAGACTGGTTGTCAGACTTTGAGGCTTCTGACGACCCGTAACGACTGTCAAAGATCCACGAATGACAGCCGGGACCAACGGCTTAATGTGCTTTCCGAGGCACGGAGGAGTCTCGGTATGTAAAGATGGTCACCCATCCACTGACCAACCCCGGCAAGCGTAGCTTAACCTGATGGATCGACCCGTGCGGCAGTTATTACTTACCCACGAGTTCCTCCAATAGATCAATGTTATGTAATACAAGGATAAAATGGTAGGGGGTGACTTGCACACTCAATAATGGGCCCCTGAAAACGGTTGCTAGCACGTAGTGACGTAGTGATAAGGGGGCAACATTTCCTCAGGTGCTTGAGGGGTGGAGAGGTATTCCACGAATATCAGGATCATACCGGAAGTACGGTCAAGATCTGTACCAGCAACTTACTGGAATACTTCCTTCCTCCGAGCTCGTTAGCTCTTGCGAATTTCTTCTCAAGCCGCCAAATAAAGGCAAGAATGAGGTGGGAGCTCTGTTCCTCGTCAGTGTTCACTCCAGCCGGTCAATAAAGGCAAGCCAGATATGAGGAACAAGACATCTCCCGGGAGATAGAATCCGTGGGGTCGCTACTGCCCAACAGCTCGCCACTTGCTGCCCTGCTGGTTTCTGTATCTCTCTTGGTCTGCTTCCTCATCCTAGACCTGTTCTGGCAAAGTAAACACTACCGACACAGACCTAGAGTTCGAAGTGCGCAAGCCCCACTACGACATCAACGTAGAGATACGGCGGTGGGGTTATTATTATTACCTATATTTCATTTTAAAAAAAAACGCTAATTTCATTTTCAAATATAATTTATATGTAAAACGTTATAAGGAACAGGGTCCAAGCTACAGGATAGGATAGGACAGGGTCAGGGCTCCAGAGAGGGTAACCTTCTTACAATGCAAGCCGTGTCCAGAAGTACCGGTTTCTGAATCAAACCCTTAATCCAGCTGCCCAACGAGAGCCTCCTTAGGGGTTGGTCGAGGCTCTTGGCAAGTAAGCCATTGGCTGATACGACTATCGGCACAAATATCGCTGAGTCCACATCACACATGTCAACAACCTCGCGAGCCAAGTCAAGATACCTACTTGATTTATTTCTCGGCTTCAACGACGTTCCCGTCATGCGGGATCGATATGTCAATAATCATTGCACGCCGCTCTGTTCGACCCACCACTACTATATCAGGCTTATTGGCAACAATAGTCTTGTCAGTGATGATGGATCGATCCCAGTACAATGTAATATTTCCATTTTCGAGAACTGGGTCGGACACATAACTGTAATACGGCACTTACGATTCCACAAGGCTGTATTTCAGAGCAAGTTGCTGATGGATAATCCTGGCTACATGGTTGTGTATGCAAGTACTCTTCGTTAGCTAGACGAGAACACCCGGAGATAATGTGTCGGATTGATTCTCCCGGACGGTGGCATGCCCGACAAATGTCAATCGTCCCATCCTTCACAATGAATCTCCGGTAATTGTTCGTCATCATAACTTCGTCCATAATTGCACAGACAAAACCTTCGTTTTCACCAGAGAGGTCAACAAAACGCAGCCAGGCTACGGACGCTAGTAAATCTACATCAAGTCCACGTAGGGCCCAGAAAGCGTCCGTGAAGGTCTTTTCTCTGCCATACCTCCATGTGATCGTTAGTGTCAAGCACTACAGGCTTGTGCCAGTTCTCCTTAGCCAAGGAGAGTAGGGTAAGACCCTTGTTCACAGCGAACACATCTGGATGCATCCTCACGTCGGCTTCTAGAAAATATTCTCTGAGACTGCACATCTGGCGATTGTGGAGGGTTTTCGTGTTTAAAAAGCCTCGACCTCCAAAATTTTGCAGGATATACAGTCTCATTACCGATGAACATGGGTGATGCATTCGATATGCAGTCAGCAGCGTACGGAGTCTCATATCCAGGGCGTCGAGTTCAGTCTGAGTCAATTTGAGTACGCCCAACCGTTCAAGGTGCGCACCTTGTTTCCGCCTGATAGAAGACTATTAAATACTTTCTTCAGGCGGCCAAAAAAGCGCTCCTCAATGAATCAACATTGATGCCTAACGCTTCCAACATATCCAAATACTTATCGGTTTCGGATGCGGAGAGGGCTCTAAGGTTTATGGAATCCGCGAGCTGGGTTCCCGCGGATTCCGCAATCTCCCCTCGCTTTACATGCATGACCGAACATTTGTTAACAACAAATTCTTTTTTACGTTACTTTCAGTAGTTCCATCAGTTGCAAATTGTTGAGGGCAAAGAGTTTCAGGCCATCCACGTGGAGGAGGTGAGATATAACCTGACCACCTCTCCCTAGCTGATAGCCTAGGCCTGAATCCTCCAGCAGTGTGCTTAGAGGATTCAGGGCTAAGCAGAACCAAAGCGGACTCAAACTATAGCCCTGAAATATGCCTCACTCGATCCTTATCAGTTCGCTATTCCTCTGGATATTTCGACATCCTGGATAGCGAAGGACCGACCTTCATTGCCCCATACACGAGTTCAGGAATGTGCACAGAGTTTCATCTACTTTAAACAACTCCAGCACCCTCATGAGCCATATATGTGGCACCAAGTCTTAGGCCTTCTTACAATCTATTCCAAATGTCGACAGATCCTTTCAGGAACGACGAACCTGTTGGCTAATGGCCATATCAATGAGTAACTCCTTAGTACCGCAGGATCCGTTCCTACATCCATTTTATTATTATTACCACCTTCATTTCATTTATACTTATAGTATAATTACAGTTTTAAATATAAGAATATAAAAAATATATAAATAATCGTAGCCCACCGGTATCAAACTCAAAATTCAAACTCAAAGCATTTATTTAAATTAAACCCTTTACAGGCACTTTTGAATTGTCAAAGAGTCAGTTAGTCAGAAAGTTGAAGCTAGTTGCCCATTCCAAAACGTAAATCTCTATGGGGAAGAACGGGCAAGAAACTCCAAAGACACTATTTTAAATATAGAAATTACAAAATCCTGGGTACATTACTCTTGTTGATTCTATATGTGAGAACAATGTAAAAAAAAAAAAAAAAAACAAAAACGACTAAAAATAAGCCCTGGCAGATAAGAGATGACCAGTCTCAACTGACGGCGCCCGTTCACGAACATGACGCGTGGATCAGCATCATCCAGCTCAACCATTTTGTAGGGAACCGAATGATCCAACACACTCGCCACCATCAGCGAGACATTTAAGTGAGCATGACATTCTCTCAACTACCCTGCTCTTTCAAGTCAAAATACAACACAGTAAACGACTCCATGGTACTCACATTTACAAAAATTTAAAATATAAATGCGTCTAAGTTATACAAAACTATAGTTTGCAATGTATTACAAATACCTTTAAAGAAATTTACCACCAAAAGAAAGAAAATCAATATTATCTATTAGAGTATTCAATAATTAAAATATGGCTAAATAAAAAAATAAAAAATAAACATTATGTTCATAGTCTGAAAAAAAAGGGGAAGCAACTCTACCATTTTTTTTTTAAACTAGTGAGCCCAAGTGGCTGTGGAGCAGGACCAGCATTTAGCCAAGCATTTTTATCTACGATATAATCATCCAACTTATACTTATCTTATATTTACTTATATATACTTATCGGGAACAGGGTCCAAGCTACCGGCGGTCAGGGCTCCAGAGCGAGGAACCTCCTGACAATGCGAGCCGTGTCCAGAAGTACCGTTATTATTATTATGATAAATGATTTTTCCTAAAAAACTAAATAGGTACCAACCTATAGATAGTGCAATCCACGACGACGCGCCCCATTACGCTCCGCTCCGTACTAAAGTACAGCTTACAGTACAGTAATCGCGGAGTGGGGCGCGTCATCGTGGATTGCACTATTTGTAAAACAGGTTCGATCGTTGAAGCCTCAAATTGAGCAACAGTATCAATTTAGGTACCAAGCTATTTTCAATTTGAGGTTAGGTATAAGCAGGTAAAACCAACACGAAATGATCATTAAAAACGAAAACAAAAGAAAGTGCGGAAAAATACTCGCAACAAACGATTCGTTACTAAATTGCTACAGCGACCTACCTACGGATGCTTTCTATATTTTTAAGTGGCCACCAAAATTGCCGGTATTTCGTTGTGCGCACCACTAAGCGGTTTTTAATGTCATCCGCTCACGTTGCAAGAAACGGTTCATATATATCACTGTACGGAACGGCTACCAGAATGGAAAACATGCTGGGGTATTTATTCTTTAAATGGTGAAATTGTTAATGTGGGGTATTTATTCTTTAAATGGTGAAATTGTTAATGTTGGGCATTGGTCGATATTTTTCGGCAAATCTTCATTGAGTTGCTTACTGTAATAGTAGGTAATAATATATCTTCTACATTTATTTGTACCTTCACACCAAATTTTTGAACAAAAATAAATAAAACGAGTAGCGATTCAGCGCCAAGTCTACGCGAGCGTCACGGACCGACTGGAGCCGAGTATGCCCGATTCAGCGTCACCGACCCAAGCGTGACGGTTCAGTTTCATTTACTGTTCAAAGTGCACCTAAAGAAGTATTCATTTCAAATAATAATATTTCGTTTTGTACGAGTCATGTATCGTACACACGGCTTCACATCAAGCTATATATTTCCAGTATAAGCTGACCGCGCATTGTACGGAAATCCTATACAATGCAAGATCAGCATAAACTGGAAATGTATAGCTTGATGTGTAGGCGTTGGTACATGGCCGGCGTGCATTGTATAAATCAGCATTTTTCCGTCGCCTTGCACAAATTACAGTGTAACGGGACGGTACACAATCAGTTTTCATAGTCAGCTGTACTCATTCACACCAACATTCATATTATAGCATTAATTACGTGGTAGCTAGATATTATATTCAATAAACTATCATCTCTGGCTATCCGTGACTTATCACTCAATGAAGGCTAACAACCAAGGTGGGTGTGATTCGGCAGCGCATACACATTTCAAACGCTAATTTCGTTATTCAGCATTAGAATTTATGTTTTTTTTTTAACAATGGCATCTCGCAGTTGACCTCCGAAGAGGGTCGTAGCTGCTTAACCAGACTTTCCTGTGGCAGCCTTAAGCTACTAACTTAAAGCCTCCAGCCAGGGGCATAAACTAATACTAGTAATGAATGCTAGGCAAACGTTCGCTAAGGGCACACACTGTGGGGTACGAACCTCGGGTTAGGGTATCGCTGGGGGGAGGACAGCAAGGTGGATCATGCTGGATCAAACAAGGATAATTATTATTATCAGATAGGGAATTAAAAGCTACAGCTACATCGACGCGGGCTGGCACATCGTCGAGCAAGGGTCGATGGGGAAAGATTTGATGACTTTTGTTAAAATGTATTGTAACACTACTTTATTATCACAAAGCTAGGGAATCATATCACCCGGCCACCGTAGGCGCGGGCTTGCGGACTGTGAGCAATGGGTAGCTCGCCGCCGGTAAGGACCAAGCCCGGGTCAACGGCGCGATGTGTTCCACGCGCGCCTCAAAGAGATGTCAGCAAGTGAAGGGGTCCGATGAGACCATTGCCTGCCGGGGTTGCAGGAAAGTCCGAAAGGGATACCGTGGCCCCCTGGCATTGCACAGGCAACAGAAGGAACACGGGTGAGTTTTAGTGAGTAAGAGTCTGACACGCCCTCCCGCTCCACCCAGAGTGGGAGAAGTCATTTGACGAATTCCTACCCAAAAAAAAAGGGGACTATATCAAAATTTCCATTAGATACCAATTATATTATTACCATAGTCTAAATAGACAAAAGCTTAGCAGTGAAGTATAGAAAAAGATAATGATATCGAGCGTTTTCTCTTTCATCTAACATAAGATTATCGTAGTTATTTATGTACTTTGATTTTTATTTCTCAAAGAAAGAAAAATAGATCAAAGGAACCAGTAGATATCTGACGTCGTATATTTTTAATTAAAAACTTCGTTATATAAATGTGATAAATCATGTAATAAGGTTCTTCATTTATTTAATACTTTTTTCTTCGAGCGTACTCGTAATTCTGATTAAATTGATTTAGTCAGTGGTGGCCGAAGAGCAGTGGTACCCCAGTGGTAAAGACCGAGACTTACAAGTTGTATGTCGTAGGTTCGAACCCAAACAGGCGCTTTACTTTGTGTAAATTATTTCATCACCACTGCTCTCAAAACGGTGAAGGAAAACATCGTGAGGAAACCGGCATGTCCTAGAACCAAAAATTCGAAGAAATGGTGACATCTACCAAACCGTACTTGGCCCGCGTGGTGGATTACGGCCCGCTCCTGGTCACTGAGAGGAGGCCTGAGTCCCAGCAGTGGGTACATTATAGGCTGATTATGATTTACAAAGAAAGCATTACAAAAAATACACCTTAAAACTATAAAAAACATAAAACAAAAAACTTTTTCACAAAAAATAAAAGTCGGATATAAGAGTCGGAAGTCGGTGTCTTGGGTTTTTATTTTCGTTTTTTTGCCACCGATTTCCAAAATCAAAGTTATTTTTCACTTTGTTGTGTTTTATTTTGGAAGTCGGTTTTATTTTTTGTGAAAAAGTTTTTATTTTTTACTTTCTAGTTGTGGTACCTACACAAAACCCCCACAAACATTTGAATACCAAGTAAATTACAGTGACAGGAACTATTAGAATATCGTCTCAATTCAATTCTCAATTCTTTATTGCGTACCATAATGTATACAGTTGGTAGGGAAAAAGTTACATAAGTCTCAATTATGATTAGTCTTAATATCGTCCAGATCTTGACCAAATTTATATGGGACCACTTCTGAAGTATGCCAAAGACCAATGAAATATACCAAACAAAAAAAGAATCATCAAAATCAATTCATAATTGGCGGAGTAATCGCGTAACAAACATACAAAAAAAAAAAACATACAACCGAATTGAGAACCTCCTCCTTTTTGAAGTCGGTTGAAAAGATAGATTGATATAGTGGAGAGTATACATAAATTAAAATCTAAATCTCTTCAAGTTTAATACTGTTCAAGCAAAATTCAATTAATTAAGACGACTTTCAGTTGAATACCTACACTAACGATTCCTAACTCGGGTAGAGTTGATTTTATTAGTGTTTAAAATTACGGTGTCTGTTATTTTCTTCACTTTGATGCCCTGTTATATATACCTCAGTCAGTCAGGTTTTAGGGGGTGTGGTGAATGTGCAAGTATCTCCCGGGCTCCCGGTTCATGTTAGTGGAAGTAACCGTAGGGTTTTATTCAGTATGAGTCCGACATAATCCTCTGTTCTACCCAGATGAAGGGAATCCACGGGGACCGCCCCACAGAAAAAAAAAGTGTGTGGTTATGGGACCTCCGTCAGGAACGAAGTTCTTTTTCACGAATAATTTAAAACAAAAACAATTTTTTTGCAGCCGTCATTTTGGATTTTCATTTTGATCAAATTCAAACTTTCTCTCTCTCTGTCTCTTTCTATTATAAATAAAACATAGAAAGAGAGAGAAAGTCGCATGGAGCATGGGCACCACCACGGAGCACAAAACGCTGCGTGGGCATAACGCTTTTTTGTTACGTGACGATGTCTATCAGTTTACTCCCACCGCAAACCACGTTAAAGAACTTCGTTCCAAAAAGTTTTAGGTGCTTTCTTAGAACGCCTTTACCATCTATTATTGAGAGCTATTGAGTCCAGAGAACAACTGGAGGTGGACATTATTGCAGTGTTTATATAAATACCATAACATCAATGATTGCACCACAGTACATATAAAAAAATAAATTTAAAAAAAATGTATGTAAATCTTAACCGCGCAGTTCACTCATGTTGTGCAAACACCAACTCTTTGTAAGGGTCCCCGAAACGATCCATTGTAATTGTCAATTTTTACGCGCAAATTGATCGTCTACCAAATGCAAATACACACACAAAACATTGACAATTGCAACTGATCGTTTCGGGGATAACGTTAAAAAAAACACTGAAAACTTTAACTTCAAAACGATATTTTATCGTGCGCTTCCAGAATACTCACAATTCTTTTGAAACACTTTTCATGGACGTGTTATTAACTGCGGAAAACAAAAATAATACACAAGAACCTTACTGCCCCTTTATAAGCTAGCGATCGCCCCGGCACCGCCTGCGTGGCTTGATAACTAGTCCAAATAACACTTAATAATAGTGTTAAATGTGTTCACGAACACTTTAACGTGATCATTAGAGCGTGCGTTGCCATAATTATCGGTTGTTGTTACAAAATGTCGGTAGAAAAGAGGGTAGATTGTTGTTATTTTTTTCAGGACATTAGGAAATAATGTTATGTAATGTCCTTATTTGTATGTTGTGGTTTTTGTTGGCGAGGTTCCAAATGGAAACCAAGTGTGTTATGAGAAGATCCAAAAAATTGATGACATGTGCAGTCCACCCACTAGAACTGTGTCAGTTTCTCATAGTAGAAAATGTCTTCCCTCATGAAGAAATACAGGTAGGCACGACTTTCTGACAGTAAGAACATTGCAAAGCTGTTGTGAAAAGAAATCGGTGACCAGAGTCCAATCAGTGGAAATATCGATACCCTGATTATATAAGAATCTCCTACACTTATAAACATTGCTTTAAGTAGTTAGTGTCTGCTTAATCGGTTCGCGAATGGTAAACGAGACACAATAGAAGTTTTATTGTTTGACGTTTATAGACGACGAAAGCGCCTGAAACTTTAATGCCTGGATTCCACCAAAGCGGAGATTGATGAGATGTCCTAAGCGGAGACGAGAAGATATGTTTTTCAGCAAGGGTGTATCCACCAAAGCGGTGCAGTAATGCGTACTGGCTAGACTGGAGTGGAGATGTGTGCTGGCTAGAGTGTAACTAAGCTGCGTGCGGCGAGCGTTTGATGTTGAGACGAACGGACATCTCTTCTGGTCTCCGCTGCATGCCGTCGCTAGCTTGCAAGGCATAGCTCACATCTCCACGCCGCCCACCTCAATCTCGGCGAGGCGCAGCATCGCGCCATACGTTACATCTCCGGTCAGTGGTATCCACTGAAGCTGAGGAAAACACAACTCCTCTCCTCTCGTTTCGTCTCCGCTTTGGTGGAGTCCGGGCCTAAGCAACGTTAAGGTATAAGTGAAGCCTGATTAACACGATGCGATTTAATTGCTTGTTGGAATTACCTTCTTGTAGAAGCAACAAAAAAAGTTTCCACTATGCAAGTCATTTGTTGCTTCAATATTATAGTGTGCCACAGACAAGAAACTTACATATACATATTCAGCCTTTAGGTATCCACTGCTGGGACCCAGGCCTCTTCTCTTCGAGAGGGAGTGGGCTATAATCTACCACGCGGGCCCAGTGCGGGATGGTAGATGTCACATATCATCGATGTTTTGGTTCTAGGACATGCCGGTTTCCTCACGATGTTTTCCTTCACCGTTTTGAGAGCTGTGCTGATGAAATTATTTGCACTAACTAAAGCGCCTGCTTGGGTTCGATCCCATGACCAGACTTGTAAGTCGGGGCTAATAACACTAGGCCACCACTACTTAACACAAGAAACTTGCATCTTGTAAATGGGGTAGGTTTGAAACCTATTCTTATTTGATCGATAGATGTTAGAAATTAGAAAATCTTACACAATAAAAGTAGAACTGAATAAACACAATGAATAATTCATTAATTTCAGTTTGAAGTGCAAACTGTACTTCTTCGTAAGTTTACTCTTAAAGTGAAGCGGAGAGAGCTTGGATAAAAATGCAATAAGTTAGTCTAATGCTTTGAACCGCTAATTTATTGTGCAAGGAAGAAAAATACTAGTGCTTACTGAGTCTCCTAGATTGGATTATACCGTCTGTGGCATTTAAGTACGTATATCTTAGATTTATATGGTTATTTAAGAGCGTTTTAGAAAGTGGGCAACTTTCCAAAATCCTTTTTTACACCTAAAACAGTTATATTTTTTTTTATTCATTATTAATATTCTAGTTCACTAGTTAGCGATATTTCTTATTTTCATACAGTAATATTGTCAAATTAATCAAAACAGGCAAATATTTGACAGCTACTTGCGACGTTGCCAACTTTTTGAAAGAGGGATCTTAGGCTGAAAATTTTATTTTATGCGTTTGGAGGTTGTGACAGTCTTTTTGAGATTAAGGAATTTATAGTAGATTATTCACTAAGGGGATAAAGCAGTGTCTTACCCGCCTGGAGCTAGGGCTAAGGCCTTAATGACTTGCTCATGACATACCTATAATTTGACATTAACGAGCAGGTGATATGAAAATAACTTTTTCACCTCAGCACCTCAAACAAGCAGGTTTTGCTGTCAAAAAACAGTGAGCAAAATTCGATTTTGCTGCGAGCGTGAGACAAAGTAACTTTTTAATTATTTTTTTTAAATGCCGTGAACAGTGTTGGGTCTACTCACAAAATTCTAAAGATGTGAACTCCAATTAGTTTTGTCACTTTCACTTCGATACGAAAAAAGCGAGAGATAGAAACAAGTCGATTCGAAATTCGATTTCAAAATTCCATAACTTCTATTAGGCCCAAAAATGAAACAAACAATAAAACGTTCGGATTCACATAAAACCTTAAAATTGCAAATCATCTGTTAAGGTTTTATTGAAATTCTGTTTTTTTTTTTTGGAACGATGTTCTTTAGACGGCTTGCGGTAAGAGTGCACTGGCAGAAATCGTCACGGGAAAAGGCGCATGCGACTGTCTTCTTCTAATTCAAAGAGAAAGAAAGACGGAGTGAGATAGTAAGTGTGAATTTGGTCAAAATGCAAATCCAAGATGGCGGATGCGAAAATTTTCACATTTTTCATAATGGGTGTCGTTTTCATAGTTTTCAAGGGTGCTAAAGCCGATCGTGAGTTGAAAAGGTAAATCCAAGATGGCGGCTGCGAAAATTTTCAAATTTTTCTTCATGGGTATCGTTTCTATGGTTTTCAGGGTTGCTTAAGCCGATAGTGAAGTCAAAATAAAAATCCAAGATGGCGGCTGCGAAAATTTTCACATTTTCGTCATGGGTGTCGTTTTCATAGTTTTCGATGGTACTAAAGCCGATCGTGAGTTGAAAAGGTAAATCCAAGATGGCGGCTGCGTAAATTTTCAAATTTTTCTTCATGGGTATCGTTTCTATGGTTTTCAGGGTTGCTTAAGCCGATAGTGAAGTCAAAATAAAAATCCAAGATGGCGGCTGCGAAAATTTTCACATTTTCGTCATGGGTGTCGTTTTCATAGTTTTCGATGGTACTAAAGCCGATAGTGAGGTCAAAAAAAAAATCAAAATCAAAAGTCATTTATTCAAATTAGGCTGAGAATCAGCACTTTTCGAACGTCAAAATTACATAAGACAGTCCCCCAAAACGCCCACCCTTCACATCAGAAGTCATGAACGTCAAAATATAAAACCAAGATGGTGGCTGCAAAATACGATGTGATGAAGATTATCTAAAAAAAACCTTGTCCGATCCGAAAAGGGCATATGGTACTGCAGTAACATTACAAAAGAGTATTTTTTTATTGTTATTGATGGTAAAAAAGTTATTGGTACCTATTTAAAATTCACATTTTTAGTTCCAAAATTACCCCAAATCCATAAAAAATTTGCAAAAGTTTAAAACTTTTAGGTATACACCCGCAAAATTACGGCCGCCGCCCGCACCAAAAAAAAATTCGGTAAAATTCACCATTGAAAAAATAATGTGGAAATACTTTTTTCTTTTTTCCTGAAAATTTCCACATAAATATGCTCACAGTACGATACCTAAAAACACCCTCACGGATCAAACAGGGTATTTTTTTAACATGTTGTATGTTCTCGCTGCTGAGGTGAAAAGTTGTATGTGTTACACGAGAGCAAAGTTATTTGCATCTCGTGTCTTTGAATCCCTCGCAGCGCTCAGGATTCTATCCTAGAATCACTCGCTACGCTCGTGATTCAATTATAGAATCCTTCGCTTACTCGGGATTCAAAATCAACACTCGCAGCAAAAAATAACTTTGCTCTCTTGTTGCACAAATAACTATTATTTCTCGTAGAGGTTTGGTTGGTTGTAACAATGACATGTAAATGGGGAAGGTCGGGCAAAGCTAATTGTAGACGGTGTGATCATAGCTTAGATAGATATTAAAATTGACATAAATTTGACATTTTGTTTTTTTTTTGTGCAAGTTTGTGTTCATTCATCAGTTTGGTTTTATTTCACTATTTCGTTGTTTTCGGTGATTGCAATATTATAAATGAATTATTTGACATGGAAAGTGTCAGAATTACCTTAAATATTCCCTCGTAATCACTTTCTTCAAAAACTCTACGAATAGCTTTATGGAATAATATTTTTATTTTAGGATCTTTCGGGAAATTGTGGACTCCCATTCCGGAGTCATTTCGAACGCAAATTTTTACTAAAATGAAGCTTTCATTTTAGCAAAAATTAAATAAAACCACCTCACGCCTTGTATTAACTAGCTTGTTTTGGGAACTAGCTACGACAGAGCCATTTTGACAGTTACCTTCCCCATTGTGTCTTCTGTTTTAACTGAATATTAATAAACAATTACAATAGGTTAGCTGTAACACAAAAAGGCAGATAATAATATACTATAATAGTATTATTGCGGCCTTTCTTCGAGTTTTTATTCGTTCTTGCGGCCATTGGATATTGCGAAGCGTACTTTTAATTACCGTTTCTTTGATGCGCAGTAGTCGGATAAAAAAGTAAACATTAAAAAGGTATCAATTAGAAGAAAAGCTATTAATATCTGAATTCATTTCTCAATATTAATTCCATTAAAAATGAAAAAAAAAAAACGATAATTGAAAAGAGTACGCCTGGACATATTTAAAAATACAGTTGCTAACTTATTTGAAAGTCGACTGAAGACTAAATTAAAGGTCAACAGCACTTTTAAAGGCGTTTAATGAATACAAGAACAATTTAAAACGGACTCCTCGCCCCACTCCATAAAGGGAACTCTTTGAGCGCCAACTAATTAAAAAAAAGTTATTAAAAAGCTGAAAACAGCGAGTTTACGAACTCCATGAATTAATTTAGTTAAAAAATTGAACCTTTTTCTTGTCACTGCGTGTTTTCCTACGACATTTCTTTTAGTACTCAAAGAGTTTTATAACTTTTAATTAATGTGTAATTGTGTAACATTCGTTAATAAATATTGCTTGTTACTTTTTTTTTATCACGTTTGTGAAAATGCTTTGTTTTGTTCTCTGAATGAGAAGAGGCTTTTGCCTTGCAGTGGGTCAATTATAGGCTGGTATTATGATTTTTAATTGGACACGTTTTCATGGTATGGTACGGTATAGTCGGCCGACTCAAAGGAGTCTGCTCCCGGTTAGGGAGCATTCGCCTCTAATGTAATGTTCAGAGTCGAGCATTACATCAGTGGGGGGGAGAACCGAGCGCAACGTCTGTAATATTTAATCTGAAATGTTATATTCAGGTGAATGCTCGACAGTTAGGCAGGCAGTATTCTAATGTAATACTCAAAATCGAATCTGTAAAGTTGTATTACAGGCAAATGCTCGCGATTTTGGATTCAAGTCATAAATCGATTTTGAAACTCCGTGCTGTTTCGTTCAGATTGATCCGCAAAGGTAACTCGCGAATTCCTTTTTTTATTTTTTTGCAATTTGCAGGTCATGTCAATCAATCAATCAATCAATCAATTTCTTTATTTGTATAGAATGTAGGTGTTACAATAATGGTGTTAGTTTCAGATATATTCCCGGTACATTCTGCCGATTGGCATACAAAAATATAGTGATTAACTTACAGATAATTTTGAAACTAGGTACTTACTTTAATACAAAATGAGATCTTGGATCAGCTAAGTCTAAAATTATTTACATAATAAGTATATAGCGTAGCGCGCGTGCGTGGCGTGTAGCGTAGTGTGTAGTGTTGTTGTATGTCTGGTTGTATCTTGATGAAAATATGATTTACGACCGTAAAAAATATGTATTTATTTACAGAATTATTAATACATTTCTCTAAGTTAGATTTGTTTCATTGCATGACTTTTTCATGAAATCATGACCTTTGAGACTACCTTTGCGGATCCGCCTGAAGAAAATAAATTATTACATGAACAATCAAGCGACAAATATTTATTAATTACACCTAATTATAAAACGGTTACCGGGAAATTTAATTGGTGTTTAAGGGTTTCCCAACCGCGTCATTGTTCGTTTAATAAATTACTTTCCTTAATCTGTTTCACTGTTTCGCGTATAATTTTCTTGTGATATTTTTTTTTATTTCTCTTGCTTACAGCGGTCGATCATGGTTTGCAGTCGATTTCCACGTTACAAGTTAGTTGGAAAAAGCTGTGTAGCTTCCAAAGAAAATCAGGAAATTGGGTAATTAAGTTTCTTTACTCTAGCTCACTAACCTTAATTTCGGCTATCGTTATCACTAACCATTCGTAAATTATACGATGGATTAAAACATCAATATTTATTTAATCAACTTCAAATAAGACACAAAACGATTTTAATTAGCAGTCTTAATTTTCTTTTTAATCAATAACATAATCTGTTTTAGAAAAACCTACATTGAACAAAGATTGCTCATAGACACAATATGCTCTCTGCAAATCGCTTTTTTCAGTCCTTGCAGAAGTTCGTGGTTATACGACGTTTTTTTTACAGCTACAAGTTTTGCGAGTTCTGGGAAAGTTTTGACTAGGACCGTCGTGATCTAGTCTACAATTTTCAGGATCTCCGCGATGATTTACTACCTCAAATTTTGTTGCAAAATTAGTATGAAATTTTACGACTATCATACGATATATCCCGATCTAAAAAACGTGCATCCGTAATGAGTCACTAATGATGTGAATCAGGAAGGTATTAGAAACGGCAATGGTGGCGGAAGTCGGAATCTAATCAAAACATTATGTGCAACGTATATACGCGTCGTCATTTTTACGAATGGTTAGTGATCCAGGGTTAAATTGATATTAATGATAGCTTAAACTTTTAGCTACTTTTAGCTTTAAGCGATAAGACCGCCCATTGTGTCACCCTATGTAAAATTTCTAAATTTATGTCTGTAATTTTTATGGTGTACAATAAAGAGTATTCTATCTATCTATCTATCTATCTAATTTGTGAAAATGTAGTTTTCAAAATATCTAACTTTAATCTTCTTCATTTGAATTTTTTTTTTATCTTTAATGTAATCCGCCTAACCTCGTGGCAATATTGACAATAACAAATTGCCATAAAATATTTACAAAGAATTTCCTTATCCCGTCAAAATAAAACTTGAAATACATCTTCTTTAGCAAACACGCTCATCGTAACAAGATTTCCTTCGGCATTATATAAACAACGGGGGATGAGGATGAAAAATACGTAAAACAAGACAAATGTGGCGTGAGCGTATCGTATGAGCGTGATTACTGAAAGATTAACCTCGGCCGTCTATGTAAAGTTCAATGAACCGGGATGTGTAACTGATATATATCTTTAAGAAGAGATAGTTCGTTAGTGGTGTAGTAGTGGGAGCAGAAGTTTAGTTTAGCACAGAATATTATGAAACAAAAGAGGTAATAGGTACCTACTAGCCGTTCACTTCGAGATGGAAGGGCCATCTCGAAGTGAACGGCTAGTAGGTACCCCTATACAACCCGCAAACTTGCTATCCGTACTGCTTAGTACAGATAGCAAGTTTGCTATCGTCGTTTGGGGCACGCTTGTGCCTCAAGTCAGATTGAGGCGCGGTGTGAGGAAGCGGGAAGGGAGGTAACGGCCATCTCAAAGTGAACGGCTAGTACGTAAAATCTGTCTACTTTGATATGCCTGTTTCACAACGCCTGGGACTACCCTGTCTGCAAGATCATAAATGTTATATAAAATCCAGGTGGATTCCAAATAGCAGGAGACGACTACGCTGCAGACCCAAAAGATACGGCGGGATGAGCTGGACTCCTTCTTAAAGAATAGGTCCGCAATCGCAGTGACCAGGAAAAAAGTGGGAAGGGCGGCCGTTGCCCTCCAGTGGGACACCAAAGACTTAAAAAATGTGGTTCGTCTGTTGCTTCATGCGGTGGTACAAAATAAAGCAGATTGAATAAAATTGTTCAAATAGTGGCACAACACGTCTCGAATAAATCCGTGATACGTCCATAAAATGGTAACACAAGTGTGAAAATTATGTATGTAGATTCATTAGTTTGAGATTTTTTACTTTGTGATTGAAAAGGACTCAGAACTGTAATTCATTCCTGTAAAAGTGAGCTGGAAGTGAGTTATCATACCACCTGATGCTGAGGATTAATACTATAGACAGTTTTCATCAAATTCACATCATCATTTTCAAGCCCTACTACGGCGAAGCAAAAAGGAGGGTTATTATTTTGACCGGTATGTATGTTGATCTGTTCCCTCATAACTTTTAAACTTCTTCATTATTTGACATATTACGTATCGTTGGAAGCGTTTAAATAAAATTGAATATTGTAACTTCTAGAGGACATAATTACAGAATTTGTAGATCGGCTGCACTGTGTAACTGATGTATGATGTTTTAGCCGTTGAAGACCAGTTAAAACTGGTCTTCAACTTCAATAAAACAACAAATGAAGCAGTCAATTTAAAAACATCTGCTAGAAATCGGGTCTTGTCTTGTACGTGGAATGTTCACAGTCTACTCGTTAAATCAAGATGTTGAAAAAAAAACAATTGAAAAACAAGACCCGATTTCTAGTAGATGTTTTTAAATTAACTGCCTTTTTTTTTTTTTTTTTTCGTTGTGAAATCGTCTAATGACTTCTCTCGCTCTGGGTGAAGCGGGAGGGCGTGTCAGACTCTTACTGACTAAAACCCACCCGTGTTCATTCAGTTGCCTGTGCATTGCCAGGGGCCAAGGTATCCCTTTTGGACTTTCCCGCAACCCCGGCAGGCATCGGTCCCATCGGACCCCTTCACCTGCTCCAATCTCTGAGGCGCGGGTGGAACACAACGCGCCGAAGACCCGGGCGTGGTCCTTAATGGACGACGAGCTACCCATTGCTCACCGTCCGCAAGCCCACGCCTACGGTAGCCTGGAATCGGCTATTGATTCAAACTCCAAACTCAAAGCATTTATTTCAATTAAACCATTTACAGGCACTTTTAAACTGTCAAGGGGTCAGTCAGGCAGAAATATGAAGCTAGTTGCCCATTCCAAAGCGTAGGTTCCTATGGAGAAGAACGGGCAAGAAACTCCACGGTCACTCTTTTAAATCATAATATTGTAACAAAATATTGGTTACATCATTTAGATTGAAATTCCCGGCTCCCGACGCCCAGGGCGTCTCCTCCTGCGGCGGCTAGGGCCGTAAGGCACGCAGAGTACGAATTTTGCTTCTCCCTCACGCGTTCTGCTTCCTTCTTCGCGAGCATTACTGCTTCGCAGAAGGAGGTGATGGCCTCCCATGCCCTCTCGCTCCGTACTATGGCCTGGACCAGGGCCGGACGCGAGAGATCCCCGCTGCCGATCACCTCCGAGGACACGGCGGTGCTCTGCTCAAGCCGGGCATACCTCCACCGTATGCTCCACCGTGTCCTTCGGGCGATCCACACAGTGATTATACTTCCCGCCTTATCCGAAACAGGAACCTCCCGAAACAGCCGTGTCCGGTGAGGACCTGCGTCAGGCGGAAGGTGAGGACGCCGTGGCACCTCTCTAGCTACTCCTCAAAGAAGGGACTTATCGCCGCAATAGTGGCGTGCCCAGCACTGGGTTGCGACAATCGCACTGTCCATGACGCCATGAGATCCCGCTGGAGCTCTATCCGCTGTGTGCCGCGACTTCTTGCGGCATCGGAGTTAAGCCACGGCGTTTCGCCTCCTCGCGCCACTCCCAAATGTGCGCGAGGACTTTTGCCTCCAGATCCCATGGCAGCAATCTGGCAAGGAGGCTCGTCGCCTCACCGGAGACCGTGTGGTATCCCCGGACCAGCCAGGTGGCCATGACCTTCTGGGACGCGTTCAACTGGCGGGCTGGCCACCACCTCAACGAACGCGCCCACGGACCGCACAACCCCCGCGTATAGCCTCCGGCAGAAGGCGTTTGGACCCCCTAGATTGGGCCGGAGCCTCTTCAAGGCAGCCCCGGCCCGCTCCAGTCTGGGAGCCAAACGGAAATGCTCGACGAAGTTCTACCGGCTGTCGAGGACGAGGTGTCCTAACCTACTTCATCGTCGACTCGACGCCGCTGTGAACCCCTCCTACCGTTATTTGGGAACCCGACGGTGGCACGTTCCGAGCACCATGAAAACACATGGGCTCTGACTTGTGCAAGGCCACCTCAAGTCCCAACTGCCGGATTCTGTCTACGATTGTCGTGTGTCGCTAGTTCGGCCGCCGCCTGGTGCGACCTCCCTTGCGCCAGGAGCAACGTATCGTCAGCGTAACAAACGACGCTGACGCCGCTAGGGAGGTCGGCACGCAGCATCCAGTCGTTTACGATGTCCCACAGATGCGGCCCCAGGACCGATTCCTGTGGGACACAGCACGACATCTCTCGCCGGTTCCATTCTCCCTGGTGACCCGGGTAGATGACAGCCCTGTCCAGCCCGGTCTCGATTGATGTTTTTGAATTGATTGTTTTCGACTGCCTCGTTGGTCTAGCGGTCGCAAGCGGTACTGCTGAGCATGAGGTCCTGGGTTCGATTCCCGGGTCGGGCAAAGTATTATTAGGTTTTTCTATCTGGAATTTCTCAGTAGCAGCCCGGAGTCTGAATTTGTGCCCGGTTGATGGCAATAGGTTGACCCCCTATCACGTGGGACTTAAACATAACTGGCAAAATGTGGGGGTACCTACTACAGGTACAGCTCTGCATAACTCTTCGGGGAAACAAGGCGAGATGTTATGTGTTATGTTTTTAAATTATACCTTATAATGACGAACCTTATGATCATGCAAAAAATTCGGTTTCTTAGTAAAACATTTCAGTTTCGAAGCTTAAAGACTATAAAAAAGTTACGGTAGCTTTTTTGTCGCATAAATTGTAAAACTTAGCTCTGTGAAGTGAATAACTTCGTCGCATAAACGATGAGTTATTTGTTTGTGCACTATTTCAGTACGGGTTTGTTCTTTAAAAAGGCTGATTTTAAAATAGTTTTTTTAGTTATATCTTGCTTCATGGACTAGGTTAACTTGCGCTCAGTTTTGTAAAATCTTACTTAAATAAATGATAGACAACAGCAAGTTAAAATAAACGATGTCAATTCACTCAGTCTAAAAGTAAAAATGGGTATTCCACATGGCTCGATATTGGGTCCTTTCCTCTTTTTAGTATATATTAATGATCTACCCCATTTATTAAAAAACCAACCACAAATGGTGTTATTTGCTGACGATACTTCCCAAATTTTTAAGATAAATAGACGTGCATCAAATCTTGACGATGTAAATAACGCCCTACAAAATTGGTTTACTGCTAATAATTTAGTATTAAATGGGAAAAAAACTAAATGCATAAGGTTCGCTTTACCTACCAATAGCTTATACCAATAGATTTTAAATTGTGATAACAATCACTACTTTTAACAATTGGTATTGAATAAGGAGAAACTCAATTAAGGAGGAATTTCTCAATAGCAGCCCAGTCTGGAGTCTGGATTTGTGCCCAGTAGATGGCAATAGGCTCGCCCCCTATTACTTGGGATTGGGACTTGAACATAACTGGCGAAATGTGGGTGTACCTACTACAGGTACACCTCTGCCCAACCCTTCGGGGAAACAAGGCGTGATGTTATGTTATGTTAAGGAGTAACTAGAATTCGTAGATAAAACTGTTTTCAATTAACATCTCTTGCAGGACAGCTAAGTTCAGCTGCATATGCTGTAAGAAAAATCCGTCAGTTTACAGATATACTCGTAGATAACGCAAGGCTAGTCTATTTCAGTTACTTTCATAGTATCATGTCCTACAGAATTTTACTATGAAGACGGGCTGCAGATATCGACCCTATTTTTATTCTGCACAAAAGAGCCATTAGAGCAATATATTGCCTCCAGAGGCGCGATTATCTAAGGGAACTGTTTAAAATATTAACATTATGACGGTACCTTGTCAATATATCTATGAAAACATCATGTACGTCAGGAAAAATCTTAATCTTTTCAGTAAAAGAGGTGAAAGACACAATTATAGTATTTGAAATAGGGACCAATTAGTTCAACCGGGTTTTAGACTGGCTACAGTAGACTCATCCTTAATGGGGTACTGTTCAAAATGTTACAATAAAATACCTCCCCACATACTACAACTAAATGAAACGAAATTTAAATCTTGTATAAAACGCACACTATGCTGTCAAGCATATTATTAGCTGGGGGATTATATCGCTGACAAAAATGCTTGGCTCAACGCTGGTCCAGCTCCACAAGGGCGCATCAACTAATTGATTAATTAGCATTTGAAATTGATGGAGCTGCTGGAGAATCTCTTAGTATTGTATAATTGCATAGCACATGTGTGAGCACTGTGACCATGTACCTTATATAAAGCTACCATTTACTGGGTACGTCTTTTATTGACTTGATGTGCCCTGGCGTGAGAGTATGTCATGCTCAGTCAAATGTCTCGCTGGTGGTGGCGTGTGTTTTGGATCGCTAAGTTCCCTTCAAAATGGTTGAGCTAAACGGTGCTGATCCATGCGTCATATTCGTGAACGGGCTCCGTCAGTAGGGACTGGTCATCTCTTATCTGCCTCGGCTTATTTTAATTTATTTCAATTTTTGAATTGTTTTTATATTTTTATTACGGACGCTTTTTACGTGCACATCTTTCTACATTGTTCTCACATGTATAATTTCAACATGAATGATGTTACCAATATTTATTAACAATATTATGATTTAAAAGAGTGTCCGTGGAGTTTCTTGCCCGTTCTTCTCCCTAGGAACCTACGCTTTGGAATGGGCAACTGGCTTCATATTTCTGACTGACTGACCCCTTGACAATTCAAAAGTGCCTGTAAATGGTTTAATTGAAATAAATGCTTTGAGTTTGAGTTCGAGTTCATAATAGAAATCATTGGATTTTTATTGTGCAAGATATTAATATGATTTTTTGAGAAAAAAAAGATGTTGATGGTGTGGTTAGTTTTCCACAGTCAGACTTAGCTCAGCCAAATATGGAACATAGCAAAAGCCATCACTCGTTCCCCGATATCTCATTAAAAGTGTAAAAGAGAATACTAGCACAAATCGAGTTTTAAAATGGATTTTGTAGGAAATAGCAAAACTATAAAATGTAGTCAAAGGAGTTAGGGACTCAATTTTGAGAAATACTCCCTTTTTAAGTGCAATTATTAAAATAAAAACATCCACTATTGCTCTAAACGATTGAGTTTGAAGAATCTACATACATACCGACTGAAGAGGTCCGATGGGACCGATGCCTGCCGGGGTTGCGGGCAAATCTAAAAGGGATACCGTGGCCCCTGGCAACGGAAAGGCAACTGAAGGAACACGGGTGGGTCTTAGTCAGTAAGAGTCTGACACGCCCTCCCGCTCCGCAGAGCGGGAGAAGTCATTTGATGATTGCCCACACCAAAAAAAAAAGGCCGTTATCGGTAAAAATGACGAACTTTCATGCAAAGTTTCATCCTCTATTAAAACCCTATAAGGAATTAAATTTCAAAAATCCTTCCATAATCAAGGTCTCGCGGATTTCCTGGGCGTTGACTGTCAGTGAGTTTTTATTAAGTATCTCTTTGAGGCGCGCGTGGAACACAACGTGCCGTCGACCAGGGCCTGGTCCTTACCGGCCGGCGAGCTACCCATTGCTCATCGGGCACACGACACTCCACTCCACTGACATACTATAAATACACTCTGAAAAGGGCCGATTAAACCAACAGCCTGCCTAATTACATTTACATTATGTATATGCTGATTCCCAGACTCGGGATAGGAGCTCGTGGCTAAGTAATAACTGCCGCTTCAGGTTAAGCTACGCTTTCCGGGGTTGGTCTGTGGATGGGTGACCATCTTTACATTCCGAGACTCCTCCGTGCCTCGGAAAGCACGTTCAGCCTTCAGTCTCGGATGTCATTCGTGGATCTTTGACAGTCGTTACGGGTCGTCAGAAGCCTGAAAGTCTGACAACCAGTGCCAAGGGGTATCGTATTACCCTGCTACTGGGTTATGGAGGTCTAATAAGCAGTCGCTCCATGTAAAATTTCGCTGCATCCGGTTAGACTGGAATCCGACCCCAAAATTGTTGGAAAAAGGCTGGGCAGATTTAAATCCTGATTCCAAGACAACTAAAAACTTTTCTTAACTACCGTTAATTAGTCCAACTGCACTTATCCTACTGCATTCCCTTGTACACTGTAAACCAGTGTAACTGATGTATCTTTCGATCCGATAGCCCGATATGTACCTCCAGTGTACGTCTCACTGCTCCCAATTCGCTTTGATACAGCCCTTTTTTATACGAATTTATCTTCCATCAATCAGTGTTAGGTAGACATGCTGATCTTGTCCAATGGTTTTTATTTGAGTTTTGTTTAATGGTGGTTTGATAAGAAGGAATTGCGTTAATAGTAAATTGTGTGATAGTAAACTATTGGTAATGTGTGTCGTATACTTAACTAAGATTGTCTTAAAATCTGTGATTGTAGAAAATATCTACAATCACAGGTTTAAAGACAATTTTTTTGACAAGACAATTTTCTGTTTGTTATGTTGGGTCAAATGCGTATTTTTTATGTTGTGTAAATTGAAGATTAGTAATCATCTCCAATTGTTTGTTTATTTAAATTAGCACCTTACTTTAATATAAATATTTGCATGCCAAAATATGGCGAAATGTGTGGTCGCAATATTCAAACATCGTGCGGAATCCGCCATTTCCTGGAACTAAAAATTCGAAGTCATGTGATAATATCTACCATCCCGCACTGGGCCCGCGTGGTAGATTACGCCCACTCCCTCTCCAAGAGAGGAGGCCCGTGTATAATGTTAATGCATATACATGCTTTTGACTTCCTATTTTTGATTTCGGCAGAAAGTAATTAAAGGTTTTTTTGTAGGTAATGTGTCTTGTACAGTATTACAAAATTAATAATTTTTACAAAGAAAAAAAGGAACGAAGTTAATAAGTTGTTTATTTTTAATTTAATTTATAAAGTCTTCAAAGGTTTCTGAGTTTCCTAAACTTTTATTTCCACCATGCGGCAGTCAAAAACACCAATTAATATGTTTCTACGTTTTCTACAAACAGCTTTAAGAATATAAGAAAGAATAAAAAAACTTTACCATTCACGAATCAACAAATAATTTTCATGAAAATTCGCCATAACGTTAATTCATTTATTTTCGTACATTTTTCGCGTCCGCGGCGTTACCGAATTAGTACAGCCTAACCAAGGCCATGCAGAGAGGCAATAGAAAATTCTATTATTCGATGTAGCAACACTGACAATTTTCAGCCAATCAGGGCGCTTCGACAATTTTGTTACGCAACTTTTTTTATTTATTTGCCTGCGCGTGACTGTTTATTTACGTTAAAAACTTTGTAGTTTTAACGACATTTTTCACGTTTTCTGTTTGTTTGTCAATTACTTAGTTTAGGTATTTGTCTAAGCGGGGACTTCAACTGTTCTATTTGTATTGGAGATGGAACGTTTGTTGACGTTGACTTTGTATCTAATTAAAATAAATTGTTGATGAACGTTATCACTGAACACTGTACACACACTGTAGACTAGATTTACGGCCGAACCCAATAACTGTCAATAACCTATCTATCACCAGTTTTGGCATACTGGAGAAAAACCCATCTATCTATGGTTTTATCTATGGTGATAAGGTAACGTCCTAATAATCTGTCGGAGACTAGAAATCCTATGGAATGTGTCACAATGACAGATAGAATTATACTGTCTACCATCAATAGCGATCTGTCTTTTACTGGCAATAGGTTCTGTCGGTAACCAAAAATATCATTCGCAATCATAAAAGTAGGACAAATTAAATCTCTATTCTAATTTGACCTACTACTAACTTTAGTTTGTTCAGAATCGATTTCTGTCATTTTTTATATGTATAGTGAATTGTTTTATCCAGAGGAGCTCGTGGCTAAGTAATAACTGCCGCACGGGTCGATCCGTCAGGTTAAGCTACGCTTGCCGGGGTTGGTTTGTGGATGGGTGACCATCTTTACGTACCGAGACTCCTCCGTGCCTCGGAAAGCACGCTAAGCCGTTGGTCCCGGCTGTCATTCGTGGATCTTTGACAGTCGTTACGGGTCGTCAGAAGCCCAAAAGTCTGACAACCAGTCTTACCAAGGGGTATCGTATCACCCAATTACTGGGTTGTGGAGGTCAGATAGGCAGTCGCTTCATATAAAATACTGGTATTCAGCTGCATCCGGTTAGACTGGAAGCTGACCCCAACGTAGTTGGGAAAAGGCTAGGCAGATGATGATGATCAACTGTTTTATCCCAAAAAAAAAAAATACCTACTATGCTAGACCCTCATTTGTATGCGGCTGTGGGCGTGCGTTGATTTGTAATGTGAACACTATTTTCTACCACAATCTGTATAACTAATTTAATAAATAATCAATACATAAAGAAAATAAAGAAAAATTAGTTTATTTGTCACAGAAACACGTGCATACAAAAAAACAACAATATAAACATAACAGAATTTCGGCATTCGGCAGCTGCACGTCATGACTATGACAAGAACGCTTCCACTCAGCATAATGGGGGACCCACAGCACAGCGCTGATTTTCAGTGGTCACTCGAAAAATACGTACGGAAATCAAGCCAGTAAATAAATATGAATAAATACAGTGTATAAATGTACATTATAGTAAAAATTCAGGTATCCTACGTTTTATGATTATAACGTAATATTCTAATTGGGGTCTTTGGTAGTATGTTGCATAAATAAAAATCGGCCAAATGCGTGTCGGACCATGCGCAATGAAGGGTTCCGAGTTGGGATGAATTTATCCCAAAAATACACTTAACATTGTAGTTCAAACACATGTTCTTCCATACTTTGATATACGTCACGGTCAATTCTCCAACTCCAAATGTAAGTTTGTAATCGCAAAAAAAAGTTTATGTGATAAAGCTACAAATTAATGATTGTCGGATTTTTTTTTACTGGTGCTGTCAGATCTTGCTTTTTGACAAATTTCATGATTGTTGGACAGCGGGAAGTACCCAGGTTTTGATTTATTGGCGAGTATAAAAAAAAAACTTAGAAGCTTGATTTTTCTAGACCTACGTATTTTATATTAATTTCAACTTGATAACTCCCCGCGTTCCTGAGAAAAAGGGTCTTAACAGACTGACAGATAGACATACGTTCAACGAAGTGATTCTATAAGGGGTCCACTTTTTCCTTTTGAGGTACAGAACCCTAAAAATGATGAATGTTAGTTGGTAAGTGCATCAATTGAAAACGGCCGGACCGATTTGGCTTTTAAAAAAATGTTTATAATAGTTTGAATTAAGATTGAATGGAAAGAAAAAACAATTATTTAGGGTACCTCCCCTGCATGTATAGTGGGGATGATAATAGGGGTTTGGGAAGACCGTTTTTTGATTAAGTAAACCGTTTGTGACTTATCAAGCTTTAAAGTAAGTCAAGTGAGTCAAGGGTCCCCCCCCCCCTCTACCAACTAAACCGTTGTAGTTAGAAATTCAAATGTCACGACAGTAGTACTTATTTATATCGAAGTTTAAAGGAAAACTGTCACAGCTAAGTAGGCTTTACAGATTAACGATTAATAATCGACCAACTTAAATTTGTATTTTGAAAAACATTTTCTCCCATACATTCCGCATGGGAGAACATGTTTTTCAACTACAATGTTAAGTTTGTTCTTGGGATACATTCATCCCAACTACGGAAACCTTCATTGTGCATGGTCCGACACGAACTTGACCGGTTGCTCTCTCATGCCAAATTATAACTTTCTAGTACCAATCGTTTTTGAGCTAAACCGCGGACAGACAGACAGAAAGACAAACGGACATGACGAAACTATAAGGGTTCCTTGTTGACTACGGAACCTAAGCATCTGTCTAAGTAAAGTTTATTTTGCAGCAAAATGTGCAATTACTTATTTTATTTAAGACATGCACAGGAAATACAACAATAAAAAAAGAACATTAAAACTAACAAAATCATGCGAACATTAATTTTAAAAAAAACATTAAGACTAACAAAATAGTGAAATTTAAAAAAAAAAAACATAAAACATAAATGGAAAAAAAAACGTTTTCTTAATAAGTTTATTCTAAAATTAAATTAAATATCACGACAACTTGATCGTAACCAATACTGTTTCCTGTCGGAAAACCGAATCATTGGAAAGGTCGCGTTGTTCTATGGGACTATGAATTATTGAACGGCTGATACTCCTTCGATGGAACACGTAAAGGTCTTACTAGTTACCACTTGAAGGCTCGTTTACAAGCTGGTAATAAAACTTCCGATGATAAGTACCTAAATAAAAGAAAAAAAATAGATATACATAGTATCAAGCCTATAATTACCGAATGCTTAGGTTAGGTTAGAGGTTTACCTAAATATTACACCCACATTTTGCCAGTTATGTGGCACAAATCTAGACTACGGGCTGCTTCTGAGAAATTTCTCATGGAAAAACCCAATAACACGTTGCCCGACCTGGGAATCAAACCCAGGACCTCACGTTCAGCAGTACCTGCCTCCTGCCGCCTGCGGCCACTAGACCAACAGGGAGAGACAAGTTAAGATATGATATTATAATAATAATATTTAATGCAGTTTGGTAAAGAAGATTGAATCGCCAACAGCAAACACTAATGCAAAGTTTCAAAATAGTAGCGTTAGCTTCATTTATTTCAAATATTGAACAATAACACGATGAAAAAAAAAAAACATACGGGGCAGTCATTGGGGACTGCCGATAGAAGTGAACAGCGTGCGGTGACGATGACGCGAGTTTCACGCTTTTTGTTCACCCAAAAAGTACACATATATACACAGTATACATATAGCTCATGGAAAGCGTTGGGTGACGATGACGCGAGTTCCATGATTATTGTTCACCCAAAAAGTGCTCAACGCGCCTAAAGAAGTTTTCACTTCAAAAAATCTAAGCTTTACATTGATTGATTCGGTCAGTAAACTACATAATGTCCAGAACCATTTTGCACCCTACATAATCTACATATACCTTAAAATTATAATGCAAAAACTAGATGAACTCAATTTTTTTTAAAGAAAGTCCCTTAGTGTATCATTGTATTATTTACCCGCGGTTTCACCCTCATAAAGACAGATATTCTTTGTAAAGAGTTCTCATTTGACCCATTTACCACCAAAACCTATTCTGCACGCGCTCGGCTAAACGCTGACTTTTTTACAAGTGCATAGTGCATAATACTTATTGTACCTTATATATATATATATTCTTAATCTTTTTTACCGTACTTGTTAGTGTTAGTGATCCTAAGATTTCTACTATTTTTTCTGTTTTTACCCGTGAGAACCTGTATGGCTTTATGTTTCTTAATCAACTGTTATCCATTTGTTATTGCTGTTGGTTCTCTTATTAATAAATAATTAAATAAGTCTCGATTCCGTGGGATTATCAGGATCAAAGTATCTTATGACCTAATCCAGGTCTTGTTCTACCCATGTGTCAAATTTCATCCAAATCCCTTCAGCCGTTTTAGCGTGAAAGCATAACAAACAAACTCTCTTTCCCATTTATATTATTAAGATAAGATAATATTACTTTAGAAAACGCTTTGATTTAACGTCCAAATAAAATTTAGATTTAACCTTTTGTCGTATTTGTCAAACACAAATACCGTTTTTACTGCTGAATCAAATTTAGAACCAGGTCCGGCTGCGTCCAAACAAACTGTACGATACTCCTATCAGCTTATACCGTAATTGGAAGTATTTGAAAGCCTACAGAGACATAACTAAGTAAAACGTTCAACGTTGAAACAGGATTGGTTTTATAGGTCGTTATTATTCTGCAAACGTAACGCATTTCAAGTACCTAAACCTAAATAAAATAAAGGAACATCGAGCACTGTAATTCTAAAAGGTACATTTAGTGGGGGCCTGTACTTATTTTTATTGCCGCCATTTTGAAATATTTTGTTTTACCTACCTGTTTGTGGTGCGAATTGAAATTAATTTGCAGAGTTGTGTTTGGGCTGTAAAGATCTTGTGGACTAGTCATGAATTTTGGGGCATTTCACTTGAGTAAAGATCGTCAATCAATCTGAATAACCTTTTCCCAACTATATTGGAGTTGGCTTCAAACCGGATGCAGTTGAATACCTGTATTTTACATAGAGCGACTGCCTATCTGACCTCAACAGCCCAGTTACTGAGTAACACGATACCCCTTGGTCAGACTACAGGTTGTCAGACTTTTGAGCTTCTGAATATCCGTAACGACTGTCAAAGATTTACAAATGACAGCCGGGACCAACGGCTTAATATGCTTTCCGAGTTACGGCGGGGTCTCAATATGAAATGGATGGTCTCCCATCCAACCTTGGCAAGCGTTGCTTGATGATCGGCCCGTCCTGCTGTTACTATTTAGCCACGAGCCCCTCATGAGCAAAGATCGTGAACAAGTAAAAAAACCGCTCCTCAGCCAAAGGGATCAAATGGCGGCCATCTTTAAAAAAAACATCTGACAACTATGGAAGTGGAACAGAGTGCAACTTTGAGAGAACTATTGATACATTGATTGATGAAAAGTTTTTTGTTATTTGTTTGTTCGTAAGATAATAATTTGGAAGTAAAATATAGATAAAGTAAGAACATACTTTTCATCTTCGTACTAAGTTTGCTCAACTTGCAAATGAAAATTGGCATTGGGCCAACAGAACGCTAATCTGAAAAAGATTAAGACCCGCTTGCACGACAGTTATATAATTAAAATTAGTACTAAACATTATTTAAAATGGCCTTTGTCTCCAGAGAACAAAACTGTGTTTATTTTTAAGCTTTTACTCTGCCTTCGTATTTAGAAAACCTTGTATAACATTTTAAATTATTCGAACAGTGAAATAGTACAGTAACTGACATTAAATCAAACGAGGCTTGAAGTGGTCAACAGTTCCTTGAAACCCATAAAAGTTTTATGGGAAAGACGAAAGCTTTTTATTCATTATAACACGTTCGTAACTTTTATTGGTTTGTTACGGGTAAACATAAACAGATTTAAAAAGTCGCCGGAAAAAGAAAAAAACTCGGGTTATTTTTAGGTTTCCGTAGCCAAATGGCAAAAAACGGAACCATTATGGATTCGTCATGTCTGTCTGTCCGTCCGTATGTCACAGCCACTTTTTTCCGAAACTATAAGATTTGTTGAAACTTGGTAAGTAGATGTATTCTGTGAACCGCATTAAGATTTTCACACAAAAATAGAAAAAAAAAAAATTTTGGGTTCCCATAATTAGAACTGAAAATCTTTTTTTTTTTCATCAAACCCATACGTGTATCTATGGATAGGTCTTTAAAAATGATATTGAGGTTTCTAATAATTTTTTTTCTAAACTGAATAGTTTGCGCGAGAGACACTTCCAAAGTGGTTAAAGGGGATTGTCCAATTTCTATGGGACTTTGGCCACTCATAAACAAACAGTTCAGCTAATAGTATGCGATTGATTTATTAGGTCATATCAGTAAGAATGACGATATAAAGCTAGTTTTGTATCAAGATGTATATGTTACATATTTTTTAACATTTAATTGAAACAGGTTATGTATGAAATAAAACTTGTTTTTTTATATAAAATTATATTTATTAATCAGATTCATATGTTATGAGAACATGATCAAGGAACTGGGCAGGTGGATTAATATGTTCCTGATACCTTGCCCAACTTAAAAACCAAATAATGGTCATAATACTTATGTGCACAGCAACCTACTGTTCTACGGCCCACCATACAGTTGCAGCAATATTGTTTTATTGCTGCCCTCCCTTCAGTGTTATTTTCATAATATATACACAAAATATGTTTTTCTACTAATATGTCTGCTCTGTATTTTCCCACGCAATAAACTGCAGTTGACCGTAGGGAGTGGGAAACCTTCCAGTAGGTTGCTGGCAGTATTTCTGCAAAGCTCAATCGTATAGGAACCATCGCCTCTTATGTGTTCTCCATAATAAAGAACGTGATTGTTTCAATTGATATGTTCCACATGCAATTAGAATTAAATCACTATATTCCATCCTCGGAAAGGATACATTATCTATGTTTACATTAATAGAGAGGAAATCTGTTCGCCGTCTATTTAAATTGTTTTGATTGACAAACTCTGCAAGAGTATTGTTTATGTGCATTTTTTTATTTATTATTTGTAGTACCTATTTGGCCTGAAACAAAAAAACAAAGCGAATGACAACTGTCATTTTGACTGAAAGACACAACATTTTTTAAGCATCGTGTTGCCACATAAAAAAACATTTGTACATCGATCCATTTGAAATCGATCAAAATGATACAGTTACTCCAGAAATAATGTATAAAACCTCCGTTTTATAACTTTTGAAGTCTTAAACCAATTATATAGTTTATTAGCATTTTTAGTTATGATATGTAACGAAAACTATATTAAATACAGTGGAGAGATTGCACTGTATTTTAAATCGATTTGAATTTGTTGGTTTATAAAGATTTGAGTTTGCAACACTGGAACCAAATCCGAAGCCGGTGGATGTCTAGCATCAAATCAGATACTAAAAAAAATGGGTTTTTTTACAATGCCAATTGATACAAAGTTATTTGCATCAGATGTTTACTAAAATAGAATTTAAAATATTGGTAAATTATATTTTTGTATAGCATCGTGTTTAAAAATGGCCAAGTTTAGACAATGCCCTTTGTAACTTCTAAAATAAGAGAATGATAAAACTAAAAAAAATATATATTGTACATTACCATGTAAACCTTTTTTAGTTTATGTAAATTTGACATGAAGGGATGATAAAACCTTTCGGTATAAATTCACAAAATCCGTTGCATAGTTTAGAAGAAGAAAAGGGTCAGACGGACTGACAAGCAAAGCGACTTTAATTTTATTTATAATATGTAGCTAAAGATGAAACTTGACTGATGACTTTACTTTAATATGCTTACCTAAATTGACTAAAATGAATGAACGAATTAAAATAATGATTTATTTGAAAAAAAATGTAATAATTAAGTAACGAATGTTTATTAAAATGTAATGAATTATAGTCATTAGAATCATCAAATTCGTGTAATTTAATCATTTGATATGAAACATTTGCAGTGCCCTTACAGGGTGCAGGTCTTAATACTGTGTCATGAAATTTTAATGCATACCTACTAACCAGTGTTTTACATGTTAGCAAATAAATAGATAAATAAACATTAAATTCAAAGGCTCACATCACAGAGAGGAAAGCCTGAAGGTAAAGGAAAATATTAATGTTGTTTTTATTATTATTTTGTGTATCGTCTCATCACAGTAAAATTTTCAACACCATGTATTTTGTTATGCAATAAATTACTTATGAGTTTGTGACTTGTAGGTTGTTCATAAAAAACAAATCAATTCTAGTCGCAACCTCATCTCAGAGCCAATGGATGTCAAAACCTTGTCAAGAGACTTGTAAATTAAAGGTTTTTTGACTGATGAAGACTGAGACTAGAATAACGAACAACACACATAACATCAAGCGATCTTGTCATCCTCACAGAAATTTTCTCAATAGCTCTGTTAATGACGCGGAACTGTTTCCGCCTGAATATGTTGTTCTACGGAAGGACCATCCGGGTGATGTTGGGTGGGGCGGTGTTCTGTTGGCAACTAGAACCTGCTATACTATGAAAAGAGTTACAAATGTAGATGACTTAACAGAGGATAAAGAATTATTGCTCGCTCTTGTTAGTGGGAAAAATATTAAGCTAATAGTCTGTGTCGTCTACCTGCCGCCCAGTTACAGCAGTAAACAATATCTAGAGTTTTAACATGCATGGAAAATGCAATTAACATGTATGCTGAATATCTATTTCTGATAGTTGGTGATTTCAACTTAAATTCGTGCAATAAAACTGTTACATCTCAATTTAATAATTTTCTGGAGTATTCTAAGTTGCAACAATGCAATAAAATTAGCAATAAATATGGATGCGTCCTGGATTTAGTATTGACTACTCTTGATTCCAATAGTATCAATGTTTCACCCGATACTGAACATTTAGTCCCTATGGATGAATACCACCCACCATTAGAAATACTACTTTCACTTCCTAGAAAAGCAAACAATCCGCCCTCCTTGGTTCCAGGAAATTATTTAAGTATGGAATGGAACTTCCGTAAAGCGGATTTACATAGCTTGTACACTGATATCGCTAATATTGACTGGACCGAATTATTTGAGCAACAGAACTTAAATATAAATCTAGCTGTTGATATACTATATAATAAACTTAATAACGTCATCAGTACACATGTTCCTTTAAAAAGAATAGTCCAAAACAATAAATATGTATATCCAAATTGGTATACCACAGAAATTATTCATTACATAAAATTAAAATATTTTAATTTAATGAAATTTAAATGTCATGGTTTAGAGTTTAATAATGAACTTTTAAAATACTATAGGGCTAAAGTGAAAGAGCTCATTATTACAGCATTTAAAAATATATTGTAAAGGTTGAAAACAATATAAGTTTAGATCCCTCAAGTTTTTAGCATTATGTGAAGGAAAAACGTAAAAATAGGCAACATATAAAATGTTTGCTGAATATTTTAGCTCAGTGTTCCATGATACATCTCCGTCATTATATGTGAAAGCTGCGGAGGACGAGGCAAATCGTTCAAGCTGCCTGTCTACAGTGGCTATTGAACAAGTTACAGTTACGGATCTTAGGCGTGCAGTGCGCCGACAAAAAGCGTTAACAGCTTGTGGTCCCGACAATATACCGGGTTTCTTAATAAAGGATTGCTCGTCGGCCTTAGAGGAGCCTTTACTATATATATATATGTAAGCGAAAGATTATATATATATATATATATATATATATATGTGGGATAAAAATATTGTAATTATCTTAAAGTATGAATGCAGCTATAATTGTAAAAACGGAACGCAGCGGATGAAAGAAAGGGAAGTATGTGTGTGAGTGAAAAAGAGGGTAATGGCGAATAACGAGACGACGAACGAACCACGGTGTAACGCAGACCTTTTTTTGTGCTTAAATAAAATATTAAAAAGTATTCATAATCGTTTATTTTGCCATACAATCCCACAAAATTGGGGGCTCGTCCGGGATTGGCAAAATAGCGATACGGGTTCGAGTTTTAAAAGTGGACTAACAACGGAGACCGCGCGACCGGCACGTGGCGTGGGGACCGGCGGCGAACGCTATTCAAAAAAATCAACGGCGGCCGAACATATACGACGGTATCGGCATACGGTGAACTGATCAACGCTGACGAAGATAGATGACTACGAAAATGACGAAAGACGAATCACGTACGGGCCTAAGCTCAATGTTGTACCTAACTTCGGATCTAATACCTAAGTTCACCGGTCAAGATAAAACGTATCCAGTGACGCGATGGATTCAAGATGTGGAAGAAAATGGAGAAATATGTGGTTGGACACCGTTACAACAGCTGTTGATGGCACGGAAATCCCTATCAGGCACCGCACAGCTTTGGATGCAAGCTGAACGCCCTCACAGAACATGGGAAGAACTTAAGGTGGCCCTGAGTAAAGAGTTCTCTGACACCGTCGACATCAAAGCAATACACGAGCTTATGAGCCAACGAAAGAAAGGACGTGACGAGAGTTGCATCGACTATATGATGATCATGAAGGAATTAGGGAAAAGAGGAAAGATTCCCGATTACGTGGCCATTAAATACATTGTTGATGGCATAGTCGACCGCGAGACCAATAAAATCATGCTATACGGTGTAACTACGTATCCTGATCTCAAAGATAAGTTTAAAATCTACGAGACTGTTAAGGAAAAGATGAAACTGGAATATTCTAAAAGTACCTACAGGAACGAAAAACGCGGCACCGTACGTCACGGAAAAACGTTGAAAAGGTGCTATAACTGTGGTGACGGCGATCATGTGTCGGAAGACTGTCCGCAGAAGGCACAAGGTCCAAAGTGCTTTAACTGCAATGAATATGGCCATATTTCACCGAAGTGCCCGCATAAAAAAAACATGGCGGTAGACGGTCGTAAGGAAGACTCGAGTTCATCAAGATGGCGTAGTACCGGCATTTCCGGCGATAGAAAAGGTCACAACGGCGCATCGACAAGTGGGAACGGGAGCGGCGAACGTGTGAGCAAGCAAGCGATGTTCGGTCAATCATCGTTCAACAACGCGGATGATATGTCAAACTTACAGAATGACAGTGACAAGATGACAGATGACGATGATAGCAAACGTCAAATTGTGTATGACATTTACGATGTAAATAAACAATCGCAACTGGAAAAACCTATGAAGATCGTAGAATTATGTGGAAAAACGACAAGTGCGCTTATTGATTCGGGCAGTGACGTGAACTTGGTATCTTATGAGTTTTGTGCTAATGTCAGTAAAGTGATGAACAATAACATAACACTAGCTGGACTCGGTTTCGCTAAAGTGGAGTCATTAGGTTGTATAACAACAAATGTTGTGATCGACAGTACGAAATACGACGATGTGTTATTCTACGTGGTACCTAAAGACTGTATGCCTTTTGATGTAATCATAGGTCACGAATTTCTTAAGAATGTTATAACGGTTATGAATGGTAGTGCTGTGTGGATGAAACCTGTGGAATGGGTGAAAGAAATAAATTGTTTTACTTGCAGTGTCGAGGTTGGTCATGTAAGTAATGCTTACCTTAAAGAAGAGGTTGTTCAGATGGTTGACAGCTATCAACCATGCCAAATCAAAGAAGCTCCTATCCAGCTGAAAATCATTGTGAAAGATGATGTCCCGGTGGCGCAACGTCCACGACGCATATCACTAAAAGAGCAGGTGGTAGTTGAAGAACAAGTTGCCGAGTGGCTTGAGCAAGGAATTGTACGCGTAAGTTATTCTGAATATGCTAGTCCGTTAGTTCTTGTTCGCAAAAAAGACGGTGCTATAAGGGTGTGTGTAGACTACAGACAGTTAAATAGTAAAATTATAAAAGACGAGTTTCCATTACCGATTATTGAGGATTACATTGACAAGTTGGCTGAGGCAAAAGTATTTAGTGTACTGGACTTAAAAAATGGATTCTTTCATTTGAGTGTTAGCAGGGAGTCCGTAAAGTATACTGCATTTGTTACACACCATGGTCAGTTTGAGTTTTTGAAAGCTCCATTTGGCTTGTCTGTTTGCCCAAACTACTTCATGAGATTTGTGACCATAATTTTCAGAGAATTAATATCTAAAGGGATTGTTCTAATATTTGTCGATGATATTCTTATTCCAGCAAAAGATGAACAGGAAGCTGTTAATAGATTAAGAGAAGTTTTAAGAGTGGCATCTGAATATGGTTTGCAAATAAATTGGAAGAAAGCACAGTTGATATGTCGAAGCATAACTTATTTAGGTCATACGATTGAGAATGGACAAGTAAGGCCTGCCAGTGAAAAGATTGATGCTGTTACAAAGTTTCCAGAACCCAAAACAGTTAAGCAGTTGCAAAGTTTTATTGGGCTGGCATCATATTTTAGGAAGTATATCCAGAATTTTGCATCCATAGCGCGGCCACTTACAGATTTACTTAAGAAAGATGTCAATTTTGAATTCAACGATGAGCTACGGTGTGCATTCAATTGTCTGAAGGAACGTTTGACTACTAAACCAGTTTTACGAATATTTAATCCAAGATTGGAGACAGAAATGCATACAGACGCATCACGTCTGGCTTATGCTGCTATACTCATGCAGCGATCTGATGATGATGGTGGACTACATCCGGTATACTTCATGAGCCGTAAAACAAATGATGCAGAAAAAAAGTACACTAGTTATGAACTGGAAAGTCTGGCTATTATAGAAGGGGTAAAAAAATTTAGACTACTTGTATGGTATAAGATTCAAAATTGTAACTGATTGCCAAGCATTCCAGATGACACTTAAGAAGAAGAAGAAAGAAAGAAGAAGAAGAAGAAGAGCGGCGGCGCACCGTGAGGGAGGTTGTAAGCTTGACTAATGGGTAGCTATTAGATAATTAGTCGCTAGTGCGAACCGATATTTTGAGTCAATACACAAAGTTTATACTCGTGGGAACAAATATGGCAAACACAAAAAAAAACAAAGAAAAGGAGAGGAGTGATGCGGAGTCGGAGTCCGACGCTGCGTCTGGTGCGATGAGCTCGGGTCAGAGCTCGGAGCGCGAAGTGGTGGTGGGCGCGACCGTGAGGAACCAAAAGTTCCTCCGGAAGCGCTCCAAACCGGGGGATGGCCAGGGGTCGTCCGCCGACGAGGGGGTCTCAGGCCAAGGCAGGAGGAAGATCCACTCCAGTCGGCGGGGTGCGGCCCGGGGAAAAGGTGTGGGTAGAGGACTCACCACTAAGGAGGCAGGCGAGCCGAGTCCGGCCAGCCCAGATGAGGTGGAGAGGCCCTCTACGGAGGAAGAATACCCTGTAGGGGTCAGCACTGGGGCGGCCCCTACAGAGTCGGCAGGTGGTGAGCCGCATGCCGCTGGCGGCTCCAATTCGGAGCGAGCGGCCAGGTTTGCGGAGGCCGTGGCAGCCGCAATGAAGGTATTGGTCTTGAAGAGGACTCAGTCTTCTAAAGACAAGGCCATGCCCGCGGCCATGGCCTCTATTTTGGCGGCAGCGGAGGCCTATCACTTCAGGCCCCCGTCGGACGGCATGTCCGAGATGCGGGCGGAGGTCGCCCGCTTGACAGCCGCCATGGAGCTTCTCCGAAAGGAGAATGAGGAGCTCCGAGCGGACCTGGCCAGGCTCCGAGGTGCCGGCTCCCGTGAGGTGCCGCAGGGGAGGGAGCAGCAAGGGCAGGGACGGCCCGTGCCTGCGGAGGACCGGGTTCTGACCCTAGTGAGGCGGGAGATGGCTTCTATGCAGTCTCGTTTTTCCGCGCTAGAAGCCATCGTCCTGCGCCCTCCTCTAGCGGCGGCCTCTGGCCAGCGGAAGCAGGCCACATATGCTGGCACCGTAGCTGCCCCAGCGAAGGCACCTGCCCAGGCGGCGAAAGCACCGGCCCAGGCGGCAAAGGCCCCGGCCCAGGCGGCGAAGGCCCCGGCCCAGGCGGCGAAACAGCCGCCCCCGCCTCCTCCTAACTCTACTCCGGCTAGCGCCGAATGGCAAGTCGCCGGGGAAAAGGAAAAGGCGGGTAAGGCAAAAAGGGCGGCCAAAAAAAAAGAGAGGAGGCAGCGGCGCAAGGAGCGAAGCGTCGCGGCTAGGCTCCGCGCCCCGAAGTCCGCAGCTGTAGTGATTACACTACAGCCAGAGGCGGAGAAGAAGGGCGTGTCCTACCGTGACGTGCTCGCCAAGGTGGGGGCGGCGGTGGACCTAAAGGAGATTGGTGCCGCTGATGGCATCCGGGTGAGGGTCACCGCCACTGGGGCCCGGATGCTGGAGGTCCCCGGTGCGGCAAGCGGCCCGGCCGCTGACGCTCTGGCCGAAAGGCTTAGGGCGTCCCTAAATGCGGACGAGGCCCGAGTGTCCAGGCCCACCAAATGCGCAGACATGCGTATTCTGGGCCTGGACGACTCAGTGACGGAGGGACAGGTGGTGGCCGCTGTTGTTAGGGCTGGGGGGTGCTCTGCCGAGCAGGTTAGGGCAGGCGCCCTCCGACCTGACTTCACGGGATTGCGAGCCATAACGGTGAGCTGCCCCGTGTCGGCGGCCAAGAAGATAGCCGGGGAGGGCCAAAGATTATTGGTGGGCTGGGTTTCCGCGCAGGTCAAACTGCTGGAACCCAGACCTCTGAGGTGCTTCCGCTGTCATGTGGGAAACCACGTGGGAGCTAAATGCACCTCGGAGGTGGACCGCAGCAGTCACTGCTACCGCTGTGGTCAGCCCGGTCACAAGGCCGGCTCGTGCAAAGCCACGCCGCATTGCGTCGTCTGTGCAGCGGCAGGTAAGCCAGCCGGCCACCGGATTGGGAGCAAGGCCTGCGCTCCACCCACCAAGGCTAGAGGCAAGCCATCTGTCACCGCCGTCACAGCCGCAACCGCCGCCACCGCCGCCGTTGCCGCCTCCACAACCGTCGCCGTCGCCGCAGCCGTCGCGGCAGGGCCCTCACAGGGGGCTAAGGAGGGGGCTGACATGGAGTGCCAATAATGGCCCCATTTCGCCTCCTCCAGGCGAACATCAACCACTGCGCCGCAGCTCAGCATTTGTTGCTCCAGAGCATGGCGCAGTGGTCGATTAACATCGCCGTGGTCGCTGAGCCGTACTTTGTCCCGCCCAGGGATGACTGGGTGGAGGACCTGAGCGGCTCAGTGGCCCTAATTTCGTCGGCCGCCGCCGGTACCCCGTCCCTCGAGGCTGTTAAGAGAGGACGGGGTTGCGTTGCAGCACGGTTCGGGGAGATTGTCGTGGTAGGGGCATACTTCTCCCCGAACCGAACTCTCGCCGAGTTCCACAACTCCCTTGCGGAGTTGAGAGTCGTCGTCGTCGGGTTCCGTTCCCTCCCCGTGCTCGTCCTCGGGGACTTCAATGCCAAGAATGTGGCTTGGGGTTCCCGGTATACGGACACACGGGGCAGGATGGTGGAGGACTGGGCGCTGGAGACAGGCCTGGTCGTCCTTAACCGGGGTTCTGTCCCCACGTGTGTGCGGATGCGGGGTGAATCAGTGGTGGACATCTCGTTCGCCAGCCCCGCTCTGTCGCCACGAGTCATTGACTGGCGCGTCATGGAGGGGGTGGAGACGTATTCCGATCACCGGTACATCCGGTTTGACGTCTCCGCCCAGACCTCGAGCGCGCCGGTCCGACAGGCCCCGAGTGGTCCGCGGTGGGCGCTGAAGCAGCTGGACCGGGAGCTCCTCCTGGAAGCCTCAATCGTGCAGGCCTGGGTGTCATCACCGGACAGGCCTGCCGACATCAATGACGAGGCGGAGTGGTTCCGGGAGGCCATGTCCGAGATATGTGACGTGGCAATGCCCCGGGTCCAGCCCGGACGTGCTTCGCGCCAGGTGTACTGGTGGTCGCGACAGCTGACGACACTGCGAAATGCATGCGTTGCTGCGCGCCGTCGGTACACCAGGCACCGCCGGCTCCGTATTCGACCTCCGGATACGGAAGCCATTCAGGCGGAGCTGTACGAGGGGTACAGAGTGGCGAAGACCGCCCTACAAGCGGAAATCCTGCGGGCCAGGGCAGTGGCCCGCGAGGAGTCGCTGGAGACTCTGAACAGAGACCCGTGGGGACGCCCATACAAAATGGTGCGGGAGAAACTCCGCCCATGGGCTCCCCCGCTTACGCAGAGTCTCCGGCCGCAGCTTGTGGGGGATGTGGTGAGCGCTCTGTTCCCTTCACGAGGGGAACATGCCTCCCCGCCCATGGCTCCGCCTATTGCGGTGCCCAATGCGGACCACACCGCCGACGACGACGACGATGCTCCGGAGGTGACCGAGGTAGAGATGAGGGTGGCGGTACGTAGGCTGAATGCCAGAAATACCGCCCCAGGACCCGACGGCTTACCTGGGAAAGCCTGGGTCCTGGCCTCAGAGGCTCTCGGGCCTCGACTAAGGGGGCTCTTAAGCGCATGCATGGAGAGGGGCCAGTTCCCACTTCGTTGGAAGACGGGGAAACTGGTCCTCATCAAGAAGCCGGGGCGCCCTGCGGACTCTCCGTCCGCTTACCGGCCCATCGTGCTGCTCGACGAGGTGGGCAAGCTCTTTGAAAGAGTAATTGCAGACCGCCTTGTCGGGCGGCTGGTGCGGGTGGGGCCGGATTTGGCGGAGAGCCAGTTTGGTTTCCGCAGGGGGCGCTCCACGGTGGGCGCCATCATGCGCGTGCGAGCCCTCACGACGGGGGATGCGGTGGCTCGGGGTGGGGTCGTCTTGGCGGTGTCTCTAGACATCGCCAACGCCTTCAATACCCTGCCCTGGAGTTGCATCAGGGAGGCACTCCGGTATCACCGGATGCCGACCTACCTCTGTCGTGTGGTCGAGGCCTATTTGACGGACAGGGCCATCATCTACCCCGGTCACCAGGGAGAGTGGAACCGGCGAGAGATGTCGTGCGGTGTCCCACAGGGATCGGTCCTGGGGCCGCATCTGTGGGACATCGGATACGACTGGGTGCTGCGCGCAGACCTCCCCAATGGCGTCAGCGTCGTTTGTTACGCTGACGACACGTTGGTCCTGGCGCAGGGGAGGTCGCACCAGGCGGCGGCCGAACTAGCGACACACGGGGTTGCGACAATCGTGGCCAGAATCCGGCAGTTGGGACTCGAGGTGGCCTTGCACAAGTCCGAGGCCATGTGTTTTCATGGTCCTCGGAACGCGCCACCGTCGGGTTCCCAAATAACGGTAGGAGGGGTTCACATCGGCGTCGAGTCGACGATGAAGTACCTGGGACTCGTCCTCGACAGTCGGTGGAACTTCGTGGAGCATTTCCGACGTTTGGCTCCCAGACTGGAGCGGGCCGGGGCTGCATTGAAGCGGCTCCTGCCCAATCTAGGGGGTCCAAACGCCTCCTGCCGGAGGCTATACGCGGGGATCGTGCGGTCCATGGCCCTGTACGGGGCACCGGTGTGGGCGCGTTCGTTGAGGCGGCGGCCTGCCCGCAGGTTGAACGCGTCCCAGAGGGTCATGGCCACCCGGCTGGTTCGGGGATACCGCACGGTCTCCGGTGAGGCGGCAAGCCTCCTTGCTGGATTGCCGCCATGGGATCTGGAGGCAAAAGTCCTCGCGCATATTTGGGAGTGGCGCGAGGAGGCGAAACGCCGGGGCTTGACTCCGATGCCGCGAGAAATCGCGGCACAGCGGACAGAGCTCCGACGGGATCTCATGGCGGCATGGAGAGTGCGATTGTCGCAACCCAGTGCTGGGCACGCCACTATTGCGGCGATAAGTCCCCTCTTTGAGGAGTGGCTGGAGAGGCGCCACGGCGTCCTCACCTTCCGCCTGACGCAGGTCCTCACCGGACACGGCTGTTTCGGGAGGTACCTGTTTCGGATAAGGCGGGAGGAAACGCCCGGGTGTCATCACTGCGTGGATCGCCCGGAGGACACGGTGGAGCATACGGTGGAGGTATGCCCGGCTTGGGCAGAGCACCGCCGTGTCCTCGTGGAGGCGATCGGTGGCGGGGATCTCTCGCGTCCGGCCCTGGTCCAGGCCATGGTACGGAGCGAGAGGGCATGGGAGGCCGTCACCTCCTTCTGCGAAGCAGTAATGCTCGCAAAGGAGGAGGCGGAACGCGTGAGGGAGAGGCAAATTTCGCGCCCTCACGCCCCTAGCCGCCGCAGGAGGAGACGCCCTGGGCGTCGGGAATCGATTGCCGATTCCCGGCCACCGTAGGCGCGGGCTTGCGGACGGTGAGCAATGGGTAGCTCGCCGTCCGGTAAGGACCAGGCCCGGGTCGACGGCGCGTTGTGTTCCACGCGCGCCTCAAAGAGATGTCAGCAAGTGAAGGGGTCCGATGAGACCATTGCCTGCCGGGGTTGCGGGATTAGTCCGAAAGGGATACCGTGGCCCCCTGGCATTGCACAGGCAACAGAAGGAACACGGGTGGGTTTTAGTCAGTAAGAGTCTGACACGCCCTCCCACTCCACCCAGAGCGGGAGACGTCATTTGATGATTTCCCACCCAAAAAAAAAAAAAAAAAAAAAAGGGTTGCAAGATGGGCATTGCTTCTACAGGAGTTTGACTTTGTGGTTGAACATCGGCCAGGAACAAGGATGAAGCATACTGATGCATTGAGCCGAAACCCATATGTAGCTGTAGTAACTCTGCATGATGAGATCAAACGAGCGCAACAGTTGGATGATGGTCTAAAAGCTATAGTAGAGATTTTACAGGAGAAAACTTATGGTGATTATTATATGGATAATGGATTGCTGTACAAAGGAATGGAAAAGCATTTAGTGATCCCAAAGTCTATGGAAAATGAAGTAATTAAACGGGCTCATGCAAATGGACATTTTTCAAAAAGAAAGATGATTGAATTAATAAGTAAAGACTATTTCATCAAGAACCTTGATAAGAAAGTTGAAGAGTTTATTACAAGTTGCATTCCATGTTTATTAGCTACGCGTAAAGAGGGAAAACAAGAAGGATTTCTAACTCCGATTGAAAAGGAAGAGTCACCGCTGCATACACTTCATTTGGATCACATCGGTCCAATGACTGAGACGAAGAAGCAGTATAACCATATTCTCACGATTGTAGACGCATTTACGAAGTTTACTTGGATATTCCCCACTAAAAGTACCACAAGTAAAGAAACAATTGAAAAGTTGCAGATTCACCAACAACATTTTGGCAATCCAACCAGGTTTATTACTGATCGAGGAACGGCTTATACAAGTAATGAGTTTCAGGAGTATTGTAAAAACGAAAACATACAACACATCAAAACTACGACGGGAGTACCTAGAGGAAATGGGCAAGTGGAAAGGGTTCATCGTACTATAATCTCCGTACTTACAAAGATGTGTATAGAAAATCCTGCGCTGTGGTACAAGCATGTGAGTAGATTACAACGTTCTCTGAATAGTACTTTTCAGAGGAGCATAAATACTACACCCTATCAACTATTGATTGGGACTAAGATGAGAATGAAGGAAGACATCGAGATTTATGACTTGCTTTTAGAAGAAGAAAGAGAAAGCTATTCAGAAGAGAGAGAAAAACTCAGAGAGAAAGCTAAAGAACAAATTCTACAAGTTCAAGAAGAAAACATAAGGAATTTCAATAAGAAGAGAAAAGAAAGTATGAAGTACAATGAGGGGGACTTAGTGGCAATAAAGCGCACGCAGTTTGGCACGGGAATGAAGCTGAAAGCCAAATATCTGGGGCCCTATCTAATTGTAAAAGTAAAGAGGAACAACAGATATGATGTAAAAAAGCTCGACCCTAATACTGAAGGTCCTGGGGTGACCTCCAGTTCAGCAGATTACATGAAGGTGTGGCCAGGTGTAAACTCTAAAACCTGAGAGGTGAGAGTTGTTTGTTTACTTAACTTTGTCTTGTTTCAGGTTTGTGTGTGAAAGGTTGTGTGCAATGTTTGTTAACACCATGTATTGTTATCATATTTTTTAGTTTAGTTTAATGTAATTAAGAGACCTGTATCTGCACTATACCTACTGCAATGTTAAACGTCGTGTGTAAACATGTCTATAGAGGAATATTGATGATGTTATGTTGTTACTTGTAAGTTGTAATGCTGTACTAGTAGTTAAGTTAAATTTAAGTTGTTGAAAGCTAGTGATGAATGTTTGTGTGGATGTCTGAGGACAGACATGGATCAGGATGGCCGACTGTGGGATAAAAATATTGTAATTATCTTAAAGTATGAATGCAGCTATAATTGTAAAAACGGAACGCAGCGGATGAAAGAAAGGGAAGTATGTGTGTGAGTGAAAAAGAGGGTAATGGCGAATAACGAGACGACGAACGAACCACGGTGTAACGCAGACCTTTTTTTGTGCTTAAATAAAATATTAAAAAGTATTCATAATCGTTTATTTTGCCATACAATCCCACAAATATATATATATATATATATATATATATATAATCTTTCGCTTAGACAGTGTTTATACCCTTTTTTTTTTTTTTTTTTTGGGTGGGAAATCATTAAATGACGTCTCCCGCTCTGGGTGGAGCGGGAGGGCGTGTCAGACTCTTACTGACTAAAACCCACCCGTGTTCCTTCTGTTGCCTGTGCAATGCCAGGGGGCCACGGTATCCCTTTCGGACTTTCCCGCAACCCCGGCAGGCAATGGTCTCATCGGACCCCTTCACTCGCTGACACTCTTTGAGGCGCGCGTGGAACACAACGCGCCGTCGACCCGGGCTTGGTCCTTACCGGACGGCGAGCTACCCATTGCTCACCGTCTGCAAGCCCGCGCCTACGGTGGCCGGGAATCGGCAATAGATTCCCGACGCCCAGGGCGTCTCCTCCTGCGGCGGCTAGGGGCGTGCGGGCGCGAAATTTGCCTCTCCCTCACGCGCTCCGCCTCCTCCTTCGCGAGCTTTACTGCTTCGCAGAAGAAGGTGACGGCCTCCCATGCCCTCTCGCTCCGTACCATGGCCTGGACCAGGGCCGGACGACGAGACGAGAGATCCCCGCCACCGATCGCCTCCACAAAGACACGGCGGTGCTCTGCCCAAGCCGGGCATACCTCCACCGTATGCTCCACCGTGTCCTCCGGGCGATCCACGCAGTGATGACACCCGGGAATTTCCTCCCGCCTTATCCGAAACAGGTACCTCCCGAAACAGCCGTGTCCGGTGAGGACCTGCGTCAGGCAGAAGGTGAGGACGCCGTGGCGCCTCTCCAGCCACTCCTCAAAGAGGGGACTTATCGCCGCAATAGTGGCGTGCCCAGCACTGGGTTGCGACAATCGCACTCTCCATGACGCCATGAGCTCGTGGAGTGGAGCTCTGTCCGCTGTGCCGCGATTTCTCGCGGCATCGGAGTCAAGCCCCGGCGTTTCGCCTCCCCGCGCCACTCCCAAATATGCGCGAGGACTTTTGCCTCCAGATCCCATGGCAGTGTTTATACCCTGGGAAGTGGAAAGTGTCCAGAGTGACTCCAATACCTAAATGTGGGTCATCCATAGATATAACAAACTTTAGACCTATTGCTATATTGTGTGTATTTGGGAAGATATTTGAATCCATTCTTAATAACGCCATTTGTAATCAAATCAAGGGACAATTGAGTGATTGCCAGCATGGGTTTCGTCCTGGGCGCTCCACAGTAATTAATCATATAGAATTTGTTGATTATATAAGTAGTAGAGTTAAGTCTGGTTGTCAGGTGGACGCCGCATACTTTTATTTCAAGAAAGCCTTTGATCTTGTAGTTAATGATGTGCTTTTAAATAAATTTGCATTACTAGGGTTCTCTACTTCTCTCTTAAAATTCATGGCCCACTACTTAAAGGATCGTAAACAGTTTGTTAAGGTAGAAGGATATAAGTCGGAAGAGTATTTTACTAGATCAGGGGTGAGTCAAGGTAGTACCATTGGTCCTACACAATTTTTAATAGTGATCAATGATTTACCTACTGTTATCACTAATGCAAAATGCCTTATGTTTGCTGATGATTTAAAATTGTACCTCTCTATAACCAACGCCAAGGATTGTGAGGCGCTACAACATGATATTGACGCTGTGATTGAATGGAGTATAAAAAATAAATTGTCATTTAATAATTCTAAGTGTAAAACTATATCTTTCTCCCGATCCCGTAATCCGACTAGAAATGATTATAATCTTGCTGGCGCGTCAATGGAACGTGTTTTCTCGATCCGGGATTTGGGAGTAATAATGGATAGCAAATTAAATTTTCATGAGCATATGGGTACTACGCTACGGGGATATTTCTCCAATATGAACGCAGTAACTCCACAATATTTGTTTATTCACTTGTAAGCGCGAATGCAAGCTCAAATGATGGTAGCTACAGTATTTATTATTATGTACAGATTTTAAACGAGATAGTGAACCGAGAAGTATGAAATTATACAGGATAAAGCGTAAGAATGCGTAGGTGCGAGCGGAAGGCAAAGCGACGTGGGCGTGCGCTGGGAAGGTTGGTTGCGCACTGGCACGGACGCACGGCGACTGACCGCAGGTCCCCCGCCTCTGTCTCCTCGCACCGCGGAACCTCCGCCGACGCCTGGACAGTAGGAGCGTAGGGATGTCTGCAGCTTGCGCTAGTGATGTGCTGGCGACGGGAGTTGTCCGCCACACCACCCCCTTTGGAGTCTTAATGTCCTGCGGAATAGAAATCAGGAAACCTGACAATGCGTCCCGAACGAGTGGTTTTAGGAATAGGACTTTGATTAGAACAGGGAGAAGGGTTGGGGTTGTCAGGAATGACAACATCGTTATTGGCTTGGATGTAAGCTGGTTTACATCTATCAATCATAATCATAATCATAATCATAATATCTTTATTGTGGGCATAGGTTTGTTACAGGTCTTAACAAAAAAATTAAGTTCCAATATGTCCTGCCTAATAGGCATACAATAATTATGTATTAGCATTAAATTGAAAATTATTTTACGTGTCACATTTAGTTATTATTTGTCAAAATGTCAAAATACAGTTAAATTAATTATCAATTGAGACAGTCACTGGTCCTCTATTTAATTCAACAGTGACGGTCTTATCTGTTCTTGATATCACTTTGTGTGGTCCTGTATACGGTGCTTGTAGTGCCCCACGTAAGGCATCTTTGCGGAGAAAAATGTGTGTGCATTTTTGTAGGTCTTCATGAACGAAAACTGATTTATTAGTATGTCTAGAAGCGGGTTGAGGTCTGAGCTCAGACATGTGGGCTCGTAGTTGAGACACGAAATCAGGTTGTGAAACTATCTGTGATTTAGTAGAGTGCATGAACTCACCGGGGATCATCAATGGCTCACCATATACCATCTCGGCTGCTGAGCATTTCAGGTCTTCTTTCCACGCTGTTCGGATGCCGAGGAGAACCACGGGTAGTATATCCGTCCATCTCTTCTCGCCATGCGCCATGATCGCTGCCTTCAGGGTGCGATGTAACCTCTCGACCATGCCGTTCGCTGCTGGGTGGTAGGAAGTTGTGTGGCGTAGCTGGACTCCACAGAGATCTGTCAAAGCCTTGAAAAGGTGGGATGTAAACTGGCGGCCTCTGTCTGATGTCAAAATCTGTGGACAACCAAAGCGTGAGATCCAGGTGTCGCAAAAACCTTTCGCCACTGTTTCCGCTGTGATGTTTTTGAGAGGAAGAACCTCTGGCCAGCGGGTATAACGATCAATGGCTGTGAGACAGTATTTGTAGTCGTCTGAAGAAGGGAGTGGGCCAATCAAATCTATGTGGACGTGGCTAAACCGCTCTCCTGGTAATTTAAAGTTGCTCAAAGGGGAAGAAGTGTGACGTTGTACCTTACTTCTTTGGCATGCTTCGCAGGCTCTGACCCAGGCACGACAATCCTTGCGCACGGAGGGCCAGACGAACCTTTCTGTGATGAGTTTGATGCTGGATTTGGTTCCTGGGTGGCTCATGGAGTGAAAAGAATTGAAGATCTGTCGACGCAACTCCTTAGGGACATAAGGACGAGGCCTAGACAGAGAGACATCACAATAGAGTGTGTAACTGGTACCTGGCACAGGGACTTTCTCTATTTTCAGGGAAGAAGAACTCGAGGAAATGAGTTCTTGCAATTCTGTGTCACCCCGCTGTATGTGTGCCAGTGTAGCTGTGTCGGGAGGTGAAGAAATGGCCTCGATCCTAGAGAGAGTGTCAGCTGGAATGTTGTCCTTACCAGGGATGTGTCTGATGTCCGTCGTGAATTGAGAGATGTAGTCCAAATGGTTGAACTGTCTCGGCGAACAGTGACGATCCTTCTGATCAAAAGCAAATGTGATAGGCTTATGGTCAGTATAAATCACAAAATGCCTACCTTCGACCATGTGACGAAAGTGTTTCACGCTTTCATAAATAGCTAACAGCTCCCTGTCATAAGCGCTGTACTTTTGTTGAGCTTTATTCATCTTTTTGGAATAGAAAGCGAGTGGCTGCCACTCCTCGTTTACCAGCTGTTGGAGAACTGATGCTACCGTAGTTGATGAGGCGTCAGTGACGAGAGCAAGTGGTGCGTTATGGACTGGATGAGACAGTAATGTAGATTTGACTATACTGGCCTTACAGGTGTCAAAAGCTTGAAGGGACTCTGTTGTCCAGGTGAGTGGTTGTGTGCCTTTCACCTTAGGTCCAGCGAGCATGTTGTGTAGAGGAGCTTGATCTTCAGCGGCATGAGGGATGAATCGCCTGTAAAAATTTAACATCCCTAAAAATCTGCGTAAGCCATTGACGGTTTTTGGAGGTGGGTAATCCCGTATGACCTGCACCTTGTCTTCCATGGGGCGCGTGCCGTTTTCAGTAATGGTGTACCCTAGAAATGTTACCTCTTTTTGGCCAAAACTGCACTTGCCCTCGTTGATGAGTAAGCCATGTTTGTGTAGTTGCTCAAAAACCTGCTGGAGATGGTCCAGGTGCTCTCTCTCGCTTCTGGAAAATAGCAGAATGTCATCGATGTATGAATAACAGAAATCCAGGCCCCGAAGCACTTCGTCAAGGAATCTCTGGAAAGTCTGTGCTGCATTACGTAGTCCGAATGACATGGATGGAAATTCAAACATACCGAACGGTGTCGTGATCGCCGTTTTCGGGATATCCTCTGGGAAAACTGGAATTTGGTTATACGCCTTCACCAGGTCGAGTTTGGAGAACAATTTGCATCCTGCTAGCCTGTGGGAGTAGTCCTCAATATGCCTGATGGGATACCTGTCCGGAATTGTGCGTGCATTGAGGGCACGGTAGTCTCCGCAGGGTCTCCAACCATCCTTTTTGGGTGCCAGGTGCAGTGCAGATGCCCAAGGTGAGTCCGAAGGGCGAGCAGTACCATCGCGAACCATTCCATCAAACTGTTCCTTGGCTATCTTCAAACGATCCGGTGCAAGTCGTCGTGGTCTGCAGAATACTGGTTGGCCTGGCGTGGTGCGGATGTAATGTACAGTCGAGTGTTTGATCTCTCGGTATACACCAGATGGTTTTGTTAAAGTAGGGTACTGAGTCAATAGCTGATGGTACTCACTGTTACCGGAAATCACCTTGATGCTTGACACGTGACATTTTCTGAGCGACCCTGCTGTAGACAATGTGGTCAGGCTGTCTAGTAACCGACTGTTTCTGCAATCAACAAGAAGGCCATAATGTGAGATAAAATCAGCGCCAAGGATAGGCTTGTCCACGTTTGCTACCACAAAATTCCAAGAAAAATCTCGCCGTAGTCCCAGGTCTAGGTGTAAATTCAAAGTGCCGTATGTGTGAATAACGGTGCCGTTTGCTGCTGTGAGACTGTAGTCGGTAGGATTTCTAGCTTGACGTAGAAACCGACGTGGCAGTACACAAAGGTCAGATCCGGTATCAATTAGGTATTGTACCTTGGTTTTCCTGTCTGTGACGAATAGGCGGCTGGTAGTCTGACAGTCTTCGGCCGCTTCTACTGACTGCCGTGGGAGTTTTCCGATTTAAAGTTGCACGGAGATGTGCATTTACGTGCTTTATCGCCAAAAATGTTATGGTACCAGCACATACCTGGTTTCCGGTCTCGGCTGTGACCGCTGCTCCTCGATCGTCCTGAAGGACGGCTGGCAGAGCGTCCACGTTTACGACCACGATCTCCGGTAAGCTGGGAAATCTGTCGTGACAACTCTGATTGGATGCGTGACGTAACCATTTGGTCTATGCGCTGCAATAAACTGTCAACATTAAAAGAGGTGCTGGCTACCTGGTGTGATGATGGGGATACCTCGCAAATTTTATCCGCAAGCTCTGCCACGTCATCGAGGCTAGCGGAAGCCTGAGACATAATGATGGCTTGCACGTGCTGCGGGAGTCGGCTTGACCACATGTTGCGCAAAAATTCATCTGAAATCCCTCCGTCGCACATACGAGTATTGGCATAAAAAACCTGGCCATAAGTCTAATATTCAAAGTGTGGCTTAACTCAATGCAACCATCACTTTCTGACAGCTAAATAACCTGTGCATAACGTAAAGCACCCATCGCGCCCTTATCCCTTCACCGCGCGGCACACAGGTAGTCGGAACTCAGTCATCGTCCAGTGCGGTCCATTGTTTTCACGATAACCTTATTTTTTGTGCTCCTAAAATTTGCTGTTTTAGTCTTTTGTTAATAGTTGGTGGGATAAACACGATGAGTATGGATGTTCAAGGTATGTAACAACATAAATAATATAATTTCATTTAAGTTACAGACTCACAAATGTTTATTTTTATTTTCGCAAAGGATACCAAAATAATCTCTTGGTCTATTAAAAAAAAAAAAAAACAGAAGCGGTTTTGTATGTGTTCCGAGCATTTCCGAGTATTGGTCTATTATTTTAAATAAAGTTTAGACATTCCTAAAGAGCATTGTGAAAGAAAATATTCCGCTTTGTTCCGCCATTTTGTTTAGCACTCATTCAAACAAAATGGACAATTAATTTAAAACAAGATTATTTACAGTATATTCTCTTTTTATTTTTAGATTCCATTGAGAATTTCAAAAACATGTCAAATAAGCAATTATATGATATCGTACAAGAATGCCCTGACAAGAAAATTTATGCTAAGATGCTATTTTTGGAAAAAAAAAATATACAGATAACAAAATGTCCAGAAAGTGAGCTGGAAACATTAAAACATACGTTGAGTCATTTCAAATGTGAATTTAAACAAAAATGGGTAGCAGCAAACTACAAGCATGACCGCTTTCTAAAAAAAAATGAACAATGGTTTCAAAATACACTCAAATTCGCTCTCTGGACTATAGGAAAACCGGGTCGTCCTTCAAAGGAATTCGGGGAATCTTGTGATAGATCCAAGCGAAGAAAAACAAAAATCTACGAGATACTGTATCAACAGATGAGTTGACTTATGCTGCTCAAATGAGTCAACGTGCCGGAGGAAATAAGGATGCATCTAAAATAATAAAAGACATCACTTTGACTCCAACGAGAGCTACAAAGTTTCGAAAAGTAATTTCTTCAAATAATCAAAGTAAAATAAAAAAGCATTCACCATCTGAAGCCTTAGCTATTTTTGTCGAAGGAGATTTTAGTAGAAGACAGTGGGAAATTTTACACAGCGCAAATAAAAATATATACCCTTGCTACTCTTTGATAAAAAAAGCAAAAACCGATTGCTATCCAGTAGAACAGTCAATGAGAGTTACAGAGACTTGTGCGGAAGTTCTCTTACAAGATTTACTCAACCATACATGTTTACGGTTGTGTAAATATTTGGAAGATGTAATATTCAGCTGTACTGAAGAAGAAAAGAAAAAATTTCTATTAATTATAAAATGGGGCTGCGATGGTTCTCAACAATCGCAATATAAGCAGAAATTTAAAAATATTGCGGACAGTGACTCAAACATATTTCAGAGTTCTCTCGTACCATTGCGATTAGAAACTATAGATAATGGAAGAAAAAAAATTATATGGCATAATCCACTGCCTTCATCTCCAAGATTCTGCAGACCTATTAGAATAAGATTTATTAGCGAAACCAAGGACATAACTAATGAAGAATTTGCATATATAGATAATCAAGCAAAAAAATTAACAAAAACAGAAATACCAACAACCAGTGGAATAATTTACGTAACACATAAATTACTACCAACAATGGTGGACGCCAAGGTAATGCAGCTACCAATACGTCTTCAACTATGAGGTGCTATATATGTGAGCTAACTTCCAAAAATTTTAATAATTTAACCAGAAGAATGGAAGTAGACCCAGAAAGTCTAAAATTCGGGCTATCGATTCTCCACGCAAGAATACGTTTCTTTGAATCCTTATTGCATGTGTCTTACAAACTTCGGGTAAAAAAATGGCAAATAAGGTCAACGGAAGATGAAAGAATTGTAAAAGAGAGGAAAGAAATGATACAAAAAGCATTTCAGGAGCAAATGGGCCTTTTGGTGGATATGCCGAAAGCAGGGTTCGGGAACAGTAATGATGGAAATACATCAAGAAGATTTTTTTCTGATCCCGAAACAGCTTCTCAAATAACTGGACTAGATTCCACATTGATCTACAGATTCAAAGTAATCTTAGAAGCAATATCAAGTGGTCACGCGATTGATGCAAAGAAGTTTGAAGCCTACACTTATGAAACTGCTACTTTGTACGCTGCAGTTGTATGAATGGCATCCAATGTCGCCTACCGTTCATAAAATTTTAATGCATGGTGCAACAGTAATATCTAAATCTATATTACCAATTGGGCAGCTCTCTGAAGAAGCTGCCGAAGCTAGAAATAAGCACTTCAGGCTTTACAGGCAAAACTTCTCCCGAAAATTTGACAGAGTTAAATGTAATAGGGACATTTTAAATAGACTGTTGCTAACGTCAGACCCATTTTTAAGTAGCACTAGAAAACCACCACGAAAGAAAAGTAGCCCATTTTGTTCGGAAACCATAAGTCTTTTGCTCCCTGACGCAGAAAATTCATCAATAGAAAGCAGTGACGAAGAACACAATAGAACAGCAACAGATGAAAACGATGAATCTGATTTCGATGATTATTTTTTTTGTTTAATTATATTAACTAGTAATATTATTATAATAAAGGTTTGAAAACTATCTTAATTTATTTATTTTTTAGTTTCGTCACAAATGTCACAAAATAATATTGTCCAGGTTTTTAGTACAAATACTCGTATGTGCGTCGGCCAGGGTTTTGAGGTGACGTAAAAATTGTGATGGCTTACGATCACCTATTTCCTCATGGGACAACAACTGGCTTATCTGGTGTTCTCTAGAAATTGAGAGGCGTTTCGTAAGTTCTTGCTTCAATTTTACGTATTTTTCTGTGCGCGGCGGGTTCTTTATGAGGTCTTTCACTTCCTTCACATACCTTTGTTCCAGTTGGGAAACAACTTGGTTGAACTTTGTTGCGTCATCCTTCACACCAGAAACAGCAAACTGTGCCTCCACCTGGGCAAACCACACGTCCGGGTCTTCTGCCCAAAATGGCGGCAACCGCACGGCCACACGGTCGACGTAACCGGAAACGAAGGCGTCGCGGGCATTGTCGGCCTTCGGCTGCGCTCCGGACCCGGGCGTCGGCGTCGTATCTCCATCTGTCGGCATCTTGCTAACGGCGCTCGAGATCGTGTCCTTATAACACACACAGGCGGGTCACCAATATGGGTACTACGCTACGGGGATATTTCTCCAATATGAACGCAGTAACTCCACAATATTTGTTTATTCACTTGTAAGCGCGAATGCAAGCTCAAATGATGGTAGCTACAGTATTTATTATTATGTACAGATTTTAAACGAGATAGTGAACCGAGAAGTATGAAATTATACAGGATAAAGCGTAAGAATGCGTAGGTGCGAGCGGAAGGCAAAGCGACGTGGGCGTGCGCTGGGAAGGTTGGTTGCGCACTGGCACGGACGCACGGCGACTGACCGCAGGTCCCCCGCCTCTGTCTCCTCGCACCGCGGAACCTCCGCCGACGCCTGGACAGTAGGAGCGTAGGGATGTCTGCAGCTTGCGCTAGTGATGTGCTGGCGACGGGAGTTGTCCGCCACAAGCATATTCTTAAAACTTGCAAAGACGCTAATAAATGTTTTGGTTTCATCATTAGATTATCATCTCAATTTAAGAACACTCAATCTGTAAAACAAATATACAATGCCTATGTCCGTAGTAAATTAGAATATAATGCAATAGTTTGGAGTCCTCAAGAGTCATTGTACACTACTATTATAGAATAAATTCAACGCCAATTCTGTAGGTACCTATACAAACGTCAAAATGGATATTACCCCTTTCTATATCCTTCTTTGTTCGTGTCAGGAATGGTGGGTTTAGACACACTCAAATTCAGGCGAGAATCCACACATATAATAAATTATTATCTAATATTAGTAGGTAAGATGGATAGTCCCGTTCTACGAGAGTCAATAAATTTTTATGTTCCTGACCAGTATATGCCTGGCGTTGGAAGACGACAACATAGACTCCTCTGATATCCGCCTACATGGCGTGCTTGCTCCCTGAACCAACACAACTCCCACTGCTAGAGCAATTAAGTTAATAAATTACTTTCTAAAATATATTTCTGAAGCAGATTTATTTTTTGACTCTCGAAGGACAATCGCTAAACATGTGTATGTTTATTTAAATATGAAGAAATGATGCAGAAATAATTTTTGAGCTGTTTAGTCTAAGAAGTGTTAATTAAAATTTGAATGTACATTTGTAGAATTAGCATAGATATAAGCGATTTGGTGTAAACTCTTAGCTTATATTTGATGAATAAATGAATTTGAATTTGAACATAACATCACGCCTTGTTTCCCCAAAGGGTTGGGCAGAGGTGAACCTGTAGTAGGTACACCCACATTTCGCCAGTTATGTTTAAGTCCCATGTAATAGGGGGCGAGCGTATTGCCATCAACCGGGCACAAATCCAGACTCCGGGCTGCTACTGAGAAATTCCAGATAGAAAAACCCAATAACACTTTGCCCGACCCGGGGATCGAACCCAGGACCTCATGTTCAGCAGTAGCGCTTGCGACCACTAGACCAACGAGGCAGTCAACAACGAACATTATTAAAAATACAGAAAATGTCTTTCTGCCTTTGCGGCTTCGCCCGCATGATATCTTTATAAATTATAGTCTTTGTTACTCAGTGATAGCATTCTACTGGTGAAAGAATTTTAAATATTGGTCTAGTAGTTTTTGAGTTTATTAATTACAAGCAAACAAACATACAAAAAATCTAATCTTTTCTCTTTATAATAATACTTTAGATTTAAATATAATAACATAATATCACGCCTTGTTTCCTCGAAGTGCTGGGCAGAGGTGTATCTATAATAGTACACCCACATTTCGCCAGTTATGTTTAAGTCCCAAGTAACAGTAAGCCTATTGCTACCATCGTATACAAATCTCAGACTCCGGGGTGCTACTGAGAAATTCCAGATGGAATAACCCAATAACACTTGGTTCGACCTGGGATTCGAAGACAGGAACTCATGCTCGCTCTTGCGACCACTACACCAACCAACAAGGCAGTCAACGAATAAAATAATGCATGTAAAAACTTTAAAATAAAATATGAATAAAAATAGAATAATGTTACTGATACTCAGTAAAACCACAGATTAAATAAGTTACGAAGTCAGTTAAACCAACTGAAGTGCTTAAATCAATCCGTCTTATCGAATTTACGAATAAACGTCTGGTATTTCAAAAAGCTCTCACAGAATACAAAATCCTCTTTATAAGACAATCGTATTTTTTCCTAATTTAGATGGTTAGCTTGTCTAGATCCTGGCTTAGCTTATCAGTTAATTTGAATTTTATTTAAAAGGAATTTCAATACAATTGCGGCTTGGCTCTCTCTGACTGACGTTGAGTAGATAACGTCCAACTTGAGGACTGGTTCCTTTCCGCAAGAAATAATTCCAATTTGATTAAATTGGCTGTTAGATAAAAAAAAAAAAAATTGGGGTACAGGGTATAATAATAGAAGTTTGTGGGATGTATATATGGTCACGTGGGTCGGACGCTTGAGTGAGTAGCTTTGTTCATAAAAATAAGACATTTTTTTTTTTTTTGCTTTTGTGTAAACCTTAAATAAACCCCCGCTCATGTTTGATTTTAAAACTAACAATAACTAAAAATTGAATTTCACAACACTAAGTCAGTTAAACGAACTTAATTTGGTCCAATCAGCACTTTCATCATAATGATACACCAGTCTTATTACTGAATCGTTAGGTTCCATATCAAGTATAACATTATTCACGGCACCAACAGAATTCATGCAGACTACGGTAGGTATATATTACCATAGTAATGAGTTGCATCTTCGTAGAGATATCTTGGGATCCTTTCATATGCGAGCATCGAGTCCTCTTGATGAAATACGAGTATTATGCTCGGATATTCATAGAGTTTATTAGTTGGAAGTAAATAATGTTTGCAGGGAAAGCGAGAGAATGATAAGTTTGGGTCGGGCTTTCAATTTCGTTCTGCGGTTTGAACCTGGATTTTGGAAGGATTTTCTGGTGGAAGGTGCGTTTTAGAAAGTTTTAGTTTTGTAGTTAGTTGATTTTGCATGCTTAGTAGGGGAATTTCCTATTTTGTTATGAATATGTTGCTTAAGTTAATTAACTTAAAATAAACTTTATTTTGAATACGTTGACTTTGTCAAACCATATTGTATTTATTTTAATCACTTTTAGTTAGAGTAAGTAAGATTGTGCAAATTTAGTATCTGTTTTCTAACTAGATGGCGTTGGCGTCTAGTTAGATCTCGATATGGTTTCGTTACCGATGAAAGTATAAGTAGCTTAGAATTTTTTGGTTTTAAGAGTTGTCCGATGAAGCGCCAGCCCGCGCCGCAGCTGAGCGCGTAGCTTTAAATTCCCCGTCTAATAATAATATATCCGTGATCCAGCCTGTCCCATCTTGCTGTCCCCCCCTCAGCGACGCCCTAAGCCGAGGTTCGTACCCCACAGGGGGTGCCCTTAGCGAGCGTTCGCCTAATTTTAATGTAGAATAGTTGCTCCTGGCTGGAGGCTTTGAGTGTAGTGCTTAAGGCAGCCACAGGATTGTTCGGTTAAGCAGTAAATACCTTAGTGGTATACCTGCGAGATGCCATAGTTAAAAAAAAAAAAAAAAAAAAAAAAAAAAAATGGTTTTAAGTGGCTCGTACCGACCTCGCCGCCGAGGTCCTCCGCGCGCGCGACCCTCACGAGTAAATAATACTCCCCCCCGACCCTTGTCCGATGAAGCGCCAGCCCGCGCCGCAGCTGAGCGCGTAGCTTTAAATTCCCCGCATAATAATCATGAAATATCCTTGATCCAGCCTGTCCCATCTTGCTGTCCTCCCCTCAGCGACGCCCTAAGCCGAGGTTCGTACCCCACAGGGGGTGCCCTTAGCGAGCGTTCGCCTAATTTTAATGTAGAATAGTTGCTCCTGGCTGGAGGCTTTGAGTGTAGTGCTTAAGGCAGCCACAGGATTGTTCGGTTGAGCAGTAAATACCTTAGTGGTATACCTGCGAGATGCCATAGTTAAAAAAAAAAAAAATGGTTTTTTGTGTTGAAATTCTGCATTCTGATAAAACTTTATTATACTGTGTAATAGTGCTATATGTGAGTTTTATTGAAGACCTTGGGTTGAAGTTTAACATGGTCCTTCGAAACCAGATCAGTGCGTAATATTTCGCACCGAGTTTTTGTGTACCAGCATAGAAAGCAGTGGTGGATCGCCACTGAAGTGCTTTAGCGTCGCCTGCAGAGGGCGCGACCGTAGAGACTGAGTGTTTCGAGGACGTCGCCTGCAGAGGGCGCCACCGCAGCAAGTTCTGTGGGCTTCCGGACATCCCGAGTGTGGACAACTGGATCTAGAATAAGGCGAAGTGGCATCCAAGTAGCTGAGCACCAAAGCTGAAAACGTACTGCGCGCCCCCTAGCGGGCGTTATCAACAAATAAATCAGAGAAGTAATAGTGAGTGACGTGTTGTGGATTAAGAAAATAAAACCGTGAGTACAATTTTATTTGTGAAGTTATCAAGATTTGGAACTTTAAATTTAACGTAATAATCAAGACTTAGAATAATTTATGTAGTTTAGACTTAGATTATTTAAAAATAAAGTGAACCAACGGGGAACCTATGCCCGATTTTCTAAAAAGTTTAAAGTAAAAACACTTGTAAAATTTTCTGTTTTCGTCATAGACTTAGAATAATTTAATCAGTTGTAGACTTGTAAAATTTCTGTTCTTGTGCAACTTGTTTTTATTTTTGTGAATTAATCTAACAGTTTTTAGTCATGGATTCATTAATTAACTTGCAACTAGATAACAAGAGAAATATTGAAAAAGGTAGAATAAATTATAAAAAATCTCCTAAAGAACGGATAACATTGTCTTATTTAGAAACCAGGTTGGAAGCATTAGAACAACTGTGGGCTAATTTCATAAAAACGCACAGGAACATAGTAGAAAAACTAGACTTGAAACATAATTACTTTACGTCAGAGACATATGACAATACTGAGGATATTTACATAACTTATAAATCCGAGTTGAAAGAGTCTATTAAACAACTAACACCTACAAAAGCAAGTGTAAATAAAGAGTCATCGTCAAATACGTATACAAATGTGAAATTACCTAAGGTTGTTATTCCTACTTTCTCTGGCAAGTATACGGAGTGGACTTCTTTCCGTGATTTGTTTTTATCACTTATCCACAAAAATGATTCAATTGACGATGTACAAAAACTGCATTACCTGAAAGGTCATTTATCAGGTGAACCAGAACAATTGTTGCGTCACACCCCTGTGACAGCCGCAAATTATCAGGAATGTTGGCAAATGTTAAATAAACGCTATAATAATAAACGATATTTGTCTAATTCTATGTTGAAACGATTGATAAATCAATCAAATGTAACAGAGTCATCAACTGCAGTTAAAGAATTATTGGATACCACTGTGGACTGTTTGCATGGCTTAAGTACTCTCGGAATTGATGTCAAATCATGGGACGCTATAGTTATCTATATAATAAGCGCCAAGCTAGATAGTGAATCGCGAAAGTCGTGGGAATTGAAAATTAGTGCAGATGAACAATTACCAACTTTTGAAGAATTTAAAACATTTTTAGAGTCAAGATTTCGCTCTTTGGAGTACTTAGACACATCCAAGTCAAAGCAGAAGTCCACAGATAGTAAACCAAAGGTTTTTCACGTTGTCAAATCAAATAGTAACAATTCTGTACAAATCATATGTCCATTCTGTAAACAAGATCATTATATAAGTCATTGTAAACAGTTTAGTAAAGAAGGTTACCAAACTCGAAGTGAGTTTGTCCGAACTCACAATTTATGTTACAATTGTTTAGGCGCGAATCATTCAATTAAGTATTGTCGCGCTAAAACATCATGTCACATTTGCAAGCGTAGACACCACTCATTATTACACCCCAAGGCGTCTTCAAGATCATCGTCACCCAATAGCCATCCGGTAGAGGCAGTAGCTGTCAAATCAGCAGTGTCCACACTGCAAACTGCTTCCGGTACGGCAAAAGAATCAGAGTCTTCCACCATAGCAACACACTTTTCTACAAAGGTTGTGCCAAATCGAGTTTTATTAGCGACCGCTCTCGTCGAAGCACAGACTCAGAATGGTCGTAAACAATTGCTGAGGGCGTTATTGGATCAAGGATCCCAGGCCTCTTTCATAACCGAGTCAGCAGTCCAATTGCTCGGACTGAAGAAAATACCAAATAACAGTATTGTCTCAGGCATAGGAGGTGACGAAGGCGCTTTTGCCTCTAGATTCATGGTTTGCGTAACCATTCATTCACGTCACGATCCAAATGCAATTATTCAAGTTCGAGCATATGTGTTAAGTAAAATTACAACGTTGATTCCTTCAACTAGACTATGTATACCAACTTGGCCTCAACTAGAAGATATAACTCTGGCGGATCCAGAGTACCATACTCCAAACAAAATCGACGTCTTGTTTGGAGCAGAAGTTTACAGCCAAGTTCTTAAAGAGGGTTTAGTCAAACACTCTCCAGGGCCCATAATTGCTCAAAACACAACCCTGGGGTGGATTTTGTCAGGACTAACACCCACAGATTGCGATCTCAATTCAGCAAATTGTCACAAGGTTATAGTTAGTATGCATTCACACCTCAGTGACAATGATATGCTCAAACAGTTTTGGGAGATCGAATCTGATGTTACTAATAAGAAAAGGATACTTACCCAAGAAGAACAGCTGTGCGAAGAATTCTTCACTCGTACTACTCGACGAGACGCTACCGGGCGATATGTAGTCAAGCTTCCATTCCGCGAATCAGATCCACGAAGTAAAATCGGATACACCAAAGAGATCGCACTGAAACGATTTCATCATCTTGAACAGCGTTTCAAGAGAAATCATGAGATCAAAAGAAAATACACCGAAGTAATTCAAGAATACCTTGACCTTGGACACATGAAAATGGTGTCTCGCGAAGCTGATACTAAGCAGTCAGAAGCAGTCTATCTGCCTCACCACGCAGTGGTTCGCGAGGATAAGACCTCCACTAAGGTCAGAGTTGTGTTCGACGCTTCTTCTAAAGGTTCTAATGGTGGATCCCTTAATGATATGTTGATGGTAGGTCCTACCATACAACCGGAATTACGTCACATCATCATGAGATGGCGTACGTATCCAATTGTATTATGTGCAGATATAGTAAAAATGTATCGGCAAATCAAGGTCGCTCCTGAAGACACACACTTCCAGCGACTACTTTGGCGGAGTGAACCTGCGTCTGAAATAAAAGAGTATGAGTTGCTGAGAGTTACCTTTGGCACTGCATCCGCACCTTACCTGGCTGTGAAGTCGTTGCAGCAGCTGGCACACGATGAGGGAGCTGAGTTTCCGCTGGTATCTGAAACATTAAAAAGCGAATTTTATGTAGATGATTATATGTCAGGATGTCAAACTGTAGAGGATGGAAAAAGGATTCACAGGGAAATGGAAAAACTACTGGAAAAGGGTGGGTTTCCGTTACAGAAGTGGATGACAAACAACAAGGAGTTAGCAGAGGAAATATCGGGAGAAGGTACAAATCAGAAAGGATTAGTAGAGATAAAATTGAACGAGGTGGTGAAAATACTAGGACTTTCTTGGGATAGAGAATCTGACAGTTTCAGATATTCAATAATATTTCCGCAACCTGCATCTGTAACAAAACGAAAAGTAATATCAGATATATCACGACTGTTCGACCCCTTAGGGTGGGCAGCGCCGTGTGTTATACCGGCGAAAATAATGATAAAAGATATGGCTTGCCGGAATCGATTGGGATGATCGATTACCCGAAGACTTATTAAAAGAATGGTTAACATATCAAAAGGAACTACTAAATTTACCTGAGTTTCATGTACCAAGATGGGTTGAATCCAGAGAAAACGATGCAGTTGTAGAACTACATGGTTTTTGTGACGCGTCTAATGTAGCGTATGCAGCTGTTACGTATTTAAGGATAATTGACGCTGATGGGAATATTAAAATTAATTTAATATCGGCAAAAACTAAGGTTGCTCCGATAAAGCAACTGTCAATTCCTCGTCTCGAGTTGATGGGTGCTGTTCTGTTGGCCAAATTGATTGTGGAGGTAGCCGAGATACTAGCAATACCTAAAGACCGTATACACTGTTGGACAGACTCAACTGTTGTTCTGGCTTGGCTCAGTAGTCATCCCAGCCGCTGGACAACATTTGTTGGTAATAGGGTGTCTGAAATTCTGAGTTGTTTGGATAATCACCAATGGGGACATGTGAGATCTACTCACAATCCTGCAGATATCGCGTCAAGAGGTATGACACCTTCAGCACTCTCACAGTCATCTCTGTGGAAGCACGGTCCGTTGTGGTTAAAGAAAGAACCAATTGACTACGTCAAACCAGACTCGATGTCAACTAAACTCGAAGAAAGATCATCCAAAGGTGTTAAAGTACATGTGACAACAAATGTAGAGGATGGGCTGTGGACAAAATATTCATCATCTCAAAAATTGATCAGAGTAGTTGCATATTGTAGACGATTCTTAAGATTTAAGCAACATAAAGAAACTTACCTGACAAGTGAGGAATTGAAAGCTGCTCTGGAAATTTGTATAAAAAAATGCCAAGAACAAGAATTTAAGGAAGACATAGAAAACATTAAGAAGACAGGAAGTGTAAGTAAGAAGAGCCAATTACGACCTTTATGTCCTATATTGGATGAGCAAGGAATTTTAAGAGTAGGAGGAAGAATTGAAAAGTCTCAACTGTCAGTAAGCATGAGGCATCCTATTATAATTCCACAGCGCCATCACTTCACTACTCTGCTCGTAAGTGAAGCTCACAAAACCACTCTTCACGGAGGCCCAACATTAATGTTGAACTATTTGCGCACACAATATTGGATACTGTCTGCAAAAAATATAGTAAAGGCTTACGTACGTAAGTGTGTAGTATGTGTTCGGCATTCAGCAACGTTTAAAAATCAACTCATGGGTCAGCTGCCGACCTGTAGAGTGTCTCCAGCCAGGCCGTTTTTGCATGCAGGTGTTGATTTCGCCGGTCCGATTAATATTAGGGTATCTAAAGGTAAGGATAAGGCTTACAAGGGGTACATCTGCCTATTTGTGTGCATGGTCACTCGAGCAGTGCACATTGAGGCCATTAGTGACCTTACCTCTGAAGGTTTTATAGCCGGTTACAAGAGATTTGTCGCTAGAAGAGGCCATTGCAGTGACATTAGTCGATTAGTGATATTAGTCGCTGCTGAACAGTCAGCGATCGCTAACGAAATTAGGAGTTGGCTCAGTTGTAAAGGTGTCAAGTGGCATTTTATCCCTCCTCATGCCCCAAATTTTGGTGGACTTTGGGAAGCCGGCATCAAGTCAACAAAATTCCACATAAAGCGCGTCATTGGTGATTCCACTCTTACCTACGAGGAAATGGCCACGTTACTTGTGCAAATTGAGGCTTGCCTCAATTCAAGACCGATTTCATATATTCCCCAAACCCCTGATGATCCACTGCCGCTTACACCGGGTCATTTTTTAATCGGGGAACCTCTGGTTCTTGTGCCGGAACGTAATTACGAGCATAGCTCTGTGGGCACGTTGAGGCGATGGCAACTTTTGCAAAAAATGACCCAAGATTTCTGGCGACGATGGTCTAGAGAATTTTTAGCATCGATGCTACAGCGTTATAAATGGTCGCAAAAAGAAATAGAGCCAAATATTGGCGACATTGTCCTTGTAAAAGAGGATAATCTCCCTCCAGGCAAATGGTTACTAGGTAGGATTTTAGAGAAACATCCTGGTTCGGACGGACTCACGCGAGTGGTGACCATAAAGTGCAATGATTCCGTATTAAAAAGACCAATTTGTAAACTCTGTGTATTGCCAACCAGTGATTGATATGGTTTTTTTTGTCATCTCATTTTATTTTTTTGTTAGTTTATAGCCCCCTTGACCTCATGGTGGGCGGCCTTAATTTAAAGGACAACTCATTCGAGCATGTCCTTGGTGGGCGGAATGTCAAACCATATTGTATTTATTTTAATCACTTTTAGTTAGAGTAAGTAAGATTGTGCAAATTTAGTATCTGTTTTCTAACTAGATGGCGTTGGCGTCTAGTTAGATCTCGATATGGTTTCGTTACCGATGAAAGTATAAGTAGCTTAGAATTTTTTGGTTTTTTGTGTTGAAATTCTGCATTCTGATAAAACTTTATTATACTGTGTAATAGTGCTATATGTGAGTTTTATTGAAGACCTTGGGTTGAAGTTTAACAGACTTAATTATTCGTTTTCAATGCAAAAAGAGCACATGTAAAAAAAAAATATTATTATAGTAAATAGGTACTGTAGGTACCTTCTTTAAAACAATACTTTTCACGCATTACATTATGAGTAAGTACGCAGTAAGTATGAGTAAATAAGAAACACATGTTGGTTCTAGATCAAGCTTTGAAATAATTTACGTGTTCTCAAAGTCAGAGCATTTATTTCAATTAAACCATTTATAGGCACTTTTAAGTTGTTAAAAATTCGGTCATTTAGTCAGAAAGTTGAAGCTAGTTTCTTCTTACTTAATTATGCTCCAGCAGAACAACACATTAATAATAGTAAAGTAAACTTTGTTGAATTTTAAAAATACGTCGTCGTTACAAAGTGAATACTATTTTTAATTACCGACTTCAAAAAAAGGAAAGTTATCAACAACGTGGTTATGTTAGGTTAGGTTCAATTCGACATGTATTTTTGTAATACTGCCGTCCACTAACTAAAAAGCCGTTAAGCCACAGTTGGTCGTTTTTCACTTTTTAATGTAGTCTTATACAACTTTCGATGCTCTTTCTTTTGGTGTAAGAATCATTTTTCTATGATTTATAGTTTTAGAGATACAGAACATTGCTGAGCAGTTAAACCACATAAATTTCGTTACTTCCTTAATTAAAAAGCGGCTAAGCCACAATACTTCTCTAGAAAGACGTTAGCATACTTTAGCGGCAAATTTATGTATCATTTTTTCTAAATTTACTTAACTAAACGTACGTTATCTAATCATGCTTGACTAAAAAGCAGCTAAGCGTCTTTAACTACCTTCATGTATTGTGTCATACAAATAACCATCTGAACATCGTGCCTTAACTATAAAGCAGTTATAAAGAAAAACTACACTAGAAAGCAGTTATACGCCAATAGCGGCTCTTATGTTATGTATTGAAATTAGTATTAGCTAAATATCAATCGCTAGAGAGCAGCTAAACGACAATACTAGACTAAAAAGCAGTTAAACGCTTGTGATTTGCGTTTGCGTTTGACCAGCTCAGGCTATAATTCCTTCCCTTTCACTTCGGGTGCTCGTAGCGGACGGACAAAATAGGCAAAGGTAAGCTGACATTATTATTTCATTTACTGTAATAAATAGCTATTTGTAATATTATTATAAATGCGAAAGTATGTTTGGATGTTTGACTCTATAAAATTAAATGCCTGTTTTTGTTACCATACATTTTTCTGTATTCCGCAATACCTGCACAGGTAAAACGCGTGCTGCTAGTTTTCATTATGTACCTACCTATTGCAAAAGGGTTTTAAAGTACCTACTGCTTCTAAGTTCATCGTAATTGTTGTTTTAGGTATCTGTTTCGATTGTCGATTGTTTTAAACCTACTAGTGTGAAAGAGATGTGTCGTATAATTGGTTCATTAGTTAACTGATTATATTTCATTGTATTTTAGACGTTCCTGTATATCATCAAGGATCCAAACTATGATGAACAGTGTGTTGGTGGACCAGGAATTTCCAACTGCACAACGCCTTGACACTAACAGCATGCCATCTATACGCATTTCCACTTGTTAGCCAAAAAGAATCAAAGTACGCCCGCATGAACAATAACAATTTAGTTAATCTTCTCTACCAAGAACCTTACCTACTCGATGACATCACAAGTGTTTCAAAAATTCAATGAAACACAAATCACATATAATTACAGCCAACCAGAAGAAACTATGAAGCTTACAACAGAAACATTAACTCAACAGCTTGAAACACATTCCATATACTGCCACGAATCGATGCCCCCTCCTTCCCCGGTGCCATCTTCTTCTCACTGCATTATACCAGAAATATTAGATTATGACAGTGATGACTCCGTTAAGGATAAGGACTACCAAAAACCATGTGATGAAGTTTTTAGTGATGATACTGAATACGGTTATGACATGCATAGACAAAATACAGTTTCAAACCCTAAAAGAGGAAAACATCAATAACTAAACGTTCCCCAAAAAATTAAAAACGCGACGACATACTCAATAATTTACAAGAACAGAAGAGATTATTGGACATCGGTTACCTAAGAAGACGTACATCTTTATCTATTTTTGATTGCTCTATTTCTACAGATTTAGTAAATTTAGCACCACCATCTTCCACAAAGAGAAAGAATATGATACCAGCTTGAAACAAACACAATACAAAAAGGGCTATGAGTTATACCGATCACATCTAAAGAGTCTAAACATATGGTTCGCTCGACTAGGAAATGAGGTATGCGAATCTTACAGATTTCATAGTCTTGATACAAACCGTAATGTTCGCACGCAAGCTATACCTACCTGATTGTAATGCATGTTCGACATGGGCAAAACACCATGACAAGTATAAAACAGCAAGAGAATTATATGCTAGTTAATATGTTTTCGGTATTTTTATAAAATAATTATAATATAATTTTTCCTATGTTTTCGCGAATACTGATTATTATTAAAGATGTAATTGTGATCTCATTTCTGAATAAGATTTGTAAAAGTTTGATTAAACTTGGTTTTTCTATTTTATATTGTTGAATTAATAATAAGCTACACTCGAGAGCAATGAATCCGGGTCACTTAAAGAATGTTAAAAATCTCTGAAACTAAAAATGATAGGTTAATGCAATAAATTGTATTTAATAGACAATGTAATACTCCTTAAATGAAAGTAAAAAAAATATGAGTCACCATACATTTTATTAACACAAAATTACATAAAGAAAGAAACTGCTGATCTCTCCTTAAAACAAAAATAGGAAACATGAAATTTTTGAACTTTATTACGATTTTCTTGAATTTTAATACTTCGTATTGCCTCCTCGTGCTTCAATTACTGCGTTTACGCGGTTTGGCATGCTGTACACCAAGTTCCTTATACGATTTTGGGGAATATTCTCCCATTCCTCTGTGAGAGCAATTTTGAGCTCACGAAGCGTGATTGGGGGAGGGTTTCGTTGTTTTACGCATCTGCCTAGCTCGTCCCAAGCATGCTCGATCGGGTTGATATCCGGGCTGCGCGCTGGCCACTCCATACGAGTAATGTTCATCTCTTGAAGGTAGTCATTCACAATCCTACCTGTATGAGGTCGGGCATTGTCATGCATAAATATAGCATCCTCACCTAAATTGACCATAAATGGACCAACGTGATCATTGAGGATTTCTTCCACATATCTTTCGCTAGTTAAAGAGCCGCTTTTTTTTCTATGATCACCAGCTCTGTGCGACTTTCAGAAGAAATTCCGGCCCACACAAGTACAGACCCACCACCGTAGGCTACTTTTTCTTCGATGCATGCTTGCTTGAATCTTTCCCCTGGTCTTCGATACACTCTGTGTCTTCCATCGTGCTTGTAGAGCATAAATTTTGATTCGTCGGAGAACATAACTTTTGACCAATCTTCAATACTCCAATTTACGTGGCTCTGGGCATATCTTAGTCTTGAAATACGACGCCCACGCTCCAGTTTAGGGCCGTTTGCAGGTCTAAGGGGTTTTAAGTTAGATTCAGCAAGCCGACGTCTTACTGTCCATGCACTTGGGTTACTTCCTCCGAGGCGTCGAAACTGATTTGTGAGTTCAGTTCCTGTAAGAAAGTGATTTCGAAGCATGGTGTTCACCAAGTATCGGTCTTCTCGTGCTGTGGTACACCTGGTTCTGCCCGTGCCTGGTCTGCGTAGGTTAGAACCAGTTTCTTCGTAACGTCGGAGAACTCTTTGTACTGTTGACAGCGACACACCGACAGTCCTGGCTGTATCGCGCTGACTCCGGCCGGTTTCCAGCATTGTAAGTATTCTGGTGCATTCTTCAGGCGTAAGCGACATAATTTCAGCTTGAATAATGAATATAGAGCACTATCAACATGGTTTATGTACCCACATAAATGACAGATTACAAACAAAAGCAAAACCAAATGCTGTAATTTCGTAGTTCCATCTTCGAAAGTGGCCCTTTTTCAAATTTGATTTTTTTATGATATAACTTTACAATAACTAAGAAGTTTTAATACCTTCATTTAAGGAGTATTACATTGTCTATTAAATACAATTTATTGCATTAACCTAGCATTTTTAGTTTCCGAGATTTTTAGGATTCTTTAAGTGACCCGGATTCATTGCTCTCGAGTGTATTTGTTAAGTTCCTATACAATTACTGATTGTCTACTCTTTATTATTTATAAATAAATTTCTTATTTTCATAAAATAGTTTTTATCTTCTCAACTTTTTACCCGCAAGTGCTTACTTAAAAGGCAGTTAATTGCGAGCGAGATGTGTTTAACTGCCTTCTAGTTAAGCAATTGGAGAACCAGTATAAAAATATGTTTTACAATACCGAGCTTAAACGCGTTTAAAATCCCATAACTGCTTTCTAAGTAAGCAAAGTTAGTCTTCCAAGTGTTAGTTACTAGGCTATAAGTCTGTTAAATCCTTTAACTGCTTTATAACTAAGTATATTTTGATAATTTTTACTATAAGTACAAGACGTGGCGGCTACAAGAAATTGCTTTGCTATAAAGCAGTTAAGGTATGGTTAGCGGCCTTATAGTGCAGTATATTATATAAAAATGAAAAAAAATGCCTTAGCTAAAAGTTAGAAAATGAATTTAAATAAAATGTGATTAATATAAATGAATGAAATATATCACATATTGTGCGCAAAGACTATGCCTACATATATAACTTGCAACCTTGTTCCTAGGTAGCATAGTTTTCAAGAGACATCAATTCCCACTTATTTTTGCGTTTTCTCGAAAACTACTTTTTGGGCTTAGCGGCTTTTTAGTTAGTGGACGGCAGAATATTATTGGAACTGGAATAAATTCACATAATTATGATAATCTGTTAGGCTTCCAAACAAATATGCTTATATGTATGTTTGTCCACGCATTTCTCCGAAACTATTAATCGGATTTTGGCCATTTTACTTCAACTTAGGGAACAGCGCAAGATTCATCAAAATCGGTTCAGTAGTTTTCAAGATATGGTCTAATACGTGTAAGTGAGACTGCCTGGCTTATTGTTACAAGCTACGGGTATGGTTTCATAGAGAAACATCTCAAAACCTTGGTCAAATTCAAGTGCATGTCTTTTATGAAAAATCGACTTCATATAAGAAAAGCAGCTACTTATGGCAAAACGCCACCAGAAAACGTAATTTCAACCGACCTAAACAAGTGTAGTAAACTTTTAACTCAACTACGTATAAGGTGAAACCAATTTTAAGACCTTGGCTTCAGCCCTTAAGTTATGACGACACTGAGAACACATTAAGATACTCACACACACACACTCATGTACACTCACGTGCGTTCGCTCACCATCACATACACACTCACACACACATAAACACACACGCGCAATCACAAACGCCCGCTTTGTTTCTTTTTATTTTTTAGCTTTACTGTTTCAATACCTACTAGTGTTACTTATTATTTGTATTTTATTACATAAAAATTGAAATGTGTATTGATGTAAGGCGGAGGACACTGACTCCTGCGGAAGTGGGATCAAAATGTATGCTGGGAAGTAATGTTTCGGTGTCTGACGTCTTGGTCAATGGTAGCATGGGTGTTGTAAAAGGATTCCAATGGTCTGCACTAAATGAAAGGAGGTTATGAATGAAGTTACGAATCCCACCAAATACTTGATTTCGTTTCATGATCACATCATCCTATGGGTAATAGCCTAACTATTCAGTAAAATTTCACTGTGAAAATTTAGCTGGAGTGAGCTGTTCCTAAATGCCTTTTTACACTTTAGTGAAACGCATTAGGTACATAGGAGTTATGTACCTACCTAAAGCGTTTCACTACACGCTGGGCAAATAGATCGACAGGTCTCCCGCTAAGATCTTGCAGGAAAATCACGCCACGAAGGCGGAATTTGTCAAACGTGCTGTACTGAGCACCATGCCGCGAGTGTGGTCTTTACAGACGGCACTAACATTTTAGTGCATGGGTAGGTACCCTCAAAACGTTTACCATCATAGGTATATTCTCTTTGGCATCGTTTAGTCGACCATGCACTAATGTCGACAGTGTCTTTAAGATGTGTTAAAAAAAACGGGTTGAACTCCGGGGGTGCCGGCAGAAGTGAAAACTTGAATATTAACGTATATATAACAGTCTACTTTACTACTCCGTCTTACGAATTTTCGATCAGGTCACGTGTCCAGACGCGAGTTTAACATTTTTTACAAGAAGTTTTCACTTCATAAATACTGGTAAAATAACTGTGAATTGACTGGTAGTAGGGACCAACCTACCTACAACAGTCCTTTCAAATTTATTTTAAATTAGCTGCGCCCCGCGGTTTCAAACGCATAAATCTCGATCCCGTGAAAATATTGGGATAAAAAGTATCCTATGTCCTAATCAAGGGCATGGTTTATCCATGTGCTATATTTCATCCAAATGTGTTCAACCGTTATAGCGTGAAAACGTAACAAAAAAACCAACCAACAAACAAACAAACTCACATTCGCATTTATAATATTAGTTAGGATTATTGTGCATCGTTAAAAAAATACTAATTATAAAAATAAAAATAAACTACAAGTTTTTTTAATTAAAAATCTATAAATGCCTACAACAAAACCTTTAAAAATTTACAGCAATGAACTATTAACTACTTATTACAAACAAATACTCGTTTTTACTTAAAACTAAAAATTACGAAATAAAAAAAAAGAACCGACTTTGAAATAAATTAACTCAAAATTATGTGTATTATATTATATAACCAACAAAACAAAATCAAAAGTAAGTACAAAACTAATTAGGGGCCAACATTTTTTTTTTAAGTCGGTACCATACGTATAATAAAACAGTACTTTACTATATGTATAGATTTGTCGTTTACTAGGCTTCTGGCAACTTTGAATTAGTGTGTGTATTTTATGCAAAGTTTATTTAATAATGTACGTTTTATGTGTGTAGAATAAACAATTATTCATTCTTTATTTCTTTCTTTGTCATAGTACTCTCACTTTTCCTTTTTCCTTATTCCTATCTTACAAACGAAACAGTTCAGATCCGTATCTCATAAGCTTGAAAAGTGTAACAAAACTATTAATTAAAGACTGAATGAAAGTCTGTAGTTTGATACTAGAGCTTTCTTCATAGTTTTTATCGCATAAAATATTGAAATTCTTAGCTCGTGACGCGCAAGTCTTACTGATTTAATTTCCTCTCTGTTTCATAGATACTATAAGTTTTATCAGTATTGGAATTGTCAGTTTTAATATTTTGAAGAGGGGTTCCCTCTATCTGGCAGAATCTTGATGCTCCGAAAATTATTTGGCATAACACACTTGGCATATCTTAAACGAATATTTTAAAGGCATAAAAAATATTTAATATAAGGATTGGTTGGCCGAATGTTTTTATGTCCGAATTTACAATGGCATACTTTTATTGTAAGATGGCAGAATTTTATTTGGAATAATTTTATTAGGCATATTTGCAATTTCTGTAAAATAGCATTTTAAATCATAAATTAAACTAAAATATTGTCTTAAAAAGTTATTATGTTGTGCTACAAAAGTTAGTGACAGAAAAAAACAGCTGTAAAACCGACTCCACGTAGTCTTGTCTGCCCTACCCCTATTTTTTTTTTTTTGGATGGGAAATCATCAAATGACTTCTCCCGCTCTGGGTGGAGCGGGAGGGCGTGTCAGACTCTTACTGACTAAAACCCACCCGTGTTCCTTCTCTTGCCTGTGCAATGCCAGGGGGCCACGGTATCCCTTTCGGACTTTCCCGCAACCCCGGCAGGCAATGGTCTTTTGGGGGCATGAGGAACAGGGTGTAAAGTTCACTCATCCACCATAGAAAAGGGAGGATCCTCTAACCAGACGGGTGTGGTGTCTGGCGGGCCGACTGCCCTACTGTTGTCATGTCTTTTGATGCGTAGTTAGTAGGTGGCGGTGTAACCGCTACATCACTCCCCTCCGGAGACCGGAGGTCGATAGTGGGCTGAGTCTTGTATCTTGCGATGCTTCACAGTGCCAGCTCAGGTTCCAGTGAGTCGGAACCGGGTGCCGCACAGTTCGCGGTGAGTCAGAACTGTCTACGGTGATTGCGGCGGTTGTGGTGATTGAAGTGATTGCGGTGATTGAGGTGATTGCGGTGATTGAGGTGATAGCGGTGATTGCGCTGATTGAGATGATTGCGGTGATTCCCCAGTGAGTCGGGGTGATGAGGCTGAGGGTGATGACCAGGAATGCGCGTTCGCTGCATGCTGGTGGTCAGGATACCCGTTGAAGCCGAGGGTTTTGGCTGTCTGTGTGACTCGCCTCACGAAAGCTTGCGGGAGTGATGATGATGACGTCACGCTGAAGTAGTTGCACGAAGGCTGCGTTGACGTTCATACTCGGGGTCACCAATTTAGGGGTATGAGGAACAGGGTGTAAAGTTCACTCATCCACCATAGAAAAGGGAGGATCCTCCAACCAGACGGGTGTTGTGTCTGGCGGGCCGACTGCCCTACTGTTGATTTCGGATAGTCTTATCTATGTCGTTCGCGCGGTAAACTCTAATTGCGCGATGCAGGATTTGTGTGACGTCATTTCTTTTGATGCGTAGTTAGTATGTGGCGGTGTAACCGCTACAGTCTCATCGGACCCCTTCAATCGCTGACACTCTTTGAGGCGCGCGTGGAACACAACGCGCCGTCGACCCGGGCTTGGTCCTTGCCGGACGGCGAGCTACCCATTGCTCACCGTCCGCAAGCCCGCGCCTACGGTGGCCGGGAATCGGCTATGGATTCCCGACGCCTAGGGCGTCTTCTCCTGCGGCGGCTAGGGGCGTGAGGGCGCGAAATTTGCCTTTCCCTCACGCGCTCCGCCTCCTACTTTGCCAGCATTACTGCTTCGCAGAAGGAGGTGACGGCCTCCCATACCCTCTCACTCCGTACCATGACCTGGTCCAGAACCGGACGTGAGAGATTCCCGCCACCGATCGCCTCCACGAGGACACGGCGGTGCTCTGCCCAAGCCGGGCATACCTCTACCGTATGCTCCACCGTGTCCTCCGGGTGATCCACGCAGTGATGACACCCGGGCGTTTCCTCCCGCCTTATCCGAAACAGGTACCTCCCGAAACAGCCGTGTCCGGCGAAGACCTGCGTCTGGCGGAAGGTGAGGACGCCGTGGCGCCTCTCCAGCCACTCCTCAAAGAGGGGACTTATCGCCGCAATAGTGGCGTGCTCAGCACTGGGTTGCGACAATCGCACTCTCCATGCCGCCATGAGATCCCGTCGGAGCTCTGTCCGCTGTGCCGCGGTTTCTCGCGGCATCGGAGTCAAGCCTCAGCGTTTCGCCTCCCCGCGCCACTCCCAAATATGCGCGAGGACTTTTGCCTCCAGATCCCATGGCGGCAATCCAGCAAGGAGGCTCGCCGCCTCACCGGAGACCGTGCGGTATCCCCGGACCAGCCGGGTGGCCATGACCCTCTGGGACGCATTCAACCGGCGGGCAGGCCGCCGCCTCAACGAACGCGCCCACACCGGTGCCCCGTACAGGGCCATGGACCGCACGATCCCCGCGTATAGCCTCCGGCAGGAGGCGTTTGGACCCCCTAGGTTGGGCAGGAGCCGCTTCAAGGCAGCCCCGGCCCGGTCCAGTCTGGGAGCCAACGTCGGAAGTGCTCCACGAAGTTCCACCGACTGTCGAGGACGAGTCCCAAGTACTTCATCGTCGACTCGACGCCGATGTGAACCCCTCCTACCGTTATTTGGGAACTCGACGGTGGCGCGTTCCGAGGACCATGAAAACACATGGCCTCGGACTTGTGCAAGGCCACCTCGAGTCCCATCTGCCGGATTCTGGCCACGATTGTCGCAACCCCGTGTGTCGCTAGTCCGACCGCCGCCTGGTGCGTGTCGTCAGCGTAACAAACGACGCTGACGCCATTGGGGAGTTCGGCGCGCAGCACCCAGTCGTATCCGATGTCCCACAGATGCGGCCCCAGGACCGATCCCTGTGGGACTCCGCACGACATCTCTCGCCTGTTCCACTCTCCCTGGTACCCGGGGTAGATGATAGCCCTGTCCGCCAGATAGGCCTCGACCACACGACAGAGGTACGTCGGCATCCGGTGATACCGGAGTGCCTCCCTGATGCAACTCCAGGGCAGGGTGTTGAAGGCGTTGGCGATGTCTAGAGACACCGCCAAGACGACCCCACCCCGAGTCACCGCATCCCCGTCGTGAGGGCTCGCACGCGCATGATGGCGTCCACCGTGGAGCGCCCCCTGCGGAAACCAAACTGGCTCTCCGCCAAATCCGGCCCCACACGCACCAGCCGCCCGACGAGGTGGTCTGCAATTACTCTTTCAAAGAGCTTGCCCACCTCGTTGAGCAGCACGATGGGCCGGTAAGCGGACGGAGAGTCCGCAGGGCGCCCCGGGTCTGCCCTACCCCTAGAGTGTAATTTAAGCCCGCATAGGCGCGGAGGAGTGAGGTGGCCTGCGAGTTTAGTAGCAGGCGGTTTTATCGCTCACCACCGCAGCTTCGGCTTGCTGGCCGGCTTATCACCGGCCAGCCTCAGCTACGGCGGTGAGCGTTAAAACCATATGCGACGATAAACTCGCGTGGGACCGCCGCCGGAGCCTCGCAGCGCCGGAGCCGTGACAGAAACCATGCCTGCTGCATGTTGCATGCTCGCTTGCACGCTGCATGCTCGCTGCATGCATGGTGTATGCTTGCTTGCTTGTATGTTTGCATGTTTGTGTGAACTTTCTGTGATATGATGGTTCTGCTTTTTAATTATTATGAATATGAAATTTATGACTAAAGATAATTCTGACTTACAAAATTATGAGTTTTGAATTATGATAAAAGAGTGTATGCCAAACGATTTTCTGCGAAATGAAGTTTATGCTATCCGCTGTTATGCAAAATAATATTATGACATAAAAAGTTCTGCTATAAAGGGTAGACCCTTTGTAGAGTCGTGAGCAGTTTGTGTCTGTGTGTTGGCTTCTGAAAGGGTTGTTGCATATAAAAAACTAGTTCTAATGTCTCTTAAACATGAATGATGATGTAATCAGATACATCATATATTTACTAAAATTATAGTCACCCACCTCATAACAAGAAGACTCTTCTCTCTTAAGGTCCTCTAAGTCCTTCTGCGAAGCAGTAATAATCGCGATGGAGGAGGCGGAACGCGTGAGGGAGAGGCAAAATTCGCGCCCTCACACCCCTAGCTGCCGGAGGAGAAGACGCCATGGGCATCGGGAATCGCAGGCCGATTCCCGGCCATCGTAGGCGTGGGCTTGCGGACGGTGAGCAATGGGTAGCTTGCCGTCCGGTAAGGACCAAGCCCGGGTCGACGGCGCGTTGTGTTCCACGCGCGCCTCAAAGAGATGTCAGCAAGTGAAGAGGTCCGATGGGACCGATGCCTGCCGGGGTTGCGGGAAAGTCCGAAAGGGATACCGTGGCCCCTGGCATTGCACAGGTAACAGGTTGTTTTAGTCAGTAAGAGCCTGACACGCCCTCGTGTCTAAAGTCATTTGATAATTTCCCAACCAAAAAAAAAAAGGTCCTCTATCCAAAGGTTGTCTTTAAAAGAATCGGTTTTAGCGATAAGACTGCCCATTGTGTAACCTCTTGTCAAATTTCTACATTAATATCTGTTATTTTTTATGTAGTACATAATAAAGAGTATTCTATCTATCTATCTATCGCCCGGCTGCGTTATTACTTCATTTCCGCTTGGCGTCCTTTCTGGCTTGTTTTTTCCTTTTGCTCGGCTCCTAAGGGTTAAAGGGTGATTTTCATATAGACTAAATCCTCAAGAATTGGGTTATCAAGAACAAACAGATTTTTTCAAATCCAACGGGTAGTTCCGGACATTAGCGCGTTTAAACAAACAACGGAACTCTTCAGCTTTATTATTATTATGTCATTTTCTTTCTTTCATATATAATTACATTTTTAAATATTTCTACACTAAAAAGATATAGGAAATCATTTAAAAATATATAAAATATAGGTCCGCCGGTGTCAGGAGCAGGGTCCAAGCTCCGGTGGTTAGTGCTGCAGAGACAGGAACCTCCTCACAATGCGAGGCGTATCGAGGAGTACTGACTTCTAAATCAGGCCCTTGATCCAACTGCCTAACGAGAGCCTTGAGAGTTGTTGGTCGAAGCTTTTGCCCATCAGGCCATTGGCCGTTACGACAATGGACACAGTGATAGCCGAGCTCACATTCCACATGTCAACAACCTCGTGTGCTAAGTCGAGATATTTTATTTGTTATTAAAGATTGAATGATGATATTGCGGTCTCTAGTAGTTATGACTTAGGGCTGGTTCACAGATTGCAAGCAAACATTTTAATATTGATGAACATTCAAAGCAAGAATTGTCATAACACATTACCACGTGACAAGAATTCGTGATCACACTTTTTATTATTAGCGTAGCATTTTGAGGTTTTTAATTTTAATATTAAGGTCTAAGTTCCTAAGATAGGTTATAAATTTATTTAATAAGTTATAATAAATAATTATAATATTTTTATATTAATATTTATTTAAATAATAATAAAAAGCATTTTATATTTTAAAATGTTTTTATAGTACATAAAATAATGTATTTATGTAAATGATGAAATAAAGGAAATAATAATAAAACTATTTCCCAGTATCATGGACTCATAACGTCGTAACAAATTACTAAAATTTACAAAACATAAACAAAAAAAACAACCAAGTACCAAGTTCTTAAACAACTAAGTTCGTTATTACTCTTCAAAGCTTATGTAATATATACCGAATTATTAAAATTAAAGTTGCTTTTCGTGGTCCTGTGTGACAGCGTTGTTCTTTTAAACCACTCATTCGATTTTAATACGGTTTTCACCATAATTTAGATGGTCTCGATTATACCGTCTTCTTATCTCGTAAACGGTCTTCCTCTGTAGCCTTTTGAGCCTTTCCATGATGTCACTCTTATGGTCCATCGCTCATCTGTCAATGCGACATGCCCCGCCCATTTCCATTTTAGTTTCTGGGCATGATTAAGAGTATCAGTGGCTTTCAATATGCTTCTATATTAAACTTAGGTACCTACATAAAAAAAAAAAACTCAATGTTTTGTCAAATCGAAAAAACCCTGAAAAATAAATGAAATTATTTGAAGTCATATTGAAAACTAACATCATATTTCCCACATATTAACCAGTCCATCAAAACAATTTCAGCCATATTCTGCTTTTTCGCCTTGAATACGACGCTTTTCACTACTGATAAAGCAGAACCGCTTGATATGAAACTGATTTAATGAACGAATGAATGGATATTCATTCGCTCGTGAATGTAACGCTGGAATCACGTTCACTTCACTGAATCTATTAGTGTTCAGTGTAGTAGCCAGGTTTTTGATTTAAGAGATATTTTTTGCTTGTTTTTATTCTGCTTTTTAAATAAATTTAGGTACCTAGTAGCAACATGTCTCTTGTTGGCGCAAAGGTTTGAAAGGTATTGACGAAATTGCTAATAAAATGAGTTATCCTAGTCTTGTTTGTAGGGCATCATCTCCATCACGATAATGCCGTATATTTTGTAGTATAATCATCTCTGTTGTGTCATAAGTTCAGGTTTTTCTTCGCCATGGGCATTGATATGTAACATTATTTATGATGGTCCTCCAGACCGCATTTCGTCCATGGCAACCAATCTCCGCGCAGACACAGGTGCACTCTCTATTCCCTCACTCTCATAGTCCGATGGGACGAGAATCCGACACGACCGGAGACAGGTCAGGCGCAAGGAAAACGGATTAACGTGCTTTCCGAGGCACACCACCAACTTCTACTAAGAAATGTCTAATGAAAAACCCAATTACACTGCCCGACCCGGGAATAGAAACCAAGACCCCAGAATCGGCAGTCGCGCTTGCGTCCACGTGGTCAACGGGGCAACATTTTTAGAAACTACATTTGGAAAAGTCACATTAGTAAGTACTCAAAAAGCATAACAGATTTATTCAAATTCAAATTTATTTATTTGCAAATATGGGTAAATAATGTGCAGATGTTTTACATTCATGTAATAGGGTATATCACAGTCTTAGTAACACCATATTTTACCTTTCGGCATGCAAAGTACGTAAAAAGAAAACACAAAATAAATAAAAACTAAACCAAATAAAATTAAGAATGAGATCAGTCTATCTGTCTACAGTTTATCCAGCAAATATTCAGATACACTGTAATATGCTTTATTTATTAAAAACCTTTTTAGTTGTTTTTTTAACTTATCAGGCGATGATGCCTCCATTGATTAGCATTTATGTAAAGTTTCCGACGCAGGGAGTCAGGTATTCTTTTTGTGTGTGGGAGAATTGGGCCGTACCTAATACAACGTAGCGGTACTTGCCAGGTTCAAACTCAGGAGCACCCTAATCTTCGGTTCATCACGACATTATCATGGAATAACCCAAGAAAGTAATCAACAACAATGTAAGTTCCAAAACTAACACGATGTAATCAAGGCAGACAAAAAGGTGGCCATTAAGTGAATGTTTAATGTGCCTAATGCCGTGACCTAAATACGGCTAATGCCCGAATAAGTGCGGAACTCCGGATTAGTTTCAAACTTTGTAACTAAGCATGCGTTTTATTAGCCAAGTTACTTATATCTGTCATGGTTAAAAGATTAGGTGTTGTGTGAACGGGCTGTTGTGTTATATTTTAACAAGCTATAAATAGCTGTGTTTTAGTTATAGTTTTTCCCACTTATGTTTAAATCAGTTTAGGTTTCGTACCTACACTGGTTTTATAAAAATATAGAAAATTAAGTCACATACAGTGTAACTATTTAAGGTGTGATCTAATAAAATCATGCATAGTAAAATTAGTTTTTTTTTTATCTGCACTTCCTTTGTTTCTTTCTTGCCTTTCAGATTCTAAAAGCTCTTCTCCCATCCCAAATCCTCTTATTAATAACCCCAGAGTTGTTACGCCAGTATTAACTTCAGTTCCACTATACATTTTTCAAGGTTTAATTAAGTTTAAGGTTAGGATAGGTTCCGTTCAAACTGAAAGGAGGACGCGCGGGCTTGCGAAAGATGGAAGGAGTGGAGAGAGCCTGCGCTGTCCCACTCCTGGGCAAAGACCAGGAGTGGGATAGCGCAGGCTATAATATGAAATAATTGATTTACAAAAAAATGCCCTTTAATTTAGAATTGATAAATATTTACAAAATAGGGCCTTAATTGTAAATATTTATATCAACTAACTAGTGGTAGCTATAAAAAAAAATTGAAGTTTAAATCGAAGAGGGGTTTAGTATTTATCGAACACAATGCAAACCACGTATACGTAAAAAAAACGCAAAGATCCTGCATCGCGCAAGCAGGGTTTACCACGCGACGAGTACACGACATCAATCCTCGGGCAGAAGCCCACCAGACACGACATCCGTCTGATCCGTCTGGTCGAAGGATCTACCCTTTTCTATAGAGGATGACAGTTCTTACCGCCTGAAAGTTCTGTACAAGATTAGGCCTTACTTGTCAGAAACACTACGGGAACAGCTTGTGGAAACCCTGGTTCTGTCTAGGTTGAACTACGCTGACACAGTATACGGCCCGCGCCTATTAGCTCGTACAGACCGCCTCATCCAACGGGTACAGAACGCTTGTGCTCGCTTTTGTTACAATATCCCTCGCAGAAGTCATGTAACACCTTTCTTAAACACGCATTTTACACTAAAAATGAAGTCCAGACTACACTTAGCTTGCCTTCTGTTCGGTGTGGTTAAATGTCAGAAACCGGACTATTTATACAACAAACTAAGTTGGGTTACGAGTAGGCGGGAATGCGGGAGAAGGCAATGCTCGCAACAACTCTCGACTCAGGGTACAGCCGCTTTTAGAGGCAGTTTTCGTTATGCGGCCTCCAAAGTATGGAACAACCTGCCACCACCGATTAGAGCTGTTAACACGATAGGCGCTTTTAGACGACGCTTACGGCAGTACCTCATAGATGCGCAACGGAAGCTGGATATGGTCACACTAAATGTATCAATTATATGATATTTATGTAGGTACCTTGCAGTGTTTCTGTCGGTAAATGTTGCACGATAACGTAAATAGCTGCTGTTATACAGTTATTATGGAGGGGATGTTTCTTTCTCATTCTCGCGCTCGGCTCGGGTTGCTCGCTCATGTTCCCTGTGTCTGTGATATCTGCGGCATCGCTACGTCCCATCGCAGATGTGAGGCCTGTAGAATATAAGACAACACATTACAATAACAATAATTTTATCACCAACATATGCATTTCTAAACCGCGTTGCTTTTCAACTTACCCAATGTGCCTGGCCTTATTTGCACGCGACTGAGACGTACGTTGTCGAGATGGCGCCTTTCTCATCCGTTCCTTCACCAAGACTCGGCAGTGGGCAGGCCTCTGTGTGGTTTGTAATTTGTCAGATCCTTAAAGAAGCAGAAGGCTGTAGAAGGGAAACGAAAGATTAAGAATAGGTAGGTACTCTCACATTATTAAAAAAATATCCCGATCTTCTTTTATTTTTTATGTAGGTAACACTTATTGACTATCGCTTACCTTTTCATCCTTGTCTTCCTCGTTTGTCTACGCATTTTTTATATTTTTTTATTACTTCCACTTCCGCAAAAAAAATGTTTGGATATTATTAAATACCATCGTATTGGGTCAATGTCAATGCAACCCAGTCATTATGTTAAATATATATTAAACCCTGTTGCAAAACGGTCCGTAGATAGTCCATTGCGATCGGCTGCTTGCAGCGTATTGTGCGATGAAGTGCACGGATTAATAAATTATGTGTTGGAGCGTGGAAGTCTGGCATCGCTCAAAACAGGTTTTGTTCGTTTCGAATGATGTCTAGATTTATCGCGCGTCTGTCTCAGTTATTTGTCGATTTGAATTTGTTTTGTTGTCTTGCAAATTGCAATTATATTTAATAACTAGGATCTAATCATTTTAAATTATTAATTATTATTACTATATTACACAAATTTATTTTATTTAAGTATACATACACACATTGCGGTATAAAACTGATTTACATCCGTCACCTCACACTTCGGGTTCAGTTGAAAACCAGCGTCAGGCACTAGTTGTCTGGCATATATGCTGAACTGGGCCTATTTGGCGTAGCCGCGAGGCACACATTCCTGCTGGTATCATGTAACGCAGTTTTTACACTTTTTATTTTGTATTCTTTCCTTTTATACTTATATTTTTTTTTTTTTTTTTCTCTTTCTACTTGTGTGCCTTTGCTTGTTGTGCCAAATAAATGTATTTTCTTTCTTTCTTTCTTTTCTTTCTTTCTTTACACGCCTCTTTAAAGGTATTGTAAGCAAGACGGTACTAAATTTTAGGCCATTCTAGAAGTTTCTCAGGCTTTCCAAAATTCTTTACTCCCTTTCGCTCACAATCTAACCACGTCTCACGTCGTGTCTTTTGCCACCTCAGTATGAAAGTGTAAAATATAATCTCTGGTATATAGCAGCGGCCTTCGGGGGTGTAACTCGAAACTTTTGATAAATGCGCGACACACTAGATGACACCAGACAGTCGCTCCGAGCGATCACGTGACATCTACAATGTGCGCTAGTTTGTTCAGGAAATACGAGAATCACTAAGGTATTTATTTCTTAGTTAATAGATATATTTTGAGATTGTCTTTTTATGATTAAGGTTTTACTCGCGTCTTTATTTCGGGTTCATGACATCATCATACGGCAACATCGATCTGAAAAAGTATTCAACATGACACAATTTGTTTTATTATTATTTTTGATTTATTTATAAATAAACAAATAAAAATTCAAACTCAAAGCATTTATTTTAATTAGACCTATTAAAGGCACTTTTGAATAGTAGGTCAGTCAGAAAGATGAAGCAAGTTGCCCATCCCAAAGCGTACCTAATAGGTTCCTCGGGAGAAGAACGGGCAAGAAACTCCATGGACACTCTTAAATATCGAGTCTCCCACAAAAGCTAATTTTTTTAAAGTAGGACTCTGAATGATTTTGAAGGATATTGCTAATCCATTGCTTCTTAAGTTCGAAACATGTGTCTGCTTCATAAAGTAAATAACGCAATGAATTTTGCGGAACTGTCAAAACGAAAGCCTAACTACTACTGTAAGTGGGTTACGAAATTACCCCGCTACCACTGGTTCGGTTTTTCAATACTCGCCTACTCCAATTCAGCTTTGTTTTGAACGTGTTTCTACCTACGGTAATTTGATTCACCATCAATTCGTTAATCCTTTATCATTATTGTAGCTATCGCATCATTGGTTTTACGGTTATTGTGGTCAAATTAAATCCAATTTGTTGGTATACCTCAAAATAAATAATTATCTGTTCAGAACCTAATCACCGGATTTTATAAGCAAAATTCAATTCAATTTGTGGTCAAAGGTCATGAAAACGTAGTACGATTTAAATCCGGTTTCCGACCTGATCAAGTTTCGCGATGTTTTTGATCAAGCTAAAAATATACATTTAAAGTTGAGTTAGAATTTGTTCTAACTCAACTTTAAATGTATATTTTCATACATTTTTATAAAAATGTTAACTTTTATCCAACGATTTATTTTTATTTTCTGAAATAAACAGTAAATGAACAAATTTTGAACACGCAGTCTAGTCTAAGAAACCAAAATAAAACAATTTAATATATTTAATATGTTGTTGTTTAAATATTTTGTGCTTAGGATTTTTCACCTGACCTTCCCTTTTATATTAGGTTAAAACTTTTGATTGGAAAAGGAACTATGTACCAATGAATTATACAAACTTTGTGTTTCAGAAAATTTTATTAATGTAGGGGCTTGTGGCTAATCAATAACAGCCACACGGGTCAATCGTTCAGGTTAAGCGACGCTTGCCGCGGTTGGTCCGTGGATTGGTGACCATCTTTACATACCAAGACCCCTCCGTGCCTCGGAAAGTACGTTTAGCCCAGTGGATTAACATGCTTTTCAAAGATCCATGAATGACAGTTCATTCGTGGATCTTTGGAGAGTCGTTACGTGTCGTGAGAAGCTCAGGAGTCTGACAAGCAGTCTTAGCAACGAGTATCGTATTACCCAGTAACTGGGTTGTGGAGGTCAGGTAGGCAGTCGCTCCATGTAAAATACTGGTATTCAACTGCATCTGTTTAGACTGGAAGCCGAGTCCAACATAGTTGTAAAAAGGCTAGGCTGATGTTCAGGGGTGTCCTCTAAATTGACAAAAAACGAATCACAAAATTTAATTTTTAAAATAACGCTAAGTAAATTATACTTGATAAAGTTATACTAAAATTATACTTTACAAACTATTCTTTCTTTAAATAATTAATTTGACAAATTATTTAGAGACAACATTTCATTACATCAAAACATCTTTTTACAAACTAATATTTTTTATAATAATCATTTTAATTGGTAAAAACAACGGAAAGCATAAATAACGTTTGACAAAATGCATTGCTTGATAATTATTTACTTAATTTACCAATACTTACTTTACATACAGAAATCTTTTCACAAAAACATTTCTTTTTTTTAATTATTGTCGTTGAGACGAGATTGGGGCTTAAGTTTGAACGTTTTTTGAGTAGGTAGGTACGTAAATTGGCCATTGAAACATTGCTGCAAATTAAATGAAGTCGACACGATCTTCAATTTCTAACCATCCCCAACTAACAATGGCGTAAGTGTACATATTATTATGTAATATAATATCCAAGTTCCGTAACTGTCAAAATATATCTTTAAATATCTGCCTCCATTGTAGCGGGCGCCTGTCACAGCCGTTTCCCGACAATGTGTTATGACGAAACGTTATCTCGTTGGCAGCCAGTATGCGGCACATCATGACGTCGGCATTGCATCGGTATGTACTACCACGAGATTAGCTATCTGAATAAATAGGTATCATTGCCGTCCTGTAAAAACCTCTTAAAGAACAATTTATAGTTTTTGAAGTGAAAACTTCTTTGAAGTGAACTTTGCGCTCCTTCTTAACAGTGAACGAAACTGAACCGTCAGGCTAGGGTTGGTGACGCTGAGTCACGAATACGAGTACTCGGCACTGTAACGCCTATAATCGGCTCCAGTCGTCATAAGCCATGTTTACTGTAAGTTTTCACTTCTATAGTGTGGTCATAAATAAGCACATATCCTCTTTATTTTTCAACCGACTTAAAAAGGAGGAGGTTCTCAATTCGGTTGTATGTTTTTTTTTTTTTGTATGTTTGTTCCACGATTACTCCGCTAATTATGATTTGATTTTGATGATTCTTTTTTTGTTTGGCATAGTTCAGAAGTGGTTCCATATAAATTTGGTCAAAATCTGATGAGGGGTTTTTGAGTTAGCTTCAATAGTACGTATTTTCGCCACCTAGTATATATGGATGATATTCTAATAGTTCCTGTCACTGTAATTTACTTAGCAGGTAGTGCTATTCTAATTTTGTGGGGGTTTTGTGTAGGTACCATAACTAAAAAGTTAAAAATAAAAACTTTTTCACAAAAAATAAAACCGAATTCGGTGTCTTTGGTTTTTTACTTCCGTTTTTTTGCCACCGACTTCCGAAATCAAAATTATTTTTCACTTTGTAGTGTCTTTTTTTGGAAGTCGGTTTTATTTTTTTTGAAAAAGTTTTTATTACTTATTATTTTGTTGTGTAGAAAACCTCGTAATGCATATTTAGAACAAACGTGCACAGCTCTAAGATGCTTCTATGTCTTCCATTATGACAATGAGAACCTCGGAGAACGTAAATGACGGCCATTTTTCAGACAGTTTTTATCTTCCCTTGTAAAATAAGAAAAAAAAGCGAATACAAAGTGAAAATATTTTTAAGTGGCTTTGGAAATTGTTAGTAAATAAAACAAAATCTTTTGTAATAAGTTGCATGCATGCAAAAGTCAACCACCACCCACAGGCCAAGAACTTCAACTAAGTGTTAAAAAAAGACTATTGACTTTATTTTTGGAAAGGTGTAACAGTTGCAATCCTGAATTTGGTCTATCACCTTAAAATTCTAGAATCCTGGTCAAATTCTCATTCCTCGACACAGATCCACACAAAAATCTCGTTCCGATCATTCCATGGGTCAGCCGTGACGTCACTCCGTAGGGAAATACCACCCGAATAGAAAAGAGCGACTAGAAACAATCAGATGCCATTTTTGAATGCAATCTGTATACGTACCTGCACAATGAAGCAGCACAAATAGCACGAAGCTCCAATTTTCGTTTGGAACCAAGTTAAAAGCTGAAGCGATGATTGAAGTGGGCATTCTCCTTTGCAAAAGGTTACGTCAGAGCTACAGTTTTGTTGATGGAGTTTGAAGGTAAGGGGTGGTACACTCATGTTCAGGCCGACATGATTCGGTACAGGCCGTTTGGCAAAACCGAATGTATATTTTCCCGCCTGGCTGTGCCAAATCGTGTCAAATCATGCTGACTCGAACCACCTTTATAGAATGTTCACATAACGCCTTCCAAATTCGTAGCTAGTGCCATTTTTCTTAGCATTTCGATGGCTTTAAAAATTGTACTAGCCCCAGAACTTACCGAGTAGCTACCTACTAGCTTATCATTATCAGTAGCGTCCAATAAGACTGTAACATGCAACAAGGCGTTATTAATCCAAGGGAATTCATTCAGAAAAGTCAAACATAAAATGCCTATACATTTAAAGTCTGTATATTATATAGTAAACTTTCTTATCCAAGACCAAAATGCCTGGAAGAACCATTTATTTGGTCATCATTTCGATATTCATAGCTCCTTATAAAAGGCCTTAATTCGCACATAAGCCAATCAATTGGATTTGATTGACATAATTCAAACCGCATTGCATCTCATTATTTAAGCCAAACTTCTAGTAATTGGATCGTGCCACCGGCACAGTTAAAGCCAGCATTAATTGCACGGAGCCAGCCAAGATTTCCACCGAATCACCGGCCGTGCGCCGGCCGTAATTAAACTATGTACTAATTACACTTTACTCAGATAAACTGTTTTTACTGTCCACTACAGGACTTGGTATTGGGAAATTTGTAATGGGAGCCAAGGTTTTTGTTTCGGGTTCATTCATTCTTAATTGAGAAGTGTTTTTAATAAGTATTCACAAACGTCAATCTACAAAGATTTTAACCATTCAAAAACTCACATTTAGTACTCAATATCTTTATTGCTTTACCATAATGTGTACTTAGGTGGTAACTATATAATTTAGATAATTATAGACCCTTTAAGGCACAGCAAAAGGGTAGGAGAGAGGAAGTCCTGTTTTACGAGATAATTACGTTTTTTTTGTGGGGACAAGTTCGGGATCGCGAATAAGATAGGTACTAAATATTTCGCTTATCTATTATTTATGTATTATTTTATCAAAATGTACTTAAATGTTTTAGATTATTTTATATACCTGTACATATGTATTATAATTATGTTTATTCATTTGTATAAATTGTTTTTTTTTTTATTTTTATACTACTGCAGCAATCAATGTTTTATATCAAAATATTGTTTTTTGTTTCTGTAATATCAGAAATATTTATTTAAATAAATTACTAACAAACTTTTATTAACAACTGACTTCCACCCGCAACTTTGTTCGCGTGAAATTTCTCATCCCCCCGACCATCCACGTCGCATCGCATCGCCTGTCCGCGCTATAATTTGTTTTTGCTTAGCTTTCTTTCTGACATTTTATTTATCAGCTCAGCTTATAAGGGTCGTAAAGTGATTTTAAATAACCTATAGCCTCCCTCAAGAATTGGGCTATCAAATGAAAAAAAAAATTTTTTCAAATCCGACTGTTTGTTCTTGAGTTATGGGCGTTCAAACAAACAAAAATACAAACTCTTCAGCATTATTATTAGTAAGTATATTGTAGTGTGTTGTAAAATTATATTAAATGTAACACTTTTTAAAATAATTGTTTAGTAAAAATGTTAATTATATTGATATCTGAGCGCATCACATTTTCAAAAAAAAAATCACAACCAAGGAATTTTGTGTAAAAATAATTGCTGGGAAACGACTTTAATTTTTTGTGGGGAAATTTGCTGTTGTGATTGTGTTACATTGCGCTATTGCGTGCATATGCGCAAAACATTGTGCTTACGGGTGCGTGCAGCGGTACGGAAATCGTGTGAGTATTTAAAGTTAAGTTATAATATTTAAAACTTATTTTATATAAAAAAGTCAAAAAGTTGGAACCGTATTTTGACCTTCAATATCTACGCAACCAAGGTTAGGTACCACCAAGGATAGGTATGGTCAAGTACAAAAAAAAAAAAAACAATGACGGGAAGAACAAGTGACTTTCGGCTTCGTTAAGCGTCCTTTTACACCCGTTATAATTTTATAGTCCATGACCGTCAGAGTTAAACTTTATAAAGTTAAAGGTGAGAAGTTTTCTGAAACGGAATGAGATCATTTTCCAATTAAATAAGGTTTGATCTCGGACTTTGGCAATTAATTATACCGGATGATGGTTTCCGGTTGAGGTCAATATAAATTTAAATGAATTTAAAGTAGATTTACCAGTGCAGTCAAATAGTACAAAATAATAAATTATTGCTTGCGTACTAAGTTCACAATAGACAGAAAAACATGCTACGAGCTACGGCGTAGCCCGCGTAGCGCGCACTGAGCTACGACCGCGTAGTCACCACGGTTTCTCGGAGAGGGCTGTTTTTTTTAATGGGGTTGTTGGTTAGTTATTTCAGAACCAATGGAAATTCATCTTCAGAAAAAGAGCTGATCTTAACACTAAAAAAAATAGTTATTTGTGCAACAAGAGAGCAAAGTTGGTTTTTGCTGCGAGTGTTAATTTTGAATCCCGAGTTAGCGAAGCATTCTATAATTGAATCACGAGCGTAGCGATTGCATTTCAAAATGCAATCAGTTTGCGTTTCAATGTGCACGTCATCTTTTGTTTTTATTGTGGCTTTCAACATTGAGTAAATAATCCACATTTTAGATGTTGCCTCGTTTGTGATAATTCTATTAAGTAGGTACGACAACAGTGCAGTCTCCGAAAAAGTGTTTGCATCCTTTGTAAGTCTGCTTTCCTTAAAAAATAACATAAGCTTTAAGATATTTTTTGCGAGACTTTTCAGGCAGGAAACTTGTTCTGCATTTTTCAGATGCTGCTTCAATTGTTCCAGTATTAAATACTCTGGACAGGACTCATTCATATAATTATATATTTATAATATCCAACGTCTGAACTTTGTAGCTAGCGAAGAAAACAATAAAAATTCAATCCCGCAATTTTTTTAAAGATGCGTTCTTATACTGCATCCGCGGTACTCTGTCACAATATTAAAGACTGTTGAAACTATAAATAATTAAGTAAATATGTGATAAACTTCGTATTTTTTTCTTCAACATTCTCTTTATTTGATTATAAAAAAATATATACATAACATCACGCCTTGTTTCCCCGAAGGGTTGGGCAGAGGTGTACCTGTAGTAGGTACACCCACATTTTGCCAGTAATGTTTAAGTCCCATGTAATAGGGGGCGAGCCTATTGCCATCAACCGGGCACAAATCCAGACTCCGGGCTGCTACTGAGCAATAAAAAAATATAATTTACATTTAAAATCTTAAAAGATGATTCGCACCTATATCTTAACATCCTATATCGCATCTGTATCCGAACCTGGGTATATTGGCCCAAAACAAACAATAAAACGAAAAGATAATTTACGAAATTTGAAAATCGAACTTCGAATCGACTTGTTTCTATCTCTCGCTTTTTTCGTATCGAAGTGAATTTGACAGAACAAAGTGAACTTCAAATCTTTCGAACTTTGTGAGTAGATCCAACACTGTTCTTGGTATTAAAAAAATAATTAAAAAGTTACTTTATCTCACGCTCGCAGCAAAATCGAATTATGCTCACTGTCTTAAGACAGCAAAACCTGCTTGTTTGAGGTGCTGCGGTGAAAATAACTTTTTTAACCAAATAGCATCTCAACAAGAAGCCAGAAAAAGTAACATGATCCTCACATAACATATTTCATAGAGTTAAGCTCCATCTCTTTAGCGCAAAGGCCGTATCTACATAATTCACATAACATCAAAGTGGGGTGGTATTCATTCAGGCATAATATTTCCCACTGCAGTTCATTGCCTTCACGAGCGCGGATTAGCATTTCTTCGATCTTATGCAGATACATGTTGTAGGGAAAATGAAAAGTGTGGGAAAAATAAAGATTTTTCCAGATTCATTTGTTTATTTTTGTTGTGGTCTCTGCTCTAGCCTTATAGAAAATTGTGAGCTCATTTAATTACAGTGATATTTTTTTTCCGGCAGTTGAGTGTTTTAGATTGTCTTAGATGATATTATTTCTACATTTACCGCGTTCACGAGACGGATGACTGCAGTATGTTTAAATGGCACACAGAAGGAACTACTGTACTTTCATTGGACATAATCCTTTAGTCAAATTTTACGGAAGCATGAGTAGAGCAGGGTCGGTTTTAGGGTTCCGTAACTCAAAAGGAAAAAACGGAACCCTTATTGGATCACTTCGTTGTCCATCTGTCTCTATGTCAGTCAGTAAAGGTCCTTTTTAACAGGAACGCGAGGAGGTGTGAAGTTAAAATTCAAGTTAATATCAGATACGTAGGTTTATTGTTCCTTAAAGCTCTAAAATTCTAAGTCAACGCAATAATAAAATACGGCCCTTTTTGCGACATATTTTGATACTCGCAAATAAATCAAAATCTACAGGGTACTTTCCTTTGCTCACAGCACATGTGAAGGAAAAAGTTCGAAAATCGTTAATTTGAAATTAAGAGTATATCACACAATTTTTTATAGTTTTGCGATTGCAAACTTACGTTATTTTGCAGTTGGAGAATTGACCGTGACGTATAACAACGTAAAAGAACATGTTTTTCAACTAGAATATTAAGTTTTTTTTTTTGTTAAATTCATCCCAACTACGTGACTCTTCATTGTGCGTGGTCTGACACGCACTTGGCCAGTCTTTAGTTAAAGGATGGGTGATCGTCAAATATGGTTATCACATACGTACATTTTCAGTGAAACGTATAATTACGAGTATATTTATAGTTCGCGACAAATAACTTTGCCGCTCTGAAGTAGGCTACAAATGACTGCGCAGTAGTCAATCTTACTTATAAAACAGTAGCGCCCATGCCAGTGCGCATGCGCAACCTAACTTCAGAGCGGCAAACTTATTTGACACAAACTGTACAAGCATAACATAGCCGATGACGTTGTGAAGGCCGCAGGAAACCGCTGGATGCGGGAAGCACAGAATCGGTTGAAGTGGCGGTGCTTGGGGGAGGCCTATGTCCAGCACTGGACGATGATGAACATAACATCACGCCTGTATTCGGCGAAGGGTTAGGCAGTGGTGTACCTATGAGTACACCCACATTTCACCACATGCTCCTGTATTTTGGCCCTCTATCACTGCTGAACAAATTCTGTGTGAGGTTATAATTAAACTAGAATAAAATACGTTGTGTGTTAATCTATTTCTTAAATAATGTCTTGTTTAATCTTCAAACATTACCCGCAACACAGCACTATATTTATCGTGCAGTCGATCTATGCACTTTGTTTATCTCAATACATACCGTACGTGACTGGAACAAGGGTTCAGCCCCAGGCTACCGATGCGACGCTCCATGCTTACACTGATTTTATTTGAACACTTATCGTCGATATCCGATCGAAAGATCGACGAACTTTGATTTTATAGTTCATATCATTTTGTATTTTATAAACAATGGAGATCGGATGTTTGAAGTTTAAGATGTCTGCTTTTAAATCTGTGAAGTAAAATGTACTGTTTGACGCGGTATGTGCGGTTACACTCGCAGACTCGGATTAAATTGTTAGTGCATGCATATAATATAAATGTAAAAGATTGTCTGTTTTTCTGTCTGTCTGTTAGCTTTTGAGGCCTTAACGGTTGAACGGATTTGAATGAAATTTGAAAGACCATGATTATTTTCACACCACTTCACGAGGACGTGAAATCGCGTGCAAAAGTTAGTATATTATAAAATAGCGTAACTCTATGGCTACTTAACCATGTTTTTATTTCTCCTTATTTCGTCATATTATTATGTTCACAATACTTTTATTCAAACGCCTTTCTCATCGTCTAGTATCAGAGGTTTGGTTCAAAAAGTCAACATTATCTGTGGTTCTGTTGTAAGCTTGTATTATTATTATTAGAGCTTCGATATTCTTTAAATATTCTAAAAAGGTTTTTCTCTGAATATTTGTAAATATTTGCATTTTTTATTTAAATTCACTATCAGTTATTTATAAGGAGATCGTTTGCAGTCGAGACAGCTTACGATGACATTTTTAAAATTTCATGAATTTCATGAAAGAATCCAGTACCTAGCTAAATAATTTTAAATTCATAGAAACGAGAGTCATGGTGCGGGAATATTGGCAGTGTGAGGCGACAAATAAAACTTCGTGTCAATGAAGTGTCGTGTGTTCGTGTGTCTGTGTACGGAGTAACATGTACATGACAAGAGAGCTTATATAAAGTAGATGATCTTGAATCGCAGAATATGTCTATACTAATATTATAAAGAGGAAAGATTTGATTGTTTGTTTGTATTGAATAGGCTTCGAAACAAGTGGACCGATTTGAAAAATTCTTTTACCATTAGAAAGCTTGTTTTTCAGGGAGTAACATAGGCTTTGTATCCCGGGAAAAATAACGGGTCCCGCGGGAAGGACCACGGGAGCGAAGCCGCGGGCAAAGTGCTAGTACTTAATAAAATTCTTAAATTCAGTCAACGCACAGCTTAAACTAGAAGCTGGGTCTAGAAGCATAAAATTTGGAATACTATTTAATGAAAGTGAGCACAAGGGATTTTAGAAAATTCATCCTCCAAATGAGTTAGTTAGGGAATTAGAGTTTGTATGGAATTTTGTAATTTTTCAAATGGGGGAACCCCATCGGTTTGTAACTTATAAACGTGCTCCTTGACTGGGAGCATTCGCCTGAAATGTGACGTTACTGATTCGATTTTGAGTATTACTTTACAATAATGCCTCCCTGACTGAAGAGCACTCACCTGTAATTTTACATTTCAGACAATGCACACTGTAATGCTCGGCTGACCTCCCTCACTGTTATTATATTGACGTTTTGAGATAAATTGAGACAAATATTAATATTGACATGAAATAACTTTTAGACATTTTAATTATTTTTACATAGATTTTTGACATTATAATAATTCCTCATTTAGGTCTGACATTAAGTATTAAGTAATTGTTCAATTCATTTTCTATTTTCATTCTATAAAATTAGTATGCATGATTTTCAAATGTTTGTGTGTAAATAATTTGTAATCCTAATTGCATTCCGATTTTCCCACCATATTTGTACGCCTCCTAGCATATCATAGCGCTCTGTTCACTAAAAATAAGACCTGTACTTTTTATTACTTAACAAATAAATTATGATTTGATTTGATTTTGATTTGTAATGCTCGACGTGTATCAATCAGGTTGAGCACTGTAATGCTCGGTCTTCCTCCTTCACTTATGTAATGCTCGACTGTGAATGTTACATTACAGGTGAATGCTACCAGTGAGAGAGCACCTTAATAATCAAATGTGTCGTCAAATCATACACATGTAACAGAGTTTTATATTATGCTTGATTGATTGCGTATTGAAAATGTTATGAACTAAATTGTCCGTGAATCTTGCAACTTTTTTAATGTGGTTAATGCAGTAAATTCTATTTAATACAGGTACAACCATTCGCAGTAACAGAATAACGTTATTGAACCTAATTCATTCATTCAGATAGCTCGCTCTCAAACTTAAGTATAAGAACGAGTTATCAATGAAACTCAAAATGAAACAAACAAACCTTCGTGAAATTGAAAAAGATTGAAATATATCCATAGGTTAGTACATGGCAGTAAACCTAACAGTTTTATGTGTACATAGCTGTGAAGTGTTCCACATAAATTTGCCGACGGTCACCGATGCCGGACTAAGGAACTGTGCTAAGAAACTCTGTAATTTATACCCCAAGTTTCGTAATATATTTAAATTAAAATACAAAGTTTTAAGGGGATTTTTTCAGTAGTTTTTGAGTGACTATCTTTGATCGCGATTGTAAGTCTACTTTCACATAGTTACAGCAATTCTTATAACTAATAACTATGATAGTTACAATTGCATTTTAATTTCAATTTACTGGCTAAACAAATAATGACTGCTACTTTAATCATGCAGACGTTTGAAAAACGCATGATTATAAATTGGTACAGATGATGTTATACCACGTCCACGATGAACTGCTATAATCGGGCACAATCCTGATGATATTGAAGCTGCTGAACCACTAATACGATGACCACCTCTGGTAAGGCTACCCTGCACCGTTACATAGGTACATATTCAGGGAATATTACTTATAATTCTAAGCATTATATAATCAGCCTATAATTTCCCCACTGCTAGGGCTCAGACCTCCTCTCCGTGAGAGGGAGTGGGCCGTAATCCACCACGAGGAAACAGTACTGGTTGACAGATGTCACATGTCTTCAATTTTTTGGTTCTAGGATATGCCGGTTTCCTCACGATGTTTTCCTTCACCGTTTTGTGAGCAGTGGTGATGATATTATTTACCTAAAGTGAAGCGCCTGCATGGATTTTAACCCACGATCTGCAACGCGTAGGTCCGTAACCATAGGGCCAATACTTGTACTGCATTGCACTGCTATAAAAAAAAAATTCACAGTATACACAATAATATAGATAGTGCAATCCACGACGACGCGCACCACTCCGCTCCGCTCCGTACTAAAGTACAGCTTACAGTACAGTAATCGCGGAGTGGGGCGCGTCGACGTGGATTGCACTATCTGTAATCACATTAAGTTTTCTAAAGTGTATTAACATAATAACAGTTTACACTAATAATTCAACCGTTCTTAGAAAACAAATGTTTATAATTAGGTTAGCGGCGTGTGATTTTTGTTGTTTCCGTTTTATTACTAGCTAATATTATTTCTTTGTTTAGTTTTTATAACTAAAATAAGCAAGTCATTTCTTATACACACTATACGCTTTTATAACAAGTTAAAAAAGCTAGAAAATAGTCTTTAGCCGGTTCAGTCCTCAGCGGCATCCGGAGGTATCGGCTATAGGGACCGGGTGGCGCCTCCTGGTGCCAGCGCGTGACGGCCGGAGGCATCACCGTTCCCTAACGGTTGCGCGCGATCACGCCTGTGTTCCACGAAGGGAAAAGCGGATTATAAAATTAAAGACTACGTTGAAGACAAGGAAGTTTGTCAATAATTCCTTCTGCACATGTGGTTTCCCTGGTACCTCATATACGGCATAACTATGTAAATGTTTATCAACTGCTCCCAAATTACGATATATTTTTGAAATGCTATTGTATACATACTTCCTTGACTTATTCTTTATTTGGCAGTATTTAGCTACAATTCTGATTTCAAATCTTTATTAGTAACTTTTGTTGACAGGGTATTAATTCAGTTTTGTTACATTTGCATTTCATCTGTTTTAAATAGGTAAGTTATTATTATTATATTTATCTTCTTTTTTATTTATATTTATCTCCGTGCCTCGGACAGCACGTTAAGCCGTTGGTCCCGGCTGTCATTCGTGGATCTATGATAGTCGTTACGGGTCGTCAGAAGCCCGAAAATCTGACAACCAGTCTTATCAAGGGGTATCGTATTACCCAGTTACTGGGTTGTGGAGGTCAGATAGGCAGTCGCTCCATGTAAAATACTGGTATTCAGCTGCATCCGGTTAGACTGGAAGCCGACCCCAATATAGTTGGGAAAAGGCTGGGCAGATGATGATTTATCTTTTATGTAGATTCTTTTATATTTTTTTATTTTATATTATTGTTCATATTTATTTTATCTATAAGGCCTACAATGTTCTCACATTCACTGACACTGACATCTCTGTAAATTTGCTAGCCATTTTCTATTTTGTTTAGTATCTATTAGTACTTGTTGCTGTGCCTATCCTCCCATAACAATCAACACTGTTATTTGAAAAAAATGTAAAATTCAATTATTTGACCAATTGGAACCGTGTACAGCTTCTGACGTTTCATATGTGCCCATGTATATTGTGTAGTTAGCCATTTCAGCTGAAAACAAAAAATAAAAAATACATGGCGGATCATTAATATTAGTAAAAAATTATATTCAATCGAAAGAACGAAAAGAGATAATCGGACTGTCTGTTGAACACACCATTGAATTGACCTGTGTTGAGCTTGATAAGCATGTTATAGTATGTGTATACAGACCTCCAAGTTACCAGAATCTATCTATGTTTGATTCTGTAATGGAAGATGTGCTAAAGAAACTAAATGCTAGTAGTAAGTCAATAATCATATTTTATGTGGTGATTTTAATATTAATCTATTAGAAAATAACTCTAATACTGTCAGACTATTAAGTCTCTTCAGGTCATTTGACTTGTCAAATGTTTTTATTGAACCAACCCGAGTGACAGCTTCTTCTGCCACTTGTATAGATAATATTTATGTAATTGTGATTACTTACATATACAAATTATTAATAACTTGCCATCTGATCACAGTGGACAAACAACAACATTTTGCTCCTACAAGCCTTTACAAAAAATTCAAATAAGGTTTAGGCCAATTACATGTAAAAATGTAGAGAAATTAAATAATGCTTTGGCAAGTAAATTAAGTGTTCAGAGTATTAATAATATATCTGACCCAAGTGATACACCGAGTTCTTTTCATTATTAAACACACAATTTATTGACACTTTTCCGCTAAAGACCAAAACTATTTACACAAAGTTCGTATTTAGTGATTGGGCGACTTCACGTATTCGCAAAAGCAGGGAAAAACTTTTTGAACTTTAAGGCCTAAAAAAAAACTACCTGGCAAATAATAAATAATGAAACCGGTAGGAAAAAACAGCGTAATACTGAATTTAATTTAGGGACTGCACATGGCCCCGTCAATTCTGATATAGACATACTCGTAGCTCAGGAATTTGAAAACTTTTTTGCTAATATTCCCCATAAAACCACTGAAGCTTTAAATTCCTCACCCGCGCTTTCTGCTGCCTTACTTAGAAATAATGTAAAGGCATGCCCTTATAGGTTTCAGCATACAAGCCCCCAGGCTGTTATAAAAGCTTTTGAAGATCTTAAAAATTAAATCAACAGAAGATCTGTGGGGAATGTCTGTAAAAGTCTGTAGATTTGTCATCGAAACTATTGTGCCTTATTTAGCTTTCATATTTAACACTAATGTAGACCAAGGAGTCTTTCCGAATCTCATGAAAGTACTGAAGTAGTTCCTTTGTTCAAATCCAGTGATAGTAGGGAACCCAACAATTATAGGCCAGTGTCAATTCTGCCAGTTCTTACTGAGAACTAGAAGGTATTCGAAAAGTTGATACTCAATCAAATGTTACGCCACTTTAATAAAAATTCCATCTTTCATTATCAACAGTACGGTTTCACCAAAGGGCGTTGTACCACTGACACCCTAACAAAGAACATTTTTAACGCCTGAGAAGAAGCACAAGATGCCATTGGAATCTTTTGCTACCTCTCGAAGGCGTTCGATTTTTTTATTTTTTTGGTCTGAAATGGTTATGGGCGTTCCTTAAGGTTCGATATTGGGTCCATTCCTCTTTTTAGCTTAAATTAATGATTTACCCCAATTATTTCAAAATCAACCAAAGATGGTGTCATTTGCAGATGACACAATCTTGACGACGTGAATAGCTGTATTGTTCAGGTCCAAGATTGGTTTACGGTACATAATTTGGTACTAAATAATAAAAAAAACCAAATGCATTAGATTTAAATGATCAAATGTTAGAACCAGCGAATGTGACATCATATTGAATGGAGAAAAACTGGAATTTATTAATCAAACAATTTTCCTAGGAATCACGCTAGACGAGAAATTACAATGGGGACCCCATAAAACATCTCTCGCGAGGCGGCTAAGCTCGGCCGCTTATGCTGTTAGATACATAAGACAGTTATCAGATGTAGAAACCGCGCGTTTGGTCTATTTTAGTTACTTCCACAGTATTATGTCGTATGGCATTTTACTGTGGGGTCGGGCTGCTGACATTGAATCCATCTTTATTTTACAAAAGAGAGCTGTCAGAGCCATTTATAATCTAAGTCGTCGCGAATCTCTCAAGGAGCTATTTAAAAAGATTAATATTATGACAATATTATGTACGTGAGAAAAAATCTACATCTTCTTAATAACATAAGTGATATACATAATTTTAATACTAGAAATAAAGATCAAATAGATCAACCATATTTCGGACTATCTAAAGTAAATAGGTACATCTTTTATGGGGTACTGTGTTACTCGTAAATGTTACAACAGAAACCTTGTGATATATTAGAATTAAATGAAAAAAAAAATTAAAACTCATATTAAAAGTACACTTTGTAAACAAGCTTAATACAAATTAGAGGATTATATCCAAGAAAAAAATGCTTGGAAACATGCTGTTCCTGCTCCATAGGACAATTTAGAATCTAGACAAAATCTAACTGGTTGCCAATTTAATTGTATAATATTATTTTTTATAATATTTAATTTATATTCTATGATTAGTTGAACTCACACACTGACTTATTATTATTACTTGTTAAAATGTTAGGAATATCGTATAATTTTACAATTTTTGTAAATATGTGAGCACCATGCATCTATCACATAATTAGTTTATCTGTCATTCCTTCATTTTTAATTCTTTTTACCTATCGTGGTATAGTAATCTTATTCTAGGTGCATCGTCTTCACATATGATTATATAATTAATGTATACAAGATATTGTGAAAACATTATAGAAGAGTAACGGTGGAGTTTCTTGCCCATTCTTCTCCATACGAAAACTACCTTTTGGAAGGGGTGACTAGAATATTTTTTTTTTGTACATAACTTTTGACGTTCAAAGGTGCCTTTATTGTGCCTAATTGAAATAAATTATTTGACTTTGACTAAGGTTTATGTAATAATTTTTTTTTTGGATTTTGAATGAATATTAAGTTATATACCATGTTTTGTACTAATAATTTATGCCATGAACAAATTTTACATTTTAGTTGAAAATCATGTTCTCCCATACATTCCGACTGTAAATGTTAGTTTGTAATCTATCATCAAATAGTTATTTATCCAACATGTGAGGAAAGTTCGTTTTTCCTATGAGTTTTGATTTTGAGTCTTGAACGAACGAAGGATTGAAAAATAGAATCACGAGCGCAGCGAGTGATTATAAATTTCAATCCTGAGTGAAAGACTCAACAAAACGAATAGCAAATGAACTTGCTCACATGTTGCATACAAAACTTTTCACCACTCCCAGCAAGAAAGTGTTCAGTCATCATAGGTAAATAAATTAAATAGACACAAAGCAAATCAAAAAAAATCTTTATTTTTTTAAATATCTTTAAATCTTAACATAAAAAAATCAGGCAAGGTTAGTTTCTGAACGGGATCATTATTATCACTGTTTTCGTAGAGGAAAGACACTTCTTTCTTGCGGGAGTGGTGAAAAAACTATTTTCTGTACTTTTTTTTTAAATTTTGCGTGCTCTGTAGTTTCGAAGATAAAGGGAAAATGGTCAATTTCTTTTGTTCCTGCACATTAATTGGAATAGATAGTAGATTCGGAGCAAATTGGCAGTGACAAACGGACAGAACCCGTTTATGGGTTCCGTTTTTTCATTCGGAAGTACGGAACCCTAAAAACTTACTAACCTATCCACACTGTACGTATTGATTAGGCTGAATGCAACTTTTGAATCGAAATAAGAAAATTGGGTGGACGGTCGGCACTAAGAATTAATCACAACACAATTTTTTGTAATTTTCGTCAAGATTTGATCGTGTTTTTTATTTAGTTCATATAATATCAATAATGGTAAAAGTAAGAATGCAATTTAAATAATTATGTGTAAAAGTAGCTGTCGGCTTTTGTCGCTGATCTTTACAAGCGGATTAGAGAAAAAAAAAATAAGAAGTAATAAAAAAAATAAACAAAACATTTAATTCAGACAAAAAACATATTAAACAAAATAAATAAAATTTTCACTACACTGCAACAGAATAAATCAAAATAGAATAAAATATCAATGAAATTAACAAAGAACAGAACAGCACAAAGCTTGAAGCTTTGTTAGCTGTTTTAGAACAGCTAGCAAAGTTGTAGCGCTGCTTGAACAAGACGCAGCAGTCATGTTCATGAAAATTTTTACAACACCGACAAAAAAACACAAGCACATTATTTTTAATAATTAAGAAAGAAAGAAAATACGTTTATTTGCGGTACAAATGACGCAAGCAAAGAAAAAAACACGAAGATAACAATTTGTGGGAAAATATGCGTCACATCCACGCAAAACGGCCATCGCTCAGCATAATGCTGGACCCTATGCGAGACAGAGCCCCAGCGCTGGTTTTCAGCGACAGCCGGCGTTGACGTGATGACGTCAACCGGTGCAGCATATAGATAAATAACAAAATAAGGCAAAAATAAAATAAACACAATAGTTAATCCTAAATATATAAAATATAATATTTAAAATGGCAACATTTCGTAGCGTCGGCGACTCACGCGCCGCAGACTTATATAATGTATTTATATTTAAAAATAATGTAATACTGTATTACTTACCCTACCAATATAGGGAACAGCGTCCAAGCAACGGTCAGAGTTATCTGTAATTCGGTGCCAAAAGATCAATTTGAATAAACTATTTATAATAATAACATGAAATTAAACCCAGAATTGCAGTAAGGATGTATCATAATTGAAGGAAGGAAAATATGTATAAAAGAAAAGGTGCCAACAACAGTTATAAATCATGACTGCTGTTGGCAGCTCTTGTTGTTCTTTTGCACTTGTGTTTATCGAAAAAAAACTGCTTGAGTTACACTAATTTCCTTATGACAAAAGCAAATAAAATTAATGCACATTATTAGTAGGACTACTTTGATAGTTATCTACTAAGACTACGAACCCATGTTGTAGTCGTAATTATAATTTTATTAGCTTTAAACTTAAGATGAACATGATAAAAGTCTAGTGTATCTATCGAGATTAGGTAAACTAATCAGTTGATATTTATCTATTAATTAATTTTAACATAAGTTTGAAACGATACTCAGATAAAGATTTAAAATGAACACTTTTGGTTTTCAAAAGACGCGCGACATCCGCTTCAGGAAATGAAAATCCACGCTATTTATATCATTTTTTTTATTTTTATTACTAGGTCATCTCGTAGCTCACCTCTGAGGTGATGACTACTTAACCGAACAATCCTGCGGCTGCCTTAAGCTACTAAACTCAAAGCCAGCCAGGAGCAAAACTATTCTAATTAAAGCTAGGCGAGCGCTCGATAAGGGCACCCCCTATACAGACCCCCTGTGTACGCCCTGTTGGGTACGGACCTTGGCTTAGGGCGTCGCTGGGGGGAGGACTGCAAGTTGGGACAGGCTGGATCAAAGATAATTGATTATTATTAATTGGGGAATTTAAAGCTACTGGCTCAGCATCGACGCGAGCTGGCGCATCAACGGGTAAGGGTCGGGGGGATTTACTCGGACGGGTCGCGATCGCGGAGGACTTCGGCGGCGAGGTCGGAATACGGGTCGGTGTCTGTGTTTCTGCACTGTACTTTTGGCCCTATTGCTCTCCTGGAGGAGGGTTTTGGGTTTTCTAAGATAGCGGTGGAAGTTACATATAGGACAAAGGTTATTGTGAAAATGAAAAATATTATTTCGTTAAGGAAATAGTTTGCTTGAGGACGGCTATCATATTGATTTTGATTTGATAATGATTGTAAGAGTAGGTATTTAATTTCATTTACTATAGGTATTATCTGTAAAACATAAATTCATGTTTTTAACAGGTTCTTGATATAAATAACACGGTGATGATTATCGTGACATAAAAGGAATTAGGTAACTACCTAGTTTTGTGTAGACAATGACGTAGTACCTACTACATATTGGAGCGTTAACCTGCATAAAACCTCGATGCTGCTAAATGATTGGCTGCATAGAGTTTGCGTTGCTTTGCCGATTAAGTTTCTTGTTTTTAAATTTTAAATTGACTGGTCGAATGTCTGAAGATTTTTTGACGAGAAAAGAGTCAGGCGCTTTCGAATTGGATTATATCGATAAAGCAGAATTGAAGCACATTTTTTTTGTAACACGTTAGTTAAGATCTTAGAACAACGTAACAGAGTAGGTACATTTTGAACTTAAATTGACAAAGGCATAGTGCACCAAATTAATTAAATTAACTTGACAATAATTAAAAAAAAATACGCATGCCTACGCGTAATTACTAACTTTACATTCGAAATTCAACAAATGCGATAAGTACCTACTTAGTTATATTGTTTTATCATCAACAAGTTTTGTAAAAGATAATGTACATACCTAATTATCATCTCGCCAGACAGCGTTACACGCTGTAGTGTTCGAGTTCGAGCCAGTGTGAGAATGTATATTGTATACAAGAAACTCAGAGCATTCAATTTATACCTAGGTACCTACTGCTGAGACATCTTCAACGTCGTTTAATTTTATCCTCCTGTGCCAACCCTACCAAAATAGGTGAACATTTTGTACACCTTTGTCCATACTCTGTGGCGGCGAATGCGGTGATCAAACAGTGTCAAATGTTGTGATACACTTGTCGCACAGACTTTGATAAAATCTTTGTCGGTAAATTATCAAATTAGTACACCGACCGACCAACGGTTTTTTCGCGTAATGTACCATAATATTGGCTGGCGCAAAAACTGTGTTGCTAGACCTATTCGACTCGGTTTTTGAATTTTGATGATTCGACTTTTGAATTTTGCTGAATAGATAAATAATATAAACTTTGAAACATAAGTACCTAAATAACGTTTGTATAATTTCATTGGTTACAATTATAAGCACATACCAACCTACTAACGTTAGTTCTGCACATAAGACTTATACGAGCATTTATATTATTATAGGTACCTACCTAAAAAAAAAAGATACGAATTTAAGGTAAGGAACTTATAAGGTATGAACTTTGCTAGAAAGATACCTATTTTATTTTATGGTTGGTATATTTTTATCACATGGGAACATTATATATTTGTGTGTAGCACGCTGCTTATTAAATAGTCTAAAAATAATAATCAATACAATACCTTTTAGTGTTATGACGATACGGTTTTGATACTGGGGAATGTTTATCAAAATCGGTATTAAAACCACATGCCTACTTAATAACGCCCAAATCTCAGTTTGACTTAACTGCGAGACGCAAGAGTCTTGCAGGCTTAGTCTTGTTCTTGCTCATTTCTTGCAGGGGTCAGTCTCGGTCTTGGTCTTGAGCTTGCGAAAATGCAAGACCAAAACCAAGACAGCAAGACCAAGACCGATTTTGGGCAACACTAGATGTCCTCCGCCCTGGGGAGGGAGGAGGGGTCTGTCAGACTCTTACTGACTAAAACCACCCCGATGTTCCGTCTCACACTTGCAACGGGGATCACGGGATCTAATGCGATTTCTAGTGCTGATTTGCGCGGGCCACCTCGAGTTAGGGGGGAGTGAGGTGTTAAACTCCCCCCTTACAGCATAGAGAGGTGCGCGTGGAACATTACGCGCCACCATCTCGGTTCCTAAGGAGTAGGGGGCGACGGATTTCCCCAGATCCGTCGCCCCTGGACCCATTAAGGGGGGCTGGAAGAGGGCGTTATCCACCCTCCACTGATGCCCAGAGCGTCTGCTGCGGATCGGGTGATCGGAAGCAATCTCCCGCTCCCTTTCCGCAGCCTCCTTCTGCAAAATGACTGTCGCAAAAGGATACCACCGCGTCCCAGGACTCCTCGCTGCCGACCATCGATTTGACAACGGCGTGCAGCGACAGGTCAGTGCTGACACCTGAGATGAGGGCACGGCGCGGCTCCTCCCAAGCAACACACTCTGCCAGCGTGTGCTGAGCCGTGTCCTCCCGACAGTCGACGCAGAGGTGACACCGAGCGTCCGGCTCCCTGTTTATGCGACACAGGTACTTCCCGAAGCAGCCATACCCCGAAAGCACCTGCGTCACCCAAAACGACAGGGAGCCGTGCCTCCTCCCAAGCCAGCGCTCGTGCACTGGCCGGACCGCCCCGATGATGACGGGGCCATTCCAGGTTGGGCGTAAAATCCTGTCCCGCCATTCCGCCACCAGAGCTGCGCGAAGCTGTGACGACGGCTCCAAATGTCGCTGCGTCAGCCGCTTGCCTCGCGCCCTCGAGAGAGCCGGCAAACCCTGACCCAACCACGCCAGAGAAGACAACGCCTGACTCAACCACGCCATGGGTGACAACGCCGGACCCAACTATGCCAGATGTGAACACGCCTGACCCAACTACGCCAGATGTGACAACGCCTGTCCCAATTCGCCAGAGATGACGACGCCTGAGCCAACCACGCCAGAGAAGATTACACCTAACCCAATCACGCCAGAGGTGACAATGCCAGGCCAACCATGAAAGTGGAGACAACGCCAGAGGTCACAACGACTGAGCCCAGCATGCCAGAGGTGACAACGCCTGAAAATAACCATCGGTATCTCTTGACTATAGAAACGTGGATCAAAACTCAGTTAAGTACTAGTAGCAAAACAATGCTTTCTGCTGGGGAGTTTGTTGCGCCACTTCTTCTTCCCAGCAAAAGCACTAGGAAGTGGTGAAGGGTGGGCGTTTTGGGGGACTGTCTTATGTAATTTTGACGTTCGAAAAGTGCTGATTCTCAGCCTAGTTTGAATAAATGACTTTTGAATTTTTAAATGTAAAGCCTCGTATAAACGTGTTTATTACAACAACAAAACACATTCTTATTTCTGTAATCGAAATTCATAATAAAACGCATTTATACAAACTATGAAATGGTTCAAATGATTCAACAGATCATCAAACAAATCCAACAAGCATCTACAACCACATACAAAACCAGTCATCGACAACTTACATCCTAACTTATTTCCTAAGACTTCCAACTCTCTACTTTAGAGAACATTTTAGTAACTTGCGACTTAGAAATCTTTTCCCAACTATTTATAAGTTACAATCTAGGTTTGCACTCTTCTACACAAGTTGAGGAGTCTACCCATTAATTGTTATATTGTTGAGTAGGCAAGTACGGACAATGTGAAAGGATTCTCATGTATCAAAAGTTGGGTTGGCGTAGAAAACTTTGTCACAGGTACTCGTTGAACGCGACTCCAGACACTTTTGAAGTGTACTTCGAATTTAAAATAAAATGATTTAATGTGTTTTCTTTTGAGCGTTAGTGCTGTGGTGCCTACAATATTATGACTTAAAGACTAATTTCACTAAACTAACCTCACAAAATGATGTAAGTTTACATTAGTATTTAAATTATTATTTTTTGCCATTGTACGTTTTTATAAATTCAAATGTAACAATATTATCGTGAATGTGGACGTCCACGTCTATAAATTGTCTGGAAATACGTGCAGAATGTAAGGTAATAGTGGACGGAAATTTAAAAGCGTCTTCTATATCCATACATTTTACTTCCGTGTTATCGTGATACCGTGACGTGGACGTGGACGTCCACGATGATATCGTCACGTTAGATTATAAAAGCGTACAGTCAGTGCTAAGTATACTTTTAAACACACATGTTTTGTGTAGAAAATAGTGATCGATATAGCCATTAAATACGGCAAAAACATGGTACGTAGGTCATAATCATTTGTCTTAAAACCACCAGACTCAGTCAGTTCCGGCAAGGGAACATAGTTCTTGCCTATTTCACCCATTCGTTCGGAGTCTGTTGAATATTATGATTTGTGTGTGCTGCGGAACCCTTGATACGGCACTCCAGTAGTGTGCAGTGTATTTATTATTCAAACGATTACCCTAAATTGCGTGGTTTCGCAGTGGCTCTATTTATAGTGCGGAGTCACTTTTGTTCACGCAAGTTAAACTGACAGTGTAGTACGGTCAGCAATGAAAGCTACAAAATTATTCGATACACGTTTTTCAAGGATTTGGTTTATTTTATAGACTTTTTTTATGGTAGATTTATTTTATTTTCTTTCTGTTTGTCTACTTAAATTTAAAATTGAATGAATAGTTTTTAGTTGCTGATTGTACCAAAAATTAATATAAGACTGATGGTGATAGCTACCAGCTATTATTTTTTTGATTTGTTATTATTATTATTTCCTTTATTTAATATATATACATATAATTTACATTTTTAAATATTTTTATAAAAACAAAAAAAAAACAAAAACATTTAAAAATATAAAAAATAGTAGCCCACCGGTATCGGGAACAGGGTCCAAGCTACCGGTGGTCAGGGCTCCTGAGAGAGGAATCTCCTAACTATACGCGCCGCGTCCAGAAGTACCGCTTTCTGGATCAAGCCCTTGATCCAGCTGCCTAACGAGAGCCTCCTCAGGTACTGGTCGAGGCTCTTGGCTATTATGCCATTGGCTGTCACGACTATCGGCACAATGACTGCTGTATCCACATCCCACATGTCGACAACCTCGCGAGCCAAGTCAAGATACTTAATCTGCTTATCTTTTTCAGCTTTCACGAGGTTCTCGTCATGCGGGACCGCTATATCAATAATCATTGTGCGACGCTCTAATCGATCTATCACCACTATGTCTGGCTTATTGGCAACAATAGTCCTGTCAGTGATGATAGATCGATCCCAATACAACGTGATATTGCCATTTTCGAGAAATGGGTCGGGCACATACCTATAGTACGGTACTTCCGATTCCACAAGACTGTATTTCAGAGCAAGTTGCTGGTGGATTATCCTGGCTACAAGGTTATGTCTATGCAAGTAGTCTCCGTTAGCCAGACGAGGACAGCCAGAAATAATGTGTCGGATTGATTCCCCCGGGCGGTGGCATGCCCGACAGATGTCAACCGTGCCATCCTTCACAATATATTTCCGGTAGTTGTTCGTCATCATAACTTCGTCCATAATCGCAAAGACAAAACCTTCGGTTTCCCCAAAGAGATCACCGAATCGCAACCAGGATACAGACGCTAACAGGTCTACATCGGGCCCAAGTAAGGCCCGGTAAAAGCGTCCGTGAAGCTCTTTGCTCTGCCATACCTCCTTGCGGTCATTAGTATCTAATAATATAGGTTTGCGCCAGTTCCCGTTAGCAAAGGATAGCGGAGTAAGGCCCTTGTCCACTGAGACCACATCTCGGTGCATCCCCACGTCGACTTCTAGGAAGTATTCCCTGAGACTGCATACCTCACGGTTGTGCAGGGTCTTAGCATTTAACAAGCCTCGACCTCCGCACTTCCGCGGGATATACAGTCTCATCACCGATGCTCGTGGGTGATGCATCCGATTTGCGGTCAGCAGTGTGCGGACCCTCCTATCCAGGGCGTCGAGTTCCGTCTGAGTCCATTTGAGTATGCCGAAAGAGTACATCAAAACTGGCATGACCCAACCGTTGAAGGCGCGCACCTTGTTTCCGCCTGATAAAAGACTATTTAATACTTTATTCAGGCGGCCAAAGAAGCGCTCCCTCAGCGATTGCTTCATGTCAGTAGCGTTGATACCTAACGCTTCCGACATACCCAAATACTTGTAGGTTTCGATTGAGGAGAGGGATCTTAGGTATATGGAATCCGAGAGTTGGGTTCCCATGGATTCCACAATCCCCCCAAGCTTTACATGCATCACCGCACATTCGTCCACACCAAATTCCATCCTGATGGCGCTGCTGAAAGTTTAAATTACCTTCAGTAGCTCCATTAGTTGCAACTTGTTGGGGGCAAAGAGTTTCAAGTCATCCATGTAAAGGAGGTGAGATATAACCTGACTCCCTCTCCTCAATTGATAGCCTAGCCCTGAATTCTCCAGCAGTGTGCTTAGAGGATTTAAGGCCAGGCAGAACCAGAGTGGACTCAGGCTGTCGCCCTGAAATATACCTCGCTCGATCCTTATCGGCTCTCTATTCCCCTGGATATGTCGGCATCCTGGATAGCGAAGAACCGTCCTCCATTGCCCCATACATGACATCAGGAAGGTGCGTAGAGTTGTATCTACTTTATACAACTCCAGCACCCTCATGAGCCATGTATGTGGCACCGAGTCATAGGCCTTCTTATAATCTATCCAACATGTCGATAGATCCTTTCGGGAACGACGAACCTGTTGGCTAATGGCCATATCGATGAGGAGAAGCTCCTTAGTACCGCGGGACCTGATCCTACATCCATTTTGAGAGGCAGACATGATGGAGTTGGTGTCTATATGTTCGTTAATTTTAGCCCTCAAAATGGATGTAAAAACTTTATAGACCGTCGGTAGACAAGTGATCGGCCTTTAATATTGTTGTTATTGATGCGGTTGCAAGTTTTTTTCTCGAACCTAACCCACAAAACCTGTTCTCTCTGTAATAAACAAAACAAGACTTAACACTCCAAAAGAATCCATAGATAAAATAAAAATTGATGAAAACAACGTTCTTTTTAATCCAACAGAAATAGCGAACGCATTTAATAATTATTTTATTGAAAAAGTCAACCCCCTTCCGGGTGCCGGGAAAAAAGTAACGTCTTTAATTAATCACCGATTAAATTCAATGTTTCTTGCACCAAGCTCACCCTACCAAATCAATAAAATTATAAACAATCTCAAAAATACCAGCAGTGTAGGTTATGATGGTATCTCTACTAAAATAATTAAGGCAGTAAATGAGGACATATGCCTTGAGTCACATTCTGAACCTGTCGATATCAACTGGAATATTTCCACAAGATCTTAAACTAGCTATTATAAAACCTTTATTCAAAAAAGAATGCAAACAGTTGATGGTGAATTATAGGCCTATTGCACTATTATCAATATTTTCGAAAAGTATCTCTATGGCGAACTTAATTCATATCTAGAAAAAAATTAAATTTTGTGCAATGAACAAAAGGGCTTTCGACAAAATAAAACCACTAATATGGCCATTTATGAATTCATCCAAAATGTTATAGGCCACGTTGACAAAACAGTTCCAGCTTGTGCAATTTATTGCGATATGTCACAGGCTTTTGATTATGTAGATCATAATATACTAATCAGTAAACTCGAAGCATACGGCATAAGAGGCAATATCTTAGATTTAATTAGATCCTATTTAACGAACCGACAACAGATAACAGTAGTAACTAAAGTGAATCCTAAAACAAAAAAAGAGGAAACATTCAGCTCCGTGAGGAGAAATATCACATACGGCGTTCCTCAAGGTAGTGTCCTAGGGCCGCCGTTGTTTATTATCTATATCAACGACTTGCCAAAGGCAACGACTCAACCTATGACATTATTTGCTGATGACAGTACCGTTTCAATTGCTTGTAAGGACATTAATAATTATAAATCTGACATAAATAATTCACTGACATCTATAATTTCTTGGCTTAATAATAATAATTTAAAAATAAATTTACCTAAAACAAACATAATGCACTTTGGACAAAGATTGCGTAATCCATTAAATGTAAATTTGACTCATGATAATTACACTATACATGAAGTATCTAATGTCCGTTTTCTCGGCTTAATTATAGACAGCAAATTAAACTGGAAATAACACATTGACGCAATATGTAAAAAAATCAGTAGTCAAGCATATGCTTTGTACCAACTTGCTCCATCTATCAACACTAATGTGTTACTATCGGCTTATTATGGACTTGTTGAATCTGTCCTAAGATATGGCATTATCTTCTGGGGCAACTCAACAAATAAAGATATGGCATTTAAAATGCAAAAGCGATGCATACGTGCTATGTTCGGTATCCAAAGTACTGAGAGCTGTAAGCAACTTTTTACAAAGCATAAAATCCTCACACTCCCGTCACTTTATATTTTAGAAATCGCCTTATTTGTAAGATATAACCCCCATTTGTTTCCTCGAATATCGGACCTTGTAATACGAAATCGCCGGGATAATAGTAAACGTCGTGTTCAGCCAGCTAAGACAGCACTACTGTACAAAAGCGTCGTATGCAGAGCACCGATAATTTATAACAATATCCCTATCGGTGTAAAAAAACTAAATACAGACCAGTTTAAGAAAACATTTAAAAAAATCAATCAATCTGCCTAGCCTTTTCCCAACTATATTGGGGTCGGCTTCCAGTCTAACCGGATGCAGCTGAATACCAGTATTTCACATGAAGCGACTGCCTATCTGACCTCCATAACCCAGTAACTGGGTGATACGATACCCCTTGGTAAGACTGGTTGTCAGACTTTCGGGCTTCTGACGACCCGTAACGACTGTCAAAGATCCACGAATGACAGCCGGGACCAACGGCTTAACGTGCTTTCCGAGGCACGGAGGAGTCTCAGTGTGTAAAGATGGTCACCCATCCACAGACCAACCCCGGCAAGCATAGCTTAACCTGATGGATCGACCCGTGCGGCAGTTATTACTTAGCCATTAAAAATGCTGACAGGAAAAGCCTACTATAATGTCAATGAATTTTTAAACGACAAATCGCTCTGATACACTGAGTGAATTTATTATGTTTTGACCTACCCGTCACCCGAGAAGGTCGTTTTTGTTTTGCTCGTACGCTTTTTTTTTCCCGAAAACAAGTAAAAAGTGTTTGTTTATATACATATGTGATATCGTTGCATTGCTGGTGAAGTGAACTTTCGAATGGTGAAAACAGGACATCAATACGTCCACGGAGTGCAAAGTTATAGGTAAAAACATTTTAAAACATTTATTCAACGGCTCCGAACCCGGACCTACCCCAACCCGCAGAGCGCTCGATACTCCCCGCACGCTCCGCACCTCAACACCACTGGCGCCTACGCTACTTGAAGATAATTATTGTGACTCAACTTTTGTTATCGCGCTTGGACTCGCGTTAGTCGGCTATCACGCTAGCAACGTTAGGCGCTTGGCAGAATACAAATATAATATTAGAATGCCGCGCACAGAGCGTTCTCCTCCAGCAGCTGCTGCTAATCATAAGTTTTTGCAATTGTCTGAGCCAGTCTTAACACCGACCAACCCTGGTAGTAGTAGCAGTATCACAGACGCAACGAGTAATGTCGCTGTAAGATCTAAACGACCACGTCCGAACGACTCGCTAAACAGCGACGGAACCGTAGAGGAGAGCTCAACCAGCCTGGTTTCGGCTACTCAACCTCAGAAGCTAGATGGAGCAACAATTTCTGAACTCCGCAAAGAAATTGAGTCTGTTATGACTGTGCATTTGCAGGCCTCATTAAGAACGTACTTTGCAAGTGAATTCCTCGATTTAAAAAAAACATTGCAAGGATTGGAAGCATCGGTCGAGTTTATGAGTACGAAATATGATGATATGAAGACTGAATTAGACCAGAACAAAAACGTCATAGATCACCTAAAAAAAGAGAATGAAGAGTTGAAAACCTGTGTTTCTGATCTATCAGTTAGGATTAATAATATAGAACAATATTCTCGTCAGGACAATATAGAGATAAATGGAATTCCTGAAAACCAAGCTGAAAACTTATTGAGCACCGTAGTCCAACTGGGGAAAACTATCTCGTGCAATATCGAAGCTGATGATGTTTCATCAATAACTCGCGTCAAAAAACTCGATTTGCAGAATAGCCGCCCGCGCTCAATAATAGTTTAACTTAAAAACACGAAAAAGCGTGATGAAGTTTTGGCGTCAGTAACAAAATTTAACCGTGCTCATGTTTTAGACAAACTTAACTCTAGTCACTTAGGCTACGGTGGCACCAAACAGCCTGTCTTTGTCTCCGAGCATCTGTCACCCCTGAATAAAGCCATACATGCACAAACTAGGAAAATGGCGCGTGAGAAAGGCTACAGATACGTCTGGGTCCGCGATGGCCGCATATTGGTCCGTAAGGAAGATGGAGCACGGCCCATACACATAAAGAGCCTACACGCTGTCTCTTTAATGTAAGAGAAAAGGAGCTGAAACCCGTAAGGAAAACATTAAAATTCACTGTTTACTACCAGAATCTCCGAGGAATGCGAACAAAATTAAATGACATCAATATTGCGGTCAATGTCAATAAATACGACGTAATTGTAGTGACTGAAACATGGTTAAATGATAACATCAACGACGGAGAGATATTTGACGCCCGTTATAATATATACAGGAGAGATAGGGAATCCAGTTCACTTGCAGGAAAGGAAGGGGGTGGCGTACTCATTGCTGTGTCTAAGGCATATGATTCTGCGCGGGCTTGTCAGTGGGAAACCACTGCAGAAGACCTCTGGGTACGCGTTAAGATAAATGAGGGGAAGAAAATAAATATTTGCGCTGTCTACTTACCACCCCCTGTCAGTCAACAGCATTTAGATATGTTTCTCAGTTCAGCCACAAGTGTTAATGATACTGCTGGCGAAGAAATATTAGTAGTAGGAGATTTTAATCTTGGCTTCATCGAGTGGAAACAGGACCCAAGTAACTTGTATGTAACCACTACTATTCCGTCAAACTATACTAACAACCTAGGATACTCTCTTATTGATTTTATGTCCTTAAACAGTCTGTCGCAATATAACGTTATTAAAAATACCAACAATAGAACATTGGACTTGGTGTTTTCAAATATGCAAAGTGCAGTTGTCAGGAGGTGTGTTTCACCTATTTGTAAAGAAGACTGTCACCATCCCCCTTTAGAAATTAATTTTAATGTTAAGCTACATGTGCCGTTAAAACGTGTAAAACTAATGTCGTTTAATTTCAAAGCAGCTAACTACGAATTAATCAATTTAAAACTAAGAGAAGTACGTTGGAAAGAGCTACTGGAACCTTGTGTGGATGTTAACGTTATGTTGGGGGTATTTTATGAATCCGTTCAAGCTATAATTGAGGACAACATTTCTAAAATTAAGCATGTAAGCCAAAACTTTCCCCCATGGTACTCTAAAACCTTAGTGAGAGTTCTCAACGAAAAAGAAAAGCATAGAAAACGTTTAAAAAAATACGGAAACCCACGTGACGAGATTGAGTATAGACTGCTTGATGAGAGAGCACGGTTGATTATGAAAAACTGCTATAGGAAATATGTTTACTCTGTGGAGAATAACATCCGGTCAAACCCGAAAGCTTTCTGGTCCTTCGTTAAAACCAAAAATTCTAAATCCAGCTCTATACCGTCCGAAATGACACTAAACGACTCAATAGCTACGACAGGTGACGATATTTGCCAACTCTTTGCTACTCAATTCTCGTCTACGTTTTCTGTCACTAGCAGAATGTCCCGAGCTCCAACAAATATCCAAATATTCCCTCAGTTTATTCTCAGTAAAATTGCTTTTACTGAGAGGGAAACGCTTAAAGCAATAAACAGGATCGATGTTACCAAAGGAGCTGGTCCGGATGGGTTGCCTCCACTTTTCATAAAAAAATGTTCGCGTAATTTAGCATATCCCCTCACTCTTATTATTAATAAATCGCTTGAATCATCTACATTTCCAATAGAATGGAAAAAGGCTAACGTAGTGCCAATATTCAAAAAAGGCGACTGTGCGGATGTTAAAAACTACAGACCAATTTCTATCTTGTCTATTTTCTCAAAAATCTTTGAATCAATGATTTGCCCAATATTAACATCCCATGTAAAACTACAACTATCCTCGAAACAGCATGGCTTCTGCATCAAAAGATCTACTGTCACCAATTTGGTTTCATATGTTGACGAGATCTGTATGAGCATTGACTCTGGCCAACAGATCGACGCTCTGTATACGGATTTCAGTAGCGCTTTCGATAAGGTCGACCATGACATTCTTCTGCTGAAACTATGTGGTCATGGTGTACACGGACCTTTACTGGAGTGGTTCAGATCATATTTGTGTAAGCGAACACAAAGAGTGGTGGTAAATGGTTATCAATCCCGCGAATACGTTGCAACCTCTGGTGTGCCCCAGGGATCTCATACTGGGCCTATCCTTTTCATTATGTTCATTAATGACATATTGAATTGCATCAAACATAGCCAATGCTCGTTGTTCGCCGATGACCTTAAAATATATCGCAAAATAAAAACCCAAGAAGACATAACCCTGCTCCAGTCAGATCTGAACTCAATACAGAATTGGTGTGAGGTAAATGAGATGGCTCTAAATGCCAGCAAATGTTATCACATAACGTTTACGCGGAAAAAGCACCCCCTGCTATCAACTTACTCCCTCAACGGAACATCACTGCAACAAGTTAAAAACATACGGGATCTAGGTGTAGTGCTTAGCAGCGATTTGTCATTTGTCACACATATCAATAACGTTATAAAAAAAGCAATGAAAATGGTTGGGTTCATCAATAGAGTTGGCAAAGATTTTCAAGGAATCTTGGCCTTGAAAGTGCTCTATAACTCCTTTGTGCGCAGTCACATAGAGTATGCATCTCCAGTCTGGAGTCCAACTTATAATGTCCATAAGGATCGTCTTGAGCGCGTTCAAAAGAAATTTACCAGGTGCTTGCGGTTAAAAGACCACAAATGCCCTTACAGAGCCGATTACGCAGAACGGCTAAATTATTTTGAATTAGACTCATTGAAGCGACGAAGGTTCCTAAATGATGTGACAACCCTATATAAAGTTGTTAACGGGATGACTTCAACACCAGACTTGCTTAACAAAATCAGTCTAGACGTACCTCGTCACTCTCACCTCCGGTCGAAGCGTACTATTAGAACGTTTGCAACTAAACAGTGTCGCACAAATCTGGGCCACCATGCTCCCCTAAACAGAATGTTGACCTCCTACAACAAAGCTTTTTCCATTGACAGTAGCATTGACATATTCGCTGACAGTCTGTCAAATTTTAAAATTAAAATCATTAAAATCGACCTGTGATTCGGTCCACTTCTACTATTTTAATTCAATAATATTTTTGTTTTGAATATAATTATTTTTTATCAATTTAATTCAGAATAATCATAATATCCCTTAATAATGTAATTCATGTTCAATTGTCGACTTTAATAGTAATGTTTGATTTTTATTTTATTTTTAAATGTAATTTCTTTCTTAGTTATTAGTACTTAATTTAATTTTAATTTAAACAATATCAATATCAATGTAATTAAGTTATGTTTATATTTTTAATTTAACTTTTCCTTGTGTTCTTTATTTTCGATAATTATTTCAATTGTAATTCAGATTCGTCCTTTTCTTTTGTGAATGATGTGCATGCCTTTAAGTAACTTATTTACACAGAATCCCATCGCAAATGTCTGTAAATGTCTTATTTGTAAATAAGTTGTTGGTGTGCCTATATCAAATAAATAAATAAATAAATATTTATTTTAAATCGCATGAATATTTACCTTTTTTTTTAATTTTTTTTTTGGTCTTAATTTAATATTTAAGTTGTTTTTTATTTTAATTTTTTTGACATTATTTAAGTTTGTATAATTTTTTAATTTTATTTTTCTGAAATATTACGGTCTCCCAACCTAATTTGTACACCAGCCATGGTCAAACATGTTGTGCCAAAGAATATCCTGTAACACCTTTAATAAACATCATACCATGTATATTATCTACACATGTTTTTGCAAATAAATGAATCTTTATCTTTATCTTTATCTTGTTACACATGTGTCATAACATGTATACCTAAATAAAAATAATATATATGCAGCCTTTGAATTTTAATGAATGAATTTTTTGACATTTTGTGATTCTATAAACTAAAACTGCAGTTTTATTTTCCTTTAAAATCTAGGTTATGGTTTCTTGCTCTACTGACCATAGTTTCAGATTTACCCCTGATGTGTGATTACAAAAATCACTCTGTAATGCCCTTATAACCTAAAATGACTCAGTTCGGACTGATTTTTTATGATTTACCGCAATATAATAAATTAAAATAAGCTATGGCAGCTAAGAGATGACCATTCCCAATTGACGGCACCCGTTCACGAACATGATCAGCACCATTCAGCTCAACCATTTAGAAGGGAGCTAAATGATCCAACACACGCGCAACCATCAGCGAGACATCTGAGCGAGTATGACATACCCACACCCGCCAGAGCATATTCACGTCAATGAAAGACATAATTACCCGGTAAATGGTAGTTCTATAGTATATAGTACTCACACGTGTGATATGCAACTATACGATTGAGATTGAGATTGAATTTTACAATGCAAATATGATTTTAAAATCTGCAGCAGCTCCAACAGTATTTTCAAATGCTAATCAATTAGTTAAGGTTGTGGAGCAGAACTAGCATTGAGCCAAGCATTTTTATCAGCTATGTAGTCCCCCAACTTATAATAATATGCCTGCTTGCATAGTGTGCGTTTTCTACAAGATTTGAATTTTTATTTAAACAAACATTGGTTAAGATAACGCAACACCATTTATTGCTTATTAGTGGGAAAAAAATGTACCGAAACTTTCATAAATAAATAAAATTAAATAAAACTTTATTTCAGACTATTTCCATAAATACGAGTATGTTAGTATAATGGTGTTAGTAACAATAAGGCTTGCTTACATATATGTTAGTATTGTTAGTATTAAAACAGTTATGAATGAAGACCAAGGACTGTCCCCACCCAGTGTCCCTGAAAGGGACAGTCCGCTCTGGCAGCGATAATTTTTAGAATGCTGTTGTTACTAGCGCGCTAAGCGCTGTAGTATGGAGGCCGCTTTCTTTCGCATAATGGCATGGAAACCATCTGTGCGAGCCTCTGCGAACATTCCTGAAGCACTAAAGCGCCATGGCAATCCCAACAGCATCCTAAAAGCATTACTAAACTGAACACGCAGGACGCTGTAGGCTCGGCGCGTGTATACGACACCCACAGGCCACTTGTGTTAAACGATTGACAGAACGCCTTAAAAAGGGTAACTTTGACGTCTGTAGTACAACAAGCGAACCTGTGGGCAAGCATATTGCTCTTCACAGACAACGCCCTGCGCTCCCTCTCTATGTCTACGTCATCCCTTAGGTCACTCGCGACTATGAGGCTAAGGTACCTAAAACCAAAACTATTGACAATGTTTAACGCTACGCCGTTGCGACTTACGGGCGGAACACTGCGCGGCTGCTGTCTAGGTGCTTTAAATACAAGAAGCTCACTCTTCTTCGCGTTGTATAATAAGCCATGTTCCTCCGCATAGGTCTCGCAGGTCGATAGCAACTTCTTCAACCCACCTATCGACGGACTGAGAAGTACCATATCGTCTGCAAAGCTTAGGTATATTGTTGACACAAGTTCCGTGAATGTGGCAGCCGACACGTGGACAAAGGTTAAACAGCAAAGGCGAGCTCAACCCCCCCTGTCTGACTACGCATTTCAGCCTGTACTCGTCTGACAGTGAACCCACCCACCTCACCCGGTTCTTTTGGTTAGAGTAACAATATTTGAGCAGGGATGTGTACTCCGCCGACATACCCGCGTCCCTCAACTTGCCCCACAGCATGTCATATGCAACAAGATCAAATGCTCTTGACAAATCGAGGAAACACGCGTATACCGGCGTCCTCCTCGCGGTGTAGTACATGACAGTCCGCTTCAGACTTACTACTGCTTTGAAACCGAACTCAGCATCGTGCAACTCAACCTGTGCAGTGAGGCGATTATTCAGCAGACTGTCAAGTATCTTGGCTACTGTAGTAGCGAGTGAGATGGGAAATCACCCTATACGCCATACCGGCACGACCCCGCGCGGCAGCGCTAGCCCTCGCGAGTAAGCGCGACCGCACGACTAAACGGGAGCCGTCCTTGTCCACGTCCATCCTATCTACGCCTCGCACTTGCCTAGCCGTGAGACTAAACCACATTGAGTGCTAGCATGAATACACCTTGTCACTAAAATGTATAAAATAAAAATAAATAATTTCAAAAAAAATAAAATTGTCATTGCAGTCGGGGGACCTCTTAGATTAAAAACTGTTCCACAGAATGGTCCCCCGACTGCAATGACAATTTTATTTATCTGTTTAGTCAGGGAAAACAACCTGTTTTTTGTTTTTACTTTTTAGATCGTTTTTTGGCAGGTCCAGTCATGTTTTTTTTTTTTTTTTTTTTAAACATATAACTTATATCACAACCACGAACTTTTTGTAGTACTTGGCGGAATTCACAATTAATTGTGATTGTATAATAAGTTTATTCGATACTCTAACTCTTTACCACTTTTGACAAAAAATTTCCTTAAACTTAAACTTCAGTTAGGTTGTAATTACCTAACCGTCACTTATACAAAAACTGCTTGTATGACGTGCAAGTGACATTCAACTTTAGGGTGGTAAAGCAATTACGAAGTCAACTATACCATCAAGTCTGATCTGACATTCCGTGAGCATGTAACCAGGATCTGTAAGACGGCCTACAGAAACTTAGGATTTGTTCTGAGACAGACACAAAGCTTCACAAACATCACAGCAGTTAGGGTCCTGTATGATGCACTAGTCAGGAGTCATCTGGAACATAGTGCGGTCATATCGGCTCCACATGAAGCTAAGTACTCTGTAATGTTGGAGCGTGTTCAGAACAAATTCACGCGCCCTCGTAACCCCTGTAATGGTAGTTTAAGCTGTTATAAATAAATAAATAAATAAGTTACTTAAAAGCCTTATCAGAATACACAGACGGACACTCAGCCGGGTGACTTCATTTTATTTTTATCCAGTTGTAGATATTATCTTTTCCGTGTTCATTATTAATAATGAAGATACGTGTTCAATTAAATTATAAAAGTAGCAGTTAGGAGATATAGGGTTCATTAAGCTGTGACTTATTGCCACATGCGAAACAAAATGATTCGCAAAGTATTAATAGTATTAACATTGGTGTCTTACGCAGTCAGTGATTCTTGTGTGAGGTACACGTTTGAGGAAGATTTCAATGAATTGTTTACACGTTAACGAGGGTGGTGTGTCTCCAGCGATCAATTTTGGGTCCTTGGCAAGTACAATGACATTGACTTGAGTAATGAAAATGATCAAAACACTACTTTTATTGCGCCCGTGCCCCTACCGGCATTTAGCTGTGTGTCGTCATTCAGTTTTCCTATGGCCCCCGGCGGTACTATTGAAGTGAACACATACATGGAAACATCGACTAGTAACTATATAATGATAGGGGCCTACCAGTTGGGAGAAAAATTGTTAGGTTATGCACTGCATGATAACATGCCTGGATGGCGCACTCTGAAGATAATCTTATCAGCTGGAGCAGCTATTGGTGACGGCTACGTGAGTATTAACTGTCACTGTTTTAGTAGAAGTCTGTCATGCGTGATAAACGATTTGTCAACCTGGGTCTATGAAATTACCGTATTTCCTCCATCCATACCTCGACAAATTTTGTATTACATTATGACGCAGTGGTATACAACAGATTAACTACTTGACTTGCACTAATCGTGTATTAACGCATGTCAAAGAACTTAGTTTGTTGAGAATCAATTTTGTGATGTCCAGTCATTTCACCAAAAAGTCGTTTTACAAATTTTCACATGTCAAGTAACGATTGGCAAAAACATGATATATTATTTCATAATCATACAAATACAAGTTTTAAAAATACACATAATTATGAAAATAGTTTTCCGAAAAGTTTTCCGGCGAGTGCTAAGAACGACTAGGACGTATAGAAAAAAATACTTTTGTAGGCTTAATGAACAAAAAGTAAATTATTTGACCCAAAAGGAAATTGCAACCATAATCACTTTGTGACGGGCTTTGAAAATTTACTATAAAATTATATTTAGTGTAAACGTGATTTTTCCTAAATAATCTTAATATTAAATGAAAAATGTATGAATTATTAACTAACATGCGAAACGATAAATGTTTGTAAAGCAAGTGTTTATAAAATAAGACATTTGCGGAATAAGTTGTTTTTAACATAAATAGTATACAAACAAAAAAATTGTAAATGGTGTTTTGGTGAAACATTAGTGAACCCAATTTTGTATTTCTGTATCAGTTTAATTTGATTTAGATGGTTGCAACTACTTCTACGGTTGTAGTTTCAGTTGCCTCTGTGCCGCTACCCTAGTGATTTTTATTATGTGTTGTCTGTAAAATAGTTGTATGTCAAGTCAAGAGGTATTCGTACTACTGGACCCTAACAATAGAATGTAGATGTACCGTCAATACAAAAAATAAGAATAAAAGAATCGTTGCCGGAAAACGATTTACCAATAATGTCACATTAAAAGCAAAACCTACTAAACATTGCAGTTTAGAATATATGTTGTGTAAGTTAGTAGAATGTATAACGTTTTCATTATTAATGTTGGGCGAATACTAACTAAAATAGTTAGTTGTTGTCTTTATTGTAAATGCAGTACGCCTATAATATACATGCATTTTACATTCCAGCACGGCGTTGCTAACTGCTAACTGCCGCAGCGAGGAGGTTACCGAATGCCGTACATCGTGCTTCTACCGCGAGTTGGAAAGCACTTGTTGCTCTCTGCCTGTCCATCCCCTCTTTGGCATTCATACCTCCTTAAACCTCAGTTTAGGTCACAAAACTAACAAAAACTTACTTTCTTTTTTTTCAGATATCCATCCTGGGCATGGCGTCTCCTAATTCTATTATTTTAGTTGACTCATTCCGTTACATACCGTCTGGTATGGAAGAAAGCGCTTGTCGACTCTATGAAGACAAACCGGAACCAGTGCCGTCCACACCAGAGCCGACAACGCTTGACCCAACCACGCCAGAGGAGACAACGTCATACCCACCCACACAAGACATGACAACGCCTGACCCAATCACGCCAGAAGAGACCACGCCTGACACAACCACACAAGAGGTGACAACGCCTGACCAAATCACGCCAGAAGAGACCACGCCTCACCCAACCACGCCAGAGGTGACAACGCCATACCCACCCACACAAGAGGTGACAACGCCTGACCTAATCACGCCAGAAGAGACCACGCCAGAGGAGACAACGCCATACCCACCCATACAAGAGGTGACAAAGCCTGACCCAATCACGCCAGAAGAGACCACGCCTGACCCAACCACGCCAGAGGAGACAACGCCATACCCACCCACACAAGAGGTGACAACGCCTGACCCAATCACGCCAGAAGAGACCACGCCTGACCCAACCACGCCAGTGGAGACAACGCCTGACCCAATCACGCCAGAGGAGACAACGCCTGACCCAACTACGCCAGAAGTGCCAACGCCTGAAAATAACCATCGATATCTCTTGACTATAGAAACGTGGATCAAAACTCAATTAAGTACAAGTAGCAAAACAATGTAAAGCCTTGTTTTAAACTTACTATTTTTACAACAACAATAAACATGCTTATTGCTGCAATTAAAATTCATCAACGCATTTATAAAAACTATGAAATGGTGTAAAACAGACCATCAAAAAATAGTCACGAAAACTTACATCCTATCTTAATTCCTAAAACTCTTCCGACTCCGAACTCTAGAGAGAGTATCTGAGTAACTTGTAACTTAAAAATCTTTTCCCAACTATTTATAAGTTACAACTTGGGTTTGCACTCTTCTACACAAGTTGAAGAGTGTACCCATTAATTATTATATTGTTGAGTAGACAAGTACGGATAGTGTGAAAGGATTCTCATGATCTTTTTGTGTAGAAAATAATGATCGATATCCCATTAAATACGGTAGAAAGTCAGTTCCGGCAAGGGAACTTAATTCTCGCCTATTTCACCCATTCGTTCGGAGTGTGTTGCATAATAATTATGATTTGTGTGTGCGGAACCCCTTTTTTTTTTTTGTGTGGTTAATCATCAAATGTCTTCTCCCGCTCTACGGGCGGAGCGGGAGGGCGTGTCAGACTCTTACTGACTAAAACCCACCCGTGTTCCTTCAGTTGCATGTGCAACGCCATGGGCCACGGTATCCCTTTCGGACTTTCCCGCACCGACGCCTGCCAGGGTGGCAGGCGTCGGTCCCATCGGACCCCATCACCCGCTGGCATCTCTTTGAGGCTCACGTGGAACACAAAATTACATACTACTAGAGTATGAAATTTTGCCCAAGAGTTCCATAATTATATTCCTTTATACATCAATAATATTAACCGACTACTCTGACAAGAAAGTAAGTTTTGAGTTGAGCTACACAATAATTGACAAAATGTATGTGCCAGTTATCGTGTAGCTCAACTCAGAACTTAAGAAGCTCAATGTCATTTTGGTCATAGTCTTTTCTAAGTTTACATTGTTTGGGTGCTGCGCCTCATATTTAGTTATATGAACAATTTATGGTTTCTTTCTTATTTCGATGTTTACTTAGAAATATAACCAACTATTTGCTGTTTTTGGGGGAATAAATAATCGTAATTCTTTACCACTATTGACAAAAATTCACCGTAAATTAAAACTTCAGTAAGGTCGTAATACGTACCTAACTGTCACTTATAAAAAACACCTTGTACGACGTTCAAGTGACATTCAACTTCAGGGTGGTAAAACAATTACGAGGTCAACTATACCATCAAGTTACTTAAAAGCCTTATCAGAATACACAGACGGACACTCAGCCGGATGACTTCATTTTATTTTTATCCAGTTGTAGATACTATCTTTTCCGTATTCATTACATTATGAATAATGAAGATACGTGTTCGATTAAATTATAAAAGTAACAGTTAGGAGTTATTGGGTTCATTAAGCTGTGACTTGTTGCCACATGCGAAACAAAATGATTCGCAAAGTATTAATAGTATTAACATTGGGGTCTTACGCAGTCAGTGATTCTTGTGTAAGGTACACGTTTGAGGAAGATTTCAATGAATTGTTTACACGTCAAGGAGGGTTGTGTGTCTCCAGCGATCAATTTTGGGTTCTTGGCAAGTATAATGACATTGACTTGAGCAATGAAAATGATCAAAACACTACTTTTATTACGCCCGTGCCCCTACCTGCATTTAGCTGTGTGTCGTCATTCAGTTTTCCTATGGCCCCCGGCGGTACTATTGAAGTGAACACATACATGGAAACATCGACTAGTAACTTTATAATGATAGGGGCCTACCAGTTGGGTATACAAGACAAATTGTTAGGTTATGCTCTGCACGATAACATGCCTGGATGGAGCACTCTGAAGATAATCTTATCAGCCGGAGCAGCTGTTGGTGACGGCTACGTGAGTATTAACTGTCACTGTTTTAATAGAAGTCTGCCATACATGATACACGATTTGTCAACCTGGGTATTGACCCAGGATGACAAATCGTGTAAATAACCAATTTCCTTTATCCATATCTCGCCAAATTTTGTATTATGTACATTATGACGCAGTGGAATACAACAGAAAACAACTTAACTTATCAACGAACAGATGTCCAGTAATTTCACCAAAAAGTCGTTTTACAAATTTTCACATGTCAAGAACGATTGGCAAAAACATGATATATTATTTCATAAATATACAACAACAAGTTTTCCAAATACACATAATTATGAAAATAGTTTTCCGAAAAACTTTTATTAAATAACGCATTATTTGACAAACAACTATTTTTTTATTCTTGTTCTCATAAAACAACGTTTGGAATAAAAACGTTCTACTTATTGCATTACGCATTTTTCTAAAAAATTAACTCACTATTTAGGCAAAAGGGTAATTAGTTATAAATTAACTAAAAATATATTATTAACAATTTGAATGCCAGAAATGATTTGAACTGATGGAACCGACCTATTTAGATTAGGTTGAAAAGTGTTACTCGCAAAAAGGTTAGGTTAGAACTGCAACCCTCTACGCACGAGCCGAGCGATGCTGCAGCAGCGGCCGGCGAGTGCCAAAAACGACTAGGACGTATAGAAAAAAATACTTTTGTGGGTTTAATGAACAAAAAGTAAATTATTTGATCCAAATGGGAATTGCATCCATAATCACTTTGTGACAGGCTTTGAAAATTTATTATAAAATTATATTTAGTGAAAACGTGATTTTTCCAAAAGAATCTTAATATTAAATGAAAAATGTATAAATGATTAAATAATATGCGAATCATTTATTTATTTATTTATTTATTTATTTAACCATTTATGTACACACAAAAATATACAGACAAGATTAAAAGAACAGAAAAATACGTACAAAGGTGATGCTTATTTCTAATGAAATCTCTTCCAGCATACCTGCGATAGGACAGAGGGTAAAAAGAGATGTAGACACCGTGTGTAAGAGTAGAGAGAAAGTAAAATACATAAAATCAAAACAATTCACTCAATAAAATAAAACAAATTATACGACAATATACTTACGAACATACATAAAGAGAAGCATTTGTTAAATAAACGTTTGTAAAGCGAGTGTTTATAAAATAAGACATTTGCGGAATAAGTAAAATAAATATTATTCAAACAAAAAACATTGTAAATGGTGTTTTGGTGAAACATTAGTGAACCCAATTTTGTATTTCTGTATCAGTTTCATTTGATTTAGATGGTTGCAGCTACTTCTACGGTTGTAGTTTCAGTTGCCTCTGTGCCGCTACCCTAGTGATTTTTAATAGGTGTTGTCTGCGTCGATACAGAAAAAAGGATAAACAATCAATTTACAATTTAGCAATAATGTCAAATTAAAAGCAAAACCTACTAAACATCGCAGTTTAGAATATGTTGTCTATGTTAGTAGAATGTATAACGCTTTCATAATATTAATGTTGGGCGAATACTAACTAAAATATTTAGTTGTTGTCTGTATTGTAAATGCAGTACGCCTATAATAGGCATGCATTTTGCATTGCAGCACGGCGTTGCTAACTGCTAACTGCCTCAGCGGGGAGGTTATCAAATGTCGTACATCGTGCTTCTACCGCGAGTTGGAGAGCACTTGTCGCTATTTGCCTGTCTATCCCCTCCTTTGCATTCATACTTCCTTAAACCTTGGTTAGGTCACACAACTAACAAAAACTTACTTTTTTGTTTTAGATATCCATCCTGGGCGCAGCGTCTCCTAATTTTATTGTTTTAGTCGACTCATTCCGTTACATACCACCTGGTATGGAAGAAAACGCTTGCCGACTCTATGAAGACAAACCGGAACCAGTGCCATCCACACCAGAGCCGACAACCCCTAATTCAACAACGCCAGAGGAGACAACGCCATACCCAACCACGCCAGAGTCGACAACGCTTGACTCAACCACGCCAGAGGAGACAACGCTTGACCCGACCACGCCAGAGGAGACAACGCCATGCCCAACCGCGCCAGAAGAGACCACACCTGACCCAACCACGCCAGAGGAGACAACGCTTGATCCAACTACGCCAGAGGTAACAACACCTGAGCCAACCACGCCAGAGTCGACAACGCTTGACTCAACCACGCCAGAGGAGACAACGCTTGACCCGACCACGCCAGAGGAGACAACGCCATGCCCAACCGCGGCAGAAGAGACCACACCTGACCCAACCACGCCAGAGGAGACAACGCTTGATCCAACTACGCCAGAGGTAACAACACCTGAGCCAACCATACCAGAGGAGACAACGCCTGAGCCAACCACGCCAGAGGAGACAACGCCTCACCCAATCACGCCAGAAGTGACAATGCCTGAAAATAACTATCGATATCTCTTGACTATAGAAACGTGGGTCAAAACTCAATTAAGTACAAGTAGCAAAACATTGTAAGGCCTCGTTTAAAACTTACTGTTTTTACAACAACATTAAACATGCTTATTCCTGCAATCGAAATTCATCAACGCATTTATAAAAAATGTGAAATTGTGCAAAACAGACTATCAAAAAATGGTTTAAAAACCACGTATGCAACCAGTCATCGATAACTTACATCCTAACTTACATCCTATGTTATTTCCTAAGACTCTTCCAACTCCGAACTTTAGAGAGAGTATCTGAATATTTTAGCAACTTGTTACTTAGAAATCTTTTCCCAACTATTTATAAGTAACAACTTGGGTTTACAATCTTCTACAAAAGTTGAAGAGTCTACCCATTAATTGTTATATTGTTGAGTAGGCAAGTACGGATAGTGTGAAAGGATTCTCACGATCAAAGGTTGGGTTGGCGTAGAAAACGGTTACAGGTACTCGTTGAACGTGATTCCAGACACTTTGAAGCGGACTTCGAATTTAAATTCAAATGTTTTAACGGAGTTTTCTTTGAATAGTTAGTACTGAGATGCCTGCAACATTATCTTGTAGTATTATTTGAGTTAAAAACTAACAATTATAATAATAAAACTCAGCTTGGAGCTACAAATCGTATCCGTAAACTTCACAAAATGATGTAAGTCGATACATTACTATTAAACTTATGATTTTATGAATCTGCATTTTCTTTTGTTAACATGCCATAATCTTTGCCATTGTGTGATTTTATAATTTCTATCGTGAAAATATTGTCGTGAACGGTCACGTCCACGTCCGTAAAATTTCTGGAAATACGTGCACGCTTTAAGGAAAATGTGGACGAAAAGGAGACAGTTTTTTTTGCTCGGCGATTAGGCCCACCAAAAATTGTGGCGTATATTAATTAAACGCATGTTGATTTGATCCTTATGATCTCTATATTACAGTGGTAGCAATAATTATACTTCGTCTATCGGGAATACTGAGAAATACGATCATAACCTAAAAAAATACTAAAAGAGGTTAAGAGAGGCTGGCCTCATCGGTATTATAATTTAGTAAAAAGAGTGCACTGTTCAGTAATAAATATGTAGTAAGAATATTGTTTGTGGGTGTTTTGTACGGTTCATGAAATCAAAAATCTCACTATATTATAAAGAAGTATTTTTATTATTACGACATAGAAGTAATTTATTATTTTATCTAAAAAAATGCAGGTCGCTCCACCTCTCATCTTGATAACGTGTCCAAGATAACAATTCTTAAATACCGCACGCTCAGCATTACATGTGCCCAGTAGCCAACAGTACCAACGTCTGCCCACCAAACAGTTGCAACAGCAAGAGCAGTTTGTATTAGAAATTGATGATAGATACCTAAATATTACACCTGAAAAAAATAGAAGATTAGTGTTTAAAAATTAGCCTATTCTAACTAATATTATTATTGTACTCTTTGGTGTGCTGGAATCCAACGCAAAATAATGTTCTTTTCCGCACAGTCAACAGGCACAGTACGTGTTTGTTGTTCAGATTGACATGGAATATAAATATTTCTGTATCCAAATCTCCATAATAAATGAAACAGTTTCAATAATTTCTTGCATCATCAATATGCACTTTCTTCAAACTGCATCTAGATAGTTCCACTGGTTTGACTGAAACAAGCAAAAATCCATACGTTCACAAGTTACCGCATAACTGCAGCAGCTTTGATTATATTATATAATCAAAGTGCAGCAGTTTCGGACAGTCTTCGCACAGTCTTCGCACATTGCGTTGAAATCTTACAGAACGTACGAGATAGTTTTTTTTGGGCCCACTGTATTATAAGATAATTATATTAATCGCATTATGGCTAAAAAAAAGTTACCGCTTTATCATTTAAAATGGTAGATTTTTTTAATAAAGTCTAACCGAAATCACGAAATCATAATAAAAAGATAATGTTTTGATACACTCAATTGATTCAATTTCAGTTATGGTGGTCAATGTTATAAATGCATGTATTGAAGCGTTTTAATGATTTTATGAAAAACATAAAATAATATAGGTATCTAATTAGGTTCGAGGTGGTAACGAAATCTGATTTTATTAAGAAAAAAACTGTACTACTGCCGCTGCTGCAGGTCCTTGAGTGTTAAACACTCCCATTTTTAAATTTGCTTCCTTTCGTGTAAAGTGGTTTAAAAATCAACGATTCAACGTAAAACGGATTGCAGGTTTTGGTTGCTTGTCAGTTTGACTCTAGTGATGTTACTCAGTCATTAAAGGTCAGGCACTCGATTAACCCGATTTTACCTGATTATGTTATTCAAAAACTCAATTTTCTTGAATCTAAGGTAGGTACTAGAAGGTTCCCAGCAGCTTCGTACTTTTGAAACGCACACAAAAAAACTTAAAGTAAATAATCATAACAAGACCCACGATGACGATTTTAATGACAAATTATACGATGTCAACTGATAACAGCCACAGAACATGTATTTTAAATCTTATTAAAACTCTGTGACTCTGTACATCACAGTATTTTGACGGTTTATTACACGAAATATATAAATGGGTTTTATTTATCCCTGGTGTATTACCTACTTACGTATTGAATTAAGAATGATAGTTTACTAGTATGGCAGTGTTGGTGATATTATTTAATCCACTCGTGACTACATTGAGTGTCTCCTCGAGAGAAAATGAAGTCGAGTCTTAATTTTATTTACTCGAGTATCGAGTTAAATAAAATCGATCTGAATCACTATCTGATCTGACACTGTCAGAAAGACATGTTTCAAGTGACAACGAAACTTTATTCCGTAGTATCCCTATGTATGTAGTCTGTGCTTTATTCGTTTTATATTTCCGTTTCTTTTGGATTACTTGAAATTAATATTAATATTTTCTTGTGTGAAATTGAAGGAATCTTCAAGATCAAACAGCATTTATTTCAGTATGTTGTGTTAATGGTTCTGTAAGATTTCAACGCAATGTGCGAAGACTGTCCGAAAAAAATCCAAACGTTCACAAGTTACTGCATAACTGCAGCAGCTTTGATTATATTATATAATCAAAGTCAGACAGACTCTTACTGACTAAAACCCACCCGTGTTCCTTCAGTTGCCTGTGCAATGCCAGGGGCCACGGTATCCCTTTCGGACTTTCCCGCACCCCCGGCAGGCGTCGGTCCCATCGGACATCTCTTTGAGGCGCGCGTGGAACACAAAATGGGCAAAATTTTATACTTCTAGAGTATAATTATATTATATTAATTATATTCCTTTATACATCAATTATATACTTTGAAAACTAGATGAGATCGGTGTTTTCTAACCGACTACTCTGATAAGTAAGTAAGTTTTGAGTCACCCGCTGGCATCTCTTTGAGGCTCACGTGGAACACAAAATGGGCAAAATTACATACTACTAGAGTATGAAATTTTGCCCAAGAGTTCCATAATTATATTCCTTTATACATCAATAATATTTATAAAACTAGATGAGATCGGTGTTTTCTAACCGACTACTCTGACAAGAAAGTAAGTTTTGAGTTAAGCTACACAATAATTGACAAAATGTATGTGCCAGTTATCGTGTAGCTCAACTCAGAACTTAAGAAGCTCAATGTCATTTTGGTCATAGTCTTTTCTAAGTTTACATTGTTTGGGTGCTGCGCCTCATATTTAGTTATATGAACAATTTATGGTTTCTTTCTTATTTCGATGTTTACTTAGACATATAACCAACTATTTGCTGTTCTTGGGGGAATAAATAATCGTAATTCTTTACCACTATTGACAAAAATTCACCGTAAATTAAAACTTCAGTAAGGTCGTAATACGTACCTAACTGTCACTTATAAAAAACACCTTGTACGACGTTCAAGTGACATTCAACTTCAGGGTGGTAAAACAATTGCGAAGTCGACTATACCATCAAGTTACTTAAAAGCCTTATCAGAATACACAGACGGACACTCAGCCGGATGACTTCATTTTATTTTTATCCAGTTGTAGATACTATCTTTTCCGTATTCATTACATTATGAATAATGAAGATACGTGTTCGATTAAATTATAAAAGTAACAGTTACCTGACAACAGCAACTCAAATTCAATGGTTTTGCTACCAACGGACGAAGACGATGTCGACAAATTAATAATGTCCCTTCGCAGTGATTGTGCTCCGGGATGGGATAGAATATCGAGTAAACTTCTTAGGAAACATAAAACCACTATTGTGCCCCCACTTACATACATTTGTAACCTGGCCCTCTCAAAAGGTAAATTCCCCAAAGTATTTAAAAGATCCATCATACACTCGATCCATAAGAGTGGGGACAGAAACCGTGTCAGTAACTATAGACCCATAGCTATTTTACCTGCCCTGTCAAAAGTTCTAGAGAGGATAATGAACAACAGGCTTGTTGATTATCTCGACAAACACAACCTTTTATCTCCAACTCAATACGGCTTTCGGTCTGGCAAATCAACATCCGACGCAGTACACGATTTGACAAACTATGTTGTCACCAACCTGGACAGAGGGGAAAAGGTGCTAGGCATATTCTTAGACCTTGCAAAAGCATTTGACACGGTTTCTGTGCCTATTCTCTCCCAAAAAATGGAAAATTTAGGTATAAGAGGGGTTCAACTAGAACTTTTTAAGAACTACTTGAGTGAGCGTACCCAGTGCGTTAAGATAGGTGAACACATTAGTGACGAACGAATAGTCTCATATGGCGTTCCTCAGGGAAGCGTGTTAGGTCCCACTCTGTTCCTTATGTATATTAATGACCTGGGTATGCTCACACTCCCCAAAGGTAGGATCATTAGCTTTGCAGATGACACGGTGCTCCTCTTTAGCGCTGATACATGGGACGAAGTTTTTTCATACTCGCAATCGGGCTACAATACTGTGTCAAAGTGGTTACGCTGTAATGTCCTAACACTCAACGTGGAGAAAACCAACTACATGACATTCTCCCTTAGAGCAAATGGTAACGTCCCAAACTCCTCAGTACCCTACACAATTACAACACACAATTGTCCGGAACCACACGATAACACTATATGTACTTGCACTCACCTTCGCGGCACTAGACACGTAAAGTATCTGGGAGTTATAATCGATGGTAACCTTAGATTCCAGGAACACATTGATACACTTAAGACCAGGTTACGCAAGCTCATATATATTTTTAAAACCTTGAGACAGGTAGCTGATGACAAAGTAAAGAAATCAGTATACTTTGCCCTTGCTCAGTCACTGATAACCTACTGTATCACTGTCTGGGGAGGTGCTCCGAAAACCACAATTATTGATTTGGAGAGAGCTCAGAGAGCTATCTTAAAAGTGTCCTCATTCCTGCCCTACCGTTACCCCACAGAGCTTCTATATAAGGAGGCTAAAGTTTTAACAGTGCGCCAACTTTTTATCTTGAATACCTTGCTAAAACAGCACTCATTAATTACCTACCATCCCACGACCTTACATCTCAAAAGACGTTACGACCCCGTAGACCGCCGTCAAATACACCAATGTACTACGAAATTTTCAAAGCGGTTTTTTTGCCACCTTGGTGGTTTTCTCTATAACAAAATTAACAGGATGTCATCTATAGTCAACCTCACTAAAACTTTGTGCAAAAAGCAAGTTACTGCTTTACTACAACAACTAAATTATGATGATACTGAGAACTTACTTACCTCTATGGTGTAATATCAGCTATTTATCACTAATCAGTCATACAAGCCCAAAAGTGACTAACACACACACACACATACACCCTCACACACACACACACACACCCTCACACACACACACACACACACACACACACACACCATTCCATATACGTATAACATAACCCTATTAACAAAAGTTTAGTTTACTCTTAGTTTATAATAATTATTAAAGTTAACATTTCCACTCGAGCCACTAATCTTTTTATAATTTTGTTTTTATATCCTTTGGTTGTCATTGTACAAGTACTTAGAAACAGAAAATGTATTATTGTAAAAGGGCGGAGACCTGGTGTCCTGAAATACAGGCCTAGAGCCTAGTTTAGGCACCAGTCTCCCACAATATTAAAATGCTGTCTGACTCTGATACCATCTAATATGTATTTTGTAATATTGTGGTGAGAAAATAAATAAATAAATAAAAGTTAGGAGTTATTGGGTTCATTAAGCTGTGACTTGTTGCCACATGCGAAACAAAATGATTTGCAAAGTATTAATAGTATTAACATTGGTGTCTTACGCAGTCAGTGATTCTTGTGTAAGGTACACGTTTGAGGAAGATTTCAATGAATTGTTTACACGTCAAGGAGGGTTGTGTGTCTCCAGCGATCAATTTTGGGTTCTTGGCAAGTACAATGACATTGACTTGAGTAATGAAAATGATCAAAACACTACTTTTATTATGCCCCTACCTGCATTTAGCTGTGTGTCGTCATTCAGTTTTCCTATGGCCCCCGGCGGTACTATTGAAGTGAACACATACATGGAAACATCGACTAGTATTAACTATATAATGATAGGGGCCTACCAGTTGGGAGACAAATTGTTAGGTTATGCACTGCATGATAACATGCCTGGATGGCGCACTCTGAAGATAATCTTATCAGCTGGAGCAGCTTATGGTGACGGCTACGTAAGTATTAACTGTCACTGTTTTGTTCTGTCATGCATGATAAACGATTTCTCAACCTGGGTCTATGAAATTACTGTATTTCCTCCATCCATATCTCGCCAAATTTTGTATTACATTATGACGCAGTGGTATACAACAGATTAACTACTTGACTTGCGCTAATCGTGTATTAACGCATGTCAAAGAACTTAGTTTGTTGAGAATCAATTTTGTGATGTCCAGTCATTTCACCAAATACTCGTTTTACAAATTAACACATGTCAAGTAACGATTGGCAAAAACATGATTTATTATTTCATAACTATACAAAAAGTTTTCCAAATTATTCACTTATCTATGAAAATCCAAAAACTTTTTTAAAAATAACGCAATAGATTAGAAATATATTTTTTAAATTCATAATCTCATAAAATAATTTAACGTTTGGAATAAAAATGTTTTACTTATTACATTACGCAATTTCCTAAAAATTAAACTCACTATGTAGGCAAAAGGGTAATTTTAAGTTATAAATGAACAAAAATATTTTTATTTAAAAAATTAAATGCCAGAAATGATTTGTGCTAATAGAAAAAATATAATTAATAGGCTACCCGGAACCGACCTATTGAGATTAGGTTGAATAGTGCTACTCGCAAAAAAGGTTAGGTTAGGCTACGCGTACCGGCCCATAGTGCTGCTAGACGAGGTGGGCAAGCTGTTCGAGCGAGTAATCGCAGCCCGCCTCGTCGGCCACTTGTGCAGAGAGGGGCCGGACCTGGACGACAGTCAGTTTGGGTTTCGGCATGGGCGCTAGTCAAGGAATGGATAAACGGTCTTAATAAAAAAATTTATTTATTTAATAAAAGAACCGAATTACAGTGTTTACAGCGCGAAGTCTGAGAACAGAATTGTTTGTAAAATAAAATATTACTTCTAAAGTTAGTGGAAACAAAGGGCGTCATATAACATAATGCGCAGGAAATAAGTTAGTGCATCAGCATAATTTATTCTAGAACATTCGATTGTATTTTGCAATATTTTATACACGTGTAAAGTAAATGCTGAGTCAGATCCCTTCAACTTGTTGCTATGCTCTATTTGGGCTGACGAAGCATATATCTACAGGATGAGCATCCTTAACTCGTCCCCCCCTTAGAGAGAAATCAGCTGGAGGCAAATCTTTTGGGTCCAGATGATTTCGTCGTAACACAATAATTTTCCTACAACAACCAAAAATGCTAGTGTAAATACAGACATTATTACTATAATACTTATTGTCCATACACTTATGTCCTGAGTTACCAAAATTTCACTTTTATTAACACTTTCACTGTTATATTTTGCACTGTTTAAAATGTCCTTGATGTCATTGAGGTCCACGCCGCGAAGATCTACTTGGCTGTCTTCCATCTTGATTTCATGTTGCAGCTCTGGCAAAGCTACAGGTCTCAACAGCAAACTGGCCTGGAGTGTCCTTGTTTCAGCTACCTTACTGATGATTTTGTCTCCAATTTGTGTCTCACAGTTTCGATTAGGGAATATCAGAAATGTTCCCTTCAGGTTGTACTTCATGACTTCATTGTTGCAGTTTTCGGTAAGTAATAACTTTTTCTTCGTGAAAAGTAACCATATTCCGTCGGCTATGATGTGGCTTCTTACATCTTCTATTTGGATAAAATTCTTATGACACGCTGAATAGTTTTTAAGCAGCATTATTTGTTCTACAGGGTGTCCAAGAACCTGGCGTCCAACTGGATTCCCACGATGCCCCAAGTTCTAACAGTACTCAGAAAAATATTTTAAAAAATCCACCCCATGTACTTACAGAATTATACTGATTTCAAAAAAAAAGGGGAAATGAGCACCCTGTGACATACTTTTGAATGCTGTGACTGCTAATGCTGATAATTTCGATATTTCTTGGAGGTTTTGTAATCTAGGGTATTGCTGTGTCTAAATAGAATGTAAAAATAATGTACTTATTGTACCATTTTAAAATAAAATATTATTTTAACTAAAGGTGATATGGAAAACTATTGAATTTCGCAACTTTGACCGACTGTAGTGTAAAAAAAATGTACCAAAATAGTATGGCAAGTGACGTCAAATTTTGACGCGTTTATTCCTCTTTTTAAAAAGGTATAATACTTACACATTAATTTGAAAAAAAAAATTTTTGATAATATTTTTACTCAACAACCCAATTTTTACGATGTCTTACAGAATTCTTAGAAAGAAAAATTTACGACGTATTGAATCTAACCTCTAAAGAATTACTATTGTATGCTCATAAAAATAACAACAGGCCTCTCAAAAAACAGGTTAGACCGTAAGGGACGGTATGTGCATGCATCTCACCATAGTGATTCGTTATTACAACAGGAGGGAGCAAGACAGAAACTATCTTTGCGATTTGCTGGTTCTTCTTGGTCTTCTTTATGGTACCCCATTATTCAGGTAAGAGTGAGGGAGAAAAAGGTTAGAGGTGCGAGTGAGATAGATAGTGACGCTATCTGGGATCGTGCTATTTAGGATAACAGTACGGTCAGTACGCGTCACTGCCTCCTGCCGTTACTACGCACCTCTCTCTTATTGTTACCATTGATCACGTACTACGATTTAAAGCTTTGTTTATTGGACTCGATTACTCTTTGTGCTCTGGACTTTGAAACGAACTCTTTACGACGACCTTTGCCTGTGTTTGGACAGTTTGTGTTTTGTGTGTGCTACCATGCCGACCTACACTCCGCAAGAATACGCAAATATGCACTACATTTATGGAGAATGTAGAGGTAATGGACGAGCTGCAGCGAGACTTTACAGAGAAAGGTATCCGAGGGCTACGCGATATCCGACCATCGAGTTTTCATTAATGTGCACAGATCACTATGTGACGGGCGGTTCCCCAATCAAGTAGCTGGTGAAGGACGACCCGTAAATGACTTCATACGCGATGAAGTTTTAGAGGCGGTGTCGGCAAATCCAAGCATCTCTGTGCGAGGAATAGAAGCTGATACGGGGATACCGAAGAGCACAGCACACAGTATTCTCCAAAAAGAAGAATATCATCCGTACCACGTACAGCGAGTGCAAAGTCTTTTACCTCGAGACTATCCGAGCCGAGTCGCGTTTTGTGAAACAATCCTGCAAAAACATCGAGAAGACGAAAACTTTATCGACAAAATTTTGTGGTCAGATGAATCAACATTTAAGAAGGATGGCTACATGAACCTACACAACTTGCACGAGTGGCATGTGGAAAATCCGCACTTGATGCGAGAAGATAGATCCCAGTACCGGTTCAAAGTGAACATGTGGACCGGTATTCTCTGTGGGAATATTATTGGTCCATTTGAGATGCCCGAGAATTTGACTGGCGAATCATATTTAAATTTTCTTCAAAATGATTTGCCAAACTTACTAGAAGAGACCCCACCAGATATGTGGTTCCAACACGACGGCTGTCCAGCACATTTTCGCGTATCCGTTAGAGAGTTTTTGGACGAGCAATACCCGAACAGGTGGATTGGGCGATCAGGAACAATCCCGTGGCCAGCCCGCTCACCTGACTTAAATCCACTGGATTTTTTTTTCTGGGGAACTATGAAGGAGCTCGTTTATGCGAAGCCCATTAATGACATCGCTGACCTTCGTGAGAAGATAACACAAGCAGTGCAGGTGATACGTCAAAAAAGTTACTCGCGAAACATAAAGCGGTCCTTTTTAAGGAGAGTGAGAGCTTGTATTGCCGCGGGTGGTCAACATTTTGAACATTTATTGTAATAAAATATCTTTAAACTAACATTCTTTGCTTTTATTCTACTGGGAACCCATCTACCTGTGTGTATTTCCTTCTTGCTCACTCTTGGAACCGAAGTAAATAATAGTAGTAACATAACAGTTTCTAAGATAAGAAAGGGTCCGACAGTTACCGTTAGTAGGTAGGCACTTCGTAAAAATTGGGTTGTTGAGTAAAAATATTATCAATTTTTTTTTTTTCAAATTAATGTGTAAGTATTATACCTTTTTAAAAAGAGGAATAAACGCGTCAAAATTTGACGTCACTTGCCATACTATTTTGGTACATTTTTTTTACACTACAGTCGGTCAAAGTTGCGAAATTCAATAGTTTTCCATATCACCTTTAGTTAAAATAATATTTTATTTTAAAATGGTACAATAAGTACTTTATTTTTACATTCTATTTAGACACAGCAATACCCTAGATTACAAAACCTCCAAGAAATATCGAAATTATCAGCATTAGCAGTCACAGCATTCAAAAGTATGTCACAGGGTGCTCATTTCCCCTTTTTTTTTGAAATCAGTATAATTCTGTAAGTACATGGGGTGGATTTTTTAAAATATTTTTCTGAGTACTGTTAGAACTTGGGGCATCGTGGGAATCCAGTTGGACGCCAGGTTCTTGGACACCCTGTATACACGTTGTATCAGCGTATTGCACGATATTATCTTCGTTACAGAGGACTCGATGATCTTCAATCTGCTCGCACGGGATAGACACGGGTCTGTATTTCAATCCATTCACCATAAGGTAGGGATACTTAGGAATTATGATAGAGGTTTTTAATGAACTAGGATTGTATATAGGTATAGGAATAATCTTGTAATAATTATATGTGACGGTGTCCAATAAGGGAACTTCTAACACAAAAACTAACTTCTTATTATCAGAGAAAGATTTAAGAACTATAGTACTTTCTAATTTTGTAAGGTTGTCCTTACCTACCGTATATACTAATCTATAATGTTTCTCTATTTCTAATAAAATATGAAAAAGTTCTGTAGAATTAATTATTGATTGATGAAGTATATGTATTCTGCTGAAAGCTATTGCCGTTTCTGTATCTTGACTTACATTATGAATAGTACGAAAGTTATTTAAGATTTGATATAGACTATTCATTTGACTTACTATATTATGTATTTTAGACTGATTATACTGTAATGTTTGCAGTTGCGAGGTTCTAATATTCAATTGAATTAAGTTGTATTTTAAGATATCTGAAATATTAACTAATTTATCGAAGGCTTTTTGCATAAGTGTCAGTTTTCTTTCTACTGAATGTTCTTTATTTTTAAGCTGGCTAATCTCCGAATTGTATCTCATGGCGTCATCATTATCTAGATTGCCTGAAATTAATTTAACAATAGAACCTAACGGGTTTATTAGGCCCCTTCTGAACCTTTTACTAGGCATTATTTGTTTCAATCTATCTTTAGTAAGTTCCATAAAGGATTCCATTTGAAAGACTAATCCTAAAAGTTCACTACGCGACTCATTTTGTGAGTAAATCATATCTCTTAATCTAAAAAATTGTTGAATATTATTATCTAAATACCTAACTATAGTTTCTAGATCTAACGTCTTAAAAATAGTCCAGTGACTATTCTGAATCACTGCTGAACTTATCCGTATCGGCGCTATTCCAGGATTCTGAGTCATATCCTGGAGGTTTACGCTGCTTGCTGATTCCGCTAGGACCAGGAGCGTCAGCATTGCTTGCCACCACATGTGGAGGGCGGTTTACGTTTTTTATTGCCACTTTCGTATTCCTTTTTCTCAGTTTTACCGGTACAATATTCCTATCTACTTTCCCTATAACCTTTGCTTTTTCATATCGTGGCACTTCTTTAGCTTTCCTATTCCTAGTAGTTTTCATAAAAACTTCGTCACCTTCCCTTATTTCCGGTGGGGTTTCACCGCCTTTCCTCTCTGCGACTTTATATTTATTTTCCTTAATTTTATCACTAACATATTCGTATAAAACTTTAAGTCTTTTTCTATAATCCTGAACTAGTTTCTGTAAAAGATTTTTATCTCTATCTATATCAAATGCATTTCCTGACTCTGTATGTCCAAATACCATTTCAAAAGGTGTGAAATTTGTCGCACTATGAATGGTGTTATTGTATGCCATAATGGCGTAAGTCATTACCGATGCTGCATCTTGATCGCTTTTTTCATATTTTGCTAACCTATAAATTTCAAGTATTGTTGAGTGGAAACGTTCCACTACAGCCATTGAGTTAGGGTTATTTGGTGTCCCTACATGCATTTCAATTTTGTATAGGCTCAGTAGTTCTTTAACAAGGTTATTATTAAATTCGGTACCGGGGTCACTACTTATTTTTTTTGGTAACCCATAGATACTAAAATATTTTATTAATGCCTTAACAATTTCTGGTGTACTTCTATTGGGTACATTAAAAGCTTGCGCTAATTTACTAAAATCATCTACTATGGTTAAGTAATAATTATTTTCTATGTACAAAAGGTCCATGAAAACTTCTTCAAATGGCATGCTCTGTGTTTGAGTAAGTTGTATTAGAGGTTTTATTGGTTTCCTGTCATATTTCATTTTTCTGCATTGTTCGCATGCATTAATAATGGCAGAAATTGTGTCCTTCATGTTAGACCACCAATAATGTCTTCTCAACTTTGTGAGTGTTTCCCGAATACCCCGATGAACAGTTTTTCCCTCATGATACTTTATAATAATCTCTCTTTGCTCTTCTTCGTTTGTGACATTAATTACTCTCTCTGTACATTCTATTAGATTTTGCGAACCTTTTTTATATAATGCTGTCACTACGTTATTAAATACTTTTCTAAATACTTCTGTTTCAAAATAAATGAAATATTTCTGTTTGAAATCTGCATACTCTTTCAAAAACTGCTTAACTAATTGTTCATTATTAACAGCTGGCATGTGTACCTCAATTATTCTTTGGCTGCTATTAGAAATGTCTTTTACATGAATATCATTTTTATACCAAATATAGACAAGTATTTGTCTAGGTTTGGTATCTACTGCTTCATTTAAAATTGGTATACCTTCATGCTCTCTATTTGATATTGAATGAGCAGTAGCTCCGTCGTCTGATTCAGATATATCAAAGACAGGAGCCTCCTTTTTATCTATGCTTGACTTTATCAGAATCCGACTCTGATATGCAGATTATTTCTTCGATTTCATTATTATCTTCTAATTTTCTAACAGCTTCCTCATCGTCTACATTTACTTGCATAGACTCACTATCGTTATCTAATATATTAACCTTTATCTCCCTAATTTTGCTACCATTTAAGCTAACTACAATATTATTATTACCTGCACTTAAGCTATTTATTTTTACTCGAGACAATGCATCTGCATTAGAGTTCTGCGACCCTTTCTTATAATTAATTTCGAAGTCATACTCCTCAAGTCTAAGGCGCCATCTAGTAAGCTTACTATTTGGTTCGTTAAGCGAATAGAGCCAGGCCAAAGGTCTATGGTCCGTATAGATGTAAAACTTTTTACCCCATAAATACGGTCTAAAGTGTTTTACTGCCCATATAACTGCCAAAAGCTCCTTTTCTATGGTGCTATATCTCGACTCGGTATCGCTTAGAGTTCTGCTAGCATAGGCTACTGGTTTGTCCGAGCCTATGGTGCCCTGCGAAAGTACTGCCCCTATTGCAAAGTTTGATGCATCCGTGGTCAAAATAAATGGTTTATTAAAATCCGGAAATTGTAATAATGGAGCATTTGTGAGAAGTTTCTTGCATGTTTCAAAACTTTCTATATATTCCTCATTTAAATCTATAATTTTACCTTTTTTCAAACAAACTGTAAGTGGTCTAGTTATTTTCGCGAAATCCCTAATAAATTTTCTATAATAACCTATAAGACCAAGAAAACTTTTGATTTCAGTTGTCGTTTTGGGTATAGGATACTTTAACACTGCTTCTATTTTATCATTATTAGGTTTTAAACCTTCACTGGTTATGGTGTGGCCTAAATAAAGTACTTCCTTCCTTAAGAATTGGGATTTATCTAACTGCACCTTTAAATTAGTTTCACGAAATCTGTCAAAAACTGCCCTAAGTTTTTCATTATGTTCCTGAATACTTCTCGCAAAAATTATGACGTCATCAAGGTATACGAGGCAATGGATACCTTGTAAGCCTCTTAAGACGTTGTCCATTGCGCGCTGGAATGTTGCCGGTGCCGTTTTTAGGCCAAACGGCATCCGATTAAATTCATAATGTCCAAAAGGTGTACTAAAACCTGTCTTTGCTCTGTCTTCCTTTTCTACTTCTATTTGATGGTACCCACTTGCTAAGTCTAGGGTAGTAAAGTACATACTCTTGCCTAACATATCAAAAAGATCATTGATATTAGGTAAAGGGTATTTATCATCTATTGTGATTTCATTGAGGCGTCTATAATCGATGACCATCCTCCATTTTTGTTTACCAGAATTATCTAATTTTTTTGGTACCAAATGAACCGGTGCACTCCAAGGTGAAAACGATTTTTGGATAACATTATCTTTGAGCAATTTCTCTATCTGATTCCTAATTTCTGCCGTTTGTGTAGGTGGTAACCTATGAGCTTTAATATGTACTGGGTCTTCGTTTTTAGTTCTAATGTTATGCTTTACCTCGTTTGTGAACGAAAGAGGTACGTCCTCGCAATAAAAGATATCTTTAAACTCTTTGCAAATATTAATTACTGATTGTTTCTCCTCCTCATTCATATAATCGACTCTTAACTTAGAGAGATTATCCGTTAACAGCTGATCTAACCTATGACTATCCTTATCAGTAAAATTCAAGTTAACCCTATCATGTACTAAAGTATTTCCTAAGTATGATTCGACCTTAAACGGGCTAGTCACTAACAATAGCCATGTACACAGTTAACTAAAGCCGTCGGCATTCTAACTCCATCCGTAAATTGGGTAAAGTTTATTATGGCCTCACCGTGTAACAAATTAACTGGAAGTTTGACCCTTAATTCGCTACGCGGGGGTAACACATAAAATTCACGTATTGGCGGGTTATAATTAATCGGTATGGAAGTATCCTTAGTAAATAACTTTCTATTTTTCATATCAATATTCGCATGAAGTTGCATTAATAAATCAGTTCCAATTAAGCCATCATATTTGTCGTCCACACAATAAATGTAGAATTTGTGCCACTCATAACTTCTAAATGTCTTAGGTAAAGGTATGTACACAACCTCATTATGTTTACTACTAGCGTGGGTGCTAACTACTTCAAAGTTTTCGTTATGCTTAAAGTCGCAAAAATATTGATTCGCTAACTTTGGGTTTAAAAATGAACGTTGACTTCCGGTATCGATCATAAAAATTGCATTAAGTTCTGGTATACGTATATGCGGAAGATTTAAAATACTACAATTTAATTTAATTCGCTCTGGTGTATAGAGGCCTTTATGTAAAAATTTCCTACTTGTTCATTCTCATTATAAGTACTAGGTAACACATTATTTTCATTGTCATCATAATCAGTGTAATTAACACGTCTTGAACTGGCCGTTCGCATGGTCACGTCGGTGTCGCAACCTGATCCGAACGCTGTCGCCGGCTGCACCTGTTGCGAGCCATGCTGTGCGTTGTCAGCAGTTTGCCGACCTGGGAACTGCGGCCTCGCTTGTTCCAACGAATTATAATTATTATAGAACGGATTATTTTGGTATCTGTTATTATTTCTAGATGGGAATGAACTATTTGAAAAATTGTTATTACGAACGTTATTTCTATTTTGCGTCTGCGCTACGTTATTCGATGAATTACGACTGGTAGTAATATTGTTAGAACGTTGCATATTTGGTGCACTAGTGCTTGCACTTGGCGACGCTTGTGAATTAAAATTATTATTATAACTGTTTCGTCCCTGTAAGTTTTGATTAAACTTAGGGTTCCGCGACTGTTTCTGGTCGTAAACTTCTTGGAAATATTGTTCTTCTAAAACGGCTTTTAATGCATCTTCCAGTGTCGAAACATTTTTTAGTCGCACCAACCTAACTAAATATTTCGGTAAATTAAACAAGAAAACATTCATAGAAAGATTTGTGTAAATATGTTGCTTAGATAACCTCACAGCTGCATCTTCAACAGACTCATTGATTTTTGCAATTAAAATACTTCTTAATTGTTGTATTCGGTGACAAAAATCTAAATAACTTTCGCCTCTATTTATTTTTAAGCTCTCTAACTCAAGGACTAGACAGTCTTCTGTCCTTGGATCCCCGAAATGATCCTCTAAAACCTGTTTTAATTCTGCCCAAGAGTGTATCGAATCTCGTTCCCCAATTAAATTTGCAGCTTCCCCACTTAATCTACTAGTTATCACATTAAAAAGATATTCGTTTTGTACTTCATTCCCCCGATATAAATTAATAATATATTCAGTTTTGCGGATAAATAACGATAAGAGCCTTGTCTCGCCACTGAATACAGGGATTATTTTCAGAACTCCCGGAGGTATGACTACTATTCCTTCCATTTTTTTAAATAAAACACAACTAAAATGTTTACTAAGCTAACGTGAAATTTTTATCACTTTATCTACTACTATAATGTGCTACGTGCCAGATGGGCGTTTTCTAATCCCTATAGGTACACAAGACACATATAAAGATCACCAGGAAAATTTAAAGGAAAGTTTAGAGGACAGTGAACAGATTTACTCACATGACCCGCAGCTTTTCCGCTCTCCTTCTGTGATCGGTGAATTCGCTCGACTTGCTCTGCACCGTGGCTTCTCTTGACGAATTTATTTGGTTCGTTGACCCGTTGAATCGTTGAAACGAACGTTGGAGTCTTCTCGGCGCCCGAAAATTTGATTCGCGATGGCACAGAGGACCCAAACGACAAGGTCACTTACCGGCTGCGCCAGTCAAGGAATGGATAAACGGTCTTAATAAAAAAATTGATTTATTTAATAAAAGAACTGAATTACAGTGTTTACAGCGCGAAGTCTGAGAACAGAATTGTTTGTAAAATAAAATATTACTTCTAAAGTTAGTGGAAACAAAGGGCGTCATATAACATAATGCGCAGGAAATAAGTTAGTGCATCAGCATAATTTATTCTAGAACATTCGATTGTATTTTGCAATATTTTATACACGTGTAAAGTAAATGCTGAGTCAGATCCCTTCAACTTGTTGCTATGCTCTATTTGGGCTGACGAAGCATATATCTACAGGATGAGCATCCTTAACTCGCTCCACGATACACGCTGTGTCGCGGGTTAGAGTCCTGGCGGAGGAAGCGGTGTCTCGGGGCGGGGTGATGTTGGCGGTGTCCTTGGACATATCCAACGCCTTCAACACCCTGCCCTGGAGTTGTATTCGGGAGGCACTGCGCTATCATGGTGTGCCTCCCTACCTCCGCCGCATCGTTAGGGCTTATCTGTCGGAGAGGTGTGTCACCTACGTGGGACGTGATGGCGGGAACCAGCGCCGCATGTCGTGCAGTGTTCCGCAGGGCTCGGTCTTAGGGCCGCTCCTGTGGAACATCGCGTACGACTGGGTGCTGAGGGGCGAGCTCAGGCCGGGGGTAGACCTGACGTGTTATGCGGACGACACGCTGGTCACTGAACGGGGGAGCTCGCACAGGGAAGCAGCGTTGCTGGCGACGGCTGCGGTCTCACAGGTGGTGAGCCGCATACGTCGCCTAGGCCTGGAGGTGGCCCTCAGCAAGTCGGAGGCTATGGTGTTCCATGGCCCTCGGCGGGCGCCGTCACCCGGCTCACATATCGTGGTCGGGGGGGGCTCGGATCGCTGTCGAGGGTACCATGAAGTACCTAGGATTGGTCCTCGACAGCCGGTGGGACTTCGGGCCCCACTTCCGACGGCTGGCGCCCAAGTTGCTGGGCGCTGCTGAAGCGCTCTCAACGCTGCTTTCCAATCTGGGGGGCCCGAGCGCCGCTTGTAGGCGGCTATACGTGGGGATCGTGCGATCGATGGCCCTTTACGGGGCCCCGATCTGGGCGGCTGACCTGACGGCCGGGAGCATCGCCGTCATGCGGAGACCGCAGAGGGCGATGGCCGTCAGAGTCATCCGGGGGTATCGCACGATCTCCTACGAGGCGGCTTGTGCACTGGCCGGATCCCCGCCCTGGGACCTGGAGACGAAAGTACTCGCGTCATCGTATCGGTGGCGCGAGGAAGTGCGGGCGCGGGGCGAGCGCGGGGTTCCTGGTGGCGGAATGGCAGGACAGGCTTTCGCGCCCTACCGCCGGCCTCGACGTCGTCGAGGCGGTCCGGCCGGTGCTCGAGCGCTGGCTCGGGAGGAGGCACGGCTCCCTGTCGTTTCGGGTGACGCAGGTGCTCTCGGGGCACGGTTGCTTCGGGAAGTACCTGTGTCGCATAAACAGGGAGCTGGACGCCCGGTGTCACCACTGCGTCGACTGCCGGGAGGACACGGCGCGGCACACGCTGGCAGAGTGTGCCGCTTGGGAGGGGCCGCGCCGTGCCCTCATCTCAGGAGTAGGCAGTGACTTGTCGCTGCCGGCCGTAGTGAACGCTATGGTCGTATGGAACGAAAGGGAGAGGGAGATCTCGTCCACTCACCCAGCCCGCAGCAGGCGCACCGGGCGTCGGCGGAGGGCGGACAACGCCCTCTTCCGGCCCCCCTAAATGGGTCCAGGGACGACGGACTCGGGGACGTCCGTCGCCCCCCACACATCAGGACCCGAGGTGGCGGCGCGTAGTGTTCCACGCGCGCCCCTCTGAGACGTCGCGGGGGGAGTCAAACACCTCACTCCCCCCCCTGACCCGAGAGGAGGCCTGCGGTGGCGGGCCGGCACCAGCCGGGGGTTGCGGAAGATTCTTTCGTTCCCGCGACCCCCGGCGTAGGTGTGAGTCGGAACACCGGGGTGGTTTTTAGTCAGTAAGAGTCTGACAGACCCCTCCGCCCACCCCAGGGCGGAGGACATCCATGAGGATTTTCCACCCCGAGACCAAAAAAAAAAACAAAAAAAAAAAAAAAAAAAAAAAAAAGGCTACGTTAGAACTCGCAGAAGGAGGCTGCGGAAAGGGAACGGGAGATTGCTTCCGCGGGTTAGCGGAAGCAATCTCCCGCTCCTTTTCGCATCCCTTCGCATTATCCGCAGCAAACGCACCGGGCGTCGGCGGTGAGCGTATAATGCCCTCTTCCAGCCCCCCTAAATGGGTCCAGGAGCGACGGATCTGAGATGTAAAGGGGGAGTTAAACACCTCACTCCCCCGTAACTCGAGGTGGCCCGCAGAGGCGGTCCGGCACTAGCCGGGGATCACGGAAGTCGCATTAGCGATGCAAGTGTGAGACGGAACACCGGGGTGGTTTTAGTCAGTAAGAGTCTGACAGACCTTTCTGCCCTCCCCAGGGCGGAGGACATCCATGAGGATTTTCCCCCGAAAACAAAAAAAAAGGCTAGGTTAGAACTGCGTCCCTCTACGCACGAGCCGAGCGAGAGAAGCGACCGGTGCCGCAGCAGCGTCCGGCGAGTGCCAAAAACGACTAGGACGTATAGAAAAAAAAAAAAATCGTACGTTTTATGAACAAAAAGTAAATTATTTGCCCCAAATCGAATTGTAACCATAATCACTTTGTGACGGGCTTTGAAAATTTATTATACTGGTAAAATTATATTTAGTGTAAACGTGATTTTTCCAAAAGAATCTTAATATTAAAACTAGTTTCATATTTCTGACTGACTGACCCCTTGACAATTCATAAGTGCCTGTACATGGTTTACGAGTAATTGAAATAAATGCTTTGAGTTTGAAATGAAAAATGTATAAATGTAAATAATGAATAATAATGTATTGTGTATATGTATGTGTATGTTGTGTATATGTATGTATGTATGTAATGTATGTGTGTGTCTCGACTTGTTCAGGGCCTTTGATCTGGTGGCGTATGATCTCTTGTGGGAAAAACTTAAGGGTATCAACCTACCACTAGTACTTGTTACCATCTTCAAGTATTGGTATACGCACCAGGTCAACAGCGTCAGATGGTCGGGAGCAATGTCGGAGCCATATCGATTACAATGCGGTGTAAAGCAAGGGTGAGGTCAGTCCACCCTGACTGACCTCACCCTCGTTATTCAATCTTTACATGGACGCGCTGATCGTCGCGCTGAGCAGTCAGCACGTCGGCTGCCATGTAGATGACGAGTGTATCAACAATTTAAGCTATGCAGACGACATGGTTCTGCTGAGCGCGTCGATTTGTGGTCTGAGGAGGTTGATGGCGATGTGTGAGGATTACTCTGTTAAACATGGACTTGTATATAATATTAAGAAAAGTCAGTACATGGTCTTTGAGGCCGGCGGAGCTATATGCCCCGACTATGTACCACCTATACATTTAAATAGTGTACTCTTAGACAGGGTGAATCAGTTTAAATACCTAGGACATATAGTCACGGCTGACCCCAGGGATCATGCTGACTTAGAATGGGAGCGGAGGGCGTTGTCTAAAAGAGCCAATATGCTGGCCCGCAGGTTCGCGCGTTGCTCGGATGGCGTGAAAATAACTCTTTTACGAGCATATTGCACGTCCATGTACACCTGCAGCCTGTGGGCTAATTACACGCAGAAAAGCTACAGCACCCTCCTCATTAAGTTTAACAACGCTTTCAGAGCGATGTTGGGTCTGCCTCGCTACTGCAGCGCTTCGGGTATGTTCGCGTGGGCGCGCACGGACTGTTTTTATGCAACCATGTGGAAACGCTGCGCTTCTCTCGTGCGCAGAGTGCGAGCCAGCTCCAATATCGTTCTGAATATGACAGCAAATAGGTTGGACTGTCCTTATGTGCGACACTGCTGTGACAAACAAGTTACACATAGTGTCACACGTAAGAGACTAATGTAATTAATGTTTAGGAGCTAATTATGATGATTGATTGAATTTTAATGATTTAATTTGTGTTTTTTGTGGATTTAAAGATTTCTTATAAATGATTAAATAACGTGCGAAACATATGTAAAGAGAAGCATTTGTTAAATAAATCTTTGTAAAGCTAGTGTTTATAAAATAAGACATTTGCGGAATAAGTTGTGTGTAAAATAAATAGTCATCATCATCATCAGCCTATAACGTTCCCACTGCAGGGACACGGCCTCCTCTCAATGAGAGGGAGTGGGCTATAATCCACCACGCGTGCCCAGTGCGGATTGGTAGATGTCACATGTCTTCGAATTTTTGGATCTTGGACATGCCGGTTTCCTCACAATGTTTTCCTTCACCGTTTTGAGAGCAGTGGTGATAAATAATATACAAACAAAAAAAATGTAAATGGTGTTTTAGTGAAACATTAGTGGACCCAATTGTGTACATATTTCTGTAGAAGTTTCATTTGATTTAGGTGGTTGCAACTACTTCTACGGTTGTGGTTTCAGTTGCCTCTGTGCCGCTACCCTAGTGATTTTTAATAGGTGTTGTCTGTAAAATAGTTGAATGTCAAGTCAAGAGTTATTCGCAGTACTTGGCCAAATACGGGACCCAAACAATATAATATAGATCTACAGTCGATACGAAAAAAGAAAAACAATCCTTGCAGGAAAAAGATTTAGCAATAATGACAAATTAAAAGCAAAACCTACTAAACATTGCAGTTTAAGATAAATAAGTATTTTAGTAGAATGTATAACGTTTTCATAATTAATTTTGGGCGAATACTTCCTAAGATAGTTAGTTGTTGTCTGTATTGTAAATGCAGTACGCCTATAATAGGCATGCATTTTGCATTGCAGCAGGGCGGAGTTGCTAACTGCTAACTGCCGCAGCGAGGAGATTATCGAATGCCGTACATCGTGTTTCTACCGCGAGTTGGAGAGCACTTGTCACTGTCTGCATGTCCATCCCCTCTTTTACATTCATACCTCCTCAAACCTCGGTTGAGGTCACAAAACTAACAAAAACTTTTTTTTTTTCAGATTTCCATCCTGGGCATAGCGTCTCCTAATTCTATTGTTTTAGTCGACTCATTCCGTTACATACCACCTGGTATGGAAGAAAGCGCTTGCCAACTCTATGAAGACAAACTGGAACCAGTACCATCCACACCAGAGCCGACAACCCCTGATCCGACAACGCCAGAGGAGACAACGCCGTACCCAACCACGCCAGAGTCGACAACGCTTGACTCAACCATGCCAGAGTCGACAACCCTTGACCCAACCACGCCAGAGTCGACAACGCTTGACCCAGCCACGCCAGAGGTGACAACGCCTGACCCTATTACACCAGAAGAGACCACGCCTGACCCAACCACGCCAGAGGAGACAACGCCTGACCCAACTACGCCAGAGGTAACAACAACTGAGCCAACCATACCAGAGGAGACAACACTTGACCCAGCCACGCCAGAGGTGACAACGCCTGACCCAATAATGCCAGAAGAGACCACGCCTGACCCAACCACGCCAGAGGAGACAACGCCTGACCCAACTACGCCAGAAGTAACAACAACTGAGCCAACCATACCAGAGGAGACAACACTTGACCCACCCACGCCAGAGGTGACAACGCCTGACACACCAACGCCAGAAGTGACAATGCCTGAAAATAACCATCGATATCTCTTGACTATAGAAACGTGGATAAAAACTCAATTAAGTACAAGTAGCAAAAAAATGTAAGGCCTCGTTTTATACTTACTGTTTTTTACAACAAAATTAAACATGCTAATCCCTGCAATCGAAATTTATCAACGCATTTATAAAAACTGTGAAATGGTGCAAAACAGACCATCAAAAAATCCAACAAGGTTTTGAAACCACGTATTCAAGCAGTCATCGACAACTTACATCATATCTTATTTCCAACTCCGAATTATATAGAGAGTTGAGTAACTTGGCAACTTGTGACTTAGAAGTCTTTTCCCAACTATTTATAAGTTACAACTTAGGTTTGCACTCTTCTATGCGAGTTGAGGAGTCTACTTATTAATTGTTATATCATTGAGTAGGCAAGTATGGACAGTGTGAAAGGATTCTCATGTATCAAAAGTTGGGTTGGCGTATAAAACTTTGTCACAGGTACAGTCTGTTGAACGCGACTCCAGACACTTTTGAAGTGGACCTCGAATTTAAAATCAAATGTTTTAATGGAGTTTTCTTTTAAGCGTTAGAACTGAGGTGCCTGCAACATTATCCTGTAGTATTATATGACTTAAAAATAACTTTATGATAATAAAATCAGCTTGGACCTACAAATCGTATCCGTAAACTTCACAAAATGATGAAAGTCTATACATTACTATTAAAATTATGATTTTATGAGTCTGTATTTTTCTTGTTAACAAGCCATGTCGCCATCTTTGCCATTGTGTGCTTTTATAATTTCTAACGTGACAATATTGTCGTGAAGTTCCACCACGTCCACGTCCATAAAATGTCTGGAAATATGTGCACGCTATATGGAAATCGTGAACGAAAATTTAAAAGCGTATTCTATTTCCATACATTTTACTTCCCTGTGTTATCGTGATGCCATGACGTGGACGTGGTCTTCCACGATGATATCGTCACGTTAAATTATAAAAGCGTACATTCAGTGCTAAGTATAATATTTAAAACACACATGATTTGTGTAAACAATAGTGAACGATATCCCATTAAATACGGTAAAAAGTAAGTTCCGGCAAGGGAACTTAATTCTCGCCTATTTCACCCATTCGTTCGAAGTGTGTTGCATAATATAATTTGTGTGTGCTGCAGAACCCTGCAGTGTATTTATTATTCAAACGATTCCCCTAAATTGCGTGGCTTCGCGGTCTTCTTCTTAGCGTGTCGATAGCAATCTAAATAGACTCGGCCCAGAATTCGGCGACTTGTTTGGCGCCATCACCAACGTCCATTAGTTCCTGTAACGTGCAGCTGACAGGACACGCAGGACACGATTTTAAGTGTCCCATCGTTTGTGGAACAGCACCACATTTACATTCCAAGGCGGAGTCATCTATGAATCTCCACCTGAACAGGTTTTCCTTGCTTCGGCCGACTTGGGTCCGGAGTCTGTTTAAAGACTTCCAGATTACACAAGGTAACTCATGTCGCTTCGCGGTGGCTCTATTTATAGTGCGGAGTCGCTTTTGTTCATGCAAGTTAAACTGACAGTGTAGTACGGTCAGCAATGAAGGCTATAAATAACAAATTTGGTATCGCTTAATTTCAGAAGCGTTCATGTATGAAAGTATGTACATTTGACTATATGAAACAGTTACAGGGCTTTTCTTTTAATGCATCAGCTACTTTTTTAAAGCAGCACAAATAAATAAAAAGATTTTTTTTATTTATTAAATTTGACTATCAAAACGCAATTATTTGCAATATACTCGTATAAACGCAGAACCTGAGACGGTAGCTATGGAGTTACTACTCGTATACCTACCAGAACATGGTATTTCTATAATTGCTAATTAACAGGATTTTGGTGGTAGTGATTTCATCGTTTAAACTATTAAGAGACTAGAGAGTAAGTATTACAGGACAAGACGGTAATTATTATTGATAATTCAGTTCTGTTCAATCTAAGACATTTTGGAGAATCAGAATCCAGTCTCTTGAAACACAAGAGTAATTATTCCAAGCTTTGGAGTCAGTGCCCATTTGTATTTTCAAAATGTTTTATATTAATAAATATGTATTAGCTTATTGTGTATGACAGTTAAATGAATCCACTATGTATAAGTTTTTGGAGAATTTAGCTTTCATGGCAACATTAAAATCTATTGATGTCAAATTCAAATCAGAAATGTCTTAATTGTCTATTTCTCTGTTTTGTCTTAATGTGTTGTCGTAAATATTTGTGGACTATTTTGCTTACCTATTAGTTTTAAATGTGTTGCGGTGAAGTATAGAATACGAGTGTTGTACGTAATCTAGGAGCGTAGAGATGATCGAGTCTAATGCAATGCCATAGTTTACAGTTGATTCTAGTACGTGTGATGAGCATCGTATATCGTGGGCGATGCTGATGACTAGCACGACGACCGCGCCGGCTACTCAGATATTCAAAGAAGTTCTTCTAAGATTAGAATTTAGTAATGTAATAAAAATGCTTTATTCAATTACCAAATAAATGTTTTATTTTTGCTTAATGCATAATAGGTAAAATAAGCCGCCCAAGATAGTAAGACAACATGATGGGATGCGTGGCCTCCCCAGCCTGAATATCTTCACAGGTCATAAATTGTACATTCGCCTTTGAACCTTTGCATAAATATAATAAGATATTAGATTTTAGCAAAGACATTTTTAAATACCTAACCTTACATATAATTGAATATATTTGTAAACAGTATAAATGACAATGACATCACGACACTGACAGTTGTCAGTTGTCCAATTAAGCCCACTGACAAAAATTGTCAGTGATAAAGCCACGCATTCACTGGACAAATGTCCCGCGGCACCACCAGTCGCTTGAAATGTCGGGCGATGTTAACCAAACAAACAACGACTCTAGATATCTTGCCTCATGACCTTTTTCATCGTTTTTGATATTGCCAGACATATCTAGGGACACGTGTAGTGGGAAGCTTTATGCGTCGCAGCCTGTCTGGCCGAGTACTGTGAATAATGCACGTCGCAAAGCGATAGCGCGTTTATTTGCAGTTGCAGGACAGCCATCATCCATATTATTTTTTGGACGTATCCCTAGGTCGCATTTTTGGTTTTATTTATCCAAAAGCGTTGTTTACATTAATTTGCCTTTATATTATACTATCAATGACCCGCAACTTCGTCTGCGATTCAGGATATAAATTATAGCCTATGTCTTTACCCATGGCATGGTTTATATGTGTGCCATCCAAATCCGCAGCCGTTTTAGCGTGAAAGCGTAACAAACAAACCAACTCACTTTCACATTTTTGATAGTAGTTAGGAGGACGTCAACATTAGTATAAATAATAAAATACCTTTTTTCAATCATAACGTAATTATGTCTGTTTGCTTTGCATATAAGTGTATAGAGTACAATAGGACGTGACGCTCTTCTAGAGGTCCAGTGTGTATAGGGCTTAATATACAAAGTCAGCTACTAGTGACACTTGTGACACTTTTGCTTTCAGTAGTCATTATTGAAACTATTAATTTCCGCCATCTTTGAACGTCATACATATACTGTTTATTCGTTGGTTTACTGCATAATAACTCTTTGGTTTACTGTCATGGTGTCTGTTTATATGGGGGGCCACTTGCTTTTTAAACAACGTGTTTTTGGCGAAACCCAATATTAAAAAAATATGCTGTGACACCCAAATTACATGGAGTGTTGCCTTTCTTCATTATTCAATACACGGTTTTCAAGAGTTTGGTTACTTTTATCTTTCTGTTATGGGTTTTTGTTTAATTTGGGTTTTATAAATGAAATTTTAATACTATTATGTTACTGTTTGTACCAACAATTATTATAAGAATGATGGTTATAGCTACCAGCTACTAATTTTATTACTTTGCCGTGCCCAAATGGATTTTTTATCAAAATAAATAGAGTAGAGTCATCTCAACACCTCTCCCTTGAATTTGTATAATGTATATATATAATATAGGTATATATTTTATTAAAGTATGTATGTGTGTGTAATATAATTATTTATATTGATACATTTTAATAAAAAATGATTTTTCTTTGTTCCTCTCAAACAGAGCACCTGCCATCTAATCTCTTCACTACCCTTGGTTGACTGGTAGAGAATGCCTAAGGCATTAAGTCCGCCTTTGTACTTTTATAAGTGTGAAAAGTTTAAATAAATAAATGGACACGGTTGGACTTTAGCGGTAGTATAATGTCTCTAGAACAAACGAAGTAAGAAACAAGAGAATGGATTTTATTGAGTAACCCATAAAATGCGTTCTCTTGTTACAAGTGTTTCATATCATGTAAACCTAAATGAAAATTTAAAAAAATTACCATAGCTGCAATAGTTTTTGATGTAGCTATTGTAAATTCTTAACCGACTTCTAAAACAAGGAGGTTATCAATTCGGATGTATAAATAAGTACATATATATTTTTTAAATGTATTTTTAATCATAACTCCGTCATATAGAAGACGGGTTTGCAAAATTCTATGTTTGTTTGAAAGGGTCCGAGCTGATCCCATTGTCAAACAGGTCAAGATCTGATGATGGGATGCTGGAGAAATCGAGGGAACTCTTCAAATGTTATGGGCACACCTTTAGTGATTTGGGTATTTTTTATAGTAACTCGTGCAGTTGCTCTCGGAAAGCATAATTTGGTGAATTGGAACTGATGATGAAAACCACAGATGGCCACCGGATCTACACAAAAATAAATATTTCACGGGCCCCTGAAATACTTATTTTTGAGTTCGATTATTTTAATATGGTTGCCAGGCAATTCATGCTCGTCACAATGCATATGGAGAAGTAGAGCTGATGGTGAAGTACCAGGAGAACTCAACGATTAACGTCCCTGCATCGGCAAAAGCAATTTTTTGTAAAAGGTGATGAGCAATTGTCATTAGGCTAATGTAACTTAGATAAATTGCAAACTAACCGACAAAAAGTGAGAAATATAATCTTTTTTACAAACAAAAAAACACCTACTTGTAAGAAAACACTATAAAGTGAAAAATCCAAGGAATTACGTTTAAGGGTCACACACATGGAACTATTTACGATGCTGTAAATGTGGGCATCACTATGTTAGCCAACAGCAGATCATCGATTAACTTCCTCATTAAACAATTTAACGAGAAGCATCATGTGTGTTACATTTGAAGAAAATTTCAATGAATGGTTAACAAATGAGGGGGTCAGTAGGTGTTTCTTCTTGCCATCTACTATTGAAGTGACCAGACAAGATCTGGGTTGTAGTCTACCAGTAAGATATAGTTCAAGACCGATTTTTAGGAGATGCTTGGAAAATGCCTGGGGATCCAAACTTTGTGCCTGGATGGCACTCTCTGACGATTATCTTACCAGCTATCGGAACAGACATTGGTGAAGGCTACTTGAGTATTAATTAACTACGTTTAAGTATGAGTTTATCATTACGTTACTATATTTTTTTTTTTTAATCCACTCGCGACTCGCCTTTTGTAATTAATTTTGTCTCAATGCATAGATTATAAATAAATAATTATTTATAATCATTAAATAGTAAAACTCATCAGTCACATTTTGGAATCCTGGGAGAAGTCCCAGGATGCAATTGGCTTTTTCTGTGACCTCTCAAAAGCGTTTGACTGCGTGGACGACAAAACACTGATCTGTAAATTATACCACTACGGAATTCGTGGAAAAGCTGCTGTACTTGTTCTTTCCTGTCTATCAAACAGCAAGCAAACAGTAAACGTTAATGGGGCGACGTCCTCGGGGTCTCTAGCTAAGATGGGCGTGCCTCAAGGATAAATTATTGCACTTTCCTATTTCTAGTTTATATTAACGACCTTCCTTACATGATGGCTAACTTATCAGATACAATCCTATTCGCTGAAGATACTTCTCTTATTTTTTAAATAGATAGCAAAGATAGTCTGGCAGTTCTTTCAAAATGTTTATAGTCTGGCAGTTCTTTCAAAATGGTTTGCAGCTAATAATCTTTTACTTAATGCGAACAAAACTAAATGTTTTAAGTTCTCATTACCAAATGTTCCTCAAGTAGGTCTAAATTTAAAATTTGATGGCAAAAAACTAGATGCTATTACGGAAACTGTATTTCTAGGAATTACTTTAGATTCGAGATTGCTTTGGGTCGTCCACATTAAAGCTCTTTCAGGTACATTAAGTTCAGCTGCATATGCAGTAAGAAAAATAAGCCAAATTACTGATGTAGCCACCGCTAGGTTAGTTTACTTTGCTTATTTCCATAGTATTATGTCTTATGGCGTTCTGTTGTGGGGATCGGCAGCTGACGTAGATCTTTAACATGAGCCCCTTTTACTCTGGGCGAAGCGTGAGGGTGCGAAGTTTGCCTCTCCCTCACGCGTTCCACCTCCTCCTTCACGAGCATTACTGCTTCGCAGAAGGAGTTGACGGCTTCCCATGCCCTCTTGCTCCGTACCATGGCCTGGACCGGGGCTGGACGCGATAGATCCCCGCCACCGATCGCCTGCACGAGGACACGGCGGTGCTTTGCCCAAGCCGGGCAGACCTCCACCGTATGCTCCACCATGTCCTCCGGGCAATCCACGCAGTGATGACACCCGGGCGTTTCCTCCTGCCTGATACGGAACAGGTACGTCCCGTAACAACCGTGTCTGGTGAGGACCTGCGTCAGGCGGAAGGTGAGGACGCCGTGGCACCTCTCTAACAGTGGTTAGGTTAGGTTAGGTTATTATATTGCGGCGACAAGTCCCCTCTTTGAGGAGTGCCTCAAAGAGGGGACTTGTCGCCGCAATATAGTGGCGTGCCCAGCACTGGGTTTGCCAGAATCGTACTCTCCATGACGCCATGAGATCCCACCGGAGCTCTGTCCGCTGTGCCGCGATTTCTCGGGGATAACATGAGTCCCTTAGAAATAAAGTCAAAGAAATTTATATACTATAACTCAGCCATCTCTTTATATCTTTGAAAGTATTTTGTATGTCACATAAACTTAGAACTTTTCAAAATAAGAAGCGATTTCTATTAGAATTGTGCTACCCAAATTTAGATTAAGTAGTAAATCATTTCTTATAACAGTATTCGCTTTTATAACAAGTTGCCAAAGTTGGTTACAGAACATAGCGATGGAAAGTTCAAAACCCACATCAAACGTGTCCTTATCGATTAAAGACTAAAGACAGATTAAAGACTACTCAAAGTAGTATTTAATCTTTTACAGATCTTATTGAAATTTACGAATCTTAGACAAGGAAGTTTGGCAATAATTCCTTCTGCACATGTGGCTTCCCTGGTACCTCAGTAACGGCATAACAATTTATGTCTATTAACTGCTCCCAAATTAAGATGATTATTTTATTTTACCTTTGTTTTTCTTCTACATACTTCCTTAACATAATTTTTTCATTATTTAACATTATGGGGAGAAAAGCAATTACGAGGTCGACTATTCCATCTAGTTAATGAAAGCCTTATCTGAATACACAGACTTACATTCAGCCGCGTGACTTCATTTTATTTTATACAGTTGTAGATATTATCTTTTCCGTATTCTATACATTATGAATAATGAAGATACGTGTTCGATTAAATTATAAAAGTAACAGTTAGGAGATCTTGGGTTCATTAAGTTGTGACTTGTTGCCACATGCGAAACAAAATGATTCGCAAAATATTAATATTATTATTATTCGTATCTTACGCAGTCAGTGATGCTTGTGTGAGGTACACGTTTGAGGAGAATTTCAATGAATGGTTGACACATGAGTGGGGGGGGGTTTTGCGTCTCCAGGCCATTTTGGTTTGTTGGCAAGTACAGCGATTTGAACTTGCCTGGTCCAAATGAACGCAGTACCTCATATATTACCCCGCCTCGTCACTCGCCCTCTGTCCTTCCAGATGTGAATTGTGTGTCATCATTCATTTTTTCTATGAACTTCGGTGGCACTATAGAACTGAACATTTATATGGAACCTTCATATATTTTGGACCCTTATGACCAACTCATTGTACATGCCTACATGTTAGATACCACTGGTGTTGACAGGGTAACAGGAATCGAATGGATTTCGGCCTGGCATCCAAACTTTGTTAGAGGATGGAGCACTCTGAAGATGCCTGTAACCGGCCCAGAGACATATGATGGCTACGTGAGTATTAATAACGTTATTTTAATAGTGGATAGCATGGCTAGAAGTTAGGGTGTCGCGTGCTCGTGGGACATTCGATTCGGTAGGATTTGTTGAAAAACACAGCCGACCCGAACAATTACCTACTTATAGTAGGTAATTAGGTTGTACACAGATTGTAGGTAATACTTGGTATTTATTTTAGTTTCTCATTAATCACATCACACACACACATGTATGTCACAACATTTTATCGATTTTATATGATGTGTGGTGTTCTAGTCTATAACGTGAAAAACCGACTAACATTATTTTTAAACATAATTATGTTACCGGCCGTACCCTGGAATATTCTAGGACGAAATAGTTTAGCCTAGGCTGAACTGCACCATAATTGCGTAACATACAAACACAACACGATGGATTTTGAAGGGAATTCATAAATCCATTGCTTCATAATATGTTTAAATAACTCGGCTGCCGTTGAACTACGTAACATTACACCTGTATTTTCCCGAATGATGGCTTTGAGATGAATCTTTTACAACTTGTATTATAGATCTCAACACTGTCTTGCTCAGAATGTGTGAGAATCGCCTTTGCAAACTCGTATACACATAATTTCACCATTTGTTAAGTTAGGGATATTAGTGTTAGAAAAAAGTGTAATGTTGGTGTATAATTTTGACGTATTCAATTAAAAATAACTGTACTTTATTTAATTACCCTACAGTGGTCGATAATTATGTAAAGCGTTAACAAATTACTTTCATTGAATTTACTATTATGTTGTTGTTATTTTAATAGTATGTATAACATTTACAATGATAATTAATGTTAGGGGAATACTAAAATAATTTGTTGTTGTCTGTATGCAGTGTGTATAATAGATAATAATATATAGTAAAATAAATAATAGGCATGTATTTTGCATTGCATCACGGCGTTGTTAAATGCTTGCCGCAGCGGGAGGTTATCGAACGCCGTACATCGTGCGTCTAGCGCGGGTTGGAGAGGACTTGTCACTCTCTGCCTATTTGTCGCCTCCTTTGCATCCATACCTCCTTAAACCTCGGTTTAGGTCACACAACTACCAAAAACCTTACTTTCTTTTTTTCAGATATCCATCATGGGCATGGCGACTACACACTCTGTCGTTTTAGTCGACTCATTCCGTTACATACCGCCTGGTATGGAAGAAAGTGCTTGCCGACTCTACGAAGATGAACCGGAACCAGTGCCACCCACACTTAACTAGAGCTGGCAACCCCTGAGGCCCTGTCCCAACCCGCCCGGACAACGTCTGATCTAACCACGCCAGTGGTGATTACACCTGAATATAATCATCAATATATCTTGACCGTATAAACGTGGATAAAGGACAAGTACCAAAATAATGTAAACGCCATGTCTCGATTAAAAATTAACTGTTTTTTACAACAAAAAATCATGCTTATGCCTATAATCGAAAATCATAATAAAACGCATTTATACAGAATGTGAAATGGTGCAAAACAGGCCATCAAACAAATCCAACAAGCTTCTAAAACCACGCACAAAACCAGACATCGACAACTTGCATCCTAACTTATTTCTTAAGAATCTTCCAACTCCAAACTTTAGAGAGATCATCTTAGTAACTTAGCAACTTACGACTTAGAAACTTTTTCCCAACTATTTATTAGTTACTACTTAGGTTTGCACTCTTCTACACAAGTTGAGGAGTCTACCCATTAATTGATATATTATTGAGTAGGCAAATGCCTACAGTAGGGTGGACAGTGTGAAGGCATTCTCATGTATCAAAAGTTGGGTTGGCGTTGAAAAGTTTGTGACAGGTACTCGTTGAACGCGACTCCAGACACTTTTGAAGTGTACTTCGAAATGTTTTAATGGAGTTTTTTTAAGGATTAGTGCTAAGGTGCTTGCAACATTATATTCAGTTATATTCTTGTAGAATTATATGAATTTAAAACTAACTTACGTAATAATTAAAGTCAGCTTTGACCTAGAAATCGTATCCGTAAACTTCACAAAATGATGTAAGTTATGTTGTACATTACTATTAAAATGTTTATTTTGAGAATCTGTATTTTCTTGTTAACAAGCCTTGTCGCGCTCTTTGCCATTGTGTGCTTTTATAATTTCTAATATGACGTAAGTAGTATTGTGGATGTCCACGTCCACATCCTTAAAATGTCAGGAAATACGTGCACTTTCAAAGGTAATCGTGGACTGAAATTTTCAAGCGTCTTCATATATTTCCATACATTTTCAATACCTGTGTAATCACGATAATATCATCACGTTAGAATAATTTAAAACACACATAATTTGGGTAGAAAATAGTGAAATTAAATGAAATTGTTTATTCTGTAAATAGGATATTGGAATCACTTTTATACGACATATTATAAAAAAGTTAAAAATTTGCTATATGAGTTCGGCGTTTTCTATCTGACTACTCTGAGAAGAAAGGTCTAAACAATCTCAGAGGTCACAATCTCTTTAAAAGTCCGGACATAATCTTGGTTAGGCCATATGAGGACCATGTAGATTAGTGTCTGAAATGGTCTTTTGAGAAAAGATCTACACAGATTTGAGTGGACCTGTCCAGTCAGTGCAAGCATTTGTCAGTAATCTTAAAGCTCAACTGAGAACTTACATAAGGGGCTCAACTCGACCAACAATACCGAAGAAAGGACATTTGGGTAGGCTGCATAAACTACCCAAACTGCCAGACCATCATTAAAAATAACTGAGAAAGAAAAAAAATATCAAAGAAAAGAGAAGAAAAAACAACCAGATAGTTTGTGAGTGTGAACAACAACAATTCACAAAAATTTTAATAATATAATACTTTACAAAGTAATCATGTCGTTTTGTATGTTATATTCACAAAGTGATCGATATAGCCAATTAAATAAGGCAAAACCACGGTAGGTAGGATTAAGCCCGTGTCAAAAACCACCAGACCCAGTCAGTTCCGGCAAGGGAACTTAAAAATTTGTGTCTGGGAATAAACTTGCCTTGTTACTTGATACTTTGATATTAAATTGGATGGTTCCAGTAGGTGGTCCATTTAATTTAAAGTGAGAGCACACGTTGCAATAACTTACATGACTTGATGCAGGTGTTGGGAAGGAGGTTGATTATATTAATGATATAATCAATTACTTACAACTTTGTATAGTTTTATCAGTCCAGCGACACGTACCTGCAGAAAAGAGACCGACAGTAAAGTTAAGTACACGATCTTTTATAACATTTCAAATGACAGTTGTACAAAACAATTAATACTTTAGATCTAAAAATTGTAACAATGCCTTTACTAAAATATAATTGATGAATTCAGTTAGATATTTAATTACAAAATTAATTAATGGAACTTACAAACTCAATCATTTAGCGTTTAAACATAGGTAAAACACGATCACGTATGATCACGTTTCTAACTTTCGCAAGATACTCAAGTGGCTCCCTATTCAACTTCGCAGGAACTCTCGGATATTGTGTCTGCTATTTAACCTCCTTCATAATCCTAAAACTCCTTTCTATCTGTGGGAGCGCTTTTCCTTTGCCCGTCCTTCTGATGTGCCTTGCAGGTCACATCTTAAAACCTGCTTAAGTCACCTCCCCACTCCACTGACTTCTACTCCCACTCCTTCACTGTGCACGCGGTGCGGTTTTAGGGACTGCCAAACTGTTGCAGTATTTAAAAGAAAAGTCAAAGAACACTATCTTTAAACTTCGTCATAGTTACGTAAGTATTTATTTTGTATTTTATTTATTTTACAAGTATCTATGATTGTATGTATATTAGTAAGTATATTCTCATATAATTTGTTTTATTTTAATATGTGAATTGTTTTGATTTAATGTATTTTACTTTCTCTCTACTTTTACACACGGTGACAACATCTCTTTTTACGCTCTGTCCTATCGCAGGTATGCTGGAAGAGATTTATTTAGAAATAAGCATCACCTTTGTACGTATTTTTATGTTATTTTCATCTTGTCTGTTTATATATGTGTGTACATAAATGGTTAAATAAATAAAAAATAAAATAAAACAAATAAGTACTAAAAAGAAAGAAAAAAAAACATTTATTTAGCACAGACAGAAAGGCACACAGCACAATTTATTTAGTCTGGCCATAAATACTGTTACAATAAAAAATGAGAAAGATATTACATTTGGAATCTGTCATTTTTATACGATTGTTGAGATTTCTAATTTTGGCGCCAATACATTGTACAATATTTTGCGATATTAAAATGGAGTGGGGTGATAAAGTGAACCAAATCGCTGTGATTGCATTACACAAAGTTGGTATGGAGCCAAATGCAATTTTTTAAACTCTCCATACGCTTGGTATTAGTCAAATATTTGTGTACCGGGCTATTAATAGGTACAATGAGACCTCCTCTGTTTGTACGAAAAAGGTGGTCAAAGCAGTAAGGGAATGAATTCGAAGAAATCCTTTCCGAAAGCAAAAGATTTTATCTCGGGAGATGAAGATAGCACCCAGAACCATGTCGCGTAATTTAAAAAATAATAGGGAGGTAAAATCGAAAAAACTACTGAAGCGGTACGCAAAGGGAGGTCACAGATTTTTTTTTTTCGGATGAGAAATTTTTATAATTGAGCAACATTTTAACAAACAAAATGACGGTATTTATGCTCAAAGCTCTAAGGAAGCTTCCCAATTAGTCGACAGAGTGCAACGTGGGCATTATCCGACTTCAGTGATGGTTTGGTGGGATGTTAGCTATGAAGGAGTGACAGAGCCATATTTTTGTGAAAAAGGTATCAAAACATCGGCACAAGTGTATCAAGATACCATTCTTCGTAATTAAGCCCCGTACCTTATTCAATAACCAAGTATGGTCCTTCCAACAAGACTCGGCGCCGCGCCGGGTCATAAAGCTCGGTCCACGCAGTCTTGGTTGGAAGTTAACGTTTCGGACTTCATTAGAGCTGAAGACTGGCCGTCGTCTAGTCCCGATCTTAAACTGCTGGATTATGATTTATGGTCAGTTTTAGAGAGTACGGCTTGCTCAAAACGCCATGATAATTTGGAGTCCCTAAAACAATCCATACGATTGGCAGTGAAGAATTTTCCCATGGAAAGAGTGCGTGCTTCTATTCGTGTGGGCCTCAACGCTTAAAAGACTGTATTGCAGCCAATGGAGACCACTTCGAATAAGCTTTTTATATTTTAAATTGTTTTATGTTTATGTATCACACTAACTGTAAAAGTAATAAATATAATTTGCAATAAAAAAAAAAATGTTTTGACAATATTTATGGCAAGACTGTGTAATTATGACACAAATAAATAAAAAAGGAAACAAATAAAATGTGTAAAATAATAAAAACAAATGGCAGCAACAAATAAATTGGTCAGACCAACTTCTACATAATTATACCTAATAAAAACCAGATAAAATTCGGCCGTCCTGACTTAAGCTGTGTCCCACGGCGATCTTGTTTACTGGCATCGGCTGTTGTCGAAGGAGTCATCACGGAGGAAGAAGAAAAACCGTCTGTCGCGCTGGTCGACCACGAAGTAGCCCTTGGCGTTGCTCTGCCGTTCTGCGCAACAGTAGCAGCGGTCGGTACAGCTTTTTTCATCTATGACGTATTAAATCTATTAACCAACGAGTCCATGTATACGGATTTGACATTACTAGCTAAGTTAATATATTATGTATGAGGTTTGCACACAGCAGTAAAATGGATATCATAACTATAGCTATTTAACTGGACTTCATAGCTAGGTAAATGGACAGCACATAGCCAAGTGCCATAAATAAATTAATAGACATAACAGCGAAATAGATAGTATATAGCTCAGTACATAGATAGCAGATTGCTTAGTAAGTAGATATGTGTGCTACCTAGCACATAGCTGAATATTAAGATAGCCCATAGCTTAGTAAATAGGTAGCGCATAGGTGAATATTTAGATTGCAGAAAGCTTAGTAAATAGGAAGCATATAGCTAAATATTTAGATAGCACACAGCTAAATAGCACATCACTTATAAGTTTTAAACGTGGATAGAGATCTCTAGGGAGAATAATTATAAGTACCTATTATTATACGCTGGGATTGTTTTGTGCATGATGTACCGACTTTAATAATTGCGAATATAACAACATTCTAGGTAGGTAGAACTTTGTGTAACGATTGAAATAAAATTGCAAGTAGGTTTTTTTTTTCATAATCAACGAATCATCAAATGTTTGTATACATAGAGGTTAATGACCCGCTGCCGTGATTTAAATGACACAGTAGGTATTTACATAAGTTTAAAATCACATTAAATACTAAGGAACCTACCTAACTTTCTAATAAATCATTTAAATCATCCCTATCAATGTCATGATCATCTGATATTACAGACTTGTAGGGATGCAAATTATCGCCAGCCACAACCGCACCGTTGTTGGTACCCTCTCGTGCTTTTAATTGAAGAAATAGTATAACAGTCTATGGCGTGATTTGTTTTGGTATAGTTATAGTTCCGAGTATGTTTCCTAACTTTTTGCTTATCCCTACAGCTTGCTCAGTGACACCTCCCTTCCATAAGACTAAATATTTACTAAATTTTTTGCGCCTACTGTGAAACAGTTTTTCATTCTAGTCAATTTTAACTTTAGCCTGCCTACACCTCAATAGTTATTTGTGCAACAAGAGAGCAAAGTCGTTTTTTGCTGCGAGTGTTGATTTTGAATCCCGAGTAAGCGAAGGATTCTATAATTGAATCACGAGCGTAGCGAGTGATTCTAGGTTAGAATCCTGAGCGCTGCGAGGGATTCAAAGACACGAGATGCAAATAACTTTGCTCTCGTGTAACACATACAACTTTTCACCTCAGCAGCGAGAACATACAACATGTAAAAAAAAAACCCTGTCCGATCCGTGAGGGTGTTGTTAGGTATCGTACTACACACATCAACACGGTCTAGGGATATTTCATACTCAATTAAATTAAGTCGAAAAGTACTGGCCGCATTGGAATCTTTTATACACCGATTTGTTTGTAATTTATCTCAGACTAATTCCAAATTAAAATTTTTGAAAATTCTTTTGTTTCGGTGGCATAAAAATGTCTTGATGTATAGGAGAGGGAATTTTCATTTGTGCGAAATTTAGAAAACAATACGAATTACGTTTAGTTACAGTTTTTTTTCATTTTTAAACGAAAGATAAAGTTAAAATTGAGGTATTGTAGCCATGCAACGCCGACATTTGACGAGGGCGGAGATGTTACGAGCTGTGGGAATGCTGGAAGCTGGATCTGTTCAGCGTAATGTTGCTGAGGCCATAGGGACCCATCAAAATGTAATTTCAAGATTGTGGACACGCTATCGTGCCACAGGTGAAGTAGCGGAGACGCACCGGGGGCCAAGTCGCATCACTACCCCCAGACAAGACCGATTTTTGCAAATTACTGCGCGAGCTCAACCAAATGCAACGGCGACTCAATTGGTCCAAAGGCTGCGAGTGGAACACCAAGTGCTTGTGAGTGACCAAACTGTAAGAAGGCGACTGCATGAAAGCAATCTACGCTCTCGTAGACCACTCCGGGTCCCACCTTTACGGAGAGGCAATCGTGGACGACGATTAGAATGGGTTCGGAACCACGTGGACTGGGGCCGTGAGCAATGGTCCAATGTGCTGTTCACGGATGAATCCAGGTTCGGCTTCCATCCAGATTCACGAAGGACGCGTGTTTGGCGAGTTCCTGGACGATGGAGCCGTCTCCAGAACCCTCAGGAAGTTCACCCATACCAAGGAGGAACAATTATGGTTTGGGCAGGAATACGTCTTGGAGGACGGACGGATCTCGTTTGGGTGCGGGGCAATATGACGGCAGAACGATACGTCCAACAGGTGCTGGGGCCCGTAATCTTGCCCCACAGAACACAAATGGGGCAAAATTTCCTGCTCATGCACGACAATGCCCGGGCACACACGGCGAGAACGGTAGCAGCTTGGTTACATAAACATAATGTTAGGGCCTTAGACTGGCCTGCTCAATCGCCAGATCTAAATCCCATTGAGCATGCGTGGGATATGCTGCAAAGAAGAGCTCTGAAGGAAGTTCCTGAAAATCTGGCTACAGAAGATCAACTTTTTGCGCACCTCAGAAGGACATGGGACAATATTCCGCAGCAAGACATTGACAACCTTGTTCTGAGCATGCCGAATCGTTGCCGATGTGTTATGAACATCATGGGCGCTTTCTCAGACTACTAAATTCAAGTTTATAAACACAAATTAAATGATTTTTCTATTTTTTTCAGTTTTTACTCACAAATTAAAAGTTAATTCATATACGGTTTCCGTCTATGCTTCATTTTTTTTCCATAAAATCCTGAAATTTTAATCTAAGTACCTTAACCATTATTAAAAAATGGTAGAATATTAAATAACGTATCTTTTAAATATATACATGTCATATAAATAATTAACACATTGATAGTAATTCGCTTTTTTAAAAATATCCCTAGACCGTGTTGATGTGTGTATTAGCATATTTATGTGGAAATTTTCAGGAAAAAAGAAAAATAATCCCTACATATTTTTTTCAATGGTGAATTTGATCGAATTTTACATTTGGTGCGGGCGGCGGCCGTCGTTTAGCGGGTGTCTAAAAGTCATAAGTTATGAATTTTGCAATTTTTTTATGGATTTGGGGTAATTTTGGAACTATAAATGTGAATTTTAAATACCAATAACTTTTACTATCAATAATAATCAAAAAAATACTGTTTTGTAATGTAACTGCACTACCATATGCCCATTTTCCTCAGATTTTCGGATCAGACAAGGTTTTTTTTTACATAAGCTTCATCACCTCGTATTTTGCAGCCACCATCTTGGATTTATATTTTGACCTCACTATCGGCTTTAGTACCCTCTAAAACTATGAAAACGATACCCATGACGAAAATGTGAAAATTTTCGCAGCCGCCATCTTGGATTTTTATTTTAACTTCACTATCGGCTTAAGCAACCCTGAAAACCATAGAAACGATACCCATGAAGAAAAATTGGAAAATTTTCGCAGCCGCCATCTTGGATTTTTATTTTAACTTCACTATCGGCTTAAGCAGCCCTGAAAACCATAGAAACGATACCCATGAAGAAAAATTGGAAAATTTTCGCAGCCGCCATCTTGGATTTTTATTTTAACTTCACTATCGGCTTAAGCAGCCCTGAAAACCATAGAAACGATACCCATGAAGAAAAATTGGAAAATTTTCGCAGCGGCCATCTTGGATTTACATTTTGACTTCACTATCGGCTTTAGCAACCTTGAAAACCATAGAAACGATACCCACGAAGAAAAATTTGAAAATTTTCGCATCCGCCATCTTGGATTAACATTTTGACCTCACGGTCGGCTTTGGCACCCTTCAAAACTATGAAAACGACACCCATTATGAAAAGTGTGAAAATTTTCGCAACCGCCATCTTGGATTTTCATTTCGACAAAAATCACACTTACTATCTCTCTCTTTCTCTTTGAATTAGAAGAAGACAGTCGCAAGCGCCTTTTCGCGTGACGATATCTGCCACTGCACTCTTACCCCAAGCCACTTAAGAACTTCGTTCCAAAAATTGATTAAAACAGAATTTAAATAAAACCTTAACAGCTTAACTTTTTTGGGCCTAGTAGGTAGTTATGGAATTTTGAAATCGAACTTCGAATCGATTTGTTTCTATCTCTCACTTTTTTCGTATCGAAGTGAAAGTGACAAAACTAATTGAAGTTTAGAATTTGGTGAGTAGACCTAACACTGCTGTCAGCATTTAAAAAAAATAATTAAAAAGTTACTTTGTCTCACGCTCGCAGCAAAATCGAATTTTGCTCACTGTTTTTTGACAGCAAAACCTGCTTGTTTGAGGTGCTGAGGTGAAAAATATTTTTTTTGTGAGCATTGCTTTGCGATGATTATCAACAATCCACAGAGGTAGACACTGACTACTCAGGCCCCAAAGAAATGAGAGTATACACCGACGGCTCGAAGACCGACTCCGGCACCGGAGTCGGAGTCTTCTCACATGAACTCAACATAAATATATCCAGACCGCTGGGAAGGTTCAACACCGTCTATCAGGCGGAGTGTGTGGGCATCATACATGCGGTTCACGCCCTAGAAGCCAGGAGGATTACGGATACACACATACGTATACTCTCCGACAGCGCCTCAGTTCTCCAATCATTACGGAAAAAAATTATTACCTCAAAGCTAACACTAGAATGTCACAAGGCATTAGAACAAATAACAGTCTCTAGCCGCAACACGGTGACACTGCAATGGATAAAAGGACACAGCGGGTCGCTAGGTAATGACGCAGCTGACGAACTTGCTAGACGAGGATCCAGCACGGCAGTCTGTGGACCCGAGCCTATCGTACCTATCCCCTTTAACCAAATACGCAGGTGGTGACAGAAAATCACCCACACACAAGCAGGGCAATGGTGGTCCTCGACACCGGGCTGCCGGCAGTCAAAGGAAGCTATGCCATCCTTGGATAATAGGCTGACCAGGCGTCTTTTTCGTCTGGACAGGAACGGCCTATAGGTACGCCTGGTGACAGGGACCATCACGAGACACTGCTCGCTAAACAAACACTTCCACACAATAGGCATAACGGACAGTCCTCTGTGCAGGGCGTGCATGGAGGCTGAGGAGACCGTTAAGCACGTGCTCTTTGAATGCACGGGCGTTACACAGATCAGAACAGACACCCTCGGGTCACCCAAACCATACACAGATGTTCTAGACAAACGAGGACACCTAATTGCCTTCTGGAGGGTGGAGGTGGGCTGGTTGGAATAACCCCCCAAACGGCCACTATGGCCCACGCACAATGGTCCACCTGACGGACTGAGTGCGGAAACCAAACCCCATAACATAGAACATAGAACATAGAGGCAGACACTGAAGGCTGCGGGTGTTGACTTCAGGACAAGCTACTTCTCACACGGACAACTGTACGTGTACAATGTGTTCCAATGCTTTGTTTTTCTAAAATTTGCTTTGTTTTTCTTGTCGTTTGTGCCCTTTTTGTTGTTAAGTGATAAATGGTACACTAAGATCTTTTCAATGTTAATTTGGTAGGTACTTATATATAAATAAAGATCCTTATATCTCAAAAACAAAACTTCCTTACACGCAAATCAAAATGTTATTTTGAGTGAAATTACTTGTCTGATTTTGATTTGATAGTGATTTTCTTTAATTTATTATGTTATCTGTAAAACATAAATTCATGTTTTAATAGGTTGTTTACTGGAATACCACGATTACTTGATATAAAAAGAATTAGATCAACAGTTTTGTGAAGACGATGAAATACATAGTACGTACCTATAATATCCAAAGAGTACCTTTTATGGCCTGTTTACTAAGATAATGCAGGGATTTTTTCATCGAAATGAATGGATTTTAATATTTACATGAAGTGTTTATCGATTTGTCTGGGTCACCCGATGATTTAAGGCTAGATTTTGTTTGTATAAAATCAAAATAGCGGATTTTAGAAATCATATAGGAGTGTCTCGTAAAATAATTTTGTACCATGACCATGTATTAATTAATAATCTCTGGTCACCATGAGAAGGCGGTTCATTATCACATTGATATTGCATTATACGCATCAAGTGGTTTCAAAGCCTTATAGGAATACACAGACAGAATATTATCTTATCCATATTCAGTACCTTTATGAATGAAAACACGTAGGTATTCGATAAAATTATAAAACTAACAGTTAGGAGAATTTGGGTTTATTAAGCAGTGACCTGTTGCCACATGCGACACAAAATGATTTGCAAAATATTAATTTTATTAACACTTTTAGTGTCGCATGCGTTTAGTAAATCTTGTGTAACCTACACATTTGAAGATGACTTTTATGACCAGTTTACTGATCTGGGGATCTGTGCCGCCTACCATTTCTGGGAAGTCGGGACGTACGATAGCATTGATGTGACCGGTCATAATGAACGCAGTAGAACATTTATTACGCCTTTAAATGATTTAAGTTGTGTATCATCGTTCTTGTTCCCAATGACCGATGGAGGAAGACTTGAAGTGCTTGTTTATATGGAGGCGAACCATCAAAATGACCAAGTTGTAACGGTATTGGCGAACCAGTATGTGGCAAATGGTGCTGACACCACTATGGGAATCGCTGGTCTCTCATCCCTTGCCCCAAATTACGCAGATGGATGGCATACATTGGTAGTGAACTTGAGCAGCCAGGGAACGTCTATGGGCTACGTAAGTTCTTTTTTCCTTTATTATGATTTACTATAACAATAAAATTATCATCAGTTTAAGCTTAAACATCACAATTTTTTTTTTTGAAAAAGCTTAATATTGAACCAAAATCAACTTTAAGGCGCTACCCCGAGCTAAGTAGCGCCCTCATTGAATAAAAAATCGTAGCATAGCATAAAAAATAAACATAAAAGAATTGAAACTTGGAGTTTGTTACAAAGAGGATAAAGTATTTTTACGTTGTTAAAACGAAGGACACAAAGTGTTTCATAACCAAAGTAGATAGCAAAAGTACCAAAAGCGGCCGTTTTTGACACTTTTGCTATCTACTTTTTTATCCAATGGGTAGCGCCCTAACCATCTTCGTCAGATGAAAGCTTCCTAAAGAGGTATACCTAGGAAATTTTTAAGCTTGACTTAATTTGACCGTTTTGATAAATGCATGATTAGATAGTTGGTTAGATAATTTTATCCTAAAAACAAACTTATCATCGTAGTTGAAAAACATGTTCTCCCATACATCGATATACGTCAGGGCAGGGGTTGGCTGTGTGATACCCCCGTGCCTCGGAAAGCACGTTAAGTCGTCGATCCTGCACCTGATCTCTTTCCGGTAGTGTCGGAGTACCGTCCGATCGGACTATGTGAGTGAGGGAGGAGAGAGTGCACCTGTGTGTGAGCACATACTTTTGCATTAAGTATAATATCTAACGCGCCGAAGGCTAGTCTCCGTTGGAATTGACCACCATGGCCGAACTACGGTCTGGAAGACTATCCGGGTCAATTTTACAACTGCAAACGTAAGTTAGTAATCGAAAAAATAACAAATAACAATTGATATTGCTCATTTTATACCCATCAAGTGGTTTTAAAGCCTTATTTTTAATACACAGACAGAATATACATCCATTAAGAGATGCTATCTTATCCGTATTCAGTACCTACATATATAAAAATATATATTCGATTAAATTATAAAACGAACAGTTGGGCGATTTAGGGTTTATTAAGATGTGACCTGTTACCACATGCGAAACGAAATGATTCGCAAAGTATTAATAGTATTAATATTGGTGTCTTTCGCAGTCAGTGAATCCTGTGTGAGGTACACGTTTGAGCAAAATTTCAATGAATGGTTAACAAATGACCTCAGTAGGTGTTTCTTCTTGCCATCTTGGATTATTGACAAGTACAGCACTTTGGGCTTGACTAGTCAAAATGAACGCAGCACCTCTTTTATTACGCCTCTTTCTGACTTGAGTTGTGTGTCATCATTCACTTTTTCTATGACCGCCAGTGGTACTATTGAAGTCATTATTTATATAGAAGCAGCGCAACCTTTTTTTTTTTTTTTTTTTGGGTGGGAAATCATCAAATTACTCCTCCCGCTCTGGGTGGAGCAGGAGGGCGTGTCAGACTCTTACTGACTAAAACCCACCCGTGTTCCTTCTCTTGCCTGTGCAATTCCAGGGGGCCACGGTATCCCTTTCGGACTTTCCCGCAACCCCGGCAGGCAATGGTCTCATCGGACCCCTTCACTCGCTGACACTCTTTGAGGCGCGCGTAGAACAACGCGCCGTCGACCCGGGCTTGGTCCTTACCGGACGGCGAGCTACCCATTGCTCACCGTCCGCAAGCCCGCGCCTACGGTGGCCGGGAATCAGCTATGGATTCCCGACGCCCAGGGCGTCTTCTCCTGCGGCGGCTAGGGGCGTGAGGGCGCAAAATTTGCCTCTCCCTCACGCGCTCCGCCTCCTCCTTTGCAAGCATTACTGCTTCGCAGAAGGAGATGACGGCCTCCCATGCCCTCTCGAAGCAGCGCATCCTAATGACCAGATCTGGATTGTGGCCTACCAGTTACATATACTTCATGACCGATTCTTAGGAGATGCTTGGAAAATTGCTGGGGAACCAAACTTCGCGCCTGGATGGCACAGTCTAAAGATTACCTTACCCTTTATCGGAACAGACATTGGTGAAGGCTACGTGAGTATTAGTTAACTACGTTTTAATATTAGTTTGTCATGTTAGAAGATTTATTGTTAAGCGTTTATTTTACAATATATTATTGATCCACACCTCGCCTTTTATACATAATTTTGACTCAATGCATGGTTGCTCCCACGTAGGTTATAAATAATAAACTTTTTATAATAATTTTAACCATCTTTACGTACCAAGATACCTCCGTGCCTCAGAAAGCACGTTAAGCCGTTTGTCCCGACTGCCATTCGTGGATCTTTGACCAACTTTCGGCTCGTCAGAAGCCTGAAAGTCTGACAACCAGTCTTACCAAAGTCGCAACCCTGTTACTGGGTAATAACCCAGAAGTTCAGATAGGCAGTCGCTCCATATAAAATACAAGCGCTAGCAGGGTTTTCGCATGATCAGCATAATATATAACTTTCCGACATCAATCGTCGAGCAGTTGCCCACCAGACAATGACGCCCATCTGGTCGGAGGATCCTCCCTTTTCTATAGAGAATTAGTGAACTTTACACCCTGTTCCTCATGCCTCTATAAAACAATTAATTGTGATTGCGTGATAAGTATAGTCGCCATCGTAATTCCTTACCACTTTTGACAACAATTCACCGTAAATTGAAACTTCAGAGAGGTTGTAGTTGTCTAACTGTCACTTAAACAAAAGCAACTTGTACAACGTGCAAGTATCATTCAACCTCAGGGTGGTAAATCAATTATGAGGTCGACTATACCATCAAGTTATTTAAAGACCTTATCAGAATACTCAGCCGGGTGACTTCATTTTATTTTTATCCAGTTGGAGATACTATATTTTCCGTATTCATTGTATTATGATTTATGAATAATGAAGATACGTGTTCGATTAAATTATAAAAGTAAATGTTAGGAGATTTTGGATTTATTAAGCCATCTTACAACATGCGAAGCAAAATGATTCGCAAAGTATTACTCGTAATAGTATTAATATTGGTATCTTACGCAGTCAGAGATTCTTGTGTGGCGTACACGTTTGTTAATATTGGGGGATTGAAATTGGGTGAGACACTACCAATTTATTCCGCTGGCTGTCGCATCGTCACTGGTGTTGTTTACCTGTCAAACACCACACAATTTTACGGGCTATTTACATTAAAAAAAAAACATTAAATTTAATGCCTGTCTATAGTGCACTGAATTTTAATTATAAAGAAGGAAACTGTGGGTCGAAAACCTTACGCTTAAAAAATAGTAAAAGAAGTTCAGTTAGCAGAAGGCTATGTAGTGATCACGTTAGACCTAAAAATTGTTATGGCGAGAGCGCTTATACTGGTTAGTGTCCGTGAAAACATTCAACAGACTAACTGCTGACAGTTACCAACGAGGGTCGCAACATCTGAAAAAGGGATACTAATAGACAGATATATTATTTTAAAAAAAAGTTGTCACGTATTTTTTCTTTTTTACGTTATCAAAAGATTACGGCAATACATCGAGTTAAAATGTGGCATGACATCACTCTCCGGTAGATTTTATACTGAATTGTGACGTAGCGAGCCTCCATTCCCCAACTTTAATGCGTTTTGTCTAAATATTTTTTAAATTAATATGATAAAGTAAAAAATACGTGTCTAATATTTTTTCATTATCTGACTGACGGACTAAATAGTTTTTATTTTTTCCCTAGTTAATATCCCTATATGCTTTACCTGATTGGCGAAATGGGGAGAGATGGTCTGTACAGGTGCACTCTGTGGGTTATACGCAACTGATGTGTGGATCAAGCCTCAGATGTTGTGGAGGACTGGAAGCTATAGATTTAAAAAAAAGGTTGAACTTCGTTTTTATTTCATGTTGAGGTAAGGCATGACATTTTTTACTAAGAGCCTCACCTCTTTTTCGCATATTATATGGTGTTACCCGGAATTGCTCTAAGGTCCGTATTACAGAACGTTCCTCAAGTCCAGTTTGATCTCCAATCAGTTGATCACTGTTTAAGTATAGAATCAGTACTTGAGTCTCAGTCTTATTCCAGAACGGTAATCAATCTATACTCAGCTGAATCGAGACTCAAATCGAGCCTCAAGCAGAGATGTGTATTGTCTATGCATCAGCCTGTTTTCGTTTACAATTTATTTTATTTACCAACTTGGTTCTGATGAAAATAAACCATATGAGCACAATTATTATTTAGGAAATCAGCGTTATTATTTCGATCCCGAATAGTACAATCACCCATTAATTTATTGAAGTAGGTAAAGGTATACTTAGTCATTTTGTAAGAAAAATAAGTCAAGCTTAAAATACTTATCTATAGCCATATAAAGGTATGTTATTTAAAATGTCAGTACGTAGGTCAAATACTTATGTGAAAACATCAGTTTGTTACTACTGTTACATAGTCACAAGAATTTGCAATTCTGGGGCTATGGGAAATATTGAATTCGACCTATGATATATTTCGATTTAAGAAAAATACAACATAATATGTTTTTCTTAAATCGTGGTATATCATAGGTAGAATTTAATTTTTTCACCACATCTCGTGAAAAACTGTAGGTAAGTACCTTTTTTTGGAGTTTTCACAATTTGTTTGGGCCTGTGTGTCAAATATCTGAGAGGAACGCTAAAGTTCAACCTTCTATTTGAATTATCGCCAAACAAATTATTATAATGATCTACCTTTTCAATTGCATCCATTATAGTAATCATTAAAAAAAACAACAATATATAAACTCGACAACGCATGAACACAACAAAAATTTACAATAGGGATGATGACTAAAAAAATGTTTTTTGTCCGTAATGTAGATTATGAAAGAATAACGTACACGTATTTTTTCTTTTTTTACGTTATCAAAAGATTTCGGCGATACATTGAGTTATAATGTGCTATGACGTCACTTGTATGTAGATTTTATACATACTTGTGACGTATCAACCCCCACTCCCCAACTTTAATGCGTTGTATCTAAGTCATTTTTTATTATTATGATAAAGAAAAAAATACGTGTCTAATATTTTTTTTATTATCTGACTGACGGACTAAATAGAATTTCTTTTTTTTGACCCAGGCATCATCCCTATTGGACATGACAATCTATGCTCAAGCGCGGTCTCGACCACACTTGGGTGATTATACAGGGTGTTTGGCGCATGGACCGACACAATTATTTGGGGGATTGGGAGCGTCATTTGGGAGGTTTCACCCAAAGACCCCATGTCCTAAGTGTCACGGTTATTGAGATGTTTTTTTTTGTTTTTTTCACAAAATTACCCGAAATCTCGCCTTTAAATAGTCAATACTTTTTTGTTTATTGTTCTAATTGCACGAAATAACTTTTATTGTATTCTGCAATGTATTCTTATTCTAAATAAATAAAGAACTTTTTTAAATAAAACTATGTTCATAATTTTTGGAAAAAATCTAAAAAAATCATATCTTATTAACCGTGACACTTAGGACATGGGATCTTTGGGTGAAACTTCGCAAATGACCCTCTCAACTCCCCAAAAAATTGTGTCGGTCCATGCGCCAAACACCCTGTAGATCAAATCACTGCTTGGGTTCGATGCGCGAACTGAGTAACGATCTAAAATAAAGCCATACTCAGCTGAACTATGATCAATGAATCTATGCTCGAGGAACGTTCTAAAATAAAAATCGGTCTTAAAACTAGTTTTAAACAGAGATCAATACTTGAGTTTCCTTCTGTAATACGGACCTAAGTGTATACAAACATACAAGTTGTAAATGAAATAACTAAAAACCAGTGTACCGTCAATAAAGATAATAAGCAATTAATGTTTATTTATGGACTTGGCATCGCTGCAGAGACATTATAACAATTATTACATCATTTTTCGCATCTTAATCTCCCAGAGATTATTACACCAGAGAATTGTCCACACTTCTAGCCGTTAAATCAACATAACCGGTGCGTGTATAAAAACGCTTAACGCAACCGTGAGTCACTTGCTCTTCCCGTCATTGTGATAGTTTTGTTGTACTGGACCATAGTTGGGAACGTTCGAGTTACGGTGATATTGAAGGCCTAAGTTCCAACTTTTTTGACGAACACAAGTGTTAAATGTTAAAAGTTAACTTTAAATACCCCGAAAACCCACAGCGCGCGTAACGCGCGTTGCCGTAAACAGCTACTTTTCATACCAAAAATTAAAGATTGCTAGCATTTATTTTTGTACAATTGATGGCTTTGCGATGGTTCTTTTTACACTCTGTATAGATCTCAACTCTGTCATGCTCATATTGTGTAGAGAACGCAGTAAGTACATGTACCCGTTGCAGACTTTTAAACACATAAGTAAACGGTTTTTCCAGTGAAGTAAGGGATATTAGCGTTAGAAGATCATTGTGTAAAATGTTGACTTATTCAATTAAATATAACTGTAATTTATTTAAATAGCCTACAGTGCTCTTTATAATAATTATTGTAAAACGATATCATATTATTATTTTCATTGAATATACTATTATGTTGTTGTGTATGTTTCAGTAGTATATAAAACGTTTTCATAATGAATATTAAAATAATTAGTTGTTGTCTTGCATCGTTCTCACATATATAACTTCAAAATCATTTATTTTACATATAAATCTTACATACAATCTAATTATTATCTAAGCTATGTGTATACAACTAACTTAGTACTGTAAAAACTAAAATATAGCGTCGAAAAATTCATCCATCGTTGTCTGTATTGTAAATACACTGTGCTTATAATATGCATGCATTTGGCATTGCAGCACGGCATTGTTAAATGCTAGTCGCAGCAGAGGTTATCGAACGTCGTTAACCGCACGTCTACCGTGAGTTGGAGAGGATTTCTTTGCATCCATACCTCTTTAAACCTCGGTTTTGGTCACACCACTAACAAAATCCTTACTTTATTTGTTTCAGATATCCATCATGGGCATGGCGTCTACAAATTCTATTGTTTTAGTCGACTCATTCCGTTACATACCACCTGCTATGGAAGAAAGCGCTTGCCGACTCTACGAAGACGAAGAACCACCAGTGCCACCCACACTAGAGCCGACAACCCCTGAGCCAACCACACCAGAGGTGACTACGCCAGAGGTAACAACGCCAGAGGTAACAACGCCTGACCCAACCACGCCATGGATGACAACGCCTGAGCCAACCACGCCAGAGGTAACAACGCCAGAGGTAACAACGCCTGACCCAACCACGCCATGGATGACAACGCCTGAGCCAACCACGCCAGAGGTGACCTCGCCTGTGATAACCACACCAGAGGTGACAACCCCTGACCCAACTACGCCAGAGATGACAACGTCTGACCCAACTATGCCATGGGTGACAACGCCTGACCCTACTCCGCCAGAGGTGACAAAGCCTGAGCCAACCACGCCAGAAGTGACCACTTATGAGCCAACCACGCCAGAAGTGACCACTTATGAGCCAACCACGCCAGAGGAGACCATACCTGATCCAACCACGCCTTGGGTGACAACGCCTGACCCAACTACGCCAGAGTTGACCACGCCTGAGCCAACCATGCCAGAGGAGACCACTCCTGAGCCAACCACGCCAGAGGTGACAACCCCTGAGCCAACCACGCCAGAGGAGACCACGCCTGACCCAACTACGCCATGGGTAACAACGCCTTACCCAACTATGCCAGAGGTGACAAAGCCTGAGCCAACCACGCCAGAGGAGACCACTCCTGAGCCAACCACGCCAGAGGTGACAACCTCTGAGCCAACCACGCCAGAGGTGACCACGCCTGAGCTAACCATACCAGAGGAGACAACGCCTGAACCAACCACGCCAGAGGAGACAACGCCAGAGCCAACCACGCCTGAACCAACCACGCCAGAGGTGACTACGCCTGAGCCAACCACGCTTGAGCCAACCACGCCAGAGGTGACAACGCCTGAACCAACCACGCCAGAGGAGACAACGCCTGAGCCAACCACGCCAGAGGAGACAACGCCTGATAATAAGTATCGATATCTCTTGACTATAGAAACGTGGATCAAAACTCAATTAACTAACTACTAGTAGAAATCAATGTAAAGACTCGTTAAAACGTGTTTTTTACAACAAAATAACATTATCATTTCTGCAATCGAAATTCATAATAATACGCATTTATACAAACTATGAAATGGTTCAAAACAGATCATCAAACAAATCTAACAAGCATCTACGACCACATACAAAACCAGTCATCGATAACTTACATCTTAACTTATTTCCTAAGACTTCCAACTCTCATCTTTAGAGAGAGCATCTTAGCAACTTGCGACTTAGAAATCTTTTCCCAACTGTTTATAAGTTACATTGAAGGTTTGCACTCTTCTACATAAGTTGAGGAGTCTACCCATTAATTGTTATATTATTGAGTAGGCAAATACACTAGGGTGGACAGTGTGAACGGATTCTTATGTATCAAAAGTTGGGTTGGCGTTGTCAAACTTTGTCACAGGTACTCGTTGAAGTTACAGTCGTGTTGTTAAAGTGTACTGCGAATATAAAATCAAATGTTTTAATGGAGTGTCACTAGCGTTAGTGCTGAGGTGCCTGCAACATTATCTGTAGTATTATATGTCTTAAAAACTAACTTCTGTACATAATAATAAAAGTCAGCTTGGACTTTTAAATTGTACTCGTAAACTTTACAAAATGATGTAAGTGTATATTATATAAAATTATGATTTTGAGGAATATTAACCCATTCTGTATTTTTTTGTTAACAAGCCATGTCACCATCTTTGCCATTGTGCTCTTTTATAATTTCTAACATGACGATTTTATCGTGGAACGTGCAAGTTATATGTTAATCGTAAACGGAAATTTAAAAGCGTCTTCATATTATTACCATATATTTTACTTCCCTGTACTATCGTGATACCGTGTACGCCCACGATAATATGGTCACGTTAGATTATAAAACCGGCCAAGTGCGTCTCGGACCATGCACAATTAAGGGTTCCGTAGTTGGGATGAATTTATCCCAAGAACAAACTTAACATTGTTAAAAATTGTTGTTTCAAAATATGTAAGTTGGACGATTATTACTCGTTAAGTTGTAGAATCTACTTAGTTGTGATAGTTTTCCTTTTAATTTCGTTATTTATTCTATTGCCGTGATTTTTTTCACGGGCACTTAAAAGCTTAATATTTTGCAAACGGATCCCTTAATCCAAAAACAGTTTTGACACACTCACAATATTGTTGAACGACACCCCACACCATGGAATAGACGCGAAAAAATATCCCCACTTTACCTGTACCTAGGTACCCGAATGATGATTTTTTTATACTACTTTGTCGACGTGATTGATACCCATGCAAAATTACAGCTTTGTAGTACTAACAGTCTCTGAGTTTAGCCGCGGAGAAACGGACAGACGGACATGGCGAAACTATATGGGTTCCTTGTTGACTACGGAATCCAAAAAAGAACAATTACTACGGTGTCTTTTGACCTGATTGATATTGAGTAAACAACGAACAGGCTTTTGAAATTCACCCTAAGTTTACGACGTTCCGATGACAACTGCAATTACATTTCAGCAGCAACTACAATCTGGGATTCACTCGACCTGTTGTTGTCATCTGCATAGCCTTTTCCCAACAATGTTGGGGTTGGCTTCCAGTCTAATCAGATGCAGCTGGATACCAGTATTTTATATAGACCGACTGTGTGATTAATATATATATTAATGACGTGGCATGGGTATATATACCCACGCCACGTCATTGAATGTATGTCTTTAGGTTTCCGTAGTCAATAAAGAACTCTTATGTCCGTCTGTCTGTCCGCGGCTTAGCTCAAAGTCTCTTAGTACTGGTAAGCTATAATTTAGCATGGGTATATATACCCATGCCACGTCATTGAATGTATGTCTTTAGGTTTCCGTAGTCAATAAGGAACTCTTATGTCCGTCTGTCTGTCCGCGGCTTAGCTCAGTCTCTTAGTACTGGTAAGCTATAATTTGGCATGGGTATATATACCCATGACATGACATGACGTGGCATGGATACCCATGCTAAATTATGACATAAGAGTTCCTTATTGACTACGGAACCCTAAAAACATACATTCAGTGCTAAGTATAATTTCAACACCCACAGGTTTTGGGTAGAAAATAGTGATCGATATAGCCGTTTAATAAGGCAAAACCACGGTAGGTAGGATTAATCCTTTGTCAAAAACCACCAGACTTAGTTCCGACAAGGGAATTTAATTCTCGCCTTTTTCACCCATTCGTTCGGAGTGTGTTGCATAATATGATTTGTGTGGGCTGCGGAACCCTTGATACGGCACTCCAGTAGTGTGCAGTGCATTTATTATTCAAACGATTCCCCTAAATTGTACGGCTTCGCGGTGGCTCTATTTATAGTGTGGAGTCACTTTTGTTCATGCACGTTAAACTGACAGTGTATTACGGTCAGCAATGAAGGCAGCAAAATTATTCAATACACGCTTTTCAAGAGTTTGGTAAGTTTTATAGTCATTATCTTACAGTTTTGTTTTTTTATATCTTGAAATAAAACCCAAAACATAGTCCGACATAGTCCCACGCAATAGACGTGGAGCGGGAGCGTCTCAGACTCTTACTGACTAAAACCCACCCGTGTTCCTTCTGTTGCCTGTGCAATGCCAGGGGCCACGGTATCCCTTTCGGACTTTCCCGCAACCCCGGCAGGCAGACGACCCTAATGCGCAAAAGTACTGTAGGTACCCTAGTATTGTATGGCTCCAGTAATTTATAACCAACATTCTCTCCAACTTTTAGGTACTAAAAGTTGGAGAGAACTAACTCAATCTATGTTTAAAAATAAACTTCGTACTTTTTTGACCGCCACAGCATAATAAAGCGTTGCTGAGTTACTTAATGAAAAGGAATTTGACTTGACATACGAAAGTAATTAGATTAATTTGGAGCTTGTATAATAATGGTTATAATTTTAATAACCCATTCATAATTAAGTATAACAACTTTTAATATTTTGTTAAATTATTGTATAAATCTATTATTTTGCACGTCACGTAGCGACAAACACGTTTCCACTTAATTTATTTAATCATCTTGCATGCACTATCTATTTATGAACACACACATGTTTATGCAAATAAATTATTATGAATTATTAATTATGACACTATTGTTTTGTGAATTAAAATGTCTAAGGCGCGGGACATACACTAGTAGTCACTAGTGGCGTGGCGTGGGCGTGGAGCGGGCGTGGCGTGAGCGTGGCGCGGGCGTGGCGTGGACGTGGTGACGGTGTGGCGCGGGTGTTGCGCTGTCCTTTTCATATGTCATACAAAATGTATAGGAACGACGTGGTGCGGAATATACACACAACGTCCGCGCCGCACTGCGTCGTCGCCTTGCCCGCGCCATGCCTCTTCTGTCACCCCCGCGCGTCTCGCCACTTGTATATGTCCCGCGCCTAAGAGAGCTGGGTGATCTGTAACTCAGGATCCTTTTTACCTCAAACACCTTTCTCTATTTAAGATTGTGCATTTTACTAACCAGTACCTGTAATATGATGTTGAGATAAATAAAGATAAAGCCTGATGCCTCGTTGGTCAGTGGTCGCAAGCGCTACTGCTGAGCATGAGGTCCTGGGTTCAATTCCCAAGTCGGGCAAAGTATTATTGGGTTTTTCCAACAGGAATTTCTCAGTAGTATCCTGGAGTCTGGAAATGTGCCCGGTTGGTGGCAATAGGCTCGCCCCCTATTACATGGGACTTAAAAAACATAACTGGCAAAATGTGGGTGTACTACAGGTACACCTCTGCCTAACCCTTCGGGGAAACAAGGCGTGATGTTATGTTATAAATAAAGATTTATGAGTATGATTTTATCTAAACGAGAATAATAAAAATGTACAATAGCTACAACAGTTTTTACAAGCTTCATTATTCATACAATAGCAACATAAAATGAGCGGGTTTTTGTGATTCAATAACATCAACTTTTAAAAACTGAAAAACATTATTCAATAAATATGGTTACGTCAAACTTGGTTGGTTGGTTTGTACTTACGAATCGAAATATTTTTTCTGTTACGGTTCATGACCTTATGTTTACAGCCAGCAATTAAAATAAAAAAGAATACACACAACACATTTTAATTCAGAACTGTCGTGGAATGTTTTCGAAACAAGCCATTTGCCTTTTTGAATCGAAAATCGAATTGGAATGAAAAGCTTTTAAAATTTAAAAGAGTCCGTAAGAGGATTTAACTATCGTATAATATTAACAGAGAATTGTACCTTTTTTAATTATATCTGCTATTAGTATCGTTTTATTTGGCGTCACAGAAAGTAATACTATTGAACTCAAATTCAAGTTTATTTATTTAATCAAAAATCAGGATGTACAAGAACATATTGGACAGTGACCCCCAAACTAGGCATTTGCCTGTATCTTGGTGGTCGGAATTGCGTCATTATCAGAGCTATAGATAGTACACAGTGATTATTGTATAACCGAAGAACATAAACTAAACAAAGTATAAACAATCAAAAAAATAAAATAAAAAGCAAGATAATAAATCGAACCCTTAAAATATACATTGCCATCAGTGTAAGATCAATCGAAGCGAAATAAAGTAATTAGAGATCAATAAAAGTAAAAATATCGTAACAATCAATGAATATTTTAAATCAATCAAAATTAGGTGTGAGTATGTGTTAGAGAGTATATATGTGTTGTGAACGTGAGCTTAGGAGTACACTTATGACATTACTTATAATAATCTACGTATAAATCATGTTTTCTATTTCAACTGGTAAACTATGTATATACCTATAACTAAATAGGAAAATGATAATCGTTATCTAAATTGGATCTCAATTATAGCGTTGTTCTCAAATTAATATTGTTGTATAATATTCATAACTTTTTTCATCAGCCTAGGAGTGACACTTTCGTTGCTACAGCACGTTCGGTCTGTCTCTATTGAGAGCCAGTTTCAGTAGGTAATTTAAGAAAAAAATATTTGAATAATACCCTAAAACATACTCCACTGTTTTATCAAAGCGTTATTATAATCGAACAAAAAAGTTTCCTCAACTAGATCATAATAAAATTAAGAAAATAAAACCGATTTAAAATTATCATCACAATGATGAAAGTAACCCACAAACCCACAAAAAAAAATCTTGAATTAGAAATAGATTCAACTTTTTGATTGATGACAAAATCTATAACTGTATTCAATTTAGCTTTTGATCCATCGATTTGCGACCCAAGAGACAAATTGGACGTAGTTGAAGAATTTTGCTAAATAAAGTTGGGAAATATATTTTTTCGATAGTTTTTGATTGAAGCATGAATCGTATCGACCCATTGGGTCTTCGTCATTTATATCGGTTTTGTTTCTGCTCAACAGGTCTGGACTACCAATGAGGATTTTTTTTAAAGATTTTGTCTCCTTTTTCTATGAGTCTTGCCTGGTCAGTAGGTGCCACCATACAGTCGCTATTATCTGCTGAGATAAAATGTACAAAAGCAGGTATTTAATATTAAAGTGAAATCAGTTGAAGTTAAAGCCTTGAAAGTTGAACATAGCGTTTTTCAGTGACCGATTCACGGTAACTGGTTTTTTTTTTGTGAGACGATATTACTTAAAGCTTTAATCGCAAAACCCTAACAAAAGCAGAAAGCCATTTCTATAATAGGTATTTATATTCAAAACAAACTACGAAGCAAGAAAAGCGACAGTGCAACACCTGATCGGGTTCACTGCACTGTAACCACACAATTGTATCCATAATTGGTCCACAACTGCATGGATCATTAAGTGGGCATCCAGTGTAATGCAATCGCCCGAAAAGCTCACTATGCATAATGTATTAATTAAAACTAGTTCTGTACACTAGCGGCCAAGTTTGTTGTACTCAGTATTCGAATTTAGAATGCGCCGAGACCATAAAGGAATATCTTGACTAATATTGTAAGGGAACTTGTTGTTATAACTTCAAAATTTGTGATTCTGGGAAGAAACTTGCCTTGCTACTTGATAGGTTGATTAATAATTTGGATGGTTCTATTATATGGTTCATTAAATTAAGCGAGATGTTTAATATATAAGTATAGACATAAAATTAGCAAAATTATACACTAACTTAACTAAAACTATTGAAAAATTAAAATATAGATTAATATATATATATATATATATTCATCCGCATCGCTGTCAACTGGTAATGTACCTAAGAGACTGGCCGCATTGCCACGTTGTATGGCAATGCTTAGCCTCTGCCCAAGGTAAAAACCAGCCCTTGGGTCACGAGAAGTGTCAAATAGCCGTTTAGAGATTTCATTGAAGAGGCCGTGAGCACTCGGACCTGAGGGTTTCAACCCCAAACGGCTCGAAAATATAATTAACTGTAAGGTTATTATACTTACGCCGCTTGAGGTTTTCTGCAGCCGCAGCAGCAGCACCAGCACAGCACGCCGAGCCAGGAAGATGGGATGGCGCAAGAGTGTCGACACAGGTTGCATCCCACACTAAAGGCCTACCCACCTTCCATGGAGATAAAGACATGCCGTCTGGTCTCTTGCCATCGTCGCGTGCTAAGCCATTGGGTTCTAATAAATAATAATTTAGCGAGTGTACACGTTTCAATAACTTACACGCGCTTATTTTGAAACACTAAAGGAAGAAAATTCAACAATCGCATGCGTTGCTCACGCATCTTCCTTATATGCATCTATTATGCTTCTCGCACTGATTTGCATTAAAATTTACTAGCAGTTCCCCATGGTTTCCATCGCATAAGTCTCGATTCCATGAGAATATCGGGGTAAAAAGTATTGTATGTGTTAATCCAAGTTATAAACCATCAGTGTGCCAAATTTCATCCAAATCCGGTCAGTAGTTTTTGTGTGAAAGAGTATTATTTATTTATTTATTAACACTTCAAGCACATAAATGTACAGAGGCGGACTTAATGCCACAGGCATTTTCTACCAGTCAACCTTTGGGTGATGCAGAGACAAACTGTGGTAGGTGCAATAGCGAGAATTGAGGAAAAAAATATTTATATTTATATATATATTTATTAAATATAAAGATATCCTACATATATACCTATTAAAAACTATAAATATAATAAATACACCTAATTATATATAAATATAAGCACAAATAAGACAAACAATGGGAAAACATTACCGTTGTGATGATACTGCCAGCTTCTTGCGAATGTGCTCGCGAACTTTAATTTTAAAAGTTAGTCGTTTTTTCGCCATCCTGATTTCCTGGGGGAGAGCATTCCACAGAGAGATAGACTGAATGAAGAAGGAAGAGTGAATGAAGTCTGTGCGGTGAGTGGGACATTGAAGAAGACGAAAAAACAGACCGACGAAATGCAGTCCGTCTGTCTAGAGCCTAACTCACTAACAGACAACGTACAGCCTAAGCCGCTGGGTCTACAGATAGTGCAATCCACGACGACGCGTCTCACTCCACGATTACTGTACTGTAAGCTGTACGGAGCGGAGTGGGGCGCGTCGTCGTGGATTGCACTACATATCTATAGAAGCATGAATTTTTACACAAGAGTTCCAAAAATATAACTATGGTCACAGATTAATACAGATCATTCTCTTCACAAAATCATTTAAATACAAAAAGTTAGTTCAAAAACTAAAACCCGACTCTGAAAAATCTCGTTCTAAAAAGTATGAAACAAGAAAATATATCAGACACAAATCAAGACATAGGTACAAAAATGGTCAAGGTAAAGCCGTCGTCGCTTGCCTGTACATACACTTAATTTTTTTTTATTTTTTTTATTTATTTATTTATTTATTCATGAAAAATTACAGATAGTTACAGAATTTAAGGGTAGATAATTATTACATTTATTTATGTTAGGTTTTGTTGTAAAATCTGTAACAAAATAGTTAAAACCCTGCCTCTCAAACTAGGTTAAAACCTGTATTTTGAGAAACAGTGTTCGGCCACCAAATTTTTGTATACTATTATTGTTACAACAATTAATGAACAGTGTCGTTCTACCGCTGCAATAATTTATGTGATTCTGTTGTGACGTATGTATATATGTGTGAGCATGTAGTGGAAGGTGAGTTTGTGTATGAGTGTGTGCATGTGTGATAAGGTGGGGTGGGCGGTGGGTGCAGTGCGCATGTTTAAATGTGTGTGTATGTTATCGAAATCGAAATGCGTGAGAGATTAGGTGATGTATGTTAGTAGAGACTCGTGTAGGCATAATCCCTCTCTAGTAGCCACTCTGTTACTTTAGTTCTTACCGCATGTGTGTTTAGTTTTATGATTTTTAGTTCTTTATTAATTTTATTGTAAATATAATTACTTAGAGTATAAAATTGATGCGTTGCGAAGGCAGTTTTATGTTGATATCCACTGATAAGTTGTAGTCGCTTATTTAGATGGCGGCGGCAGCTTAGCATGAGTTCTTAAAGTTGATCGAAGCACGAAAAGCTGACGTACCGTAAGGACTTTGCAGTTAGAATATAATTCAATGGTTGGGAATCTGTAGGGTTTCCTAGTCATTACCTTGAGTATGGCTCTTTGCGCTCTTTCTACTCTTAACATTTTAGTCTTTGCTGCACCGCCCCATGCAGTAATGCAATATCCAATAACAGATTGGCAAAGAGCATAATACACCATCTTCAGAGTGTCAAGTGTGGCTGACTCTCTCAGTGACTTAAAGATATGTATGAGGCGCATTGTTCTTGTGGTAAGGGCGTCAATCTGTTTGTCCCATCTTAGTCCATCATCAATCTGAATTCCGAGATATTTTATATTGTCCGATCTAGTAAGAGTTGGACAGTTACAAGATGCTAATGGATTTGAGCATGAGTGAGCTGTAATACTAAAGGTATGAGACGGTCTCGTGTTACGTCGGATTGCGAATGGGATGTAAGTGGATTTGGTTAAGTTGAGTGTCAGAAGGTTAGAGTTCAGCCATTTCATTATTTTGGACAGGGCTTCCTCTGCAGTAGTTTTAACCATGTCCCAAGTAGGTCCATAAACGAGGATCGCGGTATCATCCGCGTACGCGTAGATGTCACAGTTAGGTAGGTCCATCCTGCAGAGGTCGTTTACGTAGATATTAAAGAGTATGGGGCCGAGAATATAATGGCTCTCTTTCTGTCGCGTAACTCGTTAGATCTTCTGACTACGTTACTCTCACTGAATTGGCCCAACAAGTCGAGCCCGCTAACTATACTTGAAGCTTCATAGAGAAAATGCGGAGTGAACCATCTGTATTTATTTGTGCTATGTTGAGCACTGAGGAAGGTTTTTTTTAATTCTTCCCCGGTTACATCCCATAAGTAGCCGGGGACAAATATGAAAAAAATCCTATAAAATGATTTTTTGTATGGAAGTTCGTCATTTGCCCACACAGCTTGTAACCAATAAAAACAAGTCGGGAGATGTCGTGGGACACCCGTTTGGAACAAAGTTTCTTTCGCTGTATCTATACTTCTCTATTTCTATTTGTTTGTTTGTATGTAGGGGGTAAACTGCGGAACTACCAGTCTGGTTTGAAAAAATATTTTTGCATTGGAAAGCCCAATTCTTGAGGAAGGTTACAGGCTTGCCGACGAAGTCATTGTCACAAGCTAGTATTATGTATTAAAACAGTAGTATAAGTCATCGCCATCGCAAGTAGTCGCCATCTAGTATAAGTTATTATTAGCGTCTAAAAACTTATAGTAGATGGCTCTGTATTAAAAAAAAACTTTTGACAGTAATTGAAACATGATACTTTGAAACTAACTTTTTCGGGCACGCTTTTTCGTTAAGTGATGATTCCTACCAGCCAACTCCTACCACAAGCCGCTATGGTGCGTCAGCTCTCTTCCCATAAAATATAAATGGAATAGTTTTCTGTATTCTTTTACAATTGTGAATAAGATCTTTGGTTATTTATTTGGGTAACATCATTTGGGTCAAGCTGTCAGGCCATAAAATTGAGATTTAATATGTTTCTAGTGTGGGCCAAACCGTGTAAAAATAAAATAAATATAATATTTTGTTATTACATTGGAGATTGTGACAAACAGTCACACCGCGTTAAAGAACTTCGTTCTGATAAAACTAAAACCTCACTCATGGGGTGCTTAGTAATGAATGGCTGTATATTTACAAGGAAATAAGTAAATAAGCCTCCTATAGGCACGACGCGACAGTGCCACGTGACTCTGAACCCAGAAATCGAATTCAAGATCAAAAATGTAAATAAAGAAATGTCATTGTCAAAGTGACAGTCCAGGGGTAGTCAACATGCCTGACGCAGGTCCTCACCGGACACGGCTGTTTCGGGAGGTACCTGTTTCGGATAAGGCGGGAGGAAACGCCCGGGTGTCATCACTGCGTGGATCGCCCGGAGGACACGGTGGAGCATACGGTGGAGGTATGGCCGGCTTGGGCAGAGCACCGCCGTGTCCTCGTGGAGGCGATCGGTGGCGGGGATCTCTCGCGTCCGGCCCTGGTCCAGGCCATGGTACGGAGCGAGAGGGCATGGGAGGCCGTCACCTCCTTCTGCGAAGCAGTAATGCTCGCAAAGGAGGAGGCGGAGCGCGTGAGGGAAAGGCAAATTTCGCGCCCTCACGCCCCTAGCCGCCGCAGGAGGAGACGCCCTGGGCGTCGGGAATCTATTGCCGATTCCCGGCCACCGTAGGCGCGGGCTTGCGGACGGTGAGCAATGGGTAGCTCGCCGTCCGGTAAAGACCAAGCCCAGGTCGACGGCGCGTTGTGTTCCACGCGCGCCTTAAAGAGATGTCAGCAAGTGAAGGGGTCCGATGAGACCATTGCCTGCCGGGGTTGCAGGAAAGTCCGAAAGGGATACCGTGGCCCCCTGGCATTGCACAGGCAACAGAAGGAACACGGGTGGGTTTTAGTCAGTAAGAGTCTGACACGCCCTCTTAAAGATATTCCACCCAAAAAAAAAAAAAAAAAAGGGCATCTACGCAATCTCTGCCAGTTCAGTGGTAAGCGACAGTCACTTTTGTACATTTAGCGAGTGACTGCCCCTGGCTACATGTGTTGTGCAAGCGCCTGCAAAATGATTGAAAAGCGGGTGTCACTTGACCACAAGAGGCTCACGCGAGTAGTCTATAACTATCTTAAAACATAATTGCATAATCATATAATGTCCCCACTGCTGGGACATAGGTTTCCTCTCTTCGAAAGGGAGTTGGCTGTAATCCAACGCGGGCTCAGTGCCGGTTGGTAGATGTCACATGTCTTCGAATTTTTGAATTTAAAACATCCCGGTTTCCTCACGATGTTTTCCTTCACCGTTTTTGAGAGCAGTGGTGATGAAATTATTAACAAAAAGTAAAGCACCTACCTGGATTTGAACCTATGACTTACAACCCGTAAGTCGGGGGCCAATACCACTACGCCACCTACGACATAAAACATGATGAAAATTTACCCTAGTAATGTGGAGCCGCAGATTTCTGTTCTGTCCGCACCTCACTTAATTCTCTTAAAGTAAATCCCAAAGACTAATTAAAGATGCTTTTCACGATCTTAAACCGCACTACTTAGCCCTCAGCGTAATTACAAACACGCTCGTTTTCATCCGTGACCTATTTCCTTGATTAAATCAGTGTATGTGAGACGGATGCTGGTCCGACATTATTGCTAATTCGCATGATTTCCCTCGGTCTAATCAACCAAGAGCTCTGAAGTGGTATGTTTATTAGCCAAGCTGCTATATACTGGGTGTGTAGACCAGCGTTTGTGTTTTGTTTTTGTGGGTTCAAAGTTTGAAAGCTGGGTGTGATTTTCCGTTTTCTCTATTGAGAATTTTAACATGAGAACTCGTGAAACTCTACTCTGTATATCATAACATAAGATTACGCCTGTAATCACCAGTAGGGTTAGGTAGAGGTGTACCTAAAGTACACCCACATATTGTTAAGGTTCCTTGTATTAGAGAGCGCGCCTATTGCTATCAACAAGGCACGAATCCAGACTCGGCTGCTCTGAGAAATTCATGGTAAACAAACCCAATAACACTTTGACCAATCTGGGAATCGAAGGCAGGGCTCAGCAGTAGCGTTTGCAACTACTAGACCAACGAGGTAGGTGATTCCTTTTGAATGTATTTATTTAGTAAAGTCAAGTAAAGTAAAGCTATAGTAGAGTTTGACAGCTTCTCAATTTAAAATTCTCAATTCAAAAACTGGGTGATGTTCGAGTTGTTTTTGATTTTCTTGCTTGCACGAGGTTAAGGAGCTAACATACTACGTGACGGCTGGCAAGGCATGCTTTTCTTTATTGCTTTTCATTTCACTGGACTTAGCACAGGAAGGGTACTAGTGCGTTTCACTAGAGCCACGGAGCCCGGAGCTCCTCGCATGTGCTAAGGACAGACACTGTTCAAGTCTATGGCCGAGATAACACGTTACTTAGCCCGCACTTAGGCTAAGCGTTATTTCTGTCACTGTCCCACCACAGTCAAACAACAAATGTAAAACCGAAGAGGACATCTCTAAGTGAAAGTACGAGCTATAAGATTATAGATCTCAGCCTAAAAAATGGTAAACGGGTTTGTTTTTTTAATTTTAAACTCCATCAGTCTGAGTTTTATGTGTTTCATTTGGCGTTTACATAATTATTATATTAAGCATAGACAAATAAGAAAATCGACCTACCGTTCCATTTTATTCCTACTCGATTCAGTATCTATCAATTCCCGTAAGGCAGACATTTTATGCCTTTTTCGGGCACCAGTCTCTCAAACATGTTAACCTTATTTTTTAGATTAAGCACTTCTTATCCAAATCAACATTTGTGATGAGAAACCAAATATTAAATAAATAAATTTATTTGCCATGATTTCATTTAGGGAAAATATGTACCTACCCAAGGAACTTTTAAAGGTAAAAAAACATTCAAGCACTGTCGTATCCAAAACTTTTCAGGTACTTACTCACCCAAATATTTGCATAAAAACCTCCTCCGCACCGGGAACGGACGTCAACGAAAACGATGACGACGCCGAAGTAGCGGCAGTACATTTATCATGGCCTCGTAATCTCGTTTCTCGATGACGTCCCGTTCTCGGTGCGGTGGAGTAACAACCAGAAGGTTCCTAGGCATAACGGGTGTCCACACCCGTTATGCCTAGAAACCTTCTGGTTAAGGAGATAATGAGGTCAAAGTTAAAGAAAAAAAAAGTTTTTTTTCATCTTTTACGAAAACAAGTTTTATATGCTATAATTATAACTTGACTTTACTACCGCAAATAGAGGATTATCACACTAAAAATAAATGTCGTTTCCAAGCAAATATTTTTGCTACGTTTTAGTTTTGATGCACATAATTCGATTCGATTTGACGGCTTCGTGAAGGGTCTTTTTACACCCTGTATAATTTTGTTAAAATATACATCCATTCTGTTGGAGTAAAGTTAACATTAATAGTATGGAACCATCAACATAAGTGAAGCTCGCACACTCACCCTTCTATTTTTTATGTAAATTTTATTAGACTTGAGGTTTAGTATGAGAATTGGATTGGAAATGGGTAGCCTCTAGTAACATTGAGCATTCGTAACAATCCGAGTTGATTACAATTACCCAATACAGTCTAAAAGGTTTTTTACTTAGGAACCTTTTTTTGTATTCTTAAAATTAGATTTGTTAACTTTTATAGGTACCTAATTTTTTTATTCCAGTAACTAATTTGACTTAAATATTTTTTATTAGTTTCGAAATTACTCTTAAAGAATGTTAAATATATACGAGTACCTACATGGCATGATAAAATGAAATGATGATAGAATGTTTTTTTTTTTTTATAAGGAGTTATTTTGAAATACTCATATGTTTCCAAAACTCACTTTTAAACTAGATGGCTTCAGCCATAGCTCATTTATTTTCCAAGAACTTATGCTTATTGTAGTTGAATCTCATTAAAGAAAGAAAGAAAGAAAGAAAAGTTACCGTGGAATAATTTCCGACCGACGTGAAATATTTCAAATAGGCACATAAAAAGCACTTAAACGTCAAAATTTACAGAAAAATAGAATTGATTCAAGTCCCATCCAAAAGGTACTTTCGTATGGAGAATAATGGGCAAGAAACTCCATTGTTACTCTTTTAAAATATTTTACAATATTTTGTTTATGTAAATTAATAAAAATGAAGACGATGTACCCAGAATAAATAAATGGCGTACTGTCACAGACTCACAGTCAACCTCTATGGACATAGCTGGCTGATAGTAGATACTTTAAATATAGAAGAAATTAACCATGCACATCGAGAAGCAAAAGACAATGCTATAAATATAATACCAGCCGGTATTCGAACATAAATCGCGAAGACCAACCGCTGGTTTGTACTCCACAATAATTATTATGAGAAGTCTGTTGTCGACTGCCCGTAGACTGTAATATTAATTTTAAGTAGCAACCGAAGTTATATTTGCAAGCTAAATATTACCTTGGCAATTGTTTTGTGTGAAATATTGCCTCGCAAATACACTTTAATTTACTGTTGTATTTGGAGAGAAATTGTTCTGTTTCGGTTGAAAATAGAATAGGACAATTTTTGGTGTTGTAAGATGCTTTATAATAATTTCCGGTCTCTTTACCCGACTCCCCGACAGAAAATACAGAGTTATGTTTTTTAAGTAAGCGTGTGTTTCGAAGTCAAAGAAACTGTTCTTAAGTACAAACTCAAACTCAAAACATTTATTTCAATTAAACCCCTTGACAATTCAAAAGTGCCTGTAGCACTTTTGAATTGTCAAGGGGTCGGTCAGTCAAAAATATGAAGCTAGTTGCCCATTCCAAAGCGTAGTAGGTACCTATGGAGAAGAACGGGCAAGAAACTCCACGGACACTCTTTTAAATAAAATATAAAATTGATACAAAATATTGGTTACATCATTCATTTTGAAATTATGCATGTGAGGACAATGTAATAAGACGTGCACGTTCGTAAAAGCGTCCGTAATAAAAAGAAAAAAAGAATCATTCAAAATCTTAAAATAAATTAAAATAAGCCATGGCAGCTAAGAGATGACCAGTCCCAACTGACGGCGCCCGTTCACGAACATGACGCATGGATTAGCACCATTTAGCTCAACCATTTTGAAGGGAGCTAAATGATCCAACACATACGCCACCCTCAGCGAGACATTTGAGTGAGCATGACATACTCACAGCCGCCAGGGCACATTCAAGTCAATGAAATACTACATATTACCAGGTAAATGGTAGCTCTTTAGTACATAGTACTCACACCTGTGCTATGCAATTATATAATACAAAGGAAATTGAGTTTATACAATACAAAAATGGTCTTACAATCTTCAGCAGCTCCATCAGTATTTTCAAAATGTTAAACAGTGTGTATGTCTATTAGTTGTGGAGCAGGACCAGCACTGAGCCAAGCATTTTTATCAGTGATGTAATCCCCCAACTTATAATATGCCTGCCTACATAGTGTGCGTTTTTGTACATACTCTTAACCACCTCTGTGGTCTTGTGGTTATACCACTTGTCTCAGACCCAGAGGGGACTCGAGGGACCTCGATTCCCAGTGGGGGAAAATTTTAATATTGGTTTCGTTGGTGGTAGGGCTTGTTCTTAATTCGCCTGGCTAGCTACCACCATCTTATCTAAGTCTGTCGCCTTAACTACAATGTTAACAGCATTGTTGTGTTTCGGTAGTTGGAGGTAAGATAGCCAGTTCCTCTGTGGTTGAGGATTCCGGGTGAAGCTCGCTTCCACCTTCGGCCTGATCATCACATAAGAGATATTCAGGTCAAGAGCTTGTTATTGTGTTAAAAGAAGTCACTTTGCAAGTTCCACTAATTATATTTATATTTTTACTTTTATTTAGTATAATCTTGGAATTACCTATTTTTATAATTAAAATATAGTGAGTAGAAATCCGGAGTTCTCTTAAACCGCTAATACCCATACACAGGTAGGTATAATTACGCAATCCTTATCCAATTACGAGGAAAAATCCTTTGCTTAAAGGTCTGTTCGGTTAAAAGTTTATTTTTAGAGATTGTGGTAGGTTGCTCGCGAAACCGCTACTTTATATTATTAATCTGTCTTGATTTGACGACCTTCCCCACTCAATGGAAGATCACGTGGGACATTCCTGTACCCAAAGGTAAGGCGGGATTGGATAGCTGGTTATAGACCGGTGGCCATGTTGTCGACGCCAGGCAAGGTGTTCGAGTCTTCTATCCAGCGCTGCATGCTGGAGCAAGTGCGTGGACAACTGGCTGACGCGCAGCACAACTTCTCAATAATCTGTTGAACTTTATGGCGCAGGTGGTTTCCGCGGTGGATGCTGGTTTGCAGGTTGATTCTGCTTATTTTTATATTAAAAAAGCTATCGACACCGTTGACAATGATATCTTACTGATGAAGCTCACAGAAGTCGGCTGCACACCAAATCTATCGCACTTCTTCGCCAGCTACTTGCAAGATAGACAGAAGTACGTAGATTGTAATGGGTGTGAATCTTACCCGTATTACACCTGGTTCTGTGTGAGCCAAGGCAGCAATTTGGGGCCCCTCGAATCCATTATAATGATAAACGATGTGCCGGAAGTCGTCAAACATGGCTCTTGTTTATTATTTGCGGATGACCTCAAGTTGCTGCTCGAGGTTAATAGTGAATCCGATTGCGAACGATTGCATGAGGATATAGAAGTGCTCGGTCATGAGTTTTACGCGTGAGCGGGCCCCTCTAGTGCACGAGTACGTTGTGAGCGCCGCGCCTATGCAAAGAGTCTCTGAGGTTCAGGATTTGGGAGTTGCTGTCACTCCTGAACTGTCGTTTCGCGAACATATTACTGGGATCTGTAAAAGCGCGTTTAGGAACTTGGGATTTGTACTGAGGCAGACAAAGCATTTCACTAACATCACAACAGTCAGGGTCCTGTATGACGCACTTGTCAGGAGTCATCTGGAACATATTGCTGTCGTGGTTCCGCATGAGGCCAAGTACTCGGTAACACGACAATTGTACAAGAAACTATATGGGGTATAGCCGTCTTACCGGTTGATGTACCCCACTCTGTTTGTGATCGATAAGGTCGGGTACAACCAACTGAGGGTACGACGGGAGTTCACGCTTGTCGCGTATCTGGTTAGGTTACTTCGTGGCATTGAGCATAACCCAGGAGTACTACAGTGCCTGAGTGTCTGTGTACCAGACCTCTATATGTGGAAGCAGTGCCGCCCGCCACTGCTGGCCGTGCCGGTTGCCAGGACCAATTTTCTCGTCAAAACACCATTGACCCGCGCAATTCGGGTTATAAACGATCTTAGCTAAAATAGCAAAAAAACAATAAAGCCTATAGTTTGAAAGATAGCATGTCCCTTACGTTAAATAATAATTAATAATGGTGATATAACTTTAAAAAAAAAAACGATGTAAATGAACAGCATTGATGTATGGGACATTAAAGGATATAAACATTTAGAGTTTTTCAAAGTAAAGTTCTCTTAATGGTGTACTCTATAATGCTTATGCTGTTAACAAATTTAAAAAATATAATTTTAAACATTCGTGACCTACTATGCCTATGCCATATAGTTTAAAAGTATTTACTGACATAGAATGATAAAAAATAAACGAATAAAATAGATCAAAACTTTTATTTGTACTCTCTAATCCTCTTTTATAAACGCAATTTACTCTCATAATATAATATGTCAAGTACAACATAATTAATTAAGTCGCAATAAAAAATAGCTATTATGGTTTACTAAACTTAGACTTATTGTCTGAAGAGAAAATAAAATTCACAATTTAAAAAAAAACAACAAATCAGTCTTTTATGTAAATAATATTAAACAAAAAACAAATTAACTTTTATATTTTTTTTTGTCAATAGAAACCCTACAGTTAAATTGAAAAAGTCTCAAAAATTTGTCATTAGCTTTATCAGTTTCATCATCACTGGTGTCATTGAGCTTATCTTTTGTTATACTCTTATTAGGAAGATTCAAATATTCATTGTGAAACCTATTTGGAATTAGACCACTGTCACATAATTTTTTGAGAACTTTGGAACTGAAATTAGTGTATTTCCTTATACAGAAATGGTAAGCTGTCTATGCTAATGGGCACAGCTAGATTACTGCTACTTTCTTATTCGGGTTGATCAATCTTTGCAATGCCCTTGCCATTCCCTTTACCCTTCACTGTCCTTCTTCCAGTTTACAATTCTTTGCAAAGTTCTATTTTGTGAGATGTGCCATCCTCTAAAATCGTATATTTTACTTAAACTATCTTTAAGTTCGATTTTAGAAATGTACATACTCGAATTTTCGTGAAATGCAGGTCTTTGTTTTTGGGAGTAGCAGGAGTAAAAACTGATTCAGCAAAATCATTGAAGTCAAAGAAATCCTGATATCCTAACACATTCACTCGATAAGCCTGAGGTCTTTTTCTGGCTGATTCCTTAAATGATGAAATGACATGAAATAAAATTGTTTATTCTGTAGTTATGATATTGGAATAACTTTTACACTCAACCATTAAAAAAAATTGCTAGAGAGCTCGGCATTTCCTATCTGACTACTCTGAGAAGGCCGAAATAAACTCACGAGGTCACAGTCTCTTTTAAAGTCCAGACATAATCTAGGTCAGGCCTTATGAGGACCATGTAGATTAGTCCACATAGAACCACACAGATTTGAGTGGACCTGTCCTGTCAGTGCAAACATTTGTCAGTATCGCGGAGCTCAACTCAGAACTTAGGAGCTCAACTCGACGAACAATATTAAAGAAAGGACATTTGGGTAGGCCGCATAAACTACTCAAACTGCCAGACCATCATTAACACTAACTGAGAAAAAAATGACACATAGTCCTCACATTCACAAATATTAAAATATATATATTATATAATATATATATAATTAGGTATAATATTATTTTTTATGATTTTATTCATTTATTTATTTAATACTTCAAGCACAAAAATGTACAGAGGCAGACTTAATGCCATAGGCATTTTCTACCAGTCAACCTTTGGGTGATGCAGAGACAAACAGTGGTAGGTGCAATTACGAGAAATTGAGGAATATTTTTAAAGTAGTTATAAAGATATACCTATAAAAAACTATAAATATAATATATATGCCTAATCATATACTTATATAAATATAAACACAAATACATATACATAAATACACGAATATACTAAAACAAATAAGACAAACAATGGGAAAACATTAACGTTGTGATTGATTTTACGAGTATCACATGGCTTAGCAGAGCGGGCAGCTCAATCCCAAGCTTGGCCACTGGGAAGGTCCCCAAATAATCAGTTTTTTAATCTTCTTTCAATAATAGCATGCATGCTATCTACTGGCATGTATGTATGGCCAGCTAATAAGTATTTTAATTTTTTAAAATTAATGTAAGGGACGTGGTATGTGTACCTTCTCAGGGAACACTAATGTATAAGACGATACAAAAACCTCTCAAATTATGGAATAACTTAAGTACCAAATACTGTGACTATAGAGACTTACATTAATTTTTATAAAAATATTAATTTAAAATGTCATTTACAGCCAGTTTCTAGAAAAAAAAAGGATTACGCCTACGGAAAATATGTGACGTAAGGGACATTTTTTTTGAGCTAGTGTCATTTTAAATATACCAATCGATAGAGCAAGAAATTCCGAACCCAACGATATATATAACCCATTTTCGAAAAAATGTCCCTTACGTTATTTCATATTTCCAGTATCGATATGTTGTTGCTTTTTATTTTTTATTTATATTTATTTTATTTATTTATTTATTTAGGCTTACACAAAGTTCTTAAATATACAATCTAGCATGATATGAAATTCTCACTAACAGAAGACGTAGAATATTAGACAGCGGGTCCCAAACTAGGCACAGCCTGTATCTTGGTGACCCAAACACTACTCATAGTTAACAATTTAAGGTGTTATGCTAGCGCAATATTATTATCAAAGTTCATTACAAAATTTATATAATTTAAATACAAAGAAAAAAAAATAACATAGATTATACAAAAACAGTTGAGTAAGTGTGTGGTGTAAGTGTAAGTGAGGGTATGTATTCTTTCAGAGTGTGTATTAATATGTGCTGCAAAGTTTCTGTTTCCTAATAAGTCCGGCCCAACAACCATTCTTTTAGCTTAGTTTTGGCCTCAGAGTAGTTGTTCGGTACACTGAACGTTTTGCTTATAGAATTAAACACCCGTAATATAATTTTTATAATTAAAATATTGTGTTTTTTATATTCAGGGAATTTAGTAAAGTAGTAAAAAGAAATTCCGAACCCAACGATATATATAACCCATTTTCGAAAAAATGTCCCTTACGTTATTTCATATTTCCAGTATCGATATGTTGTTGCTTTTTATAATTAAAATATTGTGTTTTTTATATTCAGGGAATTTAGTAAAGTAGTTATAATTTTTAGATGTTATTATAAGTACAGTTGGTTTTTCAAGTTTTCATAGTTTAAATTATTGTAATTAAGTTAATTTTTATACCGCGCTATCGCATTAGGTATACACCTGTAATGATAGTTGAAAGGGAGATTTAGGGGTATGGTGAACAGGGTGTAAAGTTCACTCATCCACCATAGAAAAGAGAGGATCCTCCAACCAGACGGGTGTTGTGTCTGGCGGGCCGACTGCCCAACTGTTGATTTCGGATAGTCTTACCTATGTCGTTCGCGCGATAAACTCTAATTGCGCGATGCAGGATTTGTGTGACGTCATGTCTTTTGATGCGTAGTTCGTATGTGGCGGTGTAACCGCTACAGAGATTTTAATTAAAAATAATAAGCGATATCGCTTACATCTGAAAAGGCATTTATAGTGGAAAATTATGGCTGCGTCTAAGACTGAATGATCAAATACCACCTTAGGTTAAGTGGTATTTGCAAAACCTTGCAAATCACTTCTCCCCGTGGTGACATTGATTGCACCATAGTTTATCTATATTTTATTCATGCCCTAGTACCAAACAAACGACACCAATTCACTTAAAAAAGGTCGTGTACGCCGTTCCATCTCACCATCGTGGTATATGCACTGCATTTAAATTTATTGCCGACCTTTAAGGGAAGGAAAACATCGTAAGAAGACCCCAATATTAATAATAAATAGTAAACGTGTGTAAGTATGTGTGAAAATGCCCTTAAAGGTACAATTCCATAGCCGACCGCATGCGGCAGCAGCAGGCGACGTGTTGCCGCGACACGACTGGTTTCTATTAACACATAACATAACATAACATCACGCCATGTTTCCATGAAGGGTTGGGCAGAGGTGTACCTGTAGTACACCCACATTTCGCCAGTTATGTTTTTTAAGTCCTATGTAATAGGGGGCGAGCCTATTGCCAACAACCGGGTACAATTCCAGACTCTGGGCTGCTACTGAGAAATTCCTGCTGGAAAAACCCAATAATACTTTGCCCAACTTGGGAATCGAAACCAGGACCAGGACCCGCACCCGGGTTTCTATTAATTTCTATAAAACCTATGTGTCGCTAGCTACGGGAGGTATTTCATAGAAATTCATAGAAACCAGTCGTGTCGCGGCGACACGTCGCCTGCTGCTGCCGCCTGCGGTCGGCTATGGAATTGTACCTTTAAGGGCATTTTCACACATACTTACACACGTTGCTGCCGTCTGCGGTAAACTGCGGAATGGTACCTTAAGAAGTGGGGCCTGCATTACCGGTATGAAACATAAATTCAATTTTAGAACTTCGTGACTGACATCTAATTAAAAGTTTTAGAACTATGCCAAAGTTTCTTGCAAAAAGTTGGTGACGTTTCTCTTCTTGTTTTAAAAAAACCGGCCAAGTGCGAGTCGGACTCGCACACTGAGGGTTCCGTACAAACCTGTAGGTACCTATATAAGTAAAAGTTCATCCATCACGTCAATCGAGTCATAGTTATGGTAAAGACAAAGGTCTTTTTATCGTTTTAGTAATCCTTTATTTTATATTAACACATATCATTTATTTTATAATATAACTGAAATATCTACACTAGCCTTGCAAAAGTCTGCTGATGAATGATGGCTATTTTTTTTTTTATCAAAGTTATTTATTTACAAAGTTTTTTAGTCACTATTTAGAAATCTGGTACAAAAATACTAATGAAGCATTAAATTTGAACCAGATCTGTAAATGGTGACTGAAAAAGGTATGAATTGAACATTGAACATTGAAGTTCGAAAAAACGTTATCTATAGTTGTACTACTTCGTGTAGTGCTAGTGTTTATTAACGGAAACATGTTTATGGAGGAAAAATATATGAAAATTCCATTTTGGGGATTCATTCTAAAATCGATATTGAAGATAGAGATAAGTCGCGGTCATCGCGGTAACTACAATTATGTATAATCACAATTTAAATTTAGGTTTAGATTCCCTTGCGAGTAGTTGCGAGTTTCGAAATATGCGGTATAAATGGTTGTACCTTTGCGTTTTTGAGTTGACTTAGTAATTTGTTTTATTTTCACAGCTTAAATGTAATTAGACCCAAGTATTTGATATGAGTTTCAACTTGATATCTCTACGCGTTCATGAGGAAAAGGGTAATAAGTTTATAATTACTTATTAAAAAATATATACATGATGTAACTAAAAAATTTAGGTTTTCGAAATTGTCCATTTATATGTGCTATAAAACATTGCTTCATGCCAAATTTCAAGATTCTAGGTCGACTGGAAGTACCCTTTAGGTTTTGATTCCCTTGCGAGTAGTTGCGAGTTTGAAAATATGTGGCTTAAATTGCTGTTTCTTTTGATTACGTTGACATAGAACTTTGATTTTGTTACAGCTTAAAGGTATCATAGACTTGAGTACTTGATATGAATTTCAATTGAATACCTCTACGCGTTCATGAGGAAAGGGGTAGTGAGTTTAAAATTTGGTATTAAAAATATTTTTATTATATGATGTATGTAAGTAACTAGAAATTTACGGTTTTTGGCAATGTTTCCTTTATCTGTGCTATAAGTCGTTGCTTCGTACCAAATTTCAAGATTCTGAGTTCACGGGAAGTACCCTGTAGGTTTTTATTCCCTTGCGAGTGTCGAAAATTTGTGGCATAAACGGCTGTATCTTTTGATAACGTTGGCTTAGAAGTTTGATTTTTTCACAGCTCCAAGGAACAGTAAACTTGATTATTTAATATAAATTCCAGCTTGATATAAGGGTTCCGTTTTTTCCTTTCGAGGTACGGAACCTTAAAAGTAACTACTTTTTAAAGACATTTCTCGCTGACACGTCGGCACTTCACGTGACCGGTTGACTCGTTTTTGGCCAAAGAATTAGCATTGTCGTTCAACGTGGCTATGCTGCCAGTGTTCTGGGTACGTTTCCGGATGGCAGTGACGAATACTTCGACACCTAAGTGTCCGTTTGTGCTTGTATTTATTTGTATATAGTTAGTTACTTTGTCATTATCTAGTGTAGACAGTAAGTTGTGTTAAATATTGTAAAAGTAATTAAATAGAAAGAAATAGAAAGAAAAATTAAATTATTTGCCATAAAAGTAATTCTAAAGTTACATTAGAAAAAAACGCAAACCACTAGGAACAATAGAGTGCTACAAGAATATTTTGGCGTCTGGATGAAATTAATAGGAGGGCGTTTCTGGTAAACATTTGTGAAATAGCGTCATAGAAATTTTATTGGTGAGCAGTGGTGGGCCAGTGGCCCATGACTCACGTGGGTTCGAACCCAAGCTAGCACTTTACTTTGTGTACATTATTTTATTACTACTACCCTCAAAACGGTGAAGGAAAACATCGTGAGGAAACCGACATGTCCTAGAACATCTACCAAACCACACTGGGCCCGCGTGGTGGATTTAAACTTCCCCCCTCCCTCTGATTGACAGAAGGCTTGTGTCCTAGTAGTGGGAACATTATATGTTGATTATGGATGGATGGATTATGCGATTGTATTGACAATACAAGATGGCGACGTCGTTAGTTCCTATTTTGTACCTTTATTATATGACGGGTTGGCGCAGTGGTTAAGCGATTGACTGCTGCGCTGCATGTCGCGGGTTGGATTCCCGCACTTAAAAAAAAATTGTATGACCTACAATTAGTTGTTCTGGGTCTGGCTGTTTGACTAAGTGAGTTTAAATATAGGTATGTAAACGCACCCACAATACAGGAGAAATTCCTAGTGTGGGGCAACGTTATTTAAAAAAAATATATATATATATATATAGTTTCATTATCAGCCTACAGCTGCAGATAGCTCGATTCTCGGCAACTCTCATCCAGCTGTTACCCGCCACCTTGTGAATCTTTGCCCCACCTAGCCATTATTGGTTTAGCATCGCTTTAGGGGTAATATTCATCCATGGTCAATCTGATGGCAGATATGAATTGAGTGGCGAAGGCAACATAGACACCAATGTTCTAAGTAAATTCTAAGTTATTTTTTTTTTCTGTTTTTTTTTTGTGTGAATGTCTTGACCTGAGTCAAATAAATTTATTTTCTTTCTTTCTTTCTTTCAATGCTGAAGATTAACCTGTATGACGTTACTCAGCAATAATAACCCTTATTACTATCACAGTTGACAGATGGATGTTTTTTTTTAAACTTACCTACTCAAGTAATCAGCATTCCTTGTTTGTCACGAATGACATAAAAGCAGTTCGAACCGAATTAATACTTATCACCAACATTGGTTAAAAACAACATAATAAAAATCGAAAAAGGTCAAGTTGCTCGTGCTGATTATAATAATAGACTTTTACTGCTACAAATTAATATCAAAAGAGACGTTACAGAATATTCTTGGGTGACTGACCACTGAGTGGCTCTAAACATAAATATATATTCGGTACTGGCCACTGACACAGCTCGTGTACTGAGAATTCTAAATTCAAAAACGGCGACAAATGGCGTATGTCCATTTAGCGGGTGCATAAGTCAAATGAGTTTTGTTGAAATGTCTCGTTTAGGTCTAGACCAGATTGGGAGCATTTACAACAAAACATAACATCACGCCTTGTTTCCTCGGAGGGTTGGGCAGAGGTATACCTGTAGTAGGTACACCCACATTCCGCCAATTATGTTTATGTCCCATGTAAGTGTTTAATAGGGGGCGAGCCTATTGATAAAAAAATAGAGAGGAAATTCCATAATTTGAAGAAGTCACAGTCTGGACCTGATAAAAAGATCTCATATTTCCCTACATTTTTGACAAGAGATAATAACCATTAAGTAACAAAAAATAACATTGATTGTCGCCGAGACGAGATTGCAAGAAAATGGACTTTTTAATTACGGGAATTGATCTTCTGTTTTATGACCGCAACCTTTGCTTGTGATCGATCCTGCTAGTGATCGAATCAGAAATGAAGAGATGCGCAGGAAACCAAGGTAACCGATATAGCCCGAAGGATTGCCAAACTTAAGTGGCAATGAGCAGGGCACATTGCTCTCAGAACAGATGGGCGATGGGGCCGAAAGGTTCTGGAGTAGCGACCGCGTACCGGAAGGCGTCGTGTTGGAAGGCATCCCACAGTCCGCAGAAATCCGCTGGATGCGGGAGGCACAGAATCAGTCGAAGTGGTGGTGCTTGGTGGAGGCCTATGTTCAGCAGTGGACGTCTTTCAGCTGAAATGATGATGATGAACCTTTGCTTAGGGACTTTTTTGTGCCCTTAGCCACTACAGTAGGTATTAAAAATGTTTTATATAGTTGTGCAATTTTTTTTCCATTGTTTATCATACGTGTCATAGAGAAGCTCGTGGCTAAGTAATAACAGCAACACAAGTCGATCCATCAGGTTAAGCTACGCTTGCCGGGGTTGGTTCGTGGATGGGTAACCATCTTAACATACCGAGACTCCTGCGTGCCTCAGAAATCACCGTTGGTCCCGGCTGTCATTCGTGGATCTTTGACAGTCGTTATGGGTCGTCAGAAGCCCGAAAGTCTGACAATTAGTCTTACCAAGCTGGGTTGTGGAGGTCAGATAGGCAGTCGCTCTATGTAAAATACTGGTATTCAGCTGCATCTAGTTAGACTGGAAGCCGACCCCAATATAGTTGGGAAAAGCCTAGACAGAGATGATGATGATAGATTATCATTGTTTGTGGAAAAACTTGGTGTACATTATACTAGGTATAAACAGATATAGTACTCACCAGTTTGAGATAGGCTTGTTTATTTGTCACAATTGATATAAGACAGTTCAAACTAGATCCGTAAGTACTTATCATCAACATTGGTTAAAAACATAAAAGGTCGCCTTGCTCGTGTGAATATTATAAACATTGTAGAGAAAGAACCGGATAAATTCAGTTTGTTATAATGACAATGTTGATACTGGTTTCTTTTATAGGTATTATAGTAAGCTAAATGAGACATAACATAATATCACGCCTGTAATTCCCCAAGAGATGGGTAGAAGTGTTAGTACTTCTAAATTATGCCAGTTACGTTTAAGTCCTATGTAATAGGGGGCGTGCCTATTGCCATCCACCGGGCACAAATCCAGACTGCTACTAAGAAATTCCAGATGGAAAAACCTAATAACACTGCGCAACCCTGGAATCGAACCCAGGACCTTATGCTCATTGCGACCACTGTACCAATGAGGCAGTTTAAAAAGAAGACCTTGTAAACCATTCCAAGATTTCTGCAAATAAACAATCTATAAAAAAATAGATGGTTTATTTGCAGAAACCTTATGAATGAAAGGCAATTTGTAAGAAAAAAAAGTGGTTTATGAAAACACTTCCATTCAGTTGGTCGGTAAATAAATGTTTGATTCAATCTATGAATATTTTTCTTATCTAAATAAAATTGAGCTAAGGACCGCATTTTAAATTAACAGACATAATGATCACGACACTTGGCAGACATTCTTATTCGAGATCACGTTATTTTGTTTAAAAAAGACGAGAGTATGTTGCTGTTCATCTCTTGATGACCTTATGACCTTGGTAGTCCGACGGTCACACCACCGCCATGGTGTGTTTTAAAAGCGGTGAAGGAAAACATCGCGAGGAAACCGGCATGCCTGAGAGATATTTCTGGAAGGCATGTGAAGCCAAGTCTCAGGCCCACGGGTGGCTTAAAAACTCTGACACCAGGTTAGCCACTAACCACACGAAAAAGAAAGAAGAATCTCCTAGAAGTAAGCTTTAATGAAGCCTACGAAGCCTATGGGTGGACAAGGAGCTTATTATAGAATAAAACTTTATAATTTCCCTGTTCTTAGTTTATCTTCTCTTATTTGGGAACGAGACGAAATCAGTAAGAAAGGTAAGTAGTAGTGGGTCCTTATCACTTGTGCGATAACTCCTCAAATTAGCATTTAGGATAAAATTTTCCAGGATCATCATCATCGTCATCTGCGTAACCTTCCAGTATAATCGGGTGCAGCTGATTAAATTCTCCTTTATTTATAGTAGGTAAATATTTTTATAAACAGTGTTCTATGTGTGTGAGTGTGATTTGTTTTGTGTGCATGTGTGTGTGATGCTTCATGTACACTTGTGCCTAGATCCTCGGGAATTACAGGCGTGATGTGATGTTATGTTATGTGTTATCTTTCCCAAAACCTTATTAAGATTAAGATGAAAAACACTCGTTTTATAAAGGTTTAGGTATCCTAATTAATATTATAAATGCGAAAGTGAGTTTGTTAGTTTACTTGTTTGTGGCACAATCAGGTAAAATAGACTTAACAGATTTGGTGAAATTTGGCACACAGATAGACCATGACCTATGTAAGGACATAGCCTATTTATCAACCTGGATCGTAGACGAAGTCACGTGCAACAGCTAGAACATACTAATTATTGTCAAATTATTTTTCTACGATAAGTGACTATATGACTGAAAGACTGTTTAAATCGTATCCATTAGAGATTTAATTTTATGTATTAATTAATGGAATTGAAGAAAAAAACGTGGTGCGCCAACCCCACTTAACATGGGATAAGGCAGGAAGCTGATGATTCAAGATAAAATCTCCCTTTGTCACTATATCGCATTTCTGTCCAATACAACACCTACTCTGGTAAACTACAGAAGAGTACTAAGAGTACTTGTATCTTGAAAGTTTCCAGGGTAGCAGAGATATCAAGTAGTCAGTTATCTGAGCAATGTTCGACACTTCAACACCGAACCGGGTCGTTCTAGTTCGGTTATCGGCAGCCGGAACCGATTTATCTCGTTTGTAATATTAGTAGTGAATATTTTTATATTTCTTGGAAGAATTGTGCAAGATTTCCTAATGATGTGTAATTTCTAAAAGATAACTAAATATATTTCATGAACCTTGACTCCTCTGAAAATGTTCAATCAGACATTAGAATCAGGTTCGCAAAACTAAGGACATCCTGGCCTAAATACGATGGAACTTGATGCCTGCACACTGGAGTAGCTAATGCCTCTGAAAAGCTGGGCTAATTAAATTCTATCGACTGGATAAGAAAAAACGTAAGCAATGAGACTTCACTACTGATTGTTCTACTTCTGCTTCTATCACAATGTTTTAATTGGTGATTGAAATCCACCCCTAAGACGACCTACTGACTGGTGATTGAATCTTTTATCTCCGATTCACACAGCACAACACAGTCGGTATACACAACAACCATACATTTTATTATATACGAGTACCTATTTGCACCACTTCCTTTTCTTATCTTTTAATATTTAACTCGACTCTGAAGCATTATTTATTCTGATGCTGTTATAGCGATGATAGAGCGTGGGGTGTGGGTTGATCGTAATATTTAAATATCATAAAAAATACGATTTTCATTTATTATTATATTTATTTTATTTCTTTTTTAGTTTTTTCTCTTGTGAGATTTATTTTATATCTGTAGGTGTGTCCGTAGCACTACAGCGGGTCCTATCAGAATACCAGCGGTGCGATATTTGTTTTTTTTTTCAAATATCGTAGCATCATGCTGAGATAGAAGCCTTTTTGACCTTGCACAGGTCATCATTTTTGTTTTCACTTATTTGTTAGTTTTAATGTTCTTTTCTTATTGTATATTGTTTTCATGATTTTGATTTATTTTTTATTGATGTATTTCCTGGGCGTGTCCCAAATAAAATATTTTTCTTTGTTTCTTTCACTACTTGACTAGGCCTGCAAAGTAAATAACAAATATAACATCACGTCTGTATTTCCCGAAGGGATAGGCAGAGTTGTACTTGTAGTACATCCACATTTCGCCAGTTATGTTATTATGTTTCATGTGATAGGGGGCAAAGTAAATAGAAATTATGATAAAGCATTTGATGAAAGCTCTCATCACAAATTCAATATTAAAAATAAAGCGAAACGTGCTCATAACACTAAAAACAAAAGAGCATCTCTCAAAAATTGCGAGTAATAAACATTCAAAAAGTGTTCCAATACTAAATTCGCAGAAAACCATTAACGTTGCAAACGGTATCACAACAAATCTGCCACCGCGGCAATATTTCACGGCTTAATTTCTATTGCTGGCCCCCATTGATTTTATAAATTCGCTTTTCCCACTGAGAATTTAATGAAAAACGTGCGTAGAAAGTTTGCGCTCCATTACTTCGCGCGGTTATTAATGACAGGGGCCGGTATTCTGCTCACCTACTTTGATAGATGAGCCCATTCGTCTGGTCGAATGCAAACAAAGGAGGTGTGTTCCTAACAGTTACAATGTGTAGTTGGGACGTTGAAGTAATCATTTTGTTTTATTATGGTACAGGAAATTTGAATGCGGAAATAGAGGGTATAGGTAATTAAAGTTTATTTATGTTTGGGCTGAGGATTAATTTTGACGATTAGTCGATTTTTGAACTAGTCATTGAGAGAGATTTTGTATTGAAAAAGTTACCTAGTAACGGTTTTGGTGAAATGTTAATGACGTCGAAGGGAAAATGCTTTAGAACCTAAATATTAGACTTGTAACAATAAAAACTAGATTCCGGCGGATAAAATTAAAGCCTATTATTATATGAGACTATGTTGCTAGTAAATAAATAATATTTACCGGTAGCTATCAGTAAATCACGAGATTCGACGGTAAATCTTAGGATTTACCGGTATCCGAGATTTTTCGGAATAATATAAATAAAAATATCGTACAATATTTCGCTTATATCCCAGATGATTCCAGAAAGGTTTTATTACTTTTTGAATATTAATAGCACAATTTGATGTTACGGATAAAAATAAATAGGTATAATTTTAGAAAAAATCTCTTTTTTGACGTTGGAAGTTTTTATTACCAATCAATTCTTTCAACAAAATCGAATGATGGAATGGGGAGACGCCTTTACCCAGAAGCGACACAGCTCAGGCTAAAAATATATATTGTATTTTTATGTGTTTTATATTATTATGTCTAAATGTACTTATTATTTTTGTACCCTGACGGACCAAAATGTCTCCTCTCATTGAGTCCATCCAAGCGTTCCTGGAAGAGATCGCCTTGTCAGATAAGACCACCCGCTAGTAACTAGTTTTAAATATGTCTGTCATTTTTTATTTTATGCGGTGTACAATACAGTGTTTGATAAATAATAAAAATAGTTTTTTTTCAATGTTATATAAAAAAAAAATGCTATTTGAGATGCATGAAACTAAAAACCCAGCACAAGGTGACTCATCATACTTCATAAAACCATTCAATCAAAAGCCACCATATTTCAATCAGGCTCAAATATAAAATAAATTTAGTACCATCGACCTTATAGAACGGCAGACCAATACCTTGGAGGATACTCTTTGTTCGAAGGTAAGGTAAGCCGATCGATAGCAAGTAGTGATTGATGAAATACGAATTATCAATGAGTATCGAGCCGGCCTGTAAGTGGTTCTTGAAATTGCTTTCGAAATAACCACCATTGTGTCTGAAAACTATTATTAAAATCATAGTAAGACGGTTGGCTTGTTGTGGGTGAGATTGTGTAAGTAAGAAATACTAGGCTGTTCAAAAAGTATCATTACTTTTTGAACAGCCTCGGTTCATATTTTCTATACTAAGAGAGTTTTTTTGTATGTTTGGATTCGAAAAAAATCTTTTTGCATTTGATAGCACAATTCTTGAGGAAGGCTACAGGCTCTTTAACATCACGCTAGTACCCATAGGCGCCGAGCAAAAATAAACATAATCAATTATCATTACTTTTTGAACAACCTAGTAGATATAGATATTTTATTTGATACAATAAAATCGTAAGATGCGTGGCTTTTCATTGTCATTTCATTGTGATTACTACGACTTTGTTTCGAGGAAATCGATATTTGATTATACTGTTTTATTGGTTTAGTAATTTATCGTAAGTCTTAGGTGCTAATAATTTTTTGGGTTCTGTACCCGATGGGTGCTAAGTGAAACCCTGTTATTACGGCTCCGCTGTCCGCCCGTCCGAACGTCTGTCTTTCAGCCGGCTGTATCTCATGAACCGTAATAGGTAGACAGTTGAAATTTTTACAGATCGTATATTTCTATTACTGCTATAAATTAAATAAACTCAATAATTAATGGGGGTATACCCTATACAAGAAACTTGTTTTTTTTGGCGATTTTTGCTCGAACGAGTCCGAATTGCACTTGGCCAGTTTTGGTTCATGGTTTTAATTTTATGTAGCTCTTGAAATAAATACATTATTATTTTTTATTAATATATTAAATACAGTTTTTATTATCTTTGCATTTTTTGGCAAGATGATTACAATTGACAGTCAATTCAATGACTATTAACCAATTGTCTGTTAGTCTGATACAGAGCATCGCACGTGACGAGGGTCTTCATTGTTTTTCAAAGTCAAAGTCAAATAATTTATTTCTATTAGGCACAAAAAAGGCACTTTTGAACGTCAAAATTTACAAAAAAAAAAATAATAATTGATTCTAGTCGCCCATTCCAAAAGGTAGTTTTCGTATGGAGAAGAATGGGCAAGAAACTCCACCGTTACTCTTTTAAAATTTATTGTGGTTGCATCTATATCGCCACATAAGAACCGTCAAACAAAATCCTGACGTCAGACAAAAATTGCATCGTGCAATTAGAGTTTACCGCGCCAACAACATGTATGTAACTTCCCCGACATCAATCGTTGGACAGTTTCCCGTCAGACACGACACCCGTCTGGTCGGAGGATACTCCCTTTTCTAAAGAAGATGAGTGAACTTTACACCTTATTCCTCATACCTCTAAATTGATTTGTGACCCCGACGTGACTGATATTTTTTTATGTATGTACACAAATTGGGATACATTCAATATTGAAAAATGTCCACCGTGTACACATTTCCACCGCAGAAGAGATGTTCAGATTTTAAAAGTTGCACAGTCGGCTTTTCTTGTAATGTATCTGTAATGACATAACTATGTAGTAAATAAGGGTGTCTTTGTAGGGCTGATACTCCAATAGTCAGATTACTTTTATCTAACGCGTAATTTGACGTATTTTCTATACTAAAGCTGTCAAACCGCCATTTAGATAAAACTTATCTGACGATTGAAAAATGTATTATGCCTGTTTTCACCGACAACTAAGTGACTCTCAGCGCTGAGCCTAGCATTGAAAATCCAACAGTGCACTTTTATTTAGGGATTCATTTAAGTGTCATTTAATGAAGGTGAAAACGGGTATAAGTCGAGTTAAAATGACATTCTGGTATTAGGTACAGTCAGTACAGACCTATTTATAACAGAACAATAAAAGAGGACTTTTTCAATTTAACTTTTATCCTTGAAACGTATCCTCTGTTATTTAGAAAAGAATGACAATTTTATTTTTTTGCTTTACTTCTTCAAAGTTTCATTTTATTTGTTCATTTATGTGTATCCTAGCCGTATGAGAGTTTTTGTGTTGAAATGAAATGTTTTCAACAAACGAATAACCGAAATGAAGCTCCACTCAGTTTTTCCTAGAAAAGTTAATAAAGTCAAAAGCACACACGTACATAATTACGTTGTTTATTCATGTCTACGTATATTGGAACTTCAGACGTCTGTAGCTTTGTTCTTGAACTAATTCAGTAGGTAGTGAGTAGTAACCATTATAAACTCTTGCAGCATCTCTATCAGCTTTATCTCAGCGGAAACAGGTCTGCTGCTAAACATAACATTATAAAGGCCTCCCACAAGAATTTACCTACAAAACATTATTCAAATAGGAATCGGTACTTTGGACAGTCCTTCAAAATGACCGCGGTTTACCACTTCCTAATTGTGTTAGCTGGGAAGAATTGGCGTAACCAACTCCCCAGTTAATACGTATTTGCCATCGTGTAACGCACTTGCTGATTTTTGTGAAACCTGTATTTTGTGATTCACGAGAAATGTAGAAGATTATAATAAATCTTATTATTAAACCTCACAATATTTTTCTGGCTCAAGTTAGACAAATATTGTGGGAAAACCTGGTCTGTCTTGAGCAAGCGTGGTGATCAATGCAATGAGAAGAGTCCTTCGCCATTCAGTGGAACAATAATAGGCTGGTATTATTATTTTATTATTAAGGGCTGATTTCACCAATGAAACTGAACGCGATCAGCATTTCTAAAACACGTTCAAGAGCTGTCAGTGTCAAAACTTTTATGGAATATTGTACACTGACAGCTCTTCTTGAACTCGTTTAGATCTGCGGAACGTGTTCATTTTTATTGGTGAAATCCGCATTAAGTCAGAAATCGGACGCCGACTGTACGTCCTCTGCATTCGATTCTCAACAACTTAAAAAGCGAAAAACAAAACGATTGTTACATAAAGTAAATGCGCTCTCCCCGTCTATATATTACTTTAAATTCCATTTAGGTACTTTGAGAAAAGCAATCGACCAATCGACGTTATTTATACTTATGTATAAAAAATGCGAAAAGAATGATAAAACGAATATAGAACGCCAAGCCGTACGATTGACGGCCCGAGGCGAACCAAGATTAACCTATCACGATCAAATACGACGTATTCTTAGTAAGACGAATGTTATACTCACGCTTTATCTGCAATTATGAGGGTGAGCAGATATCTAAAGACGAAAAGGAGTACTATGATATCAAGGTTTTCTACTGGCTAATGTTTTTTTGGCATATTCTGTTGTGTATCGGCTTGGAATCTTCCAAGTCATTTGATCGTCCTTGATATCCAAACAGGCAGTTTAAAAAAAGTTTTGTAAGGTTAGTAATTTCCAGCTGATCACAGACCCCGCTTCGGAATGTGCATAAAAGTCACCTGATGCGCCCTCGTTATTTGCGAAGACTATATTTGTTATTGACACCTGAATGCCTGAAGTGACTGACTCTTTGACAATTCAAAAGTGCCTGTAAAGGGTTTAATTGAATTAAATGCTTTGAGTTTGAGTTTGAGTATTTTTAAAACATTCTATCAGCGATAACGACCATGGAAGAGTCAAAAATATACAGGACCGACATAAGCTACCGAAAAGTTTATGCCAACCCTGTTGAAAGTCCTTGTAGAAATACGAAACGCTCTGAAAGCGATTGTCACTTGATGGTACTTTTGAAAAACCAGTACATCCACTAGATGGCGTCATCTAGTGGGTGTACTGGTTTTTCAAAAGTACCATCAGTTTCAAAACAAAAGCTAGATAAAATAGATAATCATATCTTCTTCATAGTTATGAAAAGTTTTTATTATTTATAATGTCTCCTGACATGAACTCAGTTCACCTCAAGTTAGTCTTCTCACTTTTGCACCCGACTGTTCAACTGAGAAGTTTGTCTGTGCCTTTGTTCCGACTTTAGAACTACCTATTGAATCCACTCGAGTATTCTTTGATTCGTACTTTTAGTATTTAAAGGTATTATTATGTTTGTTTGAAATGCAGGTCCAGGAGTTTGGAAAGGTGATGGTAATAGCGATTAATCTTTTGAGGAGCTTTTTGTGTTGGTTGATTTGGGAGAAACGAGACTGGGTTTTGTATTTGTTTAAGGACACCTCATATATACCGTTATGCAAAGCGGTATTAAATTCTGACCTGGCAATTTGAGAATTTTGCAGTGTAAAAAGGCCAGGTTCCGTAACCGTTGTAGCGACAAGAAAATGTTTTTAGGAGACTGACCGTAACTTGTATAGATAACTTGCTACGGTATGATCTTTATCGTGTAAAGAGAACAAATATTTTAGAACTTTCAGTAGGCTAAGTACGAAACCAATTTTTTTTCTTCAGTTAAATAATGCTAATTAATTACTTTAATTATAAAATAAAGAGAAAAGAAGTCAAGAGAAGAAGAAAGATGTTAACTTAGAAAAAATATTATTAAAGATATATTTTAAACGGGTACGTATTTGAATATCGAAGATTAAAATACCTACGCTTAAAATACCAATGTTCAAAACATCTAAAATTTAAATATCGATTCTATCAAAATGTCGAAAATTGCTATACCTACGCTTAAAACGTCGAAGATTGAAATGCCGAGTGATTAAAATTTCGAATGATTCAAAATATCGAATGGCAATAGGCCTAAGTTTAAAATATCAACATTTAATACATTTGCGTACAAGTGTGTTTTATTTTGGGTTTTTATTATGTAAATATAATTAAAGTACATTTACATGAGGTTTTCCTTGTTTTTTTTGGTAACCCACCTAGTAACTGATTACCATCTAGCAAAGAAGCATGCAGCAATCATGCAACATGCAAGCAAGCATGGTTTGTTTCACGGCTCCGGCGCTGCAGGGCTCCGGCAGTCCCACGCGAGCTTACCGTCGCAGATGGTCTAAACGCTCACCACTGCAGCTTCGGCTTGCTGGCCTGCTCCTCAGCTCGCGGACTGCCTCGCCCCTCCACGCCTAGGCGATTCTAAATTACACTCTAGGGGTAGGGCAGACAAGACTACGTGGAGTCGGTTTTGCAGCGATACGTTTCTGTCACTAACTTTAGTAGCACAACATTATTGACTTTCAAGAAAATATTTTAATTTAAAGACCTAAATAATACCTTCACGATTGACCTATGCTTGTACACTAGACACTGATTTTCATGGATAAAATAGGACGAAATTGTTCCAAAACCGAATTGGGGCACCCCGAATTTACGTAGTCTTTTGGCTGTTACCCCTAGAGTGTATATAAAAATCCGGAGGCGCGAAGGGAGGGCAACGCCCGCCCGTTGTGCAAGGGCGAAGGTTTTGCACTTACCGTAGCGCCGGAGACGTTGCAGAAGCAACCTTTTTCCACTCATACTCATACTCATATCAAAATTTGTTCGATTTCGATATTTGGATCTTTCGATGCAACTTTTGTAGATATTTAGATTTTAGATATATTGGACGTAGGATATTTAACCATTCGATAATATAAACTTACGTTATTTTAATTTTCGGTTTTATGGTCGTTCGATATTTCCATTTTCGATGTTTTGAACATCGATATTTTAACAGTAGGTATTTTAATCTAGGATATTCAAATAAGTACCCATTTTAAACAGCCGATGATTTTGCTAATTGCTGTAAAATTGCTTTTACAGACTGTGGTCACATTGAACTGTCCGGGATATTACATAGAGATGCTGATAACAAAATTGGGTGAATAATAAAATTTCCAGGATTTACCACAGCTTGTACAATCAACAGTATAACCACGTAATCAAATATTCTGTAAGCGGTTACACTTTGCGTTGGCTATGGTTGGTGTATGTATTTGCACGCCCCACGTGGCAGAATGTGATGAAACAATTTATTAATTTAAGACCATGCAATGTACCATATTCGGACAAATAAATGAATTTGAATTTGAATTTGAATATGTTTTGTTAAAATCTTTTCATTATTTCAACGTACCAATTAGTATCAATGAGGATAGTAGGTTTTTTTGTCTTTTGTTGATAAACAAGCCGATAACTCACCTCAATGCAATTTGACATCTGTAAAACGGTGGCAGAATCCGTGCCACCACTGAAGTCCGATGCGGCGCTAGTTTCTATAACATTTCATCAAATTACATTAAAAAATGTAGTTTCTCAATTTTCCTCCTGACTTCAGTGGTGGTGAGGACTCTAATTATTTTCGTACGAACTCCTTCGCTATGAGCTCTATAATAACGAATAAGAAAAAACGCTTAAAAAAGTCCTTCAGGAATGTCAAAGGTTTTACCTACAATAATTCCGCCTGCTCAAATCCATAAATAAGAGATAGGTATTATCCCAAAAACCCAGGTGCGCAAACCTAAAATACCTTAAAAATCCTAAGTTTGTCCTGACCTCTGAGCCCAGCAAAATATAAATATGAAAAATATACCAGAGGGTTTGTTAACCCCCAGTGGGAACGTAAAGCACATTCGATATACTTATGCACAACCAATAGTTGTTTAGTGAAAGCTTTTCCATGTTAGTGAATTAGTCACGTATCGTTGGTCCCAGTTTTTGCCCGTGATTTATCCCAGCTGTGGGAACGATTTGTAACAACAAAATGAGAGATTGTCTTATTTAGTATTCGTGTCGTGTGCTTTCAATGTACGGTGCAGCAGTGATTTTTGTTTAATTGGGTCTCTTTGTGGAAGTTAATGAAAGGTTCACGGATTTCTTGGTTGTGGTTGTTGAGACGTTTCTAGCTTTTGGAAGGTTTGGTGTGACTTTATTTTTTCAGGATTCTTTAATTAGTTTGAGAAGTCTGTTTTTAGGGTTCCGTAGGCAAATGGCAAAAAACGGAACCCTCATGGATTCGTCATGTCTGTCTGTCTGTTTGTCTGTCCGTCCGTATGTCACAGCCACTTTTTTCCGAAACTATAAGAACTATACTGTTGAAACTCGGTAAGTAGATGTATTCTGTAAACCGCATGAAGATTTTCACACAAAAATAGATAAAAAACAATAAATTTTGGGGGTCCCCATACTTAGAACTGAAACACATTTTTTTTTTTCATCAAATTCATCCGTGTGGGTTATCTATAGATAGGTCTTCAAAAATGATATTGAGGTTTCCAATATAATTTTTTTCTTAACTGAATAGTTTGCGCGACAGACACTTCCAAAGTGGTAAAATGTGTGTCCCCCCCCCTGTAACTTCTAAAATAAGAGAATGATAAAAGTAAAAAAACTATATGATGTACATTACCAGGTAAACTTCCACCAAAAATTGGTTTGAACGAGATCTAGTAATTAGTTTTTTTTTAATACGTCATAAATCTTAAACTATTATTAAAACATCGATCAAAGTTACAACGAACTACAAGAACTTTTATATTATGTTACTTGCTGCTACGGAACCCTTCATGGGCGAGTCCGACTCGCACTTGGCCGGTTTTTTCATAATTTTTGTTTGGCGATCATTCTTTAACTAGTGCGACACACAAGCTTTTGATAAGTACTTTTGAAATCTTCTTGATACTAATGTTTTAAGTTATAAAAGTCGCCCGATGCGACTAGAAAAAAAAAATGTATTTGACCCATTTTAAATATTACAATGTTACCTAATGTTGCTAAAAATACCTACTTGTATTTCATCTTAATTTTGTTCGTGAGACTGTCGTTACGCGGACGGTAGACACATATTTCAAACATTGCTTTAGTAGAACAGAGGAACTGAAACATTATTTTACAATATATCGAAATTTTAAATTGTCAATCAATCTGCCTAACCTTTTCCCAACTAGATTGGGGTCGGCTTCCAGTTTAAACGAATGCAGCTAACTACTAGTATTTTACATGGAGCGACTTTCCCCTTGGTAAGACTGGTTGTCAAACTTTCGGGCTTCTGAGGACCCGTAACGACTGTCAAAGATCCACGAATGACAGCCGGGACCAACGGCTTACCGTGCTTTCCGAGGCACGGAGGAGTCTCGGTATGTAAAGATAGCCACCCACACAGACCGACCCCGGCAAGCGTAGCTTAACCTGATGGATCGACCCGTACGTCAGTTATTACTTAGCCACGGGCTCCTCGCGCTTTTAAATTGTACACTAGAAAAACAAAACCTTATAATAATAGACAACAGCGGCATTACGTAACATGCGCTCAAGAAAATAAACGGGGCGCGATGCTGCCGAGCAAATACAGGACAGGATGAATGTTTTCGCAAAGAACTCTAGGGCCCTATGTGGCACAATCAGCCGTTTGCATTATGCATGAAACCATCCCGGGCGACAGATGCTTGGGAAAGTTCTAGAAGGAGTGATAATATTAATATTTGTTTGTCAGGTGCTTTACTTGAGCTGTTGCTCATTTGTTTATCTCATTCAGTAGTTAGTGCGATTACTGCAGTTGATGTGTGTGATCTGTGCTTGGGACTTTCTCTCTCTGGTTCATAAATAAAAAATACAAATCTTTTATTTTGTTACCCTATAATATTCTACTGTAGTGCAAATGCCAGAGCAAGCCGTCGCATGGCCTAAATATCCATAAACCATTGAGTAATTATTTTGCATTAAGTTAAATGATTATGTGTCCATCCATCCAAAGGCTGTCTTTAAAATATCGCTTTTAACGATAAGACCGCCCATTGTATCACCCTATTTAAAATTTATACATTTATATCTGTAATCATGATGTACATAAAAAGAGTACCTATTCTATTCAATTCTATGTGCATCGAATGGATTGAATTTACAAGCTTTTGCTCCCCAGTCTATAAGGCTTTTATCCTTTAACAAAATGAAACGCCAAGCTACAAAAAACCCTGTCTGGTTCACAATACATATTTCTTTTAAAAAGGAATACTAGAAAAATGCCAGACATCACAAGTAAAATCCAAGGAGATTTAATAGAAGTGTCAGCCGTTTGAAATCGAACCTATCCTGGATAGTGGTACGTCGTTCAACGCCAGCCAATCAATGTTGAACAAGTGAACGCTTTTAGCCATAATACGGTTTAAACACAATTTTCGTTCTATCTTTACGCTGTATTTTTACGTGGTTTGAAATTATAAACTATGGGTTTAGGTATCGGAAAATATATATTATGTTTGTTTTGATGTTATGTTGAAAAGATTATAATTATGTCTGATTGGTTTTGTAAATATAGAGTATTACCTCATATCGATGTTGAATAAATAATGATTGTTTTGTGGTTTGAAAACCCAAAATCATAGCACATTGTTGTCATTGACAGGCAAAGTTCCTGTGAAATGCATATTGGCTATAACCGATAAAATAATATAATTAATTCAAATGATATTACCTAGTGACGGCTTTTGCCTGAATTGATTGGAAAAATCAAATCAAAAGTCATTTATTCAAACTAGGCTGAGAAGCCGCTCGTTTTGAATGTCGAAATTACATAAGACAGTCCCTCAAAACGCCCGCCCTTCGCCACTTCCTAGTGCTTTAGCTAGGAAGCAGAAGTGGCGCAACAAACTCCCCAGCAGTATTGATGCTTATGTCCGTCTTGTAGATAAACAAAAATTACGTAGGTACACATTTCTTATGCCTTTCCTAGAACTCTTTTACAGTCCAAATAAAAATATTTTGAAGCATTTCTGATATTGAGTTCAAACTAGCGATTCAAGCCGGATAGGTACACGATTGATTGAGTTCCATTTACGTCAAAGTTAATTCGATAAAAAAACCCTATATATTTTTACTGCCACATTTTTCACATTAATTTGCCTACCTTTTGATAAATGTAAACATTTTTTACACAACATGTATGTAGGTAGATTTATTTGTGTCGTCAGCATCACCCTGTACCTATAGCTTGATTTGATTTATTTATTTATTTAATACTTCAAGCACATAAATTTACACAGGCGGACTTAATGACATAGGCATTTTCTACCAGTCAACCTTTGGGTGTTGCAGAGACAAACAGTGGTTGGTACAATAGCGAGAATAGGGATGTCAAAAAAATGAAAGTCTATTTAGTCCGTCAGTTAGATAATAAAACTATATTAGACTTGTATTTTTTGCTTTAACATATTAATAAAAAAATATTTAAAACTGGTGCGGGTTGATTCTTTCAAACTCAAACTCAAAGCATTTATTTCAATTAAACCATTTACAGGCACTTTTGAATTGTCAAGGGGTCGGTCAGTCAAAAATATGAAGCTAGTTGCCCATTCCAAAGCGTAGTAGGTACCTATGGAGAAGAACGGGCAAGAAACTCCACGGACACTCTTTTAAATAAAATAAAAATTGATACAAAATATTGGTTACATCATACATTTTGAAATGATGCATGTGAGAACAATGTAATAAGACGTGCACGTTCGTAAAAGCGTCCGTAATAAAAAGAAGAAAAAAAAAGAATCATTCAAAAACTTAAAATAAATTAAAATAAGCCATGGCAGCTAAGAGATGACCAGTCCCAACTGATGGCGCCCGTTCACGAACATGACGCATGGATCAGCACCATTCAGCTCAACCATTTTGAAGGGAGCTAAATGATCCAACACACACGCCACCATCAGCGAGACATTTGAGTGAGCATGACATACTCACAGCCGCCAGGGCACATTCAAGTCAATGAAATACTACATATTACCCGGTAAATGGTAGCTCTTTAGTACATAGTAGTCACACATGTGCTATGCAATTATATAATACAAAGGAAATTGATTTTATACAATACAAAAATGGTCTTACAATCTTCAGCAGCTCCATCAGTATTTTCAAAATGTTAATCAGTGTGTAGGTCAATTAGTTGATTCGTCACAAGTAAGTAAAAAATCTACAAACATGACGTCATAGCATATTTTACCTTAATCTTTTAATAACGTAAAAATACGAGTACGTAATTTTTTTAAATCTACAAGACGGACAATTTTTTTAATTTTTTTTACTGTTACTTAATTGTTTTTTTTTTTTATTCTAAAATAATTAGATATACTGTGTTTGCCTTTTAGATCTGCAGAATGAAAATGGAATTCTAAATTCAACAATGGCTGTGCGGAAAGACAGTTGAAGATATGCGATTTCCTGAAACCAGAATTCTCTTATCTGAATATATTCTTATAAAAGGAACAGTGGACGTATGAAATGCGATTTCACCTAAATTCGGAATACGTAATGTCTTCAGGACTATTCTTAATCGGTATATATGTGAAATTATGGATTTAAAAAATGTCATCGTTTGTTAAATTGACATTAGACCCAGAATAATGTGTAATACAACTTAAGTGCCGATTTGATTAAATACTTAAGGGGTTTGTCCACCACCACCGTCACCGGGACATCACTGAGAATGAGATGACGGTCCCGCAGTAGCAATACAAACATTTACCATGACCGCGTGTCCACCGCATCTGAGCGTCGTCACCAAAGTTTCGAATAGTTCGGCGCGACCGTTCGAACTTGGCCCGAGATTATGCCGGGCCGATCACGATGTGCTGTAACGTCATGGGTTTTGCCCTAGGTAGGCTGCGCAGGCCGTTAACTATTAGGTAGGAGAGATAAAGGAAACTAGCAAGCTATTTAAATAGGATATAATTCTATTAGGTAGTAAGGCAGGCTACGGCTAGGTCATAGGTAAAGGTCACACTCTGTTCTGAGCACTCGCACGTACTCGGATAGGTATAGTTGGGAGCGTCACTCGCTAGTTACCCATATAATAATAATAATATAATAAATCGTTTATTTATAAAAAGGGGCACATTTACAATAAGTATCTTAATCATTAAAATAGAGCACATTTGCTTAATTGCCTGAACTAGGTTGAACCTGTGCTTCAGGCTAGGAAGTGCATACATACTTTATCTAATAAATTAACATGGAGTTTAAAGTATATAAACTAAAATAAAATTAGGTCAATCAAAGTAAAATGGCATGTTAGCGTTTCTATTTGCAGACAACAAGTAGATCTTCTGTCTGTGCATAATCTATGGTTAGTAAATATTCAAGTATAATTTTTTTAAAGCTAAAGTAATTTAAATTATAAATACTAAGTTTTCTATTTAATCTATTGTACAGAAATGAGCCTAAGAATGTAAAAAATCTTTCTACAAAGACATGTTTTGAGGTTGCATTTGATGTGCATACTATATCATTCCGTCTCTTGTTAGTATTGTCAGCGGTGTAGGTAAGCATGGTGTGCTGTTTTAATACTAAGTGCATAATGAAAAGTTGGCGAACAGTCAGCACGTTGCAGGATTTATATAGCAGATCTGTGGGAAAGAAAAAGGGATGGAAGTTTGCTACCTTTAAAATAACCACGCAACTAGGATGGTATCAGCAGGTAAATTTGATGTACCTAGAATAAGGAATTATTTTGGCGACCGAACGCTTGATAAAAGAGTGCCATACCTCCTCAACCAATTCTTCCTAACCAATCTTATTCAGAACTTTGTAAGCGATGTTTTTAGGAAAGAAGTTTTGCAATCTGCAAACTACTTTCCTAAAAACATCGAGAGCAAATAACTAATTAAGTGGTTCTATAAATTGTAACGTATGTTGTAAGTACCTAGTGTATTTCTAATTTCTTGTTCTGTTTCCACAGACAAACCGTGAAAACGGTTTTGCAGCGCATAGTTCTCAAGTTAAGTTTTTTTTTAATAAACTGTTAATGATAAATAAATAAAATAGGGGTACCGTGACACACGTCGAAACGTCGACGTGGTGGCCTGTTAATACAGGCTCAGAATGGTAGCCGATCAGGCCGTCGCAACACTGCAGGAAGCGTGCAGTTCATAGCAGGCCCTAAGACGCAGGTAGCATGCGGTTCAGCTCAGCGTGCAGTTCTGAGCAGTGGGCATTTGTAGTCGTCCTTCACTCCGCCTGGACGTAGAACCCTGAAAATACGCGCTTATGCTAAAACAGCAGCCGCTTGCGATTTGCTAGCCCTATCCCTAATAGCATTTATTGTTGGCATTTGGTTGGGCCACGTTCACCTAGTTAGTTGGACAACGGTTAGATTTGGCCATCTTATAGAGGTAGGGCCTACAACAAAGGGCCATTGTAGAATTTCCTACAGTCGGCGATTGGTTGTGGCCTACAACAAAGGGCCATTGTAGAATTTCCTACAAAGGGCCATTGGTTGTGGCTTATAACAAAGGGCCATTGTAAAATTTCCTACAGAGGGCCATTGGTTGTGGCCTACAACAAAGGGCCATTGTAGAATTTTCCTACAGAGGGCCATAGATGTTTTGCGTCGTGGGGCCTTCTTACACAATATTGACAGTTACCCTACAGTTGGCAAACGGTTGGGGTTTGGTTTAGTGTAGTATTCCAGTATCCCAGCTGTGGGACAAATATAATTAGAAATAAAAAATGATATTAAAATAAATCTCTTTTATTCATTAAAAAATTAGGCATACACATAAAATGTTTCTTAAAATTGGAAAGAAAAATGAACAGAAGAAATGAACAGATAAAAATATTTTTAGTAATCAACCTTTTATATAATATTAAGTTTTTATCTTACCTTGGAAATTAATTTCAATAGCCTACAGTCAGCCACACATCAGTGGAACAGCTTGGATTTGGGACGGACTGTATTACATAGCGTTAGCGCTGATATTTTCAAAAGTGTTTCCACTGGCCTGCGGTTGACTGTCCTTTTCAATAGGCAGTTTTATCAAAATAAAACTAATACTAATAATGTTACTTATACACTCTTGAGCAAAAACGTCAACTGAAGCCTAACCATGCTTTCAACCAGCTAGTTTAATGTTTTCAACTGACATTCTTAAAATTTTAAAGGTTGATTATTATACCACCTTTTATATTTTATACAACAAATAAATATCTTAATAGATATGTTTACAATTTTAATAATGCACGACTATAATAACTCATCATGCATGATATGTGACAGTTCTAGATACATTACAAGTAACGGTCAGGCATTCCAAAAATACTTAGTAAATAAGTTCGTAATAATATTGACTTTCTAAGAGAAATAATTTCGCTTCAGGGGTCGCTTGTTTTTCTCAAATATACTCCATAATCTATTCAATGACTTAGCGTCATATTAACAAAAGGCAAACATACAAATGTTTCATTTTCATTAAAATTAGGTAGAAGTAAACATTTTTTATCTAAAATGGATGAACAGATATAAACATTTTTTGAACGACAAACCTTATATATACCTAGGCAACTACTTTCAATAGGTACTTTATAATAGTCAGTCTTATCAACAAAACAATCACAACCCAATTTAAATAAGGTACTATCGGAAACCTTTTCAATGGTTTTTATCCTAACAATATCACCATCCTTGGTATAGAAGCACGAATTAATACTTACATTGCAATTATTATCTAAAATTATCTTTTGTATTACATTCTTCTTTTTGACTATAGTTGATATTTGAGACTTTTCACTGATACATTTCAATTCACCCATTCTTTTGGCTACTTGTTCTAATGGGTGGTTGTGCGACCGAACCATTTGTTTAATTTTAGTCATAAAATTTTCAAAAGGAAAAGCGGAAAAGTTGTCCAGCTTTCCAAAGTTTTCAACATCTGCTGTAAGATGTAAAAGATTGTGAAAATTATACACAAGAAGTTCTTTCGTATATAGAATTGGTACGTTACGAACAAAACAATGCAATAAGTTATTTGCGTACTCTCGCCATTCAAATTCGGCACACAAATCACCACATAATATATAAATTGAACAATGCAGTGTTAAAAAATGTTCATACAATTTTTTTGATATGATGTTAGATAAAACTACAGGGCCGAGGTATAAAAGGAAAGATCTAAGTTCTGTAGCCTTCCAATATTTAAATAACTTTATAGGCCGAGGTCGTCTTGAAAACTCCGTCGGGTAATTGTTTTTACTAATTTGTAGCAATCTCTCTGATATTTGAGTCACTTTAAGTGCACTCAACTTACACTTTTTTGGCCCTTGTTCAATCCAAACACGGATCAACTTTTTCACTACTCCTAAGCACACTAAATGCATGTAATCTAAAGGTACTTGCGTCACTAATCCAATTTCAAGATTTGTAAGTACAGTCTTTGTTAACTGGTGGTCTTCATACTGTTCATTGTGAAAGGCATGATCGGTTCTAAGATTTAAGTTTGATTGATATTGCCATGTAGTCCTGCCAATATAAATACCTTCTTGGGTACATTTTTCACAGCCATACAGAGAATTGTGAGATTTTATACACTTTATAAAGGCTCTTGCTGGTGCATCAGCAACAATGCAACTAACTCGAAAAGCATATTTTTGTTCATTTAATGTAATACCATTTTTTTCCAAATCAATACATTCGTCCACAAAGGGTTTTAGATAATTATTCACTTCTTGTGGCTTTGTTTCGCCATAGTAAAGTCCAACAATAAAGGGCTTTGTATTGATACTCTGGTCTAACACACATAAAATAGGCCAGAATGACTTATTTGTACTACAGTGTACTGGCAAGCCATCTATATTAAGACTTACAGATAAAAGTAAATCAATATTCATTTGACGCATTTTTCTATCAATTATAGGATAATTTTCTTTAATCAAGCCACATGAAGCTCTCTCTATTATATGAGCGAAAAGTCCAAAATAAATGAATGAACCGCCCCCACAATCTATAACATTAATGTCCCTTGGTGTACGTAATAAAGTCCGCGAATCTTTAGGTAAAAACGGATGAAGTGGTTTTAAAATCTTCAACAAACCATCTACAGCAGAATGGGTAATGTTATGCTCTTGAGACCATGAAATAAGAGATTTCGTAAGATCAGTATCCTTAAAACCTGCATTTTCAATTTTATCAGTAGAATAAATATTATGCATGAAAGTGTTTTTTTCAGAATCAAAATTGTCAGTATAATCTTCCGATATACTATTATTATGCTGTTCATTGATAAAATTAAATGATGGATTTGCACTCGAATTATTACTAGTAACATTACTTTCATCGTATACCCTTAATTTACCTTTTAATTCAGTTTTTATTGCCTTTCGATGACGCCTTTTTGTTCTTGTAGATAGTCCAGAATAATGTTGTGTAGAGCTGCTGTTATTAGTTTGATCTTGTTCTTCTGTTCTCTCGTCCGCCATTTCGGTCTCTAGCAAACCTAAACCAGCTTGTTATGACACCTGTGATTTCAGATTCAGTTGCTGTCTCTGCCACCTTGTTTCTTCGCACTGCAGCTGTAAACATAATTTAATTTAGAACAACACAATCCATAAAGTTATAAGATACTACAAAATAATTTATTTATTATAATATAATATAACGAAAAGAATATTTCCTATTTAGCATTTGATTGTAGGTTTTGCATCACATTTGATTTAAATGTATTCAAAATAATACCTATCATAACAATAAATACATCTAATATGTGTAATTTTGATAGTCATACATACCTATGATGACTTTTATCAATTGTAAATTTTTCAAACTGAACTTATTATTTTTTCCAGTCCAGTTACATTGTATTGCCAAAGAGTTGGTGAAAACACGTTCCAGAATTCTTCTGATAATTGTGCCAGTTCCTTTGCCACCAATATAGCTCAAATTATTTATCTGCAACAAAAAGTACATAACTCATAAAGTCAATATGCAATTATAAATAAAACCAAAACAATGATGTATACTATATTATTATATTTCTTATTATATTTTACATAATAGTAATAGTATAACTACATAGTGTACAGTGGCCTTTCTTGCATGTAAAGCTTGTATATTTCTAGTAGAATATTAATAGACTTACCAATTGTTCTTTGTGTTCTTCTTCTTCAAGCCAATTTCTAAGATTTCCAAGATCGTCAAGTGATTTCAATGGCATGTCTATCTCTACTGGTAAAGTGGCTAGTGCAGTTGAAGGGGATGATATTCTCAATAAAATATCATTTTGAGTTTGCTTCAGTTCCTCAATTTCACTTTTCATGTGTCCAAGACATTCGGCAATGACATCTAAAATAATAATAAAGTAGTAAATTTCTTATAATATTATAGTACATTCCAAAACCATTATAAATAAAATCTATCAAATTAAGTATACTTAATAAATAATTATCCATCCATAATCATCTCATTGTTTTAAGTTTCACCAGACCATTTAAACAATAATGTTTCCATTTTGAGTTATGGTTCAAGAAACTTTATAACTCCATTGTAAAGATGTAAAAAAGTACTTTGTAAATATTTACCCAAAGAAGAATTAATTTTTTCCAAGATTGGTTTTTGTGTAAGTTGTGACAACAATGTCGTTGGTGTGGTTTCCGCATTAGTTGGAGTTGGGTTATGCGAAGATATTGGAGAATCTGCAAAGTGGGCACTATTATTATTATGATAACTATAAACAATCTCACTGGACACTTGTACATAAAAGTGTAAAAAACTAGCCAGCCACATCTTATTTACATCACCCTAAAGTTGTCTGGAAGAAATCACTGATAGCAATAAGGCCACCATTGTATACCAATTTTATTACACCTGTATGTACACACGGCTACACATCAAGCTATACATTTCCAGTATAAGCTGCTCTCGTATTGTATAGGATTTCCCTACAATGCGAGGTCACCGTAAACTGGAAATGTATAGCTTGATGTGTAGCCGTGTGTACACATTTTAATTGTACATTCTGTTTTTAGTGTTCAATAAAGTATATTGTATTGTCCTCGTATTGTATCTTAAGTGGTGATAATAACATATCAAGAAACATTTTTACTTACCAACAATAAAATCTTGTAAAAGTGTTGGTGATGAACTAGTTGTTCGTACTGGTGGTAAAATTATTTTTGGTGGAATTGGATATTTGATTTGACATTCATCATCACTTTCATCATGGTCATCACTGTCAATTAGAAGAGGACGAACTTTTCTCTTCCTTGTCCATTTTTCTGTTTCTACTTCTATATCAGTCGAAGCCAATTCCGATTCACTTTCAGCCTTTTTACATTTTTTTCTAGCTTTAGATATGTCATCTGTAAAATAATATTTTATTAAAGGTGTATAGATACCAGGGCTTATAGGAACCCGCTTAATTACTCATCATTTTGATACTTATTGAGTATGAATCAGTAGGTAGTTGAAACTTTGGCTAGGTACTGAAAAGCCATCTGTAGTTCTCTTCTCACCGACCACAACAGCACAAACATAAATTTAAAAGCTGCCTAGGTTGTCCAAGGACGCCACTATAGACATCAAAGGCGCCGATACGCGAGGCTTAAAACAATGGATCGACTTTACTTGATATTGTTGAAACAAGATAACATAAATCATACCTACCCAACCTAAAGTGGTGATAAAACCACCACAATTTTTCGTGGCTCGCACAAGTGCTGGACGACCCACCGACCGACCGAAATGTTATAAGTAAATTAAGTATGTATGATTCACAACTATAGGTAAGCACCTAAGTATAAACAATATGTTACACTTCTACCTAAAAGAAAAGTGATTTTAGGCTATTTAGGCGGTTAAGCCGAGTGAAGCGAGTGGCATTCATGTATGCCAGCGGGGCTTCTCGGTATGGCACCTCGTGGTAGTTGTGAATGCCGTTAGCAAAATAATATTTTAACGGTGGCGCCTCCAGGCGTCGCGCGCTGACGCCCGGAGGCGTCGCAGGAGCTAGACGGTTGCGCGAGGAAACCGACCCTCCGAGTGACAGTGGGACCGTACGTACAGGTTATTAAGTTTTAACTCACCCGTTTCGTAAAAAGTACGTTGAATTGAATACACAGGCCAATTTTCGTCTGGCACTGCTTGGGTCATTAGGCACTTATTAAATTTGGAAATTATTTTGTGTGGCGGCCAGAGACATTGTCTCTTTCGTGGAGTCATCCATTCTTTGCGGATGATGCCTACACTGGAATCCTGAAATTCTACCACCTTAAACATTATACTTCTTAATCACTTCACTTCTTTCAATTTTTGAAAAATAGAATAGAAAAATTCACGAGTCATGCATACAAGCACCTAGAAATTAGCAATTTCACAACAAAATGGCCGCGCCTGGCAGTGCGCGGTGTGCGGCACGCGCGCGAAACCGTATAGGGGTGAGGCGTATTTAACGTAACAGATATTTAAAAGTAACAATTAATAATATTGTTCCTAACAATATAAATTATCTGTTACTTAAAATAACAGACCCTATAAGACTGTTACCGCGGCTGTTACTGTTATTTCATTGTAATAATCTCCACACAGACTGTTACCACGGCTGTTACTTACGTACACACTCACACAAAGGAAGGAATACGGCAAGGTTATCAATGTCTCTCTCTTCCTCATTAACGAATGACCCTTGCTAAAAAGAGAAACAACTATTATTTACTTCGAAATATGTTTAGTTCTTACTCTTACTAATAAAATAAAATACAAAATCTCTTTATTTATCCAAAAACACAGAGTTTGAAATACAGTGATTACAAGAACAAACATTTACGAAAAAGTAACTATTCATTTAGTTCGTGTTACCTGTTCCTGCCTAGTCATTCCTAGTCAAAACTTCAAATACGATTTTCGACTTTAATCGAAAAGAAATTAAGAGAATATTCAATTGAGATTTAAATACATATTTATCGTCCGCACAAAAATAACAGGCTGTTATTTATTAAGGTGAGTAGGGGTAAGTCGGAATGGATTTTTGATTAGATAAACAGTGTTGATTTGAAACTGTTGTGAAACAGAGGGATTCAGGATTCAGGACAGGTTTTTTATCTTACCCCCAGTCACCTTAACAGATATTTGGATCTGTTATTCTTATGTAGCAGTAACAGTGATAACAGATGTCGGTTATAACCTGTTACAACCCCAGATTTAATAAAATGTAGGCCGTAGGTAGGCGTCCCATACCGTCGAAACGCTGTCCTCATGCGAGGGTCTCGGACCGGATCCTGTTCATAGTCAACATCCATCATCACATTCAATTTTATTCAAACGCATTCACTCATGTTGATATTCCACATCCACACCGCAAAAAGATTCATTCACAATGCCTCGTCTTAGTAAAGTAAGTGGGTAAAAAATAAAAACAATTAAGTATATCGACATAAATTATTTTTCTTAGACAATGTCAGCTAAGAAAACTACATGAAATAATAAAAATCCAATTCAAATAATTAAAAATCACAAAAATATCATAATACATAAACAAAAATATGAAAATATCAGTAAAAAACGTATTTTTACAGGTACCTATTCCCACAGTCATATCTATATCCTATATCTGTGGGTATTCCCAATTCCCGTCTACTATACTACTACAGAGTACTTTGTAACATACTGAAATATGCTACTACTATTAAAGTTACATGCTCTGTGGCTACGTAGGTACTACAATATGCTATGAGCGCTGTGTCATAGTGCGGGGGAATGGGTGAATTTTACTCTTGGAAATACGATTACGATAACATTATGCAATAATATCAGTAGCTATTAGCCAAATTATGTTCATTGATTAATAAGCTAGATATTTATATGTATTTCAAACAGTTTAGGTATAACAATATTTATCATAAAAAAACTAGACATGACATAAGTAGGTACCTACTTAGTGCATGACAAAACTTTCGTTACTTTTCACTGAAATGTTTATCACTTTTCGATAAACTAACACTTAATACTAGATCTACACTTATTTCTGTATAAAAATTCTTAGAAGATTACTCACCGTTTTCTTCTTGAATTCATTGCGCACACAAAGACGACACGTTAGCTTGTTGACGAGTTTTTACAATAAGGCGTCATCGTGTCACACAACCGGTGACGGATTAATTTTAAATAAGTAATTAAAGAAATGTGGTACTAGATAAATAAGTCTAATTTTAAAGAACCGGTCGGTTTTCATAATAATTGAATAACGATCTAAATTGGCTAAACAGTTACATTGGCCCAACGTTGGTAATTGCTTGGGCGTAATGATGGTATTTTATTGCATTGGGCCCATGTTAGTTGATATTTAATAGGGCCTACGATAAATACACCGCAGAAATGCCAACAGTTTTTAACTAACTGTAAGCAGTAGTAGTATTAGCCCAACGTTGGTAAATGGTTGGACGTAATGATAATATTTTACTGCATTGGGCCAATGTTAGTTGATATCTAATAGGGCCTACGATAAATACACCGCAGAAATGCCAACAGTTTTTAACTAACTGTAAGCAGTAGTAGTATTAGCCCAACGTTGGTAAATGGTTGGACGTAATGATAATATTTTACTGCATTGGGCCCATGTTAGTTGATATTTAACAGGGCCTACGATAAATACACCGCAGAAATGCCAACAGTTTTTAACTAACTGTAAGCAGTAGTAGTATTAGCCCAACGTTGGTAAATGGTTGGACGTAATGATAATATTTTACTGCATTGGGCCCATGTTAGTTGATATTTAACAGGGCCTACGATAAATACACCGCAGAAATGCCAACAGTTTTTAACTAACTGTAAGCAGTAGTAGTATTAGCCCAACGTTGGTAAATGGTTGGACGTAATGATAATATTTTACTGCATTGGGCCAATGTTAGTTGATATCTAATAGGGCCTACGATAAATACACTGCAGAAATGCCAACAGTTTTTAACTATCGGTAGGCAATAGTAGCATTGGCCCAACGTTGGTAAATGATTGGACGTAATGATAATATTTTACTGCATTGGGCCAATGTTAGTTTTATATAGACAATCTAACTAACTATATCCCAACGGATTCCCCACTGTTGGCCAATGGATGCCAACATAAAATGCTACTAGGGATAGCACCGTTCCTTGGTCTTTAAGGGGGTCTCCCTTAAAGACCAAGGGACGGTGTGGAAAGCAGGACCTGAAACCGTTTACAGGTAAAAAGGTGCAATAGCAAAATGACACAAGGACAGATATACTATGATGAAGTTATGTATGTGACACGTAACACATAGAAGAACAGTAATCATTGCAGATGGGACTAAATAGCTTAGAGTACACTGTATAACGATGAACTCACCCTAGATTGGAGCACAAGGTGTAATCCAGAGGGTTTGAGACAGGCATTCGCTTGTATAGATAGCATCAGGATAAATGGCCGAGTAATGTCAGTAAGCTAGTGATGCGCGTGCGCATTACTGATGTGCTTAAACACTTAGTAACTTTATATTTACACGACTAATTACTGTTGTGAAGCCACAACGTTACAGTGCCGGCAATACTAAACACGTTTGGTCTTTTCCAGACACTGCTGTCGCACGACGACCGTTCGCCCAGTTTTTGTTTTGTCTATCATAACAAACTGAACCGTCAAGTTCGGTTGCGGTGAACACACGATACCGGGACATCACGTTCGGTCCGAATAATCTCATTTCTCGGTGACGTCCTGGTAAAAGCTGCGGTGGACAAACGCCCTTATACCTACAAAATAATTATAGTGCAATAAGAACCAAAAGGATCGAAGTATGTAAGGATCGTAGCAGGTCGCGTTCTGTAATTCCGCCCACCCCCATGGCCAGAAGGCGTGAGTTTATGTAAAAATTACAACGGCTTTTACCGCCTTTAACATTATTATTCTTGGCGGGAAATTGTATACTCCTTTTATGAAGAAGAGCTGATCTAGAGAACTAAGGTATAAGGCACACATATCCGCCGGAAAGGGATCGTCACCGTATCGCCGGAGTCGTGAGCTTATCCCAAGGCGAAATTCAAAAAATTAAAAAAAAAACAAAATTCTAAAGTCATTTATTCAAACTAGGCTGAGAATCAGCACTTTTCGAACGTCAAAATTACATAAGACAGTCCCCCAAAACGCCCACCCTTCACCACTTTCTAGTGCTTTTGCTGGGAAGAAGAAGTGGCGCAACAAACTCCCCAGCAGCACAGCTGTCTGTTCAGTTAGAAAAAAAAAGATTCTATACAATAGTATGCAAGACAATTTACATTACGCAAAAAATAATTTAAATTATAAATTAATAGCCATATGACAGCTAGCACACGCCAATATACCAACCAAAAGCATCGAAAACTATACTCAAGCAGAAATAAAAATAACTAAACGTAAAAAAAGGAAATAAAGCCTCCAGGCATAAAGGGCACGCCCTTTATGCCTGGAGGCTTTATACCGCTTCCATATAGCTGTAACTAGAAGTTATAATTGATAAACTAGGACCATCGAGGTAAAATAAATAATTGTCGAGGTCGCTAGATAACCACATATTGCAATACAACTCATAAAAAACATTGTAATGTACTCATAATGTTTTGTTTTGTTTATTTATTGTTGACATAATCTACTGATTATGACAACAATAAAAAACAACATTAAAATAAAATTAGAATTAAAATAAAATAAAAATAAATTGACCTAAAAAGTAAAATTATAAACAATTATATAAACTCATATAACCTGTCAGTAGGTAAACTAATTGCAATTACGTTACGATTTCGATTAGTGTGCGTTGCAGTAGGGAGTTTCATACAAAGAATACTGAATGGCTCGAGTTAATACGGTGATAATCCCTTTTCGAGTTGATATGTGTGCTATTTCGTATAGAATGAACTTTTGAACTGTATATTTTTTTTTAACATAAACATAACATAACATCACGCCTTCTTTCCCCGAAGGGTTGGGCAGAGGTGTACCTGTAGTAGTTACACCCACATTTCGCCAGTTATGTTTAAGTCCCATGTAATAGGGGGCGAGCCTATTGCCATCAACCGGGCACAAATCTAAATCTATTAATCTTTTTTTTTTTTTTTACTAACCACAAATACCTACGTTAACACTAGTTTTGACTCAAAACAATCTATTCTCTCATAACCAAAGGCCCTAAATCCTTAACACATCTATCATAACAAAACCGATCGTTCCACATTAGATAGGTAATTAATTGGGGACAGTGATTGATGATTGTCAGCGATGACGTCACACTCATCAGGGAGTCGCATTACGCTATTTCAATATCACCAATAGTACCTATGATTGATCAAATTTCCGTCCACTTAACAGTTGTTTGTTTTGTAATTCCTGTCAAATGTATCATGGTTATGTTCCGGGAATATACTGGGTAATGTCCGGGGTATGTGAGGCTGGTTTTTAAAGCTAGGGCAGCAAGAATGTGCCAGTAAGCTAGCGAGCTAGTCACTCTGGCTTTGTGTATGTATACAGAACTATCCTTATTTTTACGCTCGTAAACTAGTGAGATATATACAGGGTGTTAAAGTAATTGCGTGCCATAGGTTAGGGGTAGGTCCAGTATCGATAAAGGAAGCCAGAAAAAAAACCCACCCACATTTTGCCAGTTATGTTTAAGTCCCATGTAATAGGAGGCGAGCCTATTGCCATCAGCCGGGCTCAAACGTAGACTACGGGCTGCTACTGAGAAATTCCAGACGGAAAAACCCAATAACACCTTGCGCGATCTGGGATTTGAAACCCAGGACCTCTTGCTCAGCAGTAGCGCTTGCGACCACTAGACAAACGAGGCAGTTACAATACATTAATATTTAACGACTTCGTCCAATTAAAAATAAAAATCGTTCAAATAGGACTGGTAGTTCCGGAGATTATCCCGAATATCAATCGTTCCTATAAAAGATTTGTCACAATAAATTTGATTGTAATAACCTCATCATCATCTGCCTAGCCTTTTCCCAACTACGTTGGGGTCAGCTTCCAGTCTAACCGGATGCAGCTGAATACCAGTATTTTATATGGAGCGACTGCCTATCTGACCTCCACAACCCAGTAATTGGGTGATACGATACCCCTTGGTAAGACTGGTTGTCAGACTTTCGGGCTTCTGACGATCCGTAACGACTGTCAAAGATCCACGAATGACAGCCGGGACCAACGGCTTAACGTACTTTCCGAGGCACGGAGGAGTCTCGGTACGTAAAGATGGTCACCCATCCACAGACCAACCCCGGCAAACGTAGCTTAACCTGACGGATCGACCCGTGCGGCAGTTATTACTTAGCCACGAGCTCCTCGATTGTAATAACCTAATAAACCAAATATACCTTCGCATACCTACCTAGTCGTTCCCAACGTATTCGTGATACTTACACTCACAGTCTATTCGCGCCGAAGCGGTGCAGAACCAACGCAGGAGAACGAGCTCCTTTGCGTCGACTAATGATGAGCTACAACGATAATTTTGCTGATATATATTAACATATTTGCATTGTCACTCGCACAGTTTCAAATTGTATTTATAAAAAATCCTTTTAAATAAGTACCACATAGTTTTAGTTAGTTGTTATAATCATACATCTAGTTTGTCACATGTTATTTTACAAGACGCGATACTTAATCTATGATAGACAATAATTGTTTGCTGTGTTTGCTTGAATCTGGCTTAAACTATTTTTTACAGTTGAATTAATTTGTGGATAACGATGCTGGTTGCGTGATTACTTAAGAGGGAACAGGGCCCGCGATTCTCCATACAAATGTATTCCCCGTTTTTCTTCCTGAATAATGCCTCTAGAGCTGTAATATTTTTTTTATAAAATCAGGTTCTCTATAGGCATGTCCCTGTCATTTCCTTTTTTTCAGCAATTAATAAGTAAGGAAACTATGACCCTCCAAAAATTACAAAAATGTCCCATTTTTACCGCCGTGATTAGAGGACTACCAGACTAATTCGGAAAAGTTTTTAACATAAAATAAAATAATAGGAAACTAGACGTACTCTTTCTTAAAATTTTAATGTAAAAAATTATTAAATCGGCTTAGTTTTCGAGGAGAAAAAAGGAGAATGCCAAACGTCGTTTTCATCAATAATTTTGTGATATAATCGGTCTGAGCTGCAGTTGTCCCTATCACACTTTACGGGGTTTAACTCGGTTTTTCGGGCGCAGCGCGACGGCAATAGTTTCTTCAAATACCTATTTTTCAAATTCCTCGCAGCCCCTGTTTTCTCTTAAGTGTTTTATAAAATATCTGCACCTAAATATTAAGCATTGCTGCGCAATTGTTTGTTAACCTGAAGAAATAAAAAATAAAATCCCCTGAATACAAACTTGTCAAACAAACAAATCTTACCTGTTTATAATATTATATAGGGTAAATCTCAATATAGTGTCAGGTCATCAAAACTGTGCGAAGCAGAGCCTGGGGCGGGTCGCTAGTACAAAATATAGCATAACCATACCCACAACATAACTCACTATTCTCTCACGTATCACAAGTACATTATTCGCAAAACTGGGACAAAGACTAGCACGTCCGGCCAATAAACATCTCTTAACGACTTTACGAGCTCTCTTAATGTGTTGGACCCGGTCTAAGTGGCCGCCAGACGTCTAAGTTTACGTTAAACAATAGACCACTATCAAATACACGTGTATCTGTTAACGTGAGTGGGGTTAAGGATTACCTGAAGAGGTACACGAGCGGGTAAAAAATAAATTAGTATAGGAAATATTTATTACGGAGAAGGTACTTCTCTTCACGCACAATGGTCCACTTGACGGACTGAGTGCGGAAACTAAACCCCATAACAAAACATAGGTGCTTCTCTTTCGTTGTTATCAGCCATATTTTAACATTTTTGGGCGTACTTTAAGTAGTGTTGGTTATTACACAATAGAAAAACCATTTGCGTTTTAGATCAAATTATAATTTATTATCAAATTAATCACACTAGCAACTCACACATTGTAGGTACACGACACAACCATATGGAACGCGCGGCAGTTTCTAAACGTGTTCACTGCATGACCGCCATCGAAAAACTCAACTGAACTCCGGTCGAGCATTATGTTGTAGACTCTGTCAGCACCCCGATTAGTCAAATCAGTGACGTATTTCAGACATTTACATAATTTAAAAAACTTATATTACGTTATGTTATGTAAATATAAAAATTCTCAACATTTGCGAATATCCGCATATATTTTTTTGCAACAACAAATCAATTGGAAGTAACTTCCGAGTGTTGCAAAGCATTCGTTTTGATGCTTAAAATGTTAATAGCGTGGCATATTTTAGCTCTGACTTTTATTATTATTATGTTAAAATTATTATTATGTAAAAATTATTATCATTATGTTAAAATTATTATTATTATAATGTTGCCGTGCCCTTTCCGGGTTTCTTGTTGGAACTTACTTAAATTGTAACAACTAAATGTACACATGAATGCATAAAAAAATTGAATTGAATTGAATTCCTCACATATGTGGCACATGAACGATGCAGATAGGGCGCTTGGTTTCATAGATAATCGTAATAAAGTTGGATCATAATCGAGCTGCCGTAGTACGGTAAGTGTCAGTTGACTATAATTGTTGATGTCAGTTGAAAGGATAAACATATACATAAAAGACGAGGGCGCGACCAAAATTACTCGAAAGGGCTTAGGTATGTGAATTTTCTCACTTTGATGCCGGTAACACATCTCCGCCACGAAACCATAGCAGCGAAACCGTAGTAATTCAATTAAACTGACTCGCGTCATGTTCCGCTATTCGAAATTCGAGTAGTGAAACATGACGCGAGCCAGTTGAATTGAACTGCTGCGGTTATTCTGCGTCGGTTTCGCGGCGGAGGTGTGCTACTGGCGTCAAGGATAAGTAGGGTACCATCCTAACATGTATTATAAAACAAAGTGCTTGCGTTTGTCTGTACGTCCGCGTTGTTCTTCTAAACCACGAAACAGATTTTGACGGGGTTTTCACCATCGTTTAGAGAATTTATTCCGAAAAGTTTATGTGTATAATGCGTAACTATTAAAGTAACTTTTACCTAAGAAATCTCGATGTTTTGACCAGTCATAAAAACCGTGCTCAGCAGGAGCGGGTCCCTAGTAAGTTATATAATAATAAGGTTGAAAGATACTCGTAATCAATATCGAGACTTTGATAGTCTACCCTCAGAAATAAACAAATGTATTACACATAAATATATCAAATTCAAATTCAAAAATTCAAATTCAAATTCAAAAGTCATTTATTCAAACTAGGCTGAGAATCAGCACTTTTCGAACGTTTAAATTACATAAGACAGTCCCCCAAAACGCCCACCCTTCACCACTTCCTAGTGCTTTTGCTGGGAAGAAGAAGTGGCGCAACAAACTCCCCAGCAGCACAGCTGTCTGTTCAGTTAGAAAAAAAATAAAAAATGATTCTATACAACAGTATGCAAGACAATTTACAATATGCAAAAAATAATTTAAATTAAATAGCTATAATTAATAGCCATATGACAGCTAGCACACGCCAATATACCAACCAAAAGCATCGAGAACTATACTCAAGCAGAAATAAAAATAACTAAAAATAAACAATATCTAAAAAAAAAAAAGAAAAAGCCTCCAGGCATAAAGGGCGTGCCCGCTTACATAAAGCTGTAACTAGAAGTTACAATTGATAAACTAGGACCATCGAGGTAAAATAAATAATTGTCGAGGTCGCTAGCTAACCACATATTGCAATACAACTCATAAAAAAAACATTGTAATGAGTAGATTATGTCAGCACTAAATTAAAATAAAATTAAAATAAATTGATAAATAATAAATTGAAATAAATTGATTGATAAATGTAAACTTAAGCAATATTTTTTAAGTATTATATAGGGATGATTCAAGGAACTAAATATAATAGTATCTGTATCGTCAATAACGCGTACATAAAATGCTTCATTGTATAGTTAGATGTTGACATAGACTCATGATAGCACAAGTTTAAACCTTAGTTTTTGGTTTTTGGTTGCTATTTAATATGTAATCCTGTGTTCTTTTGTATAAATGATAAATAAATAAATAAAAAAAAAACATTTACCATCACCTGAAAGGAAAATCAATATTTTAAGACTAGCAGTAAGTAAACACGCAGTACTGAAACACTGTAACATTTCAATAAAAAAAGCCCACTATTCACGCCAAACGTATTTTCTGGGGTCAGTAATTTCATCTGAGCTCAATCCTTACAAATCGTTCTTGTAAAAGGTAAAATGAAGCCACAACGACTTCAAACTATGTTTTTGAAAGGTAGCGTACAAAGAAACCTGCACAGGCATGCACACTCACGGGTCAGGCTTAGGCTCGCCACACACTAAAAGTAAAAAGTAAACTCAACAGGTGCTCAAAGGTTTAGTTTTTTAGGTGTGCCACAAACGGAATCTTTCTTTTTGCGGTCACTCTGTGAATGAAATAACTTTGTTTTTAATTTTCGACAGGGCGAAAACTTTTTGAACTGGCTAAACCGAATGTTTAAAAATGTTTTTAGAAGTATCTTCTTTTTTGCACAAGCTATGCGAGCTCGTTTGGTGAAGAAGTGCAGAAGCTAGTTTGATGTTTTTACTAAGTCAATTCTTTTTCGAGTGAGTGAATAGTAAAAATAATATTTAGTGCTAGAGTAAGTGTTTATTACAAAGAAGTACTTGGGGAAGGACGTGGTCTACAGTTAAGCAATCCGTCTAAGAATTAATTTAAAAAAATACCATAAAGATTAAATTCACTGAGATTAACTGGCACAAGGAAATCAACTTTTGTTAACAATATTTCCGAATTTCCATAATATCGAGACAACCGTTTAGTACTTGTTTACCAGACTTCAAGATTCCACGACTACAGTTGAAAGACGTTTCCCATCGAAAGAAAAGAACCATGAAAGAATAAAAACACTTATTATAACGACAAGCTCGGTTGTTGAAACTTACGTTATGTGACTTCTTAGTTTTAAAAACATTCACTAACTCATCGCTTCGAGTTGTTGAATAACAACCTTTTTCATAATATCTGAAGTGTTTTGCTTCAGAAAACGGATTTTCCGACACTATCAGCCATCAAATGAGGTTAGTAAGGTAATCTAATAACAGGCATGAAATATTCCAGCTTAATTTCTGGGTTATCAATGCATCTACGATGCAACTGATATTGCAATTAATCTTGAAATGTCCATCACGTAGGCAGCAATGAACACTTACCATCAGATGGCCCTCTGCTGGTTTGGTGCCCAATAACATAAAACACGCGCACTTTAAATCGTGAATCGATCGCACTTCACCCGAATACTTAGTTACTAAGCAGATAATGTACCTGCGATGCCTCTGGTATTATATTTGCAGATATCCAAAGGCGGTGTTAATAAATTACCTTTAGATGGCCCTCTGCTTGTTTGGTACCCAATGACATAAAACAAGCGCACTTTTAAATCGTGAATCGATGGCACTTCACCCAAGTACCTAGTTACTAAGCAGACAATGTACCTGCAATGCCTTTGCTATTATAATTGCAGATGTCCAATAGTGGTATTTACAACTTACCATTAAATGGCCTTCTGCTTGTTTTTGCAACCAATAAATTTTCTTGGTTTCGTTTCTTTCAAATATCTGACCTCCACAACCCAGTTACTAGGTAATACGATACCCCTTGGTAATACTGGTTGTCAGACTTTAAACTATGTCAATAAAACTAAGAAAATATTATGTGCGAGGGTATTTTCAATGAAAATCGTTCGAATTTTCGGTACGCTTACTCCGCGCATTCAAGCTCTACCCCACTGGTGATTTCCTATTTAATACAATCATAAAAAAGTAATTTATAAACTAAAAAACCGGACTGCAAAATATTATTAAGTTTATTCGTTTTTTAAATTACTTTATTTATTTTCAGCTTTTTTTAGTTTTTTTGTCATTTCTCATTCCAAATTACATTTAAATATATTTTTGTAACCACCTTTCAAAACCCTTCATTTTGATACCCCACTCGGTAGGCAGATTTTTTTACCCAGTGACACTCGCGCAATAAAGACGAATCTAAAGACATATCATTTGTCACAAATCCTATATCGCGCAATTAGTTTAAAGCGCGAACGACATATATAAGACAATCCGACATCAACAGTTGGGCAGTTGCCCGCCAGACACAACACCCGTCTAGTCGGAGGATCCTCCCTTTTCTATGGTGGATGAGTGAAATTTACACCCTGTTCCTCATGCCCCTAAACATTCATCAAAATCGATTCAGCCCTTTACGAGGGAACATAGAGACGGACACACATACCTACATACAGGTGAAACACATAACCCTCCTGTTTGGCTTCGCCGCAGTCAGGTAACAAGTAACATCGGAAATCGAAGTCGATCCTGTTTCGAGCGCACTAAAACCAATCAGCATACTATTCAGAGTATCCACTAAACACAAATTAGATACCCAAATAAAATACCACACCACATAGATCACATATGACACGTTCAATTGACTTAATTTGGTGACCATTGGTAATTGCAATCATACTAATGACAAACTGAGCCGTGTTATCTCAACTGTGTAAATCTAATTATAATTGAAACGTGAATGCATGCGGGCAGTGGACGGGAATGTTAGAACTGATGTACCTACTAATAATAAATAGCTGGGCAGAAATAGTTCGTTTATTCGCTGTGTGTACAGTGTATTAATTGTCGTTACGCGTCCTATTTTGGTAAACAAAGTACGAAATCATGAGTTTTCGCACCAATCACACACAACACAACATGTTAGGTTTTACGTCTGTTTTTTTTTATAAAATATGGCGAGCTAACGACTGTAACGCCCGGATGAATAATTAGGAAGTACAGTGAGCGAGCGGGTCGTTCACACCAAAAATTAATTTAAACAAATTTACTAAACCTAAAAATAAAAATAAAAAATCGCAGTACTGGCGTGGAATTCACGATAGTGTTGCAATGATAAGTATTATTCTATTAATGCGTCATCGGTGCGCAGGGCCAAAGCGGCTAATAGGATTTGGACGAAATTAGTTGATACAGATATTTATAGTCTGAATTAACACAGGATATTTTTATCCCGATAGTACGTTTCAGTGGGATAATCCGCCCTTGACGCGGGCAAAAGCTAGCTACAGTACGCGCAAAACTTTATGAGCTCTCGGAAGTTGCACGCGAGTGGCTGCGCAGTAAGCAAACTATTATTAGGTATACAATGTCAATAATAATGGTGCACTCAACTATATCATGCGCGGGTTCGTACTCGGGCCTACGTTCAGAGGGCTCATAAAGTTTTGCGAGAACTGTAACTGGTATCAGTCCTTATGGAGAAGTCTATGTGTTGATTCCTTCCGTCAAAAGCAGTGTTGCATGAGTGCGGTTGACATTGAAACTCGTGTTTTTAAGGTGAATATGCAGTTGTAGCCCGCGAATTTCAAATTCTTTCAATTCTTACGTTTTTTGCAATTTGTAGGTCAGTGCCAGGCTGTATCTTAATCAAATCAAATCTAACCTAACATTCTGATAGATTTGTTCCATAAGAACAAATCTTTTGTAGAAAAATTCTTATAGAACATATCTAACTGAGAGAATATTATGTACCTATTAACCCTCGTATGTATTCTCCTAGGGCGTCGCCAGGAGTGGACGCCCTAGCAGGACATAATTATATTGATCTGGTGATGTTCTTCAGATAAAACAGGTGCGTAGTACTCGCAACTGGCGTACGTGTATGACCAGATGTACGATCGTAAACGAGGCAAAAGCAGTATGTAAGGATCGAAGCAGGTGGTATTCTGTAGTTTCTGCGTACCCCCATGGGAAGAAGGCGTGAGTTTATGTATGTATTATATATTAATGATTATAATCTGAAGTCGCGAATCACATTTTGATCAAGATACAACATGACAGAATATCGTGGGCTACAACTGCGGATCCACCTTAATCGGCTCTGGAACTTTCGTAATTCAGTTTATTTTTAACTCACTATTTAAATAGAAATGTTCGTGATTTAATTTGAGTAGTGTCAGCAGTACTTAATGATGAAAAACATTAGATGTTCAATTATACAAATGAAGGTAATTTGCTTACCTACCGTCTGCGGATCGAGGCTGGGTGCACCATGATTTTAATTATACATAGGACTGTATCTTTTCTACTATAAACTATCTGACCCGACAGACGTTGTCTTGTCCAAATTTCAATAATTCATATAAAAATCCCATAGAAAATGCACTTCCAGTATTCCCGTCTTTTTTATCTTTTAAAAATTTTCATGATATAAAATATTTGTAATATTCCAAATATTTTAAAACAAAAAATAACAAAATCCAGCCGATCTCAAGAGATGCTGTTCGTTTGTAAGTCGTTGGTAAGCACCAACGAACAGCATTCCATTTTTATTATAGGTATAGATTAATAGGATATCTGGTGCAATGGTGTCAAAAATACTTTTTCACTTCTCATGCTCTGAAAGTGCTTATTTGTGCAGGATAAAGGCTGCACAAAATCGAATTTTGTGTACAAGTGCATTAACGTATCTACTCATAAATGTATCTATATTAAGGCAAAGAAAATGAGCCATACACAATAAGAAGTTCAGAGATAGAATTTGTTATTTTATAATATTTACTTTAATTTATTTGCCTTATGTGTTTTTTAAGACATATGCTGGGAAAAATAATTTCTTTCAGTATTCAAAACTGTACTAATTTTACTTTGAATTTTAATTAAAGAAATGTTATGTTATACTACTGTTTTATTTCCTCACAATCGAAGTGAAAAGCAGAGTTTATAACTCGTCCACATAACCATTTTATCCTCGACATTACTTTGTAAAATCTACTATTGCTTGTTTTATTAGCGGAAATAATTTTGCTAAATAGACTATAAGTTATTAATTTAGGTTTTTACCATTACTAAATTCTCCTTGTCATAAATATGTAAGACGACAGGCAGGTTTTTTTCGTGGTAAAAAACAATAAATATGAAAAAGGCATATATACGTTCAAACAATCGTAGAATAATCTACGTTTTCAGTTCTCTATATGCAGAGCTTTTTCAATCAAAATTTACGGAATCCTCATACAATCTGACCAGTGCATGGCATATTTTTACTGAACTCCAAATATTTATTTAAATAAATATAAAGTAATGCCTGCCGATGCCGTCAAAAAACAGAGGCTTTATTAAAATTCACTGCAATATTTTCCTTTGTTACATAAAACCACTGGTATTTTTATAAACGATAGGTAGACTATAGAAAATAGCAAATAAAAACTGGGTTTTAATAAAAACAAACTGTGTATAGACCTGAACGACCTGGCCTGACTGAACTGTGTGTCTATGTAAGATTTAATTTCATTTTCATTTTTCATTTCATAGGTATATTCCAAGGTGATTGTGCAAGTAACCTACATTAGAATTATGCAACTTAAAGAAAAATTGCATAGCCTCTCCCAACTATGTTGGGATCGGCTTCCAGTCTAACCAGATGCAGCTAAATACCAGTATTTTACATGGAGCGACTGCCTATCTGACCTCCACAGCCCAGTAACGTAATACGATACCCCTGGGTAAGACTGGTTGTCCGACTTTCGGGCTTCTGACGACCTGTAACGACTGTCAAAGATCTGCGAAAGACAGCCAACGGCTTAACATGCTTTCCGAGTCACGGATGAGTCTCGGTATGTAAAGATTGTCACCCATCCACAGACCAAGCCTGGCAAGCGTAGCTTAACCCGATGGATCGACCCGTGCGGCTGTTATTACTAAGCCACGAGCTCCACACTTGTCTTAGTCTACATATTATAAGTTATTCTTGAAAAACCGAAACAAAAGACGAGCTATTTTAAACATCATCGTATCTGTATTTTGACTAATCCTGAGTGTTCAAGTTTGAAGTTGAAAAAATAACGCTTGCACGCAAAATATATAACTGTCACTACATTTATAATGGTGCCCACAAGAGTCAAGGCATTTTCAACGTCCGTCCGTCCTTCGTTCATCAAAGATTTAAAAGGCATTGAACATGTGCCAACATGGCGCACCATTGTCTGCTAAAGCCATAAAATATGACCTTCTAACGACAAAATTCAGTGACACGTACTTTATTTTTTTTTCATGTCGTCATGACCGAATTGTTTTATAGAGCTTGTTATTTTAACAATAAATTGTTAATAGAGTATTATTTTAAAGAATATCTAGATCGCTTCTTATTATTTTAAGTCTTTTTCAAAGTTGAGACATGTTTTTTTGTAAGATTGATAAAGTAGGTAATTTATTTATTGTACAAGCTTTATAACTTTAATTTTTTTTTATTGTGCAAAGAGGTGTATCACTGATACCACTGATACTATCTTAGTAAATATCAGTGATAAACAAATAATTATTAATATTCAATGAAACAAGATTACCCCAGTATTAAAAAATATATCATTGGTATCCTTAAACCTATATACAAACTCATAGTCACCGTTCGTTGCACGATTTAATTACTCCTGCTTCTAGCTTCAGATTTAAAACGGTGATTTGGTGTACCTACCCGGTTTTGTACTGCAGTCTATTTTATTCTGAAAAGGTTTTCTTTTTATAGACCTAAACCGTTTCGATATTATGAAGGTATACGGCAGCAACAGAGGTAGATTGTACGTTATAGGTAAGCAGACTGTAAATTATTATAAGTATTAACTTTGCTGCGTTTCATGTAATAACTAAGAGTTTGTAATATTGCCATGGTATTGAACAGCTGTACCAATTTAAAAAAAAACAGAAGTGTAAATCGATTTTTGTTTCTGGCCGTACCACTGCCCTGTTTACGTTTACCTAAATGGCGTTCTGAAACTTTAAGTAACTACCTACTTACCAAAAACATCAATTTCTAATTAGTCAACTTAGAAAATCACTTACTTGTTAAAATTTGTACTTTGTATAGCTTTGTGATACTTTGAAGTTTGTATCAGGCTTACGATATGATTGTTTATGAATTACAGTACTTAGAAGACCCAAGTACTTATAAGTAATACTACTTACAAGTATAACGACGAACAGAGTGGAAAAATAACAACAAATTAATCAGAAAGTGACAAGTATAGTGATTAAATAACATCTTCAAGGGGCAATCCTCTGCTATCCAATCCATTGCCAATCACTCTAAATAATAAAACCGGCAAGTACCTACATTTAGAATCCACTACCCTAATTAGAACCCAATTGATGAAGCCAAGAACCGATAATTTCTGAAGAGAAATTGATTTCGAATCCAAGGCGATTAAAACAAAACGCGCTCTTTTTTTTCCGTAATCAAAATTGAACTTTGAAGCACTGGAATAACAACTAGTTTTTCTCGTCTAAAAATTACATAACACCTCACTTTACAAACTCACACATGTTGATTTGATTTTCCAACACTCACAGCAGTCGAATCCAATTAAGTCAGCTTTTGTTAACGTTAGACATATCAACGACACGTACGGTTGGTTTTGAATTGTAAGGTTTTGACATGACAGCGAACGCGCTTCAATTACTGAATTTCATGATTCGAATAATTAATGTTTGGTTTGTTAGTGATATTTTAAATTATTGCCTTTTAAACTTTAACCGCCTCACGGGTCGATTAAAGGTTAACCCACGCTGGCCGAAGTTGGAACGTGGATGAGTGACCATTCAATGCATACCGAAACTCCTCCGTGCCTTGGAGAGTACGTTAAGACGTTGGTTCCGGCTGTCATTTGTAGATTTTTGATAGTCGTTATGGGTCAGAAGCACACAGCCTGAGAACCAGTCTTACCGAGGGGTAACATATGACCCAGTAACTAGGTTGTGGAGGTCAGTCGCTTCATGTAAAATATTGGTGTTCAACTGCATCCGGTTAGACTAAAAGCCGACCCCGACATAGTTGGAAAAAGGCTAGGTAGACTGATTTTAAATTTTTATCTACATATAACTAGGTATTTGTATACGTATATTGGTTCACCATGAACGAAAATTGTGACATTTGCACCTACCGATCGGAATGTTTTTGGAATGGTTATTTATTAATTAACCAATTGTACCTAAGTAATTTCCCCATGCACTGAAAAGTTTTGGAAAAGGCGATTGAAATATGTAAGAAGAAAGTACTCGCAGCAGTTCCCTAGGTTATTTTTTTTTAATAATAATAATATATAATAATATACCATTTATTTCAGGCGACAACGGCCCATAGAAAAATATCTTAACCTAAACATACATATTTTAATAACAAAAACTTGTGTTAATAAATAAGGCTTAGACTATGTTAGTAGCACTTCACTTTGCACTAGCTTGACTTTGTGCTGTCCTGTGGAACTTGTCCGCGGAAGCGACGGAACATCACGTCCTGCGGCCAAAAGTCTTCTTTCATGACGAGGGGCAGATAAATTTTAAATGTGTATGAGCTAACAAATAGATGGATTTATATAAAATATTCTGAGGGCATATCTGGGCTCTAAGCCCTAATCCTAAGTAGGTAAAACCAGCTTAGACTTTTTATGGCTTCGAACAGTCAATTGCAGTCCTAACTTGCCTAAAATTTTAGCTAATTTGCTTTTATGGCTGATATTTAGATTTTATGGTCCCAAATATTCAACCACGTTACAGAACGCCCATAACATACATTATTACATATTATGAGCCTAATTTTCGTCTATAAAATTAATACAACATAGAATTTTGGTAAGAATTTTGTAGTAACAAATTGTCGGTCGATGGTTTGGCTACAAAATTAACATTGCCTCAAATTCTGTTAGTAGTAATTTGAACTGTATTGGCCTAGTTTTGATTTTTAACCGACTTCTAAAAGGCCCGCCCATAAATACATTAAAAAAAATCTATATTTTTTAATGTATTTATGGGCGGCATATTTCCGTCATATACAGGGTGTTTGGCGCATGGACCGACACAATTTTTTCAGGGATTTGGGAGGTCATTAGCTAGGTTCTAGCTAAGTTCAAAATAGCTTTTAGTTTTTTTTATAATTAATTTAGTAGTTGTAAAATTTCATTCATTAAATACAAAAATTAACTTTGGAAGCTTGTAAGGAATTTTCTTGAAACCAGTTGTATAAAACAAAGATGTTTTTAGATTTAAAGGACTTTGGAGAATGCCACAAAATTTGTTTTGTGCCACTACACCCACAAACAAAAAAGTTATTTCAAATTAAAGGACACATTTTGGGAATTTTTTTCATTTTAAAAAAATAATCATATGTAACCAACCGTGACATTTGGGACAAAGGGTGTATGGGTAGAACCTAGCTAATGACCTCCCAAATCCCTGAAAAAATTGTGTCGGTCCATGCGCCAAACACCCTGTATAGACGGATTAGCAAAATTCTTTTTTCACTTCTCATGCTCTGAAAGTGCTTATTTGTGCAGGATATAGGCTGCACAAAATCGAATTTTGTGCACTAGTGCATTAACGTATCTACTCATAAATGTATCTATATTAAGGCAAAGAAAATGAGCCATACAGCCAAACACAATAAGAAGTTTATAGATAGAATTTGTTATTTTATCATATTTACTTTAATTTATTTGCCTTATGTGTTTTTTAAGAGATGAAAGTTTATATTCAAGTACGGTAGGTTATTTAATTAATTTAAAAAATTATTATTACAAAATTAATTTAATAGTAAGTGGGCTGTATAGGTCTGCAGCCCAAGCCTAATATTAATGCCGGGAAAAACAATTTCTTTCAGTATTCAAAACTATACTAATTTTACTTTGAATTTTAATTAAAGAAATGTTATGTTATTATATTGTTTTATTTCCTCGCAATCGAAGTGAAAAGCAGAGTTTATAACTCGTCCACAAAATCATTTATCCTTGACATTACTAACAGCCCTCGCCTTTTGTCTCGGGCTGCTAAAAGTCTTGAATAAGAATGGTTCGTTTTGTGCACTTGTTGTAAAATCTACTATTTTGTTTGAAAGTGTATACTTCCGAGATGGTCCCATTGGCATCAGGTCAGGATCTGATGATGGGATCCTGGAGAAATCGAGAGAACTTTTCCAATATTATAGGCACACTTATAGCGATATAGATATTTTTTATAATAACTAATGCAGTTGCTCTCGGAAAGCACAATTTGGTAAAGTGGAACTGATGATGAAGACCACAGATGGTCGAACTACTCATTAATGATTATTTCACGGTTTGCGATTTTATTAATATGGTTACGAAGTAATTTATACTCGTCACAATGCATATGGAGAAATGGAGCTGATGGAGAAGTACCAGGAGAACTCCTCAACGATTAACGTCTCTGCATCGGTAACAGCAATATTTTGTAAAAGGTGATGAGCAGTTGACATAAGGCTATTGTAACTTAGATAAATTACAAACTGATTCACTAAAAAGCGAGAAATAAAAACTTTTTTACAACAACAAAATAACTACCGACTACCACAAACACAGAAAAGTGAAAAAAAAATGCCTTAACGCTTAAATCTGAAGGCATTTTTGTTAAATGCCCATCGACTCGCAAACTGTTACCGTGAATTTAAAACAGCATTTTCTTCATTAATAACCGACGAAGGTTTTCATAAGTCATTTATTTCATAACAAAATACATGGTGTTATAAATATTACTATAATAATACTTGAGATAACAATAAAAAAATAAAAATAAATTAATATTTGTTAGGAACTAGCGACCTGCCCCTGCTTCGCAAGTTACGAATTGACAAAACATCGAGGCTTATTAATTATATATAATTTTAATATTAATGTTTTATACACACAAACCTTTCGGAATACATTCTCTAAATTATGTTGAAAAATTCATCGAAATCCGTTGGCTATTTTAGAAAAACAACGCGGTCGTACAGACTAACGTGAATAGTTTGTTTTTGTTTTACAATTTGTACCTATAGATATTTCATTCAACGCTGGGGTTTAGAATCTTGTGCTGGATGTGTTGAATGCGTGTTGCTGTCTCATACCCGTGGATAGTGTAGAGAATTGGTACTTAATGGTGATTACCTATTCCACATTCTGCTAAGAGTTTTCTAAATATTGAGTGATTATTGTATAGCTAAAATTATATTTCAATACCAAGATACTGATTCTTGGTGGCGGATGATGTTGGACTAAGAACTATGAGATAAACATAACATCACGCCTTGTTTCCCCATAAGGTTGGGCAGAGGTGTACCTGTAGTAAGTATACCCACATTTCGCCAGCTATGTTTTAAGTCCCATGTAATAGGGGGCGAGCGTATTGCCATCAACCGAGCACAAATCCAGACTCTGGGCTACTACTGAGAAATTTCAGATAGAAAAACTCTATAACACTTTGCCCGACCCGGGAATCGAACCCAGGACCTCATGCTCAGCAGTAGCGCTTGCGACCACTAGACCAATGAGGCAGTCAAGTAGCTATAAGATAGGTTTCAATATACAAGATCCCAATAAAATAGATACACAAATTTTAACACAGCGTTCAGTACGTATAAACAAAGATATCCAAGCAAAAAAAAAAACTGACTAAAGTGATTTTATTTTGACCTAAAATAATAAATGGCATTGGGTAACCAACATTTTTAGTGTATTTTCGTTAGCAGATTTATTTTTCTTGTAAGTATCTAATGAGTTTTTCTTATTTTTTTGTTTCCAGTGTCCTTATTTTGTTTGGTCTGTGTGATTTCTAAAAGTTGGTCCATCTATTTTAATGGGACCTTATATACAAAGAACAACGGCCGACTATACGACAACAAAGACAGGGTTATGTTTTTCACGCCTATCTATGTACCTTTGTGGGTATGTTTGTATGTGGATTTTTTTTATAACTTTGAAGCATCGTAACGGCTGAATGGATTATGAAGTCTCCATCGACTCGTGTAGGTCAAACGGTTTCGTTTTTATACGATTTGTTCGTATAAAAACGAAACCGTTAGACCGATGGCGGATTTGATACGTCAAAAATAAAGTTTTGAAGAAAAAAAATAGTAGCTCTTAATTTTAATACCCCACATGTGACCATGTGGGGTTAATAAAATTAAGAGGTCGAGGAGACGATTCTAAAAACCTAACACGATATAAAACAGCGATTGTTTTACCATAATTTATCTTTCGTTTGTTTTTTTTATCTTTTTGTCTATTTAGTTTTCCATTCATGTATTATTATTTTTTTTTTAAACACCTTATGTTGTACTACAGACTCTAAAAGCTATTATACAACCTCCTAATTCAAAATTTGTTAAATCACCTTTATCAATATTATCATGCATGTATCGAACTGCTAGAGGGCGGAGACCTGGTGACCTGAAACACAGGCCCTTAAAGCCTACCTTAGGCACCAGTCTCCCACAGTAAACTAAACCAAATAATTTATCATATTTAACAATGTCTGTAATGTTTATTGTGGTGAGAAATAAATACTTATTCTATTCTATTCTATAATAGTCATTAAAACTCTCCAGCATAGATCCCATATAGTTCTTATAGGACTGCATCTATACCCATGAGCCATGTTACGCCATGGTTTACCCTCAACGTGATGGCTGTTATCAACGTGACTACGACTAGCTATATTGTTGTTAGAGCCACGTGACCGAACGCGGATTGACTTGTATAATACAACACTGGTATAGTTTTTTTTGTTTGTTTTATAAATGGCAAGCGACGGCACCCTGCTTCGCACGGCTTTTACGACTTGACAAAATAACGAGATTTATTTATTACACGTAAAATACAATAGGCGTAGATATATTTAGTAACCTATTCCGCTTAACTATTCCTAAAGTGTCATAAAAATAACTGTTTTTGTTGTTGTTGTTGAACTGTGCTTATTTGCTGCAGCCGCGAGGCACGCATTCCTGCTAGTATCTTACAACGCACTTTTACACTTTTCATTTTGTATATTATTTTTTTTACTTGCGTGCTTTTTGGTATGTGCTAAATAAATGTATTTTCTTTCTTTCTTTAAAAAATTCAGAGATTTCAAACAGGGTTTTTTTTACGACTCTAGGAATAGTTAAGCGGATTTCCGCAAGGTCACGCCTGAATCAATTAACTATTACACGTAAGTTTATTATTAATCTACCCAAATACAGGGTGGAAGGGACATCGATGCGAAAACTGATTCCATGGATTCAGTACATGATTCTGAACACCCCTCCGTTGAAAATTTTCGTCAGTTATTTTAAAAAGAAACTGCTGTTTCTTACATTTTGACAGCGTAGATATTGAACTTTTTTATGAAACAGCTGTTTTTTTTAAATAAAAGACGATAAATTTCAACGCTGGTTCAGAATCCTTCCACCCTGTATTATAAAGAGAAAAGATTTGTGTTTTTGTTAGTAATGTAAACTATTGGACCGATTTAAAAAAATATTTCATCAGTACCTACCGATAATGTTACGAGTATATTAACACTAAGTAACATAGGTTATAATTTATAAAGATATCCCGCGGCTGAAGCTACTGGCGAAAGCTAGTGTATAAAACATAAACCTTCCGGAATAAATTATCTGAACGACGGTGAAAACAAATGTGGTGGAAAATTTGTTGCGCAGTTTAGAAGAACAACGCGATCATACAAACAGACACGAAAGCGATTTTATTTATAATATTATGTAATCTATAGGTATACTCGTACCGAGACTCCTCTGTGCCTCAGAAAGCACGTTAAGCCGTTGTTGAGGCTTTAAGTCATTCGTGGATCTATGACAGTCGTTACGGGTCGTCAGAAGCCCGAAAGTCTGACAACCAGTCTTACCAAGGGGTATCGTGTTACCCAGTTACTGGGTTGTGGAGGTCAGATAGGCAGTCGCTTCATGTAAAATACTGGTATTCAGCTGAATCCGGTTAGACTGGAAGCTGACTAGAAACTGAAAAAGGCTAGGTAGGTGTAATTTATATAGGTACATAATATTTAAATAAGGAAAATGTCAGGAAATTCGGGAAATGATCTCAAAGTTACAGATATGTTTATACCATATTCATGAATAGTAACATTCAAACTACTCAACCCCTTTATTACTAGAATTTTTGCGAAGCAGCTGCTTATATTATAAATTAAATAATATATTTTAAAAGAATAACTGAATGCTTTTCATTTTTCGCGTACCTATCTAAACTATCTCACATTTTTTTTTTTCTTTATTTATTTAAAGGCGTTTTGTGACTTTGTGATAATGTCACCCCCGTTAAGGAAAACAATCAATAACTTAAATCTAACACAATGGGTAAAACACGGCCATCATGTCATTCTATTGATGATTTAAAATGTATGATTACTATCATACATTTTGATGAATACGATGCATACGGAATGACATGATGGCATAAACATCCCGGTAGATAATTGATACTAGGCTACACGACATCCTTGCCTCCTCCAAGTGGGGCACCTCAAATCCAACACCAAATAAACATACATACTCGTACATATTATTTTTATGGTTGGTATATTGGCGTGTGCTAGCTGTCATATGGCTATTAATTTATAATTTAAATTGTGTTTTGCGTAATGTAAATTATCTTATAAATTATTGTATAGAATCTTTTTTTTTCCTAACTGAACAGACAGCTGTGCTGCTGGTGAGTTTGTTGCGCCACTTCTTCTTCCCAGCAAAAGCACTAGGAAGTGGTGAAGGGTGGGCGTTTTGGGGGACTGTTTTATGTAATTTTGACGTTCGAAAAGTGCTGATTCTCAGCCTAGTTTGAATAAATGACTTTTGAATTTTGAATTTTTGATTTTTTTAAAATTAAGTTTGCTACTTCCAGAGAAAGTAAAAAAAAAAAAAAAAAAAGATTGTCCGTGGAGTTTCTTGCCCGTTCTTCTCCATAGGTACCTACTACGCTTTAGATTGGGCAACTAGCTTCATCTTTCTGACTGACCGACCCCTTGACAGTTCAAAAGTGCCTGTAATTGGTGTATTTGACATAAATGCTTTGAGTTTAAGTTTGAGTCAGTTTCTTAGATATAAACGACTTGAATTTCACCGTTGTTTCATTTCATCATTAAACTTGTCCTATTATGGTTTCCTTGGCGTAATCTTCACTAATATTATAATGAGAGAGAGAGAGAGCGAATTTGGTTAGTTTGTGTACATGTGAAGGTTATCTCCGGAACCAAGGCTCCTATTTCAAAAATTCTTTCACCATTTGAAATGCTCATTTTTCCAGATGGACATAGGCTTTAAAATGTAAATATATACAAAAAGATGTACTTAATAATACTAATGAAATCCTATCTTGATTTTATGCAAGCCTAGTAGTTTTTCTTAGGATACTGCTCAGATTTTGCGCACAACGTGTCGTGAACAGTCGCTAGTTTTAGGTATAAACCTACCTAAAGAAACAAGTGATCTAGAATTCAAACTCACCTTCCGAAGCTGGCAAGTAAAATACATAAAGTCCTGCCAACGCAACAATATTTCTTACAGAAACCTAATTAAAAACAAAAATCTGCTATTAAAAACAGAACTAAAACAAAAGCTCGCCATAAACTGGTAGAAACAGCAACTTATTACAAGTTACGTTAATATTATTAAGGCAGTGTATTCGGCATGGTTTTATACAGTGGGCGGGCAGTGGATAGAATTTAATTAACCACTGTGCAGTTGGTAGCCTGCCTCACGGAGCTGTCTGTTGGGACGCGGACGATCGACGGTACGAGTCATAGTAGGTAGCGAAGCGATTCAACAAAAGCAACCATGTAAATTGAATTGTTTCTTTTGGGGATACTTGCAATTATATACCGACTAGCTGCGCCTCTCGGTTTCACCTGCATAAGTATCGATACAGTAGAAAAAAAAATGAAAAACGTTTATTTGTCCCAAAACAGTTACATAAATTATAAATGAGACATCCCCAGTAAGTAATTGATAATACTTGTGTTGGGGCTGTCCCGCTCTTTCCCTTAATTATTACAAAATTGAGACGATTTTTACAAAAGGTGACAAAAATAAAATATAAAATTTAGGAATAAAAGTAAAACAGTAAATGTAAATGACTTATAAACTAGTTAACAGCTCTTTGTGTAACTGTATTTGTATGCCTATGTGAAACTATATGTGCGTCTTATTTAAACAGTGTTTGTGATGTTGTGTGTGAGAGGTGTATGTGAGGGTGTGTAGGGGTGTGTGTATGTGTGTTTGAGGGTGTGTGTATGTATATGTTCTTTGAAATCTTTGAAGTGCCGATGTGTACGACGCGCGATTTATAGGTTAAACTCGGTGGGTACTTACGTTATTGATACGAAAATAAATAAATAAAAAGATGTAAAAAGAAATTGTCTAAGCAAGTCTAGCTAAAACTTGTTCAGTTTCCTCGTATGTTAAAGTTTTTAGCCACTTGGTTATTACCTTTTTGCCTATGTGTGAGATTTCCTCGTGGAACCTTAATTTTGCATTTATTTTATTATATATAAAGGCTGATTGGGTTGCATATTGACGCCGTGCAAAAGGGGTTCGAACCCTTGGGGAGTAAGTAGGAATATCGAGATAAAAGGTATCCTATGTCCTAACCCAGCTCATGTTCTACCCATGTGCAAAATTTCATCCAAATCCGTTCAGCAGTTTTAGCGTGAAAGCGTAACAAACAAACAAACTCACTTTTGCATTTATAATATTAGAAACCCTAACTTTCTAAATATTAAGCATCACCTCAACAAAGAAGTATGTGGAGGAAGGAAAGAGCTAGAAATATTGTGAGTCAATGTCACTGTGCAATAGGCTGCTATTTAGATTTTTAAAAATCACTGGCTGGTACACCCTTCTTAACTAGTCCCATGGAGGGCAGAAACCTCAAAATTTTAGCAGTAATTCTAAATTAAACACTTTTTGAAGTAGGTTACTTACTTACTGACAGATTGTATTTCAGTTTCTTGCATTCTGAAATATACTGATACACAACACAATACAAAATACCCTTTAACTTGCACCAAAACTGTGGCCACACAATACCCTACCGCTCACTCACCCTACATAACTTATTACCCCTCCTTATAGTTAAGTTACAACTTGGTTTGTGGGTCAGTCTTAACGTCTTGGGGATAAATGTTAAGGAAAAAAAAACCCTTTTTTTCCTTCTTATCAAAATATATGGTGAAATTTTAATACATTTGTGGATATGTTGGGTCACGTAGAACGTCTCGGTGGATTTTAAAAATGTAGGATGATGTACTAGGGGGTGCAGGATAGTTTATTTTTATTTTTAAAGGGGATGACGTGTGCATTTCTTTATTTTGTCAGAATGTGTAATAAATTGTATTGCTGGGAAGAAAATAAAAGCTGAAAAAGAAACTATGTATCACAATAATAAAGTAATAGGTAGTTACTATAATTATCTTAAAGCCTCGTGCAGACCGGCGCGACGCGACAGTGCGTCGTGACTTTAACAAAACAAATTTCTAAGAAAACTTTACGGTAGAACAATTAGTCGAACAGTTACGTCGAGCCGTCGCATCGTGCTAGTCTGCACGAGGCTTTATACATCGCAATCGAAAATATGCTACGTCATTGGAAAATTGGAATATAAAAAAAACTTTTCAAAGTACTAGGAATACCTAGTCAACTAATTTCCATTTTGTTTACAGTTGTAAACAGTCTGCATATATTCAATTTGTGGATTGTTTAAACCCGTATCTGTTTTCGTAAACTAGTATTTACCTATCGGTGTATACTTTTCAATCTATTTGATTTAATTTATATTCAGTTTCCAACAGATAAGTTTTTATTAAAAAAGTTTTTAATTTGTATAATATTGCACCCAAATAGAAATTTGTTTTTTGTTATTTCTAATAAATAAATTTCAATCGAGTTAAATTGGATAACGTTTCAAAGTTTATACATAGTTATTGAAATTTTATTAATTAACATTTTTTAAATTATAATTTATTCTGCTGAAATACCGCAAGATTTTATGTATATTTGTAAAGCTAACAGAGAAAACATAACATAAGATCACGCTTTCTTCAGATGGGGGTAGGCAGAAACTACTGAACGCTACCTGCTACGATCTGTATTCCTTCCATTAATAAATAATATAAAAATACAAATAAAATAAAATATATAAATTATTTAATATTAATAAATAAATAATATTATAATCTATGTTACAAACCATTTTTCTTAAATACGGTAGGCATCGTCCTAGGTCATAAATGTTCTACGAATTAGGTAGAAAATTATATTAGTGTAGCATCAAATTCCTTCTACATTCTAGTCACAACTAAAAACACTGAGCGCGGTTGTACCCCTGCAGAATCTCATCAGTAGAGTGTACCTACCGTGACTCAGTAGGTAAATTAATTAGGCGAGGGCCCACTGTCCGGTGCCTTGGGATAAAATTAAATACGAAATGGCAACAGTGTGCACCAGCCTTGCTGGTACAGTCGTGATCAAGATTTAGTTTAAGCGTTTTGAATTAAAACGCCATCTTTAAGTTTCTGTTAAGTTGTTGCTTAATTGACGTCGTCTCAGTTCATGCCATTATTTGATGCCGATGAACTGAGACGACGTCACAATACACAAATGAGCTTACTTTAACAGCCGCACGGGTCGAACCATCAGGTCTTGCCGGGGTTGGTCAGTGGATGGGTGACCATCTTCACATACCGAGACTCCTCCGTGCCTCGGAAAGCACGTCGAGCCATTGGTCTCGGCTGTCATTCGTGGATCTTTAACAGTCGTTACAGGTCGTCAGAAGCCCGAAAGTCTGACAACCAGTCTTACCAAGGGGTATCGTATTACGTTACTGTGCTGTGGAGGTCAGATAGGCGGTCGCTCCATGTAAAATACTGGTATTCAGCTTCATCCAGTTAGACTGGAAGCCGACCCCAACATAGTTGGGAACAGGCTAGGTAGATTGATTGTTATGTTATGTAATGCTTAAAGTAGGTACCTATGTGAAAAAAAAACTAGTTTAAGTTATGAATTTAATATTGAAGAGTCTTGTACCTGAATCACTGATGAAAAAAATTGCAGTAGATTTAGTTAATTAAAACTAGGATTATATGTATTATGAAATCTAATCTAGAATCATTAGGGCTTTTATTTCTTCGACAGTTTATCTTCGTATTAATAAGTTTGCATTTCTGATTATGAAATTATTTGCTTAAGATGTTCCTGAGAATTTCTCGTTTACTTTTTAAGTTATTGTGACGGGAACAGGTGTGTCTGTGTTTGACGATGTGATCTGTAAAGTGCTAGTAATGTTATCGAAAGTGCACAAAACACTTTACAAACTTACTAGCTTTTCCTTGTTTATTGAAGACGTTTTCCTCCTTACATTATGTCTTACTTAGTAACAGGAATTTTCGCCTTTTGTCACTGGGTCCACTGACCTACTTTACAAAAAAAAAAATATTTTCTCTATTCAAAAAGAGCTAGTTTGTTCTTCGTAAAAATAGCTCTTTCCCCCCTTTGATGCCTAGGGACCAAAAGCGATTTGAATTTGGAATGTGGATGTTGTTAGTAAAAAATCCAATCACCAAAGAGATCAATCACGAACATTGTATGAACAAGTAACAGGCCGACAAGAAAGAAAGCAAAAGTGTGAATTATTTGGTCAAAATGAAAATCCAAGATGGCGGCAACGACACATGATACATTTTTCGTCATTGGTGTCGTTTTCATACTTTTCGAAGGTGCTAAAGTCGATAATGAGGTCAAAATGTAAATCCAAGATGGCGGCTTTAAAAAAAATCATACATGAGAAGGAACTTCGTTCCTGTCGGGGGTCGAACACGTTTTTTTTTCTCATGGGGTGATAAAAAGTAGAGAATTTACCTCGGGAGCAACACTATTTTAAGCTCGAGTGACGTACTTTCGTAAAAAAATTCAAACACACTCACCTTAAAAATAGTGGTTTGCTCCCTAGGCAAACAATCTACTATTTCTTTGATACAAATATAAAATATTTTGATACCAAATAGTACATACATAAACTCACGCCTTTACTCCGATTTTTTTGTTATAACAACAGCACGTATACGGGGAAAATATGAAACAAAGTTTTTCAAGAGATTTATGTTTAAATATATTAGCTATCTGTAACCCGTTTACGTAATAAATAAAAATGTTTTAATACTTAAATGGATTCGCTTCGAATAAGTAGAATAAACATAATCCCTTTTAAAACCACAAATTATGTTGAAAAAATTGCCATTTGAACTAACAGCTATGTTACAGACGTGCGAGTTATTAAAAAAAAAAACCTGTGCAATGCTCCTGCCATATTCAAATACATACAGAATTCAGGCTATATATTTATGCTCAGTAATCAAGTGACGTGGTAACGCTGATGAAAGAAGCCACCTTCCCTGGGACGCTGTAACTTGATCTGATTATCCTACTTTGAAAATGGAGCCGCAAAATTAGCGGGATAGAGAAATGTGATTATTGTGTTTGTTGTTTGTGATTGGAATTTATTTTTCTAAGAATTGGAAAGGTTCCTAGTGAGAAAGTATTAATTATCTAAAGCATCTAGTTACTTGATAGAGAGCCTACTCTCTAGTTGGCTGATTTAAATCCGACTACACATTTCAAATTCAAATCATTTATTTTAAACCATCTACAGGCACATTTGAACTTTCAAGGAGTCGGTTATTCAGAAGAATTTAGTTGGTTCCAATGGAGAGAAAAGGGCAAGAAATTCCAAGGACACTCTTTTAAGTCAAAATATTTGTTTATAAACATTTCATTGATTTTTTTATCATTAGATTAGTTTATTTTCGTAATACAACCTCACTAGCACTATTATTTTTATCTATATATTATTTAAAAATTAATATTTATTTTTCTGCTCACGCCATATCTAATTTGAGAACGGCTGCATCAAATTGGATAGTTATTTTTTTGTAGTTTTCGATAATCTTAGGACAAGGTTCTTTAGGTAGGTAAGTAGGTACGTAGGTATGTACGTAGGTAGGTAGGTATGTACGTAGGTAGGTAGGTGGGTAGGTGTAGATAGATAGGTAGGTGCGCCGTAGATAGTACTTGGTGCTACCCGTGCGAAACCGGGGCAGGCAGCTAGTTAGGGCAGATCGTTACTTAAGTTTTTTGAGTCACATTTATAATTTTTCGACATATTATGTGGAAAATTTAAAGTATATTAAATAAAAAAAATACCAGAATATTATTGTCCCACTGCAGGGCGAAGGCCTCTTCTCAATCAGAAAAGGCACAAACATTGATCACCATACTTGCTCAAGACGGGTTTTAGTGATTTCAGACTTATATTACTTACTTCTTCACGATTTTTTTCCTTCACCTATGTCAGTAATGTCCAAGATAAAACAGAAAGTACATAATTTATGAATTGAAAAAGTCACATTGTTACTTGCCCGGATTTGAACCCACAACCTCGTGCATAAGAGGCGAGGCCTTAACCATTGGGCCATCACGACAACATTAAAGTTTAAAAAAAAAGTTACCAGTCTACTTTTTATGAACTAGACTAGAGCACTGCCCAACGGTGGAATGACGAGAAACAGAGTAGGTACGAAAAAGAAAATCAATTTACCTTTTTTACTCAAAAGCAGTCAACCTTCGCATTTCGTGGCTTCAACAGCTCTGCCTATAACTTTTTTATGGCTCAATCCAATTTTTCACAAATTAATCCATGGTTCTCTAAAATCCTTTGATGAATTGCCCTGACATGTTCGTTCATTTAGTTACCTTTATGACGTCACACCTGCGTCATGTACCTACATGACGCCATTCAATAGGACGCTTGTAGAATTATGGGAAGGATCCTTTTGATGTGCATTTTAACCTAGATTTTATTCGTGGGTGTTGAAGAGTTTTTTACGTTTCAATGGATCGTGGCGGAAGAAATGTTTTCTGAAGTTATGAAAACCGGTGATTTTCGTGTTTTCTTTCAAATGCTGGTTATTAAAGTGTGTAACGAAGCAGAGTTTGGCCGAATAAATTGCTTGAATAGGAATACTTCTATCACAACTGCATATTTTTGAACAGAGTCACGTTCTTAGCCAAAGACTACTATAGTATACTGGCATAGCAAAGTATTTTACAAGACTAACTGTCACTACTTTTTAAACTACTCTATTTGTTCGAATTCCATTTTGTGCAATGAAAGTATATTTAAAGAAATTTAGTTTTATTTTTTGTAATTACATATATTGTTCTTTCACGCCACATTTTTGAATTCAAAATTCAAAAGTCATTTATTCAAATTAGGCTGAGAATCAGCACTTTTCGAACGTCAAAATTACACAAGACAGTCCCCCAAAACGCCCACCCTTCACCACTTCCTAGTGCTTTTGCTGGGAAGAAGAAGTGGCGCAACAAACTCCCCAGCAGCACAGCTGTCTGTTCAGTTAGGAAAAAAAATGATTCTATACAATGTGAATGTGACGCGATGTTTTTCCATCGATTACCCAAGCTTAACGAATGTATGTTTTTTTTAGTTTGAGTATTGAGATCACGCCAAGATCTAATACGACTTTCAAGGTATCAGGTGTTTGATTTTATCTGAGATCCGGTAAGTAAAGTCCACTATTTATACTTTAAAAAATGTAGTCAAAATACAATCAAGTAATTATTGGAAGTTGTATGTGATACTGAATTAACTATTTAAACATAAATGTAAAATACTTGAATCAATTAAAGAGCATTTCTTAATATGAATTCTAATATGATGATATATAACAATCACTGCATGATACGTTATACCCGGCGGATGCCTTCTTGGTGTTGCCAGCAGTCGTTAAGAAGTGTTTTATAAATGAGTAGCTTCACCCGCGATTTCGTCCTAGCCTAAACTTCCTAAAGATTTAGGCTATCCAATGCAAAAATAGTTTTTCAAATCCGACTGGTAGTGTCGTGTCACCCTACATACAAACCTACAAAAAAACAACAAACAAACAAAGAAAAATAAAAAATAAAGAAAATACATTTATTTAGCACAGACTTAAAGGCACACAACACAACATATTGTACCTCTTTATATTATTAGCATAGACTGGCTTCTGCCCGTGATATAAAGACGAGATATGAGGAATTTCAAATTTCTATAGAAAACTTATTTTTCTCATAAATCGAATTTAAATCAGTGTCCATTCAAAATATATATTTGGGAGCCTAGATATTCTGTAATCCAATCGGAATAAATACACACTACCTTAAGAATATGTTTGATTTACAAATTATTTTGGTAGTACGTTTGTATGAACTACGCATGCTTCGCTGGCCCGAATACGCCCCCAGTACTCGTAGTTCCGAAGATTACGCTCTATAGAAAAACTCACAAATTTCACCTTTTTATAATATTACTAGCTGTTGCCCGTGACTCCGTCTGTGATCCAGGATGAAAAGTAGCCTATGATCTTCTCCAGGTCAAGGTATACCCTTGTGCCAAATTTCATCCAAATCCGTTCAGCATCTTTAGCGTGAAATCGAAAAAAAAAACACTTAAACCTACAACGGCACTTGTGAAACGTCAGAAGCTAGGTGCTCGGTTCCAATTGGTTGTTTCCTATGGAGAAGAGCCGGCAGGAAACTACACTGTTACTCAAAAAAAAAAATGGTTTTAAAATGTTTTAAAATTACAGTGTTAATCGGTATGGAGGGACAGTGTAGGTCTATCAACAATTAGCAGATAGGCACTAAGCGAAATATAAAATGGTCCACAAAATCTACAGTCTCATACATCTAATTTAATGCAAGCAAACTCACAAACAAACACATTCACTTTCGCATTCATAATACTAGTTAGGATTATTAGTATAGTTTATAGATTCAAATTGTTTAATAATCTAACCATCACTTTTTATTCCAAAAAGCTGGTATTCAAAGTTTCGGAGATACTTATTTCAAATGTTTATTTCGGTTGACAGGCTCACGAATAAATAAATTCAATAATTTTAAATCCTCGTTATTAATCTAAACAGCATAGGTACCTACTTACCATAATTTCTGTGGAAGCTTTCCACATTTCAGTGGTAGCTCACCTCATAGCACACATGTTGGACCCAGTAAAATGTTAATGTCAGCTTTTATGACCCCCACGGGGTATGGAGGTAACCTATTGTTTGACCGACGGTCCTCAAGGTCGACAGATATAGGTTAATGTCACCTGATATACCCGAAGGGACATAGCAGACTCTTTTGTCACGAATCCATTATTTTGTTTCAGAAATTCTAATATCTGTAGTTGTTGCGACCTATTTTGCAAAGTTCATTTTGAACCAGCCCATTCAAGAAATAAATACAATTGAAACAGAACTCAATTATTTTAAAATTTAATTTAAATTACTATTAAAATTACGTTTTAAAGCTGCGGCACTGAGCAGACTATTGAATATTATAATTACATGTAATAAATATTTGATGACAAAGATCAAAATAGCATACTTCTTTGACCAATGTCGAGTTGACATCAACCTCAAATAATTTTTTAATAAATTTAATTGTCAGTGTCACATTTTTAATTCGGTTTGACATGTAAAGAAGATGGCTGAATGTCATTCTGCTGTATTGACATTACGACGCATTATACATAATATACAGGGTGTCCAGTAAATAGCACGACATACTGCAGGGGTTAATAGCTAGGGTCACTACCTATCAATACAACACAATATATGTTCAGCAAAATCTTACGGATTTACAGTTTTACAAAATTGAAAGAAAGAAAATTTTTCTGTGAAAATTTTAACAAAAAAAACTATTTCTTCAAAACATTCTTGTTTTTGATAAAAAAAAAACTTATAATGAATATAGTAACTATTCACGAATAATTTGATGTAAAAAAAGTTCTAGAAAAAGATTTTTTCATTACGAGATGCTTAAAAATCTGTTTCAAGGTAGAGATTTTTTGATATTTCGGAAAATTTTGTAAAACTGTAAATCCGTAAGATTTTGCTGAACATATATTGTGTTGTATTGATAGGTAGTGACCCAAGCTATCACCCCCTGCAGTATGTCGTGCTATTTACTGGACACCCTGTATAATGCGGCAGTCTCGACATAGATGGCGACCGCTATACGACCGAATTCGGTCGCAAAGTAGTAATGGCGTCTCTAGACACGGGCGACGTGCTTCACAAGTGGGTACGAGTTTGTCAAGCACGTTGCGTCACCACGAGCAGACAAAAACAGCCTGACGTTATCTACTAATAGCGATCATTAAGCTGCACTCATCTTACGGTCAAGGAAAACATCGTAAGGACACCGGCGTAATTTTATAATTGACAAAGCTTAATAAACGATCCAAGATTTTCATAATAATTAGTACCTAGTACAATCTGTCACCATACACCTAATTGTTATTTTGTAAGATTTGCTTTATTAGTGGTACCTGATATTTTTTTTATACTGCATGTTGACATAATTAGTGTATGCCTATTAGGCAGGAAATAATGGAACTGTAATTTACCTAACATCTGTCTGTTTAACCTATGCCCACAATATTTGATTTGATTTGATGTCCTAAAACCAACATTCGAAGACATGTGACATCTACTAACCCACTCTGGGCCCGCGTGGTGGATTATGCCACTCCTTCGCCCAGAGAGGAGGCCTTTGTCTCAGCAGTGTGATCCACCAATACATTACAGTGCCGGTTCATATTATTCCAATGGAATTCCAGAGAGATTATTACTTCAGTGCGAGAAAGAAGTGGAGCTATACAGGACGTCTAGCTCCATCTCTTTTCCACGATCAAGTAAGATTAAAATAACACTGCTAAAAGAGGTGGTGGTAGGGCTGGTTTCGATTGCTGGACTGAAATGCTACTGGATTAATGTGAACTGGGCATTAATATGATAACAAGGGTCTTCTGAGAGGTTCAACACTAATCCAAAGCATCGTTCTAAGGCAGAAAACGACAAGAAACTCGATAAGTAAGTCATAACTGAATGAGTAATTAGTAGCCATACGGCTGAACTGTAATTACAGTACTACAGTAACTACGTAACTTAGCTATTCCAGTTCAAGCGTGTTGGTAGTCCGAGACCTGCAATTATCGTACACATACGCTAAGAATCGATACGAAAGCACATACGATATTCACTATACAATCGCTTGTTTGATTACGAAACGTGCATTTTAGAAGCAAGCACGGAAATGTGATTAATACTGTTTATTTTAATGCTATCAATGTGTGTTTTGAAGAATAAATACCGGTTATCTACCTCCTGACTGTTAGGCGGGGGGTCTTGGGGTAGTTCCCAAGTTGGGCTGCGTGTTGGTGACCCATTGTCCACGACGCTATCAATCACAAAGTAGTTAATAACGCGAGTAAATCGTGTCGTGTACTGATCACTATTGGCATACTAGTGCTGTGACATTCTGGCTACTCATTAGTGATTTGAGTTTGTTACACGTTACTTTTGAGTAGCGTCGCGCGATGGGCCTTAATTATGGAGATAATAATTATTTATTCGAAAACAAACAAAGGGTTGCGCCAAGCGAGAAACTAGTGAGGAACGTCTTGCCTCTGCCACTATCATCCCACGCTGTTGCAATGAATTGTGACAGAGAGTTTGTTGGTTCTAGAGCGCCAACATCAAGGTCCATCAAAGTTCTTAAAACTTCCTGTCTCTCCTAAGTATTTACCATATAATGGATTAAGGAATTGGTGCTAATGAGCGCCCGTTAAGGAGCCCCGACTGGCAGTAGGCCAGTAAAGCGCTTTAATGAAGAAGAAGGGTGCTTTCGTCAGCTGCTATAAATGGCCTGGCAATCTGTCTTAAGGCAAGAAGTTATTTATATCGCTTTTCATTTATATAAGTCTCTGTATATAATGGGTTTTGCTGAATGAAAAGAGAAATTTCCACTAGATCTAAAAAGACAGCCATATAAAATTTTTGGTCATATTTCAACTGGCCAGTTGTCAGCTAAATGCATTGCCATAAAAAACACAAGAAATTCTATATTCAAATGTATCACAGAAATATCGGCAGAATTTATTTGTAATATCAGAAGACTGTAGTCAACGGTAATTGTAGTTACTTATGACACTGGCAAAGAACGACCTATTACAATAAAGACAAACTTGAAAAAAGAACATGTTACTTACAGTGCGTTCATTATAACTTGACGCGTGACGCGATTGGTTAGCACTGAATTTTGAGGTCATGTCATTGGGAGTACTGTTCTGTCAGTCGCCATTTTGAACTCTATTTGTATTGAAACTAAGACTGTATAATTCAGTGCTACCAATCGCACCACGGGTCAAGTTATAATGAACGCTGTGTAGGTCTATTACCATCAAAACAAAAGCCACTTACTTATCGCAATCTATAGCAACGTTGCACATAAAACGGCCAACATTAGCGGCATAGATCTTCGGAACATTATTCATTCTCGTTGCCAAAACCGAATTCTCTAGAATTACAATGTATGCGACGCGATCCAGAGAGACACTTATTTGTAATGCGGTTATTACTGAGCTGGAATGGAGCCAAAACGAAAACTACTTAACTTTAAAAACTGGGGCTACCTGTGTCTCATGAATACTGGCCAGCCCACATGATATTGAGGTTAGAAATAAGTGGACTTACATGATAGTCAAAAAGTCAAATGTAATTAATCCTTAATAATAGATGATTCAGATGATTCGTAAGTACTACTCTATATATTAAACACTCTCTTAGCTCCTATTGTAAAATGGCACAACCTATTCACAAATGTAAAAAATTATATTAGTTTACAAATCAGCTTCGTAGAATGATTTTTATAAAGCGTTATTTCGTAGAAGCGTAATTTACACAAATTCTCAACTCGAAATTCTACACTACGCGATATATTCTCTGCGCCAAGGCCTTTGATCCATACAAATTGCAACAGAAAATAAATAGGAGTGTTAAATAAAAATACTAGTTTTTTTACTGACAGCTACATCTTTGCAAAACTTCATCTATTCTAAACACGATATAGAATCATAAAACAAGAAAAATATGAGCTCAATAAATATCTGTGAAACTGAATACCTACCTACGAGTACTACGTTACAACATCACTGGCTAGCTTCGACTGCAACGTATAATTTTGTACTAGTTTACGAAAAACATATTGCGCAGGAAAGTTCAGTGATCTATGTGCTTGCCAAATTCGTTCTTACGGCTAATAAAACCCTTAGTCAGCAAGAATCAAATTCGCTTGTACTTAAACGGGCTTGGAGGTTAATTTTGGAAAGAAAATAAGCAGTTGTTATTGCTCCTTATTATATAGGAAGGTAAGAATTGGAGAACGTTTTGAAGGTTGACACAATAATAAGTCAAAAACTTTCTTATTGGGGACAAACAAAGTAGGTTACATTATTAGGTACCTTGCATGTCTGTCGCAGAACTAGATTGCTAAATTACTTGTGGTATAGAATGTAGAAACGAAAGATAAGGCTCTACGGTTTTAGAATGTTGCATTTTCCTTTGCTTTATCCAATTAAACGTAATTTTACTTATCAGAAAACACGCTATAGCAACTGTAGTTACAGGATCTAGAAGATTAACGAATGATATATTGTACATTTAGCATTGTTTAGTAGAGTACCTTGTGAAAGCTTTCTTCAATGGATGTAGGTTCGAACATAAAACTTTTTTTTTTCTACTAAACGGCCTGAATTTTTAGTCACCGTCCAAATTTTGATATATTAATCTTTGGCGAAAATCATTGAATACGTGTTTTTTCTTTTAGTATCACTCAATACAAAAATATTGAGATATCACAACACAAAGTTATTATATACCACGCAGAGCGGATAATTCTTTCGAGAAAATGATTTAATATGAAAATTTTTTGTAACGATTTTTTATTCAAAAATGGAGTTAGTGAATCATGCCTTATGCCTAGAAAAAATTTGGACGGTGACTAAAAATTCAGCCTGTATAATCTCTTAACTAATACGATTATTTACAGTGTGTGAAAGAATAACTTATAATAACTAATTAAATTAATTACTAATTATACTTCAGAATAGCAGTGAAGTAAAATCAGCCTATGGAGTATCTACCCATTGCTGGTACTCATATGGGATGGGTGGGCCGTAGTCTACGCGGGCACAGTGTACATTGGATATTGCTAGTATGTACATATATAATTATAATTTAAAGGAATATTCTATATTGAAAGGAATTGGTAGGTATTTAATGAGAGTACGTGTAGAGGCCACGTGTTTTGGCTTATAATAATTATTAATTGGAACAGTGGTGGCCCAGTGGAAACCCGTGACTTACGAGTTTGTAGGTCGTAGGTTCGAACGCAGGCAGACACTTTACATTTTGTAAATGATATCATCACCACTGCTCTCAAAACGGTGAAGAAAAACATTGTGAGGAAACCGGCATGTCCTAGAACCAAAATTCGAGGACATGTGACATCTACCAACCCGCACTGGGCCCGCGTGGTGGATTATGGCCCACTCCCTGTCACGTAGAGGAGGCCTGGGTTCTAGTGGCAACATTAAAGGCTAATTACGCTAATTCATAATTTATTGGGTTTTCTTTACAGTAGCATCTCAGTCGGGTTTTGCGCCCTTTTTTTTGGGAGGGAAATCATCAAATGACGTCTCAGACTCTGGAGGTCTGGAGGGCGTGTCAGACTCTTACTGACTAAAACCCACCCGTGTTCCTTCTGTTGCCTGTGTAATGCCAGGGGGCCACGGTATCCCTTTCGGACTTTCCCGCAACCCCGGCAGGCAATGGCCTCATCGGACCCCTTCACTCGCTGAGACTATTTGAGGCGCGCGTGGAACACAACGCGCCGTCGACCCGGGCTTGGTCCTTACCGGACGGCGAGCTACCCATTGCTCACCATCCGCAAGCCCGCGCCTACGGTGGCCGGGAATCAGCAATTGATTCTCGACGCCCAGGGCGTCTCCTCCTGCGGCGGCTAGGGGCGTGAGGGCGCGAAATTTGCCTCTCCCTCACGCGTTCCGCCTCCTTCTTTGCGAGCATTACTGCTTTGCAGAAGGAGGTGTTTTCCTCCCATGCCCTCTCGCTCCGTACCATAGCCTGGACCATGGCCGGACGCGAGAGATCCCCTGGTTTTGCGCCCTGTCATTTACAAGTCCTACGTAAACTTTAAAACATAACCGGCAGAATATGTTTTTTTTTATTGTACGATGGGTTTGCTTTTGACTCTAGTATAGGGCAGAGACGACAGAGACAAAGTTGACGATGGAGTAAACTTACCTAGAAGAAGCCTGTTCACTCTTACTTTGAATAAATTCGGGTTGTATGCGTTCGGAAAAACACAGACGCAGGCAGAGAGTTCCACTCCTTTGCTGTGCGCATTATAAAAGATGTTTGAAAACGCTTAGTGCGAGTTGGTGGAATATCAACTAGGTAGGGATGGTAACCTGCAGTGCGTCTAGATATCCGATGGTAGAAGGGGGCCGGTGGAATGAGTTCGTGGAGTTCATGGGCACACTCGCCGAAGTTCAATCTGTAGAAAACCGACAAGCAGGCAACCTTGCGGCGATGAAGCTTGGCATCCACCAGTTTAACGTCGCCAATGAGCCTCTTAGCTCTGAGTTCCACCGAATCAAGCGCAGCAAGTTGGTACTTAACTGAGCCTTCCCAAAAGTGGCTGCAATACTCCATGCAGCATGCACTGGACAGTGGACACCTCAGCCGTAGCTAGGTATCGAACACACCAGAAGTAAATACTGCTGCACTCAGCATTATGCTGAGTGGAAGCCTTCTTGTCACTGTCATGGCCAAATATTTGTTATGTTTATATTGTTGTTTTTTTTTTTTGTATGCACGTGTTTCTGTGGCAAATAAACCTATTTTTCTTTTCTTTTTCTTTGTAAATTTCATTCTTCAAATAAGGGTAATCTGCCATTTAACATGCCAGAGATTTTCCCGTTTTTATGCCAGGTGAAATGTTTATCAATAAGTGTTACAAAACACATTTAACAGCCATATTCATATTTAATTGATCATGTGTAGTGGTTTTTAAGTACAACGGTTTAAATGTTACCAGGCGTGAAATGTATGTTGTTGATTTTCCATTCCCCTCGAGTACGATTTTATGGAAAACATTAAGTAGAGACCCGAGCTTTTAATAATATATTAGAAACGTGTTATGCCGTGAAAACGACTGACGGTTACTGTAAGTATACCTATAATATGGAAGTAGTTAGGCACGCACTATACTGCCGTAGGTACCTACTTCTAATGATTGACGACAAACATTTGTGATATTGATTGGCCAAGAATCTATCTGTTGCGAATGATACACTATTCAGAATACATTTGGAACAAGATACAATATTTGAGGTATCTAGTATATATTTTTGTGCAGGCAGTAACCGTATTAATTCCGGTACAGTAGTCTGTCAGATTTCCAAGAATTTTGGTTTGTACCATATTGTAAAACCATGTTTTGGGGTTGCACTTTATTTGGCTTTCAATAGAACACTGATTAGCTCGCATCCTACCATATAGTTCTGTAAAGCTACGGTTTCCTTAAATATCGGTGGTCGCCACATAGCGTCTGTAATTTACTGGCGAATGACGTCACTGAAACATTATTTATGAAGTAAGTTGGTGTGTTTCCCTGGAGAGCATTTTTTGACACCGTAAAGATTTTTTTTATGTCCCCGGTGCCATCATTTTCATGACAGCCGTCACTGCGGCTGTTTTGTAGCGAAAACTATAGCTTTGCTATGCCTATATGCACCACAATCATAATTTTAGCTACAGTTACGGAATAAAATTGTTAGAGGAATTGTTTTACTCACAACGTGCACCACCTTCAACTGCCCTAACTTCGCCTGGCGTCCTATTTTTGCCTATAGTGAAAAAACTGTAATATATTTTTCATTTTACTTGTATAGCAATTGAAACCTTGAGTTTTCATAGAGAGCTTAAAGTTTCGATTGCCATACAAGTGAAAATTAAAAAGATATTACGTATTTTTCCATCTAAGCAAACATAGGACGCTAGGCAAAGTTAGGGCAGTTGACCGATACCTGAATAAAAATTACAGTTCGAAAAGCTGACAATGGCATGTGCCTTAAGTGATAGGAATTTATTTAAATAATTGCTTCAACTTTTTATCCCGTGGGTGTAATCCTAACAAAAGAGGTCATACACGAAACGACATCACAGAAAGTAGGTAATCGGCACTAAGCTTAACGTCTTTTGAAGAGCAGCAATAAGCGTGGCTGAATAAAAATAATAAAATTATATGACACCCTCATTGTAACTCATAGCCATTTGTATACATACAAAGAAAAAGCGAACGTGAAGTGGAAATAGGTGAGATAGTCGTAAAAGTCGGTTATTATTGGCGAAGCGTGGAAAAGCGATACAACCGGTATTGAGCGGTAGGTGACTGTACACTGGCGGACAGGAAAATGGTACAGAGCACTCTAATGTTGTTTTTTTAAAGGCTTATCTTAATGGTTCATTACAAAAATAAGTTGACGTTAGTCAGCTTTTAAAAATGCTCAAGTTTTCGAACTAAAATTTCAGGAATATGTCCACTATCCTTTTTGGTCTTGATAACTAGACTATCGAAGTATAATTTCCATTATTGGTAGTAAAAAAAACCTAAATCCTAATCAAACTTTTTTTTCTTCAAATTAAAATTGAAAAACCGACATTTGGAGTATTAAATTGACAAACAAAGAATTATTTAGCATAAACTTTTCTTCTTTTATAAACTTAAAAGTTAGACAAATAAAACAATGACAGTCGTATTACAATTTAGGAGCGTGTTACCCAAACAACACCTTGAAAAAAAAAAGACACCCGAAATGTAAAGTATTTCGTTTCTGTCGCCTGTTCCCAACAACTTGGTCGGCAATGTAAACGTTTTCCTCTAGAAAATCAGTACATTCGTATTCAAATGATTATTGTGCCGACCACACGATTACATTTATTTTGGCTATTGCCACTGTTCGTACATTTGTTAGAATATTTCCAACCGGACTTTGCATGGGAACGCGCCTCGTAATACTATTGGTGTTTTTTGCAATGTTTCCCTTTGTAAATCAATAGTTTCTGGTTGTGGGCAATTCATGCCCCAAATAAATTTGAATACACAACTTTGGTCACGTCCATTTATAACATAGACTTTTAACAATAACCTTTAAACTGTGGTGTATTGTGCGACAGTCACAAAAAACCGTTATTTTTACACGACTGCCCAAAAAGGAGTGTAATGTATTCAGGGTTGATGTATGTATGTATGTGAGTTTCTTTATTCCACCATAACTTTTAAACGCCTGAACAGATTTGGATGTATGGGGTATCGTTACATCATCCCGAGTGACACTGGCTATTTTTACCTCTTAGATTAAAAAGTGTTCCACAGAATGGTACCCCGACTGCAATGACAATTTTATTTATCCGTGGACCATTCTGTGTAACAATTTTTAATCTAAGAGGTCCACCGACTGCAATGACAATTTTATTTATCTGTTTAGTCAGGGAATACAACTTGTTTTTTACTTTTTAGTTCGTTTTTTCACAGGGCAGTCGTGTTTTTTTTTTTTAAATTATTCACTTTTTAGCTGTGTTATCCTACACAAATTCGAATACCACGACCTGCTATGCTAATAATTTATATTATTTACAAAATTAATGTACAAAGAAGTTATGCGCAGCATTTACAGCGTAGGACTTACAGGTGCACAGAGATCAGATCAATGACTCCCATGCTAGGTGGAACCTGTGTTACAGGGTTATTATACGAGTAATATCATCGACATCTGCTAAGTGGGGAAAAAAACGTATTCTAGAAACTAACTCAAAAAGTAACCAAGCAAAGTTAAGATTCTGTCGATGGCTCCGTATTAACTATAATACATAAACTTGCATTCGGAGCGATCACAAAACGCGATACTACTTCACCGCAAAAAGTCACCGTGACCTACGTCTTTGCATGCAACCGCACCGCTCCAAGCAATATTGTAATTAAGAGCAGATTGAAACATTACTATGCATACATCATTTTGCTTATCACGTAAGTACCGCCCAATCATCTATTCCCCTACAAAAGAGCCCCTTTGTTACAAGTCGGAGTACTTCTTCAACAGATAATATATTACAGTCTACACAACAAAAGCACAATGCTTTTTTCCGTATTTAGTACACTATACTTGTACTTTGAATCTGTTCATAATGCAGAGTTTCGTTCCACTTAAGTAAAAAGCTCGTTCCAGTTATAATTTTGCCCTCACTTTTTATTTCTCGACTATGTCATGACCCCTTAAGGCGGGGGCTGGTTCGTGCGAGTCACTTTACGATACCATTTTAAGCTTCCGAGTTAAGAACGCCAGGAATTATGCTAGCAAGGGTTAACGGGTGACAAGATTTGGATTTGCTGGTTTTGGAAGTTATGTTTTTTTTTCTCGGTGGATACTTTAGTTCTGTGGTATACAGGGTTACAAGTTGAACGTGGCTTATAACTTCTGTCATTGCAGTACTTAAATTAAAAAGCATTATCAGAAGTTTTTTTTTTATTTGTCAAACTATTTTTTACCTTGGATTGGTGGTTTTAGTCATGAATTATTCAGGTTTAGTGGTTAAAAGTTCCAGCAGTACTGTTTTGAGATAATTTAAATTGAATTAATTAATATGGAAAATCATGATACTATGTAAAGAATAGATAAGACCTGTGAAACGTAGGAATCTAAAGTGGGTACTCATGTAGATTGCCTATAGATAGAGTTCTAAATAATTAAATATTTAACAATTTTAAGTACATTTTTACTTGTATCACAGTTATGTTATTCTATAAATAAAAAAATATACTATAAATCAAAATAAAATCCGAGTCAAAAAATATGTCACAGGCTTGTAAAACTTTTATTTCTAAAAAAGGTCGACAGTATACTGTCAGCCCTGTTATGAGTGCATACGTCGAGAGTCGGAACTACAAATATTTGCAGTCTACAAACGTGTGCCGTTTTAAATTCGTTAGTATACTTGTTTATTAACTTATACGTATTGTAGGGAAAATTAATAATACTTTTTTTCGTATTATCTGCTATTTGCAGTATAACATATTTTAAAGTTGAAGTTTGTGAAGATATTTATATCATGTGGGGACGATACGATACGATACGACAGTAAATTAAAACACTAAAAATACAGCTAAATGGGGTTGGCCAATAAGCCAACTAGATATTGATTTTACAAAATAAAAAGAATTTTTGTTTGTAGACTGGGAACGTCATTATTTAGATAATTATACGTCATTTAAATTTATGGTCGTATTGACGTCCCCATCCTGTATTTTTGTTACTCAACCAGGCATTAAGGGTTTACTGTTTAGGAAATAGAAAACAGATCGACACAGAACAGATACAATTATTCTATCTAGATCAATAATTAATTTCATTATTCTACGCAAAAAAAAAGATAATACGGCAGGCTTCCATATAATGCATTATTTACCAGCCCACAAATTCAAAAAGTAATGCCATTAGATACAGAGGCAGGATAACGAGGCACGAACGCTCGATATAAAGTAAATTTGAACGATTTTTTAATCGAAAAAGAACACTACAAAGTGAAAAAAGACTTTCATTTCGGAAGTCGTTGTCTTTGGATCTGTATTTTAGTTTTTGCTACCGAATTCCAAAATTAAAGTTTGCGTTTGCAGTGTTTTCTTGTTGGTTAATATATTTTTTTTTTTTGTAACAGGACTCTTTCGCCAAAAATTGGGGCCATTCCGAGAAAAATTTACCCGTTACTAAGCTGGAAAATATGGACCATTTTAAAATGCCACTAATATTTCACGACACTAAACGTACGCGACGAAATACCGCTTTACTAACAAAAATGGCGACAAAATCAATATTCTTTGTTCTTTTAGAGGAAATCATTATTTCATTGCATACGCAGATATATAAAGTATAATTCGCAAATGAAAGAATGTTTTAATAACTTCCCAGTATCATGTTATAACTGTGACTATAGTGGACTTCTTATTTGACTACCTGTAGTTCGTACGCCTTTCGGCAACCGCGACGTGGTAATGGTTGCCCGCAAAAAAGAAATGGGAATGTCAACCTTGCTCCTAATGTGATTATAATTATTTTAAGAATTTTATTGTAATACAATAAGATTTGTTTATAATTAAAAAAATAAAAACTTTTTCACAAAAAATAAAACCGACTTCCAAAAAAACACTTCAAAGTGAAAAATAACTTTGATTTCGGAAGTCGGTGTCTTTGGGGTTTTATTTTCGTTTTTTTGCCACCGACTTCCGAAATCAAAGTAATTTTTCACTTTGAAGTGTTTTTTTGGAAGTCGGTTTTATTTTTTGTGAAAAAGTTTTTATTTTTCACTTTTTAGTGGTGGTACCTACACAAAACCCCCACAAAAATTTGAATACCCATTACCTGCTATGTAAATTACAGTGACAGGAACTATTAGAATATCATCCACATATACTAGATGGGAAAAATACGTATTATTGAAGCTAACTCAAAAACCCCTCATCAGATCTTGACCAAATTTATATGGGACCATTTCGGAAGTATGCCCTCTCAAACAAAAAAAGAATCATCAAAATCAATGCATAATTAGCGGAGTAATCGCGTAACAAACATACAAAAAAAAAAAAAAAAAAAAAACATACAACCGAATTGAGAACCTCCTCCTTTTTGAAGTCGGTTGAAAAACAGTAGTCTTTAAAACCTCACAAATAACGCTGAGGTTTCTTAAAAAACAATGAACATCGGTTAGTTAAAGTTAGCGACAGGAGGTGTGACACGCTAAAATTGCCTGTTTTACATATTTCTTCTTTTCTTTCTTTTTTAAAAATTTTAATCAGATATTAGCCACAATTGACTCCGTTATACATTTTTTTAAAGCATAATAACTAAACAATACATTGAAAAAACTGCATTCAATAGAGAATAGAATGTCTTGTAAATTGTTTGTAAATGTTTGTGACAGTACTTTTTCCTGGTCAAATTTTCTCGGAATGGCTCAAAAATTGTTTTAAATTTTTCACTTTTTGCTATAGTATCCCACTCTCTTCTCTACTAATTGGTGTACCACTACTTGCTATGTAGACAATAGCAACAGGAAGTATTATAACATCATCAAGAACTACCGAAACAAAGTTAATAAAATTTATATGCGACCACTGCGTAAGCTTCCTACCCAAAGAAAAAGTAATTTTCAAAATTCTTTAACAATTGACGACAATATCAATCAATAAAAAAATACATAACAGACGAGCATAATTTTATTATAACCTCCACCTTTTTTAATACAACTATACCATTCTACATAATTATACCATTTTTTTTTTGCCATAAGCATAATTAGCAGTATTAACCATAGATATGAGTACAGTTTTAGTGCTCATCGAGTATTTCGGGAAAAGCTGAAGTGGTAACCGCGTACCGGAAGACGAAGCGTTGGAAGGCGAAGACCATAGGAATCCGCTGGATGCGAGAAACACAGAAACGGTCGAAGTGGCGATGTTTCAGGGTGGCCTATGTCCTGCGGTGGATTTCTTCCGGCTGAAATGAGGATCATGATGAAAAAGAGGTAGCTAGGTTATTTCTCGTTTTAAACTTATTCCAATATTAAGTCATTAAGAAAATACTATAGTTTAACATATATTTTTTCCAAATCATTAATACTACTCGTTTAGACGTGATCTTCAGTGTAAAATCATTAAAAGTCGGTTATCGTAGCCTTAATGAAATGCTCGAAACATTTCAAGTTAAAATAAGATTTTTTGTATTTTCGAACTTTTATAGCAGCGGAAGGGTTAATTGTATACTCTCATTGTTATAGTAAAAAATGTTGAAGATATTATTTTCTATCAGAAAACCTTTTTATTTTTTTCTTTAATTTTTGGGTACAAAATGTTCGAAACCTGAATGATGTAACTGAGTAAATAAATAAAAGCATTTATTTCTATTAAACCAAAAAGTACTAAACGAGTTTTAACAATTAATTTAAAAATCATTCGCATTTACTTAACCTATAGCCACAGGAAGTACCTAGTACCGTCAGGAAGCAAATCTACGGCTAGGTAGATTAGCAGGCTATAATAACTAGAGATTTAATTCGTATCTATGATAATAATGATGTGTGATTTATGCATGTTTCAGATAAGCCTGACTAGATTCAGTTCGCGATTCGCGTGAGAAGCTCATGAATAAAGGCGGTTTGGTGTGAAACTAGTCTTGCATATCCCAATGGTTAGGTAGGCTGACTCGTTTAGCATAATCAGCCTATAATGTTTCCACTGCCTGGTGCACAGGCCTCCTCTCGGTGACCGGGAGCGGGCCGTAAAACACCACGCGGGCCCAGTGCGGGTTGGTGGATGTCACATGTCTTCGAATTGGGACAAGGACATGCCGGTTTCCTCACGATGTTTTTCATTCCATCTATTCGAAAAGGACGACTTCGTTCGCCTTTAAGTGCACCCAAAGGTGGTGTTTTCTATAAGAAACTTCTTTATAATGAGGCAGTAATGAGTTTTAATCCTCTTTATAAGTGCGCCGCAATTATCTTTGCCGTAACTAGTACCTACCCATTTTTTTTTAATGTAGATTTTTAAAACCATTTTTTTTTCTTGTAACCCTCCTTCGCACGTTTTCTCATAACACATCTGACATTGGCAGAATTGACGACATCGGCACCATTGCCATAAAGAAAAATAGAATAGAATAGAATCTTTGCCGCGCACTTTTTGAATTTGGAACATATTAGTGTTCAGCGCCAAAGAAATCGAACGCATATATTGTTTGAATAAAGACTGGCTGGTACGACGGCCCAAAGTCGCGCCGCCGCCCTACTGAATAAAAAAAAAACAAATCAAATTAATTAATTCTTCAAGTGACAGTGAAAGTATAGTATTAACTCCTGAAAGTATTAGAACTGACGCAAGAAATGTGATGGATAATCTATTACCTGCAAAATCGCGGGAGAAAAATATGAAAGCCTATGGTAATAATAAAATTACCATAGGCTTTTAAAGAATGAAGAAATGCAAGAGGTGCCAAAATTTTTCAGAATCTGTTTTTGGCCTACTTCCAGTACTTAGCCAAAACTAAACAACCTTCCACTCTTTGGAGTACCTTCTCAATGCTAAAATCAACAGTCAGTTCTAACGACGTAAAACTGGACACGTATTCGAAATTAATAGCGTATCTGAAGAGGATGTCTGATGGATTTAAACCTACAAAATCCAAAGTGTTCTCAGTCAAAAACATGGAGACTTTCCTTAATGAGGCACCCGACAAAGTCTTTCTTGCCGTAAAATTAAGTAGCTATGTATATGTTGGATTATTAAAGTATAACCACAGTGTTTTAAAATGCGCATTTTATTGTAAACTGTACTTCGATAGATACTTGTCTTATTCACATTCGGTTTTGTTACTGGTGGCTTTAATTTTCGGAGTACATGGAGCTAGACGTGGCAATGAACTTTTCAAAATAACTGTTGATGATGTCGAAAATCACTCGAATGATTTATTGTTAGTAAAGCTGACAGACACATAAACCAAAAGTTGACCGATCCTTCGTAATCCGAGGAGATTACAAAACTTTTGTACAGAAATATCAGGACCTGCGTCCTGCTGATATGAAGACCAATCGGTTTTTCATCCGTTATCAAAATGGCAAGTGCTTCAAACAAGTTATGGGAAATATAAAATTTATGGCATGCCACAAGAAATCGCTACTTATTTGAAGTTACCAGATATCAAACTGTATACAGGACATTGTTTTCGTCGTACTTCTGCTACCCTTTTGGCAGACTCTGAAGCGGACTTAACTGTTCTCAAGCGACATGGAGGATGGAAGTCGAGTGCTGTAGCATAGGGTTATAGGGTGTTAGGGTTAAGGCGAAAACATGTGAACGCATCGTGGAAAACATTAAATTGCAACCTTCAGTTAATCCATCCATGCCACTGTTGCCGCGCCCATCTAAATTCTAAATTTTCATAATAAAATGTCTCAAATGTAAATATAAGTTTTTATTTGTTTTATTATTAGATACTGTTTAATTTCAATTTAGTTGTTACCTACTCTATGTTTATTAAATAATAATATTATAATAAAATATGAGGCGCCTTTTATTTTCTCATAATGGTGATGAAAAGTAGAGTGTATCACTAGGGCGCAATAGTTATTTGTGCAACAAGAGAGCAAAGTTGTTTTTTGCTGCGAGTGTTGATTTTGAATCCCGAGTAAGCGAAGGATTCTATAATTGAATCACGAGCGTAGCGAGTGATTCTAGGTTAGAATCCTGAGTGCTGCGAGGGATTCAAAGACACGAGATGCAAATAACTTTGCTCTCGTGTAACACATACAACTTTTCACCTCAGTAGCGAGAACATACAACATGTAAAAAAAACCGGTCCGATCCGTGAGGGTGTTGTTAGGTATCGTACTGTTAGCATATTTATGTGAAAATTTTCAGGAAAAAGGCATCCCCACATTTTTTTCAATGGTGATTTTTACCGAATTTTACGTTTGGTGCGGATGGCTGCCGTCATAGTATGAGTTTTGCAATTTTTTTATGGATTTGGGGTAATTTTGGAAATAAAAATGTGAATTTTAAATACTAATAACTTTTTTACTATAAATAATAATAAAAAAAATACTCTTTTGTAATGTTACTGCAGTACCATATGCCCTTTTCGGATCGGACAAGGTTTTTTTTTACATAATCTTCATCACCTCGTATTTTGCAGCCACCATCTTGGATTTATATTTTGACCTCACTATCGGCTTTAGTACCCTCGAAAACTATGAAAACGACACCCATGACGAAAATGTGAAAATTTTCGCAGCTGCCATCTTGGTTTTTTATTTTAAAGTCAAAGTCAAATAATTTATTTCATTTAGGCACAAAAAAGGCACTTATGAACGTCAACATTTACAGAAAAAAAAAATATAATAATTGATTCTAGTCGCCCATTCCAAAAGGTCGTTTTCGTATGGAGAAGAATGGGCAAGAAACTCCACCGTTACTCTTTTAAAATATTTTCACAATATTCTGTATACATTAATTATATAATTATATGTGAAGACGATGCACCTAGAATAAGATTACTATACCACGATAGGTAAAAAGAATGAAAAATGAAGGAATGACATAAATTAATTATGTGATAGATGCATGGTGCTCACATATTTACAAACATTGTAAAATTATACGATATTCTTAACATTTTAACACGTACTACTAATAATAAGTCAGTGTGTGAGTTCAAGTAATCACAGAATATAAAATTAATGTTTTCACTCTTTCGACTTCACTATCGGCTTAAGCAACCCTGAAAACCATAGAAACGACACCCATGAAGAAAAATTTGAAAATTTTACCAGCCACCATCTTGGATTTACATTTTGACTTCACTATTGGCTTTAGCAACCTTGAAAACCATAGAAACGATACCCATGAAGAAACACTTGAAAATTTTCGCAGCCGCCATCTTGGATTTACATTTTCACCTCACGATTGGCTTTAGCAGCCTTGAAAACTATGAAAACGTCACCAATTATGAAAAATGTGAAAATTTTCGCATCCGCCATCTTGGATTTGCATTTTGACCAAATTCACACTTACTATCTGACTCCGTCTTTCTTTCTCTTTGAATTAGAAGAAGACAGTCGCAAGCGCCTTTTTCCGTGACGATTTCTGCCAGTGTACTCTTACCGCAAGCCGCCTAAAGAACTTCATTCCAAAAAAAAAAAAAAAAACAATAAAACCTTAACAGATGATTTGCAACTTTAAGGTTTTATGTGAATCCGAACGTTTTATTGTTTGTTTCATTTTTGGGCCTACTAGTTATGGAATTTTGAAATGGAACTTCGAATCGACTTGTTTCTATCTCTCGCTTTTTTCGTATCGAAGTGAAAGTGACAAAACTAATTGAAGTTAAAATCTTTAGAATTTTGTGAGTAGATCCAACAGACTGATCACGGCATTTAAAAAAAATAATTAAAAAGTTACTTTGTCTCACGCTCGCAGCAAAATCGAATTTTGCTCACTGTTTTTTGACAGCAAAACCTGCTTGTTTGAGGTGCTGAGGTGAAAAATATATTTTTTGCTCGGGCGACGTACTTTGAATTCATCGTTACGTTCAGGATTCTACTAAAGAATCCCTCACTTCGATCTGGATTCAAAAAAGCGCCCTCGCCGTCAAAATATTATTTTGCTCCCTTATGATACAATCTACTAATCCTTCACAGTATTGAGAGCAGTGGTGATGAAATAATTTACACGAAGTAAAGCGTCTGTCAGGGTTGGAACCTACGACCTACAACTCGTACGTCGTGGTCGTTACCACTGGGCCACCACTGCTCACACTGACTGGTTAAACAAAGGACAATTTTGAAGGAACATTAAGTTATTGTTCTTACCCTTGTCCCATGTTACGTGGGGGTGGCGCACCACGTTTTCTTCTTCCACTCTCCCCTGTCAACTGTCACGCTATCATTCACTCCCTTCACTTTCATATCATTCCTCATACAATCCATTCATCTTTTCTTTGACCTTCTTCTCCTTCTCCATCCACTGACATCTATATTCATGACTTTTTTAGTCACAGAGGGACTGGTCATCTCTTAGCTGCCATGGCTTATTTTTATTTATTTTAAGTTTTTGAATGATTCTTTTTTTCTTTTTATTACGGACGCTTTTACGAACGTGCACGTCTTATTACATTGTTCTCACATGCATAATTTCAAAATGAATGATGTAACCAATATTTTTTATCAATTTTATATTTTATTTAAAAGAGTGTCCGTGGAGTTTCTTGCCCGTTCTTCTCCATAGGTACCTACTACGCTTTGGAATGGGCAACTAGCTTCATATTTTTGACTGACCGACCCCTTGATAATTCAAAAGTGCCTGTAAATGGTTTAATTGAAATAAATGCTTTGAGTTTGAGTTTGAGAGTGCAGCAACATGGCATAATCAATCTATAATATTCCTGCTGCTGGGACACAAAACTTGTCTCTGTGCAGTAACATGATAGATGAAAATTATTGTTCCAAATATACAGCGTGTAAAAAGATCCATCATATAGCTCTTATCTACGCATTCTGTACATCAAAGGACATGCCTGGTGGGGCAATGGACGATTGCCTGGGTAGTCAAAACCAATGTTCAGTAATGATTGCTAAATTATTATAACTGTCGTATTAGTTTATCAATTAATAAGTTTCAGGAGTCAGGAACTTGCGAAGACTAGTCAAAATAAGGTTTATTTACCAGGGATTTTTCTTAGTTTTTTTTCTTATTTAAACGTACTTCTGTGGGCGACCACATCCACGACATACCATTGTATAACCTAGCAGTCTCTCATTTTCAGCAGCTTCGGTATTTAATGAATTATAACATATATATATTATAACTGTTATAATAATTCATTAAATACCGAAGCTGCTGAAAATGATGATATGAAAAATACAAGGATATTTTTTATTGTTCCAGAACAATAAAAAATATCCTTGTATTTTTCATATTATAACAACGATCGCTTGTCGCTGTCAATTCGTGGATTGCTGCCAATTTTTGACACCCCTCCGTACCTCGAAAAGCATGTTAAGTCGTTGGACTGTCATTTGTAGATCTTTGTCAATCATTACGGGTGGTCAGAAGCCGAAAAGTGTGGCAACCAGTCTTACCAGGTTAGATAGGCAATCGCTCCATGTAAAATATTGTTATTGCAAGACTGAAAGCCGACCCCAACAGCTGGAAAAAGGCTGGGTAGATTTAGCTACTTTCAAAATGGCCCCTTAAATGTTATCCAAACCTCTCTAATCAACGTAAGCAGCTCAACTTATTACTCACTTTCCTAAATAAAATACCGTATTAAAGAACCTAAACAAATACCACATGAAACGAAAACTTATTAGAACGGTCATAAGTGCCCTTATTTGCCATCAAAACATTTCTGTTCCTTTGTAAGGCTGGGTCCGGTTTTGTTCCAAGTGTTTGTGCAAGAACCCAAACGCACCTGGGTTCTTCGAATTGTATGAAGAATACTACAAATGTTGGTCCCCGCCTAACCAAATAGAGGTGCGATAGAGTTTGTATAGTGTAGCAATAGTGTGTTTAACCAATGGGTTTTAGAAGTTAATGTTCGTGGTTTTGATTTATTAGTTAACGACACAAGTTTATTTGAATTTAGGTTACGGCTTTGTGTCGCTGTTAACGTAGGTTAAAGTAGAACGCTTGAGATTTAACCTCACATACATTTGGTTTAAATAGCACGACGAGTAAAATCCATATCCATATTTCCATACTTAAGCATATTATAAAATAAGCGAAAGTAACTTACTTTATCTGTCTGTCTGTTACCTTTCACGCCCTCACGGCCAAACAGATTTTTATGTGGCACACTGATAGACCATGACCTGGATTAGCATATTTTTTTATCTCTGAAGTACGATCCCGTGGGATAATTTCCGACCTACAAGCTGGTGAATCCGCGGGAAAAAGCTAGTTACAATATATATAACATAACATAACATCACGCCTTGTTTCCCCAAAGGGTTGGGCAGAGGTGTACCTGTAGTAGGTACACCCACATTTCGCCAGTTATGTTTAAGTCCCATGTAATAGGGGGCGAGCCTATTGCCATCAACCGGGCACAAATCCAGACTCCAGGCTGCTACTGAGAAATTCCAGATAGAAAAACCCATGCCAGACCCAGGTATCGAACCCAATACCTCATGCTCAGCAGTAGCGCTTGCGACCACTAGACCAACGAGGCAGTTTTACTTTTAATTTAGATTCAATTTAAGGATATTTACCTTATATTTAAGACAATACATCGACAAATAAATAGGACGAAGGCAAAGTTGGACACAAAAAAGAAAATAAATCTAAATAATCAAGTAGGTACCTAAACTCGTTTATTAATTCTTCACTAATCTATTTCTGAGTATAACTAAACTTCATGAAACAACTTTATTACTGTACAGTGTACACGTCAATCAGTCGGCTATTATTTTAATAGTTTTCACCGAAACCCAATTTACTAGTCGTCGTTTAAATTGTAGTATCTGCAGCACGAACAGATGCCCCCATAAAACTATAACTAAAACGTCTAGAAATAAAGCTAAATAAAACTAACAATTCTGCACCAGACAGCGTTTTATCCAGATGATATTCATTTCATTTCATATTGAATTAAATAAACAGAGTGCTAAGGAGCGTCTGTATTTTAATTTTGAATGCAAGTGTACTAGTTATCTGCAGAATTAGCGAATACTTATTATCTTGTTTAAGTATTATGCAGCCAGAACGTCACCTGATATCTGGGAAGAGATTGGTGTGCGATAAAGGAGCGGGGACACGTAGGTGATTCAAAAATTTTTTACTCTAAGTGTTGAGCTGAAGTTCATTTTTTTTTGTAGTTTCAACTAAAATGCCAATGCTGAGTTTCGACATTGTTATCCAAGCCTTTTCTCAACTACAGGGTGTAAGGGACAGCCCTCCGCAGACTGATGGGGTGAATTCAGTATATCATACTAAGATGACCGGTACATGAAATTATTTCAGGAACTTTATGGGAATCCATCAAACCTGATTTGTTTGATTACCCTACACGCAATGTATTGCTACCGTGGCAAAACGCACGTAGAGAACGACAGCGCAGAGAGTTTTCGGACGCCCTCCCCGCCACCCCTGGTGGTTGAACAGCTGATTTCACGCGTAGTTCGTTAGAGAATTTCAACATCCATCGCTGTTTTTTTATTTTAGCTGTTTTATTTACATTAATAGAGTACTGCGTACAGAAAATGTAATTTTAAATTGAAATAAAGGAATAGTAGCTGAAAACGCGATTAAATAAAAAAACAATCCTGAGAAAATTTTCTGTGGAATCTGATTCAAAATAAATAATGCACCCTGTTAGTTTGCGGAGGGCTGTCCCTTACACCGTGTATATTGGAGTTGGCTTCCAGCCTAACCGGGTGCAACTGAATACCATTATTTAACACGGTGCGATTGCCTATCTGACCACCACAATCCAGTAACTGGGTAAGACCCCCCCTCCCAACTGGGTAATATGATTACCCCTTGGTAAGACTGATTGTCAAACTTTCGGGCTTCCGACTACCCGTATCGACTGTCAAAGATGACAGCTGTGACCAACGACTTAACGTGCTTTCCTAGGTATTGAGGAGTCTCGGCATGTAAAGATGGTCACCCATCCACGGATCAACCTTGGCAAGCATACCTGATGGATCGACCCGTAAGGCTGTTATTAGTCACAAACTTCTTTTTTACAATTTTGTCTAATTTTTATTTGGTACCTAACGTGTTTAACAAAATGTATGTGAGAAAAAGTAAAAATTAGTAAAGGATCACTTATGACAAAATTAAAAAACATTATACAGGATAGCAAACAGAATTAAGAATTACATTGTATAAGATTAAACCATAATTATCAGTAAAGTAATAATTATACTATTTATGTAGTAGATATGATCAGACGACAGCATGTCAGGTTCTACCAGGCTGTCAGATTTCTCCAAATGATTAAAACCTTAAAATGTTAATGGTTAAGCTCAGAACCGGATGTGAAAATTTGACGGTTTGTTGTAGCCTGACCTGCTGACGTGTGTACGTAAGGTGGTTTATTGTTTTGTGACATAGTGCCTTTCGCCATCAAACGTAAAAGTTTGGCGAGTTTATAATTAAATAACACCTCTGTTTTATAATTTCACTAAATAATTAAATTAAAAAAGTATATTTTAGAAATAGACACCTCCTAGTTTTTCGGCACAAGTTTGTTCCAAGTTTGCACTTAAAAAGCTATAAATACAATTGGTTTAAGAAACATACCTAAACATATTTAGATGGTTTGAATACTTAGATTTTTTAAATAGTAATATTTTTATCTTGTTGCTGAGCCTGAACCGAGTTCATAATATATATATATATATATAATATAGCTATAAATAAGCCTTTCATAACATATTGGATTCAATATGCAACGCAATAATAATAAAAATAAGAGACCCCGCCACATTATCGCACACAATCTTTATTTAGCTGAGAACAAGCTGTAAGCTTGTGGCTGTCACCTGACAACTCCTCCTAAGCTTGTCTTTCATAATTTTCTTTTTTCTTTTGTCGCAACTGCTTCTTTGATATTATCTTTTATCTATTTATAGAATTAAGACCGCCTTCACGTATTAAAAAGGCTTTTACTTTTTGAGAAGTAAGTTGTTATTAATATAATTATAATAATAAGATTTATAAAAATATTTAATAGCATTTATTCCGAACCAATTATTATTTTACTGAATGTAGTAGGCCGGTAGGAGAATAACAGTTATAATCTGATTATTATAACTGATATTTTCGTACCCATAATCGGATATAATTATGTATTTTACAAAATGGCGGCAAAATGACGTCACGAATTTAATATGAAAATGAGGACTTCGCTGTTGTTGATGGGTTTCCAAGAATGAACAACGTGGTGTGTGAATAAACTGTTTTAATATTAATTTATTGATCCAACTTACGTGTGCATTCATGTTACGAGTAAAAGCTGCAGTGCTATTCTGTAACCATCTCACCGTGAGAACTTAGGTGAAGTGCTCTGGGAGTGAACTGTCAGTCCCTAGCAGCTGGTGGAATGACAGCTCACTTCACCTACGTTTTCACGGTGCGATGGTTACAGAATAGCACTGCTGTTTAGAAAGAAAAGCGTTATATCACTGAAAAATAATTATCAAAACATGCATTGTACGAACTACCAATACTTACCAGTTACCTATTATGTATATTCAAGAGTGATTCAAAGTGATTCTCAACTCTTTTCTAGTAGTTTGTGTGATAAATGGGCACGTATATTTCAATTTGTAAGGATACGCCAACAATAAACTTCAGATTTTTCTTAAAACCCTTAATATTATAACATGATGAATATTTATTTGGTATTTCAAAAATAAGTCTCATTAGTGTAGTGATCGCTACGTGGCTGCTGAATTCTCGGTTCTACGTTTTTCAGTATTTATTTAGTTTTTGAGTCTAAAGATATTCTTAGACTCAAAAACTAAACTCTCAACTTAAAATTGTTCATAAGTAGTTTGACAAAAGACGACTTCTTCTGCATAAAATGCTGGTACCGCCAGTAAATACTGGTGCGGAAACACCCACATTCCTACCTATTCCTTCAAGGAATTTATATGATTATGTTTTATTTGAAATATACCCCTTATTTTTGCAGACATATTTGTGAAGCAAACAAGCGCACGGTGCAAGTTCCCTGCATTTACTGACGAGGGGTTAGAGTGAGGTCATAGTGGTAATTATAGCGGTTTTAACTAAAAAATAAAAGTTATAAAAACTAAAATCCAACTACGACAAAAACCGGGGTTGCGGAAAAGTCCGAAAGGGATACCGTGGCATTGCACAGGCAACAGAAGGAACACGGGTGGATTTTAGTCAGTAAGAGTCTGACGCACCCTCAGAAAGTCATTTGATGATTTCCCACCAAAAAAAAAAAAAAAATTCTACGACAAAAAGTCAACTTTAAAAAAGGTATAAACAAGACATCACAGACAGACAAGTTAAAAATCCGAAGTCGCACATCAATCGAACAGATGTCGTGTGACTCCGGATTTTTCATTTGTCTGCCGCTCAACGCGCATACAGAAGTTTTCACTTCAACAAAATAAAAATCTATTTGTTAATAGCTATGAACGGGGTCGAATTTTTTGTGACGGGATTGATAGCAGGATTTTTCAACATAGTTCCGTGATCAATAGGTAACTAAACTGTGAAAATACTTTTGCAACAAGGGAATTAACGGGTAATTTTAATCAGGTCATATTTTTTGCGATAATACTTGATGTAGTATTGTTGCAAAACTGAAGGTTTTAACATTGAAAATGTTTTTTCGATCGCATTCTAATGGACCCCATTTCCAGTGAAAGTGCGAATCTGCGATTATGCTAGAAGTAATAAAACTACGTCAATTAAATGAGTACTAAGATACCCAAAATTTGATGCACTACAGGTTATAAAAAATATATTTAAAAAGTCAAATTATTTTGAAGTTATCAAAAATATACACAAAAAAACACAATTTTTTTGGTTTGTTTTTTTACAAAAAGTTAGATAATTATAAAACTAAAAAGATCGAAAAATCCATCTAGAAAATTAAATTACGCAACTTTTGATATCAAAATCGCGAAGTTGAGATATCGGTAAGTGCTTTAATTTTGTACCCTTTTGCGTGAGAGTCACACGTCTCCGAAGGTTACGCGGCGCGTGGTGAGAGGCGGACCGTTCGCTGGCTATATCACGCAAAATATCTGGCCTGAGTATCGTATAAGTGACAAAGCGCGTAAAATGTAAAATGAACGAGCATGAGTTAATGTTAAAAAAATAATAAGAAAATTAAACAATTGACATTCATTTATTTTCTTGAATTTTTCACGGGACGATTCTAAATCTCGAGTTAGTGAAGTAAACTTCTCGGCTTATGCTTTCGAAATTGACTTTGAACTATTTTTGTTTCTTATACTCGTCCTCGCTTATCTATTTTCTTGTCTACATTTTTGTTTAGAGTTTTTAAGCAGTTTGTGTTTTGGAGAAATAATATATAAATGTAATGCGTTTTTTATTTTCTTGAGTTCATTTTCAATGTACCTCGAGTAATGCACGAGATCTGTGAATTTTGTTAATTCGTATGTCGTATGTAATGGATTAATGGAAACAACATGAAACGGTTATCGATAAACGTTATAATCTACACATTACTCTCTCCATTTCCATCCGGAATTTCTCTCAAGTTAGCTCTCGTTTCTTCTCAAGTTGATGGCAATAGGCTCGCCCCCTATTACATGGGACTTTAAAAGTAACTGGCCAAATGTGCAATGAGTGTACTATAGGTACATCTCTGCCCAATCCTTTGGGGAAACAATGCGTGATGTTTATGTTAGTCTCTCCTTTATTCGTCTGTAAAACTAAAAGCAATATTTCGTAGCTTTTCTCACAAAACTTTTCTTCTGCTCCTGAGAAGAAAGATTGAATATGAAAACATAGTAACAAGAACTGGTTATTTCAACTAAAAACAACTTTATTATATCGGTGTAAAAGTTTTTCAAGAACATAGTTGTGAGGCAAATTTATGACTTTCAAGAAGAAATTTTTGCATGGAAACTCGGTAAGCTATTGAAACCGATCTAAATTAAAATGTGACATACATTATGTGTGGGTGAAGTGGGTACCTACTCTATTTTTTCTTTATTGAGATATCCAACACTAAATTTCGTTAAACATAATTTTTAGGTTCAGAATGGCAACCAACCGATTATCCTTTAAAGTTAAAGTTCGCGAGCACATTCGTAAGAAGCTGGCAGTATCATCACAACGTTAATGTTTTCCCAATTTAAGGGGCCTGCGAAGCATGCGTTGTTCATACAAACGTAATACCAAAATAATTTGTAAATCAAACATATTCATAAAGTAGTGTGTATTTATTCCGATTGGATTACAGAATATCTAGGCTTCCAAATATATATTTCACGAACTGAAGGAATAAGGATCTAGTAGTTCTGACCATGAAATTAAATTATGAAATTGGGAAGAGTATAGCAATACAACAATACAATGCCATTGGTGCCGATTCTCTTGTACACCGAACTAAACTAACTAAACTATCACTAAAATTCCTTACTTTTGGCTATGAGAGTCTTATAGCTATTTCTGTAGTAAAAAGTCTCTAAATTTAAAAATTATATTGACACAACTAAATCGAATTTGACAATTGCGACTCCACGTGGTACATACTTGTTTGCCCTACCCCGTGATTTTTTTTAGAGCTGGAGGCGCGCAATGGTGGCAGTCTTGACGTGTTTTATATGGAATTTTTCACTTTTTGTATGGAAAATAAAAAAATATTACCTATGTGTTGAGTATTAGGGGTATGAGGGTTTAAAAAGGGGGTCGAAATTTTCATTATTTTTGCGATAGGACACACCATTTTCGAGATATAAGCAAAAGAAAACAAAAAAATCCAGTACAGTACTGTTTTTGCACCCGAAGTCGAGATTGTCGTGATAATTTTAATTCATGACAACTAATAATATTCCACACCATTTTCAGTGGCGATTAAAAATGGTCAGAATTAGTTAGACAATTAAAATTTTAGGTGAAAAATGTGAAATTCAGAATAGCAAAATTGTCATTTTCACTAAATTAAAATCTCAGTAGAATCTTCGTGCTGTCAAACTAAAATATAGTTTTAAGTTGTGCCACTTTAGTCTATTTCAGAATGGGAAATCATCGTTTGACAGGAGTAAACTAAATTTTGGTGATTTTTGGTCTAGTTTAGACGCATTTGTGACAAGAGAATCGGCACCATAGTCAACTTATTTTTTTAATATGTACGAATTTCTGTGATAATACAAAACAAATTTTCTATCCGTCTGGGGGCAAACGGCTCGCCCCCTATTACATGGGACATAAATAGTCGCGTAAATGTTTCAATTTTAATTCTAATTTTGATATCAATTTTTGACTTTAATTTTAATTTAAATTTTGAATTAATTGTAATTTTGATTTGGTTATTTTAAATTTATGGATCATGTAGACTGCACTAAAGATTTTTTATTTTATTATTATTTATAACTGGCGAATTGTGAATGTATAATTAGGGTACACGTCTGCCTACGCCTTCCGGGATTACGGGTGTTATGTTGTGTTCTTTCTTTCAATATTCCACGTTTTAACCAAACTGATTCACATTTACTGAATGGCGCAGAAATTAAAGATATGGTCGCCATTGAATGACTCACACGTATCTTGACACCATTCAATTTGGTTGCTTTATCCAAATTGAAAATCACCGCTATCACTACCGCTACGCTTATCAGCAAGTGACACCCCGCGGTGGAGCGGGCCGGAGTGAAGTGCCCTCACGGTTGTGGGTCGACGGTGTTTACACTAATTGCTGGAGACAACACGAACTCGGCCTTGTCTGAGATTCAGACTAAAACTCAGGTACTCGTGTGTAGGTACTAAATTACCTTGTGGCGCTTTATTTGTTGGTATAGCAATTGAGCTAATTGATATACTGGTAGGAAAAGGAAGTTCTTAATATTCTGGGTGTAGTGTTTCTTCTATATTTTTAAAAGATCAGGGTCTCTCCCGTCAAATCTTCAGGGTTACTCCCGTCTGAATACACTCCCGTTTGGCAACTCTCCATGTACATTGAACACAGGTTAAAGTATTGTCAGACTAAAAACTTCTCGTTAATATTTGCTATGTTCAGTTCTAATTTTATATCTACGACTTTAAAGTTTATTTACTTGATTTTTTATGTTTGTTTAGTCACAATTAGATAGACACATTTGGAATAAATAAATAAAGTTAACCTATATTATATTGTAGTAACGTATTTTGTTGATTTTGCTTTGCTTAGTTTTAATAATTACTAGTCATATCATATTATATGTTTACATGATACATAAATAATTACACTGCAAAAATCTTAAATAAGTACGTTTTTCAATTATACAAACATAAACTCGTGCTTTCTTCCCATGGGGGTAGGCAGAAACTACAGAATGCCACCTGCTACGATCCTTACATACTCCTTTTGCCTCGTTTACGTTCATACATCTGATCATACACGCACGTCGGTTGCGGTACTTTTTTCATTTCAAACAAATATTTACATTCTTTAAAAATTTGTACCCGGTGCACGCGATACATCGCTATAGGTAAAGTAACGTTACCAGACGGGAGTAACCCAATCTTCAAGGTTGATACTGGACCTGCCCAGAATAGGTATACCAGATGGTTGCGTAGTCGTACCTCGTTATTGCTATATATATAATTTTTATTTTCCATAATCATTGAAACCCCAGTATAGATAGTGCAATCCACGACGACGCGCCCTCCGCTCCGTACTAAAGTACAGCTTACAGTACAGTAATCGCGGAGTGGGGTGCGTCGTCGTGGATTGCACTATCTATAAATTGTAACCTTCACTAAGGTTAGTTTTATGGACAAAGTAAAAATAGATTTTGGTGTTTTATGACGTGCTAATGATTTCGACTATAATAAGGTACTATGATTTCGACTATACTGTTTAGTCTTTTATAATCTATAAGATAGTAACAATGAAATGCTGTTCGTTTGTAAGCGCAACAATTCAGAACGGTTGGACCGATTTGGCAAATGTTTGTTTTAAAATATTCATAATAGTCCGAATCAGGTTCTTCCGGATAAAAAAAAACTGAACCGTTTTGAAAATTTTGGACATCGTCTGTTGGGTCTACTACCCAATAGAAATAAGGTGGCTTTGTCCTTTTGGGAATCAGACGCTCCATATTTTTCTACCTTTCAGCTGAAGGTGTTTGTGCCAATTTCAGTACTGCCCATAAACATGTTTGTGTTAAAAGTGTTTTCACCGCAGCAGATTAACGACGTGCGATTTAAACTTGATCGTTTTAGCGGTGAACCAGTTATTTCGAGGGATTCAAAAGGATAAGGATATCATGAAAAATAATTTTTAGTACACCTTATTCTGTAAAATACTATTAATTTGGCTTAGGAAATGGTCCAAGTATCTTAATCAGTAGAATAATATTTGATAAATATTGTGTTGAAAAAGGCGTAATATCCTTACCACCGCTGTATTTCTTTTTCAAATTCTGATTTCCTTTAAATAAAATCTTCAAAAATTAGATCTTTAAGACTTAACTAAGATTAATTTAATGTCGACATAAATATGATGTGATCTAAAGGTTATCACATAATTATTTGTCAACATTAAAAAAAAATACATTTGAAAACTTTCTCGTTGGTCTAGTGATCGCAAGCGCCGCTGCTGAGCATGAGGTCTTGGGTTCGATTCCCGGGTCGGATAAAGTGTTATTGGGTTTTTCCATTAGGAATTTCTCAGTAGCAGCCCGGAGTCTAGATTTGTGCCCAGTTGATGGCAATAGGCTCGCCCCCTATTACATGGGACTTAAACATAACTGGCGAAAAATGGATGCACCTCTGCCTAACCCTTCGAGAAATACAGGCGTGATGTTTGTTATTTAAAAACAGAATAGGCCTTCCTTCTTATCCTTCCTTCAATCTTTGCTGAGACCTTTCCTTTAAGGTCAATAACCCGCCCCCACACACAACAATACAACACCAACACACCGGAAAATATCCAAAATGTGTGTTAAATTTATTAGAAAATAAACTCATCCCGTCTTTTGTAGCTCTTCCGCGATAACGTTCCGATTAACGCCAGTCCACTATCCTGGCCTAACCCTCCACCATTCATGTGAAATCGTTGTGACCCACGCGAGCAGTTGAAGGGTTAATCGCGTATTAGATTCAGCTTTTTGACTAAGCGTCACTTGGAGTGAAATATGGACACTAACTGTTGGGTAATGGGTATTTTGGTAATTGGAATTAGGTTGGGTTTTGATTTTGAATTCAGTGAATTATTCAAGTCACGGGCAACGTCAATGTTACACAATGTCATGAGTACAAGTATTTATTACGAGGAGAAAAATACAAATTGTTAACTAGATTTTAGCCACGAAACCAGTCCACTCTTCAAGGATGATGAAAAAGAAATCCAAGCTCGTCTTGGGGACACGAAATGTCAGTAAATAATCTGACAACTAGATGCAATTCTTAAAGGATGTCTAGTGGACCACCCACTGGTGGTTAGACTCTGTGGTTAGACCACCTGTCTAAGACCCAAAGATCCCGGGTTCAATACCCAGTGGGGGCAAAATTTTCGTTAGTTGGTGGCAGGGCTTGTTCTTAGTCCGCTTGGCTAGCTACCACCATCTTATCTAAGTCTGTCGCCATATCAACAATATTTACAGTATTGTTGTATTTCGGCAGTTAGAGGTAAGATACCCAGTTACTCTGTGGTTGAGGATTCCGGGTGAAACTTTCATCCACCTTTAACCTAATCATCACTTACCGTCAGGTGAGATGCAGGCAAAGATTCCCCGTTATGGATTTGAAAAAAACAGCTGCAGACGTCAGTCTTTCGCCTGATAAGTAAGATGGATGTCTTACAAAAATATTTCTGCACTTCAGGTATCTATTACAGCAATGGCGAAACAGAGGTAACAATTCCCCAAACAAGCTCTTTCATAACACAACACGGTCACCACTAAATACTACAATAACGTTGTTTCAAAAGATACCGACATCTCTTACAAAAATAAACTTTAAAAGGAACTTTTAAAACAAAACTCTGTAACGTTCTCGTGTATTGCCTGTCCGTGCCGCCCGCTAAGATTGCAATGAGTTTGGAAGAAACTTATTCTATTCATTACAACTTGTACTTTTAGTACGTTAAGAAAAGTATTCACTGGGAGCTCTCCGCTTCGGCAACTGTGTTGTTCAAATAGGTGATACGGATTTTATAATAATCGTAGGAGTGCAGGAGGTAACGCCCTGGGCGTCGGGAATCGATAGCCGATTCCCGGCCACCGTAGGCGCGGGCTTGTGGACGGTGAGCAAAGGGTAAGGACCAGGCCCGGGTCGACGGCGCGTTGTGTTCCACGTGCGCCTCAAAGAGATGTCAGCAATTGAAGGGGTCTGATGGAACCGATGCCTGCCGGGGTTGCGGGAAAGTCTGAAAGGATACCGTGGCCCCTGGCAATTCAGAGGCAACAGAAGGAACACGGGTGGGTTTTAGTCAGTAAGAGTCTGACACGCACTTCCGCTCCACCCAGAGCGAGAGCAGTCATAATTAAGATGATTTCCCACCCAAAAAAAAAAAAAAAACAGTTCCAAAAATAATATTGTTTTGGTCTTGTGATTTCTTTTTTAATAACTTAATTGAAATACAGGCCTTCTCCTTTGAGAAGGTAATGTAAGTACGGCGTATAATTCCGTGAGTATTCAACATTTACGGAATTATAAGCTAGTACCAGTAGGTTCTCTAATTAAACAATTTTAGGCGTAAGGCCTTCTATGAATAGTTACAATAAGGGCCAGTCTATAATTAAACTTTACGTTTATATTCTATTTTAGTACAGTGTGACGCAAATTATTACTTCCATTGTTATTCGAAAAACGTTCCTTAACGCGGTTTGCGGTAGGAGGTGCCTGGTAGTAATCTTCATGGAAGGAAAAAGCTTTATGTCCGTCCATGCGACTTTCTCTCACTCTCTGTCTTTTTCTATCATGTATATGTAAATATGTGGTATGGGTGTGTATGTGTGCATGCGAGTATCAAGTATCACGTAAGGAGCTTCGTTCCTGACGGGGTCCCCAACAGCAACGGGGTCCGCAACGGGGTCCCGACAGCACAGTTTTTTTTAAGTATCGCCGCAACTCGACTGTTTTGTATATATTTCTATGAAACCAACGTGTCGCTAGCTACGGAAGGTATTTCATAGAAACCAGTCGAGTTGCCTGCTGCTGTCGCCTGCGGTCGGCTACGGAATTGTACCTTTAGACTTTAATAACAGGCAAATTTACCAACAATTCAGTTCCAAAAAGAAAATATTCGAAAATTGATACAAAAACAAAACAGCATCTACAAAAACAACCCAAACAGACCAACGTATTACATTACCTCGTTACGACACACTAAAAAGAACCAAAGTTTTATTAAAGCAACATTTATTGGTATCTTTTTAGGTCTATTTGGTTCCGAGCTGTGTGTATTCGCTTTATAATTCCACAAACGGCCATTTCCCTCCATTCTGGTATTGTTTGGTTAGGAGCGGATTAAACCAGTTTTTGCTGGTTACTTAGGTTCTACTTAATTTTAGTAAACCAACACCGCGGATGGTCGCCTTGAGATTTTTATTTCCTTCTAATAAATGGTAGTTGGTGTAGAATTTTAACTGTGCTTTTGTGCAATTATGAGACGGTCGTTTTTAGCTAAGCAAGGGTGTGCTTAAGGAATAAGTTTGGTATTTTCTTTCTTAAATAACATTTTCTGGTCAACTAGAATGTGTTGTAAGATTTCATAGATAAAAAGGAATAAATTAGAACTTATTTTTTTGTATTAATCTACGCCAATTGCGCTTCATGGAATTAGGTCAAGATACTTTTTTTTTAACAAATTAAAATAATTCCAACTGAGTACATACCTAGAATAAGGCTTCCTCTTACGTTATATCGAGCTTATTGCATTTGAAGTGAACAAACAGCTCATTCACACGGCATTCATTGACGTTTCGTCGAAAAAAAAAAACAATTCGTCATGACGGATGCACGTTCACATTGCATAAGGAAACGAGTTTTTTCACGATTCGTCAAAAAATCCGAATAGATGTTTACACTTGATTCGTGATTCAGAGTTCAGTCTTTGACGAGTGCTTTAGCGGAGCCGTCACAAAAAATCGCAATACATATTTTTGACGAACGTGATTTTTAAAAGACGATACTTGATTTAAGACATGTCCGTAATTTTTCACGAATCGTGATGCGTGTGAACACGGACATTTAAAAAGCATTGCCGCCGTCAAAACAGAAAAACGAATCGTGAAATAAGACTATTCGTCAAAAATCACGAATTGTCCTCGTGTGAACAAGCCCTAAGCATATTGATTATGCAATATATTTACTTGCACTGCACGCTACGCTGACGTGACGACAAGGCTACACAGCTACGCGGAACGCTACGTACGTAGTACGTGCTACGAAATGTCTACGAGATGCGACGATTGAATAAACATGTATAGGAATATTGAATATGCAACTTTATTTTGGAGCAAGGACGAAAGTAGTATAAATAAAAATAATGCCGTATGACATCTATCGTAGGTTTCGTTTTAACGTACTAGCATAATTTAGCCACAAACTTCAAAAAATTGGAACGACGTCCGTTAACTACATCTATTTAGACAAAACCTACACATACACACTCCATTTATTTATTTATATATTTTGCATAATGTACACTCAGTTACAGGCTAGACTAAAACTTATGAGTTCATGACCCTGTTAGGGCGCAGCAATATTATACATTTAACTTATATCTAGTTTAAAATATTTGGAAGTTTAACAGTATATTGCATACTTATCATCGATATCGCATTCATTATTATTACTAATATAACATTTTTAATTTAACTTATATTAATTAAAGTCATTGGAAATAAATATAGTAATATTAATAAAATAATTTTAATAATTTTATACTATATTTCGGCTCGTGGCTAATAAATAACAGCCGCACGGGTCAATCCATCAGGTTAAGCTACGCTTGCAAGGGTTGGTCTGGATAGGCCATCCTTACATAGCGAGACTCCTCCGTGCCTCGGAAAGCACGTCAAGCCGTTGGTCCCGGCTGTCATTCGTGGATCTTTGACAGTCGTTACGGGTCGTCAGAAGCCCGAAAGTCTGACAGCCAGTATTACCAAGGGATATCGAATTACCCAGTAACTGGGTTGTGGAGGACAGATGAACTGCTGCTTCATGTAAAATACTGGTATTCAGTTAAATCCGGTTAGACTGGAAGCTGACCCCAGCATAGTTGGGAAAAGGCTGGGCAGATGATGATCTATTTAGACAAATATCTATCTAATCTACATCTATGCGAATAATAAAGCTGAAGAGTTTTTGTTTTGTTTGTATATTTGAACGCACTAATCTCTGCAAGCTATAGTCACGCTAACGTAGGCCCTCTGACTTTTCAGTTTCATGTTCGTATTATATTATAATTATAACTTGCTCAAAAAACGGTGAAGGGAAACATCGTGAGGAAACAAATAAAATCCCTGAGAGATAATTCTCGACGGCATGTGAAGCCAAGTCAGAGGCCCATGGGCGGCTTTAAAACTCTCATACCAGGCTAGTTACTAACCACACGAAAATAAGAAGATCACGCTAAGACTTTTAGGAGCTTAGCAGGACGAAAAAAAACAAAAAGAATGCTAGGCGAAAACGAATTAATATCGCGGGCAGGCGATGCGATGCAACGCGACGGGTTGGGTCGGGGAACAAGAAATTTCACGCGGACTAAGTCGTGGGTAGAAGCTAGTCATTGATATATTACCTGTTTGCAATTATTCTATTGATTAATAATGGTTATTAAAATTGTTTCTATTCTTATAGACACACAATTCATAATTTTAGCCGCGATTTACGAGTCGTAGGTTCGAACCCAGACAGGGTGTAAATTATTTCATCACTATTGCTCTCAAAATAGCCAAAGAAACATCGTGGGAAAACATGGCACATCCTAGAATCAAAAATTCAAGGACCTGTGACATCTACCAACCCGCTCTGAGCCCGCGTGGTGGATTACCCACTCCCTCTCTTCGATGAGGCCTGTTTCCCACCAGCAACAACATTATAGGCTGATTAATAGTTATGAACGTGTCAATCAATCTGCCTAGCTTTTCCCAACTATGTTGGGGTCGGCTTCCAGTCTAACCGGATGCAGCTGAATACCAGTATTTTACATGGAGCGACTGCCTATCTGACCTCCACAACCCAGTAACTGGGTAATACGATACCCCTTGGTAAGACTGGTTGTCAGATTTTCGGGCTTCTGACGACCCGTAACGACTGTCAAAGATTCACGAATGACAGCTGGAACCAACGGCTTAACGTGCTTTCCGAGGCACGGAGGAGTCTCGTTATGTAAAGATGGTCACAGACCACAGACCAACCCCGGCAGGCGTAGCTTAACCTGATGGATCGACCCGTGCGGCAGTTATTACTTAGCCACGAGCTCCTCCATAGAGTTCATAGTTATGAACATTTACCGGACATAAATCAATCCTCCGAACTATGACTAAGTAAACTCACATGTAAAACCATTTGCAAAATGTATTCACGTTATAAACTCATCTCGTAATCTCTTCGCTTATTTAATTGCCGCACCTCGCATATTCTAGAACGTTGAACATTTGCCTGAAATACTGTGCAAACACATTCCAACCCCGCGATGCTATTAGTCCAGTAGGTTACCTTCGAGCGAACTGTGTAATCTTATGCAGAGTACACTTAAACGGGGGAAGGGTTAATAGTCCTGAAGAATGTTAAGCTAAATTATACATCATTTTTAAAGTCGGAAAATATTATACATTTGAGTCAAGTAGGTATTGAAGTTTTTTAAAGGACGACTGATTATTTTGTCACGATTAATATTATATTTATAGTTCCATGGAGAAAATCGTTCAGTTTGATGGTCTTTAGCACATTCTTATTTTTTACCACACCTTTCTGATCAGACAGACCTCGGCAGCGATGCCTGTAATATTAAAAATACTTTTTTTTTATTATCCTCTCACAGAGAGAGAGGACGCCTGTGTTCCGGCGGCGGTAGAAACAGAATGGACTGATTATGCTTGTCATACTGCCTCGTTGGTTAGTAGTCGCAAGTGCTACTGTTGAGCATGAGGTCCCGAGTTTGATTCCCGGAATCGGGAAAAATGTTCGTGGCAATAGGCTCGCCCCCTATTACATGGGACTTAAACATTCGCGGCGAAATATGGATGTACTATAGGTACACCTCTGCCCAACTCTTCGGGGAAATACAGGCGTGATGTTATGTTATATTATTATGCTTGTCATTAAAAAAAAATATGAGAAAAAGGCTTTTTACCCCAGAAGGAGAAGTTTATAAAGTTCTTCAGGAGGTTAGTCTAATGTAAGTCACCTACAGAAACGCTTGAAAACCAGAATCAACTGCATTGGTTATTTTCTTGACAATTGTTACATCAACTTGATTGGTTATTGGTATATTGAAACAGCGACTAGATCAATCTTTTCATAAACCAGGGATCATTTTTTCAAACTTTGGATCAACTAAAACTCAAAGTATTTATTTCAATTAAACCATTTACAGGCACTCTTGAATTGTCAAGAGGTCGGTCAGTCAAAAATATGAAGCCCATTCCAAAGCGTAGTAGGTACCTATGGAGAAGAACGGGCAAGAAACTCCACGGACACTCTTTTAAATCAAAAATTTAAAACAAAATATTGGTTACATCATTCATTTTGAAATTATGCATGTGAGAACAATGTAGAAAGACGTGCACGTCAGTAATAGCGTCCGTAACGTCCGGATGTATATGAAGAACTAACTAATATGGAAATTATATATTAAGAAGTGCCGAATTGTCATCTGATTAATGATTTCGCTTTCTAAGAAACAGTAGTAGTTTCACGGCCATTCAAAATAAATATGTGGATGGCCGAACCAAAAAAAAAACAACTAATAAACGCGTCACAAAAAGGATTTTTCCGCTTCCACTTCCTTTTCTGCAATATTTAGCTGAACTCAGGATGATAATTGTTACCTTAATTTACCTTACTTTAATCTTGTTTCTGGTATTTTCAGTCATTTTTCAACAAACAAATTAGCTAGGGAAATAAACTTGGTTATTCTGAAACTTTCAGTTTCACCCGCCTGTTAGTCTCGAAATCCTTTAACCTAACAAGCATGTAATTTATTTTAAGTCCTACTATTATTCTGCTCCGCTGGTCTGAAGACAATTATTTTGTTTTAAGAGTTTATATTTCATGCATTGATAAATTAGGATTTTTATTTTTGGTTGTCATTGAGAATGTGATTTGCATGTTCTCTAGTAATAAAGAAATATCTTTTTTAATATCTATATTTTCTCATCGGGGTAAGCAGAAACTACAGAACGCCACCTGTTACGATCCTTACATAATCCTTTTGCCTCGTTTATGTTCATACATCTGGTCATACACGCACGCCGGTAGCGAGTAGTACGTACCTGACCTTTCTGAAGAACATCACCAATGAATGTATTATGTCCTTCTAGAACTTCCCGAGGTATTTTTTTCCTTCAAAATAAATAAGATTTCATAAAATTAACATAATATCGTAACATAACATCACTCCTGTATTCCCTAAAGCATTATGCAGAGTTTTACCTAAAGTACACTACATTTTGCCAGTTTTATTTAAGTCCCATGAAATAGGGGGGGGGGGGAGCTTACTGCCACAAACTGGGCACAGATCCAGACTCCAGGCTGCTACTGAGAAATTCCAGATGAAAAGCCCAATAAAACTTTCCCGGCCCGAGAATCGAACCTAGGACTTCATGCTCAGCAGAAGCGCTTTGACCACTAGATCAATGTTGCAGTCATAAAACTACTTTGTAATATACTGTTAAGTAGAACGTCATACTTATGTAAGTATTATTCTTGCCTGTACCTATACTTAACTTCTTCATTCGACTATAATATTAATCTTATAATTATCAAGCCTTTTTTTTACTGGGTGGGAATTTATCAAATAACTTCTGGGTGAATCACTCAAACGCTAGCACTCCACCAATTATTAGCACCTCGGCGAATTGATTTTTGTATTGCAAAGTAAAAAAATATTCTAGGGAAATCCTACTTTATACAGTGGCAACACTTTCAATACGTAAACGTCAAAAATGGCGGCAGCGTCGTAGTACAAAAAGTCCGTCTGCAGTTGTTGGTGTTTTTCGGGCATTTTTACTCATCGGAGGTAAGTTTGACTGTCAATTTATTCACACTATTGTCAATTTTTAAACAGACATTCTGGTTCTAATGTTTTATGAGAATATTAATGAAATCTTAGTTTTTATACATTTTATAAGGTATTTTTTTTTAGCTAGTCGTTTCAATAGGATTTTAAAGATTTCCGTTAGATTTGTTAAAAATAAGGGGTGCCAACATCTGGGTATATTTTTAAACACAAATCCAATTTATCAGCACCCATGCTGAAAATTGGGTTATTTGGGTTTAGACTCATTTACAGGCTTTTTAAGTTTTAGTCTGATGATATTTGGTTAACTTTTATGCCGATAATTGGATTAATTTCATTTCGATACCTAATTTGAACTGACTGGTCTAAAAATTAAACCAAATAAAACAAAAAGAGATTTTAAAAAGGAGGAAACAATCGAAGCAGTGGGAATGCCAAAAAAAAGCACCAATTTTTTTTAATATTCCATACAAAGCAGACTGAAAAAAGAAAACTTCAAAGATCTTCCAGGCCCGAATCCAATATTGAAGAAAGGAGTAGAAGAAGCTTTAGTAAGATGGATCAATAACTGCTGTCGGAAAGGCTTTCCTAAAAGGAAAATAGACCTACAATTAAGTGTGGCATATTTTATAAAGACTGCTGTTCGTTTTTTTTATTTCTTATTAATAAAAATAAAAAGCATTTTATGCTTTATTTTTTTATTTGTCCATTATCTAGGTGCTGGTTGGTTCAAATTGGGTAATTTGGTGCCAATAACTGGCAAAAATTGTGCCAACAATTGAAAGTAGGTTCATTTTTCAATTGTAGTTTAAATGCTATTTCATTTCCTGCAAAATTCGATGAAAAGTGTTTTAAATATTAAACATCATTAAACAAGAAGTTTTATGGATACATAAATTTAGGGAATATTAGAGTAGTATATGTTAAAAATAAAAAAATAAATTAGAGGACTTCTTAAAGTGTAGATAATTGGGTATGTTACCCTATTACCGTTACTAAGGAAAATGTCGTATAATATTGAAAAGGAAGAATTTCCCAAACTCTCTGGCTAAAGTAGGCCTTTACTTCTAAAGGGATTATTCTGGTATAAGCTTCAGGATCTTTATGTTCTGTAACATTATGAGTCTGCTGGCAATATGTTACATGGTGTTTTGATCAATATTCGTTAAATAATTGATTAGATTTACCGTATTGTAGCCATATATGGATGATCATTAAAAGTTTCAGTGTGTTACATCACACTATTACAAAATATTCTCTATCAAACTATTTTACCATTCTGTTGAAAATAAAGAACGTAATATCTTATATTGTTTTGACTGACAGCAAAGCATGGATAAATCGATCATCCTATCTGTTCCAGGCAGAACTATCTTACAAGTTTTCAGCAAAACGCTTACTTATCGTACTGAACTTATCTTAAGATCGTCTATCTAAATCCTCTTAATACTTTCACAATCGTAAGAAAATAGACATAATTCACTCAAGTTTGTACCCTGCAAGACATCAATCCTCAAGGGAGTAGTGCCATTTGGCACGTCTCCAAACAAAAACAATAGGACTTGGAAAATAAAACTATTGAAAATTCATTTGGAAAACGTCCTACACAGAAAGAACATTGTAAAGAGTCTGAATATTTTCTGTTATTTCTTTAACCTTCTGTTATTTAAGCAATTGATTCTTAGATTATTTAGTATTTCTAAAGGTTGAAATTTGAATAATGGAATAATGAAACAGTTTATTTCAGGTACCTGTATTACACATGAAAGATAACATTGATTATATTTAAAATTAAAAGTTAATCCACCAACTCGTAACCTTTCTTCATTTGATTGAATTTGTAAACGTTGATTTCTTCCTAGTTTATTTTTGGTTTTCCACAATGGCATTTTAGTTCAGGTTTATTATTTAAATTAAGAAAAACGTGTAAATAAGTAAATTCTCCTTTTTTAGGGTTCCGTAGTCAACAAAGAGCCCTTATAGTTTCGTAATTTCCGTCTGTCTGTCTGTCCGCGGCGTAGCTCAGAAAGCATTTAGCTAATGTTTTTTGTTTACTATCTGAAAATAAGAAACCAGCTACCCAAAAGCCACTAAAATTAATACCCACAGGCCAGTTTCCATCAGCCACATATAATATCGCGCTACTAGTCATTACTGCGAGCCTAATACAATTTGCCGCTCCACCGACGTCCAGTCCCTTGGTCTCCGGACAATTAGTACTGCCGACGTTATTTTTGTGTCACCCTTATTGTACCTTTCTTGTCTTTTGTGTAACGAACGCTGAAATTCGTGGTTGCCCCTAGGGTAGGTACTGATGTAACCGCCTAGGAATCGTGGTTGTTTTTTTTTCTTGCGACTTTTGTGTTGATGGTTGATTGTATTAAATAATTATAAGTATCTTCTTATTTTTGTAATTATGATTGTGACTTGTTTGTTGTGATAAAGTAATTTTATTTGACAAAATAATATATATTTTATTGCTTACATACCTAAATACCGTCGCATTATTTACTCGACGATGTGCTTTCAATCAGCTTTATAAAGTTGACATTAGGTTTCTAAGGGTCACTTTAAACTTACTTAGTATCCTTTTACGTGGCATATAAAACTTTATGTGGGCACATAGTACCCAGGCGTTTACTGACCCTTGTTTGAGACATAATGATCTAAACTTTAAATATCATACCAACTACAACTATGTTAAAGCTCAAAATTCTTCTCATTCAGTCTATATTTCTGTAATTATAAACAAAGCCAAAATGGACCCTGCACTGATTACGACGGCTGTAGATGCATAATATTAAACTCGTCATCCCCCGGGTCTGCCCTTAATTTAATTACTTAATTGACCCAAAACCTAGAGAACGGCTTACAGAAGACATGTCAAATCTCTATTCAATTATGTTTTGCGAACGACGGTGTGTTTGACAAAATTGGATCTCATTGTGATTGGAATAGAACGATTACTATTATTATGGTTACTAAGTGAGATTTAGTGCGATTTGGTTGGCAGCCTTGAGTGTGTGGTGACGTCATGGGTTAATGGTTTTGCGAAACCTCGAATGTGTGCTAATATATATATATATTGGGGAATTTTTGCTTTATGATTTGATTGTGATTTTTTCGTCTGAGCCAGATAAGAAAAAAACATAACCAAAATATGAAAGGTATTTTCATTCATATTTTGTTTGCATAGAAATTGGTCTAACCAAAGGGTATCGTGTTAGCCAGTAACTGGATTATGGAGGTCAGATAGGGAGTCACTCCATATAAAATACTGTTATTCAACTGCAACCGGTTAGACTGGAAGCCAACCTCAAAATAGTTGGGAAATGGCTAGGCAGATTGGTTGGATAGAAATGGGGGGCCAAAAAAAACGTTAATTACTTACTTACTATTTTCTTTATTTATTTCTTGTGAGTTTATGAAAGCTCACTGGTTTGATTTACAAACAAATAAATATGAAATAACATTTCAACCAGACATAGGCTGGATTTATGTCGAATCCACCAACTCAAGCACTATAACAGACAATGGTACGCAAAGGGACTTAATCATTAATAGTTCCCATACAGCCAATAGGGAGGGAGGCTTATTTTATTATTAACATCGATTGATCGGATGACTAACAATCCCTGGAGATTTGTTGAGCTTACCTGATTACACAATTAATGTTAAGGTATTGATTGAAAATGTTGTTACTACGTAGGGCTTAGTACACACTTGATACAGAGGACTGTCATAGGCAGATTGTGGTACTTTAACAAAGTGCGTAGGGTTGATTGACTAACTAACTTTGGTTCTATTGATTGGATTCACTAATGCAGTAATAATGAAGTTATTAGCTCAATCATCTTGCTCAGTAAATTATAAATCAAATTAGTACGAGTAGGTATTAAATTCTAGCTAGATCTAAAAACCCAACCATTTTTTTTAATATTTTTTTTCGAACACAAAAAGCCACTTTGGCTGTCATTCCTTTGAAAAAACATGTCTATTTACTAACATTACACTTCAGTCACCCACGACTTCAGCAGGCTGTCTCCAAAGTAATTAGTACAGGCATAAAAAGGGTCCCCTAAAAGCAATTTCTGTGCGAGGGAGACAGATTAAGTATAGAATTATTTATTTAGCAGTCAGGTCAGGATTAAAGCACTTAGAAAGACCAATTTGTGATGTAAGGGTATGAGGTATTACCCTGTACCGCTTTAATAATATTAGGTCAGATAATCTTTTCAATTTGTCGCGTAAGTGCCAGATTTATTTTCTTCAGATAAAATTTTAGATTATTTAGAAGATAAAAAGGCTTGGGATTGAGCTGCTCGCTCTGCTAAGCCTTGTGATATAATCATAAAAATTAACATTTATACCTAATTATTCAGTAAAATCCTCAAAATATACCAGTGTTATATAAACATTGACATTGTTGAATATATTATACAAAATAACATGATTACTTTGTAAAGTATTAAATTATTTTAATTTTGGTGAATGTGAAGACTATGTGGATATTTTTTTTTCTTTCTCAGTAAGTTTTAATGATGGTCTGGCAGTTTGAGTAGTTTATACGGCCTACCCAAATGTCCAATGTTCTTTGGTATTGTTCGTCGAGTTGAGCTCCTTAAGTTCTGAGTTGAGCTCCACGATTACTGACAAATGCTTGCACTGACAGGACAGGTCCACTCAAATCTGTGTGGTTCTTTTTTCAAAAGCCCATTTCAGACTAATCTACATGGTCATCATATGGCCTGACCAAGATTAATTCTGGACTTTAAAAGAGACTGTGACCTCTGATTTTTTTTCGGCCTTTCTGCTCAGAGTAGTCAGATAGAAAATGCCGAACTCATCTAGCAAATTTTTTTTTTTTTTTAAGGTGACGTGTTAACGTGATTTCAATATCCTATTTACAGAATAAACAATTTCATTTCATTTCTTAAAATATCATGCAAGGACATACTCTGATCTTTTTTGTCCTTGACAAAGTTAGAGCTATGGTGGCCCAATGGTAACGGCCGTGACTTACGAGTTGTAGGTCGCAGTTTCGAAATCAGACTGGCGCTTTACTTTGAGCAAATTATTTCATCACCACTGCTCTCAAAACGGTGAAGGTAAAAATCGCGAGGAAACCGGCGTGTTCCAAAACCAAAAAATCGAACACATGTGACATCTACCAACCCACACAGCTGGGCCCGCCTGGTGGTTCCCTCTCACCGGGGATATTATAGACTGATTATGCATAGGCTTGAAAAAGTTCAGGGGCCAAGTCTACTAATTGAAAAACGTTTGTTAAAACTTGAGAAGACCGATAGTTGTGTGCCTTATTTTGAAAACTAAAAGATATTAACTTTACCTGGCTTGTACATATTAGAAGTGGCTGTGTTTGTTAAGTCGAATCCGCATTACTATAAGCGTCTAGCCGACATAGTCCCACGAAATAGACGTGACAGTGGTCAACTTTGTCTCCAATCCTCTAAGACGACCCTAATGCGCAAAAGTGTATACTGTATGGCTCCAGTCATTTATAACAAAGTACCTAAAAGTTGGAGAGAACTACCTCAATCTATGTTAAAAAAGAAACTTCGCACTTTTTTGACCGCCAGAGCATATTAAAGCGTTACTGAGTTCCTTATTGAAAAGGAATTTGACTTGACATAAATAATTAGATTCATTTTTTTTTGTATAATAATGTTCATTTCCTCTCTAATTTTAATAACCTATTAATAATTAAATGAGACAACTTTTAATATTTGTTAAATTGTATAAATCTATTATTTTGCACGTCATGTAGTGACAAACATGTTTGCACTTAATTTACCTTCTTTTATCATCTTGTATGCACTTTCTATGTATGTACACATGTTTATGCAAATAAAATTATTATTATAACGTTTCAATGGTCCATTGTGAGTTTTTGACAGATTTTCCGTACAATATCTGTCATAACTCACAATGGTGACCATTGCGACGCTTGTACTATCGAGGAACTTCATATCTAGGCAGTTTTTTAAACAAAATCCCATGAACATGATGACCAAATCTGTTACCGACCCGGTTCTATAGCGGCCGAGCCCTGCAAGCAGAAATAGTCCTTACGGTGTATAGATATGAATTTCTTCGATGGTAGCTTTAGACCCCAGGTAAGAAGTAGGTAGGTTGCAACCGGTTCGAATTTATGGCCACATGACATGTCATAAATTTGCATTACAATACATTGCATTTCATGGATGAAGCAAAAGGTGCATGGAAAAATAGTAGCATGGGCGTTCTGTAGTTTCTGTCTGAACTCATAGGAAAAAGGGCGTGAGTTTATGAGAGACTAAACCGACTCCATAATCAAACTGCTTAGAGGTCGTCCATAAATCAAGTGAGGCTCGAAAGGGGAGGAAAAAATTACAATATATCACAAGGGAGGGGGATGTAGTGAAATATCACGTGTATTTATTTTTTCGTTTTACGCGGATTTCTAAATCGAAAAGCCGCTCCCCAAATAAAAAAAAAACTATCTTTCTTTCTTATTCTGAATTTTTTTAAGACCACGCGGGCCCAGAGCAGGTTATGGCAGATCTCTTAAAATTGTTGGTTAAAGGACTTGCCAGTTTACTCACGATTCTTCCCTTCACCGTTTTGAGAGCTGTGGTGATGAAATTAATTACAAAAAATAAAGAGTCTGCCTGGGTTGGAACTCACGACCTACAACTCGTAAGTCGTGTCGTTATCACGGGCCACCCTGCTCTAACGGTACTTTCATTGATTATTATTGTATTGTTTGAGCCCAGTAGGTGGCATCGTTGATTGCCACCTACGCCCATGTTAAAGTTTTATTCCTTGTACTAAAAACATAATGTCGCACACTTAATCCAATACTGTCACTATGCTAAAAATGCAAATTTTATAGGAGAGCTGTTTAAAGATTTTTAAGACGTAATAAGCGCTCTGAAATTGTTAATACTTACGTTTCATGAATATATTTTTTTTAATGAATAGTCGTTATTATACTTAACAAATTATATATTTTATGGTATTTTTAGTTTTAGTCAGTAATTAGTTATTAATTAATTAATTTTTTTGTGACACTTTAGCAATTTAAAATTAAATCTACATTTATTATAGTGTCATTTTGTGAATATAAACCAATGAGAATTCAGAAAATTTATATATTAATATTACCAATTTAGCTATGATTTATTTATTTATTGGATTTGTATGTAAAATTAAACAAGTATTTTTTGAAAAAAATCACTATATTGTATTATTGAACAGAACAAAAAATTGGTCCACTTCTATGACTAAAAAAGATTTTCTAAAACAAAAAAGAAAAATGAAACATAGTTAAGAGAACAGAGCAAAAAAAACTATCAAAACAAACTATGCTACGAGTTTAGCAGCCATAAAATATTCAACCAAAATCTATAAAAATCAGTCAAAACAAATTATATAAATAATTATTTCTTAAGTAATATTGAGATCACGTAATTACTTATACGAAAATCAGTCTTAATTAAATTAAAAATAATCAACTTCGTTATTAAAGGTATCATTTAAACAATTGTATTATAAAAAGTTACCGCATGATAACGTGGAATTAAATTATTATCAACGAGTGATTTTAAATCACTTTTCTTTCGAGCAGTTAATTCAAGTCTGGAGTTATAAAGATTTTTAAGTTCAAAATTAAGCCTGCTTCTGTTACTACGCTGGCGTGATGGCCGTTCTGGGCATAGTTGTTTAAATTCATGTTGAGAATAGGAATTTTTATAATAGACGTTAACATCGTTGTTGATTCCTTTTTGGAACTTAATTATTTTGATGTCTGATAATCTTACTGTTTCGCCATCTGAATTTTTGTTAAACCTGCTGCCACACTCCTGGGCCAAATCTTTTAAATTATAAAAATCGGAATGTGTCATGCCCTTGACTTTGTAAGGGGTTCCCTTTTTTCTAGCAGTCTGAATTAGGATCATGTACTGTTCAGGGACATAGATTGGAGATGACTTCAAGAATTTTTTTACTTGTTTTTCAATAACCGAATGAACGTTGTCATTCTCGTTCTGTGTGTGTCCTGTTATCAAAAATTTATGAGTAATGCTGTTTATTTTGTAGTTGGTAATAGCGTACATATACATCGAAAACATGTATTGGTTTTTCTGCTGTCCACAACAGTTGTCCGAGTAAAACACTATTTCCAAGTTGTCATTATGTAAAGATTCCGATTTGTCTTTTAAATACGACAAGACACAAGACCCTATTTCATTAGCTCCCCGTAACCCCTCGATTTCACTCCATACATAGCATTCACAATAATCTCTCGAGAGCTCACAAATAGTGAAATTGCACACATTCAATTTGGATTTATAATAAAATGCCGATGTTTTGCACATGGGAAGTGGCAAAACAGCTTGTAAGTCATAGCAAGCCACCACAAAATTATTGTTTATTTTTCTCTTATCCTCTTCTTTCTCTAATCTACTCAGTCTTTTTTCTTCATGATGTTCTATATATTTTCTTTCCATTGTTTCTCTTTCAGATGAATCTAGGTTCCTGTAAATAGTGCATAAAATAAATAATAAAATAAATAATAAAATAAATAATCATTTATTCGCAGACGTTAAAGTCCATAGAATTAGTGAAAAATTAACATTAAAACATAAGCATTCATTAATTACAAAGTCATCATAACAAAAATTACACAATACACACACATAAGAATCACAAATAGGCATAATAATAATAATAACATAATATAAAAATAATAAAATTCACGTACAGCTAACTAGTCGAGCCGAACTGTGTGTGCAGTCTCACCCATCGACCAAGCATCGGGCAGTCCCACCGGTCACTCAATGCTCTCAACATGCCATGGGAGCTGATATCTGTTCTATGCCGGAGAGAAGCGCATCGTTTACGAATAATGGCATAAAAATCATCCACTCTCGCATCAGCAAACATACCCGAAGCGCTACAATACTGCGGCAGCCCCACAAGCATCCTGAAAGCATTGTTATACTGTACACGCAGAGTGCTGTATGCCTTCTGCGTATACTTGACCCAAATGCTGCAGGTGTAAAAAGTCTGACAGTAGGCTCGAAAAAGCGTCATTTTAACGTCGTAAGAACACCGTGCAAACCTACGGGCCAGCATATTACTTCGAACAGACAGCGCCCTACGCTCTCTCTCTATATCTAAATCATCGCACAGGTCCTCAGTGACCCAGTGGCCCAGATATTTAAATTTTGAGACTTGCTTCAAGGGTGTACCTGCTAATGAGATGCAAGGAACATTTAAGTATCTTTTGGCATCACCATTGAAAACAAGTAACTCACTCTTAGTGACATTATACCTAAGCCCCTGAGTCACCGCATAGTTCTCACAGACCTTCAGCAAACGTCTTAACGCACTGATTGATGGGCTCAGCAAGACCATATCGTCTGCATAGCTGATGTTGTTCATAGCAACTCCGTCAATATGACAGCCGACACCAGTATTGCCGAGCTCAACAATCAGCTGGTTTATATACAAATTGAAAAGGCGAGGGGAGGTGATTCCCCCCTGCCTCACCCCACATCTCAATTTATATTCTTCGGACATAGCCCCTGCCCACCTAACATTGTTTATTTGGTTCTCATACCAGAAACTTAACAATGACGTGACCTCAAAATCTACTTTTTTCTCATTCCTTAGCTTGTCCCACAGCTGGTCATAAGGCACAAGGTCGAATGCCCTGGACAGATCTAAGAAGCACGCATTAACAGGTGTTTTCCTATCCGTATAATACCGGACAGTCCGCTTTAAACACATAATGGCACTTTCAGTCGACAGCCCAGGCCTGAAACCAAACTGTGCATCATGCAAGTCAATCCTGGGGGCCATGTATGTATCCAGCAGACTATCCAGCACCTTTGCTATGACCGTTGCCAGGGATATTGGTCTGTAATTACTGGGATCAGCAGCATCACCGGTTTTATTCTTTATGACAGGTACAACTATAGTTCGCATAAGTGCACTGGGCAGGTAAGAATGACTCACACACAGTCTAAAAAACATCGACAATACTCTTGGCAAGTGTACACCTGCATACTTAAGGTGCTCGACACTAAGGTGATCATCTCCCGGGGACTTGCCTCTAACCATATTCTTTATCACATTCTTGACATCTTTAGCAGATAATTTCAAACTCACACATGTCCTTTTTAGGAATAAAGAAGCTAATATTAAAATCTTTGGTAAAAACTTTTCTATAAGTATGTTCTTCAGCTGCTTCCACTCCTTCTTCTGCACATTTTTTCTTATAGTCTCTGTATAAATCCGCTAGATTTTTTCCTCCGTCGATATATTCTCTACTAGTCTGCTGTCTTAAGTAATGACTCTCTATGCGTGGTATTGATTCTATATGATTTTTAATGTCCTTAATAACTCTATCTGCGACTTTTCTCTGCTTTCCATGTTTTCCGCGTTTTTCTCCTTCAACGACCCCATGGTCTGTAATTTTATCTATAACCGTTCGTATTGGTCGGTCATTTATTCCAAGAGTATTCTTAAAAAATATCTTGCAAACTCTTAACTTTTTATCATTAATTTGAAAGTAAAATGCATGTTTAGAATTCCGACTGTTGTTAAGCTTCTTGTATTGATAGCGAGGTTGGACTACTGTCATACTGCTTGCAATAAAATCACGTTGTCTAGTTAATGACGCCAAATTCCAATAAGTGTTGAATAGACTTTTGCGCTCTTCTGCGTTTATTTGTATGAAACATTGCAGACGACATTTTGTGCCACATGGAGGTTTCATCTGTCTTGCTGGGACGACTCGACTACTTTTAGCAAGCGAAACGTATTCAGCACCTGAGTTCCGTAGCTTCTTTGCTTTAATTTTTTTCGAATTTATATTTCCCTTCCGTCGTTTCTTTTGTGGGCTAACATTATTAGTTTCTCGATTAGAAGTAACTGAATCGCTGTCAGAACTCTCCTCAACGGTTCTGGCCACTTGTGGCTGATAATCAGGATCATTGTCGTCTGGGGAAAAATCACCTGACAATGAAGAGGACCGGGATCTTCCAAAATGTGTATTTTCTTGCACATGGAGATGTTTTTTTGTTAATCCAACGTTTCCGATCCGAGTCACAAAGGGCGACTCAGTAATTGAATTTGAAATAATTGATTCGGAAGATAATGATCTCTGCCTTACTAACGGTATACTAGTTAAATTGTATTCATCTTGAGAAGAAACCACTAGACTTCGCAGAGTATCCTGTGCTACATAAGGCGCATTCACATTAGACGATGAAGAACTTAAACTGGAGCTAGATGAACTTGAGTCAGAACTCGAGCTAGAACTAGAAGATGAAGATCTCCTGTATTCTCTAGATGGCCCTGCCTGGTTTTCAGTATTAACTTGCAATTGTATCAGCTTAGGCGAAGAGGTACTCCCGAATGTGGTATTTTTTTCTGGATTTTCATATTTAGTGACTTCATTTTCTTTATTATTAAGTGCCAGATTTAAAATTTTGTCTCTTCGTCCATTTATTATTGGCATTGTAACTAAGTCTGGAATAGAATGAAGGACAGACTGTTAAGATTTCTTTTTTTTGTATTAATTATGAAGGAATTATAATTTAGCGGTAACGACACTTTTTATGTAATCTATCTGTTTTTTGCGGCAAAACTGACATTAACATTAAAAATGCAATATGGCGTCAAAGATATCTAAACATTTTGTAAACCAAAATAAGCCAAACTGTTACTAAACCCAAAGTAACATTCATCATGCACTTAACAATGTTTCCACAAAGTTATTTTTTAAATCGCCAAACTGTCACTAATCACATAGTGACACTTTTCGAATCAAAACATACAACAAACATTAAAATAGTCCTAACCTAAAATTGACACTAAACAAAATATGTCGATTTATCAATACAAACATATGTGAACTTACCGGCACAAACAAGTAAAAAGCTGACACTATACTTAAAATGACGATTTTGCACTCAAAATATTAGCAGTTTTTAAAAACAGACACGTCGTTTCTTGTTTACTGTCAGTTATGGATTACGGGGACGGGACGGTTTCGTATTGTGTCGTTTGGTTACTACTGCCCTCTAGCGCTCTGCTCAGGAATTAACACTTGAGAATCGAATCAAAATTTTAATTACGCCCGTGACCATTAGATGGCGTTAAAAACAGGTTTTTGGAAATTTTCGTTTAGTGACGGTATTGGAATAATGGTGCGATGTGTATAAAAATCTAGCCCTAAGTATTTCTTGTACCTACATCAAGGGTAAATTTGCTAACACAAATCATATTTACCTACAAGAACACTCAGAATTGAAACAATTATCCGTAAGCAGTACAAACATTTATTCGAGTCATTTCATCTAAATCGGAAATGTTTGAACATTTTGGTTAAATAAAGATTCGAGAATTTACTCATGTTTCCTGACTGGTTAACTGAAGTGAAGTCTTGATGACAACTATTTTAAATCACATTTTTACCTGTTTTCAAATTGTTAAGGTGAGAATTTAAAACTAAGTATAGTGATGCTTTGCGTAAGTGCTGTTTACCTACCATGCGTATCATTGGCATATTTTCCCCCAAATTGTAATTTTCGTGTTTTTTGTTTTGCTTGCGTCATATGTACCGCAAATAAACGTATTTTATTTCTTTCTAGGTATGTCATAATTAAAAGTCACTTGGGTAGTCTTAAATTCATTCAGTCACTGACAAACAACGCAACGCATAAACCAATGGATCTTAAATAATTTTATTAAGGTCTTTTGAAAATTCATCCCCTAAAGGGGTTGAAAAGACAGGGGTTGACAGGTTGTATGTATGGTATTTCGTGTTTTTGCTAATAGGAAATCCCATCGAACGCATGGCTTGTAAGTTGATAATCTGTAACTGATTTTTTAGCAATTAATATAATGTGCTTAGTGCGTGTAATACATCAGTGCTGTCGCGGCATCTACAAAGCTACATGCAAACTACGCATCAAAGACCTGATGTCACACAAAAATCCTGACGTCACACGAATCCTGCATCGCGCTAACAGAGTTTACCACGTGATCTACATATATATATATATAGCTTTATGACTTCAATTGTTGGGCAGTTGCCTGCCAGACACGACACCCGTCTGGTCGGAGGATCCTCCGTTTTCTATAGAGGATGATACACCCTTACACCCTGTTCCTCATGCCTCTAAAGTGCTTAATTGCGGTTTATTTTACTCCAGCTAAGATAATAGAGGACTGTACGTAAATTTTCAAAATTAAATATAAGCACAGAACCGGTCGAAGTGGCGCTGCTTGGGGAAGGCCTATGTCCGGCAGAGGAAGTCTTTCGGCTGAAATAATGATGATGATGATAACTACAAATAGAATCCATCTATCTATAGACAAAGACAACGCGGGTTTTTTTTTGTGGCTCTGTCTATCATCATCTTCCTGCCCTTATCCCATGTTACTTGGGGTCGGCGCAACACGTTTTCTTCTTCCATTCTCCCCTGTAAACCGTCACGCAATCATCTACACCTTTTTCCTTCATATGACTCCTCACATAATCCATCCATCGTTTCTTTGGTCTTCCTCTCCCTCTCCATCCCTCAACATTTATATTCATCACTCTTTTAGTCACATGCGATTCTTCATTTTTGTGGCTCTGTCTATAATTTATCTAAATTACATTATCCTAAAGGCACTACCTAGGAAGTATAATTCTCATTCAAACAAAAAAATATTTTCTGTATTGATCCAACCGCCTTCGAATAATCGGGAAAGCATACATAAGAAACAAAAATTCCGAAGTCAAAGTCAAAGTCAAATAATTTATGCCAAATATGCACATGAAAGGCACTTTTGAAAAATTTACAAATAAAATAAATTCTAGTCGCCCCTTCCAAAAGGTAGTTTTCGTATGGAGAAGAATGGGAAAGAAATTCCACCGTTACTCTTTTAAAATGTTTTACAATATTTTGTATATATTAATTATATGAAGACGATGCACCTAGAATAAAATTACTATACTACAATAGGTAATAAGAATAAAAAAATTAAACAATGACAGATAAACTAATTATGTGATAGATACATGGTGCTCACATATTTACAAACATTATAGATGTATACGATATTAGTAGTATAAAAGTTTAACAAGTAATACTAATAAGTCAGTGTGTGAGTTAAAGTAATCTCAGAATGTAAAATCAATCTCGTCCGACGAACTGAGAACCTACTCCTTTTTTTGAAGTCGGTTAAAAGGCCAAAATCAGCAAAAGTGAGGAAAATTCTGAGCACTAAGTAAAGCTGACATACCCGTTCTTATAATCGGATATTTTTTTTCCAAATTCTTGTAATCGGAATTGGTTTCCTTTGATCGTGATGAAAAATACCAGAGCGAAACTTTTTGCCGATTACAATCGATCTTACGTGATTACTACGTCTGAATAGACCGAAAGATCCTATAATGGCGTTGTATGAAACTGTTACATTACAGTATTGAGTAAAAATACTCGTGACTGGAATTTAGAAAATCTGAAACAGTGCTTCAGAATACAATCTTAAAAGAGTAGTGAAGGAATATTCTAAATCAAAAAGCGTCCAATAAAATTCAATTGAATTTTGCTGTTAATAACCAGAACTGAGCTAAGTCACCGGTGTGAGAGCACCAGCACAGTAATCTTTTAGAAAACATCTAATTCATGAATCAGCTGTGGACTGCGATAAACGAAATTGATAAGATCTTTGCTGAGCACAATGTGTAACGACACTAAAAAAATATAGTAGATTCCTCTACTTTTTTGCTAAAGAACCACATCCCCTCCTTGACGTGTACAAAAACATACACAAACATCCGATAGTTTGGCCCCATTCGTTCCGCCTTGAAAGCAATATATTTCACTCGAAGATTTGTGCATTTCACACGGTTACGTTGACAGTACACTGTCGTGCAACAAACGGAGCAAAAACTAAATGAATAGTAGTTGAACCGGATGAACAAACAAGTGACGGCTAGGATGAATGTCAGCACGTCTAGACGTCTTCACGGAACGCTGTTTGTGTTTAATTCTAGTTTTTATTGGTATTTTGTTTGTAGTTCTTGTGAATTGCATTTTTATATTGCTGTATTGTGTTGGTATTTGATTGTTTTGAGTGAACCGTTGAAATTCTAAGAAAATCACAACAAACTGCGATCAACAATCTATGTATATTATATGACGACGTGACAGTTTTCCCGTTTTGTGATTTGACCAATAGTTGTAACAGAAGACTTTTCACTTATTTTTAAGATCGTTTCTATTCTACTCTCAATCTGTCAAAAATAAAAACAATATACCTACATTTTTTTTTTTTTTTAACATTGATTATGTTTAGATTAGATTGCAATTGTGACTTGAATTTGATCGTATTTTTCGTAAGAGAATTGGCTTTCAGATGAGATTTCAAATCATCAGATTTCATCATGACATTACTAGTGCATACTTTAAGTCTGTACTTCCCGAGTAGCTTTAAATCTCTTTTGGCTAATCTCTAACCACAACATAAGCTATACTCGTACAGTTCGTGCCAAGCAACCCACAGCCAACACAATTTAGAAAAAAGAAAACACCGCAGCGTGAACAAACGACGCGATTTTTTTACCAAACCAATGTTATGTAACACATTTTGTTGATAAATTATTTCTGGGGGCACACCCACTTCATTCAATTTCCCAAATAAATAGCTTATGCCAGTGGCATTGGGGGAATTATTTATTTACTCACCTCTTTCTCGGCTCTTGCTACATATTACATCTAAATTTATTCATGAGTTCACATGTTTTTAAGAAATGCCATTACGAGTTTCAGTAGGCTATTTCGGGCAAATGTTTCGTAGCTCAATTCAAACTACGTATTAAGCAATACCTATTGCTAAAAGGATTCAAAGTTTCAGTGAATGTTATATAATGCCAATGGACCTAGCATAATAAAGGTTTTCCAGATTTTGCTCACAAAGCCTTTTTTTGTTTGTTATCTTGTCTTATGTCCCACTACTGGGTACTGGATGGCCTGTTTACTACTGTCAAATTATGTATATGACTTACATGCGTATTGTCTTGAACCCCACATTCACAAATCTTTTGAAGGTTACATCCCTGATCTTTTATAACAGATTAGTGATCACTATTTAGTATGTATGTATTATTTTTCAACTAGTTTTCGGCTTCGCCCGCGTTATGGTCGGAAATTAACCTACGGGAACATACTACCAGAATAATAAGTAATGCCCAAGCCCAGGTCATGGTCTATCTACGAATCCCTTTAGCTGTTTAGGCGTGAAACAGACAGACAGAGTTAGGTTTACGCATTTGTATATTAGTATCGATAGGTCATAAAAAGGTAAATAGTTTTTACTATCCTGCCGGAAAGGTTGTGGCCAAAACGGTTCCCCGTACGATCATTTAAGTACCTATTTCCATTTTTAAAGGTATTTAAATGCACCTATAACACTGAAATCTTTGTCACCCTAACCCAAACACAGCATGACTCACTTCCAATCACAACCATAATATATCTCCATTACCCACAAGCCTAGATTTATAACCTAACCCGTTGCTAGGCAACCGATCCAAATTGACCTAATGAGGAACTAATATGTATTAGCCGGACGTGGCTGAGAGCACAAATTAATTAACTTAGTTTCACTAACTATAAATCTTAATGCTACCTACTATTACGTGTAAATAGTAGTTTGCAGCTTAATTAGGCGGAGAATGCTTTATTGAGTGCAACTTGCAAGTGATTAATAAATTGATACTACATAATGTGTTACCAAATATTAACATACATACATATATAAGCTCACGCATGGAAGTAGGGAGAAACTACAACTACTTTTAGGGGCATGAGGAACAGGGTGTAAAGTTCACTCATCCACCATAGAAAAGGGAGGATTCTCCGACCAGACGGGTGTTGTGTCTGGCGGGCTGACTGCCCGGCGGGTCGACTGCCCGACTGTTGATGTCGCCGATGTCGGGTAGTCTTAATATATTTCGTTTGCGCGGTAAACTCTAATTGCGCGATGCAGGATTTGTGTGACGTCATGTCTTTGATGCGTAGTTCGTATGTGGCGGCGTAACCACTACAACCCAAGCAAAAGGAGTATGTATATATACCATACATACTCACATATAAACTACGCATCACATTGACGTCATGCAAGCAGAGTATACCGCCTCCTTTAGCTCCTTTAGCTTCGTTTACGTTCATACATCTGGTCATACACGCACGCCGTTTGTGAGTACTACATACCTAACCTTTATGAAAAACATCACCAATAAGGTCGCTATAATTATGTTTCCCCTCATTGCTTTTTCTTAGCGTATCGATGGCAATCTAAATTGACTCGGACTAGAACTCGGACACGTGGTTGGTACCATCACTAGCGTCCATCAGTGCTTGTAACGTGCAGCTGACAGTACACGCAGAAGACGACATGTCGAGCGTTGAAAAGTTGGCAACGTCGCAAATAGCTGTCAAATATTTACCTGTTTTGATTAATTTGGCGATATTACTGTATGGAAATATGAATGGCTTTGACTTTGCCCACTTTCTGAATAAGGGCTCTTATATGTTCTTTTATTTTATTTTATTTATTCGGGAAAATAAACAGTTATACATTAAAATCTTACACTTATAAATATACAAGGTTTTTATATGTATAACCTACGACATTTTGCACAACATATTAAAAGTTATATCTAAAGCGCGCTATTCTAAGATTTTAAAGCAGAAAAGTAGTTAAAACTGAACAACAGACAGGCATGCAAATAACAGAAAGAGAGAGAGAGAATGAGAAAATATTTAACTAAATAACTAAACTGACTATTTTATTCAAAAATTATTTTGTTTGTAAGTTTTCAAAATTATTGAATCTTGAAAAAAAAAATGTCTAAAGCGCGCTTTTCTAAGATTTTAATGCAGAAAAGTACCTACTTAATACTGAACTTAAACAGACAGGCATACAAACAACAGAAAAAGATAGATAGAATGAGCAAATATTGAACTAAATAACTAAACTAACTATTATATTATTCTAAAATTATTTTGTTTCTAAGTTTTCAAAATTTTTGAATCTTGAAAAAATGTTCTATTGTTTGTGGAATACCACCACGTTTACACCCCAAGGCGAAGTCGTCTATGAAACATTCAATTTTGCGGATATTAACGGAAATTGCGGAAAAAAATTCAACGGAATACTTAGTAAACGTCACAGGCAGCCGCTGGATGTGGGAGGTTCAGGACCAGTGACTGTGGACCACCGCAGCCACTGGTCTGCTTGGGGGAGACCTTTGTCCAGCTGTGGATGTCCTTCAGCTGTATGAAGATGATTAATAATTAATGGTGTGATTAAAACGGTTTAAAGTTTACTAAGCTTAGTTTATTATTAGAAGATAGTTGTTGAAGTTTCAGGTAAAGGTATTTTAAATTCATTAACAGAGGTGCTCGTGGCTAAGTAATAACTGCCGCAAGGGTCGATCCATCAGGTTAAACTACGCTTGCCGGGGTTGGTCTGTGGATGGGTGAGCACGTTAAGCCGTTGGTCCCGGCTGTCATTCGTGGATCTTTGATAGTCGTTACGGGTCGTCAGAAGCCCGAAAGTCTGACAACCAATCTTAGCGAGGGGTATCATATTACCCAGTTAATGGGTTGTGGAGGTCAGATAGGCAGTCGCTCCATGTAAAATACTGGTATTCTGCTGCATTTGGTTAGACTGGAAGCCGACCCCAATATAGTTGGGAAATGGCTAGGCAAATTAACTATTTTGTAAACGTAAACTTCTTTGAGTAGTAACTTTTTTTTCAAGGTTTCTTTAATATCGAGACCATGAGTTATCTAGATACTGTATAAAATACCTTAAATAAAAATCTTGCGTTGAGAGATCTAGATTCATCTAAATCCTACTAATATTATAAACGTGAAAGTTTGTAAGATGTTTGTTACTCAATCACGCAAAAACGGCTGTACGTATTGGATGAAAAATATCACACAGATAGTTTATTCGATTGAATTTATTATTTAACTCGGAAAACATCCATATTATATTATTATTAGAACATAGATACTATGTTAATAGCATTAAAATCACAACCAATTTACGATCGAAAACAAAAATTAAATTAAAATCAATAATAAAATCACAATTACATCAAAATTAACCTATATTAATACATAGGATATATTTTATCCCGATAATACGTTCCCGTAAGATCATTTCCAACCTACACGTGGGCTTAGCCGCAAGCAAAAGTTAGTCTTTAACAATACTACACTACATAACAAAAACTATTTATCTTCGTCCAGAGAAAGACATAGCTTAAACAATTTTGTCCATTACAAAACGAACCCAAATCGGTACAACCCGAAACCAATAAATTTTTCAACTCTAACATGTTTGAACTTACTCAAACAGTTCAACCGAACTGTCCAAAAGCTGTCCTTATCCCAATCTTAAATTGGCCAGATTCTAACCTTCCGACCGGAACAATTCCAATTACATTCCTGCCGAGCACAAACCGGGGTGGGCCGAATTGTGTGAGGAATCCCTGAACTTTGTACCATCTTTAATTAATAACGGAATGGTATTGGACTCGGGTTGAATTCTAAACGACAGTAGCCGACCAGATTGCGAGTTCCGATGGACTTCGCGAAAGAATCTCAACAAGTTTTGTTTGGACTTTGACAGGAGTTTATGTTTGTCAAAGTATCCTTGTGATATTGTTACTCGTTGATTAATTATAGCAAGTGACCGTTGATTTGATGGTTATGAGCAATTTTAAGATTCCATCACAGCTAAATTCTACACGAGTAAATTGTGTTCCAGTTACATTTCTATCTGAAGTAAGAAGCTTATCTTTGAACAAAACTTTACTGAAAGCCTTTGGAATTGTACTTAGGTGATACATTTTAGCAAACAAATATATTTACCAAGATAATCTAAACCTTTTAGAAACTTCCTCTCCAGTAAAAATTCTTGTTAAAATTCTAATTTCTCGCAAACATTTCTTTTGGCACTTGAGAAGCCGTTTCTTCACTTCAAGGCCATAATATTTATTTTAAAGGATTCAGCGTTTAAGGAAGGGTTCATTTCCCCCAATTTTTTCTCTTAAATTTTCACAATGCTTATGAAGTTATCTGCGAGCCATCTGACGGGCTAAAAGGATAGGAAATTAAGACGCTTTTTGTCCCATTTTCGTTTCATAGACGTTTGCACTTTTCAACAACAAAACGTGGAGTGAACAGCGAAAAATGCAACAGCAGCTTTGTTCGAAAGAATTGAATTAAAATGGTGACTGGGAATTTCTCTGTTTTTCGCAAGGCACGCCCGAATGCCCGCAAATGGACAATTAGCCGCTTGCGAGAGACGAATAAAAGCAACCTACTCGGTTTTTAGCGAAAACATTGTAATTTTAACGGGAAAAATAATAATCTTGGCTTTTATTTGGAGTCTAGAAAAGTAGAGAACTTTCATGAGCTAACAAGCATGAGACATCTGTCTTGCATCGTTCAGCCAAAGCTTTGTAGGTAAACTTCCATTTAAAATTGAGAAGCATCACGGAGAGTCGCATAAGAATTATCAAAACGTATGCCGCCTTAATAGGCATATTTTTTTCTTGCTAGTGCAATATATCATGTAGTATTAGCAAGAAAAAATATGTTATAATAAACAATACCTTATTATAGTGAGTTACCATTAGACAGCCAATTAGAACGATTAACTTACTTAATATACACTTAATAAAAAAATCTTCCAGACAAAACCTGCAGTTTTCTATTTTAATCCTGAACGCAAATCACAAAGACATATTGTGGGAAGCCAAACAGGATACTCTATAGTGAACGACTGAACATACAGAAAATGCATGTAAAACAGAATTATTATTTTTACGTTACTTTTGCTAAGAGTTCACAAAGCCAGCAATATTTTTTTCCGGTCTTAAATGAAAAATCTCTTGTTGGTTTTGTGCAACATAAAAAAGTATTACTGTGAACCAGATTTCTAAACGTTTGTAAAGAAAAGTACACGAATAAGAGTGTTTATCTTTCATGGTTGCTCCTTCCCTCGAATATGGCGAGGGGGGTAGTGGCTGATCTTAGCGTTATGCTCGTGAACGGGTGCTGCTTGCCCCATACTAGCAATATCTCCTGTAAGGTGCGTTTACAAACATTTAAACTCACATACACAAACAGCCAGAACTAACTAGGTCATACAAATATTTTTTCCGTGCGGGAATCGAACCCGCGACACGCAGCGCAGCAGTCAATCGATTAACCACAGCGCCAACCATGTCGTCAGTTACTACATCTTTAACAGCTAAATGTAAACTAAACGGGCATGCTCTTTATGCCTGGAACCTTTCATTCGGGTATTAACTTCTTAAAACTTTTTTAATTTTATTTTCGCTAGATTTCAATGTTTTTTTTTGTGTTATATTAGCGTCTGCTAGGTGAAATATATAAAATAATTTAGTTTAATGTTTTGTGTTGCGTAATGTAAATTATTTTGCATAAGTACTATTGTGCTGCTCGGGAGTTTGTTGCGCCACTTCTTCTTCCCAGCTAAAGCACTAAAAAGTGGTGAAGGGCGGGCGTTTTTGGGTGTGTGTAGAGCTGTGTTATGTAATTTTGACGTTCAAAAAGTGCTGATTCTCAGCCTAGTTTCAATAATGACTTTTGAATTTAATTGTGCCGTGTTGTGACATTTTTGTAAGACCCGCAAATAAAATTAACTTTAAAATCATACCAGTTTATTAACCTTCATTTTCAACGATTTCTTAATTTTATAGTTAATTAGCAGTTTAACATCCAGTTGCAGAAATGAACTTTAACTTTTGAAGCTTTTAAAGCTATAATAAAAAAATACAAATCAACAAATCTGCCAATAACTTGTCTTAGCTTGTTGCAGAAAAGCAACATTAGACTCGATTTTAATGGTTCTTTCATGAAATTAATGAAATCATTAGCGTAAATGATCCATTACGTAATGAAGCATTAATGTTTGTCTTGTGCAACTGGGTGTTTGTTATTACTTATTAGCTAATAGGCTAGATTGTAATGTGAATAAAGTATAACTGAGATACTTTATAAAAAGGGAAAAAAAACTTTAATTAAATACTTTTTGTTCCCAATAGGTCCAAGGCCGCAAAATTCAAACCTTGCAAAGGTTTTTTCATAAAATAAAACAGTCCATAGTGATGAACTGGTCAATAGAATAATTTTAACTATTTATCTTTTGTTTAAATAGTTAAAATTAATACTTAAATAATTTTAAAACCGATTTATTGTTTTGCCTTTTAATGCAGTCAACTTGTACTCTAAAGGGCTTCCCCTAGTGGGAAATTATTGGGTTAGTTCTGATTTCTTTAATTCCATATGTATTTTGGGGTGCTGAATCCGAATCTGAGGTTTGCGGACAAATACACACCCTTTTTAGGTACCTTCTACTAAATCCTAACAAATTTTCAAATTATCCGTCGGCTAGTTTTCGAGTTCTAAAAACGTCCTGTAACTTTTTAAGGGTTTTACTACAAATTCCAGGATGGGGCCTAGAAAATCGGCTAACTACCTACTAAATATTGGTAGTAACCGCGTTTAAATAAAAGACATGGCTCCTCAATCCATACGGACACAAATTTTTTACTCTAAATCTTGTAATTTATTTGAAATAAATACCTACTAAAAGTGTCGATGTTTTTCTTTCACAATACTTTCTGAGTACAGTGTAGGCATACGAGTAGAGCACTGGATAGTTTTAGGGTTCCAACTTAAAAAACAAAAACCTTTAGTAATATCACTTTTTATTCTTCAAAAACAAGTTTGCAAGCAAAAACTAGTACTTGTGTACTCAAAAATAAATCACGTACCACTCAAAATATTTAACTTAAAGCCTTAATTTTTAAAAGAAATTTTTTCACAAACATTTTTCTTCTCGTATTTTACCTAAAAACACGTCTCCAAGATTTTCAAAGAATAAATTGTAATGAGAAACTCACAAAGTATCGGATACCCTGCGTTGTTTATCCGTTCCTTGTAAATTCATCTCGACGGTAACTGTACGGGGGTAACTCGGTTATCTTTTGGGTACGCTAAAACATCGCATTTACGTATCACACGAGAAAATGGGGAAAAACATTGAGCGACGTACAACGCAAATTTACTTTGCATAATACTCATAAGATTGCAAACTTTCCTGGATAGGCACTCGACTGAGACACGTAATTGAAGTGGCGGATCTGAATTGAATGCTGATGTGGAATGTGGATGTAATTATGGGAGAAACATTGTTCTTAAACTGGGTAAAGGAAATATACTCATAAAATAGGTTGGGGCTTATCTTTTTTCTTGTATCATGCCATATTTGGGCATGTTATTTTGACCAAATAATAGTCCTAAAGACCGAATTTCGGCCAATCTCAGCGGAGATAGCAGCGGGAAATATTATCGTATACAAGTGTGTGCGCAGACACAGGTGCACTCTCTCTTCCCTCATTCTCATAGTTCTATGGGACAGCAATACAGCAGAGAGACCAAGCGCATGACCAATGGCTTAACGTGCCTTCCGAGGCACGGGGTATCAAACCGCCAATTTCCAAAGTGAGGGTTGTTACAACAAAAGTCCTAATGTAAAAACCGAATAAGACTTTACCCGACCCAGGTCGAACCCAGGTCTCAACATAAGGAAATACTGTTGTTAAACTAGAGAAAGGAAATGTACTCATAAAATAAGTTTGGACCTACTTTTTATTGTGCCAGACTAGATTAGAATATGCTATTGGGATAAAATAGGCCTGTAAACAAAACTGATAGCGAGACTGCTTGCGGACCGTCAGACGAACTCCCGTAACGTTACAGAAATTCAATTGTCTCTTATTTTATTTTGCAAAGTAACTGCCCGGTTCTGTACTGAAATGTACCTTAAAATCACATCCATATTTAATTAAAAAGCTACCAAGTTTGGTCGCGTAGCTAACATGTCTACGAGTTCGCAGCGACCGTAGCTGCGTAGGCGTAATCAGCTACGTCGTAACATGTCGAGATCGTTTTATACTCTCATCTCACCTTCCATTTTTTAAAGTTTTGTTTACATTATTTATTCAGAATAAAAATAAATGTGGATAAATAAGAACTAGATACCTAATTAATAAATAAAAAAACTAATTTAATATCCTAACTTTACTAAAACTAAAATATGACGTCGAAAAATTCATCCGTATCGCTGTTGAGACTGGCAATATTCTTTTACCACTTACTTTGCTTATAATAGTTTATTTCCACAAAACGGCCTGTGAGTGCACGTTAGTCACGTTTCATCAAGCGTCGACTAAGATGCAAGCGCAAGCGGTTGCCCACTGTTATTAGGTGGTAGTAACACGATTCGCGAGGCGCGCCACGTGACTCTTGAGCCACACGCGCCGCTGCGCGCGACGCCGCTCGATGGCTCACAGACAGCACAGTACGTCATCACGCTCATAGGAGCAATAGTGATATGCAACTGCTGTACTTTTTAGATAGCAAGCGCGTGCGCAGGCTACGCGACGGTGAGGGTGGGAGCCAGACAAAACACTGTATTTACTCGTATAGTGAGATTATGTTACAGTTGGGTGGGTACATTATTTATGCACGGTGATGCCTGGGGATTAATTTTTATGTTATTTAATAATATTATTCATTCCTAAAATTCGTTGTAGAGTTATATTAGATTCTAAGTACTATTTATTTTATTTTATTTTGTTTTATTATTTACAAACAGATCTGACTTGATTTCCGTATGTTTTGTTCGGGTGACCACTGAAAATCAGCGCTGTACTGTGAGTCCCCCATAGCACAGTGTTATGCTGAGTGGAAGCATTCTTGTCACAGTCATGACATGCAGCTGCCGAATATTTCTGCTATGTTTATATATTTACATTGTTGGCTTTTTGTATGCACGTGTTTCTGTGACAAATAAACCTATTTTTCTTTCTTTACTTCGAAGATACAAACATTACTATACTTAACATATTACGAGAAAAACAATTTAATATAATAAAACAATAAAATCACGACATTCACAGCCGTGTCATTAATACAAAATTATCAGGGCAATGAGACATCATACTATCGTATACGAAACATCCTATATCACATTTACAATATCTTCATAGCTTTGGAATGTGACAGATATCAATAAAGATATGAAAAGGGTCGGGCCGCGTCCCACTTATGTTTTCCGATTGTTATTACCGCAAAAATTGCTATTCGAGTATCGAGTCGTCTGTCTATTCCTGTAAGGCTAAAATTTACATACATGAAGTAAAAGATATTGTAGTCCAGTTGGAACAGAGAGTCAAGTCGGTCATTTTTTTATCGCATAAAGTAATAATGAATACAATGATGTATGTTAATAAAGGTGCTGTTATAACATTCTATCTTTTGTTAAGTAAAACTACTAAATCCTAATTATCCATACAAATATTATAAATTCGAAAGTAACTCTGGCTGTCTGTCTATCTATATGTTACCTTTTCACGGCTAAGCCACTGAACGGATTTAGTTTAAATTTGGCAAGAACTCAAACTCAAAGCATTTATTTCAATTAAACCATTTACAGGCACTTTTGAATTGTCAAGGAGTCAGTCAGTCAGAAATATGAAGCTAGTTGCCCATTCCAAAGCGTAGGTTCCTATGGAGAAGAACGGGCAAGAAACTCCACGGACACTCTTAGGAGATAGATAGCATCCTGGAGAAGGACAAAGGGTACTTTTTGTCTCAAAAATAATCCTAAAGGGATTGATATAGGGGATGCAAGTTTGAATGGGAAATCAAGCATTTCTTAAGTTAGGGATGTGAAAATTCAAATTTATGCTTTTGGTAAGAAATAAAAAATTACGCATTTCAGGGTTTTTTTTAATCATCCCCCAAAGTGGTAAAATAGTGGATGATTTTAAAATTCTCATGCATTTTTTTTTTGTCTTTGTTTCAAGAGATTTAAGGGATTGGAAGCATAGTCATAGTCCGTATCTTTTATTGACATTTTGTATTTATTTCATTAAAATCGGCTCGGTCAAAAGTTATTGCAATTTAAAGAAATAAACTAACTTTCTAACACTAGGTATTGTTGTTCAATGGCGGCCATAGAGTATTTATATTACAAATTAATGGTGATAGTAATATTTAAATTAATAATTAGTATTATAAGTAAGGCACTTAGAACATTATAAACCTGTTTTATTAATTTAAAAAAACCGGACAAGTGTGGGTAGGACTTGCGCCCTGAGGGTTCCGTCTCAGAGCTGTGCTTGCTCGGCTGCCCAAACTTCCAAATCCAAATTTAAGGTCAGGAGTTGGCGGAACGCGTGAGGGTGAGGCAAAATTCGCGCCCTCACGCCCCTAGCTGCCGCAAGAGGAGACGCCCTGGGCGTCGGGAATCCATAGTCGATTCCCAGCCACCGTAGGCGCGGGCTTGCGGGCGGTGAGCAATGGGTAGCTCGCCGTCCGGTAAGGACCAGGCCCGGGTCGACGGCGTGTTGTGTTCCACGCGCGCCTCAAAGAGATGTCAGCAAGTGGGTCCGATGGGACCATTGCCTGCCGGAGTCGCGGGAAAGTCGGAAAGGGATACCGTGGCCCCCTGGCATTGCACAGGCAACAGAAGGAACTCGGGTGGGTTTTAGTCAGTAAGAGTCTGACACGCCCTCCCGCTTCACCCAGAGCGGGAGAAGTCATTTGATGATTTCCCACCCAAAAAAAGGACAAACTAAATTTTTCAATTGGTAAAGATTTTTCAATAGAGTAATGAAATAAAGACTAAATGTTACTTCAAGACGGTCTATGAATTGATCCCAGATTGACGAAAAAAATTAAAAATGAAGAATTTTTGGATTTTCCTCTTTACTTGACCTTGCTTCTCGCCAAACTTTATATTGCTGGGCCAACGGGAAGTACCAAATAGACTGGTTTTTATTACCTTTTTTTTATTGCGTTGACTTGAAAGTTGGATTTTTGTTACAGCTCCAAGAGATCGTAAATAACTAAGTTTTTGACATCTATTTCAACTTGACGCCTCCACGCGTTCCTGAAAAAAAGGTTATTGACAGACAACGAAGTCATCCTTTAAGGGTTTCAATTTTTCATTGTGATTTCTTATCTGAAAGGTAGAGGATAGGTAATAGGATAGGCCATGACCTGAGTTAGGACATAGAATACTCTGAATCCCGGTAGCACGTTCCTGTATTTTCCGACATCAACGCGGGCGAAGCCGCGGGCCAAAGATAGTTATATTATAAATGCGAAAGTGAGTTTGTTTGTTTGTTATGCTTTCACGTCTTAACGACTGAACAGATTTCCATGAAATTTGGCACAGAAGTAGACCATGACCTACGTTAGGACATAAAATTCCCCGCGGTTTCACCCTCATAAGTCTTGATCCCTTATGAATATCGGGATTAAAAGTATCCTCCGTCATAACCCAGGTCATGGTCTACCCATGTACTGAATTTCATTAAAATCCGTTCAGCCATTTTGGCGTGAAAGCGTAACAAACAAACTCACTTTGGCATTTATTTATAAGTTAGGATACTGTCCGGGTTATTATTTAACAAGACTCTGCTTTAACAATACAGAAATCATTGGAGTTAATGAAATAAGTTATCAAGTACTGACTGATAATTCAAAATATTTATTAAATTGTTACTAGTTTACTACCCACTTACCTATTGCACAAATGCCCCATCAAACCACAACAAAAATAGCCATTCGATTCAAAACCACTTGGCTATAAAGAAACGAAATGAAATGGAAATATAAAGGAGCTCATGAATACTACAGTTTGTTTCACCTTTTTTTAAACGGCTTTACAGCTTCGAAGACTAGTACTTGTAGTTTTTATGAGGATTACTAACCGGTGTACTGCTTGAGACTGAATCGAAATAATACGGAAACTGAGCTCAGACGAGAATATACTCATTGAAGAAAGAAAATCTTTTATTAAATCTTTTTAATAGACTGCTTTGACTGAGTAAAAAATATATGAAATCTGGATTATTATATTTTTGGATCTTTAGCGTTCCCATATTTTTCGAAAACAGACAGTCACATAACTACTCGTATATCAATTTAAAAACTTGATGAGTCTCTGGATATTGATAAGTATGTTCCAAGACTAAAAATAATATATTGTAATGTCCTGTAGTCAGTCGGCTTACGGGCAAATAACATTAACAAAACCTTTTTAACACAAATTCTGAACTTTTATTTAATAATTAAATCGCATCATAACTAGAGATAAAATTGGGGCCAGACATTTTTAATGCGCCACTATGTAAGTAATATTGATATACTGTTTCGCCCTCAACTGTATCAGTTTTGACATTCATACGCCCAGTTACAGGTCTTATTTCAACGATCTAAGGGTCAAAACTGGGGTATCAATTTGTAAAAGTGGCTTAACCCAATGAAAACGGGTTTTTTTCGTTGAGAATACACCATAAAATCGCCGTTTTCATTGGTTAAGGAGCTGATATTCTAGTGGCAGTAAAATTACGACATAACTTCGGCGTGAATGTTTTTAAAGGATTTTTTTGACGACCTATCGGACATGCGTAGTATCAGTGATCAGTGAGTGTTTTTTCACGGGTTACAAGGTGGAAAAAGACCACTGACTCTGACTAGTGGACTTTCAGGAACTGAAACTCAAAGCATTTATTTCAATTAAACTTTAGGGGCATTAGGTGTAAAGTTCACATATCCACCATAGAAAAGGGAGGATCCTCCGACCAGACGGGTGTTGTGTCTGGCAGGCAACTGCCCCAACTGTTGATGTCGGATAATCGTATATATGTCGTTCGCGCGGTAAACTCTAATTGCGCGATGCAGGATTTGTGTGACGTCATGTCTTTTATGCATAGTTCGTATGTATCTTGCGATGCTTCACAGTGCCAGTGGAGGTTCCAGTGAGTCGGAACCGGTTGCCGTATAGTTGGCGGTGAGTCGGAACTGAATGCGGTGATTCCCTAGTGAGTCAGGGTGGCGCTGCGTCAAGATCCAGTGAGTCGGATGTGCTATAGCACCGGGTTGTGGCTGACTTATAGCATCGACCAGGAGAGGGTAGAAAGAGCTCTGCTTGTGAGACCGGGCGAAAGTGCAGGTGCTGTGCCAAGGATGCTGATGAGGCTGAGGGTGATGACCAGGAATGCGCGTTCGCTGCATGCTGGTGGTCAGGATACTTGTTGAAGCCGAGGGTGCTGGCTGTCTGTGTGACTCGCCTCACGAAAGCTTGCGGGAGTGATGATGATGATGACGTCACGCTGAAGTAGTTGCACGAAGGCTGCGTTGACGTTCATACTCGTGGTCACCAATTTAGAGGTATGAGGAACAGGATTTAAAGTTCACTCATCTACCATAGAAAAAAGAGGATCCTCCGACCAGACGGGTGTTGTATCTGGCGGGCAATTGCCCCTGCGGTAAACTCTAATTGCGCGATGCAGGATTTTGTGTTTATTTGATGCATAGTTCATATGTGGCGGTTTAACCGCTACAAAACCATTTACAGGCACTTTTGAATTGTCAAGGGGTCAGTCAGAAATATAAAGCTAGTTGCCCATTCCAAAGCGTAGGTTCCTATGGAGAGGAACGGGCAAGAAACTCCACGGACACTCTTTAAAAAAAAAAAATTCTATCAAAATATTGGTTACATCATTCATGTTGAAATTATACATGTGAGAACAATGTAGAAAGACGTGCACGTAAAAATCGTCCGTAATAAAAATATAAAAACAATTAAAAAAATAAAATAACCTGTGGCAGATAAGAGATGACCAGTCCCTACTGACGGCGCCCGTTCACGAACATGACGCATAGATCAGCACCGTTTAGCCCAACTATTTTGACTAATAATATTTTAAAACTGATAATATTCATACAAAATTTATAAGTAGCATTAGGGATACCGTGTTGATGATGATGAACCCATGCCACCTACAGCATGGGCGACAAATATTATCGGGCCACCCAAGGCAGTAATATTAAAACACATTCGAATTAAAACAAAAATGGGTAGGTTACCTACAGTACTAGGGATGTTACGGAGGCCATCTTAGCGGTGGCGTAGACAGAGGTGCAGAGCTTGACCTCGGCGAAGGTATGATTTCTTGCGGAAGTTCCGCATTGTGCAGGCGAAGACGAGGTTCCGTTACAATCATCTGTAATCTCCGAAGAGTTAGGCAGAGGTGTATCTATAGTACATCCATATTTCGCCAGTTATGTTTAAATCCCATGTAATAGGGGGCGAGCCTATTGCCATCAACCAGGCACAAATCTCGACTCCGGGCTGCTACTGAGAAATTCCTAATGGAAAAACCCAATATCACTTTGCTCGACATGGGAATCACCCAGGAACTTATGCTCAGTAGGAGCGCTTGAGACTACTAGACCAACGTGGTAGTCCGTTACAACTAGTAGCTAATTATGTTTTCTCATAAACAAAACTAAAAACTTTCCTATTCTCCGAACGTTAACTGTAACTTGAAAGAAAGCGTTAAGGCACATATTTCCAAAAGTTCTTCCATTACATCTACGCATCAAGTGTATCATGTTATCAACACCTCTAAATGTGTCGTTGTATTGTCGAATACAAAGTGCGAGAGTAATGGATCGCAACGAAAGGAGACGCGGCTTACTTAGCGAACATAGAAATAGGTTTGACATATTCTTTTATGGATAATGCTTCTGGTAGTTTGCCGTTTTTTTACGGATAGGCCTCATTGATCTTAGGCACTTCAATTGTAGTCAGATAGAATTAGCTTCAATTGTAGCGGCGCGAGTGGAGAGGACAGACAGAGTGAGAAAAAAACTTAAAAATGCCGTTTTAACAATGAAAACATAGTTTTTAAATTTTTTCACTATTTTTTCGGTAATCAGCGACCTCAAAAACGTCTAATAGGACAACATCATTAAAAAAAAAAAAAAACTATTACAGTGTTCGCGCCGCCGCCGCCGCCCGCCGCCGCGCGCGTAAAAAGTACCTGAACTTCATTAATTATTTAAACAACTTTAATCTTTGTCAAATGATCTAAAAACTTGAAATTTTTTTCAACTTCTCCTTAATGCACAAAAACCAAAATTATTACATTTTTCGAAAATTAAAATACCCTCCCAGTCGATTTAAAAAAAGGGTCCCTTTTCGCAACAGTCAACGGTTTGCAAAAGATTACAACATGTTGATCTGAAAATGTAATTGTAGTTAGAGGGCTATAAAACTGACATCATATCACAATTTCAGCTCTCTATCACTTCCAGAACGCGAGTTATTCAATTTACAAGATCTGCAAAAACAACATGATTTTTTGCAAATTCCGGACGATCCTCTGGACCGATTTTGCTCTACCGGGGCTCATTCACTTTGTTTTTTTATTGCGCACATTTGTTTCATTTAACTTTTTTTTTCCGAGCTGTAGTTTTTGTTCTAGACAAACTGGTTTTTACCAAAAATTATAGGCACCCTGCCTCCCTCTATTCACCTAAATTTTTTATGGGAATCAATTCCTGACACTTGAATCTTCACAAAAAAAAAATCCTGTCCAATAGGAATTTCATGGGCCAAAAAGCTAATTCTATCTGACTATTGGTCGACTGAAGTAAGAAGAAAATTTTAATAAGGCAGTCACAAATGAATTTAGATCGAACAACACAATAATATGGATGAAATTGTGTGCTGAATATTTATGTATGTTAGAAAGGATAACCAAAATAAGATATTGGTTAAAACAAATCCATCAGCCGATCTATTCTGTAAAAATCTCACTGTGAAAACTTGGGTGAAGTGAGCGTGAAGTGAGCTGTTTCTGCTGCTAGGGTCTGACAGCTCACTCCGAGCTCACTTCACCTAAGTTTTCACGGTGAGATGGTTACAGAATAGCACTGCTGTCTATCTAGGAGAAGCAACTAAAAATGTCTTGTCTAGATTTAAATACCAGGCTATTGACAATTGATAAGCTATCGAGGTGCAATTAGCATGTCTCTATGACCATGGGCAGGACAGCAGAGTGAGCTACATTTGGCTAGTTACCTACGACAATTTTCTCTAATAAAACACTATTTTGACGTGAAACGGAGCCAACCAACACTCTCGTTGCTACTAACCTCACTTCTCCACAAAACTAGGTATTCAAATGCAAAACGTTTCATATATTTTATTTTTATTTATTTATTTATTTATTAAAACTTTATGCACAGGTAAAAAAAAATACTGTACAAAGGCGGACTTAATGCCAGAGGCATTTTCTACCAGTCAACCTTAGGGTGGTGCAGAGACAAAACATGGCAGGTGCAAAACAAGTGCTAGCAAATTTGAAAATTAATGCATATTAATACATAGATACATAGATACATACATATAAACCGAATAAACTTTGTCAGGAGAAATAACGATTGGTAGAGGAGAAACCAAATCCAGCAAATCAGCGCTGCAAAGATTCTGCCAACTTTTCACGAATATGTTCACGTGCCTTCAACTTGAAGGATAACCGACTGGTTGCCATCCTGATGTTCAGAGGAAGCGCATTCCAAAGAAATACCGCCTGGACAAAGAAAGAAGAGTGAATAAAACCAGAGCGGTGAGAAGGACATCGTAGAAGACGATTGTTTGTAGAACGAAGATTTTTGCTATGGGCAGAGCATAGGTATTGAACATGGGAAGTCAGGTAAGAAGGAGAAGTGGGTTTGTCGAGTATAGAGTACAACATTAACAGAGCCCTCAACTCTCTGCGCTGACGTATGGGTAACCATTTTAAAAGCAATCGATGCGCAGACACATGGTCATACTTACGAAGATTGAAAACGAATCGAATGCAGTTATTTAGAAGGCGGTCAAGTTTATTGAGGAGATCTGCATTCAGGTCATAATAACACACATCACCATAGTCTATTATGGGAAAAATTAGGGACTGTACAAGCATTGCCTTTATGTGTGATGGAAGAAGGTTTTTCAACCGATAGAGTGACCGCAGCGTTCCGGTGACTTTTTTACTTACAGTCGTGACCTGCTTTCGCCAGTCAAGACATGTGTCAACATGCAGACCAAGATCCTTAACATCGGAGCCAAATGGGATGACTGAGTTGTCAAACATTACAGGTGGCACAGTTAAGCCATTCAGCTTCCTTATACTGTGGGTGCTCCCCACAATGATAGCCTGACACTTGGTAGGATTAACTGCCAACCCAAAACGATCAGACCAGTTTTTAACCGCACCTAAGTCCCGGTTTAGCTCCTCTATCGCATCGGATATGTTGTCCACACTTGCCTGGCAATAAAGCTGCAAATCGTCAGCATAAAGATGATACGCAGTCTGAAGTTCAGAGGTAATGAGATTAATAAAAATGGAGAACAAAAGAGGAGATAATATACCGCCCTGAGGGACGCCAGCTGCAAGATCACACCAACCCGACGAAGAGTCCCCAGCACGAACAGACTGCTGACGCCCCTGAAGATAAGAGGAAAACCATTCCAATGCCTCCCGAGAGACCTTAAGATAGGAAAGGATGGATAAAAGGACTTCGTGACTGACGGTATTAAAAGCATTGGAGAAGTCAATTAACACTAAGACTGTAACTTTAGTGTCTTCCATTCCCCGCCTTATATCATCAGTCACTTTAAGGAGAGCTGAGACGGTACTGTGCCCAGGCCTGAAACCAGATTGAAATGGACTGATGATGGAGTTGCGGTGAATAAAGTGGGAGAATTGTCTATGAACACTGGCCTCGAGCACTTTAGATAGAAAGGGAAGGATGGAAATTGGGCGAAAATGACTAGGAAGAGACGGATTGGGTATCTTAGGCAGAGGCCGAACAAGGGCTTTACGCCAGAGGGAAGGGAAAACACCGGTGTAAAGGGAAAAGTTTATGATGTGGGAGATTGCAGGAAGGAGTTGATCAAGAGCCGCTACGATCATATGGCGGCTGATATTATCGCAGCCCACCGCTTTGGATTTTATGGAAAGGATTATCTTTTTGATCTCTCCCGGGTCGACAGGGGTGAAGACAAAGGTGTTAATATTGGGACGCGTCAGACCAGCAAGGTAGTCAAGGGTTTGACATTTGGTTGGACTATCTAGAGTGGGAACAGTGGAGAAATGGCGATTTAGATCGTCCAAACCAATTGTGTTAGGAAGGTCCGAATGTCGCGATTTACCAATGCCCAAAGTTCCAAGGAACTTCCAAATATCGGCAGGAGAAGAAGAAGTGATATTATTTAAGATGTGGCGGCGTTTAGCGTTGCGTATCATCTGATTACACCGATTCCTAGCAGCCTTAAACTTGGCCCAATTGTCATCCGAGCGATCCTTTTTAAACTTCCGAAACGCGCGGTCCCTCCGTCGCATTGCCATCCGAACTCCCCTGTTCATCCAAGGCGCAGGCGGACGCTTCAACTTGATTTTCTTGATAGGGGCATGGGCGTCAAATAGCTTGACTACAACATCGTTGAATAATTTGACTTTTTCCTCAACTGAAGCAGCTGCTTCCAGAGATGACCAGTCAATATTGGACGCATCTTGTTGAAGCCTCTCGCCATTCATACGCGCAAAGGCACGCCTGTACTGGAACGCTGGTTTAGGTTTAGGGGGTTTAAGGACATAGGATAAGAATATAATGTCGTGATGGGAAAAGCCAGGAGCATCGTGCTGACCATGTGAGGAAACTAGGGAAGGATTAGAGGTCAGGATCAGGTCAAGCCAAGTATCATCACCGACTATATTGTGATGAGTGGGTTGAAGAGGCAAAACATGCAGACTTGCTGACTCGACTAAGTGCAGGAGTTTACGGGACCGAGGGGAGTTGAGGGCAAGGAGGTTGGTATTAAAATCCCCCATAACAATGTGATGTGCATATTTCGAACCCAAAGATTCAAGTACCGATTCGAATTCAGTGAAGTAATCACTGCAAGGAGGGCAATAGACTACGCCAAGGACGGCTTTAACTCCCTTGACACAAACCTCGAGGAAGAGAAACTCTGCGGATTCATTGGAAGAAGAAGAAGCTAGAATTTTAAATGGAAAATCATCACGAAGATAGATGGCTACACCACCCCCCCTCCTACCGATCCGGTCATTCCGAAGAAGAACAAAACCGGGGAGCGGGTAAGTGGTTGAAAGCAGTTCTAGTTTGAGCCAAGTCTCGGAAATCAGGACGGCGTGAACGTTTATGTCGGAAAACGTGTCGTATAGTTCGTTGTAGTGACTGGGAATACTCTGGGCATTGAGGTGGCATACGTTAAATAGCCGGCAAGAATTTTGGCTGAAATTTTGGCGTAAAAGAACACCTAAGGTGTCTGTAAAAGAAGTAAAAGTTTCATCACTGGAGGAGGCACTAGATTCGTTGGCAGAATAAAATGATTCGTTATTAGATGACATAAATATGTAAAATAAAATTAATATCTATAAATAAATAATTATATACAATGCTAGAAACACCACACGAATAACTGGTACGATGTTCGCAAGACTGCACCACCCGCCAGCTCACAACATCATCTAACTCTAAACATACTAAAACTTAAACGTTAAGATAAAAGAACACAGTGAAACATAATAATAAAAGAGTGTAACTGTCATGCGGAATAAAATAGTAATAACGTCAAGATAAAAAACAAAGTAAAACGAACAAAATAATGATTATGGTAACAAGATAAAATAAAATATATAGATTAATTAAACGTATCTAAATAATAATTATGTCAATCTTACTTTCATACATAATCTGTGGACTTTTCAACTTTTGCATTTGACATTTTGACATATTTGACGTTTACGTACAAGAAAAATAAAATTTGAGAAAGGCTAAACATAAAATAAAATTATAACTTGTTGAGGGTAAATTATTCTTTATAGTGTGCCAATTTACATTCAGAAGTTACGCAATTTCCTCACAATCTCTACGAGGAAATTGCGCAACTAATATTAGAGGGACCAATAAGAACATAAACAAAGAAATAACAGCGGTAAGTAATTCCATAATCGCAAGTGCATGCAAAACATTAAACTGGAAACAATTTATGAAACATGGTTATTGTTACACCCTTATTTTAGTGTTCTGTACTTTGTCACGTCCCTGTCTATATATATTTTATTACTGCCAGTTAATGGGGACTATGTCTGCGGCCTACCACCAGACGTAGCATTGAACTAAATAGAAACTGTGAGGATTAAAATAATAGTAGTGTTTTGTAGATGTAGTGAAATTGATCTGCAGATTATATATTCGAGATATTAATTTTACTCGGTTTCTATAAGAATGTATTCATATGCTTTGACTAAAAGTGTTTTATGTGTTAAGTTACAATACAGTCTAATGTCTCTCTATGTGTCTGATTTCATTCAGATCTATTTAGCTGTTTATGCGTGGTTAAGTAATACAATTTTTTTTCATCTTCTGAAACTTTAACATTTATAATATTAGTAGCTATCTATCCTTACTTTATATTATAAATGCGAAAGTATTCTTTTTTTTTTTTTTAAACTTTGTCCTACGCTAGGAATTTGTCCTGTATTGTGGATGCATTTACAAACATTTAAACTGTAGTATAGTTAGTATGTTTGCTTGTTACACTTTCACGCTAAAACGGCTGAACTGTGTCAGTAAAATTTATGGTGTTCAATAAAGAGTATAGTATTCTATCTAACTATCTGATTTGGATGAAATTTGGCACATGAGTAGACCATGACATATATTAGGACATCGGATATTTTATCTCATTATTCCCACGGGATCCAGACTTATGCGGGTGAAACCGCGGGGTGCAGCTAGTTAAGTGATAATGAAGCTGTTATCAATTAATTTCACAATATAGTTATAATAACAGCATTCAAATTTAAAATTTCGTTGAATATCCTTCAAATACATACATTTAAATATCGTCATAAATGTAGTTTATTCGTATTGTTAGAAAAGACGTACCGTCTACTCATACTTAAATTAACGGCAATGAAGAAATTTCTTCGATTGGACAAACTTACCATAAGATAATTAGATAATTATAGATCCGAATAAATACTCGGAACAAAAAGTTTTTGATGGTTCAAACAAAAATACCAAATGTTCGGTAAAACTAGTATAATAAATTGGTTCAGGAACTTGTCAAAGTTTATCATATATTCAATTAATTACCACATTTTACCGCACACTAAATCTGGTATTCCTCGTATTCATTGCAATCAAGTTAATCGAAAACTCAAATGATTTTACTCTGTCGAAAAAATATTTGCTTGAACGCGATTTTTTGGAAAAAACTACAGGCGGTTTTCAATATTTTGAATAGAAGCATGGTTTAGTTATTCGAATTAAACTTAAGGCCTTAAGTTTTTAAATCTAGACTAACGAGCAAAAAACATTCGTTTTTAGGGTTCCGTAATCAACAAGGAACCCGTATAGTTTCGCTATGTCCGTCCGTCTGTCTGTCCGCAGCTTAGCTCAGAGACTTAGTACTAGAAAGCGGTTATTTGGCATGGGTATACATATTAATCACGCCGACATGGTGGTAAAATCAAATCATGTAAATATTTTTTTCTCCCCTACACATAAAGTAGGAATATATTTTATTTCTCGTGTATGGAAAATAATGGTGTCGTTGGAAAATTCGTTCAACCATTTTTCATTATTATTTATTTATTTATTTAACCATTTATGTACACACAGTATGTATAAACAGACAAGATTAAAAGAACAGAAAAATACCTCGTACAAAGGTGATGCTTATTTCTAATGAAATCTCTTCCCACATACCTGGGATAGGACAGAGGGTAAAAAGAGATGTAGACACCGTGTGTAAGAGTAGAGAGAAAGTAAAATACATAAAATCAAAACAATTCATTGTGAAATATTAAGTTTAAAGTCCTTATTTTTGCCAAGTATAACCACTTTTTTTTTTGAGTAAGAATTTTTCTAATAACTTGGGAGGAAATAACGGCGGGCATGTCAGACTCTTACTGTATGTTGCCAGGGGCCACGGTATCCCTTTTGGACTTTCCTGCGACCCCGGCAGGCATCGGCCCTAGCGGCTAGCCCCGTCAGCTGTGCTAACATCTCTTTGAGGCGTGCCTGGAACACAACGTGCCATCGACCCAGGCCTGGTCCTTATTGGACGGTGAGCTACTCATTGCTCAACGTCCGCAGGCCTGCGCCTACGGTGGCTGGGAATCGACCTGGAATTCCCGACGCCCAAGGCGTCTCCTGAGGCGGCTAGGGGCGTGAGGGCGCAAAATTTCCCTCTCCCTCACGTCTTTCGCCTCCTCCTTTGCGAGCATTACTGCTTCGCAGAAGGAGGTGCCGGCTATCGGAAGCCGGTACCTCCTTCTGCCTTCTCGCTCCGTAACATGGCCTGGACCAGGGCCGAAAGCGAGAGATCATCGCTGACGATCGCCTCCACAAGTCACGGCAATGCCTCACCCAAGCCGGACAGACCTCTACCGTGTCCTTCGGGCTATCCACACAATTGTGACACCCGGGCGTTTCCCGCCTTATTTGGAACAGGAACCTGCCGAAACAACCGTGTCCGGTGAGGACCTGTGTCAGGTGGTGCCAAAGGTTAGGACGCCGTGGCACCTCTCTAGCCGCTCCTCAAAGAGGGGATAATATATAGTCGCAATTGTGGCGAGCCAGCACTGGGTTGCGACAATCGCACTCTCCATGACGCCATGAGATACCGCCGGAGCTCTGTCCGCTGTGCCGTGATTTCTCGCGGTAGTGGAGTTACGCCCTGGCATTTCGCCTAATCGCGCCAATCCCAAATGTGCACGAGTGCACGGATCAGCCGGATGGCCATCAACCTTTGTGATGCGTTCAACCGGCGGGCTCGCGGGTCGCAAACCCACGTATCACTAGTTCAGCCGCCAACTGATGCAACCTCCCCTGCGCCAGGACCAACGTGTCATCAGCGTAGCAAACCACGCTGAAGCCGCTAGGGAGGTCAGCGTGCAGCACCCAGTCGTATCCGATATTCCACAGATGCGGCCCTAGGACCGATCCCTATGGGACACCACACAACATGTCTCGCTGGTTCCATTCTACCTGATGACCGGGGTAGATGACGGTCCTGTCCGTCAAATAGGTCTCGACCACACGACAGAGGTAGGTCGGCATCCGGAGATACCAGAAGGGACTCTGGTATCTCCGGATGCCGACCACGACAGGGAGGGCCCTGATGCAACTTTAGGGCAGGGTGTGGAAGGCATTGGCGATTTCTAGAGACACCACCAAGACGTCCCTATCCCGGGCCACAGCATTCCTCGTCGTAGAGCGCCCTCTGCAGAAGCCTAACTGGCTCTCCGCCAAATCTGCCCTGCACCTGCACGAGCCGCCTGACGAGGCGGTCTGCAATGACTCTTTCAAAGAGTTTGCCCACCTCGTCGAGCAGCACGATGGGCCGATAAGCGGACGGAAAGTCCGCAGGGCGACCCGGCTTCTTAATGATAACCAGTTTGCCCGTCTTTCAACGATGTGGGAACTGGCCCCTCTCCAAGCATGCGCTTAGGAGCCCCCTTAGTCAAGGCCCTAGAGCCTCCAAGGCCAGGACCCAGGACCATCTTGTATAGGCGGCCTCACGGGTCCCTGTTCAGAGTCCCCACTGACTCCTCGCGCGTCAGTCCCTGTCCCGCAGGATCTCCGCTTGAAGTGTGCCCCTGCCAGGCAAATGGTTGTTTTAGATACCTGGAAAAAAAAGACGGCAATAGTGTTTAAACGAAGTTAAAAGAAAAACTATCACAGCTAAGCAGGCTAAGTACAAGTTAACGATAACAGTTGACCAACTTACATTTTCAGTTGGAATGTATGGGAGCATGTTTTGTAACTAAAATATTAAGTTTATTCTTGGGGTAAATTCATCCCAACTACGGAACCTGTCATTGTGCGTTGTCCGACACGCACTTGGCCGGTTGTTTTGATCATGCCTACTATGATCGTAATTTACTTGATTTTCTTCTAGAATGAATTGGCTCTATGTTTCTTAATCAACGATTATCCATTTGTTTTAACTGTTGGTTAAAAAAAACTGTTGGTTGGTCAAATAAATACATTTCTGTCACATTCAATTTGTCCGGAAAGTGTTTAACCTTCTTCGACTACACGAGTTTTGATCATGTTAATTTAATCATAATCCAGTTGTATACTAAAGTCGGTCGAGAAACTCAAACAAAAGGAACCAAATTCAACGTAAATCTTTTCTTCTTTTTCTCCCTTAAAAAACGCTTTAACAGCTTTAACCACATTTTTATCCACGCCAAACAGAAGCCACTATTAAAATAAAACAATATCTTTTAAACGTTCTCCTCTCCTATCTTCCATTTAATAATCCAAGTTTGTTTCCAGAGGCGAGGGCGCGCAATGCCCGGTTTATTTGCGAAACCCTCAAAACTTTAGTTAGAGCCATGAAACAAATACCTTTTGAACTCACCCGCTTCGAAGCGCGCTGCGTTTTTATGACTTTTTTGAATATTTTTTTTTGACATTTTTAATGACACTTCAGGAAATTGAATCTGTTTTATTTTTTTAAATGAAGTTTTGTTTAAGAAATATTTTAAGAAAATTATAGTGAATAATGCGTTGGTGCATCATAAGATATACCTGAAAAATTTTATTCGAATACAAAACTGCATTTTAGGCATCAAAATATATCTTCTTGAACCATCGCAATCAAACCAATTAGTATTGGTTTAGTTTGGCATTAGAAGAGGTCAAAAGCTAAAAGAAAACACTCTGTTAAACTCTTAAACCAGAAAAATAATGACTTCAAATCCTAAAATCAACTTAAAACCCTCCAAGACTACATAAGAAACGATAAAGACTGGCCCCTCAGCGCATCAGCCCGGTTTGGTAGCGTACAGAATGAATTTTAAACATGAGCGCCACTGTACCGTTCTAGACAATTGAAACTTTGCATAATGCATGAAACCGACTGTACCTAGGGAGCGATCGAACCAGCGCGAGCTAAATATTTGTGGTCTTAAAAGTGTAACTTCCAGAAAATTGTTAGTTCGCAAAGATGGTTTAATCTTGCCTAGTTCTCGAAAGTTACTGTTTTATGCAATTTTGTAAGATGCTACTGCTTTTTTTAGATGAATCTGAATAGTAAGTGAAATTAAAATTAAGTTTTGTAGGTAATGAAGAAACATTTTTTCACCAAAGTTTGATTTTTTCTTAGTCGTGCTTTAAAACGACTATGTGAAAGTTAACGTATTATGCGCTTACTAACAAACTGTATTTAATTTTTATTTATTTTGACAGGTGACTTGTAATTGATGTATTCCATTTAGGACGTGATAGTATAACCCATTTGCAACAATTAAACACCCCATAAAGCCCAGGCGAAAATTCATGGGCTTCAAGAAAATCCTTTTTTTTTCCCAGAATTCGTCTCTTAATATCAGTTTTCTCTACCTACCCGATACTGTAAAATTTTCCCAATCAACTTTGAACCTTATGCTTTAGTGATAAAGTCGAATATCTATTAAAGAAATTTGACAGATCGTATTAGGTTGATGTGCTGGCGTCTGTACCTAATACTTTAATAAACCTTTCGATGTAACCATATTTTCTAAAACATCAAGTAGTAAAAAAATAAAGGAAGAAGCTTATTAACAATTTTCAAAAATCATTTACGTTTATGAACTTTGACACCAGTTATCTCAAAATATACTATTGCACTAGGTGTAAAAATTACGGGACAGACATCTTAATTTAATCAGCTATTTAACGAGGTAGTGGTCACTCAGTATACAGTATAATATATACCTGGTAACTCCTAACAATGCTAGAAATATGTAGTTTTAAAATCGAATGAAACGAATCCTACTGTCCAGTGGTTCGCCTTTCAAAAGCATGCATATTCCGCAGTGAAGTACGATAGATTGATCGACCCTTTTACATAACTAACAATGCCAACGACGGACATCCGTTACTTTAGAGACATCTGATTGGCTATCTTGATGAATTTATGGAGCAACCCTAAAGGCCAAAGTGGCTTGTGTGGTTCAAATACTGTCTGGTGTGGCTGTGGTAAAACCGCTTCTTGTGGAAATCTACAGGTATCAACGCTAGTGAATATTTGGTTGACGCCAAAGTGGACTAATTGACTACCTGACAAAAATAGAAAAGATTTTTTCACCACTCCCGCACGAAAGAAGTGTCTTTCCTCTACGAAAACAGTGAGGAAAGTTGGTTTTTCCTCACTGTTTGAACAGTGAGGAAAGTAATGATCCCGTTCAGAAACTAACCTTGCCTGATTTTTTTATGTTAAGTTTTAAAGATATTTTAAAATATAAAGAATTATTTTGATTTGCTTTGTGTCTATTTAATTTATTTACCTATGATGACTGAATACTTTCTTGCTGGGAGTGGTGAAAAGTTTTGTATGCAACATGTGAGCAAGTTCATTTGCTATTCGTTTTGTTGAGTCTTTCGCTTACTCAGGATTGAAATTTATAATCACTCGCTACGCTCGTGATTCTATTTTTCAATCCTTCGTTCGCTCAAGACTCAAAATCAAAACTCATAGGAAAAACGAACTTTCCTCACATGTTGGATAAATAACTATTATTTACTTAAAAGCCCCTTACGGTCTATTCATTTTCAGGAAACCACTGGAATCATTTTATTTATAGTATTAGAATTAATAGTTTTTTGTTTTTGTTTTGAGGAATCACATATCTTAATTTTTCATTGAATCTAATAATCTTTTACATATCTCAATCAAATCCATTGCTTAGCGGTTTCCAGTCAAACCGGATGCAGCTGAATACCAGTATATTACATGGAGCGACTGTCTGTCTGACCACAACACAGTTTCTGGGTAACACTGGGTCGGTTGTCAGACTTTTGGGTTTCTGACTACCGATAACAAACGGCTTAACTTGCTTTCAGAGGTACGGAGGGTTCTCGGTATGTAATGAATGGTCATTCATCCACGAACCGACCACGGGCAGTATGGATTAACCTGCAATGGACCCGATTGGCTGTTATCATTTAGCCATCCTCCTCCACGAATCTTTTATCTATGCCAATTTATTTATTATCAAGTACTTAGTACCTTTGCTATCTGCATGCTATCCCTTTGGAAGTTAATAAAAAGTAGTTAAAAGTTAGTAGGTACACTATTATAATTCCACATCTTCAAGCCACCTTTTGTGACTCCTTAAAATTTTAGCTTACTATCTCGCATTCGGAATCGTGCCAACGACATTTACGATGTGGCACTCACTCGTGTCTTTATCTAGACCAAAGACATCTTTGCATAAACATCTAACATACTTTTTGGTTAAGTTGTCGGTTACATTTGAATTTTGCATTTGGAATTCAAGAAGTCTAGTCCAATTTTATTTTTTTTACGCACTGATGGTTTGCTCTTGACCTCGTTTTTCTCTAGTAGGACACTTGTAAAAAAATGCGATAGTTTTTGTCGCTCGATATGCTGTCTTTTGACGATTTTATCGATGGTTACTGTCAATTTAACAAAAAAAAAAACTTTTTGTTTTATTGATAGAAAAAAAAACTATCTACAGTGGCGATCGAAAAAAAATACGAGGTCGATCGTCTGTTGCTGACAAATTTACTTGATTTTGGTTGTCAATCGTCAAAAATATTGCAAATCTGTAGGCACTTTTAAAGTTATAACACCTACGAGTATTGTGGTCTTTGACCAAATACTTGTATTATACCTTTAGTTTTTATGCAGCTTCTATCCAATGTATTTTGTTATTCTGTCCAATTTCTTTAAATGTTATGTAAATCTATATTTTTTGTATATATTAGCAATAATACCTTTCCTAATTGTTTTTTCAACCATTGTTGAATGCCTAAGCTAAGCTAATGTCATTGTTGAATTTTAATCCGTTTAAAGCCAATGCAAAGTATTCATTGTATGTCGGGCTGTGCTCACATTACACCGGAATAACCACACTATTTCTGTAAGCGATACAAATACTAATTCTTCAAAAGCTGAAATAGAACCCGCGTCCACTCGCTTAGTCACTCACTTAGCCATTCAGCCACCCGTGCCCTCAAAACGTTTTATAACCTCTCCTATGATTTATCTTAAATCATCATAGACATTATATGATCGACCCTATCTTCAAGAAATAGAAGCATAAAAAACACACATAATATTTGACGTAGACATTGTATCCTCCACATAACGGTTTTACATAAAACAAGAATGACCTTTTACATAAAATCGGAGTTTGTGCCTATACAAACTTGCCTTAACTTTATATGGGCCATATAATAATGTTGGGGGACAAACCACACAAAAACCATACAAAATACTTCGGAGACAACATTTTCTAACTCAATCTAAGTTTAAAATAGTTTCGTTGTGTTGACGACCGTAGAAAACTAGATAAAAGCAAGCGAAAGTGGTATTAATATCGATAATACTTTTTACTTTGAATGGTTCTTCTGGTAGGCGTAATAATATTAAAGAACTTTTTGTAATAGTGAAAATTTGGTGGTTATCTCTTTTGTGTTAGGAAAGTTGTCGTAGATAAGGATTTTTTTATTCAACAGATTATGTGTGTGTCTTATTCCTTATTTTAGAAGTTGTAGCTACCTAATTTTTAATTTGTTAAAAAGGAATATTTCGTTGCTAATTAGCAGGCTCAGAAGTAATCCTTCATCATTCAGCCAAAAGACGTCCACTGCTGGACATAGGCCTCGCCCAAGCACCACCACTTCGACCGATTCTGTGCTTCCCGCATCCAGTGGATTCCCGCGGCCTTCACAAGGTCATCAGTCCACCTTGTTGAAGGCCTTCCAACGCTACGTCTTTCGGCGCGCGGTCACCACTCCTGAACCTTTCGGCCCCATCGGCCATCTGTTCTGCGAGCAATGTGCCCTGCCCATTGCCACTTAAGTTTGACAAATTTTCGGGCTAGGTCCGTACCTTGGTTCTCCTTCGAATCTTCATTTCTGAAAGTAATCCTTATCCAAAGAAAATTAAGTATTTTACAATAGTTCCATGTTAAGAAAAAAAATATGTAAATCTTGATCTTGCTATGGTATACCACTAGGCACTTTTGGTTGCAGCCCGTTTTTGTTGATAACCATAATTATGATTGTGTGACACTATATTTATATAGGAGTAACGTACGTTCGTCCTACAGAGCACCCTCAAGACATTATGATAATCGTCAAAGGGTTAGCGTCCTTGATGTTCAGTATCAGTGCACAGATAACTTTTAAATCATTTGATATAATACACGCCACACTATCGTTAATGCTGTCTAAGCGTGTCTTAAAGATGGTTTCTTTTGAAGAAAAAGTGTGAATTTTGTTATTTTTTCGTCGTTTTTAGGGTTCCGTACCTTAAAAGCAAAAACTGAACCCTTATAGGATTAGTTCGTTGTGCGTCCGTCTGTCAGTCTGTCAAGACCCGTTTTCTCAAAAACGCGTGGAGGTATCGAGTTGATATTAATATTAAATACAATAAATCAATAAGACATACAATAAGTCAATAAATACAATAATAGTCTATAGTCCCTTGGAGTTATAAAAAAATTAAGCTTCTAAATCAACGCAATAAAAAAATACGGTCATCTAAGTGAGATATTTTGATACTTGCAAATAAATCAAAACTTACAGGGTACTTCCCGTTTAACTAGAATCATGAAATTTGTCAAGAAGCAAGTCTCACAGCACATGTAAGGGATAAGTCCGAAAGTCGTTAATTTGTAGATTTCTCATTTACATTTGCAGTTGGAGAATCGACCGTGACGTATATCGATGTAAGGGAGCGCATGTTTTTCAACTCTAATGTTAAGTTTGTTTTTGACATAAATTTATCCCAACTACGGAACCCTTCATTGTGCGTGGTCCGACACGCAATTCGCCGGTTTTTTCGTATGTTTTTAAGGTTCATACGTGTTACAAATTGTCGTCACACCATAATCTTAAGGCAAGGTTACACGTGCTGCCTACCCAGAGTTCCATTATAAAAGAAAAATAATACAATTTATTAGATCCAAGTTCGTTATGTGGTGTGTTTGGGTAGGGATTTAAGTAAAACGCTGCAGCGATTGGAACGCTGTACTGTATTAATTTTTTTTATAAGCGGCTGCAATATAAGATGTTTTCATTATGAAGCTTAAGAATTTAAAATTCTTATAATATTATAATCACTGAGGAGCTCGTGGCTAAGTAATAACTGCCGCACGGGTTGATCCATTAGGGTAGGCTACGCTTGCCGGGGTTGGTCTGTGGATGGGTGACCATCTTTACATACCGAGACTCCTCCGTGCCTCGGAAAGCACGTTAAGCTGTTGGTCTCGGCTGTCATTCGTGGATCTTTGACAGTCGTTACGGGTCGTCAGAAGCCCGAAAAATCTGACACCAATCTTACCAAGGGGTATCGCATTACCCAGTTACTGGGTTGTGGAGGTCAGATAGGCAGTCGCTCCATGTAAAATACTGGTATTCAGCTGCATCCGGTTAGACTGGAAGCCGACCCCAATATAGTTGGGAAAAGGCTAGGCAGACTGATTGATAATATCTACACTGATACATAAGCTACACTAAACATAACAAACAAAGAAACAAAAAAAAAGACAAAAAAAGAAAAAAAAACAACATAGAAAGTGAAGAAGAGAAGAGAAGAAAAGAAAAAGATGAAAAAAAAAAGATTTTTATTGACCTATTTATTTTATTTATTTATAACGACCCGATACTTTTATCACTGAAATAGCTTGCCTGTAATCTAAAGCCCTGCACACAAGTCACCCATCTCTAATGCTCACGACCGCTGCCTTCAAAATGCTGTATTACTTCCAGGTTCCGAAGACGCACTACAGAAACACGCCACCGGTCTAATACATCTAAATACAGTTGACACCTATACGTAAACTGTCAGCTATCTCCAAAATTAAATATCGGAACACCATGCTGATCCTTATGGTCTCGCACAATAGCCCTTTCTATCATTGTATTTTCCTGTGTGAGTCCCAATAAACACATTCTGTTTCTTATTTTTTAAGTATATATAAAGTAAATATACTTAAAAAATAAGAAACAGAATGTGTTTACAATACCGTAAAGTACTTCTCAAATTTAATACAAAAATCTTACAACTTGCACGCATTGATTGAATTCCACATTTTCTAGATCACAACCAATTTTCTGGGTACCCGCTGCCCTCTTTCAAATCACGCCACGTCACCTCCGGGATCCGAAGACGCACTACAGAAACACGTCACCGGTCTAATGGAAAACATCATGAGGCCTGACATCGACTCCCTGAAGAGACCAACTCCTGTTATCTACAGAATTATATAATAAAACGAATATTGTCAAGCGTGAAACGGGATTAGGGGACGTGGACGTGCTGATTTTTTTCTGTGACAAGATTTGTTGACATTAGTTTAGAAATACGTTTGTTGTGACTAGACCAGAAGTAACGCTCTCTGACGGATTTAGTTTTTTTCTAAAGTTAACTAAGAAGTTTTCAAGCCTCAATTCAATAGGGTACTTCTAGGCGATCGTGCAATATTGTCTATCACATACTCTCTTGCCATAGGCCTATGAAAAAAATGTGCATGTGAGATTTGTCAATGGAAACCATAATGATGCCTGACATCGACTCCCTAAAGAGACGAATATTGTCAAGCGCGTGACGGGATTATGGGACGTAGACATATCAGATTCTTTTTGTGCATGGGTTTTGAGACGCTTTAAAATAATTTAACATGTGGGTTACTTTAGTTAGAAGGTTAAGGATTGTTTTAATTAAGTCAACTTTGTGTCACACCACACATCCGATGAAGTATGGTTATTTTTCCTCTAACAAGTTCTAACTCCTGTAGTTTCTACTTACCCCCATGGAAAGGAGGCGTGCGTTTATATATGTATCTTACTTAAAACTCTACTGTCTTAAACTCACTTAGGCACCATCTACACAGGCGAGAGTATCCCGGCGATAGTTATGCCGCAACCATGACATCAAAGTCTATAGAAATTGTATGATGCAATCTCCACAAGTCGTTATCAACGTGGCGAGAATTTGATGGCACGGCGAGACTATCGTGGCGATTCTCTCACCTGTGGAGAAGGTGCCTTAGGAATACATTTTGATGGGCCATTTGATAGAAACTAGACGCTGTCTATTGTTACCTACACAAGGGGATGGTCAATGCGTCGATAATCTCAGAAAAGACACGTGCCTGTTACCGTGCCCCTACTAATTGGCGACAATGTTATGTCTAGTCCACTGCGCGACGGCTACCAATAATTTCTAGACTTTAATTTTAAAGAGAGAAAATGTAAGTCAAGTATCTTGGAACCTGGAACTTAAAGGAACAAATAGGGGCCAGAACCTTGAGCTGAATAGCCCTTTGTTTAAGCAACAAAACAAAAGGCACACTTAACGTTGCTATATATAAAACTATTTCAAGAATCTTCAAACACTTCGGGAGTACTGGGAATCTTAAAATAACATCTACTTTACTTTGTTTCAGTCCTACGCTGAACACTGAAATGGAGAATATTTTCCTAATATAAGTTAAGGTCTATAAGATTTATATGAAAGTTAAATTATATCAGAAGCTCGCCTCTTGTTTTTGGAAGACACTGAGACTGACCTTTTTTGGCGGACAAACTTTTAAATGTTTTTTCTTTTAAATATGGCGTTTACATTCTGTCATACTGGTAAAATTAAAATAAAAAAAGTAATACTAGTTTAGAGCTGACAAAAAACTCGTAGTTTTGACTTTAAGCAAGTCTTCTCACAATCTAACTTTATCGTCTCAGCTCATAAATATTATCTTCCATCTCTTTCCAGTTTGATCTGCAAGACAAAGATGACAATATATTGTTTATTCGGTACACAACAGAATGGGCCATTACAAACTTTTAACGTACGGAATCCTAATAAAACAATGTAATGGTGAAACGGATAGGCACATTCGATACGGGAGTTATAATGGGGGCCCCCGGCGACATTGTTGCGATGACGTCACGAGATAATAAGTTCCGTACCGTTGATATATGGGAATAGTTTGAGTTGCCGCTAGCGGCAATGTGTGAACACAAATAGGATTTATAATTTAAGGTTAGTATTTTATAATGGCAAATACAAGGGTGTAAAAAGACCCTTCACAAAGTCATTGTTTGCAAATTTCTACGTAAATTTATGCAATTAATATTACTGGGAAACAATTCTTATTTTTGGTATGAAAATTCGCTGTTTACGCAATGTTTGCACATGTGAAGCACATAAAATTGTGCTTATGGGTGCATGCAACGGTACAGAGAAATTGGGAGTATTTCTCTGTACCGTTGCATGCACCATTTAAAGTTATGTTAAACATGGTTTGATGTTAATGATGGTCCCGTACAAAAAAAAAATTATAATAACGGAAAGAAGAAGTAACTCTCGGTTTTGTTAAGGATATTTTTACACCCATTTTAACATAACTACAACACAATGCAAAAAAAATAGACATAAGTCAACTTTTGAGCTGGTAATTATTGATTATAGAATTATTTTAAATTATTTTATTTTACACCTTCAAGAATTAGGCTATCCAATCATCATCATTTCAGCCATAGGACGTCCACTGCTGAACATAGGCCTCCCCCAATGATTTCCAAATTGGCCGGTTGGAAGCGACCTGCATCCTGGCTATCCAATACATATGATTTTTTCAATAAATTCTGACTGGTAGTTATAGACAATACAATACTACATACTATACTGGTTACTTTAATATAGTATATTATATTATAGTATAGATAACATAACATCACGGCTTGTTTCCCCGAAGGGTTGGGCAGAGGTGTGCCTGTACCAGGTATACCCACGTTTCGCCAGTTATGTTTGAGTCCGATGTCATAGGGGGCGAGCCTATTGCCATACACTGGGCACAAATCCAGACTCCGGGCTGTTACTGAGAAACTCCAGATAGAAAAATCCAATAATACTTTGCCCGTGTCGGTTTATTTTACGTCATAATTAAGAATTCATGAAACACAATCATTTATTCTCAGTAAATTTAACACAATTTAACCCGAGTCATCCACTCTTTAATTTTAATGTACAAATCTCTTCAATTTAATATTGGTGAACCAAACTTTTTGGTCAGTCCGAGCAAAAACTAAATTATTTAAAACTTAACCCTAACAAAAACTAAACCCTTAAATTAATTAAAATGTATTCTTCATGTATTTTATTAAGTGGTTTGTATCTTTATTAAGTGGTTTGTGTGTATAAATTAATAAATAAAAACAAGTTTTTTCGAACTAGTTTGATTTTAATGCGTTTTTGTATCAAACTAACCACAATCAGACATCAGATATTATTCATCAAATCACCAGGTTTAATTGTAAGTTTCGATTGTACCTAGAGTGCATAAATTTGATCTAGCATCTAGGTTCATCATCAGATCAGCTCGATGGTACGATATTATTGTATTATCATCGCAATGCATACATTTGAAAATATTCAAACTTGTTGCTCTTTATTAAAAGCCGCCCATATATGTGTGGTTGTTATTGGTCGTGGGACCATTTTGTCCAGTCCTCTTATAAGCTATCATATTATTAAATCACTCCTCGACTGCCTCGTTGGTCTAGTGGTAGCAAGCGCTACTGCTGAAAATGAGGTCCTGGGTTCGATTCCCAGGTCGGGCAAGTGTCATTGGGTTTTTCTTTCTGGAATTGCTCAGTAGCAGCCCTCAGTCTGGATTTGTGCCGGTTGATGGCAATAGGCTCGCCCCCTATTACATGGTACTTAAACATAACTGGCGAAATGTGGGTTTACTTTAGGTACACCTCTGCCTTACCCTTCGGGGAAAGAAGGCGTGATGTTATGTTATGTATTACTGAATCCTAGACACAACATAAATTTACCTTCAAAACACTAAGGTAAAAAGAGCATAAATACTGTTAACGCTCGTACCAGGATAAATAAAATACTTGTTTGTGATATAGTCGAATACTTATTTAGAATCTTTTAGTTTCACATTATTATATTTTATGTTATCGTGGCATGCGCTTGTCAACTCAGTGAGGCCGACTGTGTAAGCTTTTCCTATTTTTTATTTGTATCAACGTTTATATATTATAATTTTACTAGCAGAGCCCCGCGGTTTCACCTGTATAAGTCTCGATCTCGTGTAAATCGACGACACGGTTGGCGCAGTGGATAAGTAATTGACTGCTGCGCTGCATGTCGCGGGTTCGATCCCCGCACGGAACAAATATTTGTATGACCTACAATTAGTTGTTCCGGGTCTGGCTGTTTGTGTATGTGAGTTTAAATGTATGTAAACGCACCCACGATACAGGAGAAATTCCTAGTGTGGGGCAACGTTTAAAAAAAAAAAAAGTATTCTAGATCATGGTCTAACCGTGAGCTAAATTTTCATCCAAATCCATTCAGCCGTTTTAGTGTGATAGCGTAACAAAAAAACAAATTCACTTTCGATTTTTTATTATTATAGTTAGGATGCCATAGTTATTATAATAACTAGAAAAGGTTGTATACTAACTAAATAAGTTAAAATCTCTACGATACCTAGGTACAAAGTTAATATTTACTAAACCAACAAGCAAGGTCTCACGATACATACACAATTATCTACCTCAATAATTCTATCGCGGACATAAAAAAGGATGGTTTCCATTACTAATGAGAACCCATAAACTTGCGTACATCACGAATTCAAATTCGGGAGGTTGCTCTAAAAGAGGCTTAACAATGAATATTATTCTTGGAATGTAATGGAATTCTGATGTTCAGTTTACTAGATACAATACATAATGGTGGTTCTGTTAAAAAAGGCAGTGTCTGATATACATTCCTCCAGTTTTATTGAAAACTAAAATATGTACCTACACTTTAAATATTTGGCGCAAACGTTTCGACCAAGTTCTAAATGCTTCATTTGAAGCATGCAATCGACGAACGAACATAGTACAAGCTACGGCGTAGCAAAACGTGTAGCGCAGCGTAGCGAGACCTACTCAGCACCTACCGTCCAATGTATGTTAATGTAATTTTTGAAGAACTGTTTCTTTTTTCATGGTTTTAAGTACTTTCTAGTTTCCATCATTAGTTTAATAAGAGAATATTTTTTCCAATCGTACCAATCCTTGAATTGTCAGAAACTAGTCAAAGGTAAAGGATAAGTAAGGTAAGCTAAATAGAACAGAATTAATCTGGAGACCCATTTTCGTCTTTCACAGCAATCTTTAAAAGCTTTACCAAAACCATAAAGAAAGCGGACTTATTTTACACCAAAATCCGAACCCGCCACATGAATTAAGTAAAATATTTTCCCAGTAAACTCATAATATCCTTCAATTTCGAGCCAGCGAGCTTTGCCCTGAATTTTACGAAAAAAGCCTTTTGAATAAAACGCATCATACAAAACATGTGTGGAATGTGTGAGCATGCTTTTAGAATATTGGTATTCGTGCGCACGCCGCGACCGTGCGAAGTGCCACTTAAGTCCCATTCTACATGGTACTAGTTGTTCCATATTATTATTATGTAATGGTCGAGACAGCGGGTTCTTGAGTCAAAATACTGGCTGGTAAGCAGTCGTTAAGATTTTTTTTATTAAATATAGGATTTGTTGTGAAAATTAGAATGAAGATAATATCATAATCTGGCTCCAGTAGATCCAGTCTAGCTGGATGCAGCTGAATACCAGTATTTTACTTGGAGTGACTCCCTATCTGACCTTCACAATTTTTTTGGTTGTCAGACTTTTGGGTTTCTGACTACCCGCAGCTACTGTCAAAGATCTACAAATATCACCCGACAGCAACTGCTTAACGTGCTTTCTGAGACACGGAGGAGTCTCGGTATGTAATGAATGGTCCCTCATCCACGGACCGATCTTAGCAAGCGTTGCTTAACCTTGAATATTGACCCATGTGGCTGAAGGATGTTTTTTTTTTGCTTTTGCATCAGATGTTCAAACAAAAAATATTTATACGTTTGAAAAATAATATGGCACTGCATTCATATTTTCATTTTGAACATATTTTATTAAAATAATACAAAAATAAAATTTGTTTTTACATGAAAGTTTTATAATTCTATTTGTTTCAATTAAATATTTTTTATTTGTATAGTTAGTTTTTAATTTGTGTTAGATTGCATATTGTATATTAAGATTTATGTGTATACTTATTTATCTCAAAGTGAATAAAATTTTATCTTTAATATGAAAATGTCGGGCTTAAAGAATTTAAGCATTATTTAACGCTTACTACCAAAAACCACTCATGTCATACAATTAAAAAAATATTTCTGGGAATTGAAGAAAACGAATTTCGTTTGTTAATAATTTCAAGTGCAAAAAACAATTATTCTAGGAAACATTTAAGTTAATATTTAATTCGGGAAAAAATTATGGCGAACAAGTTTGAATTAAAGTAATTTTTTTTCATGTTTAATTTAGCACTTGATCATAAAAATAATATATTCTTACTCAGTTGTTAACAAGAACAGACCTAGCCTATTCTTGACAATTTACTTATTACAAAACTTATTGTACTAATAGGTACCTACTATACATCCAAAGGTTGTATTAAAATATCTCTTTTAACGTTATGACCAGCCCACTGTGTCACACTACGTAAAATTACTAAAATCAAATAAAAATTAAAAAAATTGGCAAAAAAATGGTGATGGACAGACAAAGATCTTACATAAACACAATTTTTGTACGTCAGAAAATTTTGGTTTGACCTTCAAACTAAGCCGGGCTTGTATCTTGGTGGTCGGAGTGCGATTGATTGATTTTTACCTGTAATTTCTATTATATCTATTGGTTAAAGTCTACTGTTAGTTTCAATAAACAAATAGGAGAAATAAACATTTTGATAAAGCAACAAAACATTTTTTTTGCCACCACTACATTCATAGGTATCATGAATCTAAGAAAGTTGTGTAACAGAAAAAGTGGGAACAACTTTTTCTTTTTAATATATTTTTTTTAACTTCCCTAGACTCGTATCAAGGAAACACGTATTTTCTGACATGTGTTCGTTGTAACGTCTCGTTCAGACTAACGGAACGAAAACGAAGTTTTTCACAACACTTTTATATTCAAATCGTTTTTCATTCAGAACTTACTGAGCTAGTTATGTGAAAGTTTTTTTAAATATTATTCTGCTGTGTGCTGTGTGTTATTTTGTTGTTCATGTTTGAGGATACAGTTATTTCAGGAAAATAATGAAATAACATCATAGATGGCCCAAATTATTCAAAATATATATATAATTTATATAAATATTATAATATATCATGTTGAAAAATAGAACATATAAGTTGAGTATCAAGCTCCAGGTGTGCTGCTGGTGGTCTTGACTTATAAAATTAGTTGATTTAGATGAAGACTGTTTTTTTTTGGGTACTGATTACAATTTTTAATGAGACGGCTCAAGGTGTCGACGAGCAAGTGCGAGACGGGAGGAAGCTCGCGAACTCAGTGTGGTGTGTGACCCGATTTGACGTAAGGAACAGTCTAATATATTAAATGCTGACTGTACTATTGCGTACGATATATTCATTCATTCATTCGAAACCACAAGACTAACTTATTAACTTACATCTACAGAGTCACAAGCCCAGCCTAAATCTGTGACATATTTACCTTTCGACGAATACATCCCATCGTCATTTGTCTCCCGACAAAGTCACGTAATTTTATTTAAACTATTTACCCCGTAGACATAACTGAATTAATAGTGTTTCACGAACACTCGGCATCCAGTAAAACCCTGAGAAACCTAGCCACGCACCCGACGTAACATAATTATGCCTTAATTAATGATCATGAACCACTTTTAATTGCTAGAAATACTAAATTATGAGAGAAAGTTTGGACTCAAGTCTGAGTTTATTATACGGTCTACTAGTCAAGTTAGTCATAGTTTTTCTCGATAAAATATTGGTATTTTCTCATAGTTTGCTTAATAAACTATGTTTGGTTGAAGTTCAGTCTTGATGCCATTCATATTCCTCTGATTGGGGTATTTACCTTACACATTTGAGCCAACCTTAACAATGAATCAACGTTTTTACGACAAAATAGTACTTAAACTTAATATTGTATTTATTAAAGTACAGTCATAAATTCTACTGATAGTGCAATCCACGACGACGCGCCCCACTCCGCGATTGCTGTACTGTAAGCTACCTCTACCATGAGTTGCCATCGAAAACTTAGTCACTAGCGTTAGCGTATTAACACGTTTAATGCCGGGAGCCCTCCTGGTGGGTTCACCTAGTCGCATATGGGATACCGGGAGCCCTCGCGGTGGGCTCATTTTAAATGTAGTATTTATTTATATTTAGTTCTTAGCGAATACAGGATCATAAACCGTGATATTTTAACAAGATGTATTAGTATATGCGTTGGTTTTAAAATCAAAGCACTTTCATTTTCAAAAAAAAAAATTGTTCACCCCAGCAAATATTCACTAAAATACAATGTGGATCTGGACTTACGACATTAAATTAAAACGAGCACAATACTAGTCCATAGAAACATTTTAAAATACGAAGATTAGTAGTTAATGGAAAATTGAAAAATTGCAATTTTCAAACAAAATAAATAGCAGAATCGACTGCATAAAAAGTAAACACGCTTTATCTACCAAAAGTCACTAACCTGTTGCGCGGCCCGATGCGGGTCGCGGCGGGGGGCGGCGCCTGCGCTGCGGTGCGGGGCGTAGGTAGTTTAGTCGGAGAACAACACATTAGCGGCATAAACTCACTAAGTTGCGCGTTGTTGAAAAAGACTAAATCGTTTTTAATCACAAATAACAACTATTTTTTTTCGCAAAATCATAACAATGCGCGCGCGGCTCGTCTCGTGATAAAAAAGTAGCCGTGTGCGCTCCTCAAAGGGCGCCGCTGCACTGACTGTGACCAAGTCCCGAGACTGCCGAAAAAATTCCGCTCACACACACACTCGCAATTGTCTATGCACCACTAATGCATAATTTGCGTAAGTAATATTTCTTTTTCTTTCTAATTGTAGTATTATTTTGTGGGACTGGGCGGGGCGCGTCAGAGTGGAATCGTATGACACCTTTCTCTGTCTCTCAAGCATATTGAGCCGTAGAGGATAGAATCGTACGTTTTGCACAGGTTCTTGACCTTACAATGTTTACCTATTATTACGGACTCAGATCTACATCATGTTGAAAAATAAGAAAATGAAAAATAATTTCCTGTGGCTAAAGTATTCATTGGATTTGATTGATTTTTTGTATACGGGTAAAGAACATGACACTCTTTATGTGGTTTTGAGGAATGTCAAGCGTCCTGCTCCACATTGTATAAAAGGTTGGAAACTACGTGTAGCGACAAAAACACAATTTTACTTCGTTTTAATCCTACTGCCGTTGACCGTCCGCGATGGTTAACTTTTTCGCAAACGTAGTGCCAGTGACCCTCCCGGAGGGTTCACTTCCAAAATGTATGGCGGCATGGCGTATGAGTTCTGAAAAGTGGGTGGAGTTGGAAGGGTTAAAACGTGGATCAAATAGATTTCGATAATGCTCGCACCATGAGTTTTACGGAGTCTTACGCAGGTGCTAAGGTAAGCTCGATAGATCGTGTCGTCTAGCTAATTTCACTCTTATGTTTTGTTTCTTTCTTTCTCAGTAATAAGAAGAGAGAACGGCTCATATGATCAAAACGTAGTAGTATCACTATGGTAACAAACAATGTTATGACAGTCAATATCATGAAACAATCCGACTAAATATAAAGGTTGGCGCTTAGTGGACTACTTATGGTATTTAGGGGTTGTTGAATTTTTTTTCCTTATAATAATTATGTACGTCTATTCAATTTGTAATTTTGTAGACGATTTGTGATTCAAAGCATTTTTGATTTAAATTTAAAATGAATTAGGTATGTTTACAACTCAGACCAAATAAAAAACCAAGACAGAGCGCTGTCAACCAGTGATAGAAGTGAAGTCGGTTTAGTAAACATGTGTGCACTTTGTGTGGTGTAGTTTGATTGTAGTGTCATTGGAAATGTTGTACCTAAATGAGTGCGTGTGAGCGTGTGTATATGCACAGCGGCGGTGTAGTTTTGGCATGCTGTATTGTTCGCAGCGCTCTCTCTTGGTTTTTTATTTGGTCTGAGGTTTACAATAATAGAATGTGTGCCAAGAAAACGAAATGTGTAAAGTTTGCCCTCCCAAATGTTAGAAATCTAGGACCCAACATCGTCTTAGATAAAGAGGTGCTTGAAACTGTAAACTCGGCAGTTTTTCTGGGCATAACAGTAGATGCTAAACTTCAGTGGGGCCAACATATATCGAGCCTAGCGGGAAGGCTCAGTTCGGCCGCCTACGCTGTCAGAAAAGTAAGACAATACACTGACGTTGATACAGCTCGGTTAGTATATTTTAGTTATTTTCATAGCGTTATGTCCTACGGTATTCTGCTTTGGGGCAAAGCTGCAGATATTCAAAATATATTTGTCCTCCAAAAACGAGCTATTCGAGCAATTTACCAGCTAGGTGCCAGAGTTTCTCTGAGAGATTTTTTCAAAGATATCGGTATCCTCACAGTGGCATCACAATACATCTTCGCCAACATCTTAAATATTAGGCAGAATATACACTCATACACTAAAAACAGTGATATTCACAATGTTAACACTAGAAGTAAGGATAAACTACGTGCTCCCTCCCACCGGCTTCATAAGGTTCATAACTCATTTGTTGGGCTTGGTATAACCTTTTATAACAAGCTACCCTCTTGTTTGCTAGATTTGCCTTTTAATGCGTTTAAAACTAAAGTAAAGTCCAACCTTTGTTCAAAGGCATACTATTCTATCAACGACTACTTAAATGATAAGAATAGTTGGTCGCTGTGATTAACTCAAGACAATGTTTAAATGTTCTTTCTCCAGAATTAGTTTACCTACTGACAGGTTTTATGAGTTTATATAAAAGTTAATAGTTTTACTTTTTATGTACATTTATTTCATTTTTATTTATTGTTGACATAATCTACTCATTACAATGTTTTTTTTTTTAATGAGTTGTATTACAATATGTGGTTAGCTAGCGGCCTCGACAATTATTTATTTTACCTCGATGGTCCTAGTTTATCAATTATAACTTCTAGTTACAGCTCTATGTAAGCGGGCACGCCCTTTATGCCTGGAGACTTTATTTTCGTTTTTTAGATATTGTTTACGTTTAGTTATTTTTATTTCTGCTTGAGTATAGTTCTCGATGTTTTTGGTTGGTATATTGGCGTGTGCTAGCTGTCATATGGCTATTAATTTATAATTTAAATTTTATTTGGCGTAATGTAAATTATCTTATAAATTATTGTATAGAATCATTTTTTTTTCCTAACTGAACAGACAGCTGTGCTGCTGGGGAGTTTGTTGCGCCACTTCTTCTTCCCAGCAAAAGCACTAGGAAGTGGTGAAGGGTGGGTGTTTTGGGGGACTGTCTTATGTAATTTTGACGTTCGAAAAGTGCTGATTCTCAGCCTAGTTTGAATAAATGACTTTTGAATTTGAATTTAGATTATTTTGTAAAGGAACTTATTTTGTTTAATTTTTAATCACGTCGTTCACGTCGTTGGTCTCAAAATTTAGCGGCCACTAACATATTGCATTCTAAATAAGCTCTTCCAGACATTATTCTGAATTTAATAGACGCAAAAACTTATTTAATTTTAATGTACACAATGTGTGAAACGTTGTTACACAAACAATGTAACAACGTTTCACACCGTTCACACCTCAAAATGCTAGTGAGCTACTTAACTACAATCGCAAGCGTATTTTTCGATAGCGTCTGTCGAATTAGTGACTCATGGTGCCGTTTTCTATGGTGACGGCTGAAAAACTCTAGTGACTATCGAAAAGATTACGTTAGGTTTCTTACCTATCGAAATCTATAGTGCATCTTGGTACAAATTTCAATTCTTTCTGTGACCGATAGGGGCGCTGTACAATATATTTTCATATAAATCATATACGGAGACGCTAGCGAGTTTTGACATTATCGAAATGTATTCGATAGCGAGTAAGTTTTCGATGGCAACTCATGGTAGAGGTACGAAGCGGAGCGGAGCGGGGCGCGTCGTCGTAAGTTGCACTATCTATACAAATATATATAACCTGTTATCAATTTTACTGTTGGCCAACGAAATTACTAAAAAGCAAGTTAAAACGAAATCTAATTTAGTGAAAGCTTTATAATTTTATTACTGCATTTTGCCCTTTCATTAGGCTATTAACTCGCTAAATGAAATCAGAATCCCGTAACGAACATAAATCTAATTGAAAATAATTTTGGGAGCATAAAATGTGATAATTTTATGTAGTGAGCTATTCATAAGCTACTTTTAGAAATAATGCTGGTTGGCTATACAGACAACAAACAAAGTTTAAAATAATTATGTTAGTTAGAGGCATGTAGGACGGATTTATAAATTAAACAAATTAAATGAACAATCAACTAACATGTTACTTTTATTAAATAAAAATAATGTTCTTCGTATTTTGTTTACATCGGGTAAACATTTTATTAATAAATTCACAAAATTTCTGACGCCTGTAGTTTGGTGCTTATATTAGTCATTAAATTATGATTGATGTACATAAACTAAGTTGAATTTTAATGAGGATTATTTTACAGAAATAATGAGCTCGTTTAATATAACAAACCATAAATAAGAAACATGAAACTGCGTACAAGATTTAGTTCGTAAGATAAAGTGAATTTTTCATGTTGAGCACACAAGCCATGCACTGCGGACAGACACAGTCAATGAACTTAGCGCACGTTTACATAACACTAATGTAAACTGAGTTAGTTGTAAATGAAGTAATGTATTTGTCTACGTAATATTCTACATTGCAGCACGTTCAAAAGTGTTGAATGGCTAAACGTTAATTTATAAAATTATGTCGAAACATTATTTAAGCAAAAAAAAAAACAATATTCATTTATTGTGTTATTGTCATGTTACTGTTAGTCTTGTCTATAATATTCAGTTAGACCGAAAAGAAGTATTTAGGAGTGTTATGCTCGCTACTATAGACAAAATATCATTAATAATATAACACAGAGAAAATATTTCATTTAAAAAATACAAAATATTTAGTTCTTAAAGAGTCATAAAGGACCCTGATGTCGATTGACCTCCTCAGGATGACGATTGACTTTTGAAAGAGCAAGTGTGCGATGTTATAGAAAGACTTGTATGAGATGGGATTGCGTGATTTTTCATGGTAAAGGGAATATACATAGATTTAGACACGTTAAGAGTGAGTTTGTTATTTTTTAACCACTCTGCGACCATGTCAAAACCGAGCTGAGCATTTGAAAAGACTTCTTCCCATGAGTCCGCGTGAAAAAGCAGAGCTGTGTCATCCGCAAATGTGATGATCTTACCACCATGTAATTTGAGGTTACAAAGGTCGTTGATAAACGTCAAAAATAATGAGGGACCAAGTATACTGCCCTGTGGTACCCCATATGCAATGTCAAGATCATCACTGCACATATCACCAAGCCTTACTCTCTGCATGCGGTTTGTGAGGTAATCAGAAAATAATTTAAGTTGCGGTAATAAAAGGTGACCTTAGAATACTCGTATTTAAATCGTTCAATAGCGTTTTACGTCGTCTATTGTATTTCATCATGGATTTCCGCAAAGTCACGTCTGAGTCAATTAGCTTTCTTTTTTTTTTTTTTTGTTTGTTAAGCTATCACGCTATAACGGCTTAACGGATTTGGATGAAATTTCTCACACAAGTAAACCGTGACCTGGGTTAGAATATGATTTTTTTTATCCCAATATTGTTACGGGCTTGAGACTCATGCGGGTGAAACCACGAGCCGCAACTAGTAAAATAATATTTTGTTAATGCGAAAGTAACTCTGTTTGTCCCTCTATCTGTAACCTTTAGACCCCTTAACGGCTGAACTGATTTTCAATGAACTTTGGCACAAAAGGTAGACCATGACCTAGGTTAAGACATAGGGCACTTTTTATCTCGGTAGTACATTCCCGTGGGATAATTTTCGACCTCCACGTAGGAAAAACCAAAAGCTACTAAACAACTAACCAGAAGTAGTACTAGTAGTAGCTAATATTCCTAACTTATTTATATTCATAAAATAGGTATAATTTTAGTTTATTATTTATGTTATTTATGAACATAATCCAGTATTTCACATGTAAGCGGGCACGTCCTTTAAGCTCGGAGGCTTTTATCCTTATCCTTTCGTAGTTTTTATTTCTGCTTGAGTATTGTTTTCAATGTTTTTGTTGGAATATTTGCGTGTGTTTGCTGACATTATGGCTAATAATTTAATTTAATGTTTTGTGTTTCGTAATGTTAATTACTTGGCATACTGTTGTACAGAATCAAGTTTTTCTAACTGAGCGCTCCGATTGGCTCTTCACTGGTGAAGGCCGGCCGGCTGCCAATCGGAGCGCTGAACGCGGTCGATGCGTAAAGTCGAGATGGTTAAAAGAAACTTACACCAGGGCCTCAGAACAGACAGCTGTGGTGCTGAGAAGTTTGTTGCGCCACTTCTTTCCAGCGTAAGCATTTTGGGAGACAGTCATTATATAATTTTGACGTTCAAAAAGTGCTGATTCTCACCCTAGTTTGAATTAATGACTTATGATTTTGAAAAATAATAATAAGCTTTTTAAATCAAAATCAATTACAACAACTTAAGACACGTAATTTGACCACTAAAGTCGATTGCGTACGCGTCTAGAAAGAACACCACAATACATTTTTAAACATTGAACAAAGAACGTACGAAACATCTACAAAAAGAAAAAAAAAAGAAGTCTACCAACCTTGAACAAGAAAGTAACATTACTTTAAACAAATGCAATCCACTCACTATAAACGAAATAAAAACGTGGATCACAACTGTTACAGTATTAAGCAATTTGCTTAATCCTAAGTCTCGTTAAGTGGAGGGTAGTCGACAAATTGCGGCGCTAGCTGACATCAGTCAAGTCATATCTGGGTTTAGCATAATGAGCGCTCCAAAGCGGACGTGTTTTTTGCTCCTTTATCGGGTCGCTCACTCCCGTAATTGGGATGTATTTTTTATTCGTCTGTGTTTAAAAAATCTTAGAAAACTGCGAGCTATCTGTGAATGGATTTTCTCTTGAGTTCACAAAGGAAATCGAGATTGAGGTTAAGCTGGTTAGCATTTGATGCGCATTTAATTTTATACTGAATGTAAGAAAGATTATTAAGCTCGATAATGTACTAAGCAGATGGTCTTTGAGATTGTGCAACGTCTGAGGTAAATAATTGAGTCCCACGGCCAAGATTAACTGGAAAAATATTTAAACCGGGGTTGTTTGATTACGTTCTTTTCGTTTTTTGTTTGGTGACTGCATGACCTGCAGTTTTAACATGAAAGTACCAACTGAAAATTATTTGATGAAGCACTTCATAAGGGATATAATAACATAAACATAACATCACGCCTGTAGTCCCCAAAAAGTTAGGCAGAAGTGTATCTATAGTATTACACCAGCCATACTACGCCAGTTATAATTAAGTTCCATATAATAGGGGGCGAGCCTATTGCCATCAAACGGGCACAAATCCAGACGATACATTCCAAACCAGAGATAACATTCCTGTTGGAAAAACTCAATAACACTTTGCCCGACCTGGGAATCGAACCCAGGACCTCATGCTCAGTAGTAGCGCTTGCAACCAGACTAGACCAACGAGGAGAGGGATTTTATTATAATGCTTTTAGAATTGAACGAGTTACAGTCACAGCCTGGTTCTGTTTACGAAACTAGTATTATTTCTTAGGTTCCATCGAACATTTTGTGACCATGGGTCACATCTACGAGTATGGCAACACAATACAAGCCATAACTCTAAAGACCCATGCCCACCACCAACAAATCACCACCCTGACATCCCTAGCTGTCATTAAACATATTTACGTAAAGCTAAGAGAGGAGAGGAGAGGAGGAGAGCAGCAGTGGCCCAGTGGTGGCGGCCCCAACTTACGAACAGTAAGTCGTGGGTTCGAACCCAGACAGGCGCATTACTTTGCGTAATTTATTTCATCACCACTGCTCTCAAAACGGTGAAGGAAAACATCGTGAGGAAACCGGCATGTCCTAGAACAAAAATTCGAAGACATGTGACATCTACCAATCCGCACTGGGCCCGCGTGGTGGATTACGGCCCACTCCCTCACATTGAGAGGAGGCCGTGTCCCTGCAGTGGGAACGTTATAGGCTGATGATGATGATGACGTAAAGCTAATCAGAATTTCCCACCCGTTGAACCGCGTATTTCATCAGTTTATCATTCAAATTACCAATAACATAACAATTAGGGGAGTTTCATTATATTATTATTCATGTCGCGTTCTAATGTCATAAATTATTGTTCGCCACGTAGATTTTACATAAATAATCGAATGGATCTCATGGCTCGTGGGTTGGGGGCGGTGGCTGGCGTTACTCATACTTTTGTCAATACAAAAGTAATAAATTGTTATTAGAATCGCTTTTTGAATACTAGAATTGTATAATGACTACCAGAATTGTTCTTAATAGAAATAAGAATCGGTATCCAATTGGTGTCTTATGTCTTATTAATGATCTATATACTATAATGTCTGGTTACGGTGAAATCAATATCTATGTATTTATGCTAATATAATAAAGATTGAAGTTTTGTTTTATTTGAACGCTCTAGTTTCTAGAACTGTCCGATTTGAAAAAATATTTTTGCATTTGATAGCCCAATAGGGATGATCACTAAAAAAATGTTTTTTGTCCGTCATAGACTATGCAAAAATAATGTACACGTATTTTTTTCTTTTTTTACGTTACCAAAAGATAACGGCGATACATTGAGTTATAATGTGCCATGACGTCACTTTTATGTAGATTTTATACATAGGTACTTGTGACTTATCAACCCCCACTTCCTAACTTTAATGCGTTGTATCTGAGTCATTTTTATTAATAACTTATAGCAAAAAATACGTGTCTAATATTTTTTTTATTATCTGACTGACGGACTAAATAGAATTTCTTTTGTTTGACCCAGGCATCATCCCTATTCTTGAGGAAGGTTATAGGCTATTTTACATCGAGCTAAAACCCTTACCCCGGTAGCACACCTCCACTGCGGAACATGACACGAGTCTATTGAATTGAACTACTGCGGTTTCACTGCTATGGTTTCGCGGCGGAGGTATGCTACCGGCGAAGCAGTAATGCTCGCGAAGGAGGAGGCGGAACGCGTGAGGGAGAGGCAAAGTTCGGGCCGGAGGAGACGCCCTGGGCGTTGGGAATCAATCGTAGATTCCCGGCCACCGTAGGCGCGGGCTTGCGGACGGTGAGCAATGGGTAGCTCGCCGTCCGATAAGGACCAAGCCCGGGTCGACGGCGCGTTGTGTTCCACGCGCGCCTCAAAGAGATGTCAGCAAGTGAAGGGGTCCGATGAGACCATTGCCTGAAATCTGAAAGGGATACCGTGGCCCCCTGGCATTGCACAGGCAACAGAAGGAACACGGGTGGGTTTTAGTCAGTAAGAGTTTGACACGCCCTCCCACTCCAACTCATTTGATGATTTCCCACCCAAAAAAATGTACCGGCGTTAGAGGGCGAGCAAAAAGGTAAAACGTTAGAAAAATCGCTAAGCGTAAACGAAGTAATAATAAGTAGTAAGAAGGGCGGGCGATGCGATGCGAAGCGATGGGTCGGGGGCCGAGGGAGTTTTATAAAAATGTTGCTGTTATTTTTAATATATTGTGTATCTTACGACTTACACGTGAATGAAGTCGCGGGTAGATGCTTGTTCTATAAATATTTTCTTCGAGTAATTTAAAGATATTATTTTTACATCAATTCAGACAATGCCTCAAGGCAGAGTTTTAAGTTTAATATCGAAAAAATAATCGTTTTTCGTTGAAAAGCGCACTATAATCAACGTTTTAAAATAATAGATCAAATTACAATGTAACTTAAACGAAATTATCTTATGACCGTTCTATCAATAAACTTGACGCTGATGAAAGTGTAGTTATTATGAAAAGGTGTTCTTCATGTTTTGTTTAAAGGCGATTTTTTTTTCTTTCTCATCAGAGACTTCATCATGGTCTGGCAGTTTGAGTACTCTATGCGGCCTACCCTAATGTCCTTTCTTTGATATTGTTCGTCGATTCGTTGAGCTCCTTATGGTCTGAGTTGAGCTACGCGATTACTGACTAATGCTTGCACTGACTAGACAGGTCCACTCAAATCTGTGTGGTTCTTTCCTCAAAATACCATTTCAGACTATAATCTACATGGTCCTCATACGGCCTAACCAAGATTATGTCTGGACTTTAAAAGAGACTGCGACCTCTTAGTTTATTTTGGCCTTTCTTCTCAGAGTAGTCAGATAGGAAACGCCGACCTCATCTAGCTTATTTTTTATATGACGCGTAAAAGTAATTCCAATCCTATTTACCGAAGAAACAATTTCATTTTATGGGTTTTTTTTTTCGCCCCACACTAGGAATTTCTCCTGTATCGTGGGTGCGTTTACAGACATTTAAACTCACATACACAAGCAGCCAGACCCGGAACAACTACTTGTAGGTCATACAAATATTTGTTCCGTGCGGGAATGGAACCCGCAACATGCAGTGCAGCAGTCAATTGCATTAACCACTGTGCCAACCGTGCCGTCTAATGGTTTTATAAATGACTCACATATCGTCAGGTTAACATTACGAGCTAGTCGATCAATCAACCCAGCCTATCGAAGTCTACTGTTGGACAAAGGCCTCTCCCAGGCTGCGTCACAACACCCTGTTCTCTACCTTCTGCATCCAGTCTGTCCCAGCCACCTTTTTAAGGTCGTCGGTCCATCTAGTTGGGGGCGTCCCACACTACGCTTGCCGATACGCGGTCTCCACTCCAACGAGTAATTACTTCTATTAAAATACTTGACAAGCCTTGTAAAACAAGTAAGCTAGAATTACGAATTCGTGTGTATTAAATACATTTTTGGCTTAGTGCGGATTTCACCAATATTAAATGAGTTCAGCACATCTAAACGCGTTGAAGAGCTGTCAGTGTGTCATAATACATAACAATTTGGACACTGACAGCTCTTGAACGCGTTTTAGAAATGCTGATCGCGTTCAGTTTCTTTGGTGAAATCAGCCCTTAGATTTTGCGGTATTTCAGTCCCTTTGTTAGCACTATGATTAAAATCCACAACCATCCGGTCTATCCTCGCTTACAAAAATCATAGTAGATTAAATAAACTTTTATTTTTTGTGTACAATAAATATGATTTACGCTGTGTCGTACTACATTGTTCTAAATAATAGATTTGTAAATAACGAATACTGAATACACAGTTGTGTGTGTTCATTCAATTTTAACCTTTGAAGCATTAACTTATTCATTTGTGTTTCAGCCTTTGTTACCTGTTGTGGAAGGTTTACTGTTATCATACTTAGCGATTGTTTGAACGGCCGCTTTTTCAACGCAACGTTTTTTTACCGCGCTCTGGATTTTCAAGGCTCGGCAAGTTGACAAGCAAACAGTTCTCTTTTTTAACGCGCTAGGAATGCGCTAAAAATCGTCAGTGCGACCGTGGGCTTACAGTTGGTTAAAATGTTATTAATTTTAGCCTAAAATCAAATTTAAATATATACATGTTATGATGTTACGAGTATAAAGGTGTTCAGCATCATCATCATCATCAGCCTATAATGTTCCCACTGCAGGGACACGGCCTCCTCTCAATCAGAGAGAGTGGGCTATAATCCACCACGCGTGCCCAGTGCGGATTGGTAGATGTCACATGTCTTCGAATTTTGGGTTCTAGGACATGCCGGTTTCCTCACGATGTTTTCCTTCACAGCCTTGCTGCCTTGCTTGTTGTTGTGTTCAGCATCAGTAAATCAAAAAATAAAACGATTTCACTTTCATGTCGCTTGACAAAAAAAAAACAATTTTTGCTTAAAAATCGACCGTATGTCATATCCATATCATTTAATAACATAACTTAAGTTCACGTTTGTATCCCCGAAGGGTTAGACAGAGGTGTATCTATAGTAAACCCACTTTTCGCCAGTTATGCTTAAGTCCCATGTAATACTGGGAGAGCCTATTCCCATCAACCGGGCATAAATCCAGACTCCGGACTGCTACTGAGAAATTCTAGATGGAAAAACCAAAAACACTTTTCCGACCCAGGAATAGAACCCCGGACTTCATGCTCAGCAGTAGCACTTGCGGCCAAGGTGGCAATAAACCAAATCATTAAAAATTCCTCAAAAAAAAAAACATAAATATTAAATATTTAATTTTAAAACACTATTAAGCACACACGTCAGATATAATAAATTAGAGTAACGTACGTTGTACGAACATTGAAGTGAAAAATCCAATTACCCCATGACTCTGGTAGACAGCAATGTATTTCGTATATCATATCTTTGATGGCCGAATCCAGCTTTTTCTGTCCAATTTAAATTTCGTAGCCCGTACCGTATGGATTAAACAGGCTTTTTTAATGGAAATGCTATCTGTAACACTCGTAACTAATATTTGTGTGTTAAACAATATTTTTACTTACATTGCTATTTGTGTTGAGCTTTTTATTATTAATTCTTTAAGCTCTTAATTTGTTTGGTGACGGACTTAATAAAATAAATAAATAAATAAATATAAACTTTATTATCAGGATTCAAAGGCCCATAGCGTGTTAGTACTACAAATTACTTAAATCTATGTTAGTCTAACAATTAGGCACACACACAATCATGTGGGCCTCCTACTATCTCACGTATTTGAATGCCGGTCTGTGTGCCGCCATCCAGTGAGATATTAGAAGGCCATCCACCCTGCCGGCTACAGTCGCCACGAGGCTGTTGGGACTGTCGTGCACCCGACGCGTCAGTGATGCGATTCGCAGACGCAACAGCGAGCCGAAATCCGGAACACCCAACCCCGACGCGCTACAAAAGCGCGGCAACCCCAGCATTACCTAATGACTTAGGTATTTTCAGCCAGTCTATCTAAGCAAGTAGCAATAAATGTCCAAAAAAGGTATTGTAGATATCTTGAAGGCAAGTAGACGAATTCCAGCTGTTGTCTTGGCTAAAACTAATATGTCCCTCAAGATATCTCCAAGATACACTCCAAGGGTCAGTTAAGTAAAAGTGGACACAGAATTTAAAAAAGAGTTAAGAAAGAGTTAATACTACTGTTTAGATTAGATAAACTTTAAACCTATTTAAGAATGTGGTTTTGCAGAACTCTAAACAATGATTTCAAGATATCTTGTAGGTTGACTTCAGATCATAAAATAGACTTAAAGATTCAAATTCAAATTTATTTATTTGCAAATATGGGTAAATAATGTGCAGATGTTTTACATTCATGTAATAAGGTATATCACAGTCTTAGTATCACCATATCTTACCTTTCGGCATACAAAGTACGTAAAAAGAAAACACAAAATAAATAAAAACTAAACAGAATAAAATTAAGAATGAGATCAATCCGTCTACAGTTTATCCAGCAAATATTCAGATACACTTTAATATGCTTTATTTATAAAAAAATCTTTTTAGTTGTTTTTTTAACTAAGATGTCTACAATACTTAATTAAAACTATCAATATTGAATTGCATATATTCGATCTTAGCTTAGTGAAGTAAAATATAAAACCTATTTTGCTTTAAAGTGCTTTAAGTAACTTTATTTTAGAAAATATGGTGAACTTATAAATTATTACAAAAACTGTTTTAAGATTTATGAAAATGGCGGTTAAACAACTATTTTTTATGTCTAAAAAAGGCTTTCTTATGTCGTTGAATGCATTGGAAATTTAAAACTCATGATTATTTATCATGATTATTTATCGTGTAAAATCTACAAATAGTGCTATAAAACAGACGGGCTTTTAAAATATTAAAAAGCAAACAATAAAATTTTGTTTAATAATATTGCAAATTATTTTTTTTGTGGCTCATAGTGCATAGTACTACGTTTTCTATAAATATGTAAGTTATTAATAAAGTTACAATTACTATAACATAAATATAAGTTCAATATATTCTAGTTTTTAATGAAGTGTTGTCGGAAAATGTTTTTTTTTATATAAGGTGCAAAATGGCGTTAAATCTTCAACGAAACAAAGTAATATTTTATACAATACTGATTTTGTAAGGCTAGTTCAGACATAGTAAAGACAAGTTATATTTGAAGTAGTGCTAGTAAAGAGTTAATATACTTAACTTATACTAAAAACCGTATTGGTGAAGTACTATTTAATTTTTGTGGTATTATTCTATAGTTGTTTATTTAGTGGTGGAAACAAGTTTATGCAAGATAGACGAGTGAATATTATTAAATTAACTTTATGTACCTTTTTTTTTTTTTGGGTGGGAAATCATCAAATGACTTCTCCCGCTCTGGGTGGAGCAGGAGGGCTTGTCAGACTCTTACTGACTAAAACCCAACCGTAAACCCAGACGCCATTTAATATAGGTACCTAATGTTTAAATTCGACCAAACATAACAGAACACAAGGATTTAAATTTTCTATTTGCGTCTTTTTGCACAACACCTGGATCATGCTTAATAATCTGCATTAATTCATTGATATATTGTGTGGTATTATCCATAGACCAGTTTTTTAATTGATCTCTAAAATCAAAATCACGATAAAGTTTGGATTCGTTACGATGAGCTGTCGATTCATGAGAGACGGAATCACTGTCCACTTTTTCAAAATTTTCCGCGGTATCATCTTCCTCGTAATCCGTTAATGACACTGAGGTCCTGAGGTTGTTTTTTTGACTGCAGTGTATATTGAAAGGTTTTGTAGTCTTCACTATTGTGAAGTACGGTTAGTAGACTATAGATGAATGCCACATATTTGCTTTAATAATGTTATGAGTCGTGTCCATGGGCTCCGGTTTACAAAATGGCCGAGCGGGGATGGTAGGCTAACATGTTTACGGGGTTCCTTGACTAATGAGTCAACCAACCCCTTAAGTTTATTGTGTTGACTTTTATATTTATTTAAATAAATTGTGTTGGGCCGATTTCTAGAATATAATTTTATTCACACTAGTTTTATTTATTTTAAGGCCATTTAGGTGTAAACTACATGAACTAGGGTAAATCAAGTAAGTATTTAATAAGCCCTTTTTTTTGTAGGTCAATGAGAACTGATATTCGAAAATCGGATCGAGGCAAAACAACGCAAAGTGTAATGGAAACCGCTTGTGATGAAGTAATTGCAGGAAAGAAAAGTATACGCTCGGTGGCTATTGACTATGAGGTGTATATTTATATATTGTATATTTAGGTGCAAAAAGAGTCCTAATGGAAGGAGTACTTTACGTGTTGTTACCTACTTGTTTAATTACAAATAAATGACGTTGATTTGTGAAGTTATGTATTATTTATCAGTCATATGCAATGATTTTTTAGTATGGTCAACCTACCCCATAAAGTGTGTCAACCAACCCCGACAACGGGGTTGGTTGACTAGCTAGACTTGTTTTAAAAAAAACGAAAAATAATCGTCTTCTTATTTAGTAAGAAAATTCAAATTAGCTGCATTAATAATCAATAAAATACTCGATTTAGAAGTGCTCTATATCATTTTGTATCTAATTTAGATCTGCAGTTATTAGCTAAACTATAAAAAACTAGTCAACCAACCCCGGTCTCCCCTACTCTTGGCCTCGTAATCACCCCCAAGTAGCAAATAAGAATAATGATTAGATCATACATATCTGTACTTTACCCTAAAGTTGGATTTTGCTAAATCAAAAAGGATTTCGTTAAGTCTTTTCTTTCTTTAATACTAAATCGTTTTAACCTACCGCTACTTAAGCAGTTAGGAATAGCAAAAACTAGGGGGTATTCTCAAAACTAGTTTGTATTAAGTATGCCTACAGTTAAAACTAAAAAAAAAAAAATGTTTTACTATGCCAGATTATCTGAAAGCTCACTTAAAACTTAATTGAATAATTGAAGTATCTTTTCAGACTCACAAAGAGAAAAAATATTTTGTAGATAAATTTAAGATAGGTAATTGTAATACCAAGTTCTAGGACCTGTTTTTCTGGAATATAATTTTATTCCTTTTTTACTAAAATTAGTAAGTTTAGGGTGAAAATACATTTAACGGGACGTTCTCTTCAAGTATAACCAAGTAGAAACATGGCTTCTGTCGGCAAGTTGTAAAATATAAAAATTAAACTCCATCGATGTGCCTATAAGTGCTGCAAGCGTTAGCAATGCGATATCTTCAAGTCGGCCTCAGTATCGTTAACGGATTACGAGGTAGATTATACCACGGAAAATTTTGAAATAGTACAAGTGGACAGTGATTCCGTCTCTCATGAATCGACAGCTGATCGTAACGAATCCAAACTTTATCGTGATTTTGATTTTAATGACCAATTAAAAAATATACAATATACCACACATTGCAATCAATGATTTAATGCAGATTATTAAGCATGATCCAGGTGTTGTGCAAAAAGACGCTAGAAAATTTAAAGCCTTGCGTTCTGTTAAGTTTGGTCGAATTTAAAAATTAGGTACCTATATTAATTTAACAATATTCACTCGTCTATCTTGCATAAACTTGTTTCCACCACTAAATAAAAAAGAACAATGAAATGACAAGTTAAGAAAATGTGAAGACGTAATCTGATCTTAACTACCTAAATCATGATCTTAACTAAACCAAACTATAGAATAATACCACAAAAATTAAATAGTACTTCACCAATACGGTTTTTAGTATAAGTTAAGTATATTAACTCTTTACTAGCACTACTTCAAATATAACTTGTCTTTACTATGTCTGAACTAGCCTTAAAAAATCAGTATTGTCAAAAATAGGAAAAAAGGGTTTTAACGCCATTTTGCACCATAGATGAAAAAAAAAAACATTTTCCGACAACACCCCATTAAAAACTAGAATATATTGAACTTATATTTATGTTATAGTAATTGTAACTTTATAACTTACATATTTATGGAAAAAGTAGTATTATGCACTATAAGCCACAAGTTTTTTAGTTTGCAATATTATTAAACAACATTATATTGTTTGTTTTTTAGTATTTTAAAAGCCCGTCTGTTTTACAGCACTATCTATAGATTTTACACGATAAATAATCATGCGTTTTAAATTTCCAATGCAATTCAACGACATAAAAAAAGCCTTTCCTAGACATAAAAATTTCGAATATGAAAAATAAAAATATAATCCTGGCATGTGGGGTGTCATTGTCTAGAACTCATTGCAGAGAACAAATATAATTTTTAAAAAATATCTTAAAAAATGATGAAATAGGGGGCCGTAAAATTTGTCAGTTTTTGACCATTTTTGTACGAGCTCTATCTCAACAACTAAACATTTTAGAAATTTGAAACTTCTGTATGTTATGTACCATATACTATAAATAATCAAAAAATACTAAATACGCCGATTTATAAGGTATTTATTTAAATATACCCATATTTAAATAAATACCTTATAAATCGGCGTATTTAGTATTTTTTCATTCTCCAACTTCAAAAATAACTTTGTCATTCATAGGATCTTTGCATCATTTTATTAAGATGAAAAATAACAACATTCTTCGTTTAGTATTTTCATTTATTTTGACTCACACTTGGCCGATTTTTAATACAGTTTGCCTACATTAATTGAATCACAACCTTTCTGCTGATCGACAACACTGTGTATGACCGAATCCTTTTCTACAAGAAAAATACGAAACAAGCACGTGGATTATTAAAAATAATAACAAAAATATACTTCATTTTGAACGTAGATTACTTAGTATTTATTTAATTTGTAACAAAGTGTGAGGTCCTTCTTTGGTTTTGTGACTGATTCGGGCTCCAAAATATAGACTAAAAAGTCTTTCCTGTAGCCTATTTTATAGAACCGAAAATATTACCTACACGAAGTTTTTTCCAACAAAAATCCCGAGATCCTGTGGTATACCTAAAGTGCACAGTACTTTCGTACTAGCATTATTCAGGGGACGAACCGGACTATCTATCCGCTTTATTCACAGATTTTTATTTTCAATCCTATATAGGAACGCATAGATACCATTTGCCTGGTATGTGCAGGGTTTTGGAAAGCCTATCTGCATACGAACATGCATTTTTGATCTCCTAGTAGAACGTGATACAGATCCGGTTTTCGTATATGATTTAAGCTTATCTAAAATGGAAAGTTTTCGTTATAGATATCCTTGGCTACAAATATTTTCATATTTTAGCTTCAAATAAAATATAAGTTAATAATAGTTTTGTAAGATTTGTAAGAGTACATCCGGAGAAGTAGGTACTGCCACCATACCAGTTTCCACTTCCAAGCAGTACAATATAAATTGTCGTTTAGGCGGGTTTCATCAGAAATCTCGTTACCTGATTTATTTATTTAATCTTCAAGTTTTTCATAAATTTACTGTTGCGTTATTGTCGTTTACCGCGATATCCCGACCAAAATTCGTACATTCGTGAATCATGGACAACTTGACGTATCTCATTTCGCTTGCGCCCATTCCTAAATCTCTCAATAAAATCCAATCGTACTTTTTACCAGCGACTGTCAGTTCTACAGATCCATACATTGGTTTAATTGGAACCCAGCTAATTGGTACCCACTATTCAGTCAGCTATATTCAAATACCTTTGATTGAAATATTATTTTGACTTACATATTGTACTGTGATTTAATAAAAAAACAATTAACGCATCACTGAGAAAATATTGTAGTTGTATATAAAAATATGTCTTTTAATTTTTTTTATGGACGTCAAAAAGTTTTTGCTCCGTTCAAGTAATTGTTATGAAAAACAACGTTAAGGTACATTTGCTGTCTGCATGTATTTTTTTTTTAAATTAATCTAAGCGAACTCGCCGTCATCTGCGTCGCTCAAAATGATTCGAGAAATCAAAATATGACTGAAATTGATAATTATTTTGGGTGAACTCAATTTTCGTTCAGTTGGTAAATTCCGTAATATTGTATAATTTAATGAACAAAAATCATTTATAAAAAAAAATATGCCAACAAGATATTTCCTTTCTTTTTCGAAACTTCTAAAACTACCCTATAAAATTTCACCATGGACAAAAATCAGATCAT